>CM029403.1:10864724-12278724 GCA_017139565.1 Luffa aegyptiaca
ATTCCAAAATTTGGTTCTAAAGTTTGTAATGGAAGGTCATCATGAAAACAGTAAATATCCAGCAAATATATAGAGATAAATTATTTTATATTAGGTAGAATATTAAGGGACAACGGACGGACACAAATCTTCACAATGGTATGATATTGTCCATTTTGGGCATAAACCCTCATGACTTTGCTTTTGGTTCACCCCAAAAGGTCTCATACCAATTGAGATACTTGTCCTCCCTTATATACCCATGATCTTCCTCTCATCTAGCCAATGTGGGACTTTGGTCGCACTCCTAACAAAAAATGTAACAATTTTTTTAACTAGTTAAGTTATTCTTAGATTTGACGTATTTTTTTTAAAAAAAACAAGTACATTTTTTTCTCGGTATTTTTTATTTGAATGGCGACGACCATAGATGAAAGGAGAGAGAAAGATGGGGGAGGGAAGAGGGGAGAGAAGAGAGAGAAAAAGAATTTAAAATATATTTTTTAAAAAAATTAAAAAGATATACATTTTTTTAATTAAAAAATGTTACGTCAACTTCTGTTGGCTACAATAATGAAAAATTGGACAAAAAGGTCAAAGTGCTACTAAACTCAAACCTAAAAAATTAAGGCCCCGTTTGATAACCATTTGGAGCCCGTTTGGTAACGTTCTCGTTTCTTGTTTTCGTTTCTTCAGAAAAATAGAATTTCATGACCCTAAGACCTATACATTCAATAATAATAAACCTATATTCTTATTTATGTTTGGAAAAAATTGGAAACAAGAACAAAAAAGGAGAAACTAGTTTTAGTTGTTCCCAAAAGTTCTATACAAATTTTGGGAGTGTTTCTAAAAAATGAGAAACAAGAAACATACATAGTTATTAAATGCTTAGATTTCTTAATAAAATTGGAAACAAGAAACAAGAAACGGGAACGTTATCAAACGGGCCCTTGGTTTTTGGTTTTTTGTTTTTGAAAATTAGACTTGTTTTCTTTAAATTTCCTCACCATAGTTTTCATTTTTGTTAAAAACATACTTGAATTCCTAACCAAATTCTAAAAACAAAAACAAGTTTTTGAAAACTACTTTTTTTAGTTTTCTAAAATTGACTTGGTTTTTGAAAACATAGGAAGAATGTAGGTGAAAAGCCAAAGAAACTTAGAGTTGGGAGTGATGTTTATAAGCTTAAAAACCAAAAACCAAAAACAAAAAACCAAATGGTTATCAAACGGGGCCTAAAATGTTGAGTTTGAATACTCCAAGGACCAAGAGTATATTTTTCCATTCTTTTTTTTTTTTTAATACAATTGAAGTTGAAGAGACAAAAGATCCGTTTGGAATGACTTTCCAAGTGTTTAAAAATGTTTTTAAATGAATCTTTAAAAAACAAATAAACAAGTGTTTTTAAAGATAAAAAAAAGTGTTTTTAAACACTTAGAAAGTCATTCCAAACATACACGAACAAAATGTTTATACATCATGAGTGATAGCCCAAATTATAACAATCACTTATAAATAACTTCTCCTAACTTCTCCATTTTTCAAATAATGCACAAATCTAATAGGTCAAGAATACTCTATTAAGAAAATACACATATATATAATACTTTCAACTTCTTAATTATCATATTTAAAAATTAACTTGGGCCTCTCCCTGTTTTTTTTTTTTTAGGCACCCTTTTTAAGTTATAATAAGAAGAAATTTCTCGTTTGATTTTTTCTTTTCTTTTTTTCTTAGTTCAACAACATTAGGAGTGGGTGAATTAAACTTTTAACCTCTTAATTGATGATACATATCAATTGCTATCGAGTTACACTCACTTTGACCTCTTAGACTAATCACGATAATCACCTATTTAGTGTATTATATATTTTTTTAAAATATAATTGAAAACTGACCTAAATGTTTGTTTAAGTAAACCATAACGACCACTAATTATTATGATCATACTCATATACATCCTACTTTTTACCTTCTTTGTAATTCGTTTTTTTAATTTCAACACAAAATCAAATTCTTATCATGCTATACTTGTATTAAGATGCTAAAATCACACGCCCTCTCACCATTGTCATATTTCAGGAGACCAAAACCAAACACTCAACAAAGTACTTATAAGAAAAGCACCAAGAGGGAATATGCTTGCTCTGTGAAGTAGGTTTTCATTGCCCAACTTTTTCCTTTCACTAAAATTCCCATTAAAATTTGTGTTTGCAAAAAAGGGCCCTTTGTTTGACATATTGAATTATTTGGGTCCACAACTTTGGATGATTTCTCCAACTTGTTTGGTTTTATGGGTTTTCATAATTATAATAATAATAATAATAAGGGACAGTGTCATGACAAATTGAACTAAATTAATAGCAAATATAGCACAGTTGCAAACTAATTAAAAATATAGCAAAATTAATTGTACAAGACCAAAAAGCTGTTCAGATTCTATCCGTGTCTATCACTGATAGACTCTGATTATTCAAAGTATATCAGTGTCTATCGTTGATAAACTTCTATTAATCAAAATCCATCAGTGACTATCATTGATAGACTTTAATTAATCAAATTCTATCAATGATAGTCACTGATAGATTTTGATTAACCAGAGTTTATCAGCGATAGACACTGATAGACTCTGAATAATCGAAGTCTATCAGTAAACTGATAGATTCTGATTAATCAGAGTCTATCGCTGATAAACTCTGATAATCGAAATCTATCATATAGATTCTAATTAACCAGAGTCTATCAGTAATATACTCCGTTAGATTTTTCTATATTTATAATTTTTTTTTACATTGTGTTATATTTGCTATTAATTTGGTCCAATTTTTCATCCACTACAAATTCTCTAACAATAATGTAAAGAATAATATTATATATTTATATCATTTCATAAGAAAATACAAAACAAAAGAATTAATATTGGAATGCTGAGAAGGATCACACCAAAATTTTTATAGAGTGAGTTAAGAGAGTGGAGATTAACAAGGATAACATATAAAATTATTCAAGAGTGTGCAATCCACGCGACTACCACCAACTATACCATTATCTAATTCAACCAAATCTAACCCTCTTTTTTTTTTTTTTTTTTTTTTTTTTTTTTTTTTTTTTTAAATTTTATTGCTAATTAATCTTATTTCAATCTTTTTCTTGATTCATTCTTAATTTTAGCTAAATATTATGATACTAATACACACCTAGACAAACATGAGTATTAGACAATTGTGACTTGTGAATATCATATCATTTGTCTTTTGTTAATAAAGGTAGGATGATTCCTAATTTTAGTTAAATTAAACGGTACTAATAGACGAAGACTCACATACAAGTATAAAGGAAAGTGACATGACTTGTAATTATCATAAATTTTGGATATGTTTTGTTAGTGTTATTGAATGAAAAATATATGGTTGAGAAGTCTACATTCAAATGTATGACCAAAAAGGGTGTGAAAAGAATGAATAAAATTCGAATTTGTTCTAATCTATCGGTTTTAAAATTTTGTGGATTTATCAATGATCTAATCTAACATGGTATTAAAGTAAGAGGTTAAGGAGTTGAAATTATTAAGATGCAATTTTTTTTTTATTCCAATTGATATTTGATTGGTCAGATATTAGGCTTGTGAGACTATATGCTTAAGAGATAAATAATGCTGAAAAATATACTTAATGAATCATAAACATAATTCAAGTGGTTAAAACATATATACTAAATGAACTTAAGTGAATTGATTTATATTAGTCTATTTTTCATTGATAATACTCATTTATGTGCGTTGTTTAGATTTAAAAACCGAAAGTTTGTTGTTTAAAAAGCATGTAGTTAATGTTAGATTTCATACTATTTTGAGTAAATTTATGCAAAAGCAAGTGTAGCATGTATTGAAATCCTTAAATGTGTAATTTGTGCTTAAAAGTTGTTGAAAGAATTGAATTTTGTTAAGAAAGTGTTAAATTTTGTTAGTTTTTTTTGTAGAAGTCTCTAAAAGCTTCCAGTTGCGCCCACAATTGGGCCAACAACTGAAGAAGGAAGCTGAGAAGGAAGATCAAAGTAGAGCAGTCAAAGAAATGTCTTGCAGTTTGCAGCTGCATTTGGTCAGAATTGACAAAATTTCCAGATTTTTGGAATTGACAGATTTTTCTAGAATCTCCCAAGATCTTTCAGCAAATCTCTTCCGATCAAGGGATTTCATTCGAAGAAGGCTTCTCACTCGACAGCTAACCCTACTTTTGAAAATCTATAAAAGGCAGCTCAAGGATCAAGCAAAGGGAACAAAATTGCCTTTAGTTTTTTTTTTCTTTTAAGTTCAACCGTTATTTTGAGTTTCCCTACTCTTTCTCCTTCTGCCAGCTTCTTCATTCGAAAGAAGAAGAGAATAAGTATTTGTCTCTCCTCGATAGAGCAAATTAAACAAAAGAGAAGAGTTAGGTTTTTTACTTTCTTGTTATTCTCTTGTATTTCTTTGCATTCGTTCATTTGTTTCTACTTTGTTAGTTTCAGTTTTACAGCAACTTTGTATTCAGTTTGTTCAATTAATATGAGTTCAGTTTATTTCCATCTCTTGTGCATCTTTATTCTATGTTTTGTTCTTTTAATTTCAATTTGAGTTAAACTCCTACTTGGGGATTCAAGTTAATGTGGATACCTTGAGTAGGAGGAAAGCCCCACCAATCGCAAAAGCAACCTTTCTCACACTTAACAATGTTTGTTTTTGTTGAGTTTAAGTTTCATTGTTAGCTTATTAAACTGATCACTTAGATTAGCATAACTTGTGATAAATGCAATACTGAAAAAGTTGAGTTAAACAAGCGGTTTCACAAAAGCAATAATGGAAAAAAACCTAGAAATATGACTTTGCTTCTTGAATCCTAGATATAGGACGAAAACCATTATAGTTTGTTCATTCTTGGGGGGGGGGGGGAACTTCATTATCTAAGATTTAATTAGCCTGAGACATAGGTGCTCTAATTACTTAGTCTCCTAAAGGCACCAAAAGCAGAGCCTCACAAGTTAAGTGTTGTTAAGATAAGTTTCGGGCGCATTTGGTTGCATTCTACTTGAACCGTACAATATTCGAAAGAATGAGATGCATGCACAAATAGGTAGCAATTGCCAGATGAACTCTTCTTATTGAGCAAATTGCGGGTGCAATGATAGGCATGTATTTTTGCTGAGGTTGAAGCAACACTTGAATTCTCTCTTCTTCAATTAAATTTCCAGTGTGTTATTTTCACTTATCTTCTATTCCAAAAAACTCATCTCTCTCATCAATTATTCTTACATTTCTTTTGGCTAAGCGTTGAGGAGGTTCTTATTTCGAAATTGAATTTCATTGCAAACTCGTTCTCTAGGGATTCAATACTTGAAGTACTATCCACTTATTACTTAAGTTAACAATGTATACTTGGCACTTGCTAGTAGGCACAACACACATTAGTCATATTAAGTATAACTTGACTGATTAATACATATGCTCTCGATCAAGAGGTCAGAGGTTTTTATAAGTTATATAACACAAAAGTAACTTTTTGATTACAAATACAGCGAGACCATCATGTGAGTAAAAAGAAAAGATACCTCTTTTATCACAGAAAACATAGTGAGACCATCATGTGTGTGAAAAGAAAAGGTACCTCCTTTATCACTAAACAGTGATTTAGAGGCCTTAACAGGATGTGTTAGCACTATTAAACTAATGCTAGTACTATTTAAATTTGATAATTTTTGCAATTTGTTATTGATTATTGCTTTCTAGAAATAATTAAGGCCCAATTGAAAAGTTGGACCATCCTCTTTTTTCTTTGAATCTATCTTGGGCTTCAACTAAGGAATCTCTCACATCCAATTATGTTCTAAACAAAAGAATGCCTACAAAAACTTCCACAAGTACATTATAATTGGATATGAAACATTGCCCACTATAACTAAAAGCAATGTAGATTCTTGGGTCCATTACTCACTACACCACATAACAAAATGGCCCAAGTATACATCAGGAATAGTACTTTTCATCTTTAATTTTCATGCACTATATCATTCTTTAAATAGAGTTTCCAAAAAAAAAAAAAAAAAAAAAAAAGTCATATGGTTAAAATACTTATGGAGTTGGTCAATGCAAAAATGTTTTTACATCTTTTTTCACTTTACCTTTTCTCATGAAAAAGAGAAAAAAAAATGTGTAAACAAAGAATAAACTAAGTGAAATCATATTTTTGTTAGTTCATATTTCTAAATCCCCATGAATTATTAAGGCCCCGTTTGATAACCATTTGGTTTTTGGTTTTTGGTTTTTGAAAATTAAGCTTATAAATCCTACTTCCACCTACAAGTTTTTTGTTTTTCTAATACCTTTCTTTCCTTGTTTTTAAAAACCAAGCAAATTTTAAAAACTGAAAAAAGTAGTTTTCAAAAGCTTGTTTTTGTTTTTAGAATTTGACTAGGAATTCAAATGTGTCACTGAAAAATATGAAAACCATGGTAGGGGAATTGGTAGAAAACAAGCATAATTTTCAAAAACAAAAAACAAAAAACAAAATGGTTATCAAACGGGGCCTAAGAAACAAGCTTAATTTTTTTAAAAAATGTTTAAAATATTTTTGGTCCTTAAACTTTAATGGAAGTAACAATTTAGTTCTTGAACTTTATTTTGAACAATTTAGTCCTTTGTACGATAAAATTTATGGCGATTTAGTCTCTATCGTTAAAATATTGTTAAGACTAAATTTTGTTACATATATACTAAGGTTCAAAGACTAAATTGTTATTAAAAAATTGAAAATATAGGGACTAAATTGTTATAAACTAAAGTTTAGAGACAATTGTTACTTTCGAGAAAAGTTTAAGTATCAAAATTTTTTGTTAACCTTTTAAAAATATAAAATTTAAAGTTAAAAAAACATCAAATAGAACATTAACAATTTATCATATTAGTACTCTTGGAAAAATATCAAACCCAAATGGGATTAAAATATTAATGTAATTGCTCTTTTTGTTAGAATGATTGATATTTGGGTTGAAAAGAATGATATAGATGCCTTAGAAAAGTTGTGCAAAAGAAAAGATGATAGCATTAAGGCCTTTGAACAGTGAATTAAATTGTCAAATAGTTGGTAGGTAAATATCATATTGTATTTGCCAATTGGTTTGATATAGTAATATCCTTTGTCATTATCAACCATTACATTTTTAGCCTCCATAGCTATAGTATATGGTGGCAATCCAATTTTTAAATAAATATGTTTCGAGTCTGTATTGCGAATCATATTGAGAGTGATTGCTATAATATAATTGATAGTTTTTTAAATCCATTGTTAGATGTATATGATTAAAAAAAATACTTTGAATAATATTATCAATTTTTTATAAGATATAAATTGTATATATGTTGTTTATATTTTATATTTAAATAAATCTTATTTGACCTTAGCCATAGGAGTGTGGTCCTTGAATCTAAAATTTTGATAGCTATTTTCCTTTTATCCCAAACTAAGGCCCCGTTTGGTTCATGATTTGTTTTCGTTTTTATGTTTTTAAAAATAAAAAATACAAGGGAAACTATGAAAACGTGTTTGGTATACCTGTTTTCAAAAACAATTTTCAAAAACAACTCAAAAAATGGTCTATTTTCAAAAACGATAAAATGTTGTTTTCATTGTTTTCCAATTTTGTTTTCAAAATAATGGAAACACGAGATACAGCTTTAAAAACACAAGATACATCTTTCTTTCCATCAAACAATGTTGCATTATCTACCAACAACATTTTTTATTTTTGATATCCAAATTATCTTTGACTCTAAGGGAAAAAACAATACAAAATTAATGTTGGGTAAATAGTGTGTTTGATTGATACTGATATTTTGGTTGTTATTTTTACTTTTTACATAATTCTACTTATTTTGATATACTTCTCCAATTTACAAATCAAAAGTTTCATATAATACAACTATATGGTATATCTTTTTTTTTCCTTATAATTTCAATTCCAACAATTTTTTTTTTTTTGAAGAATCAATTTCAGCATCATTGATTTATAATCTCTCTACAAATGAATAAAAGTCAAGTACAAAAATAATCATATTAAATTAACTTTTTCTAAAAAAAATTAATTTTACCAAGCACCTATTAATACTTTCGTGCATTTTCAAATTCATAACCAAACACAGTTTTCAAATTTTGAATTCAAATTTAAAGTTTTTAAATTAGAACCAAACATGTTTTTAGATATAATGGAAATAAGAAATTTGTTTTCGTTTTCTGCTGAATTCTTTATTTTCGAAAACAATTTTCAAATCACGAACCAAACGGGGCCTAAATTTGTTAAGATATATATATATATATATATATATATTAAAATATATGAGATATTAATTAAATTTTAAAAAAAATAGGATATAGATTTTTCAAAAATAACTTTTTGTTCATAAGAAATAAAAATATATTTTTTTAGAAATTAGTAGTGGTTTATTGTATTTCAACACCGTTTCTAGTTTCTGCTAAAAATTTTAACTTTGATATAAAATATTTGTCTTAAAAATAAATATCAAAATTATTATATGTCATCTCAATTTTATTATATGTATTGTGAATTTTATTAGTAAAAATGATAGACCGTACTTCCAATTTTTTTTTAACAAAAAAGAAGTAATAGAAAGATTTGGAAACATAGAACACTAAATAAGTAACTAAGGCCCCGTTTGGTTCCTAATTTGAAAATTGTTTTCAAAAATAAAGAATTCAACAGGAAACGAAAACAAATTTCTTATTTCCATTATATCTAAAAACATGTTTGGTTCCAATTTAAAAACTTTAAATTTGAATTCAAATTTTGAAAAACTGTGTTTGGTTATGAATTTGAAAATGCATGAAAATATTAATATGTGCTTGGTAAAATTAATTTTTCTTAGAAAAATTTAATTTAATATGATTATTTTTCTACTTGACTTTTATTCATTTTTAGAGAGATTATAAATCAATGATGTTGGAATTGATTTTTCAAAAAAAAAAATTGTTGGAATTGAAATTATAAGGAAAAAAAAATATATACCATATAGTTGTATTATATGAAACTTTTGATTTGTAAAGTGGAGTATATCAAAATAGATAGAATTATGTAAAAAGTAAAAATAACAACCAAAACATCAGTATCAATCAAACACACTATTTACACTAACAGTAATTTTGTATTTTTTTTTCCCTTTAGAGTCGAAGAGAATTTGGATATCAAAAATAAAAAATGTTGTTTGTAGATAATGCAACATTGTTTGATGGAAAGAAAGATGTATCCTGTGTTTTTAAAGTTGTATCTCGTGTTTCCATTATTTTGAAAACAAAATTGGAAAACAATGAAAACAACATTTTATCGTTTTTGAAAACAGGCCATTTTTTGAGTTGTTTTCGAAAATTGTTTTTGAAAATAGATATACCAAACACGTTTTCATGGTTTCCCTTGTATTTTTTATTTTCGAAAACATAAAAACAAAAACGGATCATGAACCAAACGGGGCCTAAAGTTCTTTAAAAAAAAAAAAGAAAAGAAGAAAAATGGGATAAGAGAGAAGAAGTGGAAGAAAGAAGAAGAATGAAAAAAAAAATTTGCCAGCGGCGAGTGGTGGTCGCCGGCGACCAGCCACCGGAGATTTGAAGAAGAAGAAGGAAGAGCTGGGAGGGAGAGGATGAAGAAGAGAAGAAGAATAAGAATAAGGGAGAAAGGGAGACAGAATTAAAAAATAAAAAATAAAAATAAAAACAATATTTATATTATTTTGATATATTTTTATTTAGAAAATTAAAAAAAATATATTTTTTTTATTAAAATAATGGTGCCATGTCAGCAAACTGTTAGGGTTTAATAGAAAATTGGATGGAGGGACCAAAAGTGTAACAAAATCCAAACCTCAGGGGTAATTTTGTTGAGTTTTAAAACTCAGGAACCAAAGTATAACTTAACCCAAATCTCAGAGACCAAAAGTGTATTTTTCCATATTTTATATTAAAATATAACATTTTCAATATTTATAAAAATTAACTTTTGACTCCAATATGATTATCTTTAAGGCCAAACTGAAAAAAGATGACATTAAAGTGAGAATGAAAATGAAAGAAAACTATAGCAAAGTTGATTTCTTCACATAGAGATATAAGGAGGCCGACTTTGTTTTCCTTCGACAATATAACAAGTGTTCAAATGGATTTGGTCCATTTGTCTGATTGATTACAGGGTTTTGCCGAATGTTGTTGCAATTCAGTTGGTTTCCAATTTACACATAACTCGATTAATTTTGTAAAACATTATCCTAATTGTTGATGTCAAAATTTGAACAGACAACTCACGACCTTCACATGACAACGAAGTGAATTTGTTTGAAAGGGAAGACGTGACCTACAAAACGAGCAAAAACTGTCATACCGGATGCTTGTCACACTCACTCTGATGCCTAAGTTAGCAAACTGGAAGTAAGAAGTGTCGAGAATTAAGGTTTCGAACCCTTCTCCAAACATGAAGAAGGATATTTATACCTGAGTTTTGTTTTAGGGTTTCTCCCACATTCAGGGACGATTCGAGATCAAATTCGGTCGAACCGAACTTCGACCCTCTGTTTCGCCGGTGGTCTAGCTCTTAGTTACATTTTTTTGTTGGTGTTGCGTTGGTTTTAATTTGTCAGTTCCTCAATTTTCGAAGTTGTCCAAATTTACCTATAATACTAACAATGTCTTTAATATAAAATATTTTAAGCTTAAGCTAGTAATATGGTTTTAATTACTTTTTATTTCTTTATGCATAGATTTACCAAATAAGGTTTGAATTCAATATTTAAGGTTCCATAAGTAAGAAATAAGTATGTATTTGGTAATAAGCCATGTCTTGTTTATTCTTCCATTAAATTTAAAATTAGAAGTTAAGGTCGTCTTACTTGAAAAATAATTTTCCTAACAAAAATACTCAAAATTATAAATAAAAAATGGAATGCATATGTTATCACTTTTATTATTAAAATAACAGTAAAATAGTATTTTTTGTTTTTTTTTTATTTGATATCCGTGGGTGTCCGGACCAGCTTACGCGCACCTCGACTAATCTCACGGACAACCGCCTGTTTCGTTTATATTTTTAAAAAACTAAAAAAAGAAACAAGAAACCTTTTTCTTTTTATCAAAATTTGTATGTAATTTTGAACACGTTTCTTGACCCTGAAAAATTAGAAATAAGAAATAATTATTAAATGCATGTCTATAAAAAAATTAAAAATAAGAAACAAAAAACAAAAGAACCCTTATTTTTTTAGTACAAGAACCCATTTGGTTCTTTTCAAAAAATAATAATAATAAAAAATAAAAAATAGAATAAAAACAAAAACCATTTGGTTACATTTGCATTTATAATTTTGTTTCGCATTTTTTATTTTCTAATAAAAAAATTAAACCTATGTATGTTTAGTAATTATTTCTTGTTTCTTGTTGTCAAAAAAAAATGTTTCTTGTTTATTGTTTCTTATTCCACGTTGGTCATTTTTTCACTGAAAAAATAAATAAAAACATATTTGAATATATAGAAAATAGTTTTTAAAATAAATTTTTTAAAATTTGTATGTTATTTTTATTTTTCAATATTTATTATATGTCTGGTAAGTCAAAAATAATAAAATAATGCTTTTATTTATGTTTTTGAAAACCCAAAAACAAAAACACGAACAATAAACCAGAAACATGATTTTATTATTTTTAAAATTTCTACAAAATTTTGAAAACATTTCTAAAATTGAGAAACAAGAACCGAAATAGTTACCAAACCTTTTCACTTCTCAACAAGAAACGAAAACATGTCAACGATGAAAAAATATTATCAAATCCACTCGTCCTCTTCTTCTTCTCTAGTTCAACCGATTTTTTTTTTTTTAGTAATACAGAATTAGGTCAATGTATGTGGTTTGGTCAAATTTATTTGTCTTAGAGATGAAAAAGGTTGTTTTTGATTATTGTGCACCACATTAATAATGAATGAAGTCTAAATTAAGTTTTCTTTTCAAATTGTTAATGGTGAGATGTCAATTTCATTCATGGTTTCTTTCAAACCGTCGGGAGAGATGGATACGCCTCTATCAATCTCCAACCTAATTACTCCAACTTAATTACAACTATATAATATAGGGGTCGTTTGGTGCACTGGAATTGAATAGGTTTGGAATGGAATGGAATGTGATTCACATGAGAATATTTTGCTAGCATCTGGATTTCTGGGAATCATGATGTCTGTGTTTGGTGCGCTGGATTTGGGTTGGAATTAATGGAGTGAGAAACAGTGGGACTCACCAAAATTATAAGGAAAATAGAAAAAGAAATGGTGGGTCCATCAAAATTATGAAGAAAAATGGGGAGAGAAATAGTGGGACCCACCAAAATGTGGGAAAATAGAAAAATAAATGGTGGATCCCATCAAAATTATGAAGAAAAATGGGGAGAGAAATAGTGGGACCCACCAAAATGTGAGAAATGGGTTGGAATCCACATGCCCACAATTTCATTCCAACCCCACCCAAATCCGGCCCACCAAACATGGGTATCACATTCCATTCCATTCCAACACAATCCATTCACACACCCCAAACGGCCCCATAATATCATTAGTGACTATATTATTATAACACTTTTTTTTTTAAATGGATAAAACGTTCAATAGATAGAAAGAGTTCCCCTTCGAGATACAAAAAGTGATTTCTCACTATTAGTCAACTCTAAAAGCCAAATAGGATGCCCCTGAAGCCAAAGCGTTGGAGATGACCCTAGCCCCAACTGGACTAGTTGATGAGCAATACGATTCTGGTCGCGATTGGTATATATAAACTTCACTTCTTTAAAGCAACCCTTAATTTCCTCGATGTCCCAGGGATTGGACTTCCACCACTCTACTATACTCTTATAACACAACCTCTATAAAATTTACACATATGTTAAATTCTGGTAGGAAATATTCTATTTAATTTGGATGAATAGTATATAGTTTAATCCCTCTTTTTAGTGAGATTTATTTTAGTTTTATTCCAAGGAAATGTAATTTGGTAGCTGATGCTCATGCTAAAAAGACAATGGCCCAATTTTGTGAAGTTTGGGTTCATTCTTTTCCTGGTTGGATTTGTAATTTGGACAATATTGTACGTTTTTCTACTGCCCTGTGGCGTACTAAAGTATTTGTCTTTCCAAAAAAAAAAGCCTACTAAGAAAAAGTATAAAGTTTAAATAGTTTCTCCCACTTCAATTTTATCTCACTCTTTTCAACATAAATAATTAAGGGTGAAAAAAATTCAAATATTTTTATCTCTCTTTTAATCACAGTCTCAAAAGAGATTTTCCTTGTTCTTATTGAATATTAAGATTAGCATGGATTCCTAATGTTTATAAATTAACAATTAAATAATCACTGAGGCGGCCACACAACGCTGAGGATATCACCTTACAAGTGGATCAACATTGAGGATATCACCCTACGAGTGGACATGCAGCGTATATTACGTTGCAGATCATAACACATGCGAATTTGGCACTAATATCGTCTATCGACCCTCATAAAAAGTGAAACTCGCTTCATACTTAAGTACGCAAAAACATCCCGTGCTCACCTAGAATTCAATACTAATTTAAGCAGTGAAACGTGGTTGGTAGAGTACCACATCAATACAAGTTTGTTGTGCAGATAATCAGTTGAGATGACTTAAAATCTATCGTCTGTTACACACAAGTGAACTAATATTATACATCAACATAGCCTAAGAAGGATTATAAACTTGAGAGGTAGAGTGTTACTATGATGTAAAATACATATATCTATAATTGTCAAAAAAAAAAAAAAAAAAAAAAAAAATACATGTATGTATAAATGTTGTTTTCATCCTCAATAGAGGATTTTAGGGGTCAAAATCTCAAGATACTCCAAAAGCTATATCTGATAATGGGGATTTGAATTTGGTCTTTACCTTTTGAGTGATTGTTGAAAACATTTTTATTTTTTTATTTTTTTTATTTTTTTTCTTTCTGTTTTTATTTTACAACTGAAATAACTTCCTCCAAATTACACAACAGACATGAGACAATTAAACAACACCATCAAGATGATAAAATGAAAGGAAAATAATGCCCACTTCTTCTCCTTAATTGTGTTTTTGACCCTTCATTTCAGAAAATTACAATTTCACCCCACTAATTCCACTATAATACCTTCATCTTCTTCTTCTTCACCATGTCCAAAACTTGAACTTGACCAACCACTTTCCCTCTCCTCTCTAATTCAACTTCAGTTCCGATGATGGATTTGAACTTCACCGCCCGGAAACCGCCGCAGACGGCGGTGAGGATGGACATAGAACAGATGCCGGAGGCTCCACAGCGTGCTTATCACCACCGCCGTTCCCACTCCGATACCTCCTTCCGCTTCGCTAATTTCGAGGATCTTCTTCTCTTCGACCCTCCCGACCTCGATTTGTCATCTTCCCTTCCTTCTCCTTCTCCGTCGCCGGCGGGGGCTCGTGTGGCCGTCGATTCCTTCAATTCCAAGTCCCCTGAAGACGCCTCTGCCTCGAAACCTAGGGCTGGTAACGGCAACTCCGCTTCCTTCGGCGCTCACTGCCGGAGCTTTTCGATGGATTCCGACTTCTTCGAGGGCTTGGGGATGGCCGGAGATGGCAGCGAGGGTGAGGTACTCGGCGGGAGAGTGACGGTTGGGGAGAAGAAGATGGGCCGCCATAGGCATAGCAATTCCATGGATGGCTCTTTGACGTCCTCGTTTGAAGCTGAGTCCACCGACGTAATTGATTGCTCCAGGAAGGCTATGGCGCCTGATAAACTCGCTGAGCTTGCTTTGATGGACCCTAAAAGAGCTAAGAGGTTGTTCATTGATTCCTTCATGCTCTGTTTCGCTTCATGTTCTGCAATCAATCAAAAATTTCTGTCTGATTAAGCGATAATGGGTTTGGGATTTAACTTCCATTTTAGGATCCTGGCGAATAGACAATCTGCTGCACGGTCCAAGGAGAGGAAAATACGTTACACTAATGAACTGGAGAAGAAGGTGCAGATGCTTCAATCAGAAGCGACTTCCCTGTCTGCACAGGTCACAGTTTTACAGGTATCTAGCCTTCTATTTTCTTGTAGTTTAACCAGGGAGATGAACTGAACAGAAAAGAACAGAACAGAACGAGAATCTTTTCATCTATTCTTACTTTACAAGTCTCACGGGTGGGCTGTAGCTATCAAGTGGACTTGTGCTGATGGAAGAACTGCTCGCTTTGACTTTTCAAATTTTTTTTTTCTCTCATCTTTGTCATTTGTGTGTGTTCTTGATGAATTAGAAAAGATGGAACAGTGTTGATTAAATCAACTTTTGTAATCTACTATGGTGCAGAGAGATACCACTGGATTGACTACTGAGAACAGAGAACTCAAGCTAAGGCTGCAGGCCATGGAGCAGCAAGCGCAACTCAGAGATGGTATGTTTGGTTCTTCACTCATCTTCTTACTATGGTTCATAGAAAAATGCTCACTGTTTTGGTTTCATTTTTCTCGAGGGCTTCATTCACATTTCCCACTGCAAGTTTGAGATGTTAACTACTTTTTAAAATGTTTGTTGGCTTACAGCTCTGAATGAGACACTGAGGGAGGAAGTGCAGCGGCTCAAGATAGCTGCTGCCCAACTGCCTGTTGCAAATGGCAACTCATTCAACATTGGAGGAGGGCTACCTCCTCCATTCCCTCCTCTCCAGCCATCCCTGCTTCAGTTTAGTAACTCTCAGAATCATCAACAGCAACAGCTGCTTCACATGTCTCAGCCTGATGCTTGAGGAGGGTCTTCACCGTCCCAGCTTCCCGGAGCTTAACCAGCCGCTCCGGTAACATCTTTAGATAATCCAGTACCATTAGTGAGGATTGATATTTTATTTGGGAAGCTGAGGAATTGTAGCCTGTCTTATACATATGGATTTGTATGAGTATACTTGTAAAAAAAATACGTGTACAAAGAACTGCATTATCTCTTTGATGATTGAGGATTGTATTGTATTACCACTCACAGCAAATAATAGGGCTCACTTCTTTCTGAACCACCAAATCATACTAGTGTATCTCATGGATGCGGCGAAAAGTTCAGCCCTTGCTTGATCTCCTGTCATAAACAGTTGCTCGTCATTTGAATATCAAGTTCCTTAAAAGAAATCAGACATTTGTCCAACAATTATTTGGTTCAGAATCTTTTCATACTTGCATTTGGCTGAAGTCTATAAAGAGAAAGAAAAAAAAAACCAAAAATAAATAAATATTGATGAGAGAGGAATTATTGAAGACTAGAACATATTATCATTCATTAATACTCGAAATACACACCTATAGCCATTCATTAATACTCGAAACACACGACTATAACAACCAAAATTCAAGTGAATCTAGAGTTTCACTACAAAATACGCAACACAACTTAATACAACTTCCATAAAAGCATATTAACTCCTGTGCAACTTACAAGCACAGCTCTCATTTCCCAACTCTGCTGCAACACAAGGAGGTTGAACTTTGTCGTCAGCGTACCAAGTTGAGCGTTTCTCGACTAATTCAGCTAGGAAATCATCCAGCTTCTCTTGGCTAACATTGGGCATTACTACAACATGGGCAATATTTCCTTCGCATGCTAGCTGCCACCTCCGAATAAACTCTTCGTCTCGTGGTCGTTCAAACACGACTGTGCTGCTGAGTTCATTCAGCATTGCACTAATTCCTGCGTCAAGAAGCCGGTCTTTCAGGTAGTGTGCATTTCTGAGACACTTCTGGACTTCCTTTTGAAACCCTGTATAGCCTTTTCTGTTGAGGGTGTACCAAAGGAAGATAGGAGCATGGCCATTCCGGCTTCCCATGATTGTGGCATCTCTTGAGGCTAGATACTCAACATTACTTGAGAGGGCATTTATATGCTCCAACCTTGTAAGCTGAACACCACAAGGCATTGGACATCCGACGAACTTGTGGCCAGAAACACTAACACTTCCGATGGGCTTCTTAAACGTAACCTTTGGTGCCTGCTCAAAAACAACACTAGTGAGCCGGGATGGATCACTGAAATTCAGATTGAAAATTACCGGCAAAAAAAAAAAAATACAGTTCTATAGTTGCTTTCATTTCAGGTGAGACAGAATGATGAAGGAAAAAATAAAACCAAAAGGTCATCAAGAGTATCCTTTAAAGCATTAACATGTATGGAAATAATTCTGTCATTCACTAATCAAATGTCGCATGCCAACTTCTCATTTCCTTGTTTACTAGATTCATGAGGTGAGCATGTCAGGTCCTGAACAAATCCCACTGACAACCCCGTACAATTAAAAATGACTAGAAGTCTAACAGCAGGGATATGGATCGAGTTCATCATTCAATTAACAAACTACTTTGGAAAAACAAATAGTACGAGAAGTTGATGCCTAATTGGACCAGTGGTCCAATGTATTAAATACAGGAAGAAAATATTGATTTCATTAATCAATGGGCCCCGTTCTTGGGCTAAACAATTATACTTCATCCATGGATTTACCTCAATATTCCATCAAGAGAATTTAGCAGCTGGATTTTATAGGCATCCTGAAATTAGCCTATCCAACCACTAGGCCTTCCATATGATTCACCTATAATAGCTAGGAGAAGTCAACTAACGGAAAAAGGAAGTATTTATTGGCAGAGAAGAATTAAGTGTAGGATAGGAGAGTAGCAGTTGGATAATATAAGTACATTATATTGGTTTGTTTCTTTTATGGGTTAATAAAATTTGGAAGTATTTTCATGAAGATTTGAGTCCATCAAGTTGGTATCAGAGCGCCTGAATCCAAGGCCAGTTCAAATGGGATTTTTTACCCTATGGAAGGAGAAGCTTCATTGACTTCACAGCAGGCTTATGATTGGCACTTGCAGTTGGTCGAGTCATCGGTGGAAGAAATCAAGAAAGGTTTAATTAATGTTCAACAAGTCGTGGGACAGATCTCTCAACAATTGAGTTTACTAACTACCCATCAACAAGCAATTGGGGACAACAGGAATGCAACCAATGTTAGAAATCATCAAGAAATTCAAGAAAGGGTTGCAGCAGGTGCAAGAAACCTAGTAGAAGTAAGAGAAAACGTTGTTGCACCCCAAAAAGATCCAATATCCCTACATCAAATAAACTTCCTGGCTTGGGCTAGGGGTTGACCCAAACCAACTTAAAAAGGCCCCTTCTGCTTTGTCCAATGAAGGGGAAGCGCTTCCTGTTTATGGTTGGGTCAACACATGAATTAAGGCAGCATAGCACAATTGGGCTTGGGCATTGACGAGGGACTGCTACCAGAGTGGATCTCAAGGCAGTGGAGATAGGTATGGCGGTGGTGGTGGAAACTGCTACAGCTGTAGGTGAATCTAAGCATTTAACTAAAGAGTGTCCAAACAGAGTATGTTGATCACGTAAATTGGTGGCTAGCAAGGCAATTTACTTTTGTTTGCTTCAATCTAGGGATGTTTTGTTTGGTTTTCCTTCTTCACCTTTCATCTTGATCTAATAAGGTCATCTTTTAATTGGATTTCAGTTGTAGCCTTTTCTCTATGAATTTCCATCAGTTTAGTTTTTGTTTATTGTCTTTTGGGTATAGGATTTGCATCTATTGTCACTGTCAGTGTACATTAGGTTTTGGGTATGGGTATTTTGTTAGTGCTACCTTGAGCACAAGGTGGGCAGATTAATATGGGAGTACTAATAGGGGATATATTCGAAATATAAATAGAATTTTAGTATGGGCAAAGTGGTAATTAGCTAGAGGTGACTTGATTAAATAGAGGGAGTTAGGGATCTTAGAGGAAGGTTGGGGATTCATTTTGGGGATTGTTGAATATAAGACTTGGGAAGAGATATAGCCCCTCAAAAGGCTATTGACGCTGTAATTTCTTTTATGATATTGCAATACAGCTATTTTGTTGTTTCTTGTAATTGAGATCCTAACAGACAACTCTTACTTATGAATCAATTCCACCACTATGGAAGGCCTAACGTTCCTATCAATACTGCCACTCAAACTTTCTCCTTAACCTCAAGGTGGAAGGTCAGAAATTGATAGTCATCCTATTCTTTTTCTTTTTCTTCTTCTTCGTGGAGCTAGAGTAACCCAAACCTCCAATGTGGTCTCTTTTGGTTTGTTGCCAAATCCATTGAATCAGAACCTCCAAGCTTTGTGTAGAGTTTGAGGACAATAGGTCAACCTCCCAAACAGTAGTTTGTATTAGGGACAGCTCCTCCTTAGGAATCAATTCCACGAGCAAGGGATTAGGCAGAGCATATTTCCCTTCATAGGGGCAAAGGTGGAGCCACAAATTTTCCAAGGGAGTGGCAAAATTTTACATACAATTTGACTTTTTATACCTATAATCTTTCAATTTTGAAAGTTTAGGAAGGGGAAGAGACGAAGCAGAGAGACAACTTTAAATTTTTAATGTTTTTATATAATTTTCTAAACATAAGACAAAGTGAGAAGGGATTCCTTATTCACTTTGCTCTTGCTTAGCAACCATTAGTTGTAAGATATGAAAAACTGGAATACTTGAAGTGGGGAGTAAAAATCTTATATGAGAATTGACAAAATCTTATATGATACTACCAGATCGGAGGGATGGAATAACTTTAAGAGATAAGAATGAAGTCTATACTCCCACACTGCTATTATACCAAGGGAACTCTACAATTGGATTGGATAAGTTGGTTGTCCAAACTGAGCCTCTCCTTGATATCCACATGATTGTCTAAACCAGTGTTTTTAAAAGCTCAAGACGCAATAGCCTTATGGGGCTTAGGCGCAAGAGGCAAAAAAAGGCACAGGCTTTTTTTCATGAGGAGCACAAAAATACATAAAGAAGAGGAATCATGATTGAAGTGGGAATATGAAGAAAAGGCTCCAAGAGTTAGTAAATTTTATTTATTTTTTAATTAATATAGAAGAAAAAAAACCCTAAAACGCAAGGGTTTTTCGGTTTAGGGTTAATAACTACGATTTTTTTCATTAATCAAGAAGAAAAAACCCTAAACACAAGGTCTATTGCATTTAGGGTTAGTAAAAAATGCATTTTTTTAATAAATAAAAAAGCCCTAAGGCGCAAAGCCACTGCCTTAGGGCTTTTAAGGATGACGCACGCCTTCTTACTTGTGCCTAGGCACGCCTTTTAAAACACGGCCAAGTTCTACCATAGTAGGGCCCAATCACACTTTGGAGAAGAGTTTGAACCTAACTTAGAAGGAACGCTATCAATATGCTTAACACATGCATGGCAAACATTGTTTTCAAGGAGCTAGGTAGAGGAATGAGGATGTTAGCCACAAGTAGCCTATCTCACGTTTCAAAAAGGAAGAGAGCAATTGAAAACAATGTGACGAATAGGTGCATAAAGCGCAGGAATCTGCTAAATAGTTCAGACCAAATCCTAAAGATGATTAAGAGTATTGTTTGATGAGTCTGCATGATATTAGGTAGTTGGTCACGTCCGCGAAGTCAACGATGCTTAGCCAGTCCTTTTAGATGATTAGCCATGACGAGATTGATGCAACATCCAAACTCCATCATGGGTCAATAGTGGGGATGTTGAATCTTGGACAATGGGCAAACACTTGATCCAACATTGTGTGAGTGAGGGATGTTAGGTAGAGGAATGAGGATGTTAGCCACAAGTAGCCTATCTCACGTTTCAAAAAGGAAGATAGCAATTGAAAACAATGTGACGAATAGGTGCATAAAGTGCAGGAATCTGCTAAATAGTTCAGACCAAATCCTAAAGATGATTAAGAGTATTGTTCGATGAGTCTGCATGATATTAGGTAGTTGGTCACGTCCGCAAAGTCAATGATGCTTAGCCAGTCCTTTTAGATGATTAGCCATGACGAGATTGAGGCAACATCCAAACTCCATTAGGGGTCAATAGTGGGGATGTTGAATCTTGGACAATGGGCAAACACTTGATCCAACATTGTGTGAGTGAAGAAGGGCAATGTTGCCGTTAATGCCCTTTCATCAAGTGCATGATGATGACCGGAGTCAAGGAAGCAGCTCTGGCCAACTATGTGCTTGCAGCCGCAGTAAGACAAAGGCCAAGTATTCTTTGAAATGAGTGGTTGTAAGGGTAAGATAACATTGATAGGATAGGAGGACATGGTTAGCAACCAAAAATTAAGGTAAGATACGATAGTAGCAGCTGAACAAGCAACCACCCTTGCTGACATAGTTAGAAGGCAGTGGAAAACCCCAAAAAGAAAAAGAAGGAGCAGTTACTGGGAGTGGAAGAAAATAGATATTTATATAGTCAAAGGGGGATGAGGGTGGTTGTGCGAATTCCAACTAGCATTTAGAGCTTAGCTCAATGGAAAGGCTCCAAGGCTATCAAACCAGGACCAGAATTGTATTGTAACCAAGTTCCTTCAAATCAGTACACAGCCTAGAAGAATTTCTATCTTGTGGATGCAATTAAGCTCGAGCATACCTTCAACTGCCACACATATGTACCCGTGTAAGCAGCAAAGAAAAAACAGCGAAACTAGAAACATGCCCTGGTGAAAAATGTAAGTAGGCAAGAAAGACTTACACGTTTGACAAAAGGCATCATAAGTCCAAACAACGCCCCATCACAATGAATGTAGAACCGATCATTTGAGAACCCACATTCGTTCAGTGTTTGTATCACAAGATCAAGATCATCGACAGCTCCTTTCACAGTGGTTCCTGGAACAGAATCCACTCAATTTCCACCAATAAAACGACTATATTCCCCTTTTTAGTTGCAAACAGGCAGAAAGGGAAAGAGAAATTACCAATATTGACATTGAGTATAGCTGGTTTGTCTTTGTTAGCAAGCAACTTGACTCTAAGGTCAGCACAATTGATCTCACCAGATATCAGAGTGTCAACCTTCACACAGTCCATTCTATACATTCTAGCCGCTTTGAAAACGGAATAATGAGATTCCCGAGAAGCATACAGAATCCCATCCGGCAAAACTTCTCTCCTAGAAAAACCAATGCCTACAGTTTCACCACTACTAAAAAGCATGCAAACAACCGTACGAAATAGGAAAGTCAAACTCAATGAAACTAACCCGACGAGAATCCCATGAAGGTTGCCTTCCGTACCACAATTTGTAATGTAACCCCAATACTCGTTCTTCTCAATCTCCCAAAGACGAGCAAACCAGTCCAACACCCCAACCTCAAACTGCCTCGAGTGCACACCGTAATTGCTTTCAATGAACGGATCCCCGAGATTGTTAATCGAGAAATGCTGCAACTGCCCCAGAGCACCGTAATCGAAGTCCAAATTATAAGGGTAACCTAAAACACAGAGCGAAAATACAAATCCAAATCCAAATCAGAACAACGAAATTCTCAATCATCCAAACGGAAACAAGACACAGGTTTCAAGAAACTAAAGAGCAAAAAAAAGAGAAAAAAAAGAAAAACCTAAATGATATTTAGTCCTCTCGACGAGATTCTTCCTGTAGCGAGCCAACACGCTAGCCATGTAAGCATCCTTATCGCCGGTAGATTCGTCATTAGCTTCGGGCTCGGTGATGGCGAAGCAACTGGTGTGGACATTTCTTCCGAGCACAATCGCCCTCTTCCCCTTCTGGTTGGATTCAGCGTGTCGTTGTCCATTGAGATCCACGCCGTTGGCGACCGCCAACGGCGGCAGAGGCTCGGGAAAAACAGCATTGGGGACAAAATCTGCGATCAAAACATCAGCCCCACCGTTGTTGTCAGCCATTCCCACCGCACTGCCAACCATATCTTTGAATTCCTGATCTGAATAACCAATCAAAACTTTACAGTCCAAAGAGATTACAAAAACGGAAAGTAACGAACGAGACAGAGAGAGAAAGATGAAGAATGAACCTGAGTGGTTAGCCTGAAGATTCGCGGTTGAGAGAGAGGAAATGTGTTAGAATGGGAGTGCTGTGACCTTGCCAAAACAGAGAAAGAAAGAGAGAGAATGAATGAATGTGTTAGAGTGGAATCTCAAGTCCACGAGTGATGAATTTATAAGGGCCATAATCTTGGACAATTACCACTTTTTTCATTAACCATATTCCCATATTCCTATATTCCAATTTTCTTTTCTTTTTTTCTTTTTTTTTGATTTGATTTTCCCTTTTGACCCATCTTTTTTATTTTGTTTCGTGTGAATCTTACTTAAAAGATCTTATAAATTATAATCTATAAATATCTAGAACAGTTAGAACTAGCCTCAAATTTAAACTAAATATCTATAACAGTGAGAACTAGCCTCAAATTTAAACTAGTTAACTTCGAAATACATCTATCTATCCTAATGATTAAATGTTCAAACTACTCTAATTATTGAACTAACAAACAAACATAACTAGTGTAGGTTTCCTTATGATTAATGTGAATTAAAAGACCGGACTAAGGCTTATAGGAAATGAGCAGGTGTCCTAGAGTTTAGTATCCTAAAGTTTGTTAAACCACTAAATGTAATAGGGTCAAGCAATTGTCCTTTTAAAGATGTAAGTTTCGACATACTGACGAATATAAAAATATAAAATATATATATATATATATATATTAGTCTATTCACAAAAAGATACATATATATAATGCTTAAAAAGATAACAATCTTGTCTAACTTTAAAAACAAACACGACTAGCAATGAATTATTTAATAACATTAAATTAATCTAGTTAAATCAAGAATAATATTCTTTTTAGCGAAGATAACTAAAGTATATATATATATATATTATATTTGAGTTCAGATAATCAAGAATAATAGTCTTGTCCAACAATTAAAACACACAACAAACAACAATTTATTTAATAATATAAATTGATGTAGTTAATTAAAAAATAATATATTTTTTTCATTGAAGATAACCAAGAATATATATATAAATATATATGTATATTTTATTTGAGTTAAGATAAGCCAGAATAATAGCTTTATCAAACTATAGAAACACATAACTAGTAATGAATTATTTAATAATATATAGACTATAATATAGTTGAATCGAAGAATAATAATTTTTCTTTATCAAATTTTATTTCATATAGAATAATAATAGAAATTAGCACAACTTAGATTATAAATTTATAATTCATAGCGCGAAGAAATGATATTTTTTTTGTAAAAAAAAAAGAAAAGAAAAGAAAAGAAATGGCTGTTAGGGCATACACTTGTGCGAAGGTGGGTCCCAGAAAAGAAGTAATTGAATATTCTTTTGGAAAAATGAAAAGAGAGCCGACAGGACCCGAATCACGTGACTACGCTTTGGAATCTCCTAAGTGGCCACGTCAGCTTTCAAATTTACATTTCTACCCCGGATTTGTTTCTTTGTTCCTACGCCTAATCCTTTTTATTAGGTCAAAATTATTTGATAGTTTCAATTAATTTTACTTAATAAAAAAATAATTTTTATTCAAGAAAATACATAAAGTTAATATGTTTTCAGATTTTAAAGAAGAAATATTCATAGGGATTATTTTATTTTAGAAAAGTAAATAATGATAATTAATTTTAAGATTTATTGAAGTATAAGACTAAATTTGAATATTTAGAAATAAAAATAAAAAGTAATAAGTTATAAAACATAGAGAATAAAATGATATTTTAATTTATATTTGATTTTGTGAGGATAGAGTTGAGGGAGAAAAAGAATATCTGGATATTTTTTATTTGTAGGGCCAGGAGGAGAGAGAGAATCAAGGATAGGAAATGAGTTTTCGAGTCGCGCAATCCCAAGATCTTTTTTTTTTAAAAAAAAAAAATTCTTTCAACAAGAAAAGATCTTTTTAAAAATTATTTATTATTTATTATTTATGACTTTTATCTTTTTCTTTTTTTTTTCAGATAAGATTTATGTCTTTTATCTGTCGTATACTTTCTTAAAAAAAAAATAATAAATAAATCTGTCATGTACTATTAACTTTTAATAAAAAGTAACTCTTTTCAAAAAAATTAAATAAAATAAAAAGTAACTATTTAAACTAATTTCTTAGCTTAGTTATTTAAACCAATAAATAATGTAAACTTTGTTCATCAAAATATCTTGAACTAAAAGTTTGGTTAAAAACTTAAAAATGAATCTGTTTCAAAAAAAAAAAACTTAAAAATGAATCTTCTAAAAAAAAAAAAAAAACTTAAAAATGAATACAAATTGAGATTTTATATATGTATATGACATATACACACACAGTGAGATTTCTTTCTTATGAATAATCTTGATTTTTAAATGAAGGTCAACTTAAATGGAGATTTCTTGATCCTAGACAAATCCATTTAGAGGCCAAAGGGAGCATGTGCCTCTCAAATAATGATTTCTTTTAATATATTTATATTATGCTTCATAAAGAATTTTCAAAAATAGACTCTTGATTTGTTGGCCAAATGGGCACGTTGGGACTTCAATTTTCCTATTATAAACTTGGCATTAGTACATAAATTAAACTTTTATTTCTTTCTTAAAAAAAAAAAAAAAAAAATCAAAAGGGTGTATTGATGTCTCTCATCCCCACAAAAGTATTACTTTTTATTAGGAACAATGAAGCTTCTAGATGTCTCCACAGTGATATGATATTGTTCACTTTAGACATAAACTATTATAGTTTTACTTTTGGTTTCACCCAAAAAGTTTCATACCAATTAGAGATATTGTCTCTCACTTTATATACTCATGATCTTCTCTTTATCTAGCTAATGTAGAACTTCGGTCGCATTCCCAATAATCATTCCCTCGAACAAAGTACCACCGAGTCTACTCTCAAATAGTCATCCAGTCGTGTTTTTATTTTTGAACACATCACTAAGCTTTTAACCATATCAACTCCCTCTTCATTAAAGCACACCATTTGGTCCGAGTCTTCCCTCATATAGTCATTCATTCATGTTTTTATTCTTGAGCACGTCGTTTACCTTTTAACCATATCAATTTTTTTTTTTTTGAGAAAAGAAGAATATCAATAACAACAACCAACAACCACATTCTTTACAACCACCGAAATTAATCCCGGGGGGATCCTTTCATCCCCCGCCAAAAAAGCATCCCTAATCTGAGAACCGGACAAAGGGAAGACAAAAAAACGCAAAAAATTCCCAGAATCTACAACTTCTCGAGCGATAGAGTGGGCCAGAATATTGCTACTCCTACAACAGTGAGCAACGGAGACTTCCAGACCATCGGAGAAATCAGCAATCTCCTTCACGATCTTGAAGGATTGGAATTCCCAATTCCGTTACAGCGGAAGCAATTGGACCGATTCACAATTTAATTTCGTTTGGCAAAATACCAATACATTGGCAATTTTCAGAATTCATAATTCTACGATTTAAGGTTAAGCAAACTTACCATCGTGGGCGACTCTGAATTCAAGAACGCTTCTTGATTGTGCAGGACCAAAATGTGAAATCTTGGGACACCACCACAAAATTACCCCGCTATTCTCTGAGTTTGGAAACGAGATTGTGGGATCTTATATTTCTTGAATTTGGGAAGAAATCTCTAAGAGAGAAACTACTCTCTGTGACTTTACGTTGAGAGAATATGAGAGAGGACAGAAAAAATCTCTTGAGAGATGCTGTGAGATTTGCAGAGAATGAGGGAGAGACCCAAAGACCCCTCTGGCGTGAGTTTAATCACCACTCCCCAAATTGGGGAGTTGGTTATTTAATTAATTAATCATATTGTAATTACATTATAATATGAATTAATTAATTAAACCATTTAATTAATTAACTATATAATTAAACATCTCATATATTAATTATATGTGCATTAAATCATATTAAATGCACAACCCTCACATAATATATAGTTTTAATTAATGTTAATTAAATCACATTTAATTAAATTAATTAAACTAAACGATTAATTAATTATTTGACCAAATAAATATCACATATTTAATTAATCATACATTTGAATCATATTCAAAAGTGCATCTCTCTTATAACCTATAGTTTTAATATGAATCTAATTCACATTAAAATTAATCTATACATATTAATTTAATTAAATCACATTTAACTAAATTAAATTTAGCAATTAATTAATTCAAAAATTAATTAATTTTTATAACCAATTAAATATCATCCATATTTAATTAATTGCATATTAGAATGATATTCTAATATATCTCTCATATATTATAGTTTAATTAAATCACATTTAATTAGACTAATTGAATAATTAATTAATTCACAATTAATTAACTTATTCACATATTTAATTAGTTATATTTGAACTCTTTCACATATATAATTCTCTCAATTTAATAAAGTTTAATCACAAATTAAACTTTATATTATAATGTATCAACATACATTATATTAATTGTACTTCATACAATTAACCTGATTCCCAAATTGAATTTGAACAATTCAAATTCTTTTCAAGATAAATTGTTCCCAATTACTCTTTACGAGCTAGCAGGGGGACCTAATAGACCTACAGATCAGAAGCTCCAATGATATGAGGTTAACTGACTAAACTCATTAATCGAGTTAACCAATATTCATTAACTGTGGGTCACTCCACTAAAGACCCACAGTTGCACTCTTCTCACTGTAGAATATTTTTGTGTCCACGGATAGACCAATAACGGTAAGTCAATCCTTCACGAGTGTTCGTAACTACAGTTGGGTCAAGTTACCGTTTTACCCCTGAGTTACCTCTGGCTCCTTAAGTACCAGTGCTCCTCTAATGAACAACCTGTTTATGGTCCAACCAGTAAACAGAAAGTCCCTCTCGGGCCAGTGAGAGGGTGGGATCCCTTTGTTCAAGACCCGGAGTCACCACTTAAGGGAACACTCATCTACTTCTCCTAGAAGCGAGAATGAGTGAATTTCATCTTGTGTTGTCATGTCCCCAGCCCCCCACTCAGTCTTGTCCCCAAGAAGGTAGGCTTATTGAGTCGGCGTGCAGGCCACTCTCACCCGTACTAATCAAAGGACAATCCCTCGTGAAAAGGAGTTCATGACACACTCAGGATTAAGACTGAGTTACCTAGGTCATCCTATTGAAACAGTAACCTAACTAGTTAACGGTGTTACATCTAGTGGTTTACTATTTCGTGGTCCGGTCTTATGAAAACTCATTGCATAGGATACCCCCGCTCGCATGTCTCCTAGATGGACGCCTTGGATCATACGTCTGTATCGAATACAAAGCGGGCTGTATCACATAGTGTTACCAGGATAAGGTACCCAACCTTATCCCTGTACTATAGACCTTTTAGGTTGTTACTTGAACACCGATCCCCATATGTCCCCACATACTAGTTCAAGTTACATGTAAACAACATTGGATCTTAGTTTATTGGATTTGGGTTATATTGTGCAATTTTAGACTTAAAATGACAATAACACTTTATTGCATAAACCTCAATAACACTTTATTGATACAAGTATATAATTCGTTAACATTCACTATCTACGAGTTTTAGGACATAAAACCCAACAGATCTGAGCCGTCTCTGATCTGTCAAGCGATTCCCCATTGATCGTTTTCACTATTTCGGCAGAATCTGATTCGATCTCAAGGGGGGCTTTTGGGGAAGACCGATTTCCTCAGGCACGAGACTCCGGTAAGCCTTCAGCCCTTCTAAAATAACTTTTCCTTCTAAGTTCTTGATCGACCATCTCCGAGGGACTTGAGCTCAACCGAAACCTATTAGAGACCCTATGGAGTCTCGAATCGCCCAGCCAATCCTGCCTAATTTCCTCTTTTCATTCTAGGTCGCGTTTGAATTGAGCTTCCAGCAGCCTTGCTCCGGCGGCTTCCAGCAGGGGAGACTCGACTGGTTCTCCATCGGAATGTGGCGCTTAAGAGGTTTGATTCCCAACCCCAATTCTTCCAGATGAATAATGATAGCTCTGTAAATGTTATTGACATCGGCTGCAAGACCTTTATGAAAAAAGTTGTTCCTGACTTTCCAAATGTTCCACATAATCACACCTGCAACTTCCAGCTCTCCCTTTCCGAACAGACTCACCATAAGGTTCCATAGGTCCATCGGATTCTCATTTTCCCTACAAAAAGAGAAATGGTAGGGGAATTTAGGCAGAAACCTTTCCCAAATTTTCTTTGAGATCTTACATTTCCAGAAGAGATGACACGTTGATACCTCATTTCTCCTGCACAAGCAACACCAAGAGTCAGTAGGAATTCCTTTCTTTCTAATGTTGGTACCGGTGGGCATGCAAAATATCGTTTAAAATTTTCCATATCGCAATTTTAGCTCGAGGAAAGATCCTGAGATTCCAGATCACTTTCCAAAGGGACTCGAGGTGCTCCCCCTTTGACCCCGAAGCTTCCTCCTTGGAGGCTAAGTTAGATGCTAAAATGTAGGCGCTCTTCACAGAGAAGTAGCCTTCTTGTTCGGGGGCCCAGATGATTTCATCCACTGCCTTGTTGTTCAGCCTAGGGATGTTCAGGATGGCCTCAACCTCAGAAGGATGAAAAGCCTCTTTAATGACCAGCTCGTTCCAACCCCCATGATCATCCAAGAGGACAGACACAGACTTTCCTCTATACTCCTCTTTGATCCCAATTGGAGTTTTGTACCCCAAACCAAGCAACCAATGATCTTTGTCAATGACAATGCAGACTTTTAACCATATCAATTGTTAAGGAACAATGGAGCTTTCACATATTTTCACAACGGTATGATAGTCCACTTTGTGCATAAACACTTATGCACTACTAAAAAATTGACTTATGACATTGAAACAATGTCAAAAACATATTCCTCAAGAAAGCTCAATACATGACAGTGCAAAGAAAACTATCACAAATCTAATGATTATGACAGTTAAAAATTTTCAAACCACAAATTTTTCCTGACATCATTTTAATGTCAAAGTAATTTGTTTAGTGACATTTCTACCGTATCATTAAAAACCTAATAAAAACTAATATATATATATATATATCTTGACAGTTCCACAATGTCAACAAAAACTAATATAAAAATGATTTACTATCAACATAAAACTAACAACCAATATTAAAACCATCAAGAACAAGATTATTACTACCGTGTGGTTACCTCATATCTCCATAATGATATGATATTGTTAATTTTGAACATAAGTCCACATGGTTTTGCTTTTGGTTTCACACACCCAAAAGGCTGACTAGTGGAGATATTGTCCTTAACTTATATGGCCAAAATCTCTCCATTTCTTAGTCAATGTGGGATTTTGGTCCTATTCCCAACCCTTTTTAATCACACAAAAAAAACAAAAAATCTAAAATTTTCAATATATTTATTAGAACATAGCATTATATTTGTAGGAGTTGGGGACTCAAACTCTCGATCTAAAAAAAAAAAATGTGTTAACTACTAAGCTAGGCTTAGATTAACAAAAAAAATTTAATTATTGAATCATGGCTAAATGCCTAAATTTAAATATATCAAATAGTCCCTAATGTTCTAGGTTTTCCTCAACTTGGAGTCTTAGTCTTTTAAAATTCTCAATTTTATCTTTACTATATAAAAAATTCTTGATTATGTTAATTTGCAAAATAAAAATTGTTAAAGTTTGTTAACATAATAGTAATTTATCATTAAATTATTGTTCTATTGATATATTTGAATGTGTGGGATATCACTTAGACACATGCCACTTTAAATAAATGGAAATTTTTTATTAGTGGGTCGAATTTTGTTTCTCAGTCTATTGAATTTTCATGTGTTAAGTAGGATCAAGTGATAGGTTTACATATTCAAGTATATAAATAAAACAATAATTTAATAGTTTTCAAAAAAAAAAAAACACACACACACACAATAATTTAACAATACATTAACTTTACAATCCACAATATTTTAATAAAATGACCGATTAAGGATTTATAATATATTATGGATAAAATTGAAAATTTTAAAAATTAAACACCAAAATTGAGTCTTTATTTCTTCTAAAAGAACATGAGTCATTATTTGATTTGTCATTCTCAATAATAGAATTGATATATATTTTTATGGAGAAAATAATAGAATTGATATTGAATAATGAAACGTGTCAAATCAAAATTTTATTTTATATGAATTAACCTTTTTTAATATTAACTATCAACGCTACTTCTGCTCCAATTTAAAAGTTAAATCGACACTATCCAAATTAAATGCATGTTTCAAATTTCATCCAATTTGTCAACAAGAGCATAACTCAATTGTGACCTCGGTCATGAGTTCGAATTTCCTTGCCCCAAATGTTGTCGAACTAAAAAAAAATCATCCAATTTTAAAAGTATAATAAATCACAATAAGCTAACAAGAATATAATTCAACCGGCATAAAATTTGTACTTTTGATCAAGAGGTTAAAAGTTCAATTCTTCCACCCACATCTTGTCAAAAGAAAAAAAAATCACAATAAATAATTATTATGAGATAATTCAAATGTCCCATCAATTTTTCCATTTATTTGCAACAACCATATTATTTAGGAAATATTGATAATATTAATTATTAAAAAACGGTTAATAATACTAAGGGTCCACTTGGAATGACTTTCTAAGCACTTAAAAAATGTTTTTAAGTGTAAAAAGAAGTGTTTTTAAACAATTAGAAAGTCATTCCAAACATACACCACTATCATAATCACACATTGTTAAAAGCAGTGAAAATATTGGATACATGAGTAAAGACAATGTGCATGGTATGTGTGAACGCGATATCATCTAACTACAAGTCATATTATCTTTCGAGGATGAATCTGATTTAAAAAATATCTAAAATGTTAAAAAAATTGATTTTTTTTTTCTTTGAGTTAATAACATATGTAGAGGTGGAAATTCTAACATTTTGGTGTGTTTGGTTTAACTTTTCAAGTGTTTAATTTTGAAAAAAAAAATCATTTTGAAAAAAAATTATAGTGTTTGGCAACCACGAAGAATGACTTATTAGAAAATGAGATTGAGAAATAAACTATTTTGAGAGAAACACTTGAAACCAACTTCTTTAAAAAGAGTTTGTAAGTTTACAATAACTTGTGTATAAAAACACTTATGAGGAAATGTAACCAAACATATGAGTGTTTAAATTCTAAATCATTTTTATACTAAATGTTTTTTAAAGAATGCATTATTGAAAAACATTTAAATTAAAATGTATTCCAAACGGACCCTACATACCAGACAAGTAATTCGTTGGAGGACATTTTTGGCAATACATTAAAAAACAAACAAACAAACAAACAATAATCTAGGTCCATAACCATTTTGTTTTGGTTTTTGGATTTGAAAATTAAGTCTATCAACACTACAACCTACACGTTTCTTTGTTTCGTTATATACTTTCTTCCTATGTTTTCAAAAACCAAAGTTTTGAAAACTATAGGCCCCATTTGATAGTCATTTGGTTTTTGAAAACTATGCTTGTTTTCTCATAACTTTCTTATCATAACTTTCATATTTGTTAATGACACATTTGAATTCCTAGCCAAATTCCAAAATCAAAAACAAGTTTTTGAATTTTTTTTAGTTTTAAAAAATTGGCTTGGTTTTTGGAAACATGACCGGACCGTAGTTTTAAAAAAACTTGTTTTTGTTTTTGGAATTATTGGCTAAGAATCCAAATGTGTCATTAACAAAGACAAAAACAAGTACAATTTTCAAAAACAAAAAACAAAAAACCAAATGATTATCAAACAAAGCCTTAACTATTTTTTTAGAGTTCAACATGTGGAGTTGGAGGGATTTAAACTCTCAATCTCGTGATCGAAGGTATATGTCTTAACCAATTGTGTTATGATAAAGTTGACAGTGACACTAATACTTTAACCAGTGAAACCATCTTCAATCATCACATTTACAATATTTTAAGCTAAAAAGACATGTTTTAATATATATTTTTTTGAAACAGAAACTTCATTCATTAATGAGAAGAGATACAACTTTTTTCAAAAAAAAAAAAAAAGGGGGAGATACAACTACTCTCATAAAGGAGGGAACAAAACCAACTAGGAAAATGATCAGACCAAAAAAACCGCTCGTCTTTCTAAGAGAGAGATCTCCTAGTGTGGAACCATCGAAGCCTCGGTCACCTTGCGAGCAACGTTATGGGAGACAAAATTCTCGGACCTGGGGCAATGGTGGATAACCACTCTACCCCACTCTGAACACAACGATCGGATTGCATCGACAATGTTCTTCAGGTCAGTGGAGTTGCAACTAAATTACATGGTTAGGAAAAACAATTCAAAGAAGTCATCATAATATGATTGTTTCATTATAATTGTTGGACGTGCATTCAAAAATCTACTTGTCCCCTAATAACAATTAAATATAAAATCGAGATAATTTTATAATTTCTCTTTCATATATTTTGATGATGGTGGAAACTGTCAGTCTCATTAATTACATTGAAAAATACACGTCCCTTCGTCCACACGAAAGGCCTTTTATACATTTTGGATATATTTTTCCAAGTCTGATTTGGTGTCACGATAAACCCGGCCCATCTTCCATCCCATTTTCCAAACGTGACCTAAAATAATTTCGATCAAGAGAATAAAAAACAGGACAAATAATTAATCTATTATCTCAATTATTTTTCCCTTCCAAAAAAAAAAAAACCAATTATCTCAATTATTTTTGGATTATTATAAAAAAAACAACACTGTTGCCATAATGGCTTTCGCTTTCTAAAATCTAGATTTGAAATTTTGTCCTAATGGTCACGGAGTACACGTTTCTTTCTTTTTAATCTTTAAGCTTAATATAGATTATCATTAATTAAGACCCGTTTGATAACAATTTCATTTTTGGTTTTTGGTTTTTGAAAATTAAGCCTATAAACACTATTTTTACCTACAAGCTTCTTTGTTTTTTATCTACATCATTTCTCACGTTTTCAAAAACCAAGCCAAATTTTGAAAAAAAAAAAAAAAAAAAAAAATAGTTTTCAAAAACTTGTTTTTGTTTTTGGAATTTGGCTAGGAACTCAAATGTCTCCTTAATAAATATGAAAACAATTGTAGGAAGATTGAGAGAAAACAAGCACAATTTTCAAAAACCAAAAATAAAAAATGAAATGGTTATCAAACGAGACCTAAGTAATTATGGATCTGGTTTTTAATCTTTTAAAATTTTGTTTTTTAGTTTAACAGTATGAAAATTTTCCGTTATTGCTTTTTGTTTAACAACATTTGGAGTGAAGGATGAGATATGCTCACTTCGGTATGAAAATTCTTAGTTAGGTCCCTCCAAATGTTTTGTTAAATTTTTTAACTCAATTCTTATTAAATTATTATTTTACTAACATATTTGAGTATGTGAACATGTGTTACCCTGAAAAAAAAAAAAAAAGTGTTGGATGATGTGTGAGTTAAATCTCACGTGTCATATAGCATCTGTTTTTTTTAGTTCAACAACATTTGGGGATGGAAAGATTCAAACTTCCGACCTTTTGATCGAGAATATATATCAATTATTGTTAAGCTATTCTCACTTTGGCATGTTAAATAACATTTGATTAGTGACATGACATGCCTATGTGCTCAAATATATATGTTAATAAAAGAATAATGTAATGGCCAATCAACTTTTTCTTAACAAAATTTAGAATTTTTTTTCCTTCACAAATTGATAATAACTAACAAAAAAAAAAAAAAAAAAAAAATCGAGGATGATTGCAAGTATCTTGTCATCTTAATCCAAAAGTCAAAATTTAATAAGACTATTTTGTTTTCAATCATCTATAAACAAATCAAGATTTTATTTCAAAAAAGAAAAAAAAAAAATCAAGATTTTAAGAATATTTAGAAATTGTTTAAAAAGAAATAATATTTAAAAACACTAAAGATGATTTCACATTGGGCTGATTCGATAATTAAATAATATAGTCGTAGTAATAACATAATATAAAAAGTGTGATTTTACAAGATATTGAAGATATTATATATTGTAAATTCTCTATCTTAATTCACTAAAATAAAACTAACAAAAAAGATTATATAAATAATGGTTTTTCACGTTTGTGTGGGGACTTTCGAATGATTACATTAATGTTGAACATGTCCATATGTCTGCCTTTTGTTTTCTAATTTCTCCATAATTCCACGTGAAACTAAAAGATATATATATTATAGCTACTTCTTAATTATTTATAATAATTCATAAAGTTAGCCTCATCATGTCTCCAAAATTCGATATAATTTATGGGGAGTTGTACTTTTTTTTTTTTTCTAGAGAAAAATATACTTTTAGTCTTGAGGTTTGGGTTAGGTTTCATTTTGGTTCCTGAGTTTTCAATCTCAACATTTTTACCTCTAAGGTTTGCATTTCATTACACTTTAGTCCCTCCATCCAAATTTCCGTTAAGTACTAATTTTAAGATGATGTGGACACTATTTTTTTTATTAAAAAAGGTATTTTTTAATTTTTTAAAATAAAATTATATTAAAATAATAAAAATATTATTATTTTTAAGTATATTTATTTATTTCTCTCATCTCTTCTCCTTCCTCTCCACCATCACCACCACCACCAACCTACAACAGCTTCCGGTCGTCGGCGACCGCCGTCGTCGGCTTTTTTTTTTTCCCTATTTCTTTTTCTCTTCTCTTTTTAGTTTATTTTCTTTTTTTTTTCTCTTCTAGGTTCTCTCAAAATCTCCCTTCCTCCCCCCTTCAAACCCACCGTCGTCGCTCCTTCGAACCCGCCGCCGTCTACTCCCTTTAGGTTTTCCTGCGAGCATGAGGACGAGCATTTTGGTCTTTATTTTCTCATCTCTCCCTCCCTTTCTTTCTCTCTCCCTCTCTCAGATATGGGTTTTCTGGCGAGCACGAGCACAAACTCAAGGTTCAATCCATGGCGGTCCACGAGTGAGCTTCGTTTCCTTTGACGACGCGTCTCCACCCACGAACTCAGCAAACAGTGCCGTCCACGGGCTAAAAACCACGAGCAGCGGCGTTTTTATACTGAACCGAAGCCAGATCTGGAAAAAAATAGCTCCAAAAAAAAAATTTACCGATCGCCGGCGTCAGCAAGCGGTGGCCGTCAGCGGCGACAAGGTGGTGGTGATGGTGAAGAAGAAGAAAAGAAGAAAAAGAGAAGAGAGGGGAAATAAATAAATAAAAATTATAAAATAATAATATTTTTATTATTTTATTATATTTATATTTTAAAAAACTAAAAAAATAATTTTTTTAATAAAAAAATTTTGCCACGTCAGCATTCTATTAATTATTAACTGAAAATTGGATGGAGGAACCAAAATGAAACTAAAACCAAACCTAATGGGCTAAATTGTTGAGTTTGAAAACTCAGGGACCAAAATGAAGCCTAACCCAAACCTTAGGGACCAAAAGTGTAGGGCCCGTTTGGTAGCGTTCTCGTTTTTTGTTTCCGTTTCTTCATTTTTAATAAAGAAAAATAGAATTTCATGACCCTAACACCTATACATTCAATAATAATAAACCTATATTCTTATTTATGTTTGGAAAAAATTGGAAACAAGAACAAAAAAGAAGAAACTAGTTTTATTTGTTCCCAAAAGTTCTATACAAATTTTGGGAGTGTTTCTAAAAAATGAGAAACAAGAAACATACATAGTTATTAAATGCTTAGATTTCTTAATAAAATTGGAAACAAGAAACAAGAAACGAGAACGTTACCAAACGGGCCCGTATTTTCCCTTTTTTCTATTGAATATTTTGTAATTATATTGAATTATATTAAATTTATGTCTTGAAAGTGTAGATAGCTCAACAGTAATTGACATGTATCATCGAACAAGAAGTTAGAGGTTCGTAAGCTGTCACAAATTTATAGGTTGCAATATTGAAGCTACCTAATGGAGATGTATACAATTTTAATTAAGGATAATTACAATTTGAGAACCTCATTTATGTAAAATATTATAAAATTATGACAAGAAATATTTGCTCAAGTATTGGAAAACATTAAAAAAATTATGTCAATGCTATATATCAATGACATGTTACTTTGAAAAAAAAAAGAGTTTTTTTTATGTCATAATCGTTCTAGAATTTGATTTTTTTTTTTTTTTTAATTTCGAAAATTTATGAATTGGCTTTTAATAAATCTCTAAGGCCCCGTTTGGTTCGTGATTTGAAAATTGTTTTCGAAAATAAAGAATTCAGCAGAAAACAAAAACAAATTTCTTATTTCCATTATATCTAAAAACATGTTTGGTTCCAATTTAAAAACTTTAAATTTGAATTCAAAATTTGAAAATTGCGTTTGGTTATGAATTTGAAAATGCATGAAAATATTAATATGTGCTTGGTAAAATTATTTTTTTTTTGAAAAAGTTAATTTAATATGATTATTTTTCTACTTGAATTTTATTCATTTTTAGAGAGATTATAAATCAATGATGCTGGAATTGATTCTTAAAAAAAAAAAAATTGTTGGAATTGAAATTATAAGGAAAAAAAAAGATGTACCATATAGTTGTATTATATGAAACTTTTGATTTGTAAAGTGGAGGAGTATATCAAAATAGGTAGAATTATGTAAAAAGTAAAAATAACAATCAAAACGTCTGTATCAATCAAACACACTATTTACACAAAAGTAATTTTGTATTTGTTTCCCTTTAAAGTCAAAGAGAATTTGGATATCAAAAATAAAAAATGTTGTTTGTAGATAATACAACATTGTTTGATGGAAAGCAAGATATATCCTATGTTTTTAAAGTTGTATCTCGTGTTTCCATTATTTTGAAAACAAAATTGGAAATCAATGAAAACAACATTTTATCGTTTTTGAAAACAGGCCATTTTTTGAGTTGTTTTCGAAAATTGTTTTTGAAAATAGGTATACCAAACACATTTTTTTTTTTAAATATATTTTTTAGTAAGAAATTATGAGTTTCAAATTATTATTTTTACAAATATAATAATTTTGCATCCTTTATAATTTTATGACAAACATAATTTAAATAGAGGTGTACAAATATGGTTATTTATTTTATCAATGCATTACATATATTTATATAGATATACATTTTTAGTACAACAAATGTGCAGATGTGGAGTTTTGAACCTTCGACCTCAAAGGAAGGAGTGGATATTAATTATTGCTAAACTATGTGTTTATGTTAGCATACATTTATTCTAAAAACAAAAAAAAAAAGAAAAAATGTTAGCATACATTAGTAAATATAAATATAGTATTAATAAAAATAAAATTGTAACATCGAACTTTAGTTTTAAGTTCAATAATTGTGTGGAGACGATGGAAGATTGGACCAATGACCTTTGGAATGGATAATTGGTGTTCGTCCTATCGAACTATGCTTCGATTGATAAATACATACTATAATTGAATATTTAGGATTGTTTTGTTGTTATAAAAATGGAGGTTACCGAAGCATCAAGAGGTTGTGGAAAGTAAGTTGGCTTGAGGCTTTGGCGGTCTGTGAAAGAATTCCTGCTATCCTTCCAGATTCTCCCACGGTGCAAGTGGAGATTGACGCCCTCCAAATCGTTTGACTTCTTAATGATTAAGATCAGGACATATCAAAGCTCTTCAATTTCATTTGCAGATGCCAAATCTCTAATTCAATTGAGGAACATTGTTGTTGTTACCCACGTGGCTAGACTTCATAATGGTATGGTTCCCAATTTGGCTCGTAAAGCTAGTCAAATTAACGTTTCTGAATCTTGGGCCTAAGAATTTCCAAAATGGTTGCTGGATTTAAATAATTATGATATAAGTGTGGATATCATCACGTGTGTGGGAGATCCTGTTCCACAATGAATATCCCGAGTACTCTCTTATCGGGATAGTATGAAGTGTCTTTTTCTTAATTAAAAAAAACAAAGAGGAGGTTACAACTTACAATCCTAACGTTGCAACGCAAACATTACAATCAACCTCCTATATTAGTTTAAAAGTGTCAGTTTACTAATTTCATCAATAATAGCTTGCAAACTTGCATTTGTAAAAGCATAAACAAGTTCCAAAAGAAAAAAGAAACAAAGGAAAATATCAACTTTCAACCAAACAATGACAAAACCAGACGACTAACGCAATCATTAGCACTATTGCTAGAGGTGATTGTTTAATTGGTTGTAAATTTGTTGGCCTCAATTTAACCTTTAGTGACACATGACAACTACGTGTCACCGATATAGGATGGATGGATAGATGAAGATAGATGGATATTTTAAGATCGTGCTTAATTATATATATATATCTTTTATATAATGAAGATGATAATTGTCAAGTGGAACTTTTTAAAAATTATTTCAACATAAGGAAGAAGGAAGTGAATCTAAGTTGCTACGTATTTGTCAAAGTCACGGGCAAGCATTCTGCTGAAGCTTTTTAGTTTTAGTTATCATTTAATTTCCTGATTTAGAAGCCTTAAAGCCTAATTGAATGAAGCTTTACAATAATTGTATTACAAGGTTGGTTGCCTCTCGCACCCAATATAATCCAATCGAAGTCTTAAAATTAGCTTTTATGTATTTGATCAATAGATATAACATACATATAAATGTTCATGGTTTTTCATGTGATCAATGAATCCATTTCTTCTTCTTGAACTATAGATAAAATTAACGTCATGTCAATATATAACTTCTTCTAATTGATAATTTTAGATGCTTATATTAACATATTTCAACATTCATGGTTAGATGTGTGTCATTTTCCATAAAGAAATCGTTTTTGGAAAGACTAGAACAATTGTTTACAATCATATTTGGGTGTAAAATGTGAAAAAGGTAAATCAAACCATATTGTGGTCCAACAACATTTGATGGTGGGGGAATTCGAACCTCTTACCTCGAGTAATTATTGAAGAACTATATTTTGACTACCTAAACCACTTAATTTTCTTTTACTAAAGCAACTAAGGCCCCGTTTGATAACCATTTGGTTTTTTGTTTTTAGTTTTTAAAAATTATGTTTGTTTTCTCCTAAATTTTCTACTATGGCTTTCATCCTAATCAAAGTTGCATTTGAATTCCTAGCCAAATTTTAAAAAACAAAAACACGTTTTTGAAAAATATTTTTTTTTTCCAAAATTGGACTTGGTTTTTGAAAACAAGGTTGAAGATTGATACTAAAACCAAGAAACTTATAGGTGGAAGCATGTGTGTATAAGCTGAATTTTCAAAAACCAAAACACAAAAAACCAAATGGTTATCAAACGGGACCTAACTTAATTGGATAATTATTCCCTTAGAGAGGTTTTATTGGACAATTAAGCTATGTATATTTAGTTGGGGCGTCTCACAAATGGTCATGATTTTTACTTTTGCACGATGTTTTTTTGGAAAGTATTTTTACAAGTTTTTATTTATTTATTGAGTTCAACAACATTTGGGATGAAAGATATTCGAACCTCATGTCTCTTGGTCAATGTTACATGTCAATTACCGTTGAACTATTTTCACTTTGACGATTTTATAAGTTGTTTCCGTATGGAAATATGTGTTACAATTTCTATTTATGGGACAATGAGCTACTGCCATTTTTTTTTATTTGGGTGGTTGTGTTGTCTAATTAAATTAAAGTCTAGAGTTAAATAAAATAGAGGGAAAATAGATACACTTTTGTGTAAAAAAAAAATAGTTTAGAGAAAGATTTATAAGATTTAATCAAATCATACTTGCAGCTTAAAAAATATAGGGACTAAATGGAAACTTCAAAAACTTTATAAATATTACTTCAACATAATCAAGGAAATGGATATCTATAAAAGCCCAATCCAATAAAGCTTTACAATAATTGTGTTACAAGATTGGCGGTTCGTGCATCCAAGTCATTTTAAATTTTAAGTATTGAAATTAGGCTTTTATGTATTTTGATCAATAAATAACATGGCTTATAAATGTTGAACCCCCCAAAAAAAAAATGCTTATAAATGTTCATGGTTTTCATTTGATAAATGAATCCATTTATTTTTCTTATTTTTTTTAATTATCTTTCATTATATGTAAATAGAGCGTGTAAATAAATTTGATCTTGAGTTGACTACCTATAGATAAAATCAAAATCTTTGATATATAATAATTTTTTTTTAGTACAACAACATTTGGGGGTGGTGAATTCGAACCTCTGACCTCTTGGTCGAGATTATGTCAATTACTGCTGAACTCTCACTTTGGCGATATATAATTTATTTTAACTACTTGAGAATTGTAGAAGTTTATATTATAAGATCTCAGCATTAAGTGAATGGTAAAACTTGACAAATAAGAGATTAATTAATGTGTCATTTTCCATAAGAAAATTATTTTTGGAAAGACAAGAACAACATGCTGCCTAAACCACTATTTTTTTTCTTCAATTTTTTATTTGGGTCATTGTGTTGGCTAATTGTGTTAGAGTCTAGAATTGAGTGAAAAATATAAGAGAAAACATGTTTTTTATTTCTTTCCTGAAAAAATACTTTACACAAAATTTGTGAGGTTTAACCAAATCATAACGACCAAATAGAACACAAATGTTTGTGTCAAATTTGGATTTGGTCCTTACTATTATTTCAAAGTTTCAATTTCACCCATTTAGATCCATCTTTTATACATTATAAGATCTTACACTCTCCCATTATGCTGAGGTAAAATCCATCCATGAAGTAACAATGTCCTAAAATACATTTTCTTACTGATGTTTTAGTTACAATGAGTTTGGAACTGGAAAGGAAAAAAATTCTGATGAGTTTGTTATATCAATCTTTAACAGGGATGAAACTGAAAAAAAAAAAAAAAAAACTTTGATAATTTTTCCATTGTTATTTAAAGACGGAGATGGAAAATAAACCAAGCCTATGTGTATATACATATATTTTTTAGTTTGGGGACGATTCGAACCTTTGACCTTTTGGTTGAAAATATATGCCAATTACTACTATGCATATGTATACACATTCTAATTTTGTCATAAAATATATACATTCAATTGTATGATTCAATTATTGTTTTAATCTTGTTTAATTCAATGACACTAATTATCATCTCAACAGTGGTCTCCAAATCTCATAATTGTTGAACGAAAAAAGATCTCTATTAATTTGGAAATGCCTTACCTATCAGTCCTATATATCTTAAGTCTTAACCAATTCAACCATACATGCAACTAAAAACTTAGAACTTGGAAATGGCACACACTCAATTTCGAATTTTGATTTAGGGCTCCAACAAAACCCCTTCAAAATCTATCTCAAAATCATCCACACATGTTCAGTCCCAATCCCAAGTTCTTTTTTTTTAGTGAAATTATGAACAATTTTACCTTCACATCAACAAATTTTTTACAATCCAAGGGCACCCAACGGCGTCTTCCCCTGTCCAGCTTCGAAGTAGAAGATGAGCATCGCTAACATGGCGATCCTAGCATGCTTGATCTCCGCCAACTTCAATCTCTCCAACTTCTCCGAGTCCGCAATGTAAACCCCATCCTTAATACTTCCTGCAAATCCCAACGGATCGAAGAATTTTCCTCCGGGATACCCCTGTTCTCCCGTCGCGTTTGCGAAGTTCTCTGCCGTCCTCGACCATGGCGTCGCCCATTCGACGGACTGCGACTCTGGGTTGAAGAAATCCACCCACCGCTTGCTCTCCACCCATCCCATTAGCAGAAGCTGGGTTCCGAGCAGTGTTCCGAAGGAGAATGGGGCGACTGCGCTCGGATCGGCTCCGGCTTCGAACCATGGGATTCCACTCCAGGCTTGCCCTACGAAGATTCCGACCACTGCTGCCATTGCCCACCGGCCGTGGATCAGCTCTGCCTCTCTGTACCACTTCAGAAATGCTGGGTCCTTCCCCAACCCCAGAGGGTCGAAGCCGTAGTCGCCTGGAAGTCTATGCAAATGGAACAAGTAATTGCTTATCAACTGTTTGATGAAATGCCTCTTCCAAAGTTTTGAACTGTGATTGCTTAGAAAGTGTCTGATTAAATGCCTCTTCTAGATTTTTAAGAGTAACTGCTTTGAAAGTGTTCGATGAAATGCCTATATCAGATCTTAGACAGTAATTGCTCAGAAAGTGTTTGATGAAATGCCTCGTCTAGATTTTTAAGAGTAACTGCTATGAAAATGTTCGATGAAATGTCTATACCAGATTTTAGACAGTAATTGCTCAGAAAGTGTTTAATTAAGATTTTTAAGAGTAACTGCTTTGAAATTGTTTGATGAAATGCCTATACCAGATTTTAGACAGTCATTGCTTAGAACTTAGAAGGTGTATGATGAAATAACCCTTCCAGAATTTTAAACACTAATTCTTGAGTTGTGAACGGTTTGATTGACAAAATGCTTCTTCCAGTCTTTTCTAGGAATCCTGCTATAACAGTGTATAAAATGCCTATACCAAATTAAATTCTGGACAATAACTACTTAGGAAAAAATTAAAACAGTAAACTTCTTAGAGTGACAAAAATTAAAAGCCTAATCCAACTGCAGGTTCAAAACATTAGCCGAAAAATGTGGAACTTGGAGAAAGTAAGAGAGACATACGAGCCATCTAGCCATTCTGGGTCGACGAAGTTGCCGCCCCCTCGAACGCCGGGGATCCAAGACTTCTTGGGCTGAGCAGCAGCGACGATGACGAGCTTGCGAGAGCCGGCGACATTGACACCGCCTCTGGGTCCAGCAAGCAAGGTCCGGGTTCTGCTAGCTCCACGGAGGAAGGGTGAGCCCAAGCCATTAAGCACAGCACCAGAAGTTGCAGCCATGGGGAAGTTTCAGGTATGTAAAGGAGTGTGAGTTTTGTGATTTTATCTTTGAGGAAGGGCGTATTGTGAATTGAATTGTGGGTTTAAATGGAGCCATGTGTGATGATGAGAATCTGGAGGGGAAATCTGAGGGAGGGAGTTGGATAGATTTCGGACCAATGAGGAACAAGTTCTTCATCCGCTGTTCCACTTGGCAGCCAACCACGTGGACGATCGCTCTCTCGTTAGCCCCTTTTCAGCCTCATGTTTCACTCCCAACTTCCTACTATGAAAGAGAAATCCTATAGACAAATTTAATGCCCACCATCTTCTTTTGGTTAAAAAGATACTTTTAGTTTTAGCTTTAGAAAATTTTGACCCTGAACTTAATAGGTTGTATCAATTTTAATTATAAACTTTTAATTTTATCAAATTGAATTCAAAGCTTAACAAATTGTATCAATTTGAACCTCAAACTTGTATAAATGTTGCAATGTAGACCTTTGGTCAACTTTTCATTTGAATGGCTATTAAAACATGTAATCGACAATTTCCTTTTCTTTTTTCAATTCACATTGCACCCGAGTCAGTGTTTTGTAAGAAATTTGTTAGCAAAACTGAAGAAATCAAATATTCTAGACTATTCTTCTCGTTATTATCCAAAAAAAACACACACACACACACAAAGTTATTGATAACAAGAAAAATCCAGCAAATATGAGAAATAAAAAACTCGAAATTTCTTTATTTTCGTTTCCTATATTTGTACATTCTTCTTATTAGCAAGAAAAAAAAACAATAAAAGAAGGAAAAAAATCCCACAAAATTCTTAGCAACAAGAAAAAATCAGCAAATATTTGAAGATAAAAAAACCTTCAAAGTTTCTTTGCTTTCATAATCTTAGATAGTAGCAAAAAAACCCTCACAAAGTTTTCAACAACAAGAAAAAGTCATCTAAAATTAAGTTTCTCCAAAAAAAAGAAAGAAATATGGTGGTTCAAACGGAAAGTTAACCAAAGGTGTACATTGTAACACTTATGCAAGTTTGGAGTTAAAATCAATACAATCCGATAAGTTTGAGGTTCAATTTGATGAAATTAAAAGTTCAAGGTTAAAATTGATACAACTTGTTAAGTTTAGGGTTCAATTTGATGAAATTGAAAGTTCATGATTAAAATTGATACAACCCCCAAAGTTTAGGGTTAAAAATGATTTTTTCCCAAATATAAATTTAGTTCTTGAACTTTTATGATTGTGTCGGATAGATTTATGAACTATAAAAAGTATTCAATAGACTTTTAACTTTCGATTCTATGTCTAATAAGTTTCTAAATTTAAAAAATGTCAAATATGTTTTTGAACTTTCAATTTGTTTGTCTAATAAATTCTTGATATATTCAGTACTCAGTATGTTTTTTTTTTTTTTTTTTAAATGAACGAATATATATGAGACATAAAATTGAAAGTTTAATTTCCAATTAAACATAAAATTCAATTTTATGTTTAATAGATTTGTTAATTTTTAAAACCGTTTACTATATCAAGGATCCTATTAGACACTAAATTGAAAGCTCGTGAGTTTATTGGACACAAAATTGAAAGTTTATGGACTTATTAGATACATTTAATTTTTTTTTTTTTTTTTTGAAAGAGATGTATTTTAAAGTTTAGAAGCCTATTAGACATTTTTTAAAGGGGGATTTGTGTAGGTAGTAAAATGCGGTAAAAATATTTCAAAAATAGCCAAACATAAAACTATTTACGGAAATAGCAAAAAATATGTTAAATTACAAAAATAACCTTTCTATCATCAACTATATGATAGAAATGATTATATCGCACTCCATTTTCGGATATAGTAGCTATCGATGTCTATCACTGAATCAGAGTCTATCAGTGTCTCCATGATTATTGGAATTGACAGGCTCAAAGTCTATCAGTGTCTCTTTGATAATTGGAGTTGACATTGATAAACTCCAATAATTGGAGTCTATCAGTGACTCTGAAACTCAGATTAAATCGAAGTCTATTACTGATAAACTTGGATTTAATCAGAGTCTATCAGTTTCTATGTGTTTTAAAAACACATGTCTCCGTGTCTATTATCAGAGTCTATTAGTGTCCATGTGTTTAAGAAAAATGCATACACAAATTCATGTTGGTTTTGGTCCCAAACTTTGTTCTTGTTTCAGCTTTGAAATGGTCAAATAATGAAGAATTCTGATTTTGCTTGGGGAGTTGAATAACAGTAAAAACATTCCCTCGAATCCAAATGAAATCAATCACAATGTTTGAACAAAACAATAACCCAATGAGCAACAATTCTAAATCATCAACCACTAATGGAGTTGCCATTCCTCCATCTCAAACGATGACATTCTCACCGAATTCCTCAAGCACTCACTTTGAGGTCCCCAATTTCGTTTTGCCCGAAAACATTTTCTTGTGGCAGAGATTTATTGAAAAACCCACAAAGAATCGATTTTCGATTGATTGAATAGTTCAATTGTGATTCTATTTTGAAAATTTTTTGTTCGATGGTTGGTATTGGGTATTTTCAATTGATGTTTCCCTCAAATATACTAGGTTGCGAACAAAAGGATTGAAGAAAAGTCAATCAAAAAATGAAAATCTTTTCAAACAAATTAACGATCAACGAACGAACTCCTTAAAATTTCAAACGAAAGAATGAAGGAGAACCAACTCTACGCATGTAAAACTAATAAGATTCAAATGAGGGCAAAACAATAGTAACAAAAATAATAATCAGATTTTAAGAAAATTTCCATATTTGCAAAATCTTATTAAATGTGCTATATCTGCAAATATAAAATCTAAAATAGCTACCCATTACAATTTACAATTACTCTTTTTTAAACTTCAACATGGAAGTTCTATGTCTAAACTTGTAATTTAACCTATATCGGACTATTAAACTATGTTCAAGTTCTCAATCATTTTGTATCTATAAAGTTGGTTGAAAGTTAATTTTATTGTAAACTTCGCATTTCATCAAGTTAAATATTTGGCTCGGATAAGTATGACAATTTTACTTTTTTTAGTTTAATAACATGTAAGTGTGGGGAGTCAAATCTTTAACTTTTTAACTAATGATATAATACTTTAACTAGTTGAATTATGCTCAAGTTGCAATATTTAGTTCTTATTAGAGCAAGATTATCTCCAACAATCTTGCCAAAATTGAAGCTCAATTATTGCAAATATTGTACATTTACTTCAACATATTATTGCAAATATTGTGCATTTACTTCAGCATATTTTTAGCCTTATTTTCGGCCATTCAAATGTATATTTAAAGTATCACATTGTATGAATGAGACAAGGGAAAATTATCCAGCATATCCTTTCTTTTACATGGTATCAGAGCATACCTAAATTTTTTTCCTTCCTCTCTTCAATGGCATCTTCTTCTACCAATTCTGCCACAAATCCTGCAATGTCCTTGTTGAAGGAGAAATTTTGGCCAATCACAAATTGCCACGTTATTATTTAAAATTAATGACGAAATTACAAATAATTAAATTTGGGACCAATTATAAATGGATATGTGTCCCAAATTTAATTTGAAGACAAAGTTGGTCAATTATAAATTTTTAGAGCCAAATGTCCATTTGATCAATTAATTAAAAATAAATTATTTTGATCAAATTAATTAATTTGACCAATTAATTAAAAAAATAATTAATTGGATCAAATTTGATCTTTTAAATATTTGGGTCATGTGGTTTTTGGGTCAAATATAAATCAGACCCAAAACCAAATAGTTGGGCCCAAGCCCAATTTAAGCCCAAGCCTGCAAAGGCCTTTGGAAAACTCTATTAATAGGAGGCCTTGGCTCATTTGAGAGGTGGAGCAGAAAGAAAGGGAGGAGAGAAAGACTGAAGCTCTCAAAAGGCTCTGAAGATTGAAGCTCTGATCCTCCTACAAGACTTGAAGATTGAAGCTCCAATCCTCCTGCAAGAACTTTGAAGATTGAAGTCCATATCCTGCTACAAGACTCTAAAGATTGAAGCTTCTACAAGATTCAGAAGATTGAAGTTTCCTCCAAGACTTCTTGAAGACTGAAGACCCTTTAAGACCAGAAGACTTCAATAATCTTTGAAGACCAAAGACTCTTCAAGACTTCAAGACCCCAAGACTTCTTGAAGACTGAATACTTCAACAATCCTTGAAGACTAAAGACTCTTCAAGACTTCAAAACCCCAAGACTTCTCTAAGACTGAAGACCCTTCAAGACTAGAAGATCAACAAGCTAACAAGCCGATCCAACAGATCATCAAGCCAACTGACCGATCAAGAAGATCAACAAGTCAGCAGGCCGATCATCCAAGAAGATCAACAAGCTAACAAGCCGATCCAACAGATCATCAAGCCAACTGACCGATCAAGAAGATCAACAAGTCAGCAGGCCGATCATCCAAGAAGATCAACAAGCTAACAAGCCGATCCAACAGATCATCAAGCCAACCGACCGATCAAGAAGATCAACAAGTCAGCAGGCCGATCATCCAAGAAGATCAACAAGCTAACAAGCCGATCCAACAGATTATCAAGCCAACAGGCCGATCCAAAAGAACACCAAGCCAGCAGGCCGCCGACGATCCAAGAGATCATCAAGTCAACAGGCCGATCCAAGAGATCATCAACCTAGCAAGCCGATCATCCAAGAAGCCCAACAAACCGACCCAAGAAGAGCAACAAGCTAGAGGCCAAAGTTTATATATTTGTGAGAAAGAATCAGAGGATTAAAGTTAGAGATTGTACACCCACACGCATATTACATAAATACAAATATATATTTTATTCCACGTGTTTCCATCTTCGAAGTTACGTGTGAACAATCCTCTCCCCTGTTTCTGCTCTCTAACATATGTAATTTGGTTCCTCTTCGCCTCGACTCCACCAACTATGTTTTGTGGAAATATCAAGTGTCTTCCATTTTGAAGGCACATTCACTATTGGTCACATCGATGATTCTCTCCCTTGCCCCCACAAATTTATTCGTACATGAACAGGCACAGACACAACAGAGGTTAGTATTGATTACCTCCAATGGATTTCTCGAGATCAGGCTCTTATAACGTTGATAAACTCTACTTTATCTCCCTCAGCCCTTGCTCATGTTGTTAGATCCACCTATGCCAAAGATCTATGGTTTTCTCTTGAAAAACGTTATTCATCCAAAACCCAATCCAATATTCTTGAATTAAGATCGGCTCTTTATACTATTAAAAAACTCTCCTCTGAGACTATTGATCAGTATACCTGTAGAATCAAAGAATTTGTTGATAAGCTTGCTGCAGCTTCAGTTTCTATTGAAGATGAAGAGATATTAGTGCATACACTAAACGACTTACTAGACGAATTCAGTGCCTTTCGGACCTCCATTCGAACTCGAAGTGGTTCCTTGTCTCTTGAAGAACTCCATGCTCTCCTTGATGCTGAAGAAAAGACATTGAAACAAACCCTGAAACCCGAGATCTTGTCGGCGGCCATGGCTGCTTTTCAACAGCCGTCTGCACATTCTACCGCTAACCGTGGGTGAGGAAGACGAAATAATCGAGGATCAAAACATAATCGTGTGGCGCAATTTATAAGCCCTAATTTCTATTCTAGTCACGATTTTGGGCCACATAATATACATTCTTATGGGCCTCAGACACGCGCATTCAGTGGCTCTTCAACGGGCTTTCAACAGATCTCAGCCCATTTTTTCTCACGACTCAAATCGTGGAATACTTGGAAATGGGTCATTTTCGGGCCATCCCATTAGATCCGGGTCTAATTTCGGGTATGGGCAACATGATAGCAATGGAAATCAAATTTCTTGCCAATTTTGCTCAAAATTTGGCCATTCTGCTCTTGATTGCTATAATCGGATGAATTTCTCTTATCAGGGTCGACATCCTCCAGCCCAACTAGCAGCTATGGCGGTAAATTCAATAAATTTAGAAAATTCTCCTGATAGTTCTGATCATTTTTGGTTGTCTGACAGTGGGTGCAATGTTCGCATGACAAATGACTTGGCCAATCTCAATTTATCGAACAACTATAATGGCGAAGAATTAGTCACAGTGGGTAATGGTCAATCTCTAAACATCCAACACACCGGTAGTGGTATTCTTTCTACTCCATCTCATAAATTCACTCTTTCTAAAATTCTCCATGTCCCTCAACTTGCTACTAACCTTATATCTGTGCATAAATTTTGCCATGACAATAATTGCATTTTTATCTTCGACACTGACTGGTTCCTCATTCAGGATAAAGTCTCTGGAAAAATTCTGTATACTGACGCTAGCATTAATTGTCTTTACCCAATACCAAGTCCGTCTGCTCTATCCAGTTCCAACATGCACCCCAAAAATTTTAATTTTCATGCAAAATAGGGGTGCTCTCTGTGGCATCATCGGTTTGGACATCCTGCTCCTAAAACTTTACGCTCTAGTCTTTCTCGTCTTGGTTTGTCCTTGTCTTCATCTATTTCTACACACGATTGTTCTAGTTGTTTAAAAGCTAAAATGTCTAAGCTTTCATTTCCTATGTCGTTTTCTACTTCTTTTGCACCACTTGAACTTATTCACAGTGATGTATGGGGTCCTTCTCCAATTACTTCTTCAAATGGATATCGTTACTATGTTAGTTTCATTGATAATTTTAGCAAATTCACTTGGCTCTTTCCTTTAGCTTACAAATCTGATGTGAGTGCCACTCTTCAAAAATTTGTACCATTTGTTGAAAATCTTTTATAAAAAAAAATTAAAAGTTTTTCGATCAGATGGTGGAGGTGAATTTTGCAATACTTCTATTTCGTCCTTTTTTCAATCCAAAGGCGTTCTACATCAAAAGTCTTGTCCATACACTCCTGAACAAAATGGAGTTGCAGAACGAAAACATTGCCATATTGTCGAAACTGCAATGTCATTACTTTTTCATGCCTCTGTTCCTTTTGTTTTTTGGCCCTATGCCTTCTCAACTGCAGTTTTTCTCATAAATTGAATGCCTTCTCCTTCTCTAAATATGTCCTCTCCATTTGAAACACTTTTTAGTTACACTCTTGATTTGTATCATTTAAAAGTTTTTGGGTGTGCATGTTATCCTTTGTTAAAACCAACCACCAAACATAAGCTTGAACCCAAAACATCTCAACACATTTTCCATGGCTACCCTCTCGATTTCAAAGGTTATATTTGCTACAATCCTTACACAAAGAAATCCATAGTTTCTCGCCATGTCATTTTCCATGAAACAATTTTTCCATTTGCCCAATCCTCCCCGCCACCCATCTTGTCATCCTCCTCCAATACCGCTGACCCAATACCATTACTCACTATTCTCTCCACACCCTCCCCTTCAAATCCATGCCCTATCATTCCCAATACCCAAAGCCAATTACCCACTGTTGATGATTCTGGTCCATCCATAGTTGAGTTCCACGATAATATTACATGTACTGATTCTCCTTGTCAGATTGTAGAAAATGGAAACCAAGATACAACTGTTAACAATGCTCATGTGAGTCTACAGCGGGTTGATACTTCTCTACCACCCACTAATACTCACTCTATGCAAACTCGATCGAGCTAAGTCTGGAATTTTCAAGCCAAAGGCCTTTTTATCTACCATGACGACTTCAGTCCCAACTGAGCCTTTATCTTACACTGAAGCTTCAAAATATCCAGAATGGCGAACTGCCATGTGTGAAGAATTCAATGCCCTTCAAGAACAAGGTACGTGGACTTTGGTACCTCGATTACCCTCTATGAATGTTGTAGGTTGCAAGTGGGTCTTTCACACTAAATACAATCCTGATGGATCCGTTGCTCGATACAAAGCTCGTTTGGTTGCAAAAAGGTTATCACTAAGTTGAAGGCTTTGACTTTGAGGAAACCTTCAGTGCGATTGTGAAAAAGCCTACAATTCGGGTAATTCTTGCTCTAGTTGCTCAGTATCAATGGCCTTTAAATTAGTTGGATGTGAAAAATGCTTTTCTCCATGGTCACCTCAAAGAAAAAGTATTTATGTCTCAGCCTCCTGGATTTCTAGATAAATCATGCCCCACAAATGTCTGTTTACTCCATAAGAGTCTTTATGATCTTAAATAGGCACCTCGGGCTTGGTTTGATTGTTTCACATCCCATTTATTAACTTTGGGGTTCATTGCTTCTACTGCTGATCCATCATTGTTTGTACGTTCAGTTGGAACATCATTGACTTATTTGTTGCTATATGTCGATGATATTATTGTCACTGGCTCTGACTCTACTTATATTACTGTTTTGAAGAAGCAATTGACTATTGAATTTCATATCACAGATCTTGGAGCATTGAATTATTTTCTTGGTTTGGAAGTGCACTCCTCTGCAGATGGTATTTTTGTAAATCAGGCCAAGTATCTTAATGATCTCCTTCACACATCTGGCATGACATCTGCTAAGTCCTGTTTGACGCCTATGTCTACATCTATTGATTTATATGCTTCCGCACCTTTGTTCAATGATGCCACTCTTTATCGACAGCTAGTTGGTTCACTTCAGTATCTCACATTCACAAGAGCTGACATCACGTTTGCAGTAAACCGAGTAAGCCAATTCATGCATTGCCCTACAACTATTCATTTCTCTGCTGTCAAACGTATATTGCGCTACCTCTCTAGGTCAAAGGAACTTGGAATCTTCTTTCGCAAAGGCGATATGTCACTCACTGCCTACTGTGACTCTGATTGGGCTGGTGATACGTCTGACCGGCGATCTACATCTGGTTTCATCGCCTTTCTTGGCTCCACTCCTATTTCCTGGTCAGCTAAAAAGCAACCAACAGTCTCCCACTCTTCAACCGAGGCTGAATACCGATCACTAGCAACAACGACAGCTGATCTGTGTTGGCTACGCTAACTCCACTGTGATCTTCATATACCATTAACTACTGCTCCAACATTATGGTGTGATAATGTATCAACAATTTCTCTGGTTAATAATCCTGTTTTTCATGCTCGAACGAAACACATCGAGATTGATTACCATTTCGTTCGTGAGAAAGTGGTTCGGAAAGATATATCAGTACATTTTATTTCCTCCAAAGATCCACTTGCTGATCTACTTACCAAACCACTTTCTTCTCAGATCTTCTTACCTCTCAGGAGCAAACTTCTGACTTCATCTCCATCTTCAGTTTGAGGGGACATATTAGAGCAAAATTATCTCCAACAATCTTGCCAAAATTGAAGCTCAATTATTGCAAATATTGTACATTTACTTCAACACATATTATTGCAAATATTGTGCATTTACTTCAGCATATTTTTAACCTTATTTAAGGCCATTCAAATGTATATTTAATCACATTGTATGAATGAGACAAGGGAAAATTATCCAGCATATCCTTTCTTCTACAGTTCTGATTAGACGTTTGTTCACGTATCTTCTTAATTTATTGTATTTTCATAGAATGATAAACAAGAAATATGATTAAGCAGGTGCATTGGATTGATGAGTTGGGATCTTCATTCTCTCCAAGTGGGATTTTCCCTTGAAGGAATGGGAGAAGAAGTCCTTGGCGTAATCTTCCATAAGAATCCTTCTAAACAATGGTGGGTTCAAACTGCTAGTTTCTGGCCCAATCTCTGCATCAAGTCTAGGAGTGTAGAATGCTGCAATGGAGATTCTTCCTTTCTCTGAATTCACCGCTGCCCTGTGTTCTATGCTGCTGTAAATTCCATTGCTCACAATCTGCCTCCACAAATTAAAGAAAATCAAACAAGAAACAAAAATTAAGGTGTAGTCAAATCCCAAAAAAAAAATGTTCTTTAAATAGGTTAAATATCATTTTGGTCCCTGTATTTTCAATATATGTCGAAATTAGTCATGACAGTTCATTTAAGGTTAAATTTTGATCAAGTTGTTTAGTTCTTTGAGCCTTTTGTCTAAAAATTTGGTAAACATATATACATTGTGTCTTTTCTTTAATGAGAATCATTATTATTCTTTTGTCGAGTTGGATAAAAATTAACTTCAAACTAACCTCTGACCTCTTGGTTGAGGGTACAAGCTTTGTGTCGGTTGAATTATGTTTATGTTGGCATTTTTTTTTCTAGAAATTTGATATTCAAATAGTTAAAAATATACATTTTAAATTAATTAAAAATATAGATATTTGCACAGAAGATTTCAAGATCACAGTTAAATAAAAAAGAAAATTAGGAAACTATATACTTCTCAAAATGACTATTTTTATTTTTACACGTTATAAGTAGGAGTGAGCAAAAATCGAGTCGAACCGACTGGTTCGGTCCTTTTTTTTGTTTTAAAAAAATTGGTTTCCTCGATTCAGCCATGCAGAAAACCGAGATATTTGGTTTGGTTCTCGGTTCACAGACTTAAAAAACCGAACCGAATCGACCTCCTATATATACATATATTTTACCCAGCTCACACTTATGTTTACATATGAATCAGCCCAGTCCAGCCCACTTCCATTTAAAATTAAATTCCAGCGCACGACCCAGTCCATTTCCATTTCCATTTCTCTGTTACTTTAATTAAAAAAAATTCTAACCCTAAATTGTCACGACTTCACATTCATTTAACGCCTCCATCCTCCATATGTCTCTTCTAGAGATGTCCACGGGGCAGGGCGGGGACGAGGATGACTTCCCCGTCCCCACCTCCCATTTTATTCCTTATCCCTGTGAAATTCCCCGTTAAATTTCACAGAGAACAGAGCAGGGATTCCCCGCGGAAAATTTGCGGGGATCAGGTTCCTCGTGGGGAATTATTCTCCATTTAGTTTTTTTCTTTCTTTTCTTTTTTTGTCTTCATTGAATCAAATAATTCTTTTGATAAATTTTCAAATAGTTAACTTTGCATGAAAAATATTCATTAATTTTCAATTAGATAGTTAATTATTCACATAAATTCTTTATTTAAATAGTTACTTTCCTTTCAAAAAATCTTAAATCTCCCATTAGAAACAAAATAATATTTCATATCAAAGTATCTAATTATCTATACATATAATTCAAATATATCTAATTTTCTAAATCATTAACAATAAAATTTTAAATTTATATATAGAGATAAATAATAATAATAATAATAATTAAAAAAAAAGTAAACGGGAAGGAGAGCGGGGAATGAGGACGAGGAATACATTCACCGTCCCCGTCCCCATTTAGCTCGTAGAGATTTTTCCCCCCACTTCCTCTCCCATTCCCCGCCCTATTAGGGGCGGGTCCCCACGGGGCCCCGTCCCCGCGGGACAAATGGACATCCCTAGTCTCTTCTTCTTCCCCAGCCGCCCAACCACTCTGTCTCTTCTTCTTCTCCATCTCTCACACAACATCCTCCATCTCTCACGCAACATCCTCCATATCTCAACGCCGCTGTCGGAGTTCTCATCTTCTCCAGCTGAACGACGTTGTACTGAAGTTTGCATCCAACGCCGTCACCCACCTTTTCTCCCTCTTAGTCTCATTTATAAGGCCAGTTGAGTTTTTTTTCTCCCTCTCAGCCTCTACAAACTCTACAAACTTTTCTCTATAGCCGACCAACCCTCTTTTTCTGAGTTTTTTTTTTCCTTTCCTTTTACCGTAGTCGTGGGATTTGGAAATAGCAAAAAAAAGTATCTAATAAATCTTAAAAAAAAAAAAGAGAGAAAAGGTCGGTTTTAACCGAACCGAACCAACCAGGTTGGTTCGGTTAAAAAATCGAAACCGAGATATTTTCGATTTTGTCGGTTCAAAAGGTCAGAAAACCGACCTACACAGTTCGGTTCATGGTTCGGTCCAAAACCGGATCGAACTGAACCGTGACCACCCTTAGTTATAAGTAGTGAAATTACATTGTAACTCGGGATTTTCATTTCATTTTATTAAATGTCTCCAAAATATGTTAACTTATCATAATTTAATACGTTAAAAAAGAAGCTAAATTAACATATGAGTTAAAATGCAAATATAAATATAACTAAATTAGTTAAGACATCATACGCCAAAGCGAGCATAGCTCAACGGTAGTTGCCATGTATCCTCGACCAAGAGATCAGAGGTTCGAATACCCCCAACCCCAAATGTTGTTGAACTCAAAAAAAAAAAAAAGTTAAGACATCATACATTATCAATCAAATCCTTGCCAAAACGAGCATAACTCAACCGAAATTGGAATTTGGCTAAAAAAAGAAAATCAAATCCTTAAGCTCCATTTGACAATCATTTGATTTTTGAAAATTAAGTTTAGTCAAGTTTTGAGAACTAAAGAGAGTAGTTTTCAAAAACTTGTTTTTGTTTTTGGAATTTGGCTAAAAATTCAAATGTTATTATCAAACGAGTCTTAATAAGTTTTCTCCCAATTTCCTTACAATATGGTTTGCATCTTTGTTAAGGACACATTTGAATTCTTAGTCAAATTCCAAAAACAAAAATAATGGTCCGTTTGAAATACCTTTTAATTTAAATGTTTTTCAAGAATGCATTTTTTTAAAACATTTTGTATAAAAATTATTTAGAATTTAAACACTCATATATGTTTGGTTATATTTTCTAAGTGTTTTTATACATCTAGAAACTCTTTTTTTTTTTTTAATACTTCTCTCAAAATGGTTTATTTCTTAATCTCAATTTTTAATAAGTCATTTTTAATGGTTGCCAAACACTATATTTTTTTTTTTCAAAATTAAATACTTGAAAAGTTAAACCAAACATACCCTAAGTTTTTTAAACTACTTTTTTTAGTTTTCAAAACTTAACTAGGTTCAACAAAACCAAGAAATTAAATTAAAGTGTTTTTAAAGCTTAATTTTCAAAAATCAAATGTTTATCAAATGTGGCCTAAATTTAATTGGTAATTTATACTACATTTTAAATTATGTGTGTGTGTGAGAGAGACTGTAAACCAAACCTCAAGAATATCTCCGATGATGACAATGAAGGCATCTGGGATGAAACTCACTGGGAACCAACTGCCATCTTTCTTAACTTGGAGGCCTTCCACTCCATTAAGCTGGTTCAAGATGGTCAGCCCCGTCGCGTCGGAGTGTGGCCTTAAACCGATGACCAACTCCGGTATCGGACATGGCGGATAATACGACATCCTCATTGCCTCCAATCCATCCTCAAACAATTCCTCCATCTTCCTCACCTCCATCCCTAGAGCTTTAGCCACCAGCTTCAACAGCACCATAACTACCTTCCTTGTCTCTTTTAAGTACGATTCCAGTGTATTTCTACAAACATACCATCTAATTCAGGTACTTTAAAAGGTTTTAACAAGTCACCCAGTCAAAATCCATTGGTTCATTCAAATTTAAATTTAATTTCTATTTGGATCATGAGTTTTCAAAGCTAACACTTTGAGTTATTGAAATTTGAATTTTGTTTTTACCAGTGGTCTTTCGAATTTTAAAAGTGACATGTGTTTCGCCATCGAAATATAAATTTGGTTTTTAATTAGTCCTTAAACCTAAAAAATAAAAAATAAAAAAACAAAGAAAATTTCCCACTCATTCAAAAACTACGTATCCACAAATTCTAGTCAACATAATGCAATCATTACATTAATCAACTAGTGATCAATTATATAGGAATCATTTAATAACTAATTTCAAATTTTTAGAACCAATTTAAAAATCAAATTCAAACTTTAGAGACTAAACATTGGGAAAATTATTAGGTATTCCCAGGACAATGAGACCCTCTTTTTAAAATCGTCAAATGTAAATCTTCAAATTTGTTAGCCCCTAATAACCGTTGGATACAAAATCGAAGTACTTTAGTCATTTCTCTCTCTTACATCCAACGGTGCAAAACTACCAATCTCATTGCACCAGAAGCACTAAAAAATTTTTCTCCAAACATTGTCACTCCTTGAAAGCTACAAAATAGAAACTAATAATTCAAATATCAATGACCATTAAGTGTTACGTTTAGTTGTTAAAAAACCTAGCGACATATATAATAGAACTAAGGATTTTACCCTCGCATATTTTTTTAAAGAAAAATCTTTCCTTTTGTTGAGAATCCCACGTTGAAAAGATAAGTGGAGACTTTCCATTTATAAGATAAATGAGTTATTCTACTCGTTGCCAATAACCCATGTTATTTATTACTTCTCTCTTTTGCAATCGTCAAAAATTTAAACCCTTTTATAACATTCCAGAACATTCAATTTTGTATCTAAGTTTAGAATTGAAAGTGATTGAGGAGACCTCAAGGATGAAGGGAACTGGAGAAGAAGATTGGGTTTTCCTCTAGGGACAGGATTGGTTATCATGTAAAACCTGTCACCCCAATCGAGCTTGTGATCTTTGGATCGAACCAGGGTTCCATAACCCTCAACTGCTCCAAGTCCAGGCTCCATACAGAACTTCATCTTCTCTTCCAGTGGAAGCTCGAAAAACCCTTCAATCTCACGCTTTAGCTGTTCCAACAATGAAGAGCTAACCCCATGGTTCACCAACTGAGATCTCGCCAAAAAATTAAAAAAAAAAAAAAGGTTAAAAATCATTTTTGATCCCGAACTTTCATGAAAGTAACAATTTAGTCCATGAACTTTGATTTGTAACGATTTAGTCTCTGTACTTTCAATTTTGTGATGATTTAATCCCTGTACTTTCAATGTTGTAATCATTTAATTAGTTCTTAAACTTTAATATGTAACAATTTGGACCCTATATACTTTCAAATTTGTAACTATTTAGTCCCTATCGTGAAAATTAATGTAAGGATTTTAATAAAATTTCTTACCTAGATAGATTTATAAACTAATTTTGGGACCAAATATATTTATGAGCTACAAAGTTTAATCATTAAATAATAAAAAAATAACATTTAATTTTGATGAATTTTTTTGTAACAAAGATTAAATTGTTACAAATTTGAAAGTACAGAGACTAAATTGTTACAAATTTGAAAGTATAGGGACTAAATTGTTAACTTCAAGACTAAATTGTTTCAAAATTAAAAGTACATCAAAAATCAAAATTCATGGACCAAATTGTCACTTTGATGAAAGTTTAGGGAGAAAGATGACTTTCAAAAGGACTTTCAAAATTACAAAAAAGAAATTGAAACTTTAGAATTCCATTAGACATAAAATTCATATACTATTACATCTAAATAGATCAGCTACTTTTTTAAATTTTCAAATTTTGTAGGAAGCTATAAGTTCAAGAACTAATTTAATTAACGTAAAAGGAGAGAGAGAAGTACGTGAAACATGCCCCATTGTTTGCAAGCAGAGTGGAGATTGAGAAGCTCAGTGTGAGAGTGTTGTGGTGAGAGTAACCGGCTCATGTCAATGGTGGGTGGGACGGGAAAGGAAGAAGGATCAGAGGTAGAAGAAGGCTCCTCATCTGAATGAATGAAGTCTTCTGGGATGCTGATTATCGGCCCGTTTCTTACCAGCTCTTGTACGCTAATCATCCTTGCGTCTGCTGTGTGTTCCTGAAGATCAGTTTAAAACTCGTTTTGCAGATATGGCATCCCCACACACACTTCTATTTATACACTCTCGATCGTCATCAATGTAGCAGATCACCGTTGAATATACGAGAGAGAAATTATCAAATATATTTTGAATCTATATCCAATAATATTCGTTGTTAGCAACGGTGTATACACTTTGAATATGCATTCAAGGGTAACTTCATTACAGCAGTCTCATCAAATAATTTTTTTTTTCTTGCCACTTTATGATGTGATGTGTTTTTATTTAGCCTATTTTTATTACATTGAAATTCGGTAAGAGTTTCTTGCTAAGTACACAAGATTTGCATGATGCTTAGAGACGATAAAGAAAAAAGTTTATTTATTATTTTTTTCCTCACCTCCTATATCAACAATCCTAGGAGTTATGCTTTGACCCGCATTGAACGCCGGGCCGCTTGTTGAAGATAAAAGTACATTAAACCTATATGAAGTTTTACCATGAGCAGATTGAATCCATTGGACAAATATGGGTTCGATTAAGATTTGTTTATCCCGAGTACCAAAAGCAAGCATGACATCATTATGAACATAAAACCCCAAAGTATGGAACCCTAAAAAAAGGCTGGCCCAATTTAAATGGGATGTGATAACTTCTTTATGGTCCAACATTCTTGCCAATACATTATCCTCATTCTGTTTTGGATTGTAATCTCTAATAAAAAATATAGCTCCATGAGCAAAAGCTCCTGTCATAATGAATCCTGCTATGTATTGATGATGGGTATATAACGCAGCTTGAGTAGTAAAGTTTGGTGCTATGAACGCATAAGCAAGTAAAGAGTAGGATGTACCTGAGTTAGGTTGGGTTAAAGGATTTTTTAGACCAACTCGAAAATTCGGATTGGTCGGATTGATTATTCGAAGAAACCAAATGTATATGGCAACCCAATCCAACCCACCCTTCCGAGTTGGGTTGGTTTTTTTTTTCTTTTTTTATTCCTTAATTATTTAAAATTATTTTTTTCTTTAAACATAATTTCATTGCTTATTCATAATACATTACACAAACTAATAACTAAAATATTCAAATATCTAATATCTGTAAATTTAAAAGTTCAAAGGATCTTAGTCATAACTGTTGATGGTCGATTTTGGTCAGAGGAAACTCACCTGACCTTCACGTGCCACCAACGGTAAATTTGTAGATGAGGGGGAAGACGTGGCCTGCAAAAGAGAAAACCTGCACACCGGTGTGGTGCTAGCCACACCGCCTCCGATGCTTAAGTCAGAAAACGGAAGGGAGAGCTAGAGAGCAAGAGAAAGAGAGTAGAGAATAGAGAGTTCGGGTCCCCTTCTTCAGTGGCGAAGAGGGGTATAAATACCTGTTCATCCTAGGGTTTTCAGGAATTCGAAGGTGTTTCAGGACGAACCAGGCGGAACTGGGGCGGTTGGAGGCTGCAGGGACCGAGCGGAGTCGGTGGGACTCGGCCTTGGCCCATGGCCGAGGCCGACCATGGGCCTCGGCCTCGGCCTTGGGCCGAGGCCGAGTAGGGGGTCGGGCAAAGTGCCCGACCCCTTCGATCTTGACTCGTCCCATTTGCCGGTTTCGCCTTTGGGGTCCATCTCTCAGCCCTATTTCTACCCGGTTGTCCTCGTCAGCCCCTTGTACCCGGAGTGGTCCGAAATTACCTATAACAATAACAATCTTCGAACTTAATATATATATATATAAATGCATATTTTCAGTTCGGTTCGAGTTCAACCGAGCCCAAAAAAATTTAACCCGCGAATGGAACTGTTCGGTTTATTACAACTCAAATTGAAAAAAATTCTAACCCAACCCATCCCTTACCATTTGGGTTGGGTAATCCGAGTTGTTTGAGTTGTTGGATTTTTTGTACACCTCCAATAGGAGTCATAAATTTTAAAAAAAATATCTTTATGGATTCTTACTTTTTTTTTCTCATATGATGACACTCGTGTGGCTTGTTAACCACATTAACCATATGGTTAACCGGCCTAGTTAATCTTTTTTAATGTGTGTGTTTTTTTTCAAATTCACTACTTCTATCTACCTCCCTATATATATTAAGATTTTTAGTTGACTACGTCATATATTTTTTTTATTCAAGACTTTTAATGTTTTTTTTTTTCAAATTCACTACTTATATTTACCTCTATATATATATATATATATTAAGATTTTTAGTTGAGTAAAGTCATATATTTTTTGGCAAATTGCAGAAACCACCCCTGAAGTATGATGTTTGCAACAATTACACCGTTAAAGTTTCAAGTGTAAAAATTAAACCCTCCAACTTTAAAAAATGTAAAATTTAGAACCCTAAACTTTGAAGGTTAAAATTAAACCCCCAATCTATCATAAACCTAAAATTAGGTCCATATTTCTTCTTCTCTCTTCTTTGATCTCCCTCTACCTCTCCATCCCTTCCATCACCACTCTCTCCCTCTACTTTTTCTCTCTCTCCAAAACTGGAAATCCATGGCTATCTCCAAAACCGAAGGAATTATTTTCAGTTTCATGACTTCAATTTTGTATGAAACGCCTGAATTCAATGGATTAATGGTTTGTTTTTTTATGAATTGAATTTATTTGCACGGTTCTGTAACTCAGCCATCATTATAGCAAACACTCTCAATCAATTTAAAGCATATTTCAAGCTACTAAGATTGCAGAAACAGAGGCCGAGGATCATTAAACAACAATGACAAAGAAGAAAGGGCCGCCGTTGACGGCGGCAGGTTCGAAGGTGTTGATAGGCCGTGTGCGCCATGCTGCTGACATTGGCCATTATGATATTTCATTTCGATGAGTTCAAGCTTCAGTCCTCCAACTTCACTTACCAATGGTAGTTTTGGAGATAGCCATGGATTCCAGTTTTGGAGAGAGAGAAAAAGTAGAGGGAGAGAGTGGTGATGGAAGGGATGGAGAGGTCGAGGGAGAAAGAAGAGAGAAGAAGAAATATGGACCTAATTTTTACATTTATGACGGGGATTTAATTTTAACATTCAAAGTTTAGGGTTCTAATTTTTACATTTTGTAAAGTTTGAGGGTTTAATTTTTACACTTGAAACGGGTGTAATTGTTGCAAACATCATACTTCAGGGTGGTTTTTGTAATTTGCCCTATATTTTTTTATTCAAGATTTTACCACATCTCCCTTTCTCTCCTCCCTATTTTTTATTTGTTGCTTTTTTGCTTTTTTCTTTCCGTTTAAGATTTTCATGAGAATTGAGCTCCTTTTTCAGGTTAAAATATGTTTTTTCTCAACAACATGTGGGGAAGATTTGAACCACGTACCTTTTGGTCGTTAGTACAACTTTTATGTTAATTGAGCTATGTTCATCGTAGTTTTTCTCATCTTTTTGTTTTTTGTTTGGTAAGCCATTTTTTTCATATTGAGAAAAATTTGGTGATTATTAAACTAATTTAAAAATTTATATTAGAATCATTTTTCATAAATTTGTTGATTAAGTCAAAATTTAACGTATAAAATGTTATGTGTCTACAAAAACAATATTTAATAAATTATTTAGTTCCTTTTTTTCGATGAAAAAAAAAACCTTCACCGTATGTGGACATTTTATAGTGTTTTATTGTCAAGTTATGATTTTTTTTAGTTTACATGTTTATTGATGAAATAAATAGTAGTTATATATCAATCAATGTGGATGGTCTTGGACTATCAATAATGATTTTTAATTAGAGTTGGACTACTAGATCGATCATTTAGATAGATATGGCAACCCTATATGGGATGAATAAAACTACAGATCGCCAACATGAGCATAGCTCAACTAGCATAAGACGTGTACTAATGATCGAAAGGTCTGTGGTTCGAATCTCCCACCCCCACATGTTAAAAAAAAAGACTTAGAAATCGAAAAAGCTTAGTAGATTGATCTTTAACTTTATTATCATTTTAGTCATTAGTATAAACTTTATGTCAGTTGAATTATACTTAAATTAAATAATTGGAACTTTTTATGTCAAGATAATTAATGGACAATTTCTAACAATCAAAGTATCATAAATTATTTAAATTTATGCAATAAAAAATATTCAATGGCGATCATAAATATTCAAGATGAACCCAACAATCGTTTAATTAGAATCAATTTTTTCAAAAATAAAACTAACACTTTAATTCAAGCAACAAATATGTAAAGACTGTATTAAATATATGATTTTTTTTTTTTTAGTACATCAACATTTGAGGGTGGGGGGATTCAATCCTCTGACCTCATGGTCGAGGGTACATGTCAATTACCACTGAACTAAGCTCGCTTTGGCATTAAATATATGATTGAATTGTATGGTAAAAAAAGTTATGCAAGAGATTTATGATGGTTTAACTAACTCTAGCTTACTTCACTCTCCAAGCACCTTTCGAAATTTCTACTAAATACAATTGTTAGATTGATCTTTAACTTTATCCTTTTAGTTATTAGTATAAACTTTATGTCAGTTGAATTATGCTCATGACTTAAATTAAATAATTGGAACTTTTTATGTCAAGATAATTGATGGACAATTTCTAACAATCAAAGTATCATAAATTATTTAAATTTATGCAATAAAAAATATTCAATGGCGATCATAAATATTCAAGATGAACGTCCCAACAATCGTTTAATTAGAATCAATTTTTTCAAAAATAAAACTAACACTTTAATTCAAGCAACAAATATGTAAAGACTATATTAAATATATGTTTTTTTTTTTTTTTTTTTTTGTGTACATCAACATTTGGAGGTGGGGGGATTCGATCCTTTGACCTCATGGTCGAGGGTACATGCCAATTACCGCTGAGTTAAGCTCGCTTTGGCATTAAATATATAATTGAATTGTATGGTTAAAAAAAGTTATGCAAGAGATTTATGATGGTTTAACTAACTCTAGCTTACTTCACTCTCCAAGCACCTTTCGAAATTTCTACTAAATACAATTATTTTTTATGTTTAGGATTGCAACTGATAGCGCGCATAGCGAGCGATATTTCTCGATAAATTGTGGTTAGTCTTTGAGTATTATTTGTTTGAATTATGCACTTTAATGTTTATTTTGTAGGAATTGATTATTGGAGCTTAATTGGAGAAATTGGAGTTTATTGGGTGTTCAGGACACTAAAAGAGGCAAAAGAAGCAAAAAGAATCAAAGTTGGAGGCTTAAGTTTGAGGCAAACTCGAGAGCTAGCGTCGAGACGATGCTTTCTGGGCGTCTCGGCGCTGGTTTTCCTTTTTTGTTTTTGGCGGTGGCAGGGATAGCGTCGCAACGCTACCGACAATTTTTCTATATATACAATCTTTTGTGCTACCGATTAGGAGAGTCCATTTGGTTATATTTTAGCCCTAATTTCGACTAGAGACCTTCTGTGGGAGCTGAAGCAAGACTAAGGAGTGGGAACCAAGCTTGAAGACATGGAGATCGTGACGGGGACGTGTCAGTTTCTACGGATTCAAGAGTTTTCCTTTTCTTTCCCTTACCTCTTGTTGTTTTTATGGCTTTTCTTTCAAGTTTTATTTGTAGTTCTTTGACTATGAGTAGCTAGCTTGATTGTCTTAAGAATTGATGTAGCCCTTTGGGAGTTGATGGATTATTTCTTGGTTATGTATTGCTTTGAATTCATTTATGCATATTCTACTCTTAATGCTTTTGATTCATTGGCCATGAATTGAATGATGTTTTCTCTAAGTCTTGCTCAGGAGAGGGGATTTAGTTTAGATCGCGTTATGCATAACTAAGATAATCTTGAGATCGGAAGATGAGAGATAGTCTTAGAAATCGTTTTAAGGATTAGACTTAAGGTCTTGTATGTTAATGAACTTGGATAGGGATATTGGGTTTATTACATGTATGAGAATTAGTTATGCTCGGGAGAGATAGCTATGATAATAGTTTATCCTAGATTTATGAATCTTCACATGTTCACATAGTCTAACGATTAATCCACAACTCCAATAGGTGAAGTCAATTTCCTAAGAGTCTTTCCATTTGTGTCTCCACCTTTATTTTATGCTTTTTGTCTTTAAAATTTATCTTTTGCATTAAGTTTTGCTTCCTAAATAAAATTGGACAAGATTATTCACGGTACTTAATTTGCTAGAAAACCAATCCAGAGGACGACACTCGTTTAATCACGAAAACACTATATTATTACTTGACCCGTACACTTGTGGTAAGAAAATTGCACATCAGTGAGCGTTTGCTGTGAGTGTTTGAGTGATAGATTTCTCGTGAAGGATGGAAGACTTGGTTAAGAGATGGAAGTCGTTGTCGCTTACGGAAGTGGAGGCTGAGGTGGTTCGTCTGGAGGCGGTGTCGTCTCCTCTATCGGCAGGTTCGTTGGATCTCTATGCAGTAGGGAAGGTGTTGTCCTCTAAGTGCATGAATGTCGAAACTTTTCGCAATGTGATGAAGGCGGCTTGGAGAGTCCATAGTGCGACACGGTTTGAACCTGCGGAGGAGAATATTTTCACAATCCAGTTTCGATCTCGAGGTGAAAAATCGAGAGTGCTTTCCTCAGGGTCATGGGCCTTTGATCGATCGTTTTTGGTTTTGAAGGAGCCGAGGAATGGTTGTCAATGCTGGATGCTGAATTCAGTGACGACTCTTTTTGGGTACAAATGCATAATGTTCCTATGTAGTGGCAGACGAGAGGCATGACACAATATTTGGGAGGCAAGATTGGTGTGGTTGAGGAGGTCAACGGATCAAAGTACAGTGAGTGGACGGGTCCTATATTGCATATGAGAATTTGTTTTAGGATAGATTGGCCTCTTCGACGGGGTTTCCAAATGCAGGATGAGACTGGGAAGGAATTCTGGTGCCCAGTGCTTTATGAGCGACTGCCAGACTTTTGCTATGGATGTGGTTGTCTTGGACATTCGAGGTAGGAATGTGAGGGTATTGGGACAGGTTCCTCAGTGCAAGAGGGTGATCAATATGGTGATTGGTTAAGGGCGGGTGTGTTTCTAGGTGAAGGCAATCAGCGGGATCACAAAAGTAGGTCGAGGGATGGAGGGGGTCAGTCTCAGAATGATCCCAAGCCCGCTTTAGGTGTGTCGGAAGCTCCTATACAAAATATTGGTCTTGAAAAAGAGGCGAGAGTGAGTGCGAGTGGTGTAGGGGAGAAGGCATGGGCATTATCCACGGACCAGGTTAAAGTCCCATCGGTTGTCATTCAGCCAAAAATTCAGGTGGGTTTGGTGGAGAGTGGAATAAGGGTGGATAATAGTGGAAAAGGGAAGTAGATAATGGGGCATGGGGTAGTTGAGGCGTGGACCAGTATTGTGGGAGAGGATGCTATGGTGGTGGATGTTGTGGGATTTGGTCAAGTCAATGAGGCCGAGATCGAAGGCAGGAAAGAATAGTAGTGGCAAGGGGTGGAAAAGACGGGCTACAGATATACTGGCTATCCCATGTTACTCTATGAACTGTTTTCGCTTGCGTAAGAGGCTAATTCAGGACATCTGTAGGGCCATGATACGATTCTTGTGGAATGGGGATAAGGAGGACCGCCAGATTCATTGGGTGAGTTGGAAGACCCTATGTAAGCGAAATGTTATGGTGGTATGGACTTTAGAGATCTGGAGGTTTTCAACCAGGCCTTGCTAGCAAAGCAGTGTTGGAGGATTATCCAGCACCCGACTTCGTTCCTCTCTCGTGTGTTGAAGGGACGATATTTTTCTCGTGTGGATTTCCTAGAGGCTGAGGTGGGGTCGAAACCTTCTTTTATATGGAGGGGTTTGATGTGGGGAAGGGAGCTCTTGAGGAAGGACATTCGGTGGGGAGTAGAGAATGGTGAGAAGTTCAATGTCTATGGGTCTAACTGGATTCCAGATGATCAGTGACAGATCCAGAATTTTACGTTAGGGGGGAGGGGGCACAAGTTCATATTAGGTTAAATTACAAGCTTAGTCCTAAACTTTTAGATCTGTGTTTCCCTAAACTTAAAAAAATATCTAATAGGTCTGTGAATTTTCAATTTTGTGTTCAGTAGATCCATAAAGTTTTAATTTTGTATTCAATAAGTCCTTAACTCATGCATTCGGCATTTTTTAAACATTAAAACTTACAAGTCTTTATCTCATTCAACATTTTTTTAAAATTAATGTATTTTTTTTATTTACTAGTTACACAATTGAAAGTTTAAGGTTCAATTAGATACAAAATTAAATTTTATGTCAAATAGAATGGTTAAGTTATAAAAAAAATTATATATGTTTAAGACCTATTAGATGCATAATTGAAACTTGATGGATCTATTAGACATTTTTAAAGTTAAAAGACTTATTAAAAAAAAATTGAAAGTTTAATGACCTACAAGACACAAATTTTAATATTTAGGAACTAAACTTATAATTTAACATTCATATAAATATAATTTTGAATGCATTGGTATAATATTTATATTAAGCAATATTGTTTACAAAATTATAATAAACCTAGAACTATCCACCGCAAAGAATGAAACTTGAAATATTTAAGATTTTTTAAAATGGGATAAAGTTTTTTATACAATTAATTTTTCTATAATAATTTAATAATGATTTTGTTTTGTTTTTTGTTTTTATATTTGTATACAAATGTGTAAAATAAAAACATAAACTACATTGTAACCTATTTTTATTAATATATATTCTAATTTGAAATTTGAAAATTGAAACAAAAACCAAAAAAAAAAAAAAAAACTAAAAACGTTCAGGCTTTTCAGGAAAAAAATTGAAAATTAAAACAAAATCAAAAAAGAGAAAAAAACGTTAAGGCTTTAAAAAAAAAACATTAAAAGCTACAAAAATACAGGGGGCATGTGTGCCTGTGCGTCCCCTCAACCAACGATCCAAAGGTTGAATATAACATTTTGGTTGAACTAAGTTATACATATATATGATTCGTATAATTTCAGGGGCACATGCCCCTGGCTCCAACGTAGATCCACCCCTGAGCCCTACCGAAGGAACAACTCCCATGAATTTCCTTTGTTCTGACAATTCCACACCGCCCACAACAGGACCACAAATTCCTCAAACTTTGCCCAATCCACCATATCTTTAATATCTCTAAGGATATTAAGCATAGAACCTGCCTGAACATTACGCAACAAAACTGTCCATTTAGAACCCATCAAGACTTTATACAAAAATTTGCACTGCCAAAATAGATGCATACTTGACTCCCCATGCCTACCACAATGAACACACAATCAATACATCAATGCCTCTAATACTCAAATTATCAACAGTAGGAAGACGATCAAAACAAAGTCTCCACAAAAAAATCTTTACTTTATTTGGGATCCCCATCTTCCAACAACTCTTCTACCAACTAGATACCGACTCATTCGAAGAAGATGTAGGGGATTGGGCAAGCAAACCCATTTGACCTAACTGGTACCTACTCTTAACAGAATAGACACCACATTTCTCATAATGCCAAATGATACTATCCTTAGAGAACACATGTCGAAGGGGAATGGTAAGAATAAGACTTACTTCATGAGAACCGAAGTGGTGCCGAAGTAGTTCTTGATTCCATTGTCCAGTCGCTATAATGGGCTCAGCAACTCGAACATCAGGTGCCAAGGTAGCCGGTGGACGCACTTTAAGGCATGCATCACCTGTAGGGGCGGATCCACATTAGGGCGGGGGGTGGATGTGCCCCCTGAAATTATAAAAATCATATATATATGTATAAATTAGTTCAACCAAAATTCTATATTCAACATCTGGATCATTGGTCAGAGGGGACGCACAGGCACACGTGCCCGTATCTTTAATTTTAATGTTTTTTTTTTGTACAAAATCATTATTAAATTATTATAGAAAAATTAATTGTATAAAAAACTTTATCCCATTTTAAAAAATCTTATATATTTCAAGTTTCATTCTTTGCGGTGGATAGTTCTAGGTTTATTATAATTTTGTAAACAATATTACTTAATATAAATATTATACCAATGCATTCTATCTCGCAGGGATCGAACGGAGGCGGAGGAGTGCGGCCTGCGCGAGCGGGCCGAATGGTCGGCCTCGGCCTCGGCAAGAGGCCGACTGTACGGGTCGGGCCAAGTTGGCCCGACCCTTTGGTCCGGTCTTCCTCTGGGTCGGTTTCCTGGTCCTATCTCTGCCCGGTTGTCTTCGTCAGCTCCTAGTGCTTTGGAGTGGTCCAAAATTACCTATAACATTTATGAAGATAAAATTTTAGTGTGAACAAAAAAAGTATTCTAGTCTCTTGTACTAAAAATTTTCTGAATGCGAGACTAAAAAAGAGAAACAAATCATTATCCACGCTCGCGAGAATAGAAATTATAAATGCTGTTCTTCCCTTCATGCGTTGGATACTTGGATGGAGCTTGAAGAAGAATCAAACGTATGTGATTGTTTCTTTGGAGATGCAATGTGAATGGACCTGGAAATTGTAATTGTTGAGGACTTTTATTACGACCCGTTTGATAACCATTTTGTTTTTAATTTTTGGTTTTTGGTTTTTGAAAATTAAACTTATAAACACTACTTTCATCTACAACTTTCTTTGTTTTGTTATCTACATCATTCCCTTGTTTTAAAAAATCAAGTCAAATTTTGAAAAAAAAAAAAAAGTAGTTTTCAAAAACTTGCTTTTGTTTTTGGAATTTGGCTAAGAACTCAAATGTCTACTTAAAGAAAATGAAAACCATTATAAGGAAATTAAGGAAAAACAAGCATAATTTTCAAAAACCAAATGGTTATCAAACGAGACCTTCATTTTTAATCAATTAAATTATAAGGTGAGTGGTCCCTGAATTTTAAAAATTATCTAGGGAAAAATACACTTTTGGTCTCTGAGGTTTGAGTTAGGTTTCATTTTGATCCATGAGTTTTCAAACTCGACAATTTAGTCCCTGAGGTTTGTATTTCGTTACATTGTTGGTCCCTCCGTCCAATTTTTTGTTAAACCCTAACAGATTGGAGACGTGACATCATTTTTTTATTAAAAAATTAATTATTTTATTTTTAAAAATAAAATAACAATAAATTAATTTAAAAAATATATATATTTTTTATTATTTCTTCTTCTTCCTTCTTTTACTCCATAACCCTTCTCTTCTCCTTCTCCATAACCCTACCCTACCGTTGGCAGCCACCGACCACCGTCAACTGCCGCTCGTCGGTGGCCGACCGTCGCGCACCGGCGACCACTATTTTTGTTTTTCTTTTTTTTTTTCTCTCTTCTCTTCTCTTTTTCTTCCTTCTCCATAATAGAAGACCATTTTCCTTTAATCTTTTCTGGGTTATTTATTTGTATTTTTCTCCCCTTTTTGTCTGCTTGTTCTTTGTCCTCTTAGAAGATTACACGTGGCCTGGTTTGTTTACTATTTATGAGCATGTATTGCTCTTGTCATTGTAATCGAATTCACACTCACTGCCTTCAATATACCAGAAATATTCCCTGCTCTTTCTTCTTCTCTCTTCTACATTTTTATGGTATCAGAGCTCTGAGATTTCCTCAAGCATGTCAACCGAAGCTTCTTCTTCTTCCTCATCAGCTGGCAGTCTCACTCCACCGATTATTACTCCGTCGACACCAAACACAACTCCCGCCGTTACACCGATTACTCAACGACCTCAGCTCACTCCTTCTCAGCCTCGACCTACTGTTCAAACTTTCCCAAATCCACAAAATTGCCCTAATACCTTTCCCAACCAGCAGCCATTTAACCCCTATTAGTCACAGCCCTTTTACCCATCTTCATCTACCCTTTTCCAACCTTACTATCCGAACTCATTCCCTCGCCCAAATTTTCCTTCACAGATGCCCCAATATTTTCCCCCACCTTCCCAAATTACCAATCCATTGCCCTTCACCCCAAATCCCTATCCAACCTTACCTCAGCCTCTCAGTGTCAAACTTAATGACACTAACTTTTTACTGTGGAAGAACCAGCTCTTGAACGCAGTTCTCGCTAACGGTCTTCATGGCTTCCTCGACGGATCTGTTCCTGCTCCTCCAAAATTTCTAGATGATCAACAGCTGCAACCAAACCCTGAGTTTACAACATGGGAAAGGTACAATCGTTTCATTATGTGCTGGATATATTCCTCCTTGTCTGAAGAAAAAATGGGGGAAATAGTTAGTTTAGATACTGCCTCTGCTATTTGGAATTCTCTGAAAAGATCGTATGATTCCTCTACTACTGCTCGCATTATGGGTCTTAAAACACAATTACAACGTATTAGAAAGGATGGGCTTAGTGTTAGTCAATATTTGTCTAAGATTAAAGAAATTGCTGACAAATTTTCTACTATTGGTGAGCCCATTTCTTACCGAGATCACCTTGCTCATATTTTGGATGGTCTTGGGAGCGAGTACAACGCATTTGTCACTTCTATTCAAAACCGGTCTGATAGTCCTGCCCTTGAGGATGTTCGTAGTCTTCTATTAGCGTACGAAGCTCGTTTGGAGAAGCAAAACAGTGTGGATCAGCTTAATCTAGCTCAGGCGAACCTTGCGAGTTTTCAGCTTTCCACTAACAGTCGTCGACCTCCTTCTCAGACTCAATCAAATACCCAAGTTAGATCTCCCTTCAATCCATTTTCTTCTTTCACTGGTCCCTCAAATACACTCACGCCTAGTCTCCTAGGTAAGCCCCAATCTCAGCCACTTCCGAAATGGCCTCCCCGCTCCAGTCCCAACCGGCCACAATGCCAAATCTGTGGCAAATTCGGGCATACAGCCCTTATTTGTCATCACCGAACGAATCTCGCCTATCAAACACCCTCTCCACAGGCCTTTTTATCCTCTGCTTCGAACCAACTCATCACATGACGCCGGATGCATCATCTCTCACTCATTCAATGCCGTATAGTGGTGGTGAGCATGTTACCGTTGGTGATGGTAAGACTATTGATATTTCTCTTATTGGCTCTACTTATATTCCCTCTTTAACATCTAGACCTATATTTCTTGATTCGGTTCTTCATACTCCTGCTATTACAAAAAGATTGCTTAGTGTTGCTAAACTTTGCAAAGATAACCGTGCTTATGTTGAGTTTCACTCTTCGTTTTTTGTTGTTAAGGATCTTCACACCAATCAAATTCTTCTCAAGGGAACTCTTGAAGATGGATTGTATAGCTTGTCTACTGCCTCTTCAAATTCTTCTTCAAAAATTTCTGCTGTTCAGTCTGTCTCTTCCGCTGCTGTCAAGTCCCCTTCAGTGTTTGTGTCTTCAGCCGCTGCTCCTGATTGGCATTTACGCCTAGGACACCCTGCTGCTGCAACCTTGCATCTCGTTTTGTCTCAAATCCATGAGTCTTCTTCCTCAGCAAATAGTGTTGTTTGTAGTTCTTGTCAAATGGCGAAAAGCCATCGTTTACCGTTTTCTTTAGTTGAAAATAAGTCTTGTAAGCCCTTTGAACTAGTGCATTCGGACGTATGGGGACCTTCCCTGGTTGTTTCTATTAATGGAGCTCGGTATTTCCTTCTTTTTGTTGATGATTTCATGCGTTATTCTTGGCTTTACCTTCTTAAGTCTAAAGATGAAACTATGCCTTGTTTTCTTCATTTCAAGAAAATGGTAGAAGTCCAATTTGAATGTGTTATCAAGAGTCTTCAAACAGATTGGGGAGGGGAGTTTCGTACTGTCTCTAAATTTTTAAACTCTCATGGGATTCTCCACCGTGTCTCTTGTCCGTATACCCCTCAGCAAAATGGTCGGGTTGAGCGTAAAAATCGTCATGTTGTTGAGATTGGGTTGTCATTGCTTGCACCTTCTCATTTACCATTACAATTTTGGAGTTATGCTTTTCAAACTGCTGTTTATCTTATAAACCGATTGCCTACCCCTGTTTTACAATCCATTAGTCCTTATCAAGCCCTTTTTAAACGGGTTCCCGATTATTCTATCCTTCGTAGCTTCGGTTGTGCTTGTTTCCCTTACTTGCGCCCTTATAATTCTCATAAGCTCCTTTTTAGATCCAAAGAGTGTATATTTTTGGGTTATAGTTCGAATCATAAAGGTTACATTTGTCTTGATCATATTTCTGGTCGCCTTTATGTTTCTCGTCACGTTGTTTTTAATGAGTCTTTATTTCCTTGTTCTCAAAAGAATTTTTCTTTTGGTCATGTTAAAAGTTCTTCCCCTGATCAGGTTATGTTTTCTTCATCTCCTTTTCCCATCATTCCTACTGTGTCTATTCCACCGTCTGTTTCTTCTTCTCCCTCCATGTCTCTTTCTCATCCACCTGGTTTTTCTTCTCCACGGTTCAATGATGCTCATCACCAGCATACTCCCTCGGTTTCTACCTCACTTACTCCTTCTTTATCCTCATCCATGCCCAACTCCATCCCCCCATCTGCGCCCAGCTTCATCACACCTCTACCTTTGCAACCTTCCGCCTCTTCTTTATCTTCTACACCCGAGGCCTCCCCTGCATCGGCTGGTTCCCCTCATTTCCCTTCTCTTGGTTCCCCTCCCCCACCTTCTCTTCCTTTATCTCAACCAACCGTAACCAACATACATCCTATGGTTACTCGAGCCAAAGCTGGAATTCATAAGCCTAAATGTTGGTTATCTGTTTCTCCTTCCTCTCTGTCTCTTCCTTCTGAACCCCCAAATTTTAAGACGGCTGTTAAGTGTGTGGAATGGCGGGAAGCTATGCAAAGGGAGTTTGATGCTTTGATTAAGAATCATACTTGGTCTCTTGTTCCTCCTTCCTCAAACTACAAAGTAATCAGTTGTAAGTGGGTTTATAAACTCAAGCTTCGACCCAATGGTGAAATAGAAAGGTATAAGGCTCGTTTAGTTGCTCGTGGTTTTGACCAAGCATATGGCATTGACTATTTTGAAACTTTTAGTCCGGTTGTAAAGCCCGCCACCATTCGATTAGTGTTATCATTGGCTATGCAATTTAATTGGGCGATTAGGCAACTTGATGTGCATAATGCTTTTCTAAACGGTGATCTTCATGAAGACGTATATATGGTTCAACCAAAGGGTTTTGTGGACAATGATAAGCCTGATTATGTTTGTAAGTTGCGAAAGGCGCTTTATGGATTGAAGCAAAGTCCTCGTGAATGGTTTATTAAGCTCAGCCAATGTCTCTTAAAGTTGGGTTTTTCTGCTTCGAAATCAGATTCTTCCATGTTCATTTTTCGGCAGCATTCTGTTTTGGTTATTTTCCTAATATATGTGGATGATATTTTGGTGACCGGTAATTGTTTGCAGCTTATTGACAAGTTTGTTTCTTCGTTGAATTCTCTATTTGCCTTGAAGGATCTTGGATGTTTATCTTATTTTTTGGGCATTCAATTCACAAGGTATTCACAGTCCCTACACATGAATCAAAGTAAATACTTCTTGGACATTTTGCAACGGGCTGATATGCTGGACTCTAAGCCAATTGATACTCCTATGGCTACTGGATCTGTTTTGTCTTTACATGATGGAGAGCCCTTGTCCAATCCAAAGAAATATCGAAGCATCGTTGGTGCCCTTCAGTATTGTACTCTCACACGTCCTGATTTAAGTTTCGCAGTGAGCAAGGTATGTCAATTCCTTCATGCTCCAACTTCAACTCATTGGAATGCTGTGAAACGAATACTTAGATACTTGAAGGCCACTATTTCGCTTGGTATTTCTTTTTCCCCGTCTGCTAATCAGTCCTTACTTTGTTATACTGATGCTGATTGGGCTAATTGTCCTGATGATCGTCGTAGTACGAGTGGGTATTGTGTGTTTTTGGGTAATAATCTTATATCATGGTCATCTGCCAAACAAAAAGTTGTCTCTCGTTCCAGTGCCGAGTCCGAATATCGTGGTATGTCGAATGCTACTGCTGAACTTATTTGGCTTCAATCTGTTTTATCTGAGATTGGTTTTTCTTCTTCTCCGCCCTTGTTATTGTGTGACAATATTAGTGCTACTTACTTGGCGGCTAATCCTGTGTTTCACAATCATTCAAAACATATTGAAATTGATCATCATTTTATTCGAGAACGTGTTTCGCGCCGACAACTTTTAGTTCGCCATGTATCTTCTGATGATCAGCTTGCTGATATTATGACCAAGCCGTTGCCTACTCTGCGCTTTCAAAATTTAAGGATCAAGCTTTCTGTTCAAGGATGCCCAGTTCAGCTTGCCGGGGGATAATAGAAGACCATTTTCCTTTAATCTTTTCTGGGTTATTTATTTGTATTTTTCTCCCCTTTTTGTCTGCTTGTTCTTTGTCCTCTTAGAAGATTACACGTGGCCTGGTTTGTTTACTATTTATGAGCCTGTATTGCTCTTGTCATTGTAATCGAATTCACACTCACTGCCTTCAATATACCAGAAATATTCCCTGCTCTTTCTTCTTCTCTCTTCTACATTTTTACTCCAAAGTTTCTGATTTTCTTTAAAAACGTGTTTCAGATCTGGGGAAGAAGATGCCACCAAATCACACTGGATCTTGCCCCTTGCCAGCTTCAGCTTTCTCTCTCCCTCGCTTCTCTTTCCCTCATCGCCCCTCTCTTTCTCTATTTTTGAAAACTCAAACCAGATCTGTCCGAGCTTTCTCTCTCCCTCACCTTCTTTTTCCCTCGCGTCCCACTCTTTCTTTGTTCGTTCTCACATCACCGCTTGCTCGTCCTCATGTCATTCGTTCCGCCCAGCTGTCTTCATGCAGAGCGAAACCCAAACCAGATCTAGAACGAAACCCAAACCAGAACGATGGGATATGTACGAAAACTCGTGCGTAGAACGAAACCAGAACAAAACCAAAACGAAACCCAAACTAGATTTGGAATGAAACCCATGCGTACAAAGATCTAGAACAATGCGAGACCTTCAATTCCGAGCCAGAGGTCTTCTCTTCGCGCGGGAGATGCTCCACGGAGGGAGGAAGCTTGCGTGCGGTTCGTTGGAGAAGGAGGTCGAAAGGGAGGAGATGATGGTGGAGAAGAAAATAAATCGAGAGTGAGGGTTGAAGATAGTGGAGAAGAAAAGGGAAGAAAATAAAAGAGAAAAGGGAAGAAAAAAAAAGGAAAATGAAGATAGCGGAGAAGAAAAGAAGAAAGAAATGAGAAGAAAGAAGAATAGGAAAAAAAAAAAAAGTCACCACTTGGTGTCTTGGTCGGTGGGTTGAAGAAGAGGATGTGAGTTGAAGAAGAAGAAGAAAGAAGAGAAGAAAGAAATAAAAATGAAATAATAATAATATTTTATTATTTTAATATATTTTTATTTTAAAATTTTAAAAATAATTTTTTAATAAAAAATATCGTCACGTCAGCAAGCCGTTAGTTTTTAAAGAAAAAATGGATGGGATGGACTAAAATGAAACGAAATCGAAACCTCAAGGACTAAATTGTCGAATTTAAAAACTCAAGGACCAAAATGAAACCTAATCCAAACCTTAGGGACCAAAAGTGTATTTTCCCAATTATCTAATAGATCAATGAACTTTTATATTTGTATCTATTTAGTCTTTGAACCTTAAAAAATGTCTAATAGATCTTTAAGGAGTCGTTTGATAATGATTTAGGCCCCGTTTGATAACCATTTGGTTTTTAGTTTTTGGTTTTTGAAAATTTGGCTTATTTTCTTCCAATTTTCCAACCATAGTTTTCATATTTGCCAATGACACATTTGAGTTCCTAGCCAAATTCTAAAAACAAAAACAAGTTTTTGAAAACTACTTTTTTTAGTTTTCAAAATTTGCTTGGTTTTTAAAAACAAGGAAAGAAAAGTATTAGCAAAACATAGAAACTTGTAGGTGGAAGTATGATTTATAAGCTTAATTTTCAAAAACCAAAAACCAAAAACCAAATGGTTATCAAACGGGGCCTTAATTTTCTGTTTTCTGTTTTTGTTTTTCATTTTTAAAAAACAAGATTGTTTGATAACCATTTATGTTTTTTGTTTTTTGTTTTTAAAAAATGTTTTTGAAATTATAAGCAAATTTAAAAAAAAAAAAAATTAAAAACAGATTTTTGTTTTTCAAAAACTCATTTTTCTTCTAATGCATTTTTTTTCTCTTTTACCTATATTTCTCGAACAAATTCTTTTTTCTATTTTTTTCTCTATAACATTTTTCTCTGTACAAAATTCTTTTTTCTCTCTCTACAAATCTCTTTTTCTCTCTCTAGAATTTTCTTTCTCAAAACTTTTTCTCCTCTATAACTTATTTATTTCTAAAAATTTATCCACAACTTTTCTCTCCCCAATAAACATATTCTAACTTTTCTTTTGAAAAAAAAAATCACCAGAATTTTCTCTCCCTACAACCTTTGTTTATTTTTCTAATTTATCGTTATTTCTTTAGCATATCTTTTACTCTTAACCTTACAATCTCTCTAAAATTTGTCTTTTTATTTAATTTTTTTATATAAAATTTATCTCTTCTACTCTAACTTTTTTTTTCTTTCTTTCTCTAACTAATATTCGCTCTCTAAATTTTTCCTTTCACGTCTCTAAATTTTCTCTCGAAAATATTCATATTCGTGTCTCTAAATGTTTGTTTCAATGTCTCTACACATTTTTCTCTCTCTAAAACATCTTTTCATCTCTCTAATTTGTTAAAAACAGAAAACCAAAAATAGTTATCAAACAAGTTTGGCTTTCTGTTTTTTAAAAACAGAAAACAAAAGACAGTTATCAAACATATATGATTTTTTTATTTTAAAAAATAGAAAAATAAAAGACCAAAAACTGAAATGGTTATCAAACAGGACCTAAACTTTCAATTTTGTGTCTAATAGGTCCTTAAATTTTCATTTTTGTGTCTAATAGGTCCTTGACCTATTTGATGTTTAAAAAAATTTATGAACCTACGAGGCATAAATTTGAAAGGTTAAGGTCTTATTAAACATAAAGTTCAATTTTATATCTAGTAGGTCCGTGAGTTTTTAAAAATTTTGAATATATCGAAGATCTATTAGATATAAAATTAAAAGTTCAAGAATCTACCTGTTAGATACAAATATAATGGTGTTGGTTTATGCTTGAAGTCGAAAAAAAAAAATAGTGTGAATGATTTCAATCTCATTTGTGGAAAGGTTGTGATTTTATGAGAAATTTTTAGGTGCTTCCGGTGCAATGAGGCTCTTAGTTTTGCACCGTTGGATGTAAGAGAGAAATAACAAAAATACCTTTATTTTGTATCCAACGATTATTAAGGGCAGACAAATTTGAAGATTTACATCTGACAGTTTTAAGAAGGGGCCTCATTACACCAACAACACCCAATTTGCCAAAGGTGAGAGGGAAGTATTGAATTGGGCCAAACCACTAGATTTTCGGGGTCTTCTCCAACTTTTTTTTTTTTTTTTTTTTTTTTTTTTAATTTTCTATTTTTATTGCATTTAAAATTTTTGGTTGAATTTATTGCATGTCTTGAATTATATTTATTTATTTGATTTATTCTTGCACTGAATAAACTCATAGCATTTATTTAGTGAAATTAATTGGTTGTTGCTTTTTGAAAATCTCTTCGCTTAAATGTTCTAATTAAAAAGGGTGAATAGGTTTAATTTAAAAAAAGTTTTAAAAAAAAGGGCGATTCTTGGTTAAATATCTTTATATTAAAAGACTAATTTTTTTTTTTTTTAACTTTTTTTAAATTAAACCTATTCACCTCCCCCTAATGTCATTTCGATGACCAAAATAAATATTTCAATCAATTTTTACATATCAACTACATTCATACTTGTAAGAGTAAAAAAAATCTTCGGGAGGTCACCCAACATAGAATTACTCCAAGCCAAACACACTTAATTTTGGAGTTCATATGATTGAGCAAGGTGCACTTTGTTAGTTTAGATAGTAACTATCAATTCTTTGAAGCATTTTTTAACCATGCTATTGCATATCCTCAAGATCCAATTCAAGCCTTTCTTAACCATACTATTGCATATCCTCAAGATTCTTCTCATCTAGAGGTGATCTCAGTTCATTCATGTACCTCTTCTTTACTCGGGCGTCATGGGTTCGAACTTCAATTCCTACATTTTAGGTAGGATGAGACGTTAGATAATTAATTTAGTTGTTAATTTTGGGTTAATTAGTGCTTAATTAATGTTTTGGATTTAATTAGTTCTTTGCTTATTTTATTGTAAGGCTATAAATAGAAATTTTTTTAAGATTGTAAGGAAGCTTTTGAATACTATTTGAAATGTAACTTTGTTTATAGAGTGTGTTGCGTCAATTTTTTTTTTTTTTTTGGCAAAGAAAAAATTTGGGTAAGAGACTGTTGCCTCAACTTTAGAGATGAATTTAACTTTGTTTGGCCATGGATTTGGCCTCATTGCAAATCCGTTGCGTCAATTTTTTAACTACAAAATGAAAAAGAAAAAAATATTATGCTTATGTTTGTTGATGAGATTAATTTCATAAATTTACATAAATGTTATAGTGTACAAGTAGTTTTAATGAGAATACTTATAAATAAATAAATAAATATAGTTTTAAAAGGATATATATATATATTTCAACAACATTTGGGTCGTTGAATTATGCTTATTATGACAATTATGTTTATGTGTGTGACTATATTTATGTTTTGTCTTTGAACTAGTGTATATAAGCACATATTTAAATGTAAAAATTAACATTTACTGCATAAATAATTATCACACTAACCCTTATCGGTTTAGATCTGTTCATTAATATATTTGTGATACTGTTGAGAAAGAAGTTACAAACTCATGCAACTATATATATAGTTGTGGCGGACCAAAATAAAAGAAAACTTCTTGGGCCTACTTAGCGCAATTGCTCACGTTGGACCAATTAATCCAAGTGGATTTGTGGATTGGGCCCAAAACGCACTGATTCCCGCAAAGGAAATTGTGAAATTTGTATGGATGGCAAAATATGGGACCCACAACTTATTAACACCAGTTCCAAGGGAAATTTGAAGGGAAATTGTGGCAGATGGCTAGAAAAAAAAAAAAAACACTTTTGTTATATGACTAAAATAGTTTCGAATTTGGAGGGATAGCTACCGTGATTTTAGGAACTGTCAACCGATCTATTTTTTCCCATTTTACCCCTGGTGTATACTGTTATTTACAGTTCTGCCCAACTCAACTATCAATATTCAGTTTTTTTTTTACACCAACGTAAGATTTTTCTCAACCGAAAAATCTTAAGTCACGTGGATTTTCCTAAATATTTGTTAAAAAGAAAAAAAAAAACTAATTTTGTCCTATATTTTCTCACTCCCAACAAAGTTTTTTTCTACATTCTCACTCATTTCTTCACAATCAACGTTCCATTCTTTGCCTGAAATCCAGAATTCAAATTTCATCTCCACTGTCTTTGCACCACCAGAATTTTTTCAATAATGGCTTCCCATAGAGTTTCGATCCTATTCGATAGCGTTTGAGCACTGATTCCGTCACAGACATTATTAGACTTGATGCTCGAAAGAAAATTTCACAGATCTACTAATGGTGAAGACAAGTTTCAGATTATAAGCTTTTCTGAGAACGAAGATCTTGTTTGGATGTTCGCTGGGGTATATAACAGGATGTACCACAATTGTTTCCTTATTGTATATGTTGAAAGTGTGGATACTAGTATCCATAGGGACGATGCAAGCCTGAATTCAACAGAAAATACAAACAACAGAGGAGGATTTCATGTAAGTGCACATATCAACACAATACACTGACTGTGCTGTCAGTGTGGATGCTGAGCCTGTAGATACCAATATACACAAAGGCAGTGTTGGACCAAATTGTGGATGCTGAGCCTATAGATACCAATATACACATAGGCAGTGTTGGACCAAATTCACTAAGGAGAATGCAACTTGGAGAAGGATAATGTTGGTTTCCTTAATTCAGTGGTAAGTGATGTGTTTTACACCAATAGATATGGTTAAATACAAGTTGTAGCTGAGTGATAGTTCTTACAATTTTGGATTGTGTCAACAAGGTCCTCAAAGACGAAGTTTTTAAAGCATTTTACATTGTCAAGAAAGATGGCGAGAACCGGGTAATGTTTAATTATTGTATTAACTATATGTATATACCCTTATGTACATAGAGATTCTAGAGATAAATACCCTTATCCATATGCAAGCGATTGATAGGGTTATTGAGTATGATGCTGGTTTGTATATACACATATATATTGTTGTACTTATTGTGTTTTTGTACATAATTACTACTGTGTTTTTATGTATATACTATTATCACACATAAGTATTAAGTGATTTTGTACGAAAAATGTATATTGACAGTTCAACATAAGTTTTTTCGAGATTAAGAATTTATGTTTTTTTGTTTAAATGATGTTAATTACGGTTTTAGATTTAATGCAAGGTTGTTAAATCTTGTTCATGTTAAATTCGGTTTCTCCCATCCTTAAAATGGTGTCTTTTTTTTTCTTGTCTCCTTAAAATGCTCATTTCTTTGTTTTGATTTGGTTGGTTAGACTCTAGTTAAAATTAGATTGTCTTTCCTACCTATTATTCTCCACAATTATAGATTGCATTTCTCTTTCTAAAAAGTGGTTAGGGGCAATTTAGTCTATTTTAATTTGAAATTTATTAATTAAAATCATGTTTAGCCATTTATTTATTTTCTAAACAAGTTTAGCCATTTTTCAAATCTCCCATATTAAATCTAGCCATTTTTCTTGTTGCCCCAAATTTGAACTTTTGGGCTAAATAAGTTTTCACATTGGACTTTTGGCCCACTTTTAAAAATCATGTTTTTTTGGCCTACCCTTGAATTGAAATATCCATTTTGCCCTTTTGTTTTAACTTGAATGTGAGGGGTCAAAAAAAAGAAACACGCTCGTTTCTCGATTACATTCCCGGCGCCGAAGTTCTACGACTCCCATTTTCTTCGGTTTCTAGCGGTAGCGACATTGAAGTTTAAGATCACTTTCTTCCATTCCTCGGTTCAATCGCACTCCAAGTAGGTTTGATTTGCCTTTCTTAAGATTAGGGTTTAAAAATGTGGGTTTTTTTTTATTTTTTAAGCTTTAGTTACTTCAATCTCGTTTTCCCATGGATTCTTCTGCGTGTTTGTTGCATTAGTAACCTTTTCCTACTATTTCGGCGATGTCTGTGTAAGTTTCTGCGAAAAAAATGTGTGAACTGCGATCTCTGGTTTTTTTTTTTTTCTGTGTAGCCGATGAATCCCGGCCGGGATCGATACCGGGATTTATGAGTTCATACCGAGAAATTTTCCAGAATAGTTGTATTTGTTGACTGAAGCATGTAGGCTCTGGAAAATTTCCCGGTCACGGTCCCGGACCACTTGAACCGAGACCGAGACCGGGAAATGTTCCAGTGTGTGATTTTTTTTTTCTTTTTATTATATTATTATTATTACTATTTATTTTTTTATTTTTTTATTTTTTATTTTTTCACTTCTTTATAGGATTGTTTTGCCTTTCAAGTCATTTTATCTTATTGTATGTTGTTTTAAACATGTCTAGGTGTACTTTCTTGTTGAAGTTAAATGGAGTACAAAATCCACTCCGATGATCACTTTCCTGCGGCTTTGACTTGTTGTTCTCACATAGGTAGAACTATAGCGAATATAAAGGACAAACTTACTATCCCCCAATTAAATATGTTTAGACAAACATGTTTTGGCCCCTTACTTGATAGTAACATAATCTTTAACGGCCAGTTGATTCACTACATTCTACTTAGGGAGGTGAATGAGAGTAGGGAAGATGTGATGAGTTTTGGGTTGTTAGGGCATAAGGTTTCATTTGGTAAACGAGAATTTTATCTCATCACTGGTCTTAGGCATGCAACGAGGCATGTTAGGAAGGATCTTGTAATCGGTAGACTTAGAACCTTATATTTAGGAGATAATGAGGCAATGAAAGGTGATGAATTGGAAAAGCTGTTCCCGACAATTGAGTTCCAGAGTGACGAAGATGCAGTTAAAATTGCCCTTTTCTATTTTATTGAGCTGGCTATGATGGGGTGGGAGCGGAAACAACAGATGGATACGTCCATGCTGAACATAATAGATGACTGGGAGAGTTTTTGTAACGAGGATTGGAGTACATTGATATTCCAGAAAACAATTAGAAGCCTTAAAAAAGCGTTGAAGGACAAAGTTGAATCCTACAAGAGGAAGAGAGACGGGTCAAAGAAGCAAGAAACATATAGTCTATATGGTTTTCCGCATGCCTTCCAGGTAATCATATTTTAAATTAATGGCATTTTTAGGTTATCACATTGTAATGTATGGATTGTTTTATAATTTCTTGCGAATTTTGAATGCAGGTATGGGCATACGAGACTGTGTCCTCAGTGATAGGTCGTGTTGCAAATCGTGTGAACCAGAATGCCATACCACGCATCCTTAAATGGACATGCTCCCACTCGCCTACGTACTCCCGCATAAGCACTGAGGTGTTTGGGTCGAGGGTGGTGAGTTTCATTTGCCACTTGTTTTTTACTCATCTATTTCGATACCTAAGATTAAGTTCATATGTATCAGGCGAGGATCACAGAGTTTCTTCAATCAACAGAGGAGGAGCGTCGATATATGAATCGGATAATGGAACCCCCACGTCCACCAACGCCTTCTCCACCCCCTCCAGCAGTTGACGTATGTGTTGTCCAGGACATTGAGATGACGGATGTGACTGTGCATGACCCTGCCCAGATAGATGAGGCAGTAGGACCGATGGAAGATAAAGAACAGGACGAGGGTGAAGAGATTAAAGATAAGAAGAAAAAAAAAAGAGAAGTTGTGAATGCACTGAGTTGCTACAACGTCTCAATGAACGTGTGGACGCCATGGAAACCGACTTAAAGTCTGACTTGAAGGCCATCAAGAAATTCTTACGAAGATTTTCTAAGGTACTATAATGGTTAGTTTACTTTTTTTTTTTTTTTTGAAAAATCTCAACATTGTAGTTAAACATACAATTTATGTAGGGCAAATATGTAGATCCGGAGAAATACTTTGGATCAGATGAGGGTCCTTCTAAAGAAGATGATGAGGGTCCGTCTAAAGGAGGTGACATGTCTGAACACCGAGAAAAAGATGATGGGGATGATGATCAGTTTGAAGGAGGTGTTGAGGGTCCTTTGGGCGGGTCCGAACACCCAGAAAAAGGAGATGAGCCAGCTGAAGAGAACCCAAAAGGAGATGATGAGGGTCCTTTGGGCGGGTCCGAACACCCAGAAAAAGGAGATGAGCCATCGGAAGAGAACCCAAATGGAGGTGATGAGGGTCCTTTGGACGGGTCCGAACACCCAAAAAAAGGAGATGAGCCAGCTGAAGAGACCCCAAATGAGCCAGCGGAAGAGAACCTGGTAATAATTAGGTTGTATTATTTATCATTCGTACTATTTACGTTAGTTTATTGATATTGTGTTTGTTGCATCGTTGCATAGCCTGTTGTGCCCTTACAGAGTATTGAAGAGATAGCGGCATTTGATGGAGTCACACACTCTTTGGTACCCAAAACTGAGGTAAGATCGAAGTTTCCATGTAGTTAAGTGTGTTTCCATTACTTTTGTGTTGGTCGTTGCATAGCCTGTTGAATTGGACTTACAAAGTGTTGAAGAGACAAACCTTGAACCTGTTGAACGTCGGGGGAAACGAAAGCGTCAGATCTCATGGAAGCTTCGATCTCCGTGGGCAGACACGAGACCAGATGGAAAAAGAAGAAAAGTTAAGGTGTACAACCCCATGTGCGTCATACCACCAGAACTTGATCGTCGATTCCAGGCGTGGTTGGACGACCCATTGTTGGATGGTGCAGAACGGAAGACGGTGTACGCATATAGGAGCAAAGAATGGTTTAAAACCTTATTGACACCGTCACATTGGATGAGCGATGAGGTACGTAACCCTTGTAGAAAATACTGCATTTAATTCCTCAGTAGGTAATTAGCTAATCAACTAATAATGTTCATGTAGGTCATTGACGCGCTATTCATGTTTATTCGGAAAAAACTAGATGCTCGTCCGGACTTATGCCAACGCAAATTTGTGACGGGAGACTTGGTTGTCGCGGTCAGTAATACATGTTTATTATTTTCTTATGTATGATTTTATTATTTAGGGTTTTCTGATTAACTATTATGGTGTAATATTATTCATGTCTTATATAGGATTTTCTACGACGAGATGAAGTACTAGAAGCACTGGATGGTAGGTTTGATCGTATCGATGACTATGACTGGAGTAGATGGAAGACCGTCATGGATTATGTTATGGGCCAACCATTCAGACCATAACATTCCTTGGAGTTCAGTTCAAGCGGTCTACATACCCTTCAACCTTGGTGGGAACCATTGGGTGTTGCTGTGTGCTGACTTAGAGGCCGGCGAGTTGGTGGTGTCCGATTCCTTTATGCAGTTGAATACAGACATCGAATTAGAGAAGCAGTTCAAACATGTTCGCACACTGATGCCAATCTTGCTCGCTAAGTGTGGCGTAATGAAGGTGAATCATACCCTTCCACTAAATGAATGGAGGTTGAAGAGGAACAAGCTAGTGCCACAACAAAAGGATAGTGGGGTATTCACTGCCAAATTTTTGGAATATGATGTAACGAACTCCAAACTGGACACCCTTAGCCAGGATAGCATGAACTTTTGTAGACGTCAATTCGCTGTTCAACTTTGGGCCAATAGGCCATTCTTTTAGATAGTTCATTTCTTGTAAACCTAGAATGTTTTGCTTATTAGGTTTATTTCTTGTAAACATGAAATGTTTTGCTTATTAGATAAGTATCTTTTTTTGAAACTTATTATCTTTCTTACATATTAACTCACATTAACTCACATTAGAAAAAGAAAGAAAAAAAGGAGGAAAAAGAGAGTAACTTACACTCCAAGAAACCATGCACGTAAACCACGTAAACCATGCACGTAAACTGGAAGATTGAATCATTTCTGGAAAAAATCCCGGTCTCGATTTCGAGCGAGACGGACCGGGAAATATGAACTACATAGAAAGTTTGGGGAAAAACGTGGATTGAAAAATCCCGATCCCGGTCCCGGTTCTTAGGAACCGAGACCGAGACCAGGATTTTTTCCAGAAGTTTTAATCCACGTTTTTTTTTTTTTTTTCCTTCTTCTTCTTCCAATTCTTTAAACAGTATTCTAACATACATAAACTGGAATAATTAAACAAACGGATTACACGGTAGTAAGTGGCTCACGACAAGTCTTTCGATTATGACCCCGTCTTCCACATCGGCTACATTTGTGGACTTGTTGAACCTCACCTGTAGATGGAATTCGCAGTGTTCGACGTCGACCAACTCTAGCAACCTTTTTCGGTGGTAGGACTTCAATGTCAACAAAGTTGGGTGATCTCTTCCACTCAGAATCATGCCCAAGAGGATATATGGGTTCTGCGTAGGCCATCAACACAGATTCCATGTGATAGACTTTAGAGCAAAGGGGAAAGGGGTCTATGTTTCGATAGATGCATGCTGCGATTGCATGCGAACATGGGAGCTCGTAGTAATCAAATTCACGACAGGTACACGTTTTTTTGTGAATATTGACACGGCCACCCTTGTATCCATCATCAACCTCGAACTCATACCTATCAACCGGCCTAACAACATACCTCCTCGCTTTCGCCTCTGCCTGTGCAATAAGGTCTGATGCATAATCTGATAGTCGTGTTTCACGACCGGATGCTGCAGTACGACGAGCGTAGTATAGTTCTTGAAGCCACCCTCTGATATGATTCAAGAAAGATGTTATTGGAAGCTGTCGTGCATCCAATAATAATGCATTTATGGATTCGGCAAGATTTGTGGTCATCTGATTGTACCTCCTACCAACCTGGAATGCCCGAGCCCACCGTTCAATCCCAATACCTTCTAAGTATCTTCGTGCAATTGGATACCCCGCTAATTGATCCCAGTAACTATTAAACTCTGATTTACGAAATGCCTTTGCTGCAAGGAGGTAAATAGGTCTCACGTCTTCATTCTTACAATGGGTTACAAGGTTATTACCAAGGTGGTGTATGCATATACAGTGAAATGCATCGGGTAACACGGTCTTCACTGCCTTACGAATGCTTGGATGTCGATCTGACACAATGACAAGATTACGAACTTCCCCAATCGCTCGTTTCATCTGTTCAAAAAAATATGTCCATGATGAATCTGATTCTCCATCGGCAAACCCAAACCCGACCGGATAGATTTGGTTGTTTCCATCGACACCAGTTGCAAGCAAGAGTTTCCCACTATACTTCCCTCTCAAATGGGTTGCATCTACAATTAATACTGGACGAATGCATGACCTAAACCCCCTAATAGAAGGACCTAAAGCCATAAATACGTGCTTGAAATATCGATCATCTTCAACTTCCAAGTCAAACACAGTACCAGGGTTTTCAATTTTTAATGCTTCACCAAACCTCGACAAGAGTTTATAAGATTCTTCTGGCGACCCCCTAGCAAGAACTAATGCTTCTTCTCTTGCCCGCCAAGCTTTGTCATAAGTCAAGCTCACACCATACTCCTGTCGCATATCTTTTACAATATCTTTTGGTTTATACGTACGACTAACATCTTCAAACCTTGACTTAATTAAGCGCCCTATAACCCAACTTTTAGTATTACAATGATCGTGTGACAACATCTCATGCTTGCAGTTATGAGTATTACTATACTTTGAAATTTTAAATGCATCAGACCCCTTCAAACAAACAGCCCTCACTCTCCATTTACATTCCTTGATAACACATCTGCATGTGAAAAGTTTTGGGTTCGACTTTTTAACCCTAAACTCGAAATTGTTTCTCATCGCTATAACAGACAATCTCATGTATAAATCTTTTCTTGATAAAAAAATATCCCCAATTTCTATATCTTGTGAGGAAGGCTGACCTGGCATGATGATTGACTTGCCAGAATGATCTGACACATGGGGTGCTTCAGTCGAAAGTGGAGGATTGTTCCGTGGTTCTTGAGGTGGTGGAACTTCAGTAGTGGGAGCATTCATTCTCACTTGTTGCATGTCACCCACTTCATTGATCTCTTCTTCTCCATCTTCACCATCTCCACCATCTCCACCATCACTATTATAGTGTGCATCCAATCCATCATCTTCCCAGTCGTGGACCCCACCATCAACATCAGCATGTTCATGAGTAACAGGGTATGCATCATCCCCTAGGTTGTATGTCACCACATTACTGGACAATGGGGTAAGTGATGGTGGCACACTAGGATTCGATGTAAGTGGAACATAGGTCGATGTTGATGGAATTTCTTGACCTAAATAATAAGGATAAGATGTAGCCATGGATGGACATGGATGCATATATGGAATTTCTTGGGTCATATGTTGAATGGAATTTGGCCGAAAACCTTGGTTAGGCGATATTTTTGGCACGGTGGATATGTACAGTGGTAATAAGGACACTTCCCCCCAAGTCAAAAAAGTTTGAAGGTCAACATCATTTCTTATAATGAATGCAGGGGCTTTCGACCTTAATTGGATTATGCATCTAATTACCAGATATAACTCGTCTGAATTTATCTCACTTATTTCATACACACGCCCTAAAAACTGATCGTACGTAATGTCAGTGTCTACATCAAACCCTCTCAACACTCCACCTTCATATTCTTTTCCAATCTCATTCCACAAACCTCCAAAACAGACCCATACACGTGGCATTTTCTGCACACACAAAAAAAAAAAAAAAAAACAGTTTTAAAAACAAAAATCGAAAATGAAAAAAAAAAAAAAGACAACACTGTCTATTTTCCCGGTGAAAAAGACGAAACATCCCGGCCGGGATTCTTCGTCTTTTTCACCGGGAATTCAACACCCAGAATTTAAAAAAAAAAAAAAAAAAAAAAAAAAAACGTCAAAGTAAGAATCATTCATTGTTAGTTGCTTACCTCTCTCAGTAATGAAAATGGGTTGAAGCTTGTGGGGTCTTTGTGTGGCCAAAGGAATGTGGTAAATGTGATTCCAAGAGAAGAACAAAGTGATAAAAACAAAACTTAAAACACTAAGGAATGTCAGTAGCCAAAAGGAATGTCAACCTTAATAAGTTCAAACCGTGGGCCATTCAATTCAGTAGGTAAGTGGTTGAAAATAGGTGAAAAAATTAAATTTCCATTCAATTTCATGAAGTAAGGGCATAAAAGTAATTTCACCCTCAAATATTTGGTTGATGACATCATAAACATCAGCATGGGGTCAAAAAAACAAAGTTTTAAAATATGGGCCAAAAGTCCAATGTGAAAACTTATTTAGCCCAAAAGTTCAAATTTCCCCAGTTCCAACTCCTTACTTATATCTTGAGGATGTTCTCCTTATTTAACCAACGTGGGACTTTGGTTACATTTCCAACAATCCTCTTATTGAACAAAGTTCCATGGAACCTCCCCTCGAATAGTCATTTATTCGTCTAGTTCTTATCTAGGTCAACTCCTTTCTCCAAATCACATTGCCAGTTCGATAGAGCTAGCTTAACCATAGATCTCCTCCATGACTACTTCTTTGAGCCTCACAACTTTTTTGTTTGACATAGTCAAGGACTCTACCAACATAACTAAGTCAAGAGTACAACTCTGATATCAATTGTCAAGGACAACAGATCCTCTACATATCTCCACAATGGTATGGTCAAAACGTCAGAAAATTATAACTCACTAATTAAAATATTAATATTAATTAATTATTTTTTATAAAATGTATATTATATAGTTAAAGATAAAATAACATATTATTAGCTAAAATTTATTGGGTCTAAATAATATATTGATATTTATAATTAATTAAAATCAATTAGTAATGATTAATTAATAGTAAATAAATAATTAATTAGGTTTTTTTTTTTTACCATTCACCTCTCGAGTATAAAAGTTTCGGACATGTTAAAAAAATACAGGCTGGATATATGGACTTTTAAATTCTAAGGAAAATAATATTTTGGGTTTTGTAAAATGAAACTCCGTTAAACGAACATAAATATTCAATATTTGTCTACTCAAAAAAAAAAAAAAAAAAAATCAATATTTGTCTCTAAACCCACAACAAACCTCATGAAACAAACAAACCTTAAGGTATAGGATTTTTTTTTTCTTTTTCCTATTCCTTTTTTGCCGTAACTATTTCTTTTCCAAAATAATAATAATAATAAAAGGATTTAGCCGTAACTTAAAATATAGGAATCATCATTTTATTTCATTTTTGTTTTCTTATATGAAGATTGCCACCGATAGATCAATGTTAAATTGCAAATTTAGTCTCTGAATTTTGAGGACTATCTCTATTTGGTTTCTGAACTTTTAAAAATGTCAAATATATCATTGAACTTTCAATTTTGTATCTAATTAGGTCTCTGAACATTAAAAAGTATCTAGTAGGTAGTCTTGAAATTTTTACTTTTGTGTCTAATAGATTCCTTAACTTTCAATTGTATGTCTAATAGGTCATAAATAATAGGTTTGACCTATTCTATTTTTTTTTTTTAATTTACACGCCTACTAGACACAAAATTGAAAATTTAAGGGTTTCACTAGGCATAAATTTCAATTTTATATCTAATAGATTGATTTATTTTATAAAATCTTGAATATGACAGGGACCTATTAGATGCAAAATTCAAAATTCAAGGATATTTGTAACGCCCAGAATCCAGATTTGGTACCTAATGACCCCGACATTCCCTGCGACGCCACCATACTTGTTTGAAACTACTTTTCACATGCTTCCTGGGAAAGTTCTCAGGAAGTCACCCAACATAGAACTTCTCCAAGCTTAGCACGTTACCTTCAAAGTTCCTATGATTGGGGCACTGAAAAGGAAGGTGTACCTTGTTGGTAAAGGTAATATCTATCAATTCTTTTATGCTTTATCTTGACCATTTTCATGTCCTCAGGATCCCTCTCATTCGGATGTGATCTCGGTTCATTCATGTACCCTTCCTATCCTCAGGTGTTACAATATTAATTAAACATTTTTAAAATTCAAGGACCTATTGGACATAAAATTGAAAGTTTAGATATCTTTTAGACATTCCTTAAAATTTAGAGACTGAATAAACACAAATACGAAGGTGTCGTTTGGTTTAAAATTTTATAGATGTCTGAGAATAAAGGATGGCTAAGAATAATAAGGCTAGGAATAAGATTGTTGAGAATAAAAAATAATTGTGTTTGGTTGTGTATGAGAATTGTTATGGGTGAATTTGGACCTAGCTCTAAGAAAGTCAGAATGATGAGAGCCTAGAGAAGAAACAAGCCCACAAAGGTCCATTGGGCCCGAATCAATCTCTAGGGTTATTCCTTCTCCTGAAAGGAAGGGGAAACCCTAATTTCAACTATAAATAGAAGAGACTAACCCCAAAGTAGGGGGACGGAACTTGGTATCTATTTTCTTTCTCTATATCATTATTTTACTTGCTTGCTTACGATGTCCCGACTGACTTAAGCATCGGAGTCGGTGTGGCAAGCACCACACCGGTGCTCAGTTTTCTCTTATTTTGCAGGCCACGTCTTTCCCCTTCAAATAAATTTACCATTGATGTCACCTGAAGTCAGGTGAGTCGCTTGGCCAAATTTTGGCATCAACAAGAACGTCATCAGAATTTTAGGAATCAATTATATATGTATTTATTTTTTTGGAATTAATCATTGAAATTTTATGTAATTTTAATAGATCAATCAATAAAAAAAATCAAAATTAATTCCAAGTATTAGTAAAATTTAATGAATTAATAATCCATGAATGATTTTAATTGAATAAACTAAGTTAACTCATTAAAATTATTTAATTAATATTTTTAATAAATCTTCTTAATTACATTAATTTAATATATATGTATGTATTTTAATAAGTAATATGATTATTTATTTATTACAATGAAATCATATCATTAATTTTAATAATTATAGTTCAGTATTATTAATTATAAACTTTATTTTTTATTAAATAATATAAATAAATATATTTTAAAAAGAGAGAAAAAAATTATATGTTAATAATAAAGGTTAATAAAAAAATTTAAAAATGTTTTATAATTATGATTTATGAACCTTACGAAATAATTAATTAGTTATCAATAATCAATAAATAATTAATTATAATTATTGAAAAAAGAATTTTTATACTAAGTTAATTCAAATCATTTTAATTATCTCAAAAAAAAATTCAAATCATTTTAATTCACTAATTAAATATGTTTTAGATATTATTAAATAATTAATTATAAATTGAGTAAATATGTAATAGCATCAATTTAATTTAATTGGACTAAGAATATATCTTAATAAATTAGTATTTATTTAATATAATTAAATAATTTATTATATTATTTTTGTAAGTTAATATTAATTAGTTAATTAATTAACTATATTGAATATAAAATTGCATATAAAAATAAAAAACATAAGAGATGGACAAAGAGAAAACTCATACTTTTGTAAAGTAAGGTCATAAAAAGTCTTTTTGTCTTTAGGTATAAGTGATGCTTGTGAAAGAATTTGGAATTCCCCAATTCCGTTAAAGCGGAAGCGTAATTGGGACCGATTCGTAGTTAATTTTGTTTATCCAAAAATACTATTGCATTGGTTAAAACATAGAACAAATTCTATAGAAACTTAAGGCTAAGCATACAAAATTTAGATCTAAATCTATAATAAAGAAAAGAGAAGCAAACCTCCGTTGACCACTCTGAATACTTCAACGGACATGATTCTTGATTGCTCTGCAACAACGAAGAACACCACCATTTGATCTTCCCCGCTATAACTCTGAGATTAGGAACGTAGTTGTGGGACTACATAATCTTGAATGGGAAAAACTCTAGAGAGAAAATTCTCCCTAGAGTTCTTTGAGTTGAGAGAATATGAGAGGGCCTTATGGTGGCCATATGTTGTACATCACCTAAACCCTAGGTTTAGTGTTCTATTTATAGGAGAAAGACCATGAATAAAATATTCATTTAAAATCAATTATTTCCATAACTGATTTAATCTTTTCCATAATTAATCAATTCTATGACCAATCAATTCCATAATTGATTAATCTTTTCCATAAATGATTGATCACTTCCATAAGTGATTAAATCATTTCCATAAATGATTAATTACTTCCATAAGTGATTAATAATTTCCATAATTGATTAATTTCCAATTAATTAATTCTTTAATTAATTAATCACCAATTAAATATCATATATTTAATTTCAGACCTTCTATCAGTTAATTAATTAATTACCCAATTAAATATCATATATTTAATTTCAGGCCTTCAATTAATTAAATCTATAATATGAATCAAATTCATATTAAAATTTGAACTCCTTCAAATATTTATTTCTCTCATAGACTATAGTTTAATTAAATCTCATTTAATTTAAACTAAATTGAATTTTTAATTAATTCATAATTAATTAATTCATCTTCTAATTAAATACCATATATTTAATTAGACATATATTTGAACTCTTTCAAATATATCAATCTCTCAATATAATAAAGTTTAATCTCAAATTAGACTTTATATTTTAATGCATCACTATACAATATATTAATTTGTATCTCATACAATTAACTTAATTCCCAATATGAATTTGAACTATTCAAATTCTCTCAAGATATATTTGTTCCGAATTACTCTTTACGAGCTAGCAGGGGGACCTAATGGACCTACAGATCAGAAGCTCCAATGATATGAGGTTAATAGATTAAACTCATTAATCAGGTTAACCAATATTCATTAACTGTGGGTCATTCCACTAAAGACCCACAGTTGAACTCTTCTCACTGTAGAACATTTCTGTGTCCACGGATATAGACCTATACCGGTAAGTCAATCCTTCACAAGTGTTTGTAACTACAGTTGGGTCAAATTACCGTTTTACCCCTGTGTTACATCTGTCTCCTTAAGTACCAGCGCTCCTCTAATGAACAACATGTTTATGGTCCAACCATTAAACAGAAAGTTCCTCTCGGGCCAGTGAGAGGACGAGATCCCTTTGTTCAAGTCCCGGAGTCACCACTTAAGGGAACACTCATCTACTTCTCCTAGAAGTGGGAAGGAGTGAATTCCTTCTTGTGTTGTCATGTCCCCAGCCTCCCACTCGGTCTTGTCCCCAAAAAGGAAGGCATATTGAGTCGGCGTATTGGCCACTCTCACCCATGCTAATCAAAGGACAATCCCTCATGAGAAGGAGTTCATGACACACTCAGGATTAAGACTGAGTTACCTAGGTCATCGTATTGAAACAGTAACCTAACTAGTTAACGGTGTTACATCTAGTGGTTTACTATTTCGTGGTCCAATCTTATGCAAACTCATTGCATAGGATACCCCCGCTCGCATGTCTCCTACATGGACGCCTTGGATTAATACGTCTGTATCGAATACAAAGCGGGCCGTATCACATAGTGTTACCAGGATAAGGTACCCAACATTATCCTTGTACTATAGACCTTTTAGGTTGTTACTTGAACACCAATCCCCGTATGTCCCCACATACTAGTTCAAGTCACATGTAAACAACCTTGGATCTTAGTTTATTGGATTTGGGTCAAATTGTGCAATATTTAACAATGACACTTTATTGTAGAAACTCAATAACACTTTATTGAAACAAGTATACAATTTGTTTACATTCACTATCTACGAGTTTTAGGGCATAAAACCCAACAGCTTGGGAATGCTTTATTCTCAAGACCCACCTCAGAAATCTTGTACCAAACAAGGGTATCAGAAGCCCTTATCCATTCCTGTGTGCAAAAAACCTTAAACCAAACGACTTCAAAGAAGGGACTAAACTTGTAATTTTGAACCTAAAATCGATTTCATTAAATAGGAGGATTAATTAATCTCTTTCTCATTGATTTGAAGCCAACCACCTCTTTCTCTCTCTTCCATCACTCATCTGCTAAAAATTAAATCAGATGGAGCTTGTTATAGGCAATTTTGGACTACTCCGATGTACAAGGTGCTGACGAGGACAACTGGGCAGAAATAGGACTGGAGGATGGACCCCAGAGGCGAAACGGGCCAATGGATCGGGCCAAGGCCGAAGGGGTCAGGCTTTTGGCCCGACCCCCTGCTCGGCCATGGGCCGCGGCCGACCCTCGGGCTGTTTTTGTGGGCTGAGCTCGTCCGGCTTCGTTTGATCTCCGCTACCTCTGGCCGCCCCGGCTCCACCTGGTTCATCCCGAAACGCTTCCGAATTCCTAAAAACCCTAGGAGCATGAGCAGGTATTTAAACCCCTCTTCGCCACTGAAGAAGGGGACCCAAACTCCATTCTCTACTCTCTCCTCTTGCTCTCTTGCTCTCCTCCTTCCGTTTTCTGACTTAAGCATCGGAGGTGGTGTGGCTAGCACCACACCGGTGTGCAGGTTTTCTGTCTTGCAGGCCATGTCTTCCCCCCTCTCAAAAAAATTTACCGTTGGTGGCACGTGAAGGTCAGGTGAGTTCCTCCTGACCAAATTTGACCATCAACAGTTGGTGCCGTCTGTGGGGAAGAAAGCTTGCCAAATCTGCATATCGGTCATTCTATGAGTAAGGGGATGGAGAAGAGAAACCAAGACATGAACACAGAGAATTCGGATGGTAACTGGCACCAGCGGAGGTCACGAGAAGAAGGCCGAGATCGACCTCGGACCGAATCTCCTCATCCTCGGTCTCCACTGCCCTCATCCCGAGAGAAGCAAGCTGATCTCAAAATTGCTACTCTAGAAAACAAAGTAAGTGCGATGGATCATAATTTGTCCAGGATACTTCATATCTTGGATAAACCAGGTCCTAGCACTAAAACCCATGATGAGAGGTTGGTTAGGGATCCGAGGAAGGGGAAGGAACCAATGGAGTACTCTGCAAAGTCAGATACGAGATCGGAGGGAAAAAAGACTGACAGCATGACCAGCAAGTTCAAGGGGCTCAAACCTACAGATCGTACAATTCTGAGGAGCCCAAAATCAAGCACACTTAAGGGACATAGCCACACAGTTTCAACACCAAGATACAGTCATTCCGGGACAAACCTGAGGAATCTGATCGAAGGGAAGCGCAGAAGTGCCAAGGCTGCCGAGGTCGAGGCCAGAGCTGCCAAAGTTAAAGCCAGGGAAGCCGAGGCCGAGGCTAGAGCAGTCGAGGCCGAGGCCAAGAAAGACAATCTCCCTTGGAAGACCGAGCTTCTGGACACGCAAAAAGAGCTCGGAAATCCTCAAGGAGACCTGTAGAAGTCAAAGGACCTTGGAGCACAAGACTTGGAAGAACTGATCGACCAAGTTGACCCACCCTTCACGGAAGAAGTCATGAAAGTCGAGGTGCCTCAGAAGTTCAAGGTACCAACATTCACATCGTATGATGGCAAGAAAGACCCCGTGCAGCATCTAAATGCCTAAAAAAGTTGGATGGACTTCCACGGCGTCTCAGATGCAATCAGGTGTCGAGCATTCTTTTTCACTCTAACAGGATCAGCCAAGCATTGGTTTGAAAGGTTGAAAAGGAGATCTATCAGCTCTTTCAAGGAATTAGCCCGAGCATTCCTTACACAGTTCATGGGAGCCAGAGAACAGCGCAAGTCTCACATCAACCTCTTAACAGTCAAACAACAGCAAGGTGAGAGCTTGCGTGATTATATAATGCGTTTTAATGACGAAGCACTACAGGTTGAGGGGTATAGTGAGGGAGCAACCCTAGTAACCATAACAGTCGGACTGGAAGACGAGAGACTTCTTAATTCGATAGGTAAGAGCCAACCTCGAACCTATGCAGAGTTTGTTTCCCGGGCACAAAAATACATGAGTGCAGAGGAGTTACTGAAATCAAAGAGGTCAGAGCGAGAGCACAAAAGACATTCTTCATCTGACCACGACAGTAAAAAGGACAAAAGACAGCGAACAGACGAAGGAGGCCGAGGCCGAGCAGACCATGGCTGAGGCCGACCAGACCGAGGAGACTACATGAAGAAGTTTGAAAAATACACCCCTACTTCAATTCCACAGGAGCAGATTTTGATGGAGATACAAAATACAAACCTGCTCAACGCGCCCAGGAAGCTGAAATCAAATCCTGATAACAGAGAAAAAAGCCAGTATTGTCTCTTCCACCGAGCTCGTCCGGCTCCATTTGGTCTCCGCTACCTCTGGCCACCCTGACTCCACCTGGTTCATCCCGAAACGCCTCCGAATTCCTAAAAACCCTAGGAGCATGAGCAGGTATTTAAACCCCTCTTCGCCACTGAAGAAGGGGACCCAAACTCTATTCTCTACTCTCTCCTCTTGCTCTCTTGCTCTCCTCCTTCCGTTTTCTGACTTAAGCATCGGAGGCGGTGTGGCTAGCACCACACTAGTGTGCAGGTTTTCTGTCTTGCAGGCCACGTCTTCCTCCCTCTCAAACAAATTTACCGTTGGTGGCACGTGAAGGTCAGGTGAGTTCCTCCCGACCAAATTTGACCATCAACAAAGCTAAAAATGTTCAACGCTCTTTTTCTAACCATTTTGATCTGTTTAGCTTCTTTGGACATATAGTTTACACTTTTATTTTGTAATTTTTATTTTCTTCTCCAATCAACATTTAACATGTGGATACAACAATGACCATCTTTTTTTTTTCTCATTATATAAAAAAAGTAAAATTGAAGAAATCATTTAATTTTGAGAACACTGTAGAACAATGAGATTTCAAACTAGTTAGCATTCATGGCGATTAGATTTTCTAATCATTTCCATAAGTATTTTATATTTAAAAAGAAAAAGAATAAGTGAGTATGATTTTTGATATTCTACTTGGTGATTAAATTTTGATGTAAGGTATGTTTTTTTTTTTCTTTTTTTTTTTCTTTTTTTTAGAATACATTGTTTGCTATCTTTTTCTATAATAATTTTCATGGACTTAGCACACATAAATTCATTTTTAAAATTCAATATTTTACTTTACTTAATTTGACTTTAAATAATTGTATAATAAATTCAAATCTTTTAATACAAAGTTTCACGGTTAAAATAAAAATTAGTAAGTAAAAATGATCCATTAGCTAGTCAACCTAATCATAACAAGTTACCGTGGGGCAAGCATTGTGCCAAATGGTTTTCATTTTAGTTCTCCTTTTCTAGATTAGAAGCCTTAAAGTCTAATCCGACCTCACCTAAGTCATTTTAAGCCTTCAAATTAGTTTTTATATGTTTGAACAATTAAGTAAATTGCTTATCAATGTGCAATGGTTTCTTTGTGATCAATTAATCCATTTATTTTTCTAATTTTTAAAAATATCATTCATCGTATTGAAATGTGACAGTAAAATTTTATAAACATTTCAACGTTATATAGTTATCTATGCTACTTCTTTTCTCTCTCTTTATTTAAGGTTTTTTATTATCGCATCTATAAATAGCCTATAAACGTAGATTTGAAAAGCATAGGCAAGTTTGAAGGTGAAAGAGAAAAGAAGGAAAAATCAAATTTAAACTAAGCAATGACAAAAAGGACCAATACAACCAAAGTGCTACTTGTATTGGTTCTTTTATTCATGGTAAAACCACCGGGGGAGTATCTTTAAAGGGAAAAAAGAGGAGGGGAAAGATAGCAGGGAAGAAGGGAAAGAAAATCCCTATGGAAAGGTTAACGACTAAGATGAAGAAATACAAGATAGAACCAAAGATAGAGATGAAGGAAACCAGTAGGAAGAAACCCCAAATACGAGGAAGGATTGGTCGAAAAACACAGTCGCAAACCAATGGGAGCAAGCTTCAGATACGACAAAAATTTTAGCCTAGATCTGGGCTCGTTCCAGCTGGATTTGAAGGGGAAACCCTTTGTTGTTTATTTATTTTAAAAAAACAACTCACTGTCAGTGAGAGAGATGGCGAGAGGGAAGGAGAGATGGTGAGGGAGAGAGAAAGAAATAAGAAAAAAAAGAGAAAAAACTGGGGGAGGGGGGCTCACGGCGCACGAAGGAGAGGAGAAGAGAGAGGGAAGACTCCTTCCTCTCTTTATTTTTTTTAAAAAAATAAAAGGTAGAAAAAGGGGAAAAAGAAGAAAGAAAAGAAAAAAAGGAAAAAAAAAAAAGAGAAATCGCTGTCCGCCGGCAGGTGTGAATAGAAGAAGAAGAAGAAGGGAGTGGAGAGAAAGAATAAATAAAATTAAAAAATTAATATATTTCTTATTTTAATATATTTTTATTTTAAAAAATTTAAAAATAATTTCTTTAAATAAAAAAATATTGCCACGTCAGCAATCCGTTACTTTTTAATGGAAAAATGGATGGAAGGGGTCAAAATGAAACTAAAATCAAACTTCAAGGGCTAAATTGTCGAGTTTGAAAACTTAGGGACTAAAATGAAACTTAACTCAAACCTCAGGGACTAAAAGTGTATTTTTCCCTAAAATTTAATTTGTCAAACATAATTTAAACAATGGTTTTCTCAAAAAAAAAAAAAAAAAAAAAACAAAAAACAAAAACAATGGTATAAATATATCTTTATTAATTTTAGATACATGCTACAATTGAATATTTAGGCCCCATTTGGTTCGTGATTTGAAAATTGTTTTCGAAAATAAATAATTCAGCAGAAAATGAAAACAAATTTCTTATTTCTATCATATCTAAAAACATGTTTGGTTCAAATTTAAAAACTTTAAATTTGAATTCAAAATTTGAAAACTGTGTTTGGTTATGAATTTGAAAATGCATGAAAATATTAATATGTGCTTGGTAAAATTATTTTTTTTATAGAAAAAGTTAATTTAATATGATTATTATTCTACTTGACTTTTATTATTTTTAGGGAGATTATAAATCAATGATGCTGGAATTGATTCTTCAAAAAAAAAAATTTGAAATTATAAGGAAAAAAAAATATATAATATAGTTGTATTATATGAAACTTTTGATTTGTAAAGTGGAGGAGTATATCAAAATAGGTAGAATTATGTAAAAACTAAAAATAACAACCAAAACATCAGTATCGATCAAACACACTATTTACACAACAGTAATTTTATATTTTTTTTCCTTTCGAAGAGAATTTGGATATCAAAAGTAAAAAATTTTGTTTGTAGATAATGCAACATTGTTTGATAGAAAAAAATATGTATCCTGTGTTTTTAAAGTTGTATCTCGTGTTTCCATTATTTTGAAAACAAAATTGGGAAACAATGAAAACAACATTTTATCGTTTTTGAAAACATACCATTTTTTGAGTTGTTTTTGAAAATTGTTTTTGAAAATAGGTATACCAAACACGTTTTCATAGTTTCCCTTGTATTTTTTATTTTCGAAAACATAAAAACGAAAACGGATCATGAACCAAATGGGCCTTAAGGATTCAATTTATTTTGTTTTCATTTATATATTTTACCTTTCGAGTTTTTTTTCTAACCGACAGATTCTTCATTTTATGAAATAAATTTTAATAATGATTTTATATCATATTGAAATTTTGAATTAAAAATGATAGGTTTTTTCTTTAGTAAAAAAAAAACTCCAGGTATGATTAAGGTTCTAAATCTCTGTTAGAAAAGGGGAGAGAACAAAATGTTAATTTTTTTTGTCCGTTTTTATAGCAAAAGCGATTATTATTATTATTTTTTTTTTGAAACTGCATTTTATTGTTATAAAAATGGATGTTACAGTTTAAAAAAAATTTAATATTTTTTTTGAGCAAATAAAAATTTTAATATTGCAATCTTAGAGTCAATCAAGTTTTAAGTTATCCCTTTTACTCATCCCAACAATAATAACTCAAACAATCTTTGAAAAAAAAAACTCTGAATTAATAAATACACAAATGTAAGTTATGTATGTTACTTTTCTTCCCCCTTCTTTTTATAGTTTGATATTATATCACACCTATAAATAGCCTATACACTTACCTTTGAAAAGCAGGCAGGCGAGTTTTCAGAGGGAAGAGAAGAGACAGAAAAGATCAACTTTCAACTAAGCAATGGCAAAGAGGAACAACACAACCAGAGCGCTACTAGTAGTAGTGGTTCTTTTATTGGTGGTAAATTTGTTGGCCTTATGTCAACCTTCAATGGCTGATGACAACTACATATCACCGATATGGTATGGTTGGGTAGATGAAGATAGAGGGATGACTCTAGCACCGTGTTTATATTTAATAAAGAGTGATAAATGTCAAGTGGAACTTTATAACAATTACTTCAACATAAGCAAGAAGGAAATGGAGCTCAGTTGTTGCATATTTGCTAAAGCCATGGGCAAGCAATGTGCCAAATGGTTTGAATTTTGGTTCTCCTTTCCTGGATTAGAAGCCTTGAAGCCTAACCCGATGAAGCTTTACAATAATTGTGCCACAAGATTGGCTGCTCCCGCACCCAAGTCATTTTAAGCCTCAAAATGAGGTCTTATTTGTTTGATCAATAAGTAACACATGTATCAATGTTCATGGTTTTCATGTGATCACAATGTATTTTTCTATCTTTTATAATTTTTTAATATCTTTCATCATATTTAAATAGAACCTGAAAATAAATTTGATATCGATTTGTCTAATTAAAGAAAACAATAAAATCTTCGATATATATAACTTAAACTATTTTATATATATATAAACAAATAATCTCAAAATAGGTGAATGGAAAATCATTTTAATGTGTTATTTTTTTTACAAAGAAATTATGTTTGGAAAGACAAGAAGAATTGTTTACAAACACTTTTGGAAAATATAAATTATTTCTTTTTTTTTTTTTTTTTTGACAATATTGGGGTGGGGGGATTCGAACGACAGATCTCGTGGTTATCAATACAACTTTATGCCAGTTGAGCTATGCTCTTGTTGGCATAAATTATTTCCTTATTAAGCTATATATTATCCTGGGCATCGTCTAACAAATGGAAATTGTTTTTTCAAGTTGTTACCGTACTGAAATATCTGTCGAGATTTGTATTTGCGGCCAATGTGAGCTCTGTCATTTTTTATTTGGGTCGTTTTGCAGAGGGAATTGTAATCGAGTTTAGAGTTGGGTAAGATAGAAGGAAAAATAGGTAAATTTTTATGTTTAAAAAAGTTACAGGAGTGTCAAGTGAATCTAGTTCAACAATAATTGATTTCGACCAAGAAGTCAAAAATTTGAATCTCCTCATTTCTAAATTGTTGTTGAACTCAAAAATAAAAATAAAATAAAATAAAAAGAGAGTTACGAAAGCAAATCGTAAATCTCATGTTAAAACTTTAACCTAAATATCTCTCATTCCTTCTACACTTATGGGTTGTTTGACTCCTGTGTTGGTTATAATAAAGGGGCTATTATAGCCCACACAGTGTTTGGGACATAAAAAAAAAAAAAAAGTGGTGAAGTGGGTTATTTTTACCCGTGTTGCTACAGTAACCACCATTCAACCCACCCCATTATTCTATCTATTCTCTACAATAACTCTCTCATCTTTTCTTCCATGTGACTCCTTGACTTTTTTGGTGACGGCCGACCGACGACTACCGACGACTTTTTCGGCAACTGCCGTCGACCTTCCTGCCACTTTTCCGACGATTGCCGACCACTTTTCCGATGATCGTCGACCACTTTTCTAGCGACCATATTTTTTTTTTATTCTTTTTTATCTTTTTTCTCATTTTCATTTCAAAAAATATAAAAAAAATGAAAAATAAAGAAAAAAAGAAAAGAGGTAAAAGAAAAGAAAGGAAAAAAGAGGGAAAAATTTTCGATCGCCGAAAATTTCGTTGGTGGTCGTTGGCTGGATGTCGCCGACGTTATGGTTAGAGGAAGAAGCTAATGAAGATGGAGGTTGAGGTTGAGGAAGAAGATGGAGATGATGAAGATGAAGATGGAAATGGAGGAAGAAGATAAAGAAGAAGAAAAAAGAAAAAGAAAAAAAGAAATAATAATAAAATAATAAAATATTTTTTATTTAAAAAATTTAAAAAAATATATATATTTTTTTAAAAATGCATGTCACGTCAGCAATTCATAAGGGTTTAATGGAAAATTAGACGGAGGGACCAAAATGAAACGAAATCCAAATCTCAGGGGCTAAATTGTCGAGTTTGAAAACTCAGACACCAAAATGAAACCTAATCCAAACCTGAGAGATTTTTCTCTAAATTATATATTGAAACATAGATACATCTGTCGTGGAGGTATTAAATTGATTTATTTTTTATAACACTTTTTATAAATTAAGTATTTTTGCACGAACGAAAATGAAAATAAACATAGAATAAATTTATATATTTTTATTATGTTTTTTATACACTCAAAAGAAAATTGCTCAAAATGTTGTGTCTGAAATTATTTTATTAGGATCGGAGTACAATAATTCTGCCTCTAAAATTTTATTTGTCAAATATAATATAATTTAAACAATGGTACAACTATATCTTTATTTATTTTATCAATGCTTTGCTAATAACTATATACATATACATTGGTAATTGTATAGTGTTAATAAGATTAAAATTGTGATGTTCAAAATAATAATAATAATAATAAGATTAAAATTGTTAAAGCAATATTCTTCTCAAAAAAAAAAAAAAAAAAATTGTTAAAGCAATATTGAGTTTTAAATATACACAACAACGAATATCTAAGGATTCAATGATATTGTTTTTATTTTATTTACATATTTTAAGTTTGGAGCTTTTTCTACTAACTGATTCTTTTTTTGTGAAACAAAATTTAGTAGTAATTTTATATCATATTAATTTTTTGGACTAAAAATGATAGTTTTTTTTCTAAAAAAAATAGCCTCAAGGTATTGCTAAGATTCTAAATGTCTGTTAGAAAAGAAGAAAGAACGTAATTTTATTTATTTATTTTTTTTGTCTGTTTTTCTAGCAAAATGAGTTATATTGTTTTTTTTTTTTTTTTTTTTTTCTTTCTTCTTCTTTTTTTTAAGGAAAATGAGTTATATTGTTATAAAAATGGAGGTTGCAGTTTTAATATTTCAATCTTATAGTTATAGTCAACCTGGTTTTAAATTCTCCTTTTACTCATCCCACTAATAATAACTCATACAATCTTGGAAAAAAAAAAAAAACTCATAATTAATCAATACACAAAGGTAAGTTATGTATGTTACTTTTTTCTCTCTATTTTTTTTTTTTTTACAATTTCATATTATCACAACTATAAATAGTCTCTACTCTTAGATCTGAAAAGCACAGCAGGTTTTTAAGAAAAGAGAAAAGAAGGAAGAGATCAACTTTCAATTAAGCAATGGCAAAGAGGACCAACACAACCGGAGCACTACTAGTAGTGGTTCTTTTATCGGTGGTAAATTTGTTGGCCTTATGTCAACCTTCAATGGCAGATGACAACTACATATCACCGATATGGTATGGATGGGTAGATGAAGACAGAGGGATGACTCTAGCACCGTGTTTATATATAATAAAGAGTGATAAATGTCAAGTGGAGCTTTATAACAATTACTTCAACATAAGCAAGAAGGAAATGGAACTCAGTTGTTGCGTATTTGCTAAAGCCATGGGCGAGCATTGTGCCAAATGGTTTGAATTTTGGTTCTCCTTTCCTGGATTAGAAGCCTTAAAGCCTAATCCGATGAAGCTTTACAATAATTGTGCAACAAGATTGGCTGCTCCGCACCCAAGCCACTTTAAGCCTTGAAATTAGTTTTTTTTTTTTTTTGTGTTTGATCAATAAAATACCATACTTCTCATGTGATCAATGAATCCACTTTTTTTCTATTTTCTTAATATCTTTCATCATATTTAAATAGAATCTGGAAATAAATTTGATCTCATATCTTATCTGACTAAAGGCAAAAAATTAAAACCTTTTGATATATAACTTCTTTCGATTACTACTTGAGAATTTTAAATGCTTATTTATATATTAACAGATCTCAAGATGGATGTGAATGATAATCTTGACAAAAAGAGATTAATATGTCATTTTCCATGAAGAAAATTATTTTTCAAAAGACTGGTGTTAAGATAGCCCACTGAGTTGTATTTATTTGGGCTTAGTCTCTTTATGTTTTTATGTCTGTATTCAAGGCCCAAAGTTATAAGGCCCATGTTGCTGTTTTCCCTCTTTTCTCTGTATCGTGTTCGTCTCCCTCAATTTAGGGTTTGGTGTGTGTATTCAGGTGGTTAGAGAGAAGGTTCCAGAGAGAGTGAGAGGCAAGATTCTTTCATGATTTTTTTGTAGGAGTTTTTCTCCCCAGGTCTTTATATATGGCTTGATTTCTTGCTATTCCATATATAAATGCAAAGGGTTTTCTCCTGCAATTCTTCTTCTCTCTTTATCTATTTTTGAAAACCTAAAATGGTATCAGAGCCATTTTGTCTAACGACTCCTTTGTGATTTTTTTTTTCCGCTTCGCTGCTTCTGGAATGGCGTCTCAAGGCAACACCAGCACTGTGTTGGATGATTCCTCTTCTGCCTCGACAAATCAAGTCTTCAGCCCTGGTAACAAAATATCCATTGTCAAGTTAACTGATGACAATTTTCTTTTATGGAAATTTCAGATTCTTTTTGCTCTTGAGGGTTACGATTTGGAAGACGATCCACCGGCGAAATATATTGAGGTGCCATCAACCACGCCTCTTGTTGCGGACCCGTCTGAGTCTTCGTCCGCTGTTGTTCCGTCATCGACTAAGACCATCAATCCTACCTACACCTTATGGAAATGCCAGGACAAAATTATTTCCTCTTGGTTGGTAGGCTCGATGTCTGAGGACATCCTACATCAGATGATACACTGCTCTACGGCTAAAGAAATTTGGACCTGTCTAAATCAAATTTTCACCACACGCAATCTTGCACAGATGATGAAGATTAAAACAAAACTTCAGACCATTCAGAAGGGAGGTATGTCTCTTAAGGAGTATTTTTCAAAAATACAACAATATATCGATGCTTTAGCTGCTGTTGGGAAACCTGTCGATGTTGAAGATCATATACTGTTTTATTTTGGCTGATCTTGGGTCTGATTATGAGTCCATGATTTCTGTGATTTCTGCAAAAATTGGTCCTCAATCTGTCCATGAAGTAATGGCCTTGCTTCTTACACAAGAAAATAGAATTGAAAGTAAATTAGCCTCTTCTGATAATAATCTTCCGTCTGTTAACTTAACTGTGAGCCCGAAACCTCCTGAGTCTGAAGCTCAAAAGCCTAGCTCAAACCAATATTCTCAGAACTTTAATGGTGGCAATAGAGGACGAGGGGGTGGTCGATCTGGCTCAAACCGTGGAGGCCGCACTTGGAACAATAGAAATCGTGTTCAATGTCAAGTGTGTGGCAAATTAGGCCACACTGCTCCAAAGTGCTTCTTTCGTTATGCTCCACCGAGTAATCCAGGTTCTTCTGGTTCCTTTCCTTCGAACTTTAATCAGTTTAATCGCTCTACTCCTTTTCCTCAGATGTCTGCAATGCTCACTGCTCCCGATATAAATCATGATACCAACTGGTATCCAGATTCTGGTGCCACGAACCACTTGACTCATAATTTTGGAAACCTCTCGGTAGGTACTGAGTATGGTGGCGGTAATCAAGTTCATGTAGGAAATGGAGCAGGTTTGCCTATCCTTAACTTTGGTTATTCTTCTTTTTCATCTCCTAATTGTGCTAATCGTCTTTTTCATTTAAATAACCTTCTTCATGTCCCTTCCATCACTAAAAATCTGATAAGTGTTAGTCAGTTCGCTAAGGACAATGGTGTTTACTTCGAGTTTCATCCTACATTGTGTTATGTGAAGGATCAAGCATCTGGCCGGGTTCTGCTCCAAGGGACTCTTCATGATGGTCTCTATCGGTTCAACATCTCTATCCGTTCATCTCAGCCACCTAAGAAGGAAACAGCAGTGCAGGCCCTTTCCTCCATCACTTCTTCTCCGTCTCCCTTAGTTTTGTCTGCTTCTCTTGCGTCGGATTTAAATTTATGGCATAGGCGTTTAGGCCATCCTAGCTTACCTATAGTGAAGAGTGTTTTAAAATCTCACTCTCCTCATGTGTCTATAAATAATGACTTTACTTTTTGTAGTGCCTGTGCCATGGGAAAATCTCATAGTTTGCCGTTTTTATCTTCACATACTGTGTATACTGCCCCCCTTCAATTGATTGTCTCTGATCTTTGGGGGCCGGCTTATTTACCATCTGTTAATGGATATCGTTTTTATATATCATTTGTTGATGCTTATAGTCGCTATACTTGGATATATTTTCTAAAGCAAAAATCCGATGCCTTCTCTGCTTTTACCAAATTCAAACTTCATATTGAAAAGTTACTTGGTTTACCTATCAAATGCTTTCAATCCGATGGTGGTGGTGAGTTCCAATCTTTCACTCCTTTTTTATCTGCTCATGGTATTTCCCATAGATTTTCCTGTCCTTATACTTCAAAACAAAATGGTCTTGTGGAGAGAAAGCATAGGCATATAGTGGATACTGGTCTTGCTCTTCTTGCTCATGCTAATATGCCTCTTAAATTTTGGGATGAGGCCTTTGCTACTGCTGTTTACCTCATTAATCGGCTTCCTACTCTTGTGCTTGATCATAATAGTCCTTTGGAATGTATTTTCAAAACCAAACCGAACTATTCTTTTCTCAAATCTTTTGGTTGTCGTTGTTTTCCTTGTCTCAGACCTTATAACTCCCATAAACTGTCTTTTCGATCTGTGCCTTGCATCTTTCTTGGATATAGTGCAAATCACAAAGGTTATCGATGTCTTGCTCCAAATGGTCGCATATATATCTCTCGGAATGTGATATTTGATGAATTTTCCTTTCCTTTTACTCACTCATCTTCTTTATCTTCACAGTGTTCTTCTCAGGTTCTTTTACCCCATCCACGCAACATCCTTCCGCCAGCTTCAGTTGCTCCTTCATCCTCTGTTTCAATTACTCCTTCATCTTCTCCCACACATAGTGAGCCTTTGTTAAGTGTGGCACCTGCTCCAATCCCTCTAGAACCTGCTTCCTCATCATCTGGTCCACCTAGTGGTCCTCCATCAGATGTTGCTCCTGCTTCATCATCTCAGCCCTCATTGCCTGTGGTTACAAATGATCATCCTATGATCACTCGAGGTAAAAAGGGTATTTTTAAGCCAAAGACTTTTGTTGTTTCTGCTGATTTATATGTAGACAGTGAACCGCCGAATGCAAAGGAAGCTTTAAAATCCTCTCATTGGCGTAAAGCCATGCAAGATGAGTATGATGCTCTTATGCTAAACGATACTTGGGAGTTAGTACCTTTACCTTCTAACAAGAAGGTCGTTGGATGTAAGTGGGTTTTTCGAATTAAACGAAACTCAGATGGAACAATTTCTCGTTATAAGGCACGATTGGTGGCTAAAGGTTTTCACCAAACAGCTGATCTTGACTACACTGAAACGTTTAGCCCTGTGGTTAAGCCGGTTACAATTCGTGTATTACTAACTCTTGCTTTACATTTTGGTTGGTGTATCAGACAGGTTGATGTGAATAACGCCTTTCTACATGGCAATCTTACTGACACTGTTTTTATGGATCAACCCTCTGGATTCAAGCTTGGAGGCTCTGCCAATTGTGTTTGTCGGTTAAAGAAGGCCTTATATGGTCTAAAGCAGGCGCCTCGTGCTTGGTATGATCGCTTAAGTTTATTTTTAAAATCTTTGGGTTTTACAACCTCTAAGGCTGATACGTCCCTTATGATTAGAAAATCTTCATCTGCATCTTGTTATATCCTGATATATGTTGATGATATCATAATTATGGGAAGTTCTACGTGTGATGTTGAAAAGATTATAGCATCCTTAAATGCTCAATTCTCTTTAAAAGATCTTGGCAAGCTAAGTTATTTTCTGGGCATCGAGGTTTCTTATCCTTCCATGGGTGGTTTATTTTTATCACAAACGACTTATATAAATGAAATTCTCTCTCGGGCCAAAATGCTCGATGCTAGAGCAATTGCAACTCCTATGGTAAGTGGCCCTATTCTCTCGGCATATGAAGGTGAGCACTTTTCTGATCCTTATTTATACCGAAGCATTGTTGGAGCATCGCAGTATGTTACTCTGACTCGTCCTGAGATATCCTTCAGTGTAAATAAGGCTTGCCAATTCATGCATAGTCCTAAACTTATCCATTGGCAAATGGTTAAGCGCATACTTCGCTATCTAAAAGGTTCCTTAAATACTGGCTTACTTCTAAATAGACCAAGTTCCTTATCTCTTATGGGCTTTGCTGATGCCGATTGGGCATCTGATCCCGACGATCGAAAATCAACCACTGGTGTTTGTGTTTATTTTGGCGGTAATCTAATCTCTTGGTGTTCAAAGAAGCAGAGCATTATATCCCGTTCGAGTACTGAAGCTGAATATCGAAGCCTTGCTACGATTGCCGTGGAATTGGTTTGGTTTCAATCCTTACTTTCTGATTTGCGTATTTTTCTAACCAAACCTCCTGTTATTTGGTGTGATAATTTAGGTGCCGTTCACTTGAGTGCTAATCCAATATTACACTCTAAAACAAAACACGTGGAGCTCGATATCTACTTTGTTCGGGATCTTGTTCTTCATAAGAAAGTGTCCATCCAACATCTCCCTGCTCATGAACAGGTAGCTGATATTTTTACTAAACCTTTGTCTGCCTTGATGTTCAACCAGCTCAAACACAAGCTCAATGTTCGTGATGCTACTGCCATTGGCTTGAGGGGGGTGTTAAGATAGCCCACTGAGTTGTATTTATTTGTGCTTAGTCTCTTTATGTTTTTATGTCTGTATTCAAGGCCCAAAGTTATAAGGCCCATGTTGCTGTTTTCCCTCTTTTCTCTGTATCGTGTTCGTCTCCCTCAATTTAGGGTTTGGTGTGTGTATTCAGGTGGTTAGAGAGAAGGTTCCAGAGAGAGTGAGAGGCAAGATTCTTTCATGATTTTTTTGTAGGAGTTTTTCTCCCCAGGCCTTTATATATGGCTTGATTTCTTGCTATTCCATATATAAATGCAAAGGGTTTTCTCCTGCAATTCTTCTTCTCTCTTTATCTATTTCTGAAAACCTAAAAACTGGAACAATTGTTTACAAATTACAATCACATTTGGATAAAATGTGAAAAGATAAATTAAATCATATTCAAGAACAATATTTTTCTACCCAAACCACTAATCTTTTCTTTTTTGTATTTTTTAACGGAAGCAACGAACTTAATTGATAAACTATTTCCTCAGGAAGGTTTTGTTCATCAATTAAGATATATTTACCTGGCCACGTTCTAACAAATGGTCACTCTTTTTGCAATTTTTTTTTTTTAAATTCAACAACATGAAGTAAAAAATGGTCACTTAGGGCCCGTTTGGTAATCGTTTCTTGTTTCTTGTTTCCAATTTTATTAAGAAATCTAAGCATTTAATTACTATGTATGTTTCTTGTTTCTCATTTTTTAGAAACACTCCTCCCAAAATTTGTATAGAACTTTTGGGAACAACTAAAACTAGTTTCTCCTTTTTTGTTCTTGTTTCCAATTTTGTCCAAACATAAATAAGAATATAGGTTTATTATTATTGAATGTATAGGTGTTAGGGTCACGAAATTCTATTTTTCTTTATTAAAAATGAAGAAACGGAAACAAGAAACGAGAACGTTACCAAACGGGCCCTTAGTGAATGCATTTTTTTTACAACATGTGAAGTATGATATTCGAATCTCTGATATCTTGGTTGAGAATACATGTTACTTCTTTCTTTTCTCTTTATTTAAGGTTTCATATCATGATCACACCTATAAAATAGCCTATAAACGTACATTTGAAAAGCATTGGCAAGTTTGAAGGTAAAAGAGAAAAGAAGGAAAAATCAAATTTAAACTGAGCAATGACAAAAAAAGACCAATACAACCAAAGCGCTACTTGTAGTGGTACTTTTATTCGTGGTAAATTTGTTTGCTCTATGTCAACCTTCAATAACAGATGACCACTACGGGCCCGTTTGGTACAAGGTTTTTGGGGGATGGGAATGGGCAAGGGTTTTTAATACCCTTGTTTGTTTCAAGATTTCTGTGGTGGGCCCAGGAAATAACGCATTCCCAGGCATCATTTATGCCCATAAGCAAGGGTTTTCTATGCCCTTGCAAAAGCATGAGTTTTCTCTTTTCCCATCTATTCTTTTTTATTTTTATATGCAATTTTATTTTGAATATAGTTAATTAATTAACTAATGGATACTAAATTAAAAATAATATAATAAATTATTTAATTAGATTAAATAATAATTTGTCAAGAATTTCATTTTTTTTTAAACAAATACTTTTTTCTAGGACTTTTAAACAAATACTTAGTCCAAGTTTATTAAAGGGATGTAATTACATATTTCCTAAAATTATAATTAACTAGTCAATATTATCGAAAATATATTTAATTATTGAATTAAAATCATTTAAATGAATTTAGTATAAAAATTCATTTTTCAATAATTATAATTAATTACTTATCTATTATTTATAATCAATTAATTACTTTTTTAAATTTCCTTATAATAAATAAATAATCATATTATTATTAAATATTTATCTAATTAATTTTTATGGATACAATATATTAAATTATTGTAGTTAAAGATATTTATTAAAAAATTAATTAAATAATTTTAGTTTGTTAAATTAACATAGTTTATCCCATTAAAATCATTTCATGATTATTATTTCATTAATTTTTATTAATAGTTTGAATTAATTTTGTTTATTTTATTGATTAATTTATTAAAATTACATAAAGTTTACCTGATTAATTCTAAAAAATAAATACAGACATAATTTGTTCTCATAAAATCTTGATGACATTCCCATGCACAATCAAACACAGTTATCTTTGATTCCCAGCAATCTTATTCCCAGGCATAGTATTCCCAGGCATCATGTATTCCCAGGCATCTATAAAACCTTAAACCAAACGGGCCCTACATGTTATCGATATGGAATGGATAGATAGATGAAGAGAGAGGGATGACTCTAGGATCATAGTTAGATATAATAAAGAGTGATAAATGTCAAGTGGAACTTCATAAAAACTTCAACAATTGTAAGAAAAGAAATGAAACTCAGTTGTTGCGAATTTGTTAAAGCCATGGGCAAACATTGTGCCAAATGACTTGTGTTTTGGTTCTCCTTCCCTTTGTATGCTTCAACAGAAAATACCCAACAACATTAGGAAACTCAGTTGGGACTTTTGAAGAGGTGGAAACCAATAGAAACGAGAGACATTAGGGGAAAATCCCAAGAGTTAGAGTCAAAGTGGACGTGAACAAACCTCTAAGAAGAGGCACAAATCTCATAATAGGCTCATTTGAAGAAGAGTCTTGGATTTCGATCACAATAGAGAAGCTCCCGGATTTTTGCTACCGATGTGACATACTAAGACATGTTCATAAAGAATGCGATATGGAAATTAATGAGGAGTCCATGGAGCCACAATATGGTAGTTGGCTGAGGGAAAACCACCGGGGGGAGAATATCTTTAAAGGGAAAAAAGAGAGTGATTCCAAAGGATGAATGGGGAGCCAAGATAGAAAAGAAGTCCCACACAAAAAGATGGTCAGATAGGGAAATCAGAAGGAAATTCGAGCCCAAAAGCAAATAACGTTAAAAAGTGGAAGAGGAGGGCTAGACTAGAAGTGGACCACTCGGACAGGACTGATATGGATATGGACACAGAAAATAAAAAAACACAGCAGTGAATTAGACCAGATAGAGGAAGTTTCTAAAAAAGCACGTACCACATAGTTCAAGAGAGTTGAAGGGATATCAACAGAGGCTGGAGATCAGCCTCCCTCGCTGGATGCCATGAAAATCCTATGTTGGAACGTCCGAAGTTTAAGGAATCCTCAAGCGATCTGAGCGCTTCGACATGAAGTTGGGAGCGTGAAACCCCAGTTAGTATTTCTAGCTGAAACAAAAAAGGACGGTAGGGGGATTAATATGGGGTAGGGGGATAGGAGGATTTGAACTAACTTTTTTCTTTAGAAAATTTCATCTTGATATATATTTTTATTTCTTTTTAAAATTTGAACTTGTTATGATTTTTCTTTTCTTTTTTTTTTTTTTCACATGTGGGGTAGGAGGATTCAAACCACAAACCTCTTGGTCAATAGTACAAACTTTATGCCAGTTGAACTATGCTCATATTAGCTATGATTTTTTTTATTTCTCTTTCTCTCTAGAATTTTAATTTCTATTTTCTACCTAACTTGTTTTTTCTCTCTAAAATATTCATTCAGATATAATTTTTTTTTTAAAAAAAATCATCTCTCACTAAAAATTTTGATCTTAATATAAATTTTCTGTTCCCTCTCTAAAATTTTAATCTTTACATAACTTTATTTCTCTATTCTCCAAAATGTTTAACTTTATTTAACTTTCATATCTCTATCTCTTCTCAATATACCTTTCAAATTTCTCGCTCTGAAAATCAAATATTTTCGTTTTCCTTCAAATTTTCTCTCTCTAAACTTTTCTTTCTCTTCTAACTTATATATATTTCTAAAATTTCTCACTGACTTTTCTTTATCTCTAATAAATATATCTCTAACTATTCATTTGAAAAAAAAAATCCCTTAAATTTTCTCTCACCACAACTTTTCTTTATTTTTCTCATTTATCTTTATTTCTTTAACATATATTATACTCTTAATGTTACTATCTCTCTAAAATTGATCTTTATATTTAATTTTTTCTCTTCCCATCTAACTTTTTCCTTTTTTTTGTCACTAATATTTTTTTTATGAAATTTAACTAAAATTCTCTTCCCAACCTACTTCTGATCTCTAAATTCTCTCTCCAAATATTTTATTTCATATCTCTACATTTTTATTTCAATGTCTCTATACATTTTTCTCTCTATAAAACATCTCTTCATTTCTCTAATTTTTAAAAAACTAAAAACTAAAAAATAGTTATCAACATATATGATTTTTGTTTTTTAAAAACAGATAATCAACCCGATAGAAAATAGAAAAACCAAAACAAAAAACTGAAATGGTTATCAAACGATACCTAAAACTTCAAATTGAAACTAATTAAGCCCTATCTTAGAGACAAAAACTAAACCTTTTATTTATTTATTTATTTTTTTTTGACAACAACTAAACCTTTTAATTAAACTAGGGAAACAAATTAAAACTAATATCATTATATCAAGCCATGAAAATTAAATTAATAATTTAATTTTAAATTTAAATCGTAAACCGCATGTTAAAACTTAAATCTAAATATCTCTTATTTGTTCTACACTTGTGAATGATTTTTCTTTTTCTTGAAATACTTGTGGAGATAAATTTATAATCTATCATGAGTAGAAGTTTTATCTTTTAGTTGTCATGGTACAAATTTTGTTGATTATGTTATTTAAATTATATATTGAAACACTTTCATTTAATCTTTATTTTTTTTTTTTTTGAAAATTTCATTTAATCTTTTTTTTAGAACACTTCTTATAAAATAATCATTTTTGCATGAACGAAAAATAAAAATAAACATAGAATAAATTAATATATAATTATGATGGTGTTTATACTCCCAAAAGAAAATTACTGTAAATGTTGTCAAAAAAAAAAAAAATTACTGTAAATGCTATACGAATGTGTTCTAAATTATTTTATTAGGAGAATCCCTTTAAAATTTAATTTTTCAAACATAATTTAAACAAGTGGTTTTCTCAAGAAAAAAGAAAAGAAAGATTATATGCCTGCTAGCGATATGGGTGGGTTGTGTGAGGGAGTTTGAGCAAGATACTCAAAGCTATGCTCTTCCCTTGCTTCTATGTATAAGGTAAGATTCGCATGCAATAGTCATGATTGAAATGAGGTAAAAAGAGCTACCCTTAGTGAGATCAGTTAGGCCAACCAAAGGGTTAAACCCGGGTTATGGGTCCCTTCATTGTGGTGTGAAAGCTAGTGCCGCCTTATGATTATGTTTTGGGGAAAGAAAAAAGGAAAGAAAAAGGAAAAGAAATAGAGAAAAAGAAAAGAAAAAGGGAGAGAATAAGTTGTTCCTAGCCAGGCTCCTAGGTTTGAGTTTGGCTTCCTAATCGAAAGTTTCTTAGCCTTTCTTGCAAGGTCTTAGTGCCAGTGTAGGGGGAAGATAGGTGGAGGGTATTATAAACCTTCTTTGGACTTATGGGGGCTGCTCTTAGGAAAGGCTAATCACACACACACGTGAGATTTGTTTCTTGGAAAGTTTTGAATGGTCTCATTATTTGAGAGCTTGTTGTAGCTTCTCTTAGACACAAGGCTTAGCATTTTTTTTTGCGCAGGGACTTGTGCATGACTTTTTTCAACATCTGAATCTCTGACATCTATATTGCCTAGGTCTAGGAGTTTTTAAGGGGTAATAAGTTTAGATGGGGTTTTTTTGGTGGATCAATTACATGTTTTGGTTCTAATTCTCTCCTTCTGCTTACTAGTGATGATGTCTATAGTAAAGATGCTTTACCATGATGGTATTTTGTGGCAGGCTTAAAGTATGCGCATGGGGACAAAGACAAGTGGGGAACGTGCGAAGATGGAGCAATTTTGGTAGCTAGCCTAGTTTTGAAATGATCGAGGATATTATATTCGGGTGGAGGATTAGTGTTGAGCGCCTGGTTATGGCGTGTTTGGCTCCGTTTGATGATGAAGGGAGGATTGAAACGAGGTTGTCCTATTAGCTTGTGGTGGTTCTTTTGGGTTTATTTTTCATTTTCCTATGTAATGTCACAAATGTGATCTCCTTGGCTTGTGAATGAAAGAAGGTTATGTTGTTGATAAAAAAAAAAAAAAAAAATGGTTTTCTCAAAATAAAATAAAATAAACAATGGTATAAATATATCTTTATTAATTTTAAATACATGCTACAATTGAATATTTAAGGATTCAATTTATTTTGTTTTCATTTTATTTTATTTATATGTTTTACCTTTCGAGTTTTTTTCTAACCGACAGATTCTTCATTTTATGAAATAAATTTTAATAGTGATTTTATATCATATTAAAATTTTGAATTAAAAATGATAGTTTTTTCTTTAGTAAAAAAAAAAACCTCCAGGTATCTTCTCAAAAAAAAAAAAAACTCCAGGTATGATTAGGGTTCTAAATCTCTGTTAGAAAAGGGGAGAGAACAAAATGTTAATTTATTTTTGTCCGTTTTTATAGCAAAAGCGATTTTATTGTTTTTTTTTTTTTTTGAAACTGCGATTTTATTGTTATAAACATGGAGGTTACAGTTTTAAAAAATTTTAATATTTTTTTAGCAAATAAAAATTTTAATATTGCAATCTTATAGTCAATCAAGTTTTAAGTTATTCATATAAAAAAAAAAAAGTTTTAAGTTATCCTTTTACTCATCCCAGCAATAATAACTCAAACAACCTTTGAAAAAAAAAAACTCTGAATTAATAAATACACAAATGTAAGTTATGTATGTTACTTTTCTTCCCTCTTCTTTTTATAGTTTGATATTATATCACACCTATAAATAGCCTATACACTTACCTTTGAAAAGCAAGCAGGCAAGTTTTCAGGTGAAAGAGAAAAGAAGGAAAATATTAACTTTCAACTAAGCAATGGCAAAGAGGACCAACACAACCGGAGCGCTACTAGTAGTGGTTCTTTTATTGGTGGTAAATTTGTTGGCCTTATGTCAACCTTCAATGGCTAATGACAACTATATATCACCGATATGGTATGGATGGGTAGATGAAGATAGAGGGATGACTCTAGCACCGTGTTTATATATAATAAAGAGTGATAAATGTCAAGTGGAACTTTATAACAATTACTTCAACATAAGCAAGAAGGAAATGGAGCTCAGTTGTTGCATATTTGCTAAAGCCATGGGCAAGCAATGTGCCAAATGGTTTGAATTTTGGTTCTCCTTTCCTGGATTAGAAGCCTTGAAGCCTAACCCGATGAAGCTTTACAATAATTGTGCAACAAGATTGGCTGCTCTCGCACGCAAGTCATTTTAAGCCTAAAAGTTAGGTCTTATGTGTTTGATCAATAAGTAACACATGTATCAATGTTCATGGTTTCCATGTGATCACAATGAAGACATTTATTTTTCTATTTTTTTAATTTTTTAATTTTTAATATCTTTCATCATATTTAAATAGGAAATGGAAATAAATTTGATATCGATTTGTCTAATTAAAGAAAACAATAAAATCTTCGATATATATAACTTTCTTAATTATTTGAGAATTTAAGATGATATATATATATATATATATATATATATATATATATATATATATATATATATATATATATGCCAACATGAGCATAGCTCAATTGGCATAAGACTTGTATTAATGACCTAAAGGTATGTGGTTCAAATCCCCCCATCCCCACATGTTATCCAAAAAAAAAAGATGATATATATATATATATATATATAACAAATCTCAAAATAGGTGAATGGAAAATCATGACAATTAATTGACATACACTTTCTACCTAGAAGTTAAAAATTTGAATCCCTCATTTCTAAATTGTTGTTGCACTCAAAAATAAAAATAAAATAAAATAAAAAAGAGAGTTATGAAAGCAAATCGTAATCATATGCTCCAAAGTACAAATTTTATGTCAGTTGAAATATGTCCTCGGTGGTGAATGCAACTTTTTTTTTTTTTCTAGAAATACTTGTGGAGATAAATTTATAATCTATGACTAGCATAAGTTTTTTTTTTAAGCTGTCATGGTAGAAATTTTGTTGATTATGTTATTTAAATTATATATTGAAACATAGATACATTTGTCGTGGAGGTATTAAATTGATTTATTTTTTATAACACTTTTTATAAAATAAGTACTTTTTGCACGAATGAAAATGAAAATAAACTCGGTCTTGAAGATATTTGTGTAAAACCACAGATCTTTTTTTTTTTTCGGAAGCAACTAAATTGAAAAGTTATTTCCTCAAGAAGGTTTTGTTCATCAATTAAGATATATTTACCTGGCCACGTTCTAACAAATGGTCACTCTTTTTGCATTTTTTTTTTTTAAATTCAACAACATGAAGTAACGAATGGTCACAGTGTGAATGCATTTTTTTTTACAACATGTGAAGTGGGAGATTCGAATCTCTGACATCTTGATCGAGAATACATGTCAATTACCACTGAGCTATGCTCACTTTGACCTGTTTTTGCAAATTGTTACCATATTTAAATATGTGTCACTATTTGTATTTATGAGGCAATGAACTACAATCATTTTTATTTGGGTCGGTTGCTTGTAAATTGTATTAGTCCCGGATTAATAACCATTTCGTTTTTGGTTTTTAATTTTTGAAAATTAAGCTTATAAACACCACTTCCACTCACAAGTTTCTTTGTTTTGTGCACGTTCCACTCAGATTGGGAAGTATTCCATCAATTTCTAGACTTTCAAGTGCACGTTCCCCTTGGTTTGCAATTTCAAAGCTGCAAGAATCCTTTATTCAAAATTCCGCATGGGAGCTTAGAGACGGTAAATCCATTCTTTTTTGGTTTGATAAATGGGCTGGTCCCGATTCTCTATGTTCCATCAACAATCGGCTTTTTCATCTATCTGAGGAGAAAAGCTTATTGGTGTCTGATGCTTGGTCCCCTGAATCTCAAAGGTGGAACATTAAGCCTAGAAGAAATCTTCTTGACAGAGAGTTGCAATCTTGGGCTGCTTTCACCTCTGATTTACCTAGGCCTGATGTTTCCAAAGGCAAAGATTTTCTCAAATGGATCCCTTCAAAAGAGGGCATATTTACAACCAAGTCTGCTCGGAATATTTTACGAGGTCACAGAGCCCCCGTCCTCAGTCATGGGGAATCAGTTTTTAATAATCTCTGGCAAGCCAGTATTCCTAAGAGGTGTAAATTCTTTATATGGACCTTGTTCCACAAAAAACTCAACACTAGTGACAGGCTGCAGAAGAAGCTTAGTGGAACTGCACTAAACCCGAATATATGTTTTATGTGTAGAAGAAGCACTGAATCTATAGACCACCTCTTCGTTCATTGCAGTTGGGCTTCCTACCTTCGGTATAAATTTAATTTAGCGACTGGTCTTCAAGCTTCATGCCCTCTCTCGATTGACCATCTCTGTGCCGAAGCCTTCGCGTATAAAGCTAAATCCCAAAGAGATATCCTTTGTCGAAATTTCTTTGTTGCTTATACTTGGTATATTTGGAAGGAGAGGAACGCTAGAGTCTTTCAGGGAACCTCTTGCTCTATCTATCAGATCTGGGATGACTCCATCTCTCTTGCTGCGCTTTGGTCCTCTAACTCCAAGGTCTTTTCTTGTTATGATGCTGCGTCCATTGCTATTAATTGGGATGCCTTTTTGTAATCTTGCTGCTGCAAGTTTGTATGTGCCTTACATACGCTTTCAATAAAGTATCCATTTTCTAAAAAAAAGTTTCTTTGTTTTGTGATCTACATATTCCCCATGTTTTAAAAAACCAAGTCAAATTTTGAAAACAAAAAAAGTAGTTTTAAAAAACTTGTTTTTTTTTTTTTTGAATTTGCCTAAGAACTCAAATGTCTCCTTGACAAAAATGAAAATCATTGTAAGAAATTTGAGGGAAAAAAAGCATAATTTTCAAAAACTAAAAAGCAAAGACCAAAATGGTTACCAAACCGGGCCTAAAGTGATCGTTTCATAAAAATTTAGGCCTCGTTTGATAATTAACCATTTGGTTTTTAAAAATTAAGCTTGTTTTCTCCCAATTTTTCCTCATAATTGTTTTCATCTTTGTTAAGGACACATTTGAATTCCTAGAAATTCCAGAAAAAAAAAAAAAAAAAAGCAAAATTTTGAAAACTACTTTTTATAGTTTTCAAATCTTGACTTGGTTTTTGAAAACATGGGAAGAAGGTAGATAAAAAAAATCAAGAAACATATAGGTGGAAGTAGTGTTTGTGAGCTTAGTTTTCAAAAACAAAAAACCAAAAAACAAATGGTTATCAAACGGGACCTTAGTTTTTTTGTTTTCAATTTTCATTTTTTTATTTAAATAAAATTGTTGTAATCAATTCATTTTTCTATTTTTCCAATTTGAGAAACGTTTTTTAATTTTATTAAAGAAAATTGAAAACAGAAAAAGTCGTTTTTAAGAGGGATTGTTTGCACAAATAGCCAAATAGACTACAATAATCTTACTATATATAAATCTTATCTTACTATATAAAAGGGGCTTAAGGAGGAGAATCTTTACTTTCCTCTTTTGCCCTTGTAATTGTAATAAATGTCCATTTTGCCCTTCTATATCTATCTATATCTATATCTATATCTATACTATATTAAAAAGTGAGGATGTTGGAAAAACATTTTTGGACACCTTTGTCCTTCCTTTGATTTACTAAATTACAAGATATGCCATTAACGATTAATTATAAATAGTATATTAACTAATAAATAATTATCAATAATAAATTTATAGTATTTTAAAGTTGGAATGCTAAAGGTTTTTCCTACCACTTAAATGATTTTAATTTAGAATTCAAAAGGTTGGAATGCTAAAGGTTTTTCCTACCATTTAAATGAGTTTTAGAATTCAAAAGGTTTTATAACCCTCACATTCTACTACTATAAAAATGGGTTTTCTTCACCATTTTTTCATCACACACCTACAACTTTGTTCTTTCTTTCTTTATTTTTGTTCTCTCATTGTCTTACTGTCAATAGCTCTCCAAGTTTCAGAACATCTCAAGATATGTTGGTGTTACATCCAAGATGCAAATGATACGTGTGTCGTTATCTATATCTCATACCCTCGAAGTTGCAACATTACAACTCAAGTTTGAGTAGTGTATTTGTCTATCCACTGTGATCAATTCAGCAAATCTATTCGAAGAAATGAATGTATAGCTAAGATCTTGATTTTTTTATTGTTTATTTTGTTATTTCTCTCTTATAATCCATGTACTTTTTTTTTTTTTTTTGTATTTGAAATGTTTGTTGAAAAAATAAGAACTTAATTGATTCAATTACAAAGTATGTTTCTTTTGTTGAGAAAATAGTCATGAACCTAATGTCACACAATTTTCTAATTAATTATAAACAATATATTAATTAATTATCAATAATAAATTAAGAATTATTTATCCACAATAATTTATATGGAATATGAATGATTGGAATACAAAAAGTGTCCATTCTCAAAGAAATTAAATAATTTTTCTTTGATTATAATTATAATATGAAATCAAATTAGTAAATTAATTTTATCTTTATTAAGATTGAAAAAAAAAAACAGTACATAACAAAAAGTTAGCATTTGAGTATTTAGAATTTTTAATAAAAAAAAACAAGGTAATTAAAATAGTCCAAATTATGTAAAACAACTTTTTCAAAATTAAAAAAAAAATACCTATATATTTTTTAATTCATATATTAAAAACAATAAAATGTAACCTAAAGTTGATTAAGATTGTTGTATATGAGATAAAGCAATTTAAATGCATCCATAGAAATTAAATGCACATATGGAATGTGAAAAGGTATAAGGTAAAAATTTCCTCTATAATTAAATATAATTAGATAAAAATATTAATTTTAGAATTTAACTTATCTACATGGAGGAAATTTTTTGTAGATAAATTAAATTCTAAAATTAATATTTTTATCTAATTATATTTAATTATAGAATATAAAATTTTTGGAAGATCAAAAGTTTTATAATTATTTCATTTATTTCAAGTCTAAAGTTGTCTCTCCTACTCATTTTCACAACATCTTGAAAGTTTAAATTTAAGAAAATTAAGAATACAATTTTTTTTTTTTTGAAAACAAATTAAGAATACAATTAAGAAACATTAAAAAAAATATTGGTAATCCTTAATAATAATTCTAAAAAATAATAATAATTAAGAATATGATTAATAGTTTGATGGAATAAATATTAAAATATTGACGAATAAGAAATATATAAGTTAATTTTGATATCATTTATCATTGTAAAAGAAAAATCACAACTATTTGTATAAAAACCACCATTAACTTGATTTTATTGTTAATAATAATTTATTTTAATCTTTATCATTTTTACAATTATACTAACATTCAATAATAAAATAAATTTATCTATTTGTAAAATAGAAGGAACTTATGACAACTTTTTAAAAATTTAAAATTAAAACACATGCTAATTTTGTTATATATATTTTTTTACTCCATATAATTATTTTTTTATATAAAATGAAGCGTGTTAAAAAAAACATTTTTGGATTAATTTGTTCCTACCTTTATTTCTAACTTTACAACCATGCCATCAACCTAAACCCTAAACCCTAAACCTTAAATATTAATTAATGAAAATATGTGAATTTTTATGATTGCAATTTTTCTTTAACAATTGAATTTAGTACATTGTCAAAAAAAAAAAAAAAAAAAACAATTGAATTTAGCACAAATATTTTTTTTCATTTACAATATTAACTTTGCCTTTTTAGTGCAATACTTAAACTATAAACTATCCTTAAAGTAAAATTTTAAAATTTTAAAAAAATTTGACTCCCTTGAGTTGGAGGAGTACTAGAGTCCACAAATTTGTGGATTGAAATACTATTATTTAACTTTAATTTTTTTTCACTATCTTCGCTAAAAAAAAATACCCATAAATTGTTTTTCCTTGGAAAAAAATTTAAAAAAAAAAAAGAAAGAACGGTAACCACAAAAACATTAAAGTCATTCTAATAAATTTTCCAGTCTCACTCTCACCACCTCCCTAAAATCTCTCCCACTCGATTAAATATAAATCGTTAATTATTTAAATAATGATAAGTAAATCATTATCAATCATAATAAATAAATAATGGCTAAAAAAACTCATAATAAATATAGGAATGTAAAAAGTTAGAATATGAAAAGGTGGTATTACTTATTTCTCAAATAATAAATAAAAAGGTGGTATTATTTGTAGTTCTTAGTAAGAGATATATCTATTTTTCCTTTACTATCGTTGTTATTTGAATTATTTTATTATTAATTTTTAGATTTCTATATTTTGTAATTCAAATGCTAATTAAAATTTTATATTTTATTTTTAAATTTTATCAATTCAACTTTTATTATTATTTTTATTTATTTCTTGGGTTAGATCATATGCACTTTTTTAATCTACAAGGATTATACACATTTAATTTTTGGCAAAACATCAACATTTTATTTCAAACCAAAAATACATCAATTAATATATATTTGAATAAAATATAAATTACATCATATTAATTAATGATTAACGTGTGATCCATATTTTATATTTATATGTAAGTTATTCAAATCATGGTAAAAATTTTGTCTACCACAAAATAAATTAATCATTTGTAATACATAAATTTGAAAACTATTAGTGAACAAAAATGAGACTATGAGAGACTAGATTAAAATTTTGTAAATATTAAGATAAAATTTAATAAATAAAAAAGCATAAACGTGCATCGCACGTAGTGAAAAACTAGTTTGTTAAAGAGACACAACTCCTTGAGTTAAAGTGTCCTTCAATCTTTGCTGACGAGACGTGACTGTTCAAACAGAGTTAGTTACACATCAGATGCATCCATTCCAGGATTAAAATTAAAAATATATCTTACAATAAAAAGGGGGTCATTAGTCATGTCTTTCCCAAAAGCATACTAACTTTTGAGTTTTCTACATATTTTTTTACTCTAATTTCATCACTATTTTGATCTGTATAGATTTTTTGTATCAAAATCTATATAAAACAAACAAAAAAAAAATGCATAAAACACCAATAAAATATAGCGATTGTTACCATTGCTATCCTAAATTTTAATAAACTTTTTTTTGGTATCAATATATTATGCAATTACTTTTTTTTTTTTTTCTTTTTTCTTAAATTTATAACTTTTTCCTTGCAATCTTTGTACCATTCCTTTAAAGTCCTATGTAATTTATATTTACCTATTTGGAGAAAGTTCTTCAAGAAAATGTATAGGAGCTATGTTTAAATTGTCGAAGTAGTAATGGGAGAACAGGGAAACACATTTTGATATAATGATTTCCATTAATTAAGTCCACCTAATGGTACAAAATGATATCCATTCAAGTTCGAAAGGAAACAAATTTCCTGTTATATTATGTTGTGCGATGACGTTAAACAAAACACAAGGACAAATTGTTCTGAATATTAGAAAATATATTTCTAAATATGTAATTTCACATTAACAACTTTTTTCAATGTCAATACAAAAATTCTTATCAAATCACTTGAAGATCAAAATTTGTCATCCAAACATACAAAAAAATGTTATTTTCAAAGAGGTTATACTTTATTAAATACTTTAGTGTTTTTTTTTTTATAAAAAAAATCAACTTATATAATTCTTATGAAATATATTTCTTTCTTTCTTTTTCTCCAGAATACAATCTCGAAGCCCACCGATTAATTATCCATGAGATAATAAACTATCTTTATGATGCCACTTTTTATGTTTTATCAAATTTAGTTTACAACTATTATATGTATTTTAATTTTAATTATATATCTTTTATTATTTTTTCTACCTCTTACATTATAGTTTAATGTCAAATATTTACTATTTGAACTAGATGAAAAATATATTTATTCAAAAGTTAACTTTCACCGTAAAAAATATATTCCAAAGATTTCAAACCACGTGCAAAATATTTCATATTTATTATTGTAAATGAACATAGAACAATATAATATATAGTTTTAGACTTCTAGGCACCATTTTTTTTTTTTAATTTTCAATCTAAAAAGTGAAATTTAACGTGCAACGCACGTGTTTTTAAACTAGTTATAAATATATAGCAATATCCAAAACTATTTGCAAATATAGCAAAATTGAAATATATCGGTGATAGAAGTCTATCAGTAATCATTTTAATCACAAATGTAATCATTTCTGATAGACTATTCTATCCATGATAGGAGATCATTAGTAGACTGTGCATTGTGATGTAGATTTATCAAAATTATTTGCAAATATAATAAAATTAAATTCTATTAGTGACAAATGTCTATTAACGATAAACTTTAATCACAATTACAATTATTTATGATAGATTTTCTATATTTATAAATTTTCTTAGAAGTTGCTATATTTGTAAATAACAAACCTTAAATTGTTACCCATTATATTAACACTTTTAGAAATGGGTTATGGGTTTTCGATTTCTAAACACGCCGACCGCCCGACCGTTGGGATGGGATTGGGAAAAGGGATTTGGCCTTTTTCTTTTTTGTAGTCAACATTGCGTGCGTTGTACGTGTTTTCCAAAATTTAGAAATAAAAAACGATAATGAAGCCTAAAATTATTTAATTAAAATATAGCAAATCTATTTAAAAAAGAGATCAAATTGTACGAAAAATTGGAGTGAGTATTTGTTCATGATGTCTCTAATTCTGAAAGAGTCAAAGGGAAAAACTTCCACTAGAAATCATGCACATACCTTGAACAATACAATTTCTCATGTATATATATCATCTGCTTCCAAGCCAAACCAACGAATGATAAAACATAAACGATTCATAGAATCCGAAATTGGTAAAAAAAAATAAAGAATAAAAATAATAACAATTCACGTTCGACTTCCTCGGTTCTAAGGGCGTGTTTGGTTTAACTTTTCAAGTGTTTTATTTTGAAAAAATTTGTAGTGTTTGTCAACCACTAAAAATGACTTATTAGAAAATGCGATTGAGAAATAAATCATTTTGAGAGAAACACTTGAAACCAACTTTTTAAAAAAAAAAGTTTGTAAGTATACAATAATTACTTGTGTATAAAAACATTTATGAGGAAATGTAACCAAGTGTTAAGATTCTAAACAATTTTTATACAAAATATTTTTTAAAGAATGCATTCTTAAAAAACATTTAAATTAAAATGTATTCCAAACGGACACTAAGTTTCTAACTTTGTGCATTAGCCTGCTCACAATTTTGACTTTGAGCATTTAAGGGGTCCGTTTGATAATGTTATCGTTTCTTGTTTCTTGTTTCTAATTTTATTAAGAAATCTAAGCATTTAATAACTATGTATGTTTCTTGTTTCTCATTTTTTAGAAACACTCCCAAAATTTGTATAGAACTTTTGAGAACAACTAAAATTAGTTTCTCCTTTTTTGTTCTTGTTTCCAATTTTTTCCAAACATAAATAAGAATATAGGTTTATTATTATTGAATGTATAGGTGTTTGGGTCGTGAAATTCTATTTTTCTTTATTAAAAATGAAGAAACGGAAACAAGAAATGATAACGTTACCAAACGGGTCCTATTTTGCCCTTCTCTAAAACCAGAAGCTTGAACTTCACAAACATAAAAAGAAAAAAGACACCATGTTTTTTCAGATAATCGAATATTAAAATTAAAAAACAAAAACAAAAAAAACCGATATTAGCATATGAAGTAAAAAATCAATAAAGCAAAATGTGGAGTAAAAAGGATACCTTTTTGTAACTTGCAAGACTCACTTGTTGCAACAGCGGCTTCATTTCACCTCATCCTTCTCACATGAGTTTTCCTCTTCCAAATCGGTATCCCAAACTCCATTGATTCTCCGATCATACTTATTATTGTTTTAATTGTCTTGCTTTCCCATGTTAGATTGCCAACCTACCTGCACATGGACAGGACCGTCCTTTAGCATTTGTAGGATGTGATCTATCACATGACCTCAAAATTTAGGGACTCCAAATTGAAGAAAAAAAATTGCTTAACCCAAAGAAAAAAAAAATCACATAGCTAAATTAAACATAAACCTTTTAATTTTCTCCCTCATCATCTTAGAAATTCAATTGTTATCCTAAAAAAGCCACCAAATTTATGAGGTTTAATAGGAAAAAAAAGACTTATTGAATAAGTTTCAATCTTTCTTCAATTATACGATGAATTTTGATATTTTACAATTTTGTCTTTGTTATAAAATATTTTAGGACCTCATTTTGAAAACTATGGCCTCGTCTCATTTGAGACGAGTCTGCACATGGGCCGAAGTGAGCATAGCTCAGTTTAATTGACATGTAGGCTTGTCTAAGAGGCTAGAGATTCAAATCATGCATATGGTATGGTATAGAAACATCACACAATTTTATGGTTGAAGAGAAATCAAATTCATTTATCCTATTAAATGGTGAAGAGGACAAATCGTTATTCAATTATCCTATTAAACAGTAAAGATTTTGTTATTATCAGAATCAATAATGGTGAGGCTTTTGAGTTTCTTTTAAACGTTGAGTCATTTAGGTTTTTTATTTATTCTAATGATTGAATTAAAAACATAATAGCAATAAAAAATAATAAAATATTATTAAAATAATATAAACATCGTAAAAATATATTATTTTAAAAATAAAAATGACTAAATTGAGCATTATTTGTCATTTTTTCCCTTCCCACCTTCTCTCTCAACGTTAGTTCTAATGAGTTTTTAATTAAAATTTGCTACGAAAGTCGATCAAATTTCTCCATTCCTTTCTTTTGAGAATTTTGGGACTTTAATTTGATTAGTTTTGCCTTAATTAATGTGGTTTTATAGATTACTTGAAAATTGTGTAGAAAAAAACAGATGAATGAAGATTTATGAAAGATGAAGTGTTTGTGTTTAAATATAAGAGTTAGAAAATGTATAATTAATGTTCAAAAAAGTTAAAGTCACTTTAAAAAAAAAAAAAAAAAAAAAAAAAAAAGTTCAAAAGTAAAGGACATAATGGAAATTTTGAAGAGTTTTAAGGGTAAAATTGGGAGAGAAAGTTAAAATCAATTCATTAAATAAGAGGATTAATTCATCACTTTCTCATTGATTTGAAGCAAACCACCTCTTTCTCTCTCTTCCATCATTCATCTGCTAAAAATTAAATCAGATGGACCTAAAAATGGTTCAACACTCTTTTTCTAAGCATTCCTTTGGACATATAGTTTACATTTTTATTTTGTAATTTTTATTTTCTTCTCCAATCAACACTTCACATGTGGATACAACAATGACAATCTTTTTTCTTTTTTTTTTCATTATATAAAAAAGTAAAATGGAAGAAATCATTTAATTTTGAGAACACTTTAGAACAATGAGAGTTCAAACTAGTTAGGATTCATGGCCATCCGATTTTCAAATCTTTTCCACAAGTTTTTTTTTCTCATACAAATTTATCATTGGTGGCACGTGAAGGGAATGTGAGTTCCTCCTGTCCAAATTTGACCATCAACAATACATATGTTTGATAACAAATTTAGAAATTAAATCCTAATTTAAACAATTGTTTAAAATATGTTTGATAATATATTTATAAACATAAAACTACAACTTTTAGTTACCCACTAAACATTAGGTTGGATTTAAACTATTATTAATTAATTTATGAACCTGTTTTATGTTATAAATTTTGTATAATTATTATTTCATAATATCATATAATTTAACAAGTATCTATTAAATTTATAACTTGATAAACTATATTTATTAACATTTTTCTTTTTTGATATATCAAAATTTAGATGATGGAACATATAAAAACTAATTAGATCACAAGATTCGAAAGACCAAACTTATATTGGATTTTTTTTTAAAATAATGTAATTTAAAAAACAAAAAACAAATTTAGAGTAGTTTTGAAAGTAATTCCAAATCTAGGGTAGCTAAATCGTGTACATTGGTCACGTTTTAGCTAAATCGTGACCCCGGTACACGATTGCAAGTGTAAATCGTGTACACGGTACACGATTTACATGACACGTCTCCAAGTGGTGCCACCGTGGAAAAACACGCACTAAAAACAAAAAACTCGCGTACGGTGTACGCGAGTTCCACGTCGAACTCGTGTACCATGTACACGAGTTCGGTAAGGATACATAAAACGTTTCTAAACTCTTACTTCAAAGCACTCTATTGGTTCAGTGGCTAAAACATTAGTAAAGATTCTAGATTGCCAGGGATCAAAACTAGCTATCTACTTTTTTTTTTTGTCATTTGTTTTATATATTATTTAAAATTTGCAATATATATATATATATATATATATATTTCCTATATGATCTATATGTTTATTTTAATAGTGTAGAAATCGTGTACGTGGTACGCGATTTCCAAATATGGAAATCGTGTACATCTTTGCGAACTCGTGTACTACGTACACGATTTTTACCACCTCGTCACCGCCATGTAGACCACCCTAAATCGCGTACGAGGTACACGAGTTCATTGTTGGCAACAACTACTCTACATTTGTCAATACTTTTCTCTCTTACCTCAAATTTATAATTTGTTTTTTTATTTACATTATTAAAACTAATTTTTTCAAAACTACTCTAATTTTGTCATTTGTTTTTTTAACTACATTATTGGTGAACTTTGTCCACTTATATTCACTAGTAAATTCAAAAACATTGTCTCAAAAAAAAAAAAAAAAAAGTAAATTAAAAAACATAATTACAAACCAAAGAAAGCCTTGTCAATTCAAACTACCAAATGTGGGAATATTTTATTTAAAATATCTCTAAAAAGGTGTGCCAATAAAAACCATTTGGGTATGCAAAGAAGTTTGCTTCATTTCTCCCTTTTGTTGGTTGGCACTACCTTTAAAATTTAAAATAAAATAAAGAAAACATTTATTCTTAGATTTAAGGACAAATATTCTACAAGTTTGGCTAATTACACCCGCATTAAATTTACGTAGAAAATAAGAAATTAGAACGTATTTACGTTTTCTCTTTCAATTGTAAAAAAATTGATGACATTAAGTGAAAAATATCTATCCACAAGAGTGAAATGAAGTATTATTGTTTTTTTTTTTTTTTTTTTTTTTGCTTTTTTTTTTATTTATAAAATTTATATTTGTATTCTTATTTGAAAATTGCGAAAGGAAATAAAATCAGTTCAATGAATTGATTTGGGGAGGGACGATATGGGAACAGAACACAAATATAGACTGTTTAGATGAAAATAATAATAATAAATTATAAATCAGTTTAGGAAATTTTACAGTTGGGAGGAATTAATATACCCCACTTGTTGAAGTAAATGGGAGGAATTATTTACCTCTCTCATTAATTAAAATCCATCTAACTCTTTCTCTCTCTTCCATCAATAATTAAATTAGGTGCAATGCTACTAAATATAGTTTTCCTCTAAAAAAACAAAAAAAAAAAGATAGTTTTGATACTTTTGAGATCATTACCTGACATTTCCTTTCTTAGACAATTATTATACAACCTTATTTTGTGAATTCCATTGATTTCTCTCCGATAACATTTAACATATAAATATAAATAATATTTTGGGCAAAATACACTTTTGGTCCCTGAAGTTTGAGATTAATATCTATTTGGTCCCTGAAGTTTCAAAAGGGACACTTTAATCCCTGAGGTTTGACAAATGGTTCTAAATGGTCCTTGGACCGTTAGTTGACTAACGGAATATGACGTGGCAGTTAAGTAGGTGATGATGAATTACTTAGTTGGCTAGTTTATTAATTTAATATTATTTTTTTGGGTGAGGTAATTTCTTTTTTTCTTTTCTTTTCTCCGTTCATCTTTTCTTCTTCCCATCTCTGGATAGTTTCAGTGCTGCCTCTATTAGCTTATAAGTCTATGGGACTAAGTTGCTTAGGGTTTGGAGCAACTTTCTGCAAATGAAAGAGAAATACAAACTAAACAAAACAGTGAATATCGATGAAGAAGCACGAGAAAAATAAGCCATAATCACGGAGGAAGTTTATGGTTTCAATCTTTGAAACAAAAATCGGGACAGAACGAAAACATTAGCAAGCATAATCAGTGACATGGAAAACACCAACATCCTTTATTTACTTAAAAAAGAAGTATGAACATTCTTATGCAACACCAATTGCCTCATCGAGACTGCAAAAGCACCATCCTCAGCCCAAGTAATTGAAGTATCAAGTGGCTCAATCTCAAATTTATAATTATTCTCTTATTTCATGGAGTAATGAAACAAAAATCCCCTAATTCTTAGCGACAAAATCCCAGACTTCGCAAATGCCCATGTACAACACTCTATAATTGAGATTTATTTCATCACTCTCAACAGTGGTAAATGTAGTATATCAATCCCTAATTATTTTTCTCAATTAATTTATGTCATTTTTTTAATGTCCGATTCAGAGAAAGATTTAAATAACCTCTTATTTTTTAATCCAACTGCAGCAAAGTACGATATCGTCCTCGAAGGCACTATGCTCCAGATTTGGAATTGGAAGGAACTTCCTTTGTCTCAAATTAAAATCGACTGTAACGGTGAAAAGTTTTATCGGACGAGATTATGGAGAAGAAGAGAGGCTTGAAGAGGAGAGGAAGAAGAAGAGATGAAGGGAAAAAAAAAAAGAAAAAAGAAATTACCTCACCAAAAAAAAAATATTAAATTAATAAACTAGCCAACTAAGTAATTCACCATAACCTACTTAACTCCCACATCATATTCCGTTAGTCAACTAACGGTCCAAGGACCATTTAGAACTATTTCTCAAACATCAGGGACTAAAGTGCTTCTTTTGAAACCTCAGGGACTAAATAGACACTAGTTTCAAACTTCAGGGACCAAAAATGTATTTTGCCCTAATATTTTTCTTCCCATCATAATTCAACTCGTTAAGCCAACAAGAACATAGCTCAATCGGCATAAAGATATATTGATAACCACGAGGTCTCTCGTTCGAATCCTCACCTCCATATTGTCAAAAAAAGAAATGGATGAAACTATTAGAAACTAATTTATATCAATGAATGTGTTACACGTTTTTGTTTTGAATCAAGAATGAATATGTCTTCTTGGCATGAATATTGAATTACTTAAACCTAAAAAAAATCATTTAAGAGTTGGTTAGTGAGAAAAAAATTTGGGGGGAGAATTCGTTTTTTTTTTCAAAATAGAATTACTCTATCTCATAAAAAGAAGCGTAATATAATTACTCTAAGGAAACATTTTTTTTTTTCAGTACAACTTTATGCCAGTTGAGCTATGCTCTTGTTGGCACTCTAAGGAAACATATTAATTCAACTAATGCCTATTAAATTGGATATTAGCTTTTGTGGTTTTGGAATTAGTTTGAAAAAGAAAGAGATAATTTTACTGGGGCTAATGGATCAAATTTTCTGAAAAAAGAAATGTTGAGAATTGAATAGGAATTTGTATTTTTGAACAAATGCACTTTTCAATCCCAAAAACAAAACTTCACTTATTTGGAAATGGTAGGTATGGCTTACCAAATGCGTTGTTAATGATCTTAAAGAAATATCAATGCTAATAGGTATGGGAGCTTCTCTCTCCTTCTCATTCTTCTTCTTAACAAGTTCCATCATCCTGCAAATACAACAAATTCTTCTTCTTCTTCAAGAATTCCATCATCCAAATACAACAAACTCTTCTTCTCTTCTTAAGAAATTCCATCATCCAAATACACCAAACTCTTCTTCTTCTTCAGGAATTCCATCATCCAAATCCAACAAACTCAAGTAAAACCAGTGTTTGGCAGCTGATAATTGTGAGTTTGAGAAAAGACACTCTAGAAGCATTTCATCTCAAAATGATGGATATGATTTTTTTTGGTGTCATGTTTTATTTTTGCTTCTTCTTACTGTTTTCAAGAGCTACTTCACCTGACGACATTTTCATTCTGGGTGGCCAAAGCAACATGGCTGGTCGAGGTGGCGTCACCTGTGACAAATTCATGGCTCATTGTAAATGGGATGGATATATCCCTCCCCAATCTCAATCTCAAACATCTATCCTTCGATTCTCTGTTGGATTAAGTTGGGAACTGGCCCATGAACCACTTCATTGGGATATTGATCCCAAAAAGACCAATGGAGTTGGTCCTGGTATGGCTTTCGCAAATGAGCTTCTAACCAAAACTAACAAGAGCATTGGAATTATTGGTCTTGTTCCCTGTGCAATCGGAGGAACCCACCTCAGAGAGTGGATTAAAGGGACCATTAATTACACAAAATTGGTTGATCGGATTAATGCTTCTGAAAAATATGGAGGAACAATCCGAGCATTTTTCTGGTTTCAAGGAGAATCCGATGCTTCGGTCAAAATAGACGCCGAATTCTACGAACAAGACCTCACCAAGTTCTTAACTGACTTGCGCAAGGACTTATTTCTCTCTGAATTGCCCATCATCCTGGTTTGTCATCTTCATCTCTCTTTTCCTAAATAAATAAACAAACAAATATATTTTCCACTAAAATTTGTATTGGGTTTTTGTTAAATATGCAGGTGAAGATAGCAACTCATGACACTTTCATTAGCCCAATCATAAACTATATAGAAGATATAAGGAGGGCTGAGGAGGCAGTCAAGAACAAGTTGCCCAAAATCAGTGTCGTGGATGCCAAGGAAGCCATCAAACGCACTATCAATCACCACAAACCAGGCCTTAACGAGGATAATGGTCATCTGAGTGTATACTCAGAGGTGGAAATGGGCAAAATGTTGGCCCAAACTTATCTGCAAAACTTCACCTAATCATTTCTCTAATAAACATAGGCACTGATGATTATTATTCTGATATTGCCATTTAACTTTCATGAATGTATTTTTTTAATAATATATTTAAATTAAAGAATTATTAATTGATGTGACGTAGTACAATAAAAGAGAAGGAAAGGTAGGAAACTTAGAGCTAGGGGCTTCAAAACAAATTTTGCCAAGATTAGAATATTTTTTTTTTAATTTTATTTTTCTATAAACATCAGAATAAGCAGTGTGTAATAAATGTGAAATAGGGTGCCAAGATTGCCAAATTTTGCATGTCCTTTTCTGGATTAGAAGCTTTAAAGTCTAATCCTATGAAATTAGCTTTAGAATAATTGTGCTATAAGATTAGCTGCTTCTGTAAAGTCGTTTTAAGCCTTGAAATTAGCTTTTATGTGTTTGACTATCCATAAATAAAATACTTATCAATGTTCATGGTTTCGATGTGATCAATGAATCCATTCATTTTTCTTTTCTTTTTTTTTGAAATATCTTTCATCATATTTAAATAGAATTTGGAAATAAATTCAATCTCGAGACTTGTCTAAGCAAAGAAAAAAAATTAAAACTTTCGATATATAACTTCTTTTAACTACTTGAGAATTTTAGATGATTATATATATATATATATATATATATATATATATATATATATATATATATATATATATTAATAGATCTAAATGGATGGATGGTAAATATTATTGACAAATAAGAGGTTATTGTGTCATTTTCCATGAAGAAATTATTTCTGGAAAGAGAAGAACAATTGACAATCATTTGGATAAAATGTGAAATGATAAATTAAATCATATTGAAGAACTAAGTTTTCTACCTAAACCAGTGACTGAATTTTTCTTTTACCGAAGCAATTAACTTAATTGAAAAATTATTCCCTAGGATGGTTTTATTGGTCAATTAAGCTATATTTTACCTGACTCCAACCGACCGACCGACGTCGGTTCGGTCAGATCGTTTTTCGGTCTGTGATGCTCACCCCTATTTGGGATAGGGGAATTCGAACTTCTGACCTTTTGATCAAAGGTAATGCCAATTACTGGTGAACTATGCTCGCTTTGACTTTTTTCTTTTAGTTGTGATGGTAGAAAGTTGGTTGATTATTGTTGATGGTCAAGTTTCGACTATGCTAACTGTCTAACCTCCACGTGACACCAGCAGTGAATTTGTTGAAGAAAGAGAGAAGACGTGACCTGCAAGATAAGCAAACGCTGCACATCGGTGTGGTGTAGGCCACACACACTCCGATGCTTAAGTTAGTTCTGGATGAGAGAAAACAATCTGTAACCGAAAGCCTTGAAGTTATACCTGTAATTTTAGTATTCTGTTTTTCAATCCCCTCTTTTGGTGGCCTCTGTCGGTATTTATTCCTTTTCCCTTTAAGGTTATTTCTCAGAGCTCTGGGAGGCGACGACAAATCAACGCATGATGAGCCTGGACCTCCACACCTAGTCGGCCTCGGCATTGGGTCGAGGCCGAGCCCCTCCTCGGCCTCGGTAATGGGCTAAGGTCGAGAAGCAGCGTATGGTGGGTCGCGGGCTCTTTTCTCTTTCCCTAACGATATTGGACCTCTCCTTTGGCATTCAGGCCCGTTAACTTCGGATCCTCTGTACCGTATTATCATTGGCGATTTTTTTACTTATAACAATTATGTTATTTAAATTATATATTGAAACATAGTCATTTTTTGTGGAGAAATTCAATTAATTTTTTTATAACTCTTTTTTATAAATTTTTTTTGATAACTTTAAAATAATTATTTTTGCTCGAACCAAAATTGAAATAACATATAATAAATTTATATATTTTCATGACGATTTGTATACACTCAAAAGAAAATTCCTTTAAATGTTATTCGTTCTAAATTATTTTATTAAGTACAATAATAATTCTTCCTTTAAATGTACTTATGATCAAGAGGTTATGAGTTTGAATCTCTCTACTCACAAATGTTGTCGAACTTAAAAAAAAATTTTGATATTCAATTGATTTTGTTTTTATTTTATTTTATTTATTTATATATTTTAAATTTCAACTTTTTCTACCAACCGATTCTTTATTTTGTGAAATAAATTTTAATAGTGATTTCATATCACATTAATTTTTTGGATTAAAAATGACAATTTTTTTTAAAAAAAATGGCATCAAGACATTGCTAAGATTCTAGATGTCTGTTAGAAAAAGGGGAGAGAACATAATTTTTTTTGGCCAGTTGCAGATATAATAAAATTGATCAAAATATTAGCAAAAATGGCAACACGTAAAAAGAATTTCAAAAATGGAAAAATATTATATTCAGAGGGTCTAAATTACTAAATTACCCTTCCTATCACTGATAGAATCTATCAGTGATAGAATTATATCACTGATAGAAACGTATCACTAAATAGTTTTCTATCAGTATGATAGAAATCTAACTTTCTATCACATTTCTATATAGAAACATATCACTTATAGATTTCTATCAGTGATAAAAATCTCCTATCACTCTATCACTAATAGAAATGTTTCTATCATCAATAGAAACATGATAGATTTCTATCAATGATAGAAAGTTAGATTTCTATCACCGATAGATTCAACTCACTAATTTACCTTATATTCTAATTATCTTTTAATAATAATTAATTAAGTTTTAGAGATTTCAGTTCACATCCTTCAGATTCTTTTGCATTCTCTGCACCAACAATACAGATTTAAAGGTTTTTATAAGTGATAAAAATAGTTATATCTGTCAATTACTTTGTACTGTACATTTTAATAGGATCAAACTGAAAAAAAACATAATAAAAAACATAAAAATATTAAAGTATCGAAATAGGTTTCTATAGTGATAGAATCTATCACTGATAGATTCCTATAAGTAATAGAAAAATAGATTTCTATCAGTGATAGAAACCTATCACTGACAGATTTCTATCTTTCTATCACTAATAGAATCGATAGAAAATTTTTGCATTTTGTTTGGAAGTTGCTATTGTTTTCTATCAGTGATAGAAGATTTTTTGTCGTCACTGATAGATTTGATAGAAATCTTCTATCACTGATAGACCTATCAATGTTAAATTTCTTTTAGTGATAGAAAACTATATTTCTATCATTGATAGAAAGTTAAATTTCAATCACTGATAGAAAACTGTCATTTTTGTTTCTAAAACCTATGTCTTTGATTTTGTTTTGATTTTGTTTTTATAGATGTCGAAGCAAAACAACATGGAAATTGAATCGGAAGAAAAGAAAAACACAAAGCGGAAGTTGAAATTCAAAGAAGGGAAAACCTCAAAAAAAAAAAAAAAAAGAAAAAAAAACAAAAGATATGTACAAAATTATCACGTAATCAAAAACACTATTGATTTCTATTAGCGATAAATTTCTATCAGTGATAGAAATCACACTGATTCTATCAGCGATAAATTTCTATCACGGATAGAAATCAAAACAGGGGCAAAACGGGAATTAAAAAAATGATTTAAAAATTTTACTATATTTGACAATTTTTTTTTATAAAACTTACTATATCGGCAATTAACCATTAGAATTTAGCCATCCATTACAATTTTTTTTTTTTTGTCCCTTTTATAGCAAAAGGAGTTTTATTGTTATAAAAATGGAGATTACAATTTTAATATTGCAATCTTTTAGTCAATCGTTTTAACTTTTAAGTTCCCCGTTTACTCCAACTAATAATAACTCATACAATCTAAAAGAAACTCTTAATTAATCAATACACACTAGTAAGTTATCAATGTTAATCCTTTTCTCTCTTTATTTACAATTTCATATTATCACATCTATAAATAGTTTGTGAACTTGCATTTGAAAAGGGCAGGCAAGTTTTGAGGGAAAGAGAAAACAAGGAAAAGATCAACTTTGAACAACTGACCAAACAATGATAAAAAGGACCAACACAACTGAAACACTACTAGTAGTGGTTTTTTTATTGGTGGTAAATTTGTTGGCTTTATGTCAACCTTCAATGGCGGATGACAACTACATATCACCGATATGGTATGGATGGGTAGATGAAGATAGAGGGATGACTTTAGCACCGTGTTTATATATGATAAAGAGTGATAAATGTCAAGTGGAACTTTATAACAATTACTTCAACATAAGCAAGAAGGAAATGGAACTCAGTTGTTGTGTATTTGCTAAAGCCATGGGCAAGCAATGTGTCAAATGGTTTGAATTTTGGTTCTCCTTTCCTGGATTAGAAGCTTTAAAGCCTAATCCGATGAAGCTTTATAATAATTGTGCCACAAGATTGGCTGCTCCTACACCCAAACCACTTTAAGCCTTCAAATTAGTTTTTATGTGTTTGATCAATAAGTAAATTACTTATCAATGTTGATGGTTTCCTTGTGATCAATGAATCCATTTATTTTTCTAATTTTCAAAAATACCATTCATCTCATATTTTTATCGTATTGAAATGTGACAATAAAATTTTATAAACCTTTGCAACGTTATGTAAGTTATCATTATCACACCAATAAATAGCCCCATAGACGTACATTTGAAAAGCATAGGCAAGTTTGAAGGTGAAAGAGAAAGGAAGGAAAAGATCAACTTTAAATTAAGCAATGACAAAAGGGGCCAATACAATAACCAAAGCGCTACTTGTATTGGTTCTTATTTTATTCATAGTAAATTTGTTTGTCGAATGTTAACCTTGAATGGTATATGACCACTACATGTTATCGATATGTAATGGATAGATTGATGAGGATAGAGGGATGACTCTAAGATTGTATTTATATATAATAAAGAGTGATAAATGTCAAGTGGAACTTCATAAAAATTACTTGAACAATCGTAAGAAAAGAAAAGGAACTCAGTTGTTGCTAGGGGTGAGCAAGAAAATCCGAAAAACCGAGTCGACCGACCGAAACCGACCGAACCGACGTCGGTCGGTCGATTTTTTGATATTCTCGGTCGGAGTCGGTTTTACATTCCTTAAAACCGACCTGTCGGTCGGTCGGTTTGCCCAATAAGGACGAAAATCGATAGAACCGACCGAAAAATTAAAAAAAAAAAAATCAATACGCGTCTGGGTTGCTGCAGGCAGCATTAATCCGCTGCCTGCAGCAGCATTGGGAAGACCATCGGCTGATGGTCTTCCCAAGTAAAGTATCATTATTATTATTTTTTTTTTCAATTTATTTCCATCAACTTTTCATTTCTTCCATTCTTCTTTCATACGTTTCTTCCCTCCACCTTCTCAGACTTCATTTCTTCCTTCTTTTTTCATTTTTTTTTTCTTCTCTCTCACCTTCTCAACTCTTCTTCTTTCATTTTTCTTTTCTGATTTCCATTTTCTTTCTTTACAACTTCTTTCTTTTTCTTTCATTTTTCTTCTTCTTTTCTTCTTTTCTTCTTTCATAACGATGTTTACGCCATTTCCTTTTCTTCTTCTTTCCGTTTTCATCCTATTTTCGTGTCCTTTTCTTCTTCTTTTTTTTTTCATATCTTCTTTCTTTGGAATTTGAAGCTTGGATGGTTCATCTTCTGCGTTTTTTTTCTTTCTTTTTCCTTTTTTTTTATTTATTCCTCACACCGCACTCTTAAAACCGACGCTAACCGACCGACCGCCGGTATCATCGGTCGGTCGGCGTAATGTATCCCTCTCAAACCGACGAGAACCGACCGCCGGAGATCGACTTGTCGGTGGTCGGCGTCGGTTTGAGTCCAAAACCGATGCCGACCGACCGATGATCACCCCTAGTTGTTGCAAATTGTTAGTCATGGGCAAGCATGTATTGTGCCAGATAGCTTGTGTTTTGGTTCTCCTTTCCTGAATTTGAATGAAGTTGTACGATACTTGTGTCACATGATTGGTTGCTTTCGAACCCAAGCCATTTAAGCCTTGAGATTAATTTTTATGGTGTTTGATCAAAAAGTAACATACTTATCAATATTCATGGTTTCCATAAGGGGTAAAGAAAACCAAACCGAGTCACCGTCTTCTCTCGGCTGTTTTCACGAACGTCGCCTCCTCACTCAGTCGCCGCAAACGCTGCCTCCTCACTCAGTCGCCGCTATTTTCCTCTCTCCCTCTCTTTCTCAGTCGTCGTCTCCCCCTCTTTCTCAATCGTTGTCTTCTCTCGGCTGTTTTCACGAACGCCGCCTCCTCTCTCAGTCAGCGTCTCCCCCTCTCTCTCAGTCGCCTTCTCCCCCTCTTTCTTCTGATTTGATCAAAGAAAAGTGACCTGACCCGACCCAATCGGTTCAGGTCTAGTCGGGTCGGTTGACCGTACAACCGACTCGACCCGAATTTTTTACAACCCTAGTTTCCATGTGATCAATGAATCCGTTTTTTTTAATCTATTTCATTATAAGTACAACCATGAAATAAATTTGATATCTACTTGTCTAACTAAATTAAAAAAATTAAAACCTTCGAGATATATAACTTTTTTTTTAATTATTTGAGAATTTTAGATGATTATATATATTATAGATGGATGATGAAGGATGAATTTTGACAAATAAGAGATTATGGTGTCATTTTCCATAAAGAAATTATTTTTGGAAAGAAAAGAACACAATTGTTTACAATTACATTTGGATAAAATGTGAAAAGATAAATTAAATCATATTCAAGAACTATATATATTTTTTCAACTGAAGCAACTGACTTAAGTGAAAAATTATTTCTTTAGGATGGTTTTGTTCGTCAATTAAGCTATATTTACCCGAGCATCATCTAACTAATGGACATTGTTTTTGCAAGTCATTACCGTATTGAAATATGTGCCACGATTTGCATTTATGAGATATTGAGTTTTTTTTTTTTTTTTTTTTTTTTTTTACATTTAGATCTAGATCTGTTGATTGTGAATTGTATTAAAGTGGTCAACAAGAACATAACTCAACTGACATAAAGTTGTACTGATAATCACGAGATTTGTGGTTCGAATCTCTCCACTCCATACTATTAAAAAAAAAAAAAAAAAAGAATTGTATCAGAGTGTAAAATTGAGTAAATAAAAAGTTAACCGAAGAGTGTATTGATGTTTAACCAAATAGAAGCCTAAAAATTATAGGAACTAAATTGAAACTTCACCAATTAAGAGGCTGTTTTGTAATTCCCTCGTTTCCTATTTTCCATTTTTTTTTAAAAAAGTAGGGTTGTGTGATAATCAATTCTATTTTTTAAATGAGAGCAAATTTCAAAACTGAAAAAAAAAAAAGTAATTTTTAGAAACAGATGGGATATATTTTTCAAAAACTCAATTTTCTTCAAATGTTTTTTTCCTCTTTGATATATCTTTGTCCAAAAAATTCCTTTTACTAACTTTTTTTCTTTAAAATTTTCATCTCGATATATATTTTTATTTCTTTTCTTGAAAAAAATTATTTCTTTTTAAAATTTGAACTCGTTATGTTTTTTTAGTATCATTTTTTTTTCACAACATGTGGGGCGGGGAATTCCAAGTCACAGACCCTCTTGATTAATAGTACTAGCTTTATGTCAGTTGAACTATGCTCATATTTCCTATGATTTTTTAATTTCCCTTTTCTCTCTCTAGAATTTTAATTTCTATTTTCTACCTAACTTGTTTCTTTCTCTCTAAAATTTTTATTCTAATATATATATTTTTTATTTTTTAAAAAATTTATCTCTCATTAAAAATTTTGATCTCATTATATTTTTTCTTTTCCCTTTCTCTCTCTAAAATTTTAATCTTTATATAACTTTATTTCTCAAATCTCGAAAATGTTTAACTTTATTTAACTTTAGTTTCTCTATCTCTTCTCAATATACCTCTCAAATTTCTCGCTCTAAAAATTAAATATTTTCCTTTTCCTTCAAATTTTCTCTCTCTAAACTTTTCTTTCTCTCTCTAACTTATACATATTTCTAAAATTTCTCACTAAATTTTCTTTATCTCTAATAAATATATCTCTAACTTTTCATTTGAAAAAAAAAATCCTTAAATTTTCTCTCACTACAACTTTTCTTTATTTTTCTCATTTATCTTTATTTCTCTAACATATATTTTACTCTTAATGTTACTATCTCTCTAAAATTGATCTTTATATATTTAATTCTTTTCTCTCCCCCTCTAACTTTTTTTCCGTTTTTTTTTTCTAACTAATATTTTTGTTATGAAGTTCAACTAAGATTCTCTTCCCTACATACTCCTCCCTAAATTATCTCTCCAAACATTTTATTTCATATCTCCACATTTTTATTTCAACGTCTCTACCCATTTTTTTCTCAAAAAAAAAAAAAAAAAAAACTGTCTCTACCCATTTTTCTCTATATAACATCTCTTCATATCTCTAATTTTTTTAAAAAAACTAAAAACTAAAAAACAGTTATCAACATATATGATTTTTGTTTTTAAAAAACAGAAAATCAACTCATATAAAATAGAAAAACCAAAAACCAAAAATTGAAATGGTTATCTAAGAGAGTCCTAAATAATTCAAATTGAAACTAATTAAGCCCTATCTTAGAGACAAAAACTAAACCTTTTAATTAATCTATGGAAACAAATTAAAACTAATATCATTATATCAAGCTATGAAAATTAAATTAATAATTTAATTTTAAATTTAAATCGCAAATCGCATGTTAAAACTTAAACCTAAATATCTCTCATAATTTGCTTTACACTTGTGAATGATTTTTCTTTTTCTTGAAATACTTGTGGAGATAAATTTATAATCTATTATGAGTAGAAGTTTTATCTTTTATAGTTGTCATGGTAGGAATTTTGTTCATTATGTTATCTAAATTATATATTGAATCACTTTCAATTAATTTCCTTTTTTATACTTGTGAATGATTTTGTTTTATCTTTCATTAATTTTTTTTTAGTGCCAAAGCGAGCTTAGCTCAGCGGTAATTGGCATGTATCCCTCGACGTCCAATCCCAAATGTTGGTATACTCAAAAATTTCTTTTTTTTAGAACACTTCTTATAAAATAATCATTTTTTTTTATGAACGAAAATCAAAATAAACATAGAATAAATTAATATATTATTATGATGGCGTTTATACTCTCGAAAGAAAATTACTGTAAATGCTATGCGAATGCGTTTTAAATTATTTTATTAGGATAATCCCTTTAAAATTTGATTTGTCAAACATAATTTAAACAAGTGGTTTTCTCAAAATAAAATAAAATAAACAATGGTATAAATATATCTTTATTAATTTTAAATACATGCTACAATCGAATATTTAAGGTCTCATTTGATAATTATTTTGGCCCCGTTTGATAACCATTTGGTTTTTGGTTTTTGGTTTTTGAAAATTAAGCTTATACACACATACTTCCACCTACAAGTTTATTGGTTTTAGTATCAATCTTCTACCTTGTTTTCAAAAACCAAGTCCAATTTTGGAAACAAAAAAAAGTAGTTTTCAAAAACTTGTTTTTGTTTTTAAAATTTGGCTAGGAATTCAAATGCAACCTTAACTAGGATGAAAGCCATGATAAGGAATTTAGGAGAAAACAAGCATAATTTTCAAAAACCAAAAACCAAAAACCAAATGGTTATCAAACGGGGCCTTTGTTTTTTGTTTTTGGTTTTTCTGTTTTTGGTTTTCTGTTTTTTAAAAACAAAAACCATATATGTTTGATAACTGTTTTTTGTTTTCTGTTGTAAAAAAAACAAAAAACCAACCTTGTTTGATAACTGTTTTTAGTTTTCAGTTTTTAAAAAATTAGAAGGATGAAAAGATGTTTTAGAGAGAGAAAAATGTGTAGAAACATTGAAACAAAAATTTAGAGACACAAATATAAATGTTTTTCGAGAGAAAGTTAAACATAGAAAATTTAGAGAGCTGAAAGAAAATTTTTAGAGAGAGAATATTAGTTAGACTTGAGAAAAGATATTAGTTAGACAAAAAATAGAAAAAAAAATTAGAGTAACAGTGATAAATTTTAGATAAAAATTAAATAAGAAGAGAAATTTTAGAGAGATAGTAAGGTTAAGAGTAAAAGATATGTAAAGAAATAACGATAAATTAGAAAAATAAAGAAAAGTTGTAGCAAGAGAAAATTTTGGAGAATTTTTTTTTCGAAAGAAAAATTATAATATGTTTATTAAGGAGAGAAAAGTTATTGATAATTTTTTAGAAATAGATAAGTTATAGAGAAAACAAGGTTTGAGAGAGAAAAATTTAGAGAGAGAAAAACATTTTAGAGAAAAAAATAGAAAAAGATATTTGTTGGAGAGAGATAGGTAAAAGATGAGAAAAATAAGCATTAGAAGAAAAATGAATTTTTGAAAAACAGAAATCTGTTTTTAAAAACTACTTTTTTTTTTGTTTTTTAAATTTGCTTATAATTTCATAAACTTTTTTAAAAAACAAAAATGGTTATCAAACAAACCTGTTTTTCAAAAAAGAAAAAAAAAAAACAGAAAACAGAAAACAAAATGGTTATCAAACGACCTAAGGATTCAATTTATTTTTATTAAAAAAAAGATTCAAATTATTTTTTTTTCATTTGATTTTATTTATATATTTTACCTTTCTAGAGTTTTTTCTAACTGACAGATTCTTCATTTTATGAAATAAATTTTAATGGTGATTTTATATCATATTAAAATTTTGAATTAAAAATGATAGTTTTTTCTTTAATAAAGAAATACCTCAAGGAATGATTAGGGTTCTAAATCACTGTTAGAAAAGGGAAGAGAAGAAAATGTTAAATTTTTTTTTTGGTCCGATTTTATATCAAAAGCGATTTTATTTTATTTTTTGAAACTGCGATTTGATTGTTATAAACATGGAGGTTACAGTTCTAAAAAAATTTAATATTGCAATCTTATAGTCAATCAAGTTTTAAGTTATTCATATAAAAAAAAAAAAGTTTTAAGTTATCCTTTTACTCATCCCAGCAATAATAACTCAAACAATCTTTGAGAGAAAAAAAAAACTCTGAATTAATAAATACACAAATGTAAGTTATGTATGTTACTTTTCTTCCCCCTTCTTTTTATAGTTTGATATTATATCACACCTATAAATAGCATCTACACTTACCTTTGAAAAGCAAGCAGGCAAGTTTTCAAGTGAAAGAGAAAAGAAGGAAAAGATCAACTTTCAACTAAACAATGGCAAAGAGGACCAACACAACCGGAGCGCTACTAGTAGTGGTTCTTTTATTGGTGGTAAATTTGTTGGCCTTATGTCAATCTTCAATAGCTGATGACAACTACATATCACCGATATGGTATGGATGGGTAGATGAAGATAGAGGGATGACTCTAGCACCGTGCTTATATATAATAAAGAGTGATAAATGTCAAGTGGAACTTTATAACAATTACTTCAACATAAGCAAGAAGGAAATGGAACTCAGTTGTTGCGTATTTGTTAAAGCCATGGGCAAGCAATGTGCTAAATGGTTTGAATTTTGGTTCTCCTTTCCTGGATTAGAAGCCTTGAAGCCTAACCCGATGAAGTTTTACAATAATTGTGTCACAAGATTGGCTGCTCCCGCACCCAAGTCATTTTAAGCCTCAAAGTTAGGTCTTATGTGTTTGATCAATAAGTAACACATGTATCAATGTTCATGGTTTCCATGTGATCACAATGAAGACATTTATTTTTCTATTTTTTTTAAATTTTTAATATCTTTCATCATATTTAAAATAGGACCCGGAAATAAATTTGTTATCGATTTGTCTAATTAAAGAAAACAATAAAATTTTCAATATATATAACTTCCTTCAACTATTTGAGAATTTAAGATGATATAATTATATATATAACAAATCTGAAAATAGGTAAATGGAAAATCATGTCAATTAATTGTCATGCACTTTTGACCAAGAAGTCAAAATTTTGAATTCCCTCATTTCTAAATTGTTGTTGAACTCAAAAATAAAAATAATATAAAATAAAAAGAGAGTTAAGAAAGCAAATCGTAATCATGCTCGAAAGTACAAATTTTATGCCCGTTGAAATATGTCCTTTGTGGTGAACAATTTTTTTTTTTTTCTAGGAATACTTGTGGAGATAAATTTATAAGTATTTTTGCACGAACGAAAAATGAAAATAAACAGAGAATAAATTTATATATTTTTATTATGTTTTTTATACACTCAAAAGAAAATTGCTCAAAATGTTGTGTTTGAAATTATTTTATTAGGATCGGAGTACAATAATTCTGCCTCTAAAATTTTATTTGTCAAATATAATTTAAACAATGGTACAACTATATCTTTATTCATTTTATCAATGCTTTTTTTTAGTATATCAACATTAAGGGTGGGGAGATTCGAACCTCTGATCTCATGGTCGAGGATACATCATACATGTCAATTACAGCTGAGCTAAACTCGCTTTGGCTATTTTATCAATGCCTTATTCATAAAGTACCCTTTTCCTTATTATTTGTTGGGCTATTTTTCTGGTTATTTCATGGTTTATTGTCCGTTTGTAATGGGCCTCCTCCTTGAGCTATGTCAACAGAAGCCTCCTCCTCGTCTTTTTCTTCTACACCTCTTACCTCACCAGTCCTTTCTCCGTCTACTCCCATTACTACACCGGTTACTACACCGATAGACCAGACAGCTCAGCCACGCCCTTCTTTTCCCCAAATTCGTCTGAACTCCACCCCTGTATTTCAACAAGCTCGACCTACAATTCCTACTCAGACTCCACCTTAACCATACCCACAAAATCCATACCCATCTCAGCCCTTTTATCCACCTTCCACTGGTTTTTTCCAACCTTATTACCCTTCATCCTTTCCACGCCCACAATATCCTCCGCTACCGCAAGTACCTCAGATTCCTCAACCTCATTTTGCCCCAAATCCCTATCTGTCTTTACCTCAACCTCTATCCGTTAAGATCATAGATACGAATTTCTTACTCTGGAAGAATCAATTGCTGAATGCGGTGCTGGCCAATGGACTTCATGGCTTTCTCGATGGCTCTATACTGGCTCCTCCAAAGTTCCTGGATGCTCAACAATCTCAACCAAATCCTGATTATCTTACTTGGGAAAGTTACAATCGATTTATTATGTGTTGGATGTATTCCTCGCTTTCTGAAGAAAAAATGGGTGAAATAGTGAATCTGGAAACTGCCTCTAAAATATGGAACTCCCTGAAACGCTCTTATGACTCTAAGACTACTGCTAGGATAATGGGTCTTAAAACACAACTTCAACGAATTAGGGAGGATGGTCTCTCTATTAGTCAGTACTTGTCTCAAATTAAGGATATCACTGATAAATTTTCAGCTATTGGAGAGCCCATCTCTTATTGAGATCATTTGACTCATATCTTAGATGGTCTTGGGAGTGAATACAATGCGTTTGTTACTTCTATTCAAAACCGTGCTGATAATCCTGCCTTAGAGGATGTTCGTAGTCTTCTTCTTGCTTATGAAGCCCGGTTAGAAAAACAGAATAGTGTTGATCATCTTAACTTAGCTCAGGCAAATCTTGCTAGTCTTAGTCTCAACAATAATAGTCGTCGATCTACTTCTCGTCCATCTTCAATGACTTTCCCTAGACCTCCCTTCAATCCATTGCCTTTTACCTCCTCTCCCGTAGCTTCAATTGGTTTTTCTCCTAGTATTCTTGATAAGCCTCAATCTCAACCCTTACAAAAAATTGCCTTCCCGATCAAATACTAGCCGCCCTCAGTGCCAAATATGTGGTAAATTTGGGTATACCGCCTTTATTTGTCATCACCGAATCAACCTCGCTTATCAACCTCCTCCTCCATAAGCTATGCTAACCACTGCTCCTTCTTCTATTACTACAAATGATGTTGCATCTACTGTTTCCATGGAGTCTTTTCACCCCGATGAAAATTGGTTTCTTGACTCCGGTGTTACACATCATATGACATCAGATACTCCCGCTTTTTCTCAGTCTATGTCTTATGTTGGTGGTGAACATGTGACCGTTGGGGATGTGGTAAGCATATTTCTATCTCTTGTATTGGTTCTCAATTACTTCCTTCTTGTTCTCCTAAGCCTCGTTTTCTAGATTCTGTGCTTTATACTCCAGCTATCACTAAAAAAATTATTGAGTGTGGCTCGTCTTTGTAAAGATAATAAAGCATTCGTTGAGTTTTATTCTTCTTCTTTTCTTGTCAAGGATCTTCAAACCAAGCAGGTTCTTCTCACGGGAACTCTTGAAGATGGTCTTTATCGTGTGTCTCATTCTTCGAAACTATTTTCTGCTTCTTCTGGTGTCCATGGTCGTCCCCCCAGCTACTGCTTTCTTATCTTCAGTTGCTGCCCCCAATTGGTAGCAACTGAAAATAAGCAGGTTATATCTTCTATTAATGTTTCTTGTTCTAATGTTAGTGAGTTTTGTTCTTCATGTCAAATGGCCAAGAGCCATCGTTTACCATTTTCTTTAGCTGAAAATAAGTCATGTAAATCGTTTGAACTCGTTCATTCTGATGTATGGGGGCCTTCCTCGGTTGTTTCAGTTACAACTTTCATAAACTTATGTTTCGTTCTAAGGAGTGTCTCTTTCTTGGCTATAGCTCTAACCATAAGGGTTATTTGTGTCTTAATCCGATTTCTGGCTGGTTATATATTTCTCGTCATGTTATTTTTAATGAAATTTTTTCCCTTGCTCCAAGGTTGATATCAAATTTGGTCCTATTAAGTCCTCCTCCCCGGATCAGTTCTCTTTTTCTCCTTCCCCTTTTTCGATCATGCCTTATGTTTCTTCTTCTCCCCCTGTGTTGAGTTCTCCTTCTATATCTCTGTCACATCCCCCTGGTTTCACTCTCTCCCCAACCCATCATGTTCATCATCTATCTAAGGCAGTCCCTACCACTTCTCCATCTCTCTTTATCCCAGCCGCCTATCACCCGTGCTTCTTCTACAATTTATTCTCCTCCAGCCTCTGCTGTTCCAGCTACCTCTCCTTTATCTTCTGTTTCGGCTGCTTCACAATGTGCTGCTCTCCCTCCTTTATCTTCTGCTTTGTCTTCGGCCCATGCTCCCTCTTCCACTACTGTACCTACGGTCTCTTCCCTCCCTACTGTTTCTGCTCTCCCTTCATCCGGTACAGCAATTCATGTCTACCCCATGGTAATTCGTGCGAAGGCTGGTATCCATAAGCTTAAGTGTTGGTTGTCCACTGCCTCTTCTGTTTTATCTCTTCCTTCTGAGCCCACCAACTTTAAGACGACTGTTAAATGTGTTGAGTGGCGTGAGGCTATGCAAAAGGAGTTTGATGCTTTGGTTAAGAGTCACACTTGGTCACTTGTTCCACTATCTCCCAATTATAAAGTGATTAGTTGTAAATGGGTCTATAAACTCAAGCTTAGACCAAATGGGAAGATAGAAAGGTATAAGGCTCGCTTAGTTGCTCGGGGCTTTGATCAAGCGTATGGGAAAGATTGTTTTGAAACGTTTAGTCCCGTGGTTAAACCGACTTTATCCACTTGGTTCTATCTCTTGTTGTACAATTTAATTGGTTTATTAAGCAACTAGACGTGCATAATGCCTTTCTTAACGGTGATCTTCATGAGGATGTGTATATGGCTCAACCAAAGGGGTTTATTGATGAAAAAAGGCCAACTCATGTTTGCAAACTGCAAAAGGCGCTCTATGAGTTAAAACAAAGTCCTCGTGAATGGTTTTTAAAGATTAGCAACTGTCTTTTACAATGGGGTTTTACTGCTGCAAAATCTGATACTTCGCTGTTTGTTTTTCGGAAGAATTCAGTTTTGGTTATTTTCCTCATTTATGTGGATGACATACTTATTACAGGAAATAATTTGCCTTTTATTGAAAGGTTTATTGCTTCCCTCAATAATCTTTTTGCCTTTAAGGATCTTGGAAACCTATCTTATTTTTTAGGCAATGAATTTCGACGGGATGGTCAGTCTTTACATATGTGCCAAACTAAATATTTTTTGGATATTCTGAAAAGAGCAGATATGGTGGATTGTAAGCCAGTTGATACTCCAATGGCCAATGGTTCTGTGTTATCCATTCATGATGGGGATCCTATGCCCGATCCTAAGAAATATAGGAGTATTGTGGGAGCGCTTCAGTATTGTACTCTTACTCGTCCAGATCTAAGTTTTGCTGTTAATAAGGTATGTCAGTTTCTTCATGCCCCATCCTCTACTCATTGGAATGCTGTCAAACGCATTCTTCGGTATTTAAAGGCTACCATGTCACTTGGTGTTTCATTTTCTTCCTCCGATCATCAGTCCTTGGTTTGTTATACTGATGTTGACTGGGCTAATTGTCAGGATGATCGTCGGAGTACTAGTGGCTACTGTGTTTTTCTTGGGAATAATTTGATTTCTTGGTCATCTGCCAAACAAAAAGTCGTTTCTCGCTCTAGTGCTGAATCCGAGTACAGGGGAATGTCTAATGCCACTGCTAAGATTATTTGGCTTCAATCTGTTTTGTCCGATCTCGACTTCCCTTCTTCGGTGCCGCTATTCTTGTGTGATAATATTAGCACCACCTACCTTGCAGTGAATCCCGTGCTTCATACTCATTCCAAACATATTGAGATTGATCATCATTTCATTCGAGAATGAGTTTCGCGTCAACAACTTTTAGTTCGATTCGTTACCTTAGAGGATCAGTTTGCCGACATTATGACCAAGCCACTTCCTACGGTTCGTTTTCAGCGTTTACGCACCAAGCTTTCTGTTCATGGCTGCCCAGTTTCGCTTGCGGGGAGATCATAAAGTACCATTTTCCTTATTATTTGTTGGGCTATTTTCCTAGTTATTTCATGGTTTATTGTCCGTTTGTATTGGGCCTATCTGTGTATCGCGCGTGGCCTATTTACCTTGCTATTTATCTTGTACCTCTCAACTGCTTTATTCATTGAGCTGTAATATCATACACAGTGATTTCTCCTCTACCTTTTCCCTATTTTAGACTTATAACTATATACATATGTCGCCACGTGCCTGCGACGCGGAGCGACCGACGTCCTCGAAAAGGGATAAAAATAAAAGGAGTCGCCACCAATCTTTTTTATGGTGTGATTGGACACCAAAATAGATAAAATTATCATTTTAAGAAAAATAATAAAAAAAATGGTATGCGAAAACCAGATTTGGGTTCGGTAGTTGTTTGTGTATGGGGAAGGTGTTAGCACCCCACAACACCCATTAAAAACGGTGGTCAAAATTTTATCTTGAATTGAAGAAAAATTATAAAAATATTATAATTTAGGAAAAAAAATATTTTTTAAAACAATGTCTTATTTTACCTCTCATTACTCCAATATTTGAAGTAATGAATCCCATAAAATAAGTGGAATTTATCCATTGATTTTTGCTTTATTAGAATTAAAATTGTTAAAGCAATATTGAGTTTTAAATATATACAACAACGAATATCTAAGGATTCAATTGATATTGTTTTTATTTTATTTTATTTACATATTTTAAATTTCGAGCTTTTTCTATTGACTGATTCTTTTTTTTTAAAACAAAATTTAGTATTAATTTTATATCATATTAATTTTTTGGACTAAAAATGATAGTTTTTTTCTAAAGAAAAAATAGCCTCAAAGGTATTGCTAAGATTCTAAATGTCCGTTAGAAAAGGAGAAAGAACGCAATTTTAGGCCCCATTTGATAACCATTTGATTTTTGATTTTTTGTTTTTTAAAATTAAGCTTATACACACATACTTCCACCAATGAATTTTTTGGTTTTAGTATCAATCTTCTACCTTGATTTCAAAAACTAAGTCCAATTCTGGAAACAAAAAAAAAGTAGTTTTCAAAAACTTCTTTTTGTTTTTAAATTTTGGCTAGCAATTCAAATGCAACCTTAACTAGGATGAAAGTCATGGTAGGAAATCTAAGAGAAAACAAACATAATTTTCAAAAACAAAAAACCAAATAGTTATCAAACGGGACCTTGGTTTTTGGTTTGTGGTTTTTGAAAATTAGACTTATTTTCTTCCAATTTTCCTACCATCGTTTTCATCCTTGTCAAGGATACATTTGAATTCCTAGTCAAATTCCAAAAACAAAAACAAGTTTTTTAAAACATGGAAAGAAATGTATTAAAAAACAAAGAAACTTGTAAGTGAAAGTAGTGTTTATAAGCTTAATTTTAAAAAACCAAAAGCCAAAAACCAGATGGTTATCAAACGGGACCTTATTTATTTATTTATTTTTTGTTCGTTTTTCTAGCCAAATGAGTTATATTGTTATAAAAATGGAGGTTGCAGTTTTAATATTGCAATCTTATAGTTATAGTCAATCTGGTTTTAAATTCTCCTTTTACTCTTCCCACTAATAATAACTCATACAATCTTGGAAAAAAAAACTCTTATAATTAATCAATACACAAAGGTAAGTTATGTATGTTACTTTTTTCTCTCTATTTTTATTTACAATTTCATATCATCACAACTATAAATAGTCTCTAATCTTAGATCTGAAAAGCACAACAGGTTTTTAGGAAAAGAGAATAGAAGGAAAAGATCAACTTTCAACCAAGCAATGGCAAAAAGGACCAACACAACCGAAGCGCTACTAGTAGTGGTTTTTTTATTGGTGGTAAATTTATTGGCCTTATGTCAACCTTCAATGGCCGATGACAACTACATATCACCGATATGGTATGGATGGGTAGATGAAGATAGAGGGATGACTCTAGCACCGTGTTTATACATAATAAAGAGTGATAAATGTCAAGTGGAACTTTATAACAATTACTTCAACATAAGCAAGAAGGAAATGGAACTCAGTTGTTGCGTATTTGCTAAAGCCATGGGCAAACAATGTGCCAAATGGTTTGAATTTTGGTTCTCCTTTCCTGGATTAGAAGCTCTAAAGCCTAATCCGATGAAGCTTTACAATAATTGTGCCACAAGATTGGCTGCTCCTACACCCAAGCCACTTTAAGAATTGAAATTGGTTTTTTGTGTTTGATCAATAAAATAACATACTTATCATGTGATCAATGAATCCACTTTTTTTTCTCTATCTTTTTTTTTTAATATCTTTCATCATATTTAAATAGAATCTGGAAATAAATTTGATATCGTCCTATCTATCTAACTAAGGGAAAAAAAAATTAAAACCACAGATCTTTTTTTTTCGGAAGCAACTAACTTAATTGAAAAGTTATTTCCTCAGGAAGGTTTTGTTCATCAATTAAGATATATTTACCTGGCCACGGTCTAACAAATGGTCACTGTTTTTGCAAATTGTTACCATATTTAAATATGTGGCACTATTTATATTTATGGGGCAATGAACTGCACGATGCAGTCATTTTTATTTGAGTCGTTTGCTTGTGAATTGTATTAGGCTCGGTTTGATTACTATTTCATTTTTTTTTCAGTTTCACTCACAAATTTCTTTGTTTTGTTATCTACATTTTTCCCATGTTTTCAAAAACCAAGTCAAATTTTGAAAAAAAAAAAGTAGTTTTCAAAAACTTGTTTTTGTTTTTAGAATTTGGCTAAGAACTCAAATGTCTCCTTAACAAAAATGAAAATCATTGTAAAAAAATTGAGAAAAAACAAACATAATTTTCAAAAACAAAACAAAAAACCAAATGGTTACCAAACGGGGCCTAAAGTGATCGTTTGATAAACATTCAGGCCTCATTTGATAACCATTTGGTTTTTAAAAATTAAGCTTGTTTTCTCTCAATTTCCTTATAATGATTTTCATTTTTGTTAAGGACACATTCGAATTCTTAGCCAAAAACAAAAACAAGTTTTTGAAAACTACTTTTTATAGTTTTCAAAACTTGATTTGGTTTTTGAAAACAAGAAAGTAGATAAAAAAATCAAGAAACCTACAGGTGGAAGTAGTTTTTTAGCTTAATTTTCAAAAATCAAATGGTTATCGATTGGGGACTTAGTTTTTTTGTTTTCAATTTTCAATTGTTATTTTTTATTTTAAAAAAACTGTTGTAATCAATTCATTTTTCTATTTTTCAAATCTGAGAAACATTTTTTTTTAATTTTATTAAAGAAAATTGAAAACGAAAAAAAGTCGGTTTTAGAAGATCTGTTTGCACAAATAGCAAAATAGATTAAAATAATTATAAATATATAGCAATATTTCAAATTGTTTGCAAATATAGCAAAATTGAAATATTATAAAAGAAAATCAGAATATAAAAATTAAAAAAAAAAAAAAAAAAAAAAAAAAAAAAAAAAAAAAAGTGCAAAAGTTAGAAAATATAAGGAAAAAAAAAAGAAAAAAAGGGCATAATCCACTTGTCTCACACAAAACTTAGTTTCCTTTCTAATTTTTGCACTTTTTTTTTTAACAATTTTTGCACTTTCTCATTTTTTATTTTTTATTTTCCAATTTTTAAATGATGGTAAATTTGTTTTACTTTTTCATTTTAATATATTTGGATAACAAATTTTGAATATATATTTTGTGGAAATAAAAAAAATAAAGATATTTAATAATGAAAGATGACTCAACCAATAATAAGTAGAGATATGAAGAACAATTTCAATAAAGAAACAGATAGAGTTCTTTTTTTAAAAATTTGTTTTCTTTGCTTTAGGTAATATTCTGCTCACCAACATTCAATACCACATTAAAAAGGAAAAGATATTTAATTTTTGTTTTCAAAATTTTTAGTTCTTTCAACCCTTGAAATTCTTTTTTTCTTCTTTTATGTTATTATTAGTATTATTATTTTGGGAAAACTTTAAATTATACCTATCAAGGTGATTTTCATCTCAAACTTTCAATTTCATCCAATTAAACTCCAGATTTGGATAATTGTTGCAATTTCTACCATCAGTTTAATTTTTGTCAATTCACTAACTAATTTTAACAAAAAGAAAATAAAAACAATACAAAAATATTCGTAAACTCACTAATTCCAATAACAACTTTCATTATTAAACATCCCTGTCTTTTTTTTTCACAAAATATATATACAAAAATTGTTATCCAAATATATTAAAATGAGAAAGCAAAACAAATTTACCATCATTAAGAAATTGGAAAATAAAAAGATATAAAATGAGAAAGTGCAATTTTTTTTTAAAAAAAAAAAGAAAGTGCAAAAATCAGAATATAAAAATTAAAAAAGTTAAAATGGCAGAATTAGAAAATAATAAAAATGAGAAAGTGCAAAAATTAGAAAATATAAGAAAAGAAAAGAAAAAAAGAAAAATAAAAAAAGATGGCCTCTTTTCTCTGACAACAATTTCTTGAAATTGTTCTTCATATTAAATGGCGAAGATTTTGAGTTATTATCAAAATCAATAATGGTGAGGCTTTTGAGTTTTCTTTTAGATGTTGAGCGGTTTAGTAATTCTGGGAATCAAACTAAGTTTAGGTTTTTTTTTAAAAAAAAAAAAATTATTCTTATAATTGAATTAAAAACATATTAGCAATAAAAAATAATAAAATTCCAACTCATTGTAAATGTATTTCGTCTTGTGATTGTTTCTTTGAATGAAATTGCATCTTTTGTCTAAAAAAAAATATAAAATAATAAAATAATTTAAAATAGGGAAAAATACCTTTTTGGTCCCTAAGTTTTGAGGAACATGTGCGTTTGGTCCCTAAGTTTTCAAAATGGACCTTTTTGGTCCCTGAGTTTTGAGAAATATGTTTAAAAGGTTCCTAATATCTTCCTCGGATGCTGACAGTCCAACGCTGATTGACTTCACAAAATGTGCTTTCTGGGTGCGTATAAACAAGGTACCTCTAAATTTCCTTACTTCTGGAATGGCTTGAGCCCTTGGTAGTGAGATAGGTCCGGTCGTAGAGGTGTCGGGCGAAGGTTGGGGGGATTGGATTGGGCCTATCATGAGAGTTCAGGTTGTTTTGGATGTCACAAGACCGTTGCGTCGGGTGGTTCGTCTTCAATTAAATTCCGAGAATTATAGGTGGTGCCCAATTCAGTATAAGTGCCTCCCAGATTTTTACTTTAGGTGTGGTCGCATTGGTCACTCCATCGTGAATGCTCCATTGAGAACCCGCCGACAATGTCCGAAGACCGCTTCCCTTTTGGTGAATGGCTTTGTGCCCCACCTTTCAGACGTCCGGCTCTGAAAGTCGTGGATGAGGAGGCTGTGGATGGCAATGACAATGATAATAGATAGCGGAGAGGTCCGGGTAGAGGGTTGGGTCGAGGTATGGGTCGGGGTCGTGGCCACACTACTATTGTAGGTGAGGAGGATGTGGCGGTTGATAGTGGTTCTGGGCAGGGGATGGAAGATGATTTGGCAAGGGAAGCGGGACCATCTACAGCTGATTCTATTAGGTCTACGGTCCAACCGCAGGTAGTAGAAGAGCTTCCTCCACAAGGTGTGTTATCACCTTCTGTAGCCAAAGGCAAGGTTGTGGTAGAGGGTCAGCCTCCGAATCAGGTATTAGAAAGCGGTACCGTTGCCCCCTCGTGCCGGTGTCTGGCAGGAAAGAGTGGAAGAGATTGGCTCGTGGAATTTTGACGGATATGACCAATGTGATGGATCATGAGAGCAGTAAGCAGAAGATGAGTCTTCCTTTGAGTGAGAATATAAGGAAGGAAAAGGATGAGAAACGAAGGAAAGGGACGGATGTGGATGTGATGGTGTGTGCATTTGGTGACCTGAATTTGGCGGTGGCTGGTTCCCAGCCCCGCCCGAAATTATGAGCCTCATATTTTGGAACGTTCGAGGTTTAGGGTCACCTCGAGCGCTCCGTCGCTTGAACAAACTAGTTCAGGTAAAACGGCCCTTGGTGCTGTTTATTTCCGAAACTAAAGTTAAGTCTTTCAGAATGGATATAGTTAAAAGAAATCTGGGCTACAATTGTTGTTTTTCGGTAGATTGTGAGGGTAGGAGTGGCAGTCTGGCTATTCTATGGGACGCATCTCTCTCCTTTAGCCTCTTTTCCTACTCAAATAATCATATTGATGGGTGGGTGTTGTGGAACGATTGTAGGTGGCGTCTGTCGGGTTTCTATGGTTTTCCTTCCGTGGAACTTCACGATCAGTCATGGTCTCTTTTGAGTAGATTGAAGGGGTGCATGCTCTGACACTCCTTGGCTTATTGAGGGAGATTTTAATGCATTCCTCTACCAGGATGAGAAGGAGGGTGGTTTAGATAAACCGTTGGCCGAGCTGACGGCTTTTCAGGACACCGTTGATTAGTGTGGGCTTATTGATCTGGGCTATTCTGGTGACCATTTCACTTGGTGTAACAGAAGGCCTGGAGAAGCGACTATTTATGAGCGGTTGGATCGCTGTTTTGGCACACCCTTGTGGCAGGACCTATTTCCGAATGTTGTGGTAAATCATATGGATTACAGTGGATCTGATCATCGCCCTGTGGAACTGATTCTAGATCCTCTGTCGTCCCATTGGGGGAGGTATAAGCAACGTATAGATCGATTTGCGAAGGCATGGTTACGGTACCCTGAACTGCAGGGTGTGGTCCGTAGAGCTTGGGTGTTGCCTTCTCCAGCCCCCACCCTCGTGAGGCCCCAATCTCTAGTCAATTTGGCAAGTAATTGTATGCGCTCTATGGCGGTTTGGGGGAGGTCAAAACTGGGGGATTTTCCCAAGCGTATTAGTATAGCCAACCAAAGGGTTCAGAGGGTGTCAGACTCTCGTGATACACTGATTCAGGCTGAGACTCAATTAGAGGAGATTCTATAGGAAAAGGAAATTTATTGGAGACAGAGGTCGCGGGAGTTGTGGCTCCGGGAAGGGGACCGAAATACCCGGTGTTTCATCGTCGAGCATCTCACAGACGAAAAACCAACTGAATAGTGAGGCTTGAGGATGACCAGGGGACATGGCACGAGGATAAGAGTGTAGTCTCTCTCATGGTCACAGAGTACTTTCAAGACCTCTTCTCGTCATCGAACCCCAGCCAGAGTGATTTGGATTTGGCTTTGCGGGATGTGCATCCCTGTGTGGATTGGGAGACGAATAGTGAGCTCTTAAGGCCTTTTTCTTCGGAGGAGGTTCTTTTAGCATTAAAGCAGACACACCCCCATAAAGTCTCGGGCCCAGATGGACTGTCGGGCAGTTTTTTCAAAAATCATTGGCAGGTTGTAGGGAATGATGTGATCCAAAGTTGTTTGGCGGTCTTAAACGATGGTTGCTCCCCAGGGCCCATCAATGACACAATGATTGTTCTCATCCCGAAAGTTAAGTCTCCTCGCCGGATTTCAGAGTTTAGACCGATCTCTCTCTGTAATGTTAGTTATAAGCTGATCTCGAAAGCTATAGTGAACCGTATGAAGCTTGTCCTAAATAAGGTTATATCCCCAAACCAAAGTGCATTTATTCCAGGGAGATGTGCAGTAGACAATGCAATTATGGGATTCGAATGTATCCACGAGCTGAGGAAACAGGCAGTAGGGACCTCCAGATGGGCTGCTTTGAAACTGGATATGAGCAAAGCCTATGATAGGGTGGAATGACCCTTTATCCAACAGATTATGCTTCGATTGGGTTTTACTCAAGACTGGGTGGATCTAATTATGAGATGTGTGGGCTCAGTTTCTTTCTCTTTCAATCTAAACGGGGAGAAGCTAGGGCACGTGGTTCCATCAAGGGGTCTCCGCCAGAGGGATCCTTTGTCTCCTTACCTATTCCTCCTGTGTGCTGAAGGTTTATCAATGTTGCTTCGTGGGGCTGAACAGAGGTCTCTTATTTCAGGTTTTCGAATTGCTCGCTCTTCCCGTCAGTTTCACACCTGTTTTTTGCTAACGACAACTTGCTGTTCTTTAGAGCTAAAGCAGCTGAGGGTGGAGTTGTTCGAGACATCTTGTTGCTGTACGAGCGTGCTTCAGGCCAAACCATCAATTATGAGAAGTCGGTTGTGGCTTTCAGCCCGAACACAGGGGGTGACTGCAGGCAATACATTAGCCAGATCCTATCTGTTGAGTGCAAATCGTGCTATATTCGGTATTTAGGCCTCCCATCGTTTATACCTCGTAACAGGTCTGGATCATTGAAGTTCATCAAAGATCGAGTATGGAAACAGGTTCAGGGATGGAAAGGCAAGTTTTTCTCCACTAGAGGTAAGGAAGTGTTGCTAAAGTCGATTGTGCAAGCCATCCCATGCTATACGATGAACTGTTTCAGGCTTCCAAAAGACTTGATTCGCGAGATCCATCGTCTTATGGCTAACTTCTGGTGAGACAATGCAGATGGGAGTAGAAAGATCCACTGGATGAGTTGGGACTCCCTTTGTCTCCCCAAATGTCGTGGTGGACTGGGTTTCAGAGACATGGAACTGTTCAATCAGTCACTTTTGGCAAAGCAGTGTTGGCGCGTGTTTCGAGATCCCACCTTCCTCCTTAGTTTGGTGCTAAAAGGCCGCTATTTCCCTAGTGGCTCTCTCCTTGGGGCTGATTTGGGGCATAGACCTTCATATGTCTGGAGAAGTTTGTTGTGGGGGCGTGATCTTCTGGTCCGAGGGTGTCAATGGCGAATAGGTAATGGGTCCTCAGTCCCTATCTATTTCTCGAATTGGCTCCCAAACGAGTTTTCACTCCAGGTTCACTCATTTCCCTCCTTGCCTTTGACTAGTTGTGTTCGGGATTTGTTTACAGAATCAGGGCAGTGGGATGAGGGGAAGATTCAGTCACACTTTACTGTATCGGACAGCGAAACAATCTTAAAAATCCCACTCTGCAACACTTTGTCAGAAGATCAGTTGATATGGCGTTTTGAGAAGAATGACCTTTTTACCGTCAAAAGTGGATATCGTTTAGCTCATTGCCTGAAAGTCCAGAATCAACCATCTTCATCATATTAGGCCCTTTGGCAGGGGTGGTGGTCAAGTCTATGGAAGATGGATATCCCCAGTAAAATCAAGTTCTTCTTTTGGAGACTATCACATAACCGTCTACCCACCAAGGAAAATCTTCTCAAAAGAGGTATGGACATTCCTTATACTTGTGTCTTATGTGAATCTTCCTCTGAAAATTGTTTTCATGTGTTCTGGGACTGTCCTGTGGTTAAGTCTATGTGGTGCTGCTCCAAATTTGTGTCTGTATATCTTTCCTTAGTTGATTTGAACTTTGAATCTCTGCTGTGGGCGTTGAAAGATAGAGTTAATAGGCCGGATTTTGAATTAATTGTTGTGTTCTGGTGGGCTGAGTGGAACTTACATAACAAGCTGTTTTGGGGGGCAATTCTGATGAATGGAATTTAATGAAGTTGCCTTTGGATTATATTCAGTCTTTTCGGAATGCAGTGGCGAAAGGTGCCCAGTGTTCACCTGGTTTGCAGGTTCCTCCGGTGGTTTCTGTGTCTTCGTGGATTCCTCCGGCACCGGGGGATCTTAAGTTGAACATAGATGCTGCGGTGAGACCAGAATCTGGGCTGGTGGGGGGAGGATTTGTCCTTCTTAATCACAGAGGAGAAGCTCTTTTAGTGGCTTGTACGCTTCTGCCTAGTGCCTAGAATGTCGATTTGGTCGAAGGCATGGCTATGTTGAGGGGCATCCGGGTGGCACGAGACATGGGTTTTTTTAGTTTTCACGTGGAGACTGATTCACAGAGGCTATCCAGAATTCTGAATGAAAACGTAAGTGATGCTTCGAAAGTTGGTGCAATTGCGGAACAGATTAGAGTTTTGCTTCGGCAATATAGTTCATGTAGGGTGCTGTTTACACCCAGACGAGGTAACATGGCAGCTCACACTATGGCCTTTTTGGATTTTCATTATGTTGATTCTACTTGGGTTGAGGAATGGCCCATTGAGGCCTGTGATGTACTTTGTCGTGAACTCTTTTCTTAATGAATTGGCTGCCTTTTGATCTAAAAAAAAAAAGGGGCAGTGGAGGAATCTCTCTCTAATCACGAAAGGCCTTTAGCTTTGCTCACTTTGTTTCTAATTCAGTTTTTCTTGTATTCCTCAAAAATAGCATTAGCAAGAGAGGTCCCTTCAAGATTAAACTGAAAATTGAACTGAAAATATATTTCCCTCTTGAGCTCATATTCGAGAATAAACTGAAAATTACTTCCCAATGTACTGATTTCCATTAGCTTAGCAACAACCTTCTAGGACTTTAGAAGGGGTCACTTCGCTTGTTTTTTTTTTTTTTTAACAATATGTACGGCGGAGGATTCGAATCTCGCTGATCTCTTGATCGAGGGTAAGTATATACTTTGTGTCAGTTAAATTATGCTCATGTTAGTGTCACATTGCTTAGTTGAAAGTTTTTTTTTTTCCTTTTGAAATTTGATTGTGTTTTTGCAATGCAAAGCCACTCTTTTATTTATTTATTTATTTTGAGTTGCAAATCCACAATTAAATAATTCTTGAAAAATCACTTCAATAAAAAGAGAATAATATAAGTAATTTTCATACATATTGATTCAAATAAATTTCGGCCGTTAGTGTGATAGCTCAATTTATTGAGCTATATTTTATATTATTTTAGCGTTAGTCTTGAGGTTTATTTGGCCAATTTTATGTGTATTTGATTCAATTTTGTAGGAATCAAACTTTTAGATGGAATTTGATGTTTTTAATGAATACCGGTGCGATTTGAGAGAAAAAGAATAGATTCAAGCGAAGAAATGAGCAAAAGAAAGCAAGGTTCAAGGCCTCCATCCGAGAGGGCACAGCGTCTCAACGTTGGCCCAAAAGTCAGAATGCGCGGATTCGAGGCAGCGTCGAGACACTACCTCCACAGCGTCTCGACGCTGCGACACTTTCCAGATCTGTTAGGGCACACAACGCGACAGAATGTGGCTTATAAACTGAGGGGATCGAGGGAAGTTGATTTTCGGAGCTTAGATCGTGAGGATCGTGACGGGAAAGTGCGGCAATCACGGCTAGCAAGTTTATTCTTTCTCCCTTTACTTCTTGTACTGATTTTATGATGTATTGGACAGATTTTTCTTGTGATTTTGAGACTATGAGTAGCTAATTTCCGTTTCTTAAGGGCTTGATGTAGCCATTAGATTGTATGAATTAATTTAGGGATTTTTGTGGACGGTTCGTAACGCCTTTTATTTATGCAATTGAATGCTTAATGCTTATAATCTCTTGATCACGGATTGTATATGTTGTTTTATCTGAACTAATTGCTCGAGAGAGGGTAGTTTAGATTAGATTATCAATTGCACGACTTAGGTGGTTCTATAATCGGGAGATTTAGGATTGCTTGAGAAACCGTTATAAGGATTGTTCCTTAATGCTTATGCTTGTTGTAGAAATTAGATAGGGATATCAATTTCTTAATTTTGCATAACGAATTGATTGTGCTCGGGAGAGGCTTTTAATAATCAATAATCCTTGGTTTATGAAATCGTTACGTGTCCATTCATATTCAATCACTGAAATAATTCATGCATCTAATAGGTGAAATCAATTCCCTACAGCTTTTCTCCATTAAGTTTCCACCATTTTTATTGCTTTGAGTAGTTTTTAATTAATTTGCATCTTTCTCGAATTTTTTCTCTAAATAAAATTGGGCGAATATACCTTTAGTAATTAGGTGAACTAGAAAACCAATCCAAAGGACGACATTCGATTTTTAATCACTATATTATAACTTGGGCCCGTACACTTGCGGTTAGCAATTTGCGTATCATAGTGCATGTGTTTTACCACTTAAATATTGTGATTCAATGGATCATGGAAACTGTGAGCGATCGAGACATACCAATGACTCCCGCTTAACTTAGTGGATACCACCTCCTCACAACCATTTCAAGCTAAATGACATGGAGGGTGTATGCATCATTATTTAGCAAATGGTGAGATGGGATCGGACATGATCATCAGAAACTCAAAGGGTGAAACGATGACAGCTATTGAAAATTTCAGGAGAACGAGTTGCTCTGTAGAGTGGGCAGAAGCACTGGCGCTTATAGAGGGTGTTCGTCTAGCCATGAATTCCCGATCGGGCTTATCACCAGTCTAGCCAGAGATGGATTCCAAAATTGTTTGGAATCTTCTTCATAACCACGACCATCATCTAAACGAGATTGCTCCTGTAATTCACCAACTCAAACTATTGGCCACAAATCATCACACATTAGGGGGTTCTTACTAACCCCAAGGGACGACAACAAAGTAGCACACCAGTTAACTACTCATGCACGTACAACAAAACACAATGAAGTTTGGTTAGAAGTTTGCCCTCCTTAGACTCACAACATTTTAGACTAAAAAACGCCTCAAACGTACGTTCCGACCATTTCTTTGGAATCTTTGTAGTTTTTTGTTTTAACTGTTCTTCTCAAAAAAAAAATGGTGATTCAATGATTTATTGTTAATAGAGTTAGTAAAATATAATCTAAATCTAAGAAACATATCATTATTATTATTATTTTTTGAGAAGACTAAGAAACATGTCATTATTCCTTTTCTATTCCCATTTTCAAATACTTATAAATCTTAATAAAAAAAATGAAGAACTTTCTTTTTAATTTTTTTTTTTTAAAAAAAACTACCATTATTTTTTAACTAAAAAAACTATCATTATTTATAATTCCAAAACTATTTCATAGTAACTCACATCAATTAATGATTTACTATTATAAAACTTTTTATTAAAGTTAAATGGTTATTCCACGCATAACTTTCTTTAGTCTAAATAGCTCCCTGTGCCCCTCCTATTCTTTATTTGCATACACAAACTTTTTTTAAAAAAAAAAAAAAAAAAATTAATAGACACAATCATACTTTATGAAGTGATCCCTTCTTTTTTTCATATAAAAATGGCAACACTAAATAATCAAGGGTCCGTTTGGTAACGTTCTCGTTTCTTATTTCCGTTTCTTCATTTTTAATAAAGAAAAATAGAATTTCATGACCCTAACACCTATACATTCAATAATAATAAACCTATATTCTTATTTATGTTTGGAAAAAATTGGAAACAAGAACAAAAAAGGAGAAACTAGTTTTAGTTGTTCCCAAAAGTTCTATACAAATTTTGGGAGTGTTTCTAAAAAATGAGAAACAAGAAACATACATAGTTATTAAATGCTTAGATTTCTTAATAAAATTGGAAACAAGAAACAAGAAACGAGAACGTTACCATACGGGCCCTATATGACCCATCATCTTGCTAGAACAGGGTGGACTTTAAATTCTTCTAAGAGTTGGTTTAACTTTTTTCCTCTTTAGGTTTCAGAATTAAATGATTTGGATGTCAGGTCAGATAGGTGCATTAGTGGGTGCCTGTCCCACTAATGGAAGCTCTTGCTCTTTTTGAGTTTTTTGACTCTCTTTGTTCTCAAAAAAAAAAAAATGATGATTACGATTTAAAGTTTTTCATTTAACATGATGAGTTTAGATATATATATCTTCAACCTACAATATTCTTGTCAGTCCAAATTATAGAGAAGATATAAGGAGGGATGAAGAAACAGTCTAGCAAGAACAAACGGTCTAATACCATGGATGCTTAGAAAAGCTATTAATCGAGCAGTTAGTCACCACAAGTCCGATCTTAATGAGGACAATATGGTCATCCGAGTGTTTACTCAAATGTGGAAATGAGCAAAATGTTGGCCCAAGCTCATTTGCAAGAATTGACTTAGTTATTTATGAGAGAAACATGAACAACAATGGTTGTTATTTTTATAGCTTATTTGTCGTTGGACTCTAATTAGATTTCAAATTCAAGTGTATTGTGAAACAAATTAAACGAAATATATACTTTTTAGAAATGTTTCACTATCTCATTCTCTGTATTTATTTAAGCATAATTTATTATCAACCATGACGTCTTTTTTAGTACAACCAACATGATAATATCATAAGAAGGAAAAGAAACCATACAGGAAATGGTAGACAACAATAATTCTTGGTCGGAAGAGGTTATTCTTAGTACTTAGGACCCGGTTGGAATAACTTTTAATTTAAACATTTTTCAAGAATGTATTTTCTTTTAAACATTTTGTATAAAAAGTATTTTAAACACTTATATCTTTGGTTACATTTCATGTTTTTATACCTAAATTATTATATACTTAAAAACTCTTTTTCAAAAATTGCTTTTAGGTGTTTCTCTCAAAATGTTATTTCTCAATCACATGTTTTAATAAGTCATTTTTAGTGACCGTTAAACACTATAATATTTTTTCAAAAGGAATTTCTGTAAAAAAAAAAATTAAACACTTGAAATTAGTTTAAGGAAAATTTTATTATGGTCAGGGCTTAGTTTCAACTTTAGCTTCTTTTTTTACTTTATACTACATGGATAGGAAGAGGTCATTGAATTTATGGAACTCCTTGCCATACCTTTGCCTAAAATGATTTAACATAAGGTTGGGTTGTTGTTATCTTTCATTAATGATACAGAAGTTTGGGTAATTATAACTAAAAGATAAGGATGATAACAAAAGCTATGTTTCTAGTTCAATTAATTATCTTCTTCTTTGTGAAAGTCAAAAGTTAAAAGTAATAGGTGCTTGGTTTTTTTTAGAAAATACATTGAATCTTATCAAACTATGTCAAAAACGCGTATTACCTAATAAAATTTCAGTATATACTCTATTACTAGCAAAATAGTCTTTTAGGAATAATATCATTAAATATATCTAAAAAAAGGCATGCCAATAAAAAGTATGGAGGTATACAAGAAGAAACTTCTTTAATTTTTCCACTCTTGGATCATTTCTATTATTTCAACGATAACAATGTTCTTCTACCATTTTTTTTTTAAGATTAAAATTCATTAAAAACTCACCAAACTACAACTACTCTCCATAAATGAGTTACATCCTAAAATATTTTGAGAACTAAATCCTTACATATTGCCAACTAAGACATTTGTCATCAAACAGTCAAAAGTTCAAATCTTTACTCTTAACAAGTTAAAAAAAAAATGTAACATACACATGAAACCAAATTATTATTTGAAGAAATAGGGTAAATTCTAGCCCATCCTTGAAAATACATGGCTCCACCTCTAATAACTACCACCCAACTACACCATTCATTGTTGTTATTTAATAAGAAGTTGATGGGTCTAAGTCTAGACTAAGCCCTAGAAAGAAAGAAGCCATTGCTGAAGAAGAAGAAGAACAAGGCAGTGTTAAGTGATGCTCAGCTGCCCTTCTCTGCAGCATCCTTACATGGCTTCCAACTCACTCTTCTGTCCTTTTTCACAATCAAGATTCTCTCTTTCTCTGTTTTCCAAATTGGAAGCACCCAAAACCCAAATGCTTGAACTACCCAGCGAATCCTGGGCAGAAGCTACGCGCGCAAGAAATAATAGAAGCCGGCGCCTAAACAAAGAACACCACGCCGGCAAGAAGCCGACTCTGAACCGAGACCCACGGCAGCTACACACCGGGACCCATATCGGCGATAAACTGAGAGACCCAAACCCCATCGAAACGGGCGGCGTTTCTCTCTTCCTCTGTTTACCGTCTGCGAGAAAACAGCCCTAAAGGAGAAGATGATGAGCACAAGACAATGCTGCCCCTACTTGAAGATACAATTACAAGTTTGCCTTCTGTACGATTACTTAAATGTCACTCGCTGTTGTCAATTTTACAATTTCCAAACATTTTATCGGCCATTTCCTCTGGATTTTTTTTATTCCTGTGCAGATCAAAGAACCCTCGGAGTCACAGGCTAACCATTCGCTTCCGACCACGAGGCGTATGTGTTGATTTTCGAGCAGAGATATCTCCATTGCCATACTGGTACGCCTCTTTCCCTTCCTTGATATCCACTGCTTTGATTATTTGTTTGATGTGTTTGAGACTGCTGCTATGATTTTTGCCAAATTCCTGTGCTGCCATATGTTCCAAATGATCCTGAGATTGCAGTAGGAAGGTCCTTTTCTTCTAAAAGATCCGCTAGGCTTTTCCATTTCTTCTAAATGGTGGATCCAGGATTTTTGTTCGGGGACTTCACTTAAAATTTCGTAAACGTAATTTACAAGTATGAAATAAAAAAAAATCATAAATGAAACTGAACTTTTAATTTCATCCATCACAATTGTCCTCTACCATTTTATTTTTTTTTTTAATTTTATAGGATTAATTTTTAAAAAACAACATATCAAAATTTCAAAAATATTTGTATCCATTTCATTTATATTTAATATAAAGAAACGAAATTTAAACAATAAGTTGACAAAAAAAAAATTATAATATTATATATTTGTTCGGTTAAAAAACAAGTTTAGTCTTGAATTTTCAATGTTTGTGTCAATAGGTTTTTTTGAAGTTTAAAATTGCCAAATTGATTTCTAAACTTTTAAATTTTTGTTTAATAAGTCCCTGCCATCCGTTTTAAAAAAAAAAAAATCTCTAACATATTTACACATTCTTTTCATTTAACAAATATGTTAGACATAAAATTGATTTTTATGTCTAATTGAACACAAAACTTTCAATTTTATAATCAATAAATTCATGAATTTTAAAAAATTGTTCCATAGGTCAAAGACTTATTAATAACAAAATTGGGAGTTCATGAACCCTTTTAAACATAAAATTGAAATTTAGACACCTTTTAAAAAATTGAGAGATTTATTAAACACAAAATTCAAAATTCAAAAAAGTATTTGACATTAACTAGATTTGGAAGTATTTCAAAATTGTAAATAATTTTTTTTTTTTAAAAAAAATATAGTCTATAATTTAAATTTAGGAAATATAAAAACTTTATTTTTCCAATTATAGAAGCTAGAAATTTAAGAATAGTGTAAATAAAAAGAAAATATTGAAGAGTGCGTGCATAAAGATTCAAACCAGGGACTGCATAAATAAAAAGAAAATATTGAAAAGCGTGTGCGCACATTTGAACAAATGTGCTGCTAAAAAAAATAATGAAATTGCGTGTACGAAGATTTGATCCAAGGACTGGACAGACAGGTTTGGAATTTGAATGAATTTTGTTATACTAATATAAAAACTGTGGTCAGTTCCCTGAGGTGGATCCGCTGCTGCCTGCACCAATCATGGGAAAAATTAACAAAGTTATTATAATTAAAAGAACAACACATAACATTTTTGTCACACTTAAAATTAAGTCATTATACCTCATTGCATTTGCCTATGTTGGACTAATTATCTTTTTTAATTTTGAAAATAATAAACAAAAATATGGTTTTCAAATTATTAAACATTGATATCAAGTACTATATTGGTAATTGTTGCAAATTTTTAGAAGAAAAAAAAAATTAAAATATTACAAATGTAATGTTAAATAATAAATGAAATATATATATAATTTTTTTTACATGTCGGACTGAGAAGATTCGAACCACATACCTTTAAGTCATTACTACAAGCCTTATGTCAGTCGAGCTATGTTCAACTTGAACATAGTTCAACGGTGAAGACATCTCTCCTCTTGAAGTTGAAGTTAAAATTTTCATCTCACATACTATTTTATACTAAAAAAATTAATTAAAACTAATTTTATAAATATTAAATTAAAGTTTATTTTACTTGCCAAGAATGGATTAATTAAATTGAAATATGCAATTAAAAGGTATCACAATAGTAAAAGCAAAAATTAAGATTTAATATCAAATTTTGACTAATTGAAAAAAAAAATAAAATGTTTCTCTCTTCATAAACTTTAAACTAAAAAATGGCAACTAAATAGTATTTATATTTCATGACAATTACTCTTCCATTCCAAGAAAAAAAAGCATTTTGGAGTGAATGAATTCTTCTTCTCTTGTTCTTTATTATTGCTATTATAATTTTTTGTATTGTTTACTTCTTATTTATGTATTTATTATTATTTTTTTTCTTTGTGAATTGAAATCTTCTTTCATTTGGTAGGGTAGATTTGGTAATGCACACATTAATCCCAAAAAAACTCATTTATAAAACATTCTAAAGAAATTATATTGAAAAGTATAGGTATATCTATTGTCATCCTAGCTTCTTTATTCACATGACATGTACTTCTAAAAAGGAAAAATAAGACGTCACATATGACATGCAATAAATGTAATAGATAGCTTTCCATTTATTATTATTAATTTTCTACTTTTTATAAACTAAACCCAATCCACTATATAAGTAGGAAGAATCCATCGAATGAAGAGAAGACAACAAACCTCAGGTAAAACTCAGCTTTTTTGTGGGTTTGAGTAAAGGAACTCTCGAGGCGCATTCCATTCAAATGACGAATCTCATTTACTTTGTTTTCATATTATGTTTGTGTCTCTTCCCATCTTTCTTAGAGATTACCTCTCCGAACAATATATTTATTTTGGGCGACTAGAGCAATATGGTTGGTCGAGGTGGGGTTTTCTGGAACCCAATTACACATGACTTGAAATGGGATATGAATACATCCCACCTGAGTCTCAATCCAACACCTCAATCCTTCGATTCAAGGCTGAATTCAAATGGGAATTAGCCCATGAACCACTTCATTGGGACATTGACCACAACAATACCAATGACGTTGGCCTTGGTATAGCTTTTGCTAATGAGCTTTTGGTCAAAGCTGACAAGAGCATGGAAGTTATCAATCTGGTTCCATGTCTTGGTTTGAGGAACTCACCTCAAAGAGTGGGTTAAAGAAACCATTAATTACACTAAACTGGTAGATCAGATTAATGCTTCAGGAAAATATGAAGAAAAACTCCAAGCATTTCTTTGATTTCAAGGAGAGTCTAATGCGTCGATAAAGGTAGACGCTGAATTTTATGAACAAAATCTCACCAAATTTTTAACTGGCTTGCATAGGGATTTGTACCGCCTAGAACTGCCCATCATCTTAGGTTAGTCATCTTTATTTTTCTCTCATTCTAAATATTTATGTTTTTTTATAAATAAAATATGCACTATTTCTGTAATATCATGTACATGTGAAAATAACAACCTACGATACTTTGGTCAATCCAATCATAAATTGTACCGAAGATATAAGGAAGACTGAAGAGATAGTCAAGAAAAGTTGTCTAAAATCAATATCATAGATAGAAAAGCTATCAGACGAGCAATTAGTCACCTCAAGCCTAGTCTTAACGAGAACAATGATCATCTAAGTGTTTACTCTGAGGTGGAAATGGGCAAAATGTTGGCTCAAGCTTATTTGCAAGAATTTACGTAGTTATTTATGAGAGAAACATGAACAACAATGGTTGTTATTTTTATAGCTTATTTGTCATTGAACTCTAATTATATTTCAAATTCAAGTGTGTTGTGAAACGAATGAAACAAAATACTTTTAAATATGTTTCACTATCTCATTCCCTGTATTTATTGAAGCATAATTTCTTTATCAACCATGACGTCTTTTTTTAGCACTGTGCTAAAAAAAGACGTCATGGTTGATAAAGAAATTATGCTTATATATTTACAGAGAATGAGATAGTGAAACATTTCTAAAAGTAATTTGTTTCATTTGTTTCACAACACACTTGAATTTGAAATATAATTAGAGTCCAACGGCAAATAAGCTATAAAAATAACAACCATTGTTGTTCATGTTTCTCTCATAAATAACTAAGTCAATTATTGCAAATAAGCTTGGGCCAACACATTTTTCCCATTTCCACCTATGAGTAAACACTTACATGACCATTGTCCTCGTTAAAACCAGACTTGTGGTGACTAATTTCTCGTCTGATAGCTTTTCTAGCATCCATGATACTGATATTAGGCAGCTTGTTTTTTACTGTCTCTTTAGCCCTCCTTATATCTTCTGTATAATTTATGATTGGACTGACCAGAGTATCGTAGGTTGTTATTTTCACCTATACATGATATTACAGAAACAATGCATATTTTATTTAAAAAAAACAAAAATATTTAGAATGAGAGAAAAATGAAGATGACTAACCAAGATGATGAGCAGTTTTAGGCAGTACAAGTCCCTACGCAAGTCAGTTAAGAATTTGGTGAGATTTTATTCGTAAAATTCAGCGTCTACCTTCATCAATGCATCAGACTCTCCTTGAAACCAGAGAAATGCTTGGACTTTTCCTCCATATTTTCTTGAAGCATTAATCTGATCTACCAGTTTGGTGTAACTAATGGTTCCGTTAACCCACTCTTTGGGGTGGGTAGCTCCAACAACACATGAAACCAAACTGATAACTCTAATGCTCTTGCCAAGCTTTGACCAAAAGCTCATTGGCAAAAGCCATACCAGGGCAAACGTCATTGGTCTTGTTGTGGTCAATGTCCCAATGAAGTGGTTCATGGGCTAATTCCCATTTGAATTCAACCTTGAATTGAAGGATTGAGGTGTTGGATTGAGACTCAGATGGGATGTATCCCATCCCATTTCAAGTGATGCGTAATTGGGTTCCAAAAAACACCACCTCGACCAGTCATATATTCCTTTGGCTGCCCAAAATAAATATATTGGTCGGAGAGGTAGTTCCTAAGAAAGATGGGAAGAGACACAAACATATAATATGAAAACAAAGTAAATGAGATTCACCATTTGAATGGAATGCCTCGAGAGTTCCTTTACTCAAACCCACAAAAAAGTTTAGTTTTACCTGAGTTTTGTTGTCTTTACTTCATTTGATGGATTTTCCTACTTATATAGTAGATTGAGTTTAGTTTATAAAAAGTAGAAAATTAATAATAATAATAAATGGAAAGCTATCTATTACATTCATTGCATGTCATGTGACGTCTTATTTTTCTTTTTCAGAAGTACATGCCATGTGACGACTATAGAAGTTAGGATGGCAATAGAGATATACCTATATCTCTCTTTAGGATGTTTTATAAATGAGTTTCTTTAAGATTAATGTGCATTTAGTTAACCATATCTACCCTATTAAATGAGAGAAGATTTCCATTCACAAAAGAACAAAAGAAAAAAAAAAGTAAACAAAACAAAAAATAATATATAAGGAAGAATTCATGCACTCCAAAATGCTTTTCTTTCTTGGAATGGGAGAGTAATTGTCCTAAAATACAAATACTATTAAGTTCTCACCCATTTTTTAGTTCAAAGTTTGAAGAGAGAAACATTTTATTTTTCAATTAGTTCAAATATAATATTAATTGCATTTTATTTTTTCCTTTTTACCATTTTGATAGGTTTTAATTGCATATTTTAATTTAATTAATTAATTCCTGATAAGTAAAATAAACTTTAATTTAATATTTATAAAATTAGTTTTAATTAATCTTTTTAGTATAAAAAGTAAGCGACAAAAATTTTAACCTCAACTTCAAAGAGATGTCTTGACGTTTGAACTATGTTCAAGTTGATTTTAATTGAAATTTATTTATAATATATATATATATATATATATATATATATATATATATATAATTCGACTGACATAAAACTTGTATTAATGACTAAGAGGTATGTGGTTCAAATTCACCCACACCCCGACGTGTCGAAAAAAAATCATACATATATTTCATTTATTATTTAACATTACATTTGTAATATAGTAATCCTTTTTTTCTTCTAAAAGTTTGCAACAATTAGTACTTGGTATCAATGTTTAATAATTTGAAAACCATATTTGTTTATTATTTTCAAAATTAAAGAAGATAATTAGTCTAGCATACATAAATGCTAACTAGTTTTGAAAAGAGAATAGTATTCAAAGTCCTACAATGTGTTCTTTAGTTCAATAATATGAAAGTCAAACATTTGATATAATGACTTAATTAATTTTAAGTGTGACAAAAATGTTGTGTTGTTTTAATTATAATAACTTTGGGAGACGAACATTGTTATCGTTGTCTCCACATGCTGATCAAATTTACAAAATAAAAACAAGAAAAATGAGAAATAGTGGAGGCTTTGAATTTATGATGATTCCTTCTTTCAATGTTGTGCTCCAAGAGTGGAAAATTTAAAGTTATTCAAACAAAAAAAAAAAAAAAAAAAAAAGTGGAAAGTTTAAAGAAGTTTCCTCTTGTATACCTCCCTAATTCTTCTCATTGTTTTATTGAGCCTAAAAAAATCAGAAAGTTATTAGCAACAAGAAAAATCCAGCAAATTAAATATGAGAAAAAAAAATGAAGTTGCTTTCTTTTGGTGTCCTATACTCCTACACTTGCACCTTCTAATTAGCCAACAAGGAAAAAAAAACTATTACCATGTTCTTAGCGATAAGAAAAAACTTTCAAAATTAACTCATAAAGTTCTAAAAAAAAATCATCAAAATTAAAAGAAAAAACTCAAAAATTGCTTTCTTATCATCCCGTAATTGGATGTTGTTCTAAGCAACTAAAAAAAAAAAGCAACAAAACCCACCAACACAATAAAAAGAAAATGAAATGGAAATATTCAATTACATGTTTTAACGTGGTTCAAAAAGAAAGTAACTAAAGGTTTACATTACAACACTCGTGCAATTTTGGAGTTAAAATTGATACAAGCTACTAAGTTTGAGGTTCAATTTGATGAAATTAAAAGGTCAAAGTTAAAATGGATAAAATAACATGTTAAGTTTAGGGTTGAAAATTATCTTTTCCCTAAAATATAAAATTAAAAAGTTGTCATGGTTACATATATTTAGCTAATTAAACACTTACCATCATCTAGGTAATTTCGTAAAAAAAAATTAAGTTAAATTTTGTATAGAACATGAGAAATTGGACCAATGGATGCTTGGTGGACATTATTATAATGCATAGATTCGGCTTTGTTACCCAATTTTGTCTGTGTGATAGAATCAATTTCTTCAAAACTTTTTCTTTTTCAAATTATTATTAAAATTTCAAATGACAAACATTAATATAGGATTACTCTCCTCGCTTGATTTTTTAATAAATAACTTAAAAGGAATCAATATTAATCATTGACATTTAGTGTTATATATAGGATGAGAGAAGTATTAACAAAATCAACATATTGAAATTTCTTCTTTTCTTTAAATGTGTATCCTCTAAAAGATATTCAATAAAATTAATTAGATTAAATTATTAATTTGATCCAGAGTTTTACTTAGTGTATGTTTGGAAGTGATTTTGAAATGGTGAAAATCACTTTTTTTTCGTATTCAAAATCACTCCGAAACATGTATTTAACAATTCAAGATCAATTTTGATGATATGAAAATCACATTTAAAGGTGTAAAATCAAACATAAAATTGATTTTGAATAATTAAAGGTAGGTTTCAAAGTGATTTTAAACTTGAGAAAAATGATTTTAGTCATTTCAAAATCACTCTCAAACATGCCTTTAGATTTGGTCAGCGTGATTTTAGAAATGGAAAAATTAGGGTAAGTGTACTTATTTATGGTGTGAAATTGAAAAATGGTAAAAGATATTCTCCAAATGATTATCCATAACTTAAACTCCTTTTACTTCTTTTCTTTTTAAAAAATCAACCGACTTCCTACTTTATCCATAATTTTAGGAAGGATCTAAGGCTTAGTTTGGGATTGCTGTAACTTTTAAAATAAGTGCTGGTAACTTTGCTTTTTAAAAAATCAGCTGTAACATGAAGTAAATTAGTGTTTGGTAAATTTTAATTTTAAACCTGAAAAAGTAGATTATAGTGTTTGGCAAAATAATACAAAATTGTTGGGATTGAGTTATAATGACCAAAGTAGACATTATTTCAATTACTCATATTTAACATCTATTTTATTATAAATTAATTGTTTAAAAATTTGTATAATTTATTGTAAGTTGTTTTGTTTAATCTAAATTATTTGATAAAACTTTAGGAAAAACAATCGTTGTGAAAAATTGAATACATCAAAATTTTCTTGATATAAGATGAAATAAATGTGAAATAAAAATAAGATAGATAAAAGGATATGATTGTAATTTTAAAATTGTAGTTAGAGAATAAGGCAGATTTTTAGGAAAGCTGTTTTTAAAAACTGCTACCTAGTTGATTTTGCACGTAGGAAGGAAGTGAGAAGTGATTTTAGATAAATTATTTAATAATCAGTTTTACCAAACAAGTAAAACGGTTAAGATTTTCCTAGAATTACTTTTAACCTTCCCAAAAACAATCCCAAACGCATCCTAAGTGAATCCTGGATGGAAAATTTTCCATATCTTTGGTCAACGATGACCGTGCATCTTTTGCCTCAAGTGGCGTTATAATATTTTACTTTTTTTTCAAAAAAAAAAAAAAAAAATCAACTGACTTCTTGCTTAGTTTTCTCCAACACCACTAATTTTCTAGAGAGATGGTTCTAGTGGGAGTGAACCAGAGAAAGATGTTGCAATTTTATATATATATATATATTTGTCAATCAATTTTCATTTCTTCTATGCATCAAAATAAATGAATAAATATCAATTTGTTTATGGAAGATGAAAAATATTTTCTCTCTCCTACTTTATTAACTATTAATGTTGGTTTTTATCTTTTTTAATTATTTTATCTTTTTTTGTTTTTCATTAATGTTTTAAAGATTATCCAACACTCTCATTTTCTTCTTTTCATCTTTTCTATTTTTATTATTTTTTTTATTTCATCCCTTTTTAAGATGTAAAAAAAGTTCACCTCTCCTTTTTTTTTTATAAGAAAGAATTAATCTCTCATTTTTGTTAAACTAAGTTCATCTCTCCAATTTATTATTAATATATATATATATTATCAATATTGATTCTCTATCTTCTACCATAATTTTTTTTCTTCATTAATATGTTAAAATCTATTCAACACTTCATCCTCTTCTTTACATCTTCTCAATTTTTTTTAAAATCTTTTCCTTTCACTATTACACTTTAAATTATTTTACACATCTAAAAAATAAAATAAGCAACAATATTGATTTATTTGATTTAATTATTATAATTTTTTTTCAATTGGTAACTTTATTGTTTACAAATAATTAAGGGTCCATTTGGGATGACTTTCTAAGTACTTAAAAAAGTGTTTCTAAGTGTAAAAAAATATTTTTAAACACTTAGAAAGTCATTTAAAACATACACTAAATAATTGTTGTTTGTCTCACCTTGATTAAAATTATTATTAGATTTTATTTGTTATCCATTATGATCTTTTGTTTTTATTTGTAATCTTATTTTCGAATAATGAAATAATTCTTTTATCTCACATTTATCATATTATAATTGAATTTTAATTCATTACCTATTTGGTTACTTATAAGCACCAACGAAAGTCTAAGTATCATAAGAAAAATAAAATAAAATAAAAGTTGATGAATAATAAAACTATAAATAAAATCCATGATTCACTAAAAAAAAAATTATTGAGGTTAATGTCTCAAATTATATTTAAATTATATTACCTAAAATATAATTTAATAATAATAATAAATAAATAAATACACATTAATTATACTTTTGTATTGTAGTAATTATTTTATTTCATAGGAACTAAAAAAAATATTTTGTTTTACCAGAGGAGAGAAAGTATTAAATATCAAATTATGTAAATTTCAACTTTTAAAAGAAAAGTGACAAAAGAAAAAAGAATTTTTTTTTTTTTGTTTTTTTATATCTTTTTAGAAAACAAAAATTGAAAATTGAAAAAAAAATAAGGAAGAAAAAAAAACTTCATAAGCGAGGACCGAACATGAGATCTCCATTCGCAGATTTAAAACTACAATATTTAAATAATAACTTTGAAAAGCAATATATTTTAATAAATTTTTTTAAAAAATTATAGTACTAAAAAAAAAGCTCCCTATATTGTTCAACTAAAAGAAAATGAAAAATCAATTTAGCTCAATTTTTCTTCACCCCTTCATTTGACAAATTTACAACAATTATGGCAAATATAGATAGCAAATACAACAATTTGACAAATTTAGGGCGTTTGATAACTATTTGGTTTTTGAAAACTATTGCTTGTTTTTTCTCAAATTCTCGACCATGGTTTTCATCCTTGTTAAGGATTCATTTGAATTCCTAACCAATTTCCAAAAACAAAAACAAGTTTTTGAAAACTATATTTTTTTTTGTTTTCAAAATTGGACTTGGTTTTTGAAAACAAATGAAAGAATGTTGATACTAAAACAAAGAAACTTATATAAAAGTAGGTGTGTATAAGCTTAATTTTCAAAAACCAAATGGTTATCGGTCTAGCTTTTCTTTTTCAAGATTAACAGCAACCAGAAAAACACTACAAAGGCATATCCTGAAGCAACACATTTGAGATTTCAGACGGCCATTTCTTTATCCATATCCAGGAGTCAATGACTTTTTGGTTGTTTGTGTTTCATAGCTATTATAAAAGTTGGATCTTTGTAAAAATAAATTTTTTTAAAAAAAAAAAAAAAAGGAAAAAAATCTAGAGATTTAAGGTGAATGAAAAAGTTTTTTTTAAAAAAAATAAATTAAATTAAATAAGGTGAATGAAAAAGGTTTGGCATCATTGCACGGGACTTAACATAAACTTACGAAAAGTTTTTAAAATCCCATAAGAAAAAATTAAAGTAAGTCCAAACATTAGCTCAATTGCTTTTTTTTAAGGAAGAAAAAAAGAAAAAAGAGAGAGAATCTCAAAAAAAAAAAAAAAAAAAAAAAAAAAAAAAAAAAAAAAAAAAAAAAAAAAAATGAAACGACTTTCTGATTTTTTTTTTTTTTTTTTTTTTTTTTTTTTTTTTTTTTTTTTTGAGAATAACGACTTTCTGAATTTGAAAGATGAAATTTACAATTTTTAATTAATGTGATTTATATTATAACCTCTTTCTAACTTTAGACTTAATAACTCTAAAATTTAGTAACCCAGTAAGAATAACCTATTTAATAAATGTGCATTTATTTTTCCTTTGTTACACTCTTTTAATGTTTTAATTGAAGTGGTTATTATGAATGGTCAATTGACACACCCTTCCAAATAATGCCTTATAAATAGCTTATGTTTGCCTGTGTTTGATGACAACACAAATAAGTAGAACTGGAGAAAAACTGCTTTCAACAAAGCAATGGCAATGAAGACTAACACAATTGGAGTCATCTTGGTCCTTTCATTCGCTTTAATATTTTCAACATATGCTCAACCATCTACAGGAGACAACGGCTACATTTCACCAATATGGAATGGGTGGCTAGATGAAGATAGAGGCCCATATTTAAGACCGTGTTTGGTTATAATGAAGAGTGAAAAATGTCAAGTGCAGCTCTATAAATACTACTTCAATATTAGCAAGGAGGAATTTGATTTGAATTGTTGTGTATTCGTCAAAGCCATGGGAAAAGTTTGCACTCTATACTTTGCGGGCTGGTTCTCCTATCCAATGCTCAAAGTTTATGAACCCAATCCAATGAAGCTTTACAAAAAGTGTATTGCAAGACTTTCTTCATCTGTTCCATCCATACCATAATAATACTCTTGAAATTGTCTATTAATAAGATTTTGATAAAATGTTTGTGGTTTCCATGCGAATCCATTGTATTTCTCATTTATCTTTAGACATAATTAAATAGAGTGTGTGAAATCAACCAGATCTTAATATTTCTAACTAAAAAACAAAGATTTGGATCTTAAATAACAATTTCCCGATACAATAGATTGGCAGACGTTTAATGTCAGTAAATTTAATAAGATTTTATCATACACGGTGAACCTTGAAAAACTTAGAAATGATCCTAAAATGTCTCCGCAAACAAATTAATTAATTAGGGAAAGAACAAAGAAGTCAATAATGATAAAAAAAAACTACATGTGGATAAAAAATGTTAACAATTATTTTTAATTGTTCCTATCGTGTGTAGTGGTTTTTTCCTTAAAATTAAGGGAAATTGTGCTGAATAACTAAAAGAAGAAGAAGAAAAAAAAAAAAAACCTTCTTGTTTTTTGGCTACAGATGTTCAAAATTCGCAGGGGTGGCTACCGCATTTTCAGGAACTGTTTTTCAGATTTTTTTTTTGACATTTTTACCCCTAGTATATACGACTATAGACAAACGCCGTTAACATATTTTTTTTGTTTTCATTCAGTTTCTCCCCCCTTTTTTCGGGATGGATGAATCCCGATTTATAGAGAGTTCAGTTGGCGGTTTGTGTTCAACGGTATAAAAAGATCTACCTATTTTTTAGGCTCAGGTTTCAGCGTTTCCAACGGTAAAAAAAAGATTTTATCCCTCACATTTTGCCCCTCATTATCCATGTTACAAAAGGACAACAATAAGAGTCGTAAGTAGCAGTACACACAGACAGATGACAGTGCATATAAACTGCAGCATATATATAACTCATACGGGGGGTGGGACTGGGGTAAGTATGCATACACACAGGATGCATGCGGAACACGTATGTATGTAATACTATAGACATATATCAGTTATGGCAATCATCAGGTATTTGCATCCAGGTGAACATGGTACGGGGGTTATTATGGTTGCATATAGCAACACAGACAAAGACAGAGTGTATTTTTATTGGGCATTCCAGACATACACGATACATGGGGTGATTAACTCAAATACAGGGGGGATTAAGTGTACACACACAAGTAGACACATCAGACCATTCCATGGATGTATATAATAGTACAGACAAATCAAAACATTTTTTCTATTAGACATGCCAATGTGTATAATGTAGGGGGGGGGGGGGACACACATAACATATGAGTATACCACAAGCACACTTTTTCCAGAGAAGTTGCAATAACGATGAAATGATATTTATCAGTACATATCGCTCTGGCAGGTTCAACATTTAAGTCAAATCAACACAAACCCTCGACCAAAACCGCCTACATGCATTTCCTCCCCACGCCCGTGCTTTTCGTCTTACAATAGAGCGGTATAATCGTGGATTGGAAGGAAAAAATGAATCCCTAAAATCGGGGGATTATGTATACGGTTGTTGCAAATATAAGGGAAATGAAGTTGTTATCTACAAGGATGAAAATATCGCGATAAATCGGCGAAATATCGCCGATATATCCAATTTCTCCGGGTCCGATATGGATATAGGGGGGGAACTTCGTTTTTACCAATTTATCGCCGATATCGGCGATATATTGGTAAATATCGCCAATATCGGCGATATATCGTGGATTTTGGAGGAATGTCGGCACGCTTTTTTATATTTAATATTATTTTGTTATCCTGCTGTGTAAGTGTGTGGTTCTATATTGCTTAAGGCTTGGGTTACTGAGTTAAAGCACAATGCAAGGTCGTGGGTTCAAATCCCAGACTGGTTAGTTTTTAAAACTTTAATTTTTCTCTTATCTCTCCTCCATTCCACAATCCTACCTCTTTCTCTCATTTCCTTTTGAGTTCTTATTTCTATTTAAAATGTACTCATTTTTTTCTTTCTTTTTAGTCTTATTTTATATTTTATATTTTACAATATTTTAGATTACCTATTTAGTATATGAAATATACATTTTTTTTTAATTTTCTATAACATGATTAATAACCTATAAAATGCATACTTTTTTAATATAATAATATAATCTTTAATTTATTAACTATAGTATAAAAATCATCTCTTTAAAAAAAAAAAAAAAATTAACAACATATCTTTGACAATTTTGATTTTTGTGTCTTGATAAATTTTTATAACTTATTTTCTTTTAAAATTTGATATTATTTTTATATTAAAAGAACATAAAATTGTCCAAAAAAAAAAATCTTTGAAGATAGAATGAATTGGAAATAATACTATCATTACTAAATCAATTATATTAATGTTGGTTTAATAACCAAAACACATTATGTTATTATTGAATTATGAATCTTGTATTTGTTAGCTAAATTTTAAAATTATTGAAGTTTATACTTGTTTTACAATTTTTAATACTATTTATTATTGTATTAATGCATATATTAGTCTTATAATTATTGATATATACTTAAAGTAATAGTTTGTTACATAAATAAACTTATTATAAAGTTTCAAAAAATAATTTACAATATTTTTATAAGTTTCGTGATATCTGTGATTTTTCCCGGAATATCCGTCGATATTTAAATATCCGTCGATATATCCGTAAATCTTAATTACCGATATTGCTACCGATATCGATATTTTCATCCTTGGTTATCTACATATATATCTTATTTTAATTTTTTTTTGGTGACAGTCGTTGTGGAGAAGAAGACTCAATGGAGCTTGCGGGTTGCGTAAAAGGCTCGTCGGTACGGCGAAAGTGGTTCGTCAGTGCGGCGGAAGTGGTTCGTCGGCGCGGTGTAGGAGGTAGGAAGCGTGATACACTGATTTGTCATAATTGCAGCATTTAAGTTCATTTTTCTTAGTTGTTTCCAATTTGGGGCATTTTTAACGCATTTTGCAGGGGTATATCTTCTGATTGAGAGGGCTGATTTTTCAATTGACACATTTGAAAGGTGTTTCTCCTGCTGGAGGGGTTGAATTTTACATGTTTCTTCCTAATAAAGGTATCGATTCTTGAGTTCGTCCCGTGTGTTTTTTCCAGAAAATAGTTCTTGAGTACTAAGAAGATGCCACATCTAGATTTTCAAATTAGGTTGGTTCCTTGGATTTTTTGAATTTCAAGCTTCCTAGAATTTCTCTAACTTTTTTAGAGGTATTTTCTCTCTCATAAACTCTGATTTTAATTTTAAACGTTAGGAACACCTTAGACAGTTTGTTGGGGGCATTTTTGTCTTCTGCAAATAGAGATTTATTAATCATAAAATCAATTAGCCATCTATTTAATTTATAAACTTGTGTAGCCATTTTTCAAGCCACCTATTTATTTTTAGCCACTTTTATTTTTCCCCTAATTTTAATTATATTTCTCAACATTTTTTTTTCTAGATTTTTTGTAACAAATATTAATGTTATAAAAATTTACATTATTTTAAGAAATAGAAGTATAAGATTAAAAAAAAAAATTCATGGTTACACATGTTTAGCCTTATTTCTCTTTCCTCTTACAAGTTACCATCATCTTAAGCAATTTGGGAAAAAAAAAGTTGTTAAGTTGGAACCTGTTTGGTAGACAATCTGGATTCTGTTTTATGTTTTCGGATTTAGTGAATATGCGTTTGGCAGATGCATTTTCGAAAACTATTTTCGGATTCTATGATCCAAATAGTGGAAATTCTGAAAACAGTTTTTTTTTGTTTTCAATGTATCCAGATTTTGAATTTGAAATTTTTAAATACAGTAAATTAAAAAAAGATAAAAAAAAAACCTTAATAAATATAATATTTCACGTTATAAACTCAATCCATTTTTATGAAATTAAAATTTGTATAATATAATGTATTATAAATTATATGATATTGTAAAATAATAATTATACAAAATTTATAACATATAACAGGTTTATAAATTAATTAATAATAGTGTATATTCAACCTAATATATTTAGTTGATAACTACAAATAGTTTATGGTTTATAAATATATTATCAAACACATTTTGAATCATTGTTTAAATTGAGATCCAATTTCTGAATCTGCTATTAAACACATATCTGAAAACATCAAATACTCTGTTTTCATTGAATCCCTTGTTTTCAAATTTCTGTTTTCAGATCACCAACCAAACGCACCCTTAAATTTTGTATTGAACCTGAGAGAATTGGACAAATGGATGCTCGATAAAGAAGAAGGATTTGGACATTGTAATGTATAATAGGGGTTTGTCAACACAGTTTTGTCTCTGAGATAGAATCAATAACTTCTTCAGAATTTCTTCTTTTTTTAAATTGTTTGTTTTTTTTTTTACAATATAGGGTGGGGGATTTGAACCACATACTTCGTGGTTATCAGTACAACTTTATGCCAGGTGAGCTATACTTTTTGTTGACAAAAATATACCATTATTCTTCTCGCTTAATTTTTCAATAAATTATTGAAAGGAATCAATAATTTCTTTTTATGTTAAAGGAATCAATATTACTTATTGATATTTAGTGTTATAGAATGAGAGACAAAATTTAATTCGAAAATCAACGTATTAAAATTTCTTCTTCTTTCTTTTAATATATTCTCGAAAAGACATTCAATAAAATTAATTAGGTTGAGTTACTAAATTCATTCTTATAATATGGCATTGGTTTCAACTTTATTTTACAGATTTTTCATTTTTTTTTCTCTATTGTTTAGACTTAATTTCAAGTTATACCATTATTTTAAAAATTCATTTTTGAAGCTTACAACTGAGAGTGAAAACCAAACAAATAGGTCATATTGTTATAAGTTCGTCAACGACCAGTTTGGTTGTCTGTGTTTGATTTTACTATTATGAGAGTTGGATATCTGAAAAACAAAAATAATAACAATTTTTTTTTTTTTAAGAACACAAAATTAAAAGGTACAGGAGACAAGCGTGAGATTATTAACTAGCATTGGAGAAAAAAAAAAAGACAAAAAAATGAAACCGCTTTTATGTTTGAAAGATAGAGTTTACAATGTTTAAATAAATGTTATTTATTGTCAAAAAAAAAAAGTTTAAATGTTATTTATATTATGATCTCTCTTACATTAGACTTAATTAAACTCTAAATTTACTGACCCAATAAAAATAACTCATATGCATTTATGTTACTTTTGTTACACTCCTTCGATCTATTTATTGAAGTGTTTATCACGAATTGTTACCCCGCTCTTCCATCGTGTACTTATAAGTAGCTTGTATGTGTTTGTGTTTAACAACAACACACGCAAGTACAATAGGAGGAAAAAAAAACTTTCAACTAAGCAATGGCAATAGAGATGAACACAATTCGAGTTGTTGGGGTCCTCTTATTGGCTCTAACTTTTTTGACATATGCTCAACCATCAATGACAGACGATGACTACATTTCACCAATATGGAACGGGTGGCTAGATGAAGATAGAGGTCCATATTTAAGACCGTGTTTGGTTATAATGAAGAGTGCAAAATGTCAAGTGCAGCTCTATAAATACTACTTCAATATTAGCAAGGAATTTGATTTGAATTGTTGTGTATTCGTCAAAGCTATGGGAAAAGTTTGTACTCAATACTTTGCGGGTTGGTTCTCCTATCCAATGCTCAAAGTTTATGAACCCAATCCTATGAAGCTTTACAAAAAGTGTGTTACAAGACTTTCTTCATCCGTCCCACCCGTGCCACTATAAGTCTTGAAATTATCTATTAATAAGATTGTTATAAAATGTTTGTGGTTTTCACAGGAATGAATCCATTTCTCCTTCTTTATTATTTTTAGTCATATTTAAATAGAGCGCGAAACCAACTACATCTTAATTTTTCTGACAAAAAAATAAGATTAAGATCTTACCTAACAACTTTGAACTAGGTCAGAAATATTGTAAACATTTTATGTAAGTAAAAACTTATGATGAAATTTTTTGAGAAAGCTATTGTGGTATTGTTGTCAAATTTTTGAATTTTCAAAGTTGTTAAATATTATAAGCTCTCCATGTTTTGGAAGTTACCCATGTTACTCTCTCTTTTCATTATTGAGGTGGTTCTACTATTTACTCTCATTGTATTTCTCCTAAATTACATGCGAATTTGCATAAGTGGAAATTAATAATAAATATTGTAACATGAATCTAAGTTGTTGTGTCTTTGTCAAGGCTATTGACAATAGATGTCCTCTATATTTCATGGGTTGGTTCTCTCGCATTTGAAATCTTATAAACCTAATCCTATAAAGGTTTTAAAAAATTCGAAAAACTTATATGTGAACCACATGATTCTAATCCTTAAATTTTAGTTATATATATTTTATATGGTCTTTATGTATACAAATTAAGTCATTTCTTTTGCTTTTTGTCAACTTTGTTTTTTTTTTTTTTTAGAAAAGGATACTTCTTATATAAAAGATAAACTTTCCATTGGGATATCATTTGTGGGACAGGATCTTCCACTTGTTTGAATATCAAACTCAGTGTCTACATAATTAAGATCTAATAACCAATTTGGAAAACTTTCACTCCAACAAAAGGATTCATCGGTTAGACTAGCCTTCTTTTTGCTAACTGATAGGCCAACTCATTATAAAGTCTATTCACATGAGTAATAGCTTCAATATTGAGGTTTGCCATTAGGGCTTTTGCCTCAAAAATAAGATTTGATTAGTTCAGTAATATCATGGACTTTTGGAGAGGATCAGTTCCATGAACAAAGAAACTTATATGAAAGTAGGTGCATATAAGCTTAATTTTCAAAAACCAAAAAAAAAAAAAAAAAAAAAAACAATGCCCCATTTGAGAACCATTTGGTTTTTTGTTTTTGGTTTTTGGTTTTTAAGCTTATAAACACCACTTCCAACTCTAAGTTTCTTTGGCTTTTCACCTACCTTTTTCCCATGTTTTCAAAAACCATGCCAATTTTTGAAAACTAAAAAAAGTAATTTTCAAAAACTTGTTTTTGTTTTTAGAATTTGGTTAGGAATTCAAGTGTGTCTTTAATAAAAATGAAAATCATGGTGAGAAAATTTAAAAAAAAAAACAAGCCTAATTTTCAAAAACAAAAAACCAAAAACCAAATAGTTATCAAACAGGGCCCAAATAGTTATCAAACAGGCCTAGCTCTTCTTTTTCAAGATTAACAGCAACCAGAAAAACACTACAAAGGCATATCTTGAAGCAACACATTTGAGAACTTCGTTCTTTCTCTCTTTCTCTTTTATTCTTTCTTTCTCTTTTAATAAGGTGAATGAAAAAGGTTTGGCATCATCGCATGGGACTTAACATAACCTTACGAAAAGTTTTTAAAATCCCATAAGAAAAAATTAAAGTAAGTCCAAACATTACATCAATTGCTTTTTTTTAAGGAAGAAATTAAAAAAAGAAGGGCTGTTAACTAGAATTGCAAAAGAAAGAGGGACATTTTTTATTAATATTGTTGTTTTTGAAAATTTTTTATTAAAATATTGTAGTTTTGAAACTATTTATATTAATATTGTAGTTTAAATCACTGAGAGCACGTGGAGAGACCATTAATGTGATGATGTGCAACACGCTCCACGAGGTCATCTCCTAAGCGACGACCATTAATGTGATGATGTGGTGGAGTAAATTTTAGCTTTAAACACATTTTGAATGCTTCTAAAATATAATTTTGTTTTTGCTATAGTGGCTGACAACATAATCTAATAATTGGGAGCGCCCGTTCGAAACATTTCTCACGTGGATTTTCAGTTTCTTTTCTCTTTTTTATTTCGTTTTCGTTTTTCACTTTTTTTTTTTTTCTTCTTTGCAGTTTCTTTTTTTATTTTTTAGACAAAACTTCTTTTTTCTTTTCTTTTTTTTTAATCTCATTTCTCCATTTACAATTTTTTCCTAACTTCTTTTTCACACAAATATAATATTTGATTGCATGGTTCATTTTTCACACAAATATAATTTTTTTTTTATCTTTCAAAAAAAAAAAGTTAACTAATAAACTATTTTTTTTCTACAAAATTTTATTTTATCTATTTTCTTTAAACACTAAATTTTTTATTTAAAAAGAATTAAAATTTAACATAACTTTTCCTTTTTAAACAAAAGTAATATTATATTGTAGTTTTTGTTTTATTTATTTTTTCTTTTTTAAATAAACCGAATATCATTTTGCAATTTTTTTTCCATTTCTCAAATTAATTAAAATTTAACTTAAATAATTATAAGCTTTTAACTTCTAAGTATAATTAATTTTAAATTTAACAATTACAATATCAAATGAAAACTTTAAAATGACTAAATGCATTCATTATAGTTTTTAAAAATAATAGTTATTGTTTAAATAACTAGTATTTATTTAAGTTTTTAATTTTTTAAAATAAAAAATATGACTTTATATAAAATATATAAAATAAAATATGTTATAAAAAATAATTTAGTTAATTTTAAAACTCTTTGAAGAAGGAAAAATATTTCATCTAATATTTTATAGGAAAAAATACACTTTTGATCCCTGAGGTATGGGTTAGGTTTCATTTTGGTCCATGAGTTTTCAAACTCGACAATTTAGTCGATTTTGTTTCATTTTGGTCTCTCCATCCACTTTTCCGTTAACTTTTAACAGTTTGCTGATGTGTCATTAATTTTTTATTAAAAAATATTTTTTAAAATTAAAAATATTTTCATTTCCCTATCATTTTTCCCTCTCTTTCTTCTTCTTCTTCCTCAAAATCACCATCATTCTGTCCTTCTTCTCAACCACCATCACCACCACCTCCAAACTTTTGCCACTGGTCGCCGGCGACCACCGCTTGCCGGTGGCCGGCGGGGGAGACATTTTTTTTTTCTCCTTCCTTCTCTTTTCATGTAATTAAATCAGATCTCATTGTCACATTCCTTTTACAAATCTACACCCATTTAATCAAATCTACACCCATTTAATTAAAATCTCAGATAGTACTGTTTCCATGAAGAATTAAATGCGAAAAAGATTTACATTCAACTCCCACAAGACAATTCAACGGCGGAATTAGAGGACATTCCGGCGGCGGCCGCTGCAGACCCACGCCCAAAATACAATTGAACGACAGATCGAACCCGCCGAACAGATTCTGGCACTGCTGGTTGAAGCCTGAGAAGAAATTATCGGCGATAGAGAGATTCACGAGGCTTCTCAAAGAACAGACCAAATCGAAAACTACGCCGGATAGCTCGTTGTGGGCCAGATTCAGAATCTCAACCTCGTTCAAACAAGAGATCGTATCGGTAAGATGACCGTACAATTTGTTCGAACTGAAATCCAAAACCTCAATTTCCGTTAAAAATCCGACAGCTTGAGGAATGCAGCCGGTTTAGTTGGTTGTTTAGAAACAGAATCTCCTTCAATCTTGGACCCATGTACCCAAAACTCGCCGAAATTTCTCCGGTGAACTTGTTGTTTGCGAGATTGATCACGGAGGCCGACGAATTCCCGAGATTCTGTGGGATTGCACCGTCCAAGTTTTGGAAGAACAGAGCCTCCGGGATTGGGCCGGTGAAGAAGTTGAATCTGAGGTCTAAATACAAGAGGTTTGAGATTAAAAGAGTGATGAACGGGAATTCGCCTGAGAAATTGTTGTGTTGAGATCGAGTTCTTGAAGGGATGCGAGTTGTCGGAACGTCGCCGGAACGGTGCCGGAGAATCGGATGCTGTTTAAGTGAGAATGAGGGTCAGATCGGTGAGAAAGGCGAGATCTTTAACGAGCGTTCCTCTGAGATTTTTGCCGTTGAGGTCGATTACGGTGACGGAGATTTCACCGGAAGTGAGATTTGTACAGAAGATTTCTTGGTAAGAACATACATCGGAGCCGACCCATGAGGCTAAAATTACGGCAGCCCGCGACGGGAGGAGGGAGGGCACCTCTAAAAAAAGGGAATATAAAGAAAGGGAAAGAAAAGAGAAGAGAAGAGAGAAAAAAAATGTCGCCGGCGACCGGCGGCAAAAGCTTGGAGGTGGTGGTGATGGTGGATGAGAAGAAGAAGAGAATGATGGTGATTTTGAAGAAGAAGAAGAAAGAGAGGGGAAAATGGGAGGGAAATGAAAATTAAAAAAAATATATATTTTAAAATTATTTTATTATTATTTTATTTTTTAATAAAAAAATAAATGACACGTCAGCAGACTGTTAAAAGTTAACGGAAAAGTGAATGGAGTGACCAAAATGAAACAAAATCCAAATCTCAGGGACTAAATTGTCGAGTTTGAAAACTCAGGGACCAAAATGAAACCTAACCCAAACCTCAGGGACCAAAAGTGTATTTTTCCTATTTTATATGTAGAAAAGAGAAGAAAAAAAAATCTGGAAACGAAATAAAATAGGAAAACGAAAAAAGAAACACAACTGAAATAAAAACGAAAATGTACTGTTGGAAGGACTCAAATTCTGGCCCTTGGGTGTCAAAGGTGGACTGTCAACCATTATAGCGAATGCGAAACCATGTATACATGTGTTCAAAAATATATTTAACAGATACAGTTCACTTGTGAATTTTGCCACATCATCACATTAATTATTAATGGTCGTCTCTCCTCGTGACGCGTGTTGCAGGTCGTCTCATGTCTCTTAAGAGACAACTTGCTCTCGGGAATTTAAACCACAATATTAATATAAATAGTTTCAAAACTACAATATTTTAATAAAAAGTTTTAAAAACAACAATATCAATAAAAAGAAATGTCCAAGAAAGAGAGAGAAAAAAAAAATAAAAATGAAACGACTTTCTATATTTGAAAGATGAAGTTTACAATGTTTAATGTGATTTATAATTATAATCTCTCTCTAATGTTAGACTTATAACTCTAAAATTTAGTAATCCAATAAGAATAACTCATTTAATAAATACGCATTATTTAGTAACCCACTCTTTTGCACTGTTTATTGAAGTGTGTTTTTTATGAAAGGTTAATTGACACACTCCTCTCCATAATACTTATAAATAGCTTATGTTCTGCTCGTGTTTGATGACAACACAAGTAAGTATAATAGGAGAAAATTAAAACAGCTTTCAATAGAGCAATGGCAATGAAGACTAACACAATTGGAGTCATCTTGGTCCTTTCATTCGCTTTAATTTTTTCAGCATATGCTCAACCATTTTCGGAAGATAATGGCTACATTTCACCAATATGGAATGGGTGGCTAGATGAAGATAGAGGCCCATATTTAAGACCGTGTTTGTTTACAATGAAGAGTGCAAAATGTCAAGTGCAACTCTATAAATATTACTTCAATATCAGCAAGGAGGAACTAGATTTGAATTGTTGTTTATTTGTCAAAGCCATGGGAAAAGATTGCACTCTAAAATTTGCGGCTTGGTTCTCCTATCCAATGCTCAAAGTTTATGAACCCAATCCTATGAAGCTTTACAAAAAGTGTGTCACAAGACTTTCTTCATCCATCCAATCCATACCATAACAATAGTCTTGAAATTATCGATTAATAAGATTTTGATAAAATGTTTGTGGTTTCCATGCTAGTCCATTGTATTTCTCATTTATCTTTAGACATAATTAAATAGGTTGTGAAATTAACCAAATCTTAATATTTATAACTCAAAAAAGGATTCGGATCTTAAATAACAACTTCCCGTTACAATAGATTGATAGACGTTTAATATCAGTAAATTTAATAAGATTTTATCATACACTGTTAACCTCGAAAAACTTAGAAAGGATCCTAAAATGTCTCCACAAACCAATTAATTAATTAGGGGAAGAACGAAGAAGTCAATAATGTTAAAAAACTACATGCGGATAAAAAATGTTAACAATTATTTTTTAATTGTTCCTGTCGTGTGTAGTGACTTTTTCCTTGATTTTAATTATATTTCTCAACAAATTTTTTTCTAGATTTTTTTTGTAACAAATATTAATGTTATAAAAATTTACATTATTTTAAGAAATAGAAGTATAAGATTAAAAAAAAAAAAAAAATGATGGTTACACAGGTTTAGCCTTATTTCTCTTTCCTCTTACAAGTTACCATCATCTTAGGCAATAATTTGGGAAAAAATTGTTTAAGTTAAATTTTGTATTGAACCTGAGAAATTGGACAAATGGATAATGCTCGATAAAGAAGAAGGATTTGGACATTGTAATGTATAAATAGGGGTTTGTCAATACAGTTTTGTCTCTGAGATAGAATCAATAACTTCTTGAGAATGTCTTCTTTTTTAAATTGTTTGTTAAAATTTCAAATGACAAACATTTTTCTTTTTGACAACTCAAATGACAAACATTATACCATTATTCTTCTCGCTTAATTTTTCAATAAATTATGGAAAGGAATCAATAATTTATCCTTGTGCTAAAGGAATCGATATTACTTATTGATATTTAGTGTCATAGGATGAGAGACAAAATTTAATTTGAAAATCAACATATTAAAATTTGGAAAAGTTACACTTTTGGTCATTGAGGTTTAGGTTACGTTTCATTTTGGTCTCTAAGTTTTCAAATTCGACAATTTAGCCCATGAGGTTTGGATTTCGTTTCATTTTAGTCCCTTCATCCAATTTTCCGTTTAAATTTTATAGGTTGCTAACGTGTGGTATTGATTATTAAAAACATATTTTTAAATTTGTTAAAAATATAAATATATTAAAATAATAAAATACTATTATTTTATATCATTTTTATTTCTTTCTCCCTCCTGTCTTTCTTCTTCTTCTTCATCTTCTTCACCTTCACCTTCTTCTTCTCTACTACCATCCCACTTGCCGCCGCGACAATTTTTTTTTTCCTCTTCTTCTTCCTCCTTTCTTGTTCTTTCTCTCATTATATATTTTTTTTAAAGAAAAGAGGAAGGGAGGAGGAGAGAAAGAAGAAGAAAGGCGGAAGAATAACAAAAAAAAAAAAATTCTCGTCGGGTGCCGACGACAACAGTGGGGATGGTGATGATGCTAATGGAGAAGAAGGAGGTGGAGAAGGAGGAGGTGGAGGAGGGGGAGGAAAGGAAGAGAGGAAAGAGAGAGAAAGAAATAAAAATGATATAAAGTAATAATATTTTTATTATTTTAATATATGTATATTTTAAACATTTTAAAAATAATTATTTTTAATAAAAAAATTAATTTCATGTCAGCAATCCATTAAATGTTAACAAAAAATTGGACAGAGAGACTAAAATGAAACGAAATTCAAATTTCAGGGATTAAATTGTCAAGTTTGAAAACTCAGGTACCAAAATGAAACCTAACCCAAATCTCAAGGACCAAAAATGTATTTTTTTCATAAACTTTCTTCTCCTTTCTTTTAATATATTCTCGAAAAGACATTCAATAAAATTAATTAGGTTGAGTTACTAAATTCATTCTTATAATATGGCATTGGTTTCAACTTTAGTTTACAGATTTTCAATTTTTTCTCTATTGTTTAGAATTAATTTCGAGTTATACCATTATTTTAAAAATTCATTTTTGAAGCATACAACTGAGTGAAAACCAAACAAATAGATCATGTTGTTAGAAGTTCGTCAACGACCAGTTTGGTTGTCTGTGTTTGATTTTACTATTATGAGAGTTGGATCTCTCAAAATAATAATAACAATAAAATAAAATAAAATAAAAAATGAGGTGAATATGAAAAAAGTTTTGCAAAATTGTATGGGACTTAACATAACCTTAAGACCAAATGAAAAGTTTTCGAAATCCCATGAAGACAATAAAAGCAAGTCCTGCCAACATGAGCATAGTTCAACTGACATAAGACGTGTACTAATGACCGAAAGGTATGTGGTTCGAATCCTCCATCCCCATGTTGTAAAAAAAAAAAAAGACAATAAAAATAAGTCCAAACCCCCACATCATTTTTTTTTTTTTTTTTTAAAGAAAACAAAATTTTAAAATATAGGAGACAAGCGTGAGATTATTAACTAGCATTGGAGAAAAAAAGACCAAAAAAAAAAATTGAAACCGCTTTTTATGTTTGAAAGATAGAGTTTACAATGTTTAAATAAATGTTATTTATTGTCAAAAAAAAAAAAATTAAAATGTTATTTATATTATAATCTCTCTTACGTTAGACTTAAACTCTAAATTTACTAACCCAATAAAAATAACTCATATAATAAATATACATTTATGATACTTTTGTTAAAGTGTTTATCATGAATTGTTAACCCGCTCTTCCATCTTTCTTATAAGTAGTATTTGTGTTTGACAACACAACACAGGCAAATACAATAGGAGGACAAAAAAAACTTTCAACTGATCAATGACAATAGAGATGAATACAATTGGAGTTGTCATGGTCCTCTTATTGGCTCTAACTTTTTTGACATATGCTCAACCATCAATGACAGACGATGACTACATTTCACCAATATGGAACGGGTGGCTAGATGAAGATAGAGGCCCATATTTAAGACCGTGTTTGGTTCTAATGAAGAGTGAAAAATGTCAAGTGCAACTCTATAAATACTACTTCAATATTAGCAAGGAGGAATTTGATTTGAATTGTTGTGTATTCATCAAAGCCATGGGAAAAGATTGTACTCTAACATTTGCGGGCTGGTTCTCCTATCCAATGCTCAAAGTTTACGAACCTAATCCTATGAAGCTTTACAAAAAGTGTTACCAGACTTTCTTCATTCGTCCCACCCAAGCCACTATAAGTCTTGAAATTATTTATTAATAACACATTGTGATAAAAAGTTTGTGGTTTTCATGGGAAATTGAATTCGTCCCACCCAAGCCACTATAAGTCTTGAAATTATTTATTAATAACACATTGTGATAAAAAGTTTGTGGTTTTCATGGGAATGAATCAATTTCTACATCTTTATTATTTTTAGTCATATTTAAATAGAGCGCGAAATCAACTAGATCTTAATTTTTCGGGGAATTGCAATGGGTAGCAAAAAATATTAGGATATTTGCAAATTTAGCTATGATTTTTTAGATTTGCAAACATAGCAAAATTTTAAAAATCTGATTTCCGTTTTTTTTATTATTCCAATTTTACCCTTGTTGGTATATAAATAGGTATATTAGTAGTATATCTGATATACTTTATATTTACTGATATACGAAATATAAAGTATACTAAATTTGATATACTCGAATGAATATAATGATATACCTAATATATACTTGATTTGATAAGCATAACATTTGATATACCAATGATATACTTGATATGTTTTACTTTCTTTACTTATATTTGTTATATTTTCTTTATCTTTATTGAATTATGTTGTGTTATTTACATATTTTAAATGAAATGTTTGTCTTCTATACCTGTTATGAATGTTGATACACCATTGATATACCTCATTTGTTTGTTTTTTTTTTTTTTTTAACTTACCTCATTTTTTATACTACTCAAATAATTAATAACATTAATATACCTGATTATGAGTAGCTAAATACATCAATGATAGACTTGTTATTAAAAAAATCACTGATATATACACATTCAACCAAGAGGTTAGAGGTTTAAATCCTCTACCACACATATTGTCCCAAAATAAAGCTAATATATCTAATTCTTTATTGATGAAGTATATCAAAGATATCTAAACTAATGAAAGTTCATGTGTATACTTCATAAATGTTATTTCTAAAAGAAAAAAAATACTTCATAAATGAAGTATATTATATTCATGAAATATACATATGATATATTATATATTTAGTATATCAGTTGATTGATATACCAAATATCTAGTATATTTTTAGGGTTTAATATACTAGATATTTGGTATATCAGTGGACGACGAGCTGAGGTTATTTTAGTCTTTTTACATTATTGTCTGGGCTGGGCCAAACTGTTTTTGCTATATCTGCAAACCCAATAAATGGAAGACACGCTTGCAATTACCAATTTTTTTTTTGCTATTGATGCAAACGCCCCTAATTTTTCTGACAAAAGATAAAAATTCAAATCTTACCTAACAACTCCAAACTACATCAAAAATATTGTAAACATTTTATATAATTAAAAACTTGGTGATGAATTTTTTGAGAAAGCTATGGTGGTATTGTTGTCAAATTTTTGAATTTTCAAAGTTGTTAAATATTATAAGCTCTCTCCATGTTTTGGAAGTTACCCATGCTACTCTCTTTTATTGAGGTAGTTCTACTATTTACTCTCTTATATTTCTCGTAAATCGCATGTGAATTTGCATAAGTAGAACTTAAAAATAAATATTTTAACATAAGTTAGCATCGAAGAATTGAATCTAAGTTGTTGTGTACGTCTTCGTCAAAGAAGAATTGAATCTAAGTTGTTGTGTACGTCTTCGTCAAAGGCTATTGACAATAATTGTCCTCTATATTTCATGGGTTGGTTCTCTTACGTTTGAAATTTTATAAACCTAATCCTATAAGGGTTTTAAAAAATTCGTAGCGAAAAACTTATGTGTGAACCACATCATTCTAATCCTTAAATTTTAGTTATATATATTTGATCGATAAATCACATATGTATAAATGTATAAGGGTTTCTTTTGCTTTTCAATTTTTATATAATTTCTAATCATATTTTAATAAAGCGTGGAAATCATATTTTAATAAAACGTGGAAATCAAATTGATGTCAACTTGGTTGCCTAAAGAAGAAGAAGGAAGTTCGAATGTCCCCACCCTTAATGTTGATGCACTCAAATAAATAAATAAATAAAAGTAACCAAACTATGAATAATTGTAAACAATGAAAAGGATTTTTATAAACTATTTCAACTTGTAAATAAAATAGAAGAATCGTCACACATGACACCAACATACTAATTAAATATTTCGAAACAAAGACTATTTTATTTATTTAATTGTTTAAGAAAAGAGGTTCGTTATCATCATAAACGTTTTGAAATAAATATCTCCAAGAACTTGGGATTTTTTAAATTAGTGACCCACCTTCTCTCATTATCTCATTTGTCGGTGGGACCACCACGTAAAAAAACTCTCAAACGTGGCTGTCATGAACGTCTAAATGTAGTCAACATGAATATAGCTCAACTGACATAAGACTCTTGTACTAACAATCGAGAGGTTTGTGCTTCAAATCTCTCACACTCTAAAAAAAGGAAACGTGTAAATGCACTTTGTTTAAGGAAAAATGAAAATTTTCTTCTACCCTCCTAGTACTAGACCTTCCGGATTTTATTTATTGAATAAGTGGAGGTATTCATACTATCGTGGTATAGGAAAATTTCACTTTTTTTTTTTTTTAACGAAATCCTGTGATAGAAAACATCATTGTGACTCTTGATCGTGATCGAATAAATAATTTTTTTTTAAAACAAAGTAGAATAAATTTATAAATAATTATGCTTCCAGCATAGATATTTATTTGAATCATTCGATCGGGTGAAATTTTCCTTCAATCAACATTAGCCTCAATCGAATTGTAAAGCAACATAAGCAGGTTAGATGGTTAAAGCACAATGCCTTTTGACTAAAATGTTAGAGATTTGAATCTTTATTTTCATACATTATTATTGAACTAGAAAAAATAAATATTAAAATTGTGAAGAAGCTACACTTAGAATTAACTACAACTCCCAATTTTTCTCACATTTCCAAGAATAATATTTGATTGGGTAAGAACCTTCTTATTAAATTATTAAAAATCTCACAGGTATTTTTAAAAGAAAAATCCTTACATATTCGAAACTTTTAGGCTCCATTTGATAACCATTTGGTTTTTGAAAATTATGCTTGTTTTCTCTTAATTTCCTTGTCACGGTTTTCATTTTTGTTAAGTAATATTTGAGATCTTAGCCAAATTCCAAAATAAAAAACAAGTTTTTGAAAACTACTTTTTTTTTTTTTCAAATTTTGACTTGGTTTTTAAAAACATGAGAAGGTTGTAGAGATAACAAAACAAAGAAAGTTGTGGGTGAGAGTAGTGTTTATAAGCTTAATTTAAAAATAAAAAAATAAAAAAAAAATTGTTATCAAACAGGGCCTTAATTTTGGCTTTTGTCTAATAGATCAATGAACTTTCAATTTTGTGTTCTCATAGGTACTTACAAATTTGAAACTTTTAAAAAATAATTGATCTATTAGATATATAAAATGGAATATTTTTTTTGTTTGATGGAACTCTAAAGTCTAAACTTTCAATTTTGTGTTTAGTAGTGAATTTTAAAAAAATATCGAATAGGTCAAGAGCCTCTTAGACACAAAATTGAAAATTTAAAGAACCTATCCAAATCATGAAGGCTCATTCACATGGAAAAGGCACAAGCCAACGAGCATACAACGAGTGAAAAAAAAATACCACCTTTTTTCTATTTTTTGAATGTTTTCTAGATGCAAATCCTAATGAAGCCTCGGTGTGTTAATTAAAGTAACCAACATGAGACAACTTTAAAACGGTAAGGAAAAAGGAGAGAAAAGTTGTAACTCACACCCATGAGCCATTGAATTAAAACTGCCTTATTTTATCACAACAAAACTCCCAAAGTACTAAATAAAGAACCCAAAAACTGCCCTATATAATAGAGAAAAGATCAGGCAAAGGCAAAGGTCGAAGCAAAACTAGCATTTGTTAGCTTGAAAAGACTACTTGTGTCTATCAAATTGGCAAGAAAAATGTCTGATTTCATTCATTCTTCAAATGCTACTTCTCCGGCTAACATTTTCATTTTCGGAGGCCAGAGTAACATGGCTGGTCGAGGTGGCGTCTCCAAAGACCCAATCACAGGCAAAAATATATGGGACGGATATATCCCACCAGAGTCCCAGTCCAATGAATCAATCTTTCGATTCAATGCTAATTCAGAATGGGAACAAGCCTCTGAACCACTCCATTGGGATATTGATGTTAAAAAAACCAATGGAATCGGACCTGGGATGGCTTTTGCCAATGAGCTTTTGGCCAAAGCTGGTAAGAGCATTGGTGGCATCGGTCTTGTTCCGTGTGCCATAGGAGGAACTCACTTAAGAGAATGGGTTAAAGGGACTGATAGTTACACCAAATTGGTTGAGCGAATTAAAGCTTCAGAAAAACAAGGGGGAAAAGTCCAAGGATTTTTTTGGTATCAAGGAGAGTCTGATGCTGCAGTAGAAGAAGAATCTAAATGCTATGAAAGAGAACTCACCAAGTTCTTCACTGACTTGCGTACAGACGTGAACCACCCAGAACTACCCATCATCTTGGTTTGTCTTCTTCGTGTCTATAAATAAATAGGTAGTATCCTCTTTTGTATTTGGATGCTAATTAAATTTATATGTAAAATATATATATGCAGGTGAAGATAGTAACTCATGATTTTTTCATAAGTCCAACTATGAACTTCAAGGAAGATGTATGGAAGGCTCAAGAGGCAGTGACAGAGAAGCTACCAAACGTGAGAATGGTGGATGGTTTGATAGTTGTGGGCAACTTTGATGAAGGCCTTAATGAAGATAGAGGTCATCTCAATGTTAAATCTGAAGTCAAATTGGGCCAAATGTTTGCTCATGTCTTTTACTCTGACTTTGCCCACAATCTCACTTACTAAAATAATGTGCCTAGCTATATCAAATGGCACTAATTAAAACAAATTAAAAAAAAAAAATCATCTGTGTATTTGGAGTTGTGAGTCAATTTTAATGCTAAAATTCCAATATTCCAATACTATTACTTAGTTTGGGATTACAATAACTTTTAAAATAATTGCCGGTAACTTTGCTTTTAGAAAAATCAGCTTTGAAATGGAATAAAAGAGTGTTTGGTAAATTTCAATTTTAAATTAGAAAAAAACTAGTTTTTTTTTTCCCAAACGAAAGCTTTTATTCAGCGCTTAAGTTAGCTATAAAGGCCATTCTTGACCAACACATGAGCTCTCTCATTGAACTCTCGTCTCACAAAAATCAAAATGCAGGATCGAAAATCATAAACTAATTGCCGAATACATTCATTGATTGGTTCAAAATCAACTGGGCTTTTTTCCTTGTCATTGACCATATTTACCATCTGCAAGGCATCGGATTTCAGTATCAAATCCTGAACCCCCATCTCCTTGGCACACTCCAGTCCCCAAATCAAGGCTTTAATTATAATGACTAGGCTTATTATTTCAACTTTTTTTTCTATTAATACTTAATTTACAATTTATTAGAAGATAATTATTTAAAAGTTTATATGATTTAAATTGCATCTAATTATGTTTAATTAATCTAAAATATTTGATAAAAATTTAAGAAAAATAATTATTATAAAAATTGAGTCAATCAAATTTTTATTCATATAAAAGAGAGCATATGTAAAAATACATAAGAAGGATAAATTTGAAATTTGAAAACAATTAGAGAATGTGACAAATTTTTAGAAAAGCTAAATCTAAAAGTTGGTACCTATGAGCTTTTGCATGGTAGAGTAAATTGAAAAATGATTATTGATAGATTAATTAATTATTTGTTTTACCAAACATTAAGATAAAGTTTATGGTTTCCTTCAAAAAAAACTTAACAACAATGATATTTTTGAAACATTTTTCAGAATTCAGGAGTATTTTTGAAACTTTTCAAAATTCAAGGACATTTTTTAAACAAACCTCATGGTTCAGGGTATTTTTTTATAATTTAGTCTAAAAAATATCACTCCTGAAAATTTGGTGGCTCCGAATCCAAAATCATGATTATCAAGAATTACCAAGAATTACTTCGAAATAGAGGGAGAAAATTAATCAAGCACGAGTAACCATTATTAAAATACTTATTCCAAAATGTGAAAGTTGTTCTTTTAAAGGAATAGAATTAAAGGCTTGCATTTGAAGAAATTGTAGAAGGAGAGGGATTTTTTCTTTTTATTTTTATATGTCTTTGTCTGGTAATTGGTTTCTTTTACTTCTATCTCTTGAAAAACACTTAAACTAAAAGGTATTCCAAACGAGTCCTAAATGTTTTCAAAGAATGCGTTTTTTCATAACATTTTGTATAAAAATTGTTTAGAGAATTTAAACACTCATATGTTTGGTTACATTTCCTTGTAAGTGTTTTTATATACAAGTTATTGGACTCGTTTGGAATATGTTTCAGTTTGAGTGGTTTTCAAGAATGCATTTTCCTTTAAAATATTTTGTATAAAAATTGTTTAGAATTTAAAACTCATATGTTTATTGGTTACATTTACTCAAGTGTTTTTATACAAATACTTAAAAACTATTTTTAAAAATTTTGATTTCAAGTGTTTCAAAATGGTTTATTTCTCAATCTCATTTTTTAATAAGTCATTTTTAGTGGTTGTCAAACACTAAAATTTTATTCAAAATGATTTTTTTTTTCAAAATTAAACACTTAAAAGTTAAACCAAATATACCCATTATATACTTAAAAACCGTTTTTTAAAAAAATTGGTTTCAAGTGTTTCCCTCAAAATGGTTATTTCTCAATCTCATTTCTTAATAAGTCATTTTTAGTGGTAGTCAAACACTAAAAATTTATTCAAAATGATTTTTTTTCAAAATTAAACACTTAAAAAGTTAAACCAGAGAGACCCTAATTCAACTTGTTAATATAATAGAAGAATCACCTAACATACTAATCGAATATTATCAAACAAAGACCCCACTACTATTTTATTTATTTATTTGAAAAACTACTATTTTATTTATTCATTTATAAGAAAAGAAGGTTTCATAATCAAATAAAATTATTCTAAACATCTTGGAATAAATATCTCCAAGAAGTTGGGATTTTTATTATTATTATTTTAGTACAGAAAGTTGGGATTTTTATTATTGATCCATCTTATCTCTCATTATCTTATTTGTGGGTGGGCACAACCAACACTTTAAAAATTCTCAGACGTGGCTGTCATTAACGTGTAAATGCCGGCCTATTACTTTGGCGAATAAATATAATTATTATCCATGGCTAATTCTTTAACCATCAGATTTTATTACCCATTAGAAGATGAGATATTTATATTAAAAAAAAAAAAAAAAAAAAAAAGAAGAAGAAGATGAGATATTTATACTAGAAACTCATTTCGAGAAATGGGAAGGAAAGAAACCAACATCAACATAACTCAACTGACATATAAAACATGTACTACTAATAATTAAGAGGTATATGGTTCGAATCCTCCTATCTTATATTGTCAAAATAAAAGAAAGAAATGTGAAGGAAATGAGAGATTGAAGAGAGAAAATTAATTATTACTTTTTAATTAAAATCTAAATTAGTTTTAATTGTTTTAAGTTTTTTTTTTTTTTTTGACAATTTTAATTGTTTTAAGTTATTGTTTATTTATTAATTAATTATTTAGTATAAATATTTTAACCAAAACTAATAATTTAAATTATTTTTCCATAAATAAAATCAATAAAAGAATATAGCTATTTAACTCTCAAATATTAATTATCTTGCCTATCCAAACACAAACAATTATTATTCTAGACTTTAAATCTAAGATTTTTTACTCCCAATGTATAATATTGGTGATCCAAACGGGTCGTCTTAAATAATTATGCTTCGAGTACCTTTCTTTTGCATCATGCCAAAGATTTTTCTTTTTTGTTTCTAAGAGTTCATTAAACTTATGCAAACAAACTAGCAACATCAACCCCAACTAAATTATGATGAAGCAAATTTCTCATCGCAATTCAACTAGCTGTTAAATATAATACAATGTCTGTTGATGTACTCAAATATATATATATATATATATATAATATAATATAATATGTCATTAACTAAAAGGACATCCATTTAAATTAATCTCAATTTCTACATGTTATTCAACAACATATATGTATAATATATATATTGAATTGTGAAGCTACACTCGAAACTAAAGCTTTCAATTTTTCTCTTCTCAAAAAAAAAATAAAGAAAGCTTTCAATTTTTCTTATATTTCTAATGATAAATAGTCTATTAGGAAGAATCTTCCTAGTAATATATCATTATTAAAATTTTGACAACTATTTTTTAAAGGAAAATCTTTTTCCTCCTTTTTATTTCTTTTATGTTCTTTCTTAACTTCAAAAACATAATGATAATTAGTAAGAAATTTCGGTTGCATGTATAGCAAATTTGCACAAATTATAGTAAATATATCATGTTAATTGCAAACTAATTCCATATATAACACAATTAGTTATAAAAGACCAAAAAGCCCATTAAAGTTCATTCAGCCCATTTTTTTGGCCCATCAATTGACAATTTTCAGCTTGCAAGCCTTAATCTCTCGTTTCCGCATTTCAATCAAGAGAATCAATTATAGTGTTAAATTCAAGGCTCTATTAATATATATCACTAGTAGAAAATATGTCTATCAGTTTCTATCAATAATAGAAAATAGTTAAATTCAAGGTTATCAGTATCTATCACTGATAGAAAATATGTTTAATTCAAGATTATCAACTTCTCTCACGGATAGAAAATAGTTTAATTGAAGTTTCAGTTTCTATCCCTAATAGAAATCCATTAATTATTGGTTATCGAAGTTTGATAATTACTGATAGAAATCAATTTATAAATTGAAGTCTATGAATTTCTAATAAACTTGGGATAATCACATACTATCACTGATAATCACTGACAGACTTCAAATAAATTAGAGTCTATATCAGTGATAGACACTGACAGACTTTGATATAGACTAATATAAGATTAAACAATCAATATCTAGTATTTCTTGGTATTTCATTGTCTATCAGTTATAGTCAGTGATAGACTTCGATTAATTGGAGTCTATCAGTGATAACCAGTGATAGACTTCGATTAGCCATAGTTTATCAGTGATAGATTTTGATACACTTATATAAATTAATACTCACCATAAGAAAAAAATCACACAAAGAAATCTCTATCCCTAGTCACTATTTCTAATTGGTATTCTTGGCATTCTTGAATTAAAAAAGAAGAAGAAATCATAACAGTGCCTCAACCTCATAAATGTACGGAAAATCAAAAAAGAAGAAGAAATCGCACAACCTAATAAATCACATAGAACAGATGAGAATAAATAAAAACCTCACAAATCGCACAAGAGAAATCACAAATGGAAGAAGAGGAATAAATCACAAGCAACTTGCAGCAGATCGAACAAATCCAATCCAAGATAACAAAACCTGTCGTAGAAGAAATCATGCGAACAATAAAGAAAGTCGAGGGAAAAGTGGAAAGAGAACAGAGAGGGTTTTTAGTGTCGGTGCGAAAGAGAAGAGAGAAGAAGTTTGTCGGAATAGTTCAAAGTACAGTAAGAGTAAAACGGGAATTATCAAATTGTATTCTAATTTTATTGTCATATTTGTCATTCTTTTTACGATGGTAGAAATCTTATTTGTGCAAATTCTCAAATTTTTATTCATAGAGTAGGTCAATATTATTCTCTCTCCACGGAAGAAGCCCTTCAATCCATTTCGTGTTCCATCTGCTTTCAGTGTGCTTGATTGAGCTCCATACGACCAAGTGACTTTCATCTTCGCAATGGATAGAGAGATCTCCATCATGTCAATCTTCTTATCATTCCAAAGTCAAACCACTCCCAAAGAGTTGGATTCCACTGTAGGTAGAAAATGGAAAAACAATTGTTGTGTCGTGGAGATAACCACTGCCTTGAAAGCAATTTCGGCACGACCACGGTGCTAAATCGTTATTGTCGGTTGCTCCCCAAGGTTAACACAACACCCTCCTCGTTCGTGCACTCGAGAGAGAAGGATTGGAATCAGAAGAGAAAGTAGGAAGAATGAAAATGAATTCGATACTTTCCACTCTGCTCAGAAGTTTCTTTTATAGGCTTAAAAAATAACCGTCTTCCACAAAACAGGGTCCAGCTGCCACGTGTCAGCCATGGAGGAGTCCACGCATAACAACTCTTCGGTCAAAGGCACGCAAAAAGGCACCAAACTCGGTCAACGAACGGACTGGTCAACTGCTGGAGTGTGTGGACGCTGGATTGACACGTGGACGTAGACGTTGCCGACACGTGGGATATCGAGAATGATTAAAAAATATTTTGGCAAAAAGGTATAAAACCTCTCTCTTTATTACACACGAGCGTGTGGGAAGAGGTTTAGGCACCACCTTTAACCACTTTTACAAGAGTAGGGAAGAGTGATTGTATAAAAACACTCCTCCCAACTCCAAATCTTTCCATGTGGGACAAACATAATGAAAACATGGAAAAACCAAAATATACAAGCAAATATGCTAGTCATTCCCAACAATCCCCCACGAATGACGGTAAGCAATATTTTTCTAAGCAAAGGAGGATTTAAACTTAAGCATTAATATCTTTCGATTTGAATTAATGCATAGTGAAGTAAGGCAATAACCATCATAGAGAAAGTAAGTTACCTTTTGAACTTTCAATAGTCATGGTTTAGACCCCCACAACACGTTTGAATCCTCAAATTTCCCTTGATTCCGCGATACAATAGTAGAACAAGTGCTATTTTTAAGGCCATGCACAAAACACCTTGGGTCATCGTGAAAGCTCTAGAAAGAGATCCATTACACTCTTTCATAGAAGGCGGCCACACCTTCACAATCACGTCATGCTTCATCAAGTCTACCGCAGTAAATTAAACCACTCAAAATCTTGAGCTATGAAGACTTTCCAAAATATGTCCATCAAGTCCGTACTTGGACCACCAAAATACTGGGCTATGGACTCATTTCAACAATTTGAGTCCCATACTTGCTGAGGACTCTAGAATTACTCTCCTTGTTAGGCCTTTGGTGAGAGGATCTGCCAAATTCCTCTCAGACCTCACATACTCCAAGGAGATAATTCCACTTTTCAACAACTGTTTCACAACTCCATGTCTCAGGCGTATATGCCTTCTCTTGCCATTATATACACTGCTTTTGGCAATTCCTATGGCTGCTTGTGAATCACAGTGCAAGGAGACTGGAACAGACGCCCCCCACAGTGGTACGTCTTGAAGTAAACTTCTCAACCACTCCGCCTCTTGCCCTGCAAGCTCAAGAGCTATAAACTCTAACTCCATGGTGGATCGCACAATGCACGTCTGCTTTGCAGATTTCCATGATATAGCTCCTCCTCCAAAAACGAACACATACCGCTAGTTGAGGTTACTTCATCAGTTAACCTGTTTGCATCAAAATAACCTTCTAATACTGCAGGAAATTTATCAAATTGCAAACCATAATCTATTGTACCTTTAAGGTACCTCAACAAACGATGAAGTACAACCCGATGATCTTTATTAGGATTATTGTATACCTCTACTAGTAGTGTTTTTGAAATCAGCTAGATTACAGTGAATTAATTCAAGCAACTCAGTACATCTCGTTGTAACAGGCTTAAAAGGTTTTTTTTTTTAGCAAATTTTGCCTCTACACATATAGAGCATCTACTATTTTCAGATGTCTCAGATACATTAAGAAGATGCAATTGTTTAAGCCTTTTAATAGATGCAAAATTCACATGACCTAGTCTACCATGCCACACATCAACAGGTTCAACAATATACGCAGAACGAGATGTACTTTCATTTATTTCAGCAAGAAAAGAGACAGTATTTAAAACAAATAGACCATCAGCTAAATATCCCTTACCAACAAAGTCACTATTTTTAGTGATGACCTCATTGTCAGCTTCAAACACAACTCTAAGCCCTGCCCTGTTCAACAGACTTCCAGACACCAGATTCCTATGCAATGAAGGAACATATAACACATCATTTAAAGATAAAGTTTTTCCATAAGTAAGTTTCAAGAGAACCTTCCCTTTCCCAAGTACTATAGCAGTGGCTGAGTTCCCCATGTATACGCATTTGCCATCGATAGTGTCCTGGAACTCGTGGAACAAACTTCGATTTGAGCAGAAGTGTCCTAAGGCACCGGTGTCAAGAATCCAGTTTGATTTATTCTCCACCAAGTTGGCTTCCACCACCACTGCTTCAACAACGTTGGCTTGTGCACCATCAGGCTTCCCGGATTTGATGGTCATTTATAAGTTGCTTTCAAAATGTAGGTAGAAAATGGAAAAACAATTGTTGTGTCGTGGAGATAACCACTGCCTTGAAAGCAATTTCGGCACGACCACGGTGCTAAATCGTTATTGTCGGTTGCTCCCCAAGGTTAACACAACACCCTCCTCGTTCGTGCACTCGAGAGAGAAGGATTGGAATCAGAAGAGAAAGTAGGAAGAATGAAAATGAATTCGATACTTTCCACTCTGCTCAGAAGTTTCTTTTATAGGCTTCAAAAATAACCGTCTTCCACAAAACAGGGTCCAGCTGCCACGTGTCAGCCATGGAGGAGTCCACGCATAACAACTCTTCGGTCAAAGGCACGCAAAAAGGCACCAAACTCGGTCAACGAACGGACTGGTCAACTGCTGGAGTGTGTGGACGCTGGATTGACACGTGGACGTAGACGTTGCCGACACGTGGGATATCGAGAATGATTAAAAAATATTTTGGCAAAAAGGTATAAAACCCCTCTCTTTATTACGCACGAGCGTGTGGGAAGAGGTTTAGGCACCACCTTTAACCACTTTTACAAGAGTAGGGAAGAGTGATTGTATAAAAACACTCCTCCCAACTCCAAATCTTTCCATGTGGGACAAACATAATGAAAACATGGAAAAACCAAAATATACAAGCAAATATGCTAGTCATTCCCAACAATACTACCTAGGATTCGATATCTTCTCTTCATCTAAATTGAACTTAAATTCCCAACAAACTTATGAAATAAAAGTGGAATTTTTTAATGGATAACGTTTTTGTTATTGGATTTTAAGATAGATTTTTTTTAGAAAAATACTTTTGGTTGAGTTACGTTTCTTTTTTAACTCTCAGTTTTCAAATTCGACAATTTAGCCCTTGAAGTTTGAATTTCGTTTCATTTTGGTCCCTTCGTCCAATTTTCCGTTAATTACTAACCGATTGTTGACGTGTCACCTATTTTTTTTTTAAATAAAATAGTATTAAATTAATATATATATATATTATAATTCTTTCTCCTCTTCTTCTTATTCTTTTCACCACCACCACCAACTGTCGTCGCGCCACCGCTGTCAGACTACCACCGTTGGAAACTGTCATTCCCCATTTTTTTCTCTCTCTTTTCTCCTCTTTTCTTCTTTTCCTCCCTCTCCCCCCCCTTTCTTCTTCTTCTTCTCTTTTCCTCCCTTCCCTTTCTTCTTTCACTGTTTTTTTTTAAAGAACGAAGGGAGAAACCCCCTCGAATCCGACATGAGCCCACCGGAAATGGGCTCCCTCCCCGTTTCATCTGGCCTCATACTGGATTCACGTCCTTTTAAAAAAAACAGAAAAAGAAGAAAGGGAACGGATGAAGAAGGAAGAAGAAGAAGAAAAAAAAAAGGATGAGAGGGAAGAAGAAGAAAAAAGGAGAAAAAAGAGAGAAAAAAATAGGGAATAGCGGTTTCTGGCAGCGACGACAGGTGGTGGTGGTGATGAAGAAGAAGAGAGAGAATTTTAAAAAAATAATGTTTTTTTATTAGTTTAATATTATTTTATTTTAAAATTAAAAATATATATTTTCTAAAAATAAAAAATAGCTGTCAAATCAACAATCCATTTGTAATTAACGGAAAATTGGACGGAGGGACCAAAATAAAATGAAATCTAAACCTCAGGGACTAAATTGTCGAGTTTGAAAACTCATAGATCAAAATGAAACCTGACCCAAACCTCAGGGACCATAAGTGTATATTTTTCTTTTTTTTATACGATAATTTAAAATAATTGAGTTTGAGGTTGGGTTTTAATTGACGTACTAGTAGTTAATGAATTTGATTTAACCATATATATTTGATACTAATCAAATTTGGATTTGACAATGTTTATGATTTTGTGGTTGAATAAGCTATTTCATAAATTTGAATAAGCTCACAACTGCACCAATTAGAATGGGAATTTTTGTGCTTTGAGATTAATTTTGTAAAAAAAAAAAAAAGCATTTTGTCCACATGAGTTGAATTTTCTACTAAATGAATGTTTGGGATTTGAGTAGTGTATTTTGTACTTCTGGAATCACTTATTATTTATGGAATAGAATTCCACATCATAACCATTCTATTGAACTCAAAGTGAGTACATGCATATAGTTTCAAAACCAATTGGGGGGCCAAAGCTTTTTTTTTTTTTTTTTGAAAGAAAAAGGGAAGGCATTTAAGAGAGCATAAAATTTCACTTTTTTGGTTAAGAGTAGATTTGCTCAATAAGAATTGATTAAGTGCTGCACTTATTTATCTTCTTTAATGTCTTAGTGGTCCTCCTTTTTAGTTGATGTAAACTCAATTAAATTTTAACTACATCACTTCAACCATATTTATATCTCAAAAACTATATCATTCATATACAAAGGTTAGTCTAAGTACCAATCCGAACATAACTTAGGGTTCGTTTGGAATGACTTTTCAAGTGCAAAAAAAAAAGAGTGGTTTTAAACATTTAAAAAGTTATTCCAAACAAAATTCTTTGTACTCTCAAATCTCAACTCAATGGTATTTCAAAAAAAAAAAAAAGTCTCAACCCAATGGTTAGAGGTCTTTTACATACTAATGGTTCCTTTTTCATACTTTTATACATATTGTGCAAGTTGACAAAAATATTTTTCCATGAAATTATCTTTAGTTAAAATATCATTTTGATTCCTATACTTTGGAACTCATTCTATTTTAGTCTTTGTATGTTTAAATGTTCAAATTTAGTTCTCATACTTCTATAAATTAGTCCCGTTTTTTAGTTTATAGTTAACTTTTCTGAAAAAACTATATAATCTCTATTAACCTTTATCTCTATATATTTTGAGTATAAGTTTGTTTTGATGTGTCAATCTACTTTTTATGATACCTATTAAAATACTAAGTTAATAGAAATCAGATATATATCACTTTGTCAACCAATGGATAAAATACAATTTTCATCCAAAAGTTTAATGGTTCGTCTAACAATCACTTGAACTACAAAAATAAAAGGAAAAAAAAATATCACCTGAGTGACAAGTCCAATACGATGAGTGAAAAAAAAAACACTTTTTAAGTTTTTTTTTTCTATTTTTTTGAATGATTTGCAGGTGCAAATCCTAATGAAGCCTCGGTGTTAAAAGTAACCCACGAGACAACTTCAAAACGGTAAGGCAAAAGGAGAGAAAAGTTGTAACTCCCTGCCATGAACCATTGAATTAAAACAACCTTATTTTATCACAACAAAACTCCCAAAGTACTAAATAAAGAACCCAAAAACTGGTCAAAGTGAGCACAGTTCAACGGTAATTGACATGTACTCTCGACCAAGAGGTCAAATGTTCGAATCTCTCCACCCCCAATTGTTGTTGAACTCAAAAAAAAAAAAAAAAAAAAAACCCAAAAACTGCTCAATATATGATAGAGAAAAGATTAGAAAGGAAGAGGCAACTCACATTTGTGAGCTAGAAAAAACTAGTCGTGTCTATCAAATTGGCAAGAAAAATGACTGATTTCATTCATTCTCCGAAGGCTACTTCTCCGGTCAACATTTTCATTTTCGGAGGCCAGAGTAATATGTGGTTGGTCGGGGTGGTGTCTCCAAAGACTCCAACCACAGACCAAAATATATGGGACGGATATATATCCCACCAGAGTCCCAGTCCAACGAATCAATGTTTCGGTTCAATGCTAATTCGGAATGAGAACAAGCCTCTGAACCACTAATGTGGAATTTTCCTACCGCAGGTGTAAGGGTCAAGATTTAATATAGTATTTTCGTGTGATTAAACGAGTGTCGTCCTCTGGATTGGGTTTCTAGTCAAATTAATTACCATGAATACTTTTGTTCAATTTTATCTAGAGATCTAAATTTAGTGAGAATGAAAAATCCAAACACAAATGCTAAAAATATGAAATTCAAATCATGAAAACTCCTAGGGAATTGATTTCACCTATTGGGGTCTGAATTAATTACATGGATGTATGAACATGCAACGACTTATAAATTTTAGGATCATCTAATTTCATATTTATCTCTCCCGAGTATAAATAATACTTCTCATACATATGATAAACCCGATATCCCTATCTAGATTCATTCACATGCATGACTTAAATCTAATCATTTAACGATTTCTACGACTTTCCTAAATCTTCCGACCTTAGGATTATTCTAGTTATGCAATTTATTATCTAGATCTAACTCCCCTCTCCCGAGTAAGAATTAGAGAAATCAACATTTAACTCTCCCAGTGAATTAAAATCATTAAAATCATAAATTGCATAAATAAGTTCAAAGCACTAAAACATCCATAAATTAATTCAACAACGCCCATCAATCCCTAAGAAACACGTCTAGCTACTCATAATTTGCGTTACGATATAAGCTAGATATGAAAAAGCCATAAAAACTAACTAGAGATAAGGTAAAGAGAAGGAAAAACTCAATTCCGCCAAAACCGCACGTCCCCGTCACGATCTTCACACGTTCTCGCTTGATTTCTGCTCCTTGGCCTTGTTTCAGCTCCCACAGAAGGTCTCCAATCGATTTTAGGGCGAAAAACTCCCAAATTGAACTCCTCTTGGCCGTGCAAGATAAGGATGTATTTATAGAAAAAAATCTCGACAGCGTTGAGACGCTAAGGACAGCGTCTTGGAGCTGTCTCCTATACTGCCCTAATTAGAAAAGGAAATTGTGTAACGTCGAGATGCTAAAGGGACAATGTCTCGACACTACCTCTCGGGTCTTCACTTTTGATAAGCTTCCAAATTTCTTTCCTTTTTCATTTCTTTTGCCTTTCTTTAGATCCCGAACACCCGAATAACTTCCAAAAGCTCCTTTTCATGCCAAAACTCAATTTCCTACAAAACAAACATTAAAGTGCATAATTTTGGCCAATTTAATCTCAAAGACTAACTAAAATAACCGGGAAAAATAGTTCGCTATGCATGCTATCAACCACTCCATTGAGATATTGATGTTAAAAAGACCAATGGAGTTGGACCTGGGATGACTTTTGCCAATGAGCTTTTGGCTAAAGCTGGCAAGAGCATTGGTGGCATCGGTCTCGTTCTGTGTGCCATAGGAGGAACTCACTTAAGAGAATGGGTTAAAGGGACAGATAGTTACACCAGATTGGTTGATCGAATTAAAGCTTCAGAAAAACAAGGGGGAAAAGTCCAAGGATTTTTTTGGTATCAAGAAGAGTCTGATGCAACAGTAGAAGAAGAATTTAAATGTTATGAAAGAAAACTCACCAAGTTCTTCACTGACTTGCGCATCGACGTGAACAACCCAGAATTACCCATCATCTTGGTTTGTCATCTTTGTGTGCCTACAAATAAATCGATAGTATCCTCCTTTTGTATTTGGATGCTAATTAAATTTATATGTAAAATATATATGCGGGTGAAGATAGTAACTCATGATTTTTTCATAAGTCCAACTATAAACTTCAAGGAAGATGTATGGAAAGCTCAAGAGGCAGTGACAAAGAAGCTACCAAACGTGAGAATGGTGGATGGTTTGATAGTTGTGGGCAACTTTGATGATGGCCTCAATGAAGATAGAGGTCATCCCAATGTTAAATCTGAAATCATATTGGGAAAAATGTTTGCTGATCATGTCTTTTACTCTGACTTACTAAGCTCACTTACTAAAATTCATCCGTGTATTTGGTGTTTCTTTTTACGACGAAGGAAATAAGTTTTATGTCTGTTGAATCATATTTTTGTTGTCCGTGTATTTGGTGTTGTGAGACAATTTTAATGCTAAGATTCCAATACTCCAATACTAAATAAAGGGGTGAAATGTTGATATTTGTGTGATGGTGTGTTTCAACATTTCTACGACTTAATTATTTGTGTATTGTTTTGTTGGGTTGAAATTTGTGTCACTTTGGGTTGGGTTGAAAGTTTGTACTAATGATCAAGAGGTTTGTGGTTCGAATCCCCCACCCCACATGTTGGTAAAAAAACATTCAGTATGCGTTTGGGGTTGATTTTAGGGTTGAAAGTGATTATTGAAGAATTTTAATCGTTTTAGGTGTTTGGTAAAACTGATTTTTATTAATTTAAATACAATCACTTTTTAATTACCTTGATTTGCAAAATCTAGTGAAGACGTGCTTTTGAAATCAACTTTATCCGTATAATCTGCCACCTCTTTCAAGAGATTTTAAAAAATTACTCTTATGTCCTTCCCTAATTAGCTTATGTGTTGATGCATTTGTGATATCGTCGTAATTTTTTCCCTTGAAACAAAGGTATATATATATATATATATATATATATATATATATATATATATATATATATTTCATTATTTTCAAGCACAATTAGGAACCAACAATTTTATTATTCAACTAATAAGTTTTAAGTTTAATATTTATTGTATAAGGAAACAAATTATATCAACAATTTATTTATTTTTGCTGGGATCATTAATTAATTCAATATTTTTTATATAAAAATTAATTTTTCTAATATTTTATCAAATAATTTAGTATAATTTGAATATAATTTTGATAACTGAAATAATATAAAATTTTAAAATAATTTTCTTCTAACAATTTTAAATATGAAAAATTAATATTATAACAATGGAAATGATACATCTATTTAATAATTATAGCGAAATCACAACAATTTAGTATCAATTTACCAAACACTCTAACTTACTTGTTGTGATTTAAAGCTGAATAATTTACTTCTTATTAAAGCTGATTTTTTTCTAAAAGCACAGTTGACAACAATTATTTTAAAAGCTATAACAAACCCAAACTAAGCCTAAATCTTCCAAAATACTCTTTTCTTTTGTTCAACAACATTTGAGGTTTAAAGATTTGAACCAGTAACCTTTGGTCGAGGGCACATGTTAATTACCACTAAATTATGCTCACTTTAGCAAAATACTCGTATATATTGGGGTTTTTTTTGTACAGATGACCCTTTAAAATATGCGGAAATGGAAAATGCCCTACCTTTTCAATTCAATGATATATGTCATTTTGCTAGCATGAGCATACTAGTAAAATTACCATTTTACTCTCTATTATAACCTCGCTTTCTCTCACTCTAGCTTCTCGTTCTCTCTCAAGTTTCTCACTTCAATCTCTCACTCTCTCTCGCACTCTCTCTCCAACCTCTCCCTCTAGCTTCTAACTCTCTCTCGCTACTCTCGCTCTCTCACTCTAGCCTCTTGCTCTAGCTTCTCGTGCTCTCTCTCCAATTTCCCTCTTCAATCTCCTACTCTCTCTCCAACCTGTTGTTCTAGTTTCTCGCTCTCCCTCACTATTCCAGCTCTCGCTCTCGTTGTGTGCTTTAGAGAAAAACAGAGAAGAAGTAAATTGAACAAGAGAAACAAGAGAGAGAAACGATTAGAGAAAAATGCGCATTTTCATGTAGAGAGTAAAGAATTATAATATACAATTTTGAATTATACAAAGATGAGATTGAACCGTTTATCTCTAAAATGATAATTAATGTTTTATCTATTCATCATCGCTGAGATTGATATAAAATTTTAAAATCTCAAAGCACTTGGTAAAATTACAATATTTTATCCGGAAATTTTATTATAATAATATCTTTGTTCTGGTTATCATGCATTCCCAACACTTCGAACTTCAAGGTAAAAGGAAAAAAAAAAAGAAAAAAAAAAGACTTCGAACATCCAACTTGTTGTGCCTGAATTATCAATTTTGAGGACGAAATTGCCCCATTTGATATCTAAGTTCTACCGCTAAATAATTGATAAGACACAAAGCATTTAAAGAAATTTAATACTGCAACTTGACAAAATATCTATCTATACTTCTATATCTATACTTCTATATACTATATTAAAAGACGCTTAAGGGGAGAAACTTTTGATTTCCTTTTAAGCCCCTTTTTAATCTTCAAATTCTTTATTTGTCCTTCCTATTTAATTATTCAATATTTTATTATTCAAATTCCCACGGTTAGATTAAGAATTGGTTTTTAAAAAAATCTTCATTATCACGTTTACGTTTTGTTTTTAAAAAAAAAATATATATCTTCATAAAATTAAGAATTGGTTAAAAAAATCTCATTCTCACGTTTAAGTTTTGTTTTTTTTATAAAAAAAAAATCTCATTCTCACGTTTAAGTTTTGTTTTTTTTTTTTTAAAAAAAAAATCTCATCTTTGATAAGATTAAGAATTAGTTAAAAAAAAAATCATTCCTTATTTGTCCTTCCTATTTAATTATTCAATATTTTATTATTCAAATTCCCACGGTTAGATTAAGAATTGGTTTTTAAAAAAATCTTCATTATCACGTTTACGTTTTGTTTTAAAAAAAAAAAAAATCTCTTCATAAGATTAAGAATTTGTTAAAAAAATCTCATTCTCACGTTTAAGTTTTGTTTTTTTTTTTAAAAAAAATCTCATCTTTGATAAGATTAAGAATTAGTTAAAAAAAAAAAAATCATTCCTTATTTGTCCTCCTATTTAATTATTCAATATTTTATTATTCAAATTCCCACGGTTAGATTAAGAATTGGTTTTTAAAAAAATCTTCATTATCACGTTTACGTTTTGTTTTTTTAAAAAAAAAAAAAAATCTCTTCATAAGATTAAGAATTGGTTAAAAAAATCTCATTCTCACGTTTAAGTTTTGTTTTTTTTTTTAAAAAAAAAATCTCATCTTTGATAAGATTAAGAATTAGTTAAAAAAAAAAAAATCATTCCCACGTTTAAAAAAAAACCATTCTCACGTTTAGGTTGTTATTTTTTAAAAAAATCTCACCTTTGATAAAATTAAGAATTTGTTTTTAAAAAAAATCTCATATTTGATGAGATTAAGAATTTGTTTAAAAAAACATCTTCATTCCCACGTTTGTATTTTTTTTTTTTTTTTTAAATAAATCTCATATTTGATAAGATTAGGAATTTGTTTAAAACAAAATATTGATTCCCACTTCTAGGTTCACATCATTCTCATGTTGTTTATTTTAAAAAAAGAAATCTCATCTATGATAAGATTAAGAATTGGTTTAAAACAAAATCTTGATTTCCACCTTTAGGTTCACACATCATTCCCACGCTTGTATTGTTTTTTTTTTTTTAATAAAAAAATCTTATCTTTAATAAGAGAATTGGTTTAAAAAAATCAAGATTTTTTTAAAATTTAATTATTAATTCTAATTGGTTTCGGTGGTTATGATAAATAACTAGATAACTGATTTTAAATTATTAATTCTAATTGATTTTCAGTTGTGAAAATTAGAGGGTTTTTTTATTTAATTATTAATTCTAATTGGTTTCGGTGGTTATGATAAATAACTAGATAACTGATCTTAGAATTATTAATTCGAATTGATTTTCGGTTGTGAAAATTAGAAGAATTTTTTATTTAATTATTAATTCTTTTTGGTTTTCGGTGGTTATAATAAATAGAATTTTTAAAATTAAATTTTGTGAAATCTAAATTTAGATCAATTGTTTTGATTTTTCAAAAATAAAAAGATACTTGAGTTTAATTTTCGATTAAATCAAATCAAGTTTTAAAATTAAATTTGAAAAACTAAAATTCAAATTAATTGTTTTTAATTTTCAAAATTTCTAATTTGAAAAGATTTATCATAACCGATTCACTTCAACCCTATAAATAGTGGTCTAAACCAAGAGATGGGGGTGGGAATGCAAGACGAATTAAAAAAAAATTGCAGCAAACATCAACCAAGTGAGAGGAGACCCATTCCTACTCCATGTTTACTAATGTGAGTTTCCTACTCCATGTTTACTAATGTGAGTATAGCCTTTTCATTTAGTGTAAATATATATAATTTTTTCTTATTTCTTTTTCAAGTAGACTAATGTATCCTTAGGAGATTTTGTCAGTTTTCTGAAAATTTATTAGTTTATATTATATTTTCGTCACCCCCTAAGAGTTTCATATGAATAAGAAATATTTTCCGTTTATTTCTTTAATAGAAGCGAGTACACCTTTGTGTGAGTTCATTAGTATTGTCTTTCTTATTCTTTCTGAAATGATAAAGAATATCGATCACTATTATTTTCTTTTTTTAAAATCGATCTCTCTCCATTATGCTTTTCTCCGACCTTCAAAATTTTTCATATATTTTTTAGATTTTTTTAGACAAGATGATAGGAAGAAAATGATATTTTTATTTAATTAGTGCTCATTTAACGGTTGGATTAAACATAACTTTAATTGAATTATTAATTGATTACAAAATTAAGATTTTGGAAAATATAAATGCTTACCTAGCTAGGTAATTTAAAAGACTTTTCGTTATCTTCAATCTTAAAAAAATGTTTAAGCGGGTGAGATTTTTTATATTTGATTTACATCCATGATATTGGTTATAAACCATTTTTATTAGAATGGTTCAAGTCACATACATATCAATTTTTGCAATAATTATAAATTCATGTGTATTTATTCATTTTTATATTTTTTTTGTACATTATCAAGTCATATTTCAAATTTTTTAATTAACTACTTATATTTTAAAAGGTATTATAACACGTGCAACGCACGTAGTTTCAAACTAGTTTCCATAAAAGGACCCTTGGGATTTGAAAATTTTGTTTTCGAAAACAGAGAATTTAGGTAGTTTATATATATATATATATATATATATATATATATATATATATATATATATATATATATAATTTTATTTTTATTTTTATTTTTATTTTTATTTTCACTCTGTTTTGGAAGACGTTGGATTCCGATTTAAAGTTCGTGTTTGAGTGCGAATGTGAAAATTCAAATATGTGTGTGTGGGGATTTGAACATCTGACCTCTTGGTCAAGCGTACATGCCAATTATCGTTGAGCTAAGCTCGCTTTGACAATTTAATTATTTCTTATTAATCATCCCAATGAATAAATCATATACACTTCTATAAAGCTTAATAACATTAGTAGCAAGTTATTATAGTCTAATAAATAAAATATGCGTAGTATTTTTAAAATGCAAGAGGTTGTTTAAGAGATGTAATTTGACTTTACGTAGAATAATAAATTATGAAGTGAAATAGGAAGAAAAAAAGAAATGTATTGTTGACGACCAGAGAAATGAAGATATAATGGAGTTAGTGGAGGGCGAGGTTAGCAAAGAGAAATTATTTTTGGTTTCTTAAAATACAATGATAAACTTTATAAGTTTTCAACTTAACTGTAGTTTAACGGTAATCGATATGTATTTCTTTATTTGAGGTTAAAGACTCAAATCCTCATACTCCACATTTTGTTGGGCTAAAGAAATGATATTTAAAAAAAAGAAAAAAACACTTGGGGACCTATTGTTTTTTTGAGAATCTAAATAGTCGAAATATTCTTGAAATTATAGATACCCGACATATTAGATAACCATGTTTGTTTTGAAAGAATATTTTATAAGAATGTTTGGAAATATTTAGATAACTACGTTTGTTTCGTAGGATTCTTGGAGGTTAAATTATCAAAAATACCCTTCGACTTTAGGGTTTGTTTCAATTATACCCCTGAACTTTCAAAAGTTTCAATTATGCCCTTGAAGTTTCAAATTTGTTTCAAAACTACCCTTGGAGACATTTTCCGTTAAATTTATCGACAAAAATTGATGCGTTTGCATGTGTTTTTATTGTTTTTTCCACGTATGTGTTCAAATCTATTCACATAAGCAACAATATATATGCAAACACGTCATTTTACATCCATGAATTTAACAAAAAAAAAAGCCTTCAAGGGTAGTTTTGAAACAATTTTGAAACTTCAAGGGCATAATTGAAACTTTTGAAAGTCTAGGGGCATAATTGAAACAAACCCTAAAGTTTAGGGGTATTTTTGATAATTTAACCGATTCTTGGATTACGAGGAAGGTTAAAATTGCAAGAGAGTGCAGTAAAAACTGGTTAGGATTCCAAAATTTACAGCTGTGTTAATAGACAGTATGACGTGCAGCAGAACAGATACAGAACCGCGTTGGACTTGAATTTTCACATCGTAATTAAGAGCAGATTCGAAGGGTATTTTCGTAAATCAAACACAACATTCTCCTTTTCACACGTCAGGCTTCTACGGACCCCTATCCATTTCCAGTCTGCAACTTCTTCGATCTTTTAATATTAAATTCAAAAAAAAAAAAAAAAACAATTAAAAAACATCCTTCGGAAATCGGAGTTGGGCAAATTTCAAAATCCGAATGACGAAATTGCCCTCCATCTTCAGTCCAAATACCCAACCACTCCATCTTCTTCCTCAAGATTCTATCAACAGTCAAAGATCCTCTCTACTGATCAATAAATATTCCCCAATCTACTTCTCTCCCTTGCTTTCTCCTCCAATTTTCCCTCCTCTCGCTTTCTTCCCTATGGCGTTTCCTCCTCTCTCTTGATTCCATGGCGGATATGGATTTCCTTGAGGGCGTTGGGGAAAGTTCTTCGCCGCCTCGAACCTTCGCTGCCTTCTGTGGAGGCGTCCACGATGTTCGGAACGATGTTTATACTCGCTTGCTTGAGACTGGACATGACGAGGCCGTTTCTAATCCCGAATTTCGCGACAACTTGGATGCTCACTTCAATCGCTTGCCTCCGAGGTTGTTTGTTTCGATTTTCTTTGATTCTGATTTGGATTTTTTCACTTTCTGTCTCTTGCTTTGCTGTTTTCTGTGTGCTTTCCCTCTCCTTTTGTGTTTGATTTTGAGTTGCTTTGATGGAGTGAGTGTGAATGCATTTCCATCCTTGCTTTATTCGCTTTTCGATCCCTTTCCTCGGATTTTGTAGTGGATGTGGTTTGTCTTACTGTATTCGGAAGTGGATTACTGGTTACTGTATTCGGAAGTGGATTGCTTTTCTGGGGAATTTTCCTTTCTTTTACGTGTCTGTTATATAATCCTATTGCTTCTGCTTAATCAATATGTTGTTTTCTGATGCTGGGAAAGTTCGTGTGATGACCATTTCCTTTTTGAATTTTCTGTTTCCGAAAATTTAGTTGGGTTTCTGTATATATATTTAAATACTTTCGGAGTATTGGTCATCAAGTTTTGAAAACAAAGAACAGATTCTTTTTAATTACTTTTCTTAGTTTTTAAAATTTAGGTCAGATTTATAAAAGCTTGTTCAGAAAGTAAATGGTTAGTTGACTTGATTTCTTTGAAAAATTATTATTAGGCTGACATTTGTTAAATTTTGGATTGAATTTTTACTTGTTTGGAGTAAGGTTGAACTTACCAGTTCAATAATCTACTGTTTAAATAATACAAACAGTAAGGAACGATAGTGTAGTCATGATATGGATGAAAGCAAGAATTCATGTGTGATTTGATTAAAGGTTGATATCTAGTGGGAAATAAAATTCTCAAAACATGCTTCAACTGTTGGCTGTAGAATAGAATTATATAGATAACGAGAAGAACCTGTTTATATTCAAGTCAAGAAAAATTTTAGTTATTTTACGTGAATGTTTCTTGGAGCTGGAGGCACATAATTGTTTGAGATGCTAATAGTTGTACTGCAGACATTAGAATTCAGAACTACGTAACAAGGGTTCATAGCAGCATATAGTATGTTTAGCTTATTTGAACCAATGAGTCTTTTTTAACGAGTAGTAGTCAGTCATGGTCCTGATACATAATTTTCTAAAGAGTCCTCTAACGGATTTGCATACTCACTTGAGCGGTTTTGTTTTCATAAATGGTGAGATAGTGCTCTTCTTTCCTAGCTATTCAATGACCAAGGTGAGAAATTTGAACCCGAATGGGGTCACTTCTTGACTTAAAAACAAAGATCTTAGGCTCATCCTATCACCTAGATAGATGAACACCCACTAGCTACTTGGCTGCTAGGCTCACTCTAAGAGCAAGGAGTAACCTAAAGCGATCATTGTGAGGTCCACTAAACTTTTTCTCTGGCCTTGAAAGAACGTTAAGTGAAGAGGTGGCTGCCGTCGGCTTGATCATCCTATTTGTCCAATAGTCGTTTAAGAAAAGGTCTCTATTCATAATGATAACTAAGGGTCATTATATTGCACTTGTATTATTTTTTATTCTTTCACAAGGACATGTTTCTATTATTTCTGAATTTCTCTAATAAAAACTCTTCTCTCTGATTCCATTCAGAGTTTGGGGAAGACTTATGAAGTTTAGAAGGAAATTTAGTTTTACTTATCATCACAGTAGTTATTGGCTTATTTCTTCTGTTAAAAAAAGTTTTTCACATTTCAACACTTTCTTCCTCACATAACTAATACATTACAAATTCATCAATGCCGCTTCTGCCTTTAGAAAATTATGTGTTTCTGGGTAAGTCACTGAAAGTTAAATGAGAACAAAAATTATCAAGTAGTTTGATTGGAGACATAGGGAACAAATTAAGGAGTTTTTAGAAAAATTGATGATTAAATTCTTTGCTATGGGATCCCTGGTTAAATGCCTGCTGAGCTCTTTTGTAGTACTTGTGGCTGGAAAAGAATGACAGAATTTTCAAACATACGAATCAAGACTTGGTAGTACTATAGAATTTTTCGAGTTTTATTGTGTCATCTTGGACCTTTTTGGACAAGAAATTTACTAATCTTATCAAAGACTACCGGATCCTCTTCTTTTTCTTCTTCTTCTTTTCTCCTGGCTTGGGCTTGGCTGATGCTTTATCTTCATCCCCTGTTTTGTGTATCCATCTTATATTGTGTTTCTCATAGGAAAAATAAAAGATGGAATTCTTAATGGCTAGTGAGTATATAAGTAGTATAACATATAGAAATCACATAGCTATATGGTATTTTTGGGTAGGGATGATCTACTCCATTCTTCTTAAATTATTATTAACTTCGTTTTTGATAATTATTGTGTGTCAGTTATGGACTTGATGTTAACATGGAGAAGGTGGAAGATGTTTTGTTACATCAAAATCTTCTTTCCCTAGCAAAGGATCCAGAGAAGTGCCCTGTTTACCACATTCGCTTTCTGGAGGTATTTTTTCAATTTTATCTGTTTAATTTGTAGAGAAAACTAATGGACATTGTTGCTTGGTTCTAAACGTTCTTATAGTTTTGTGCATAGTGTGATTATGCCAAACATATGGTGGAAAACATATAACCTGAGGCAAAAATTAGAAAAATGGCTCGGAGAAAGAGAGAGATATTATCAGTTTCCTATTGATGACTAGTTAGAGAGGGAGACAAATTGAATTACTGTATATGAGGTCATAACTACAACTGCTGAAGGTAGAACTTCCTAATATCAGAGAAAAATAACTGTGGATGGCGCATTGCTACGGACCGCATCAAATTACCATTGGTGGCACTTGGAGGGTAGGAATGCTATTCTGCTTGTTAAATATAATCCTCCCCAGCCCCTGCATCTTCTCGAATGGCCAATACAAAATGAATTTAGAATGTGGTTGTATGGAATTCTCGCAATATGGTTGCACAGAAGAAAGTCAGATGGTAGTACTAAAGCAATTGAGATAGTACATTATATCTTTGACAATGATTTATGTTCTTTCCTCAATATTGGTTGATATAAGCAGCTCTATAAATTAGTGGTTGCGTTAATTATTCCTGTTTCTTAAGATATGAAATTACTGTAATTTTTCCTTTCAATAGTTTTCCCCCCCTGGTAATCCATGTGGTAAAATAGATCTAACAATAATTTTGGCTTGAGGATGGTTCAAGAGAAATGAGAGATTTTATTAAAATCAATTATGAGGATATAGACGATAGTAGAATTTTTACTTGTTGGTGATCTAAAATGTCGATGTGAAGTCTTGTATTTTGATTCTTCTTTTTTGTCTGATTGTATTTAGATGGGCAATTATTGTGCAATTTTTCATAATGATTCCTTATACCCTTGCAACTCTGTAACAATCTCTCTTATCAATATATTCTTCATTTTATTTAAATAAAGTTTGCATGTTGTTCCTGTCAGACAAAAAGTTTGCATGTCGTTTGTTTCAGCTTTGTTTTAGTAGTCGGAGGTTTTATTGCTCTTGTTGTTTTGTAGCACGTAAGTACTAAATCAGATGGCAATGATGATCACGAACTTGATAGTATTCTTTTAAGTGGTTCATCTAATGAAGCAGCTGATAGAAGACTAACAATGTCACACAAGAGGTAATTCTTGGACATATTGCATTTTCATCGACAGGCCAACTGTCTCTCCCCTCCCTGCTGCCCTCTCTTCAATCACTTAGTTTCCTTTCCTCAAATAGTTGATTTGTGTTAATTGATTTCTAAATCATTGGTTTGTAGAACTAGAGGCAATATAATTGACTTTGAGCCTTGTTCCAAGCTTGAGGACTTAAATTTGGATGTTAGAAAGAACTCGAAGGCCATGGATGGGAGATATCATATGGAAAAATTTTCCAAAAGGTATAATTTAAACTGAAGCGGAAGGAATTTATGATTTATCACTAGCACGTCTGTGTTCAGTATTTCTGTGGGTTCATAATGCTGAAAAAACTTGTAGTTCTCTTCGGGGCTCACATTTTTGAATTATACTTAATACTGGCCGTCTATAATTAGATATTAAGATCTTTTCTAAAAGCACAATCAATGTATTAAATTTTTGTCGACATGTTAGACATTTGCATCGACATTTCCACATGTCCGTAGGTTCGACATCAACATGAGAGGTGAGTCGACATTTCCATTATACCGTAAAGAAATTGATAAAATATAAAGAAAATAGTAACGGAATTGATATAATCATAATATTAATTATAAGTATTTTAACTCAGTTTAAAAATGCAAAATATTTTTTTATTGATTTAAATAATTTTTTGAATTTATTAGTTTTAAATATTCTTTCAGAAGTATCCGTTGACATCGACATTTTATTGATATTTCCATTGACATTTTCATAAAATTGAGATATCGACGTTTCCGTCGACATCGACATTTTAACCTTTGAGCACAATGCAGGCAGGGGATTTCACATGTTCCAATACACGAAGTGATATTTTCAACTACTGACAAGCCAAAGCTTCTTAGCCAGGTAAGCTGGACTAAGTGTTATCTTTTTTTATTATTTTTTTAATCTTTTATTATTACATCTTGTATATGAATCTTTTGGCGAGCCAAATCTTCTTAGCCATGCATGCTCATAGATGTCTTGTTTTTAATGCTCCTGCACTAATGGAACTTGCATATACCAAGGCGGGAATTCTACAAATTCTGGGAGCTACAAAATTTATGTGTTTACTGTTTAGCATTTCTTACTAGCTTATGGTACAATCTTTGGAAGATGGCTTGAAAGGAACTACAGAACTTTTAACAAGGGCGGAAACTTTTTGATAGTTTTTTGTAAAATCAATTTTAGTGACCCTTATCTTCGTGTATTACTCTCTCTTGAGTGACTATAGTCTAAATGATCTTTTGGGCAAATGGAAGAATTTCTAGTTCAGTAAGAAATCTTTTCATTGAAAGAATGAAATATACTGGAGGGACTCCTTAAGTTCGACTGAGGGCTATATAATTGCTTGTTATTAAAAAAGGCTATATAATGTTAAAAGAGGAATATCATTTTTTTTTTTTATATCCGTGAGTGTCCGGGCCAGCATACGCGCACCTTGACTAATCTCACGGGACAACCGCTTGACTCTATTACATTTGGTTGCCAAGGAAACTCGTAGGATATTAAATATCCTAGGTAGGTGGCCACCATGGATTGAACACATTCCCTAGAGAAATATTATTTCGGTATGTATATATATATGAAGGGGCGTAGTTATAAATAGCAGTTGAACCTGCACTTAGTAAAGAAGTAATGAAGAGATATAGTGTGACCCAAACTTCATGGTACCCTTTCTAATTGTGCTGAATGGCTCCTATTCCTGTATAACTAAAACTCCTAAAAAAAAGTGGCCCTGACAGCATTGAACCACAAACACAAAGTCCTTCCAAGTTCCAACTAGCAGAGAAACTACCAATTAATGCATGATATATATCTTGAAAATCAGGGGTACACAAATTGAGGGCTTCTATCCGAGATGGACAGTAAATGGACACTCTATCATGGGGCGATTGATACTTATACAGTTATACTAGGTGTTGTCGTTGAGAATAATTCAATTTCTATCCTTGTCATTAGCTCGTGTCGGTCTATCATTATAATGAAAATATCAATGTGGTAGAATTTACACTCGTTTTTCTAACAAGTTGTCGTTTTTTTTCTAGCTTTCTGCTTTGCTCTCTGATATAGGACTTAACATTCGAGAAGCACATGTGTTTTCGACATCTGATGGTTACTCCTTGGATGTATTTGTGGTGGATGGATGGCCTGTCGAGGTACAATATTCTGATATATGTTAAATGTATAATTTAGGCATTTGTACTGCCCGTTTTCACATCTTATTTTCTTGTTGGATTTTGTTGTTTTCTTCTTGTATTCTTATCATATTCAAAACTTGTATGGTATGATAATATACACTCGTCATATGGAATGATTGGAAGCTTTGATATCTCTTTGCTATTTGGCTCAAAGTTTGCCTTCTTTCCCTCATTATTGTTTGTTCCTACCTTCCTGTCATGTCACTCTCTAGCCTTAAGAAAAAAAGGTTTTTTAGTTTGAAAAACTGTAGATTTACTCTGATACCCTATTGTACAGTCGGCCTTATAAGTTGCTTGTTTGCAACAACCACCCCAAATTTAATCCAAGTTGAAATGTTGGGATTAGAGTACTAGAGCTTGCTCGATTGGGCCTTTGGTCTTTTAACATGTCTATCTTAAATAGAGACATAAAAAAGAACCATCATGGGTTGGCCAATATAAATAATACAAAACTTAGAGGAAATAGTTTCAATCCATGATAGCATCTATCTAGGATTTAATGTCGTATTCTTTTTTGGACAAGAAACATATCATTTCATTGATAAAATAAAATGAAATTACAAAAAATGGGGATCCTGTCCAAACAAAGATTAACAAAAAATTTTCTAATGGGTTATAAGGGATGTGAGGTTATAGTTACAAAAAGGTGAAGATAATAAAAAAGTAATAGAGTCAATAAAAAAAATTAGTACTTTGTTCCTTTTCTAAGAAGATATTAGAATTTCTCTCTAGCCACAAAGGCCACAAAGATGAGAATTTCTCTCACGGGTTTTAATGTGCTATGAGCAAACCTGACAACCAAATGTAGTAGGGTCGATTGTCTTGTAAGAATAGTCAAGGTGCACGCAAGCTGGTTCAAACACTCACAAATATTAATAATAAAAAGAATAGAGACATGAAAACGTGTATGATATATTCAATATGATGTTTAACAAAGATTCACATTTGCATTTGTATCTAATGGAAAATTGTATCAGACGGGTTACTTAAAAAATTATGGTTTATCCCAGGACAGCCACCTTCTAATATTTTAAGGAGGACTGGTATTATGTATCCTTTATCACAGGATCTGTGCTGAGTCCAAATGTTGCTCACTTTGCAATCTTGTGACCAGGAAACTGATGGCTTGTATGAAGCTATGGAAAAAGCAGTTGCTAGATATGAGGTAAATTATGTCTTTCTGATACGATCCTTGATATGAGATATTGAGTGAATTGGTTATTACCTAATGAAAAATGGTTCCTAGATATTTTTGCAGCAAATAATAGCACCAATAGGTTATTATACATCCTTTAACTAATTATTACTATTTTTTTGTTTATTTTTTTCATATGCAAATTTTAGTGCTCTATTTGCTATTGCTTGTGGTAGAAGATTGTTTCAAAACCTCATTTCCACCCTTTTCCCTTTTTAAAGAGTTAATGAAGGAAATAATGCAACTTCTTCTATGCAATGCACAGGGGTCATGGTCTGGTTCTTCACATTCTCATTCAGCAGTCAAGAAAGCATTAGATGCCCAGGCAAAACCAGCAGATTGGGAAATAGATAGACGGTTACTGAAGATAGGTGAAAGAATTGCATCTGGATCTTGTGGTGATTTGTAAGTTTGAACAAGAAACGCACTCTTCTGTGACTGTCTAGAACCATGGTTCCCTTATTAGGAGCTTACAAAAATACATCTGGGTATTGTCGTGATACGTGATATGTAAGTTGAAGTTTCATATTATTTGCAAAAGTTGAGCAATTAAGTTAAGTGACCATCAATCCCTATGGGTTGACCTAGTGATCAATAAGGGTCAATGTAAATAATTAAGGGCTTAGAGGGAATGGAGTTCAAGTTGCCTAAACTTCAATATCCTAAGTTGGCCCAAACACTCTCTAATATTAAAAAATAATAATAATAAAAATTAAGCAACCATCTTAATGTAATAGCAATTTCATGTCATAAAATGAGATGTTTGCAGATTTTTTGATGTTATTGTTGATTTGGTAGTTTCCTAGTGTAAATGCTCCCCCCTCTTTCATCACTTTATTTATTTATTTTTTTTTTTTGAAAGAATTCATCACTATAGCTTTACCACCCTCCTTTTCTACTGGAGAGGCCTTTTGTAACCCTTCTTGTAATTTCATGCTATCAATGAAATTTTTTCTTATCCAAAAAAAAAAAAGAGATGTTTGCTATTTATTTGTTCTTGGATTGTTGCAGGCTTTTTATGTGACTCATTTTCCTTTACTCATCTACAGGTATCATGGATTATATCTTGGTCAAGATGTAGCTGTCAAGATATTAAGATCTGAAGATCTAAATGATGATTTAGAGGATGAATTCAATCAAGAAGTGGCTATTCTCAGGTAATTTTTATGTGATAATAATATTTTTTAAAAAAAAACAATTAAATCTGAGTTTGAGTATGAACTTAGGGAATACAGACAGAGAGATGAAAAATCTTGCTATTTATCTTTAAAAAATTATTATAATTTAAGTTAAAAGAATCCACTGATCATTTCTGCCAGAGGACACCATGTACTGATGGTAGCCATTTTTATTACTTATGGCTTAGATTTTCTTTCAAACTTCTATATGTCGATATTTTATTTAGTTAAATCATGCAGAACATATGCACAGTTTCAGCTTGAAAGTGTACAAGCTGAGAGATGCACATTTTTCACCAAGTTATCTGTCTGTTAGATATTATGAAATATCTTTCTTTGTTCTGTTTTTAGAGGAGATCGTGTTTGGATTATTTTACAGATAGGGGGGCCTCAATTGAAAAGTGAGTTCTTGAAATTAAGGACTGTTCAATTAATTAATCAGAATGAACTTGCGCTCCCGAAAGTGAAATTACACAATATGTTCATGAAATTCCTTGTATTCAAACATATACATTCATATTGAAAGGATCTTCTGGCCGATAGTAATATTTTATAATGGTTTCTTTTTATCTCAACATTTATGAAGGGATAATTTCCAGAGTTATGTTCTTTAATCAATTTGTTATAGGTGTATCTACCGCCATACATGCTTTGTGAAGGGATCTTAATTAATCTGAAATGCAGGAAGGTCCAGCATAAAAATGTAGTACGTTTTATAGGTGCATGTACAAACTCTCCACATTTGTGTATTGTAACAGGTATAGAAATCTCTGCTCTAGTGTTCCTTTATTTTTTTGTTTCCTCTTTTTCCAACATCAATTTTTGGTTAGTTTCCTGTAGGATCTTCTTCTGTAGTTTACGTATATATCTTGATAGATGTTTGCCTGCTTCTGACAAGAGTTGCATGCAAAAAAGTGCTATTCTGCAGCAATAAGAAGATAGATGGTCAAGCGAAGCTCTCCTAACTTCATGTTCTAGTGCAAGGTCTTGATGGAGGTTAACTTAGTTCTAGTCACTGTCCTTAGAGACTAAGTTGGCTGTCTGAAATTGGCTGAACATTAATTTTGGCCAATAGATAAGACTACTTAGTCTTCCTCATGCAATACTTGATGAGATGATATTAGACAGCACAAGTAAGCGAAGGTTTCATTATTTTTTCTTAAAAAAATGGTTTTATGATTTTTGAAGAGGTAATAAAAACTTCCATTTGTTTTAGGTTAAACATAAGCCTGGGAATAACGTGTTTTAGATAACAAATGGTTTTGTTGATAAATGAAACATACAAAAAGGGCAAAGCCCTTTTACCAATTGGAGAAGTCTTTTGCTTTTGGTTTGAGCTTTGCCCTTCTTTTGTAAATTTCATACATCAATGAAATTTGTTTCCAATAAAAAAAAAAAAAAGAAGCAAGCCCAAGAGGCTAAAAGAGTTTCATAAAAAATGTCTCTTGTTGGAATGATTATGGTGAGGGATAGGTACGAAAATATTTAGATGAAGACCACGAGGAAGAAATGAAGATAATGAGGTTCTCGTTAGATCTTTAGTTAGTTAGTATGGGTTATTTATGTTGAGTAGACGGGTACTTGGAGTTTTATAGTGATCGTTAGAGGCCAGCAATTATAAATAAGAGAGCGAGGGTGGTGAGGTGAGATGGGAAAGTTTTTTGTGGGTATTCTAAGTAGCTTGGAATTGGGAGAGTAAGATGATGGTTCTAACCAATGTATTAAATTTCCATCAACATGTTGAGATTTTCATCGACATTTCCACATGTCTATAGGTTCAACATCGACATGAGGGGTAAATCGACATTTCCATTATACTGTAAAGAGATGATAAAATATAAAGAAAATAGTAACAAAATCTAACTAATGTAGACATAATATTAATAAGTATTTTAACTCATTTTTAAAATGCAAAATATTTATTTATTAAGTTAAATATTTTTTGAATTTTTTAGTTTTAAATATTTTTCCAAAAGTATCCATCAACATTGACATTTTATTGATATTTCTATTGACATTTTCATAAAATTGAGACCTCGACATTTCCGTCAACATCAACATTTTAACCCTTGGTTCTAACTTCTTCACCATTTTGATCTTTTTGTCATTTCAATACAAACACCTAATTTCATGTCTATATAACTATTGGAATATGGGCGATCATTTTGAGCGTGAATCTAAAAATGGAATATTGATGGAGATGTGTTGATTGCTATTAGAGATGAAGGGTATTTTTGTATCAATGAATTTGATGAAAGACATTTTGTAGGGCATTTGGTTTGAAAGGAATGGTAAAATCTTTAGAGGGGTTGAGAGGTCTATTGAGGAGCTTGGGAGGCAATTAGGTTTAACTCGTGCTTGTTGGCATTTGTTAATCGGGCTTCCTATAACTACCATCTTGACATCATTCTTTCGGATTGGGACCTGTTCTTGTAATTAGTTTTTTTTATTTTTTTATTTTTTATTTTTTATTATTTTTTATTTTTTATTTTTTATGCACTTGTATATTCTTTGACTTCTTTCAGTGTAAGTGCAGTTTCTTACTCTTGAGTTAGTATGGTTTTTTTTTTTTCCCCTTTAATCGAAGGACCACAAAATCAGTTTAGCTTAACTGAATTTGACATAGATGGTATCAAATAAAAACAGTGTGTGGAGTAGGGATCACAATTTTGGTGTGATTTCTTTTTTTAGATCAGACGATATTGAAGAGGATCTTCAAGGCAGAGTGTGCAGAAAATGGGAGAAGATATAGTGACAATGATTACGTAGGAGAATAATGTATTGGGAAGGAGTTGAAGGTCAAAGACTTAGAGTATTTGCCTTATGGGCTCGAGAGGGTATGGGAACAAAAAATCCATGGATAGGCCTCAGACAAGTTATTTAAGCAATTGGAGATGGGCTGGGTAATAGAAAAAACCGAAACAGACAGATACTAAAGCTGGGAATATAATTTTTGGCCATTTCAATTAGGGTTCTAAAGATCATGGACTTGATGTTTGCATCATGCCACGAAGGACAGACTACTATCTTGGGAACAAGAAACCAAAAGGGCAACATCATCATCTGGGGACATCAACTCACCACGTATTTGGAGAAACAAGGGACTGAGATGAAGTATAAATGTAATTAGTAGTTACACTAGAGTGAATTTGTAATTTTATATTAGGTATTTATCAGTGGTATGTATGATAACTTTGCTAGATTCTGCATTTTCTTTCTCCGTTACAACTTCATTTGTTGTAGGCTTTGTCCAATGGATTCCTCTTCACTGCTGCTAAGTCAGATAGCAGCATATTTAGTTTCTTAGAAAGAGTCTAGTAGTAATTTCACGAGGTTTAGGCTTCATTATAAGAAGCGTTAGTATCTAACCATTGAAATTTATTATCATTAGAGTCTCCCGAGTATAATGTAGTGCTTTTACCCTTGAAATGCCTAATTTCCCTTGCATTTTAGACTGGAAATTGGTTCTTAAATTCACTTTCTTCTGCTCTATCGAATTTGTGTTCTATCTTTATTGTTCAAATACAAATTTTAAAGTTGTTGTTTCTTGCAGAGTATATGCCAGGAGGGAGTCTTTATGATTACTTGCACAAGAATCATTGCGTGTTAAAGCTCTCACAACTCCTGAAGTTTGCTATTGATGTTTGTGAAGGAATGGCATACTTACATTTAAATAACATTATTCATAGAGACTTGAAGACAGCAAATCTGCTAATGAACACTCAACATGTAAGATTATAACATTATTCTTACTGGAATTTGCTTTGTTAGCTTCTGAAGTGTAGTAGTATAGGTGTCTGTGTCTTAAATGATTATTTTGATATCAAACGAGTTTTATTTGTATTGGGTGTTTGAAAATAAAAGTTTTTTTGGTGTTTGAAAGAAGTCATTCCCTCCCTTGGATAAGGAGAAAAAGAAACCAGGGTAACCAAACTGAAATAGCTATGCAAACAAGATATAACTCTAAGCTCTAATACGATCATTTTAGTCTGTGAGTTGTAATTCACTCTACCATCAATAATTAACAGTCACTGTTGCCTCAAGCTGCCTAAAAAGGTAAGTATATTTAGTGTTGTCACGTTGTCCAATACGAAATATATATGTGAAGGTGTCTGTCTCTTCATGTATAACTGGTACTTTTGGATTGGGAATTGGCCAAGTCATTTGATGAAAAAAGCATTGAACAGTTAGTCTCTAGTAAAGGTCGCAGTACAAAAGAGAGTAGGATTTCTGGTCATAGCTTTCATGGTCATGCTATTCTTTTTTTTTTTTTTTAAATTGGCGTTTCAGACCTAACTAGGATAACAAGATAGCCTTTTGTATAACCGGTTAACATTGCTGGGATCCTCTAGCTGTTTTGATCATTTCTTTAACTGTTGAAGCGGTTGTACACACTTATTATTCCTTCAAAGTTGCAATGTAGTGTGGAATGTTTGGAGCTGGATTTGCTTGTGTTTCCTGCGTTAAGCATTTGTGTATTCTCTTGTTAAAAGATAGTAATGCAAACATGTTAAGAGAGCTGAAATTAGGAAACTGTTTTTTGTACACTTCAATGTTTTTTAATTATAAATTCTCTTCAATAGTATATCTCACAATGACCTCCGTTGACTTAGTGAGCCTCATCTGAGGGTTTCTTTTGCTTTCATTTAACTTATGGAGAATCAATGGTGGCCAAGGCTATAAGGCAATAGTCACCTAGTGATATGCTTTTGTGAGCTTGTACTGGAAAATAGTTTAATCTTCCTACAAGTAAAACGCATGTACTCTTTTTGCGTTCAAGGTTGTAAAGGTGGCAGATTTTGGTGTTGCACGATTCCAAAGCCAAGAAGGAGTAATGACAGCAGAAACTGGAACATACAGATGGATGGCGCCTGAGGTGATAAATCTGTCGGAGGATATTCTATTTCTGTTATATATATTTTTTAATAAATCTTTCATCTCTTAGAACTACATGTCTTGAGTGTATTAACTGGAAATAATCTTTAGTGATCAAGCTTACAATTAGTGGGTTTCTATTAAAAAAAAAAAAGCTTACAATTAGTGGATTTTGAAAATTTTCATCAGGATGATTTTGTTGGCTGAGTCAAGGTTGCCATTTGCAATAACTATTTCCTTGTAAAATGGGATTTCCTCTCTCTCTCTCTCTCTATATATAATTATATATATCTATATATATAGATATAGATTTAGAGATAGAGATATAGATATATATACTGATGTTTTATTTGGGATAAAATACATGGAGTTTCAATTTTATTTTTTGTATATGGTTTTTTTTTTCCACGTAAAACTCTCATTAATGAGATTGACAAATTATCAAGCTGACTTGCTTAATTTCTGAGTTTAAAGATTGTATTTTATAGTATTGACAACATTTCAATTTGACTTCAATCTTTTTGCGATGATATTACTTTTCACCTCAAGGTAATAAATCATCTGCCATATGATCAGAAAGCAGATATTTTCAGTTTTGCGATTGTGCTGTGGGAACTAACAACAGCAAAGGTATGTCTCAAGTCGACTACAATGCCACATTTCCTTTTTTTGCTTTATTCTTGTATTTTAGGGCAGCTATTACTGAGCAATATTGTATATAAGATGATTACATATCTTTATCATTATTTTGTTGATTGCTTAATAGTTATAAGATAATTACTACATGTTTGTGATTACTCTTTTCACCCAAGCTTTTGGCATCTCAGGTTCCTTATGATTCCATGACACCACTACAAGCCGCACTTGGAGTAAGACAGGTTTGTGTATGTCGTAATTATTGGTGCTTTACTAATAAACATATATGAGAAGACCAAATCGCTCCATCTGTCACGCCTATGGACCAATTATAAATGAGGAAACTTGAATTTTCAGAAAAAAAAGAAGAGGAAACTTGACGTAGCTGTTGTATGCATCTCAGTTTGATTAAAAGGAAAAAAAAAAAAAAAAAACTCATGCTTATGATATACATGAATGGGGAACTAAAAATGTAATAGAATAAACACAAGATTCAATTTACAGTTCAGATGAGTGCAATCGAGAACGGTTGCTGACAAATATTAAAAAAAAAACAGATAAATACGATTAATTGAGGATATTTAGAAGAATTCTCTGGATGGTGTTTGTTTTACTTTTCTTTAGGATTTCTCAATTGTTTGGTATCGAGTCCAAAGCATTGCATTATTTCAACATTTAGGGACTTGACAGAACACAGTATTCAAGGGTTAGAGTTTGTGAACTGTTTACAGGGACTACGTCCAGATCTTCCCAAAAATGTGCACCCTAAATTGTTGGATTTGATGCAAAGATGTTGGGATGCAGAACCTGTAAATCGGCCACCATTTACCGAGATAAAAGCTGAACTTGAAAATCTCCTTGAAGAAGTTCAGGTAGCTTCTTTATAACCCTCCCTCTTTGGCCTTACAACCTCATGGATAATATCCAACATGGCAACGCTTCTAACTTTCTGATCCCATGTGTGTGCTTAGATGTGTACAAAATATGAAGAAAATTGTGCAGCAGTTAATGGCAGCTGATGTACTTGTAGAAGTGCAGTATTCTATCCGGCTTTACCCTGTATTTTGCGTGAGGATATTTATTTTGTTTTCCATTTTCAGTTCATATAGTTATACAAATATTGTACATCTGAGAGAGAGAGAGAAGTATAGAGGCTGCTCAGTGCAGAAAGAGAAGAAATAGCATGTTCTCATTACAAAAAAACACTTGACCACGGGGATATTTTCAGCAAATATAGTAAAATTAGCTGTTGTTAGCCTTTCAAGTTGTTCAATGGCCCTTTTTTTCTTTCCCATGTATAGCTGTAGATATATGCTTTGTTCTTTAAACACATCATAATGCTTCTTCATCTCACTTCTTTGGAGGCCTTACATTATAGAAAATTGGCAGCCTTATTGGACCTTTGCCAAAAAGCTTATATTAATTACTAGTAGGTGATTGGATTCTTTCTGATTTCTTTTTCAAAATGGATTTGCCTTGCAAGAACCTTTAATTGTGTTTTTGCTTTAGAAAATTATGTATCAATTTGAGTAAACTATTGTTTAGTGGAAAATGAATTGTCTTTATTGAAAGAAAGAGCAGGGAAAAGTAGTATGATAGCTTCCAAAATGGATGGCATTCTTACCTATGAAGCAAAGGGGAGCTAGCAAAAGAAGCTGTGGCTTTTGAAGCTTTTGCAGAAAGGTCCTTTTTCATTTTTTTATTTATTATTTTGAATTTTCCACTAAACAATTTACTCAAAGGGGCATCAAATAGTACAAATTAAACTATAAGATATCATCTTATAATTGTTAGTTTCGATTGCAAAGAATGATCAATCATTGGTTCACTTCATCAGGAACTCGTTTCCATCAATAGTAAATTACTGATTTTTATACTTGCTGACTATTAATAACAAATAATGTACATCTTAACAATCTTCATCGAATAATTAGATGCAGATTAACAGTCAATGGTAGAAAATTAAATTATTATGAATTATTGTTGATGATTTCTAATGAGATTTTGCTATTTTAGTCAATCAAACTTTTGGTTATTGTAGCATTACTGCTAAAAATGGAAATGATTCCCAAAAATATTTGTATATTGAAAGGGAAATGGGCAAGATTAATTTGAATATGATTAGTGTCCTCGAAACCCAACGAGAAAGTAACCAAGCTGTTCTTTGAAAATTTGCAGCCTGGCAATTTACTCCACTTGGTCTGTTTCTTGTTGTGCAAGGTTTCCACTCTGAAGAGATTGTAAATGGCTTTTATGACAATGTTGGAAATATAGGTGTTCTTGATGAAAAATATTTCATATAATTAAATTTTTAGTGGAACCCAATTTGAAATTTTTGATTTAGATATTGATCTTTTGAAGTATAGTTTCTGACCGGAGAAATTATCATATTTGTTGGTAAGTAGGAAAACTAGCTTGAAGCAACAATGGAGGCATTTGAAGTGAAAATTTTCCATTAACATGAACTATTTAACTGTTTATGAGTCACTTGAAATAGTAACATTATTGAATTTTTGGTGAAGCTTCAAAGTTTTCCTCGATTAGTTTCTTAGATCGAGTTTTTGAAAACGATCGACGAATATTTGAATTTTGGTAGGCAAATATTAGTCAAACTTGGAAAGGATGTGTTATTTGTGGATTTAAAAGGTGTCACGTTATAAAAAATGATTTAACTAGACATTACTACACCTACACCTAAAGAGCACCAAAAGAAAATATTTTTGCTTTACCCTAAAGTCAAAGATGAATTCTTTATTCAAAGTTAAAAGTTGTCAATGTTGGGAGTAAATAGTGAAACAATCAATTAAAATAGTTATACTATATAGTATACCTTTGACCTTTGAAATGAAGGATATAGAGATTAACATAGTAGTTATTATGTAAAAATTAGAAGACATACGTAATATCATAATGAAAGATATAGAGATTAACACAGTAGTTATTATGTAAAAATTAAAAGACATACGTAATATCATTTTACAACATCATTCGTGTAAATTGGCATAGAAACAGATGTATAAAAATTAATTTTGTAAATGATTAAGTTATGTTAGTGATAAGAACCATCTATATATATGTACATGATGCCACACATATCTTTCAATTTTTACACAAGTTGTTATGTTAATTTTCTCCCGCTCCTCTCTCTCCTCGTCCTCAGTATAATTTCAAAGTTCCAAGATTAGAAGGAAGCTTTTCAAGGAGAAAGGGTATAACTGAAATTCATTGGTTGTATACAAATTAATTTGTTAATGGGTGTTTCAATACATCTAAGTTGTATTGGTGGAACTTTGGAAATTGTCAATGAACCAGTAGTGATGTTTCCAAAGAATTTGCCATCCTTTTCAAGAATTGGTGTAACCTATCAAATTGGCTGTAACCAATTAAGTTGATTCTTATATTCAACTCCACTTAAGTACTTTGTTAAACCAAAAGGAAACCATAAATTAATTTCCAGGAAGTTGTTCCCACTTTCAGCACTGAAAGTTGATTTCTTACGTCTTGGGAATCTTAAAAAGAAATATTAGAAAATGACAAAGATTTTTTTTTTTCTTTTTTTTTTAAATCCTTTTTGTAACTTTTCCTTTCCTTAAGAAAACTTCATCCATCTAGGCTTTGTTAAAAAATAACCCTCAGTTTACCATTAATGGTGGCTTAATATGAATTTAGTTTTAGTGACATTTGTACACAAACAGACAATATAGGGAAGTAAAACATGAACCGACAATAGTAGCATAAGATGTTAAATCACACCTAAACTGTAAAGGTTTTTAACTTCATTCGAGTGATTATTAACTTGACAAACAAATAATAGTTCGAGTACGTGAACTATTTTGATTGATAGGAGTGCAATCAAAGTTTCATATTAATAAGGAAATACCATAAGTAGATAAATAAGGACAAGTATATTTATTGGTATGAAGTCTTTTGGGTAGAACCAAAAAAAAAAACACCATGAGGACTTATTCTATAGTAGAAAAATAACAAGTAAAAAGTAGTGAGTCTTATCGTCATGAACCCCAGATCTCCGTGCTTGTGTTTATTTGGGTGCCATGCAAGCCTTAATAAGAGCAACCTCTCATTGACTCTTAAGAGAGGACAAATAAATGACTTTTCAATGGAAGGCTCAAGTGGTACTTTGTTCGAGATGAAGATTTTGTCAGGAGTGCAATCAAAGTCCAAAATTGGCTAGGAAAAAGGGAAAGATCATGAGTTATATAAGCGAGGACAACATACTATCCATTGATACAAGGTTTTAATTTTGTTTAAAACAAAAAGGAAAAAAAAAAATCTTGAGGGTTTATGCTCAAAGTAGACGGTATTATACTATTGTGTGAATAAGAGACATGAAAGAAGGTTCGTTGATTATATATATATATATATATATATATATATATATATATATATATATATATATATATATATATATATATATTTCATATTATTAACAAATTGGGTCGTCATTTAGCATGTGTGTGGGTTGTGACGTATCACAGGACCCAAAATTTAAGGACTCCAAATTGAAAATGTTGCTTAACCAAAAAAAAAAAAAAACTCTTTAGCAGCTAGCGTGCATGCCTCATAAACAAACAGGAGTTGACCAAACTTTTCTCCCTTCATCAACTCCTCACCCCTTCATTTCTCTCTCCTCTTCAACCAAGCAAAACTCATCCAATTCCTAGTTAAATTAAACATCAAACCTTTTAATTTTCTCCCTTATCATCTTAGAAATTCTATTTTAATCATTGATAGCGATTGAGAATGATATTTTGGAGAGAGTTTACTACAAAGAGTTGATTGACGATTTTGCTTCAAAGAAAGTTCTATCACCGTTATATAATTGCTTTGTGACATTTTCTTAATTTCATATATTTTTTTTTAGTTTTTTTTTTTTTTTTTTTTTTTTTTTTTTTTTGTAAGAAACAATTGTATAATACAGTAAATTTTAATATTTTACAATTTTGTCTTTGTTATAAAATATTTTAAAACTTCATTTTGAAAAGTATCACAACCTCTATCGATACGCCTCAACAAATAGCAAAAAAGTAAAAAACAAAAGAGGGAACCAAAAAATTAAGAAAGATGGTATCTTTATTTATGATGCAAGAGGGAAAGAAAAAAAGAGAGCACCATTTCGAGAATTTCAAAGGTTAGCATCTCAATATTTTTCTTCCCATTTATTTTGTTTCGTTCAGTCTTTGAAAACCCTACAAAGTAAAAGCATTCAAATCGAGTACTAAAGATATAACAACTTTCACGAGACCAAAGAGTTTCCAAAATTTTACAGAATTATATTCCAACACGTTTTCCCATTTTTGTTCATATATTCCAACTTGGATTCTTCTTCTTTGTTTCATAGTAAGAACTGTCATTTTCTTTTTTCTTTTTTTTTTTCTTCTATCCTCAATTGATAAAGTCTACTGTTCACACAGCCTTTTATTTATTTATGCATGTGAACCTAACCCCACTTTTCAACTATAGCACACGAATATGTATGATCATGACAGCTTAACGTTAAGATGAATCAATTATCCATAATTTAGTACTCCAAAATAGATGCAAATTAAGACACCACTGACTCAGAAAAATAATCTTTATTATTGTTAGGTTAAATTACAAATTTAGTCTCCGAACTTTCAAGATTGTGTCAATTTAGTCACTGAACCTTTGGTCTTTGAATTTTCAATTTTGTATCCAATATGTCCATGAACTTTTAAAAATATTCAGTTGCTCGTTAAACTTTCACTTTTGTGTCTAATAGCTCATTTAACTTTCAATTTTGTATTTAATAAGTCTTTGTCCTATTTGACATTTTTTTAAAAATTGACAGGCCTACTAGATACAAAATTGGAAGTTTAGAGTCTCAATAGGCGTAAAATTCAATTGTATATGTAATAGATTGGTCAATTTTAAAAAATCTCAAATGTGTTAGGGACCTTAGACACAAAATTGAAAATTTAGGAATCTGTAGACATTTTTGAAGTTCTTGAAAGTTGATGGAATTATTAAATACTTTTTAAAGTTCAGGGACCAAACTTGTAATAAAATCTTATTGTTATTATGTATCTAATTAACATATTCTTTTTTTATGTATAAGAGAGTGTAATGCACGTATATCTAATTCAACATTAAATTTTAGAAATTCGTTCGTATGCTTTGATTTACATTGGTATGTTAGGTTAAGATCATGGGTTAAGAAAAATTAGAAGAGAAAGAAAAATGTTTAATTATTAAGTGGATCATTCCTCTTAATAGAAAGATTTTACTATATTGAAAAACAATACAAAATGGAGACATATATGTTATAAGAACAATCTAATTATTAAAAACCCTTCACATAAGCAATAATCCCTATTTTAACCATCCTTTCTAGGGGTTGGCCAGGGAGGATAAGGTAGGAAGTTTGAACATCGCATCAAAGAGTACTCGAATCGGATGATATAGAATTCGGGTCATATTTGACAATGTCGAAATAATTTCATAGATCTATTTTCACTATGAAATTGATGATGATTAAAGAATATTTAACTTTAGAAAATTTAATTAAGCCTAATGTCCAATTTGACGGCTATTAAAAAGGGGAAGGGATAAGAGTTATTAAATAAGAGAAAATGACTTTTTTGAAAACGTGTGGGGTTGGGAGAGTAGAGATTGAAGACATTGATAAATTAAACTGACTTTTGATAAAGAGAATCCAAGCGATGGCTAAGAATTATATTTAAAACAGGAAAAGAAGAAGCCATCTTGCAAGTTGGTACTCTCATAGAAGAAATTATTGACAAAAAAATTTGAAGGATTTGTTGGGTATTTCCATTATTAGTTTTGGAATATTATATAATGCATGCATGTGAAGTACTTGGGGGGTAAATTTGTGATAATACCACATGAGGTATCAAAGCTTTTTTTAAAATATATAAGATGTTATGACAATGGTTGTCAAAAAAAAAAAGAAAAAAAAAAGATGTTATGACAATGAATTTTTCTTTGTCTCTATATATCATTCATTTAAAGTTAAATTTGTATGGTTTTACTTTCTAGATTTTAGGTTAAATTATAGAAAATATATACCTCTCAACTTTGGGGTAAGTTTCAATTATGTAACTAGACTTTCAAAAGTTTCATCCTAACTTTTAAATTTTGAAATTGTTTTTTTTAAAAAAAACCCTTTGGAGATTTTTTTGTGTGAAAATAATAGATGAAAATTGACGTGGTAATTGATGTGTAAAAATTGAAAGGCTGACACTCTGACAATTTTCTAACTAAATTTTAACTATAGAGAAAATTAAGGATTGTTGTTACTCTTTAATATTTCAACTTAAAAGATATCGCAACATAATTCACAAAATCAATTTTTACACATACAAAACGGCCATGTCAATTTACGTGAATAAAATTGTAAATTTTATCATGTATGCCTTCAAATTTGTACGTATCAACTATCATGTCATAATCATTCATCATCTTAACGAAAAAACTTTCTAGAGTATGTTTTGAAAAATCTCAAAGTTTAAGGATTAAAATGAAGCTTCTCAAAAGTTTAGAAGTGTAATTGAAACATAATCCAAAAGTTAGAGATAACTTTGTACGACTAAAACTAGATTTTCTTCAAAATGCTTTATATATACCAAAAACTTTCTTTACTTCTCATAATACTATTTTTGCTCGAATTGATTTTTTTGTAATTAAGTTGTGGCTTACAAAAGTCTCCATTGATATACCTGCTTTACAGACTCATTTTGTCCACTACTTTTATCTTTAATTAGTTTGACATTTGTTTTGATATTATTCAAAAGTTTTAGAATCTTTTTGGGGGAAAAAAGGAAGAGGGCCATCTTTTTATTCATGTTCTTTTGTTCATTATTAAAAGGATAGATTCTGTTAAGAACAAGAACATGACACAGATCTCCACAATGATGTTGTCCATTTTAGGCATAAATTTTCATGGTTTTGCTTTTGGTTCCACCCAAAAAGCCTCATACCAATGGAGATATTATTTGTTCTCCCTTATATACCCATGATTATTCCCTTGTCTAGTCAATATGGAACTTTGGTCGCACTTCCAACTGATTTCATATATACCATGAATTCTAATGCATTTTCCTTGTATAAAATATACATTCAAACATGATCCAAGCAAATTGACGAAGAATTTTCTAAACCACTATCATTTTTTTCCCTCATTAATTGTTTCCATTCAAGTTGGAGAGAAGGAGAGAGAGAAAAAAAAAAAAGTTTACTTCTTAGCAATGGTGGATTTCTTTTTCTCAGATAGACGAAGACTTCTTCCAAATACAACAAAATTTGAATTCATTATGCTTGTCTTGTCGTAGCAATAGGGTAAAAAAAAGGTACAGATCAGGAGAAAAATATATATATCTTTGGGGATATATATATATATAAGACTTATCATTTTAATCCCTAAACCTTCAAATGTTCAATTTTGACACGGGTAAATATATCCTAAATGAGTCCTTATTATTAGTTTATGCTTAACTTTTTGCTACAAAAAATTAGTCCCTATAAGCTATTTCCTTAAAAATTACAGAGTTTCTTTTCTTAAATGAAAATTGTTGTTATTATTTTGTCTACTCTGGCAAAAATAAATTTCAAAATGATGATAAAAACTAATTTTAAGATATATTAAAAGTACAATGACTAAAAATTGATCATTTGAAAATATATAGACTCAAATGAAACAAGTCTAAACGCACAGTGACCAAAATGACATTAAACCTATTTGATTAAAAGTGAAACGTGAATCGTAAATTATTAATTTTGGGAAGTTCCTTAATTGTTCTCTTGTAATTTTCAATTTCATAGTAAAATTTCTAGAATTTTGTTGAAAATTAGACCTATATATACTCTTTTTTATGGGGGAATTGTGAACTTCTCGACTGAGAGGTCAAGAGTATATGTAAATTACCGTTGAACTATACTCACTCTAACAATAGACCAATATAATTGTCACGAAGTTACTTGGTTATTGAACAATTAATAATATCAATATGCATAATTAATTATTCATTACACAAACTGCTTGATAACTTATAACATCCCGAGAGAGAGATCGATTCAAATTCACTTTAATTAATCAAGTAATGAAATCTCATTTTTGGTGGAAAAATCTCATTCAAATTCACTTAAGTCTCACCGAAAGCAACATTACCGATTGATTTAACCACTCCAATAAATAATCTCAAATGGATCCCATAAAATTTAATTGTACGTTATTTATTATTATTAAATTTTTTTGTCATCAATTGTACGTTAAAATTAATAAGACATTGGAAAATTAATATAATCAATTAATTACTTGTCAAAAACATTTAAAAAAAAAAAACGAAAACCAAACCAATTTGAGTGAGTAAAGAGAACAAGATCGTATGCATGCCAGCTAATTAATAAGACATTCGTAATTAGTTAATATAATCATTAATTACTTCATGTTTTTGAGATCTAACAAAAGCATAGCTGTCGTAAAATATTAATAAAATACAGAACATTCCAGCAAAAAAAAAAAAAAAAAAAAAAAAGTAGTACCTTGCAAAAGAAGATTTGATTCTTTGATCTTTTATTTTTTTTTTTATTTTTTACTTTTATTGAGAAAGAAACTTTGAAGTAATGCCTCAAATTGCCACATAATTTTATATAAAGTTGACTTTGAAATGACAAGTTTATGGGAAACTTAATTATATATGGAGGAAGACAAATTTACATTATTTTATGCATCTCACATGGGGAATGTTACATTTACAATATCTTAATATAATCTTAGATATCAATCTATAACTACTCTCTCTCAATTCTATGAAGAGCTTTTTGAATAAATCATTTATTTTTTGCCATATATATATCTTAGGATAAAAATCACTTTTGGTCCCTAAACTTTCATGAAGGTAACAATTTGGTCCATGAACTTTAATTTGTAACGATTTAGTCCCTATACTTTCTATTTTGTAACAATTTAGTCCCTGAACTTTAATAAGTAATAATTTGGTCTCTGTACTTTCAAATTTGTAACAATTTAGTCCCTATAATTTCAAATTTGTAACAATTTAATCCTTGTTGCAAAAAAATTCATCAAAATTAAATGTCAATTTTTATTATTTAATGATTAAACTTTGTAGCTTATAAACATATTGAGTCCCAAATTAGTTTATTAATCTATCTAGGTAAGAAATTTCATTAAATCTTTACGTTAATTTTTCATAATAAAGACTAAATCGTTACAATTTTGAAAGTACAAGGACTAAATTGTTACTTATTAAAGTTCAGGGACTAAAATTGTTACAAAATTGAACGTATAGGGACTAAATCGTTACAAAATTGAAAGTACAATGACTAAATTGTTACAAATCAAAGTTCAGGGACTAAATCGTTACTTTCATAAAAGTTCAGGGACCAAAAGTGATTTTTAATCTATATCTTATATTTATAATAAAGGACTATTTTTAAAATTTTAGAAACACTCAAACTAAAGAGTAGACTTTCATTTAGAGGATTTTCTCCTAAAACTATTGGAGGGAGAAAACTTTCTTTTTAAACTAACATATTGTCCCGTGGGGTGAAAGTTAAGATTTAAATTTCTAATTTCTTGGTTGAAGGTACATGTCTTATCTTTTAGTTGAGTTATACTCCTGCGTTGGCACATATTTTCTATACATGAATAACCTAGGTAAATAAGCTTCCGTTCAATTTAAGCGGTGTGGAAATAAGAAAATGGATAATGATAGAATCTTGCTTTCTCGTAAAGGTAAAAAAGGAATAGGGATTTTTTTTTTCTTTCAAGGACAAATGGAAAACTTTGAATAATTCTAGGAATTTACTCTACATGTGCACACAAATATACTTAACACACGTCAAAAGCGAACATAACTCAACAGTAATTGACATGTATCCTTAACACACAAAGTTAATCGTCAATCTCTCCCCAAAATCCAACTCATTAAACCCATTCTCCCTTCACAAAAACTTGATTCCCTCATTATTGTCTCCTTATTCTTTATTTAAATTAAAATCTTCAATAGTCAACTCCTTTATTTACACCTCAACTAAAAATCTATTAACATTTTATAAAGACTACCGTAGAAATATTAGAAGTATATAATAAACAAATTGACACCAATAGGGATTAAAATGGTAATTTAACTTCAAAATTCAAACCAATAGTTTAATAAAAACTTTATTTATCAACTTGATAAATTTTTCAAAAAAATCTTACAAGTAGATTTAGGAAAAAACTTGACACAATTACTTTAATATCTATAATAAAATATAGTGACCTTTGACATAGAATAATCACCGGCCCCAAAGTTGATAGCAATTATTGTGGGTGGGCCCCTTATGATTGGATCCACCATATAAAAATTAAAAGAAGTAACTTTCATTTATGTCATAAGAAGAAACATCTTCCTAACATTATTGACCCTATGCAAAATTTGATTAAATAGGGTTGGGATGGGTACAACTATCAAAAGATTAATTTGAGTAAGCATTTTTTAACTAAAACTTTCATTTATTGTTCATCAAAATTAGGTTTTGATTGTCAGTATAGTTCAACTGATTAAGATATATATTATCGATCAAGAGGTCAGAGGTTTGAATCTATCAACTCCCATATATGTTGTTGAACTCAAAAAAAAAAAAAAGTTGGGATCCTAGGGCTTCTCTTTTGGAATATTTCATCAATGCCCATAACTCTTTTTAAGACTAAATCACTTTTTAGATGGTGAGAATTCGATGTATGTTCATATCAAATACTAGGAAGAAAAAGGAAGTTCTTTTTTTTAGTACTTCAACATTTGAAGGTGGGGGATTTGAACCTCTGACTTCTTGGTCGAGAGTACATGTCAATTACTGCTGAGCTATGCTCGCTTTGACAAAAAAAAAAAAAAAAAGGAAATTCTATACCATATCCTTTTTAAGGTTGATATTGTCAATTTTGTCCCCTATATTAACTTTGGTAACATTTTAATCTCTATATTTTTCCTAAAATGGTGTGTTAATTTCTATTGTAAATTTGCAAAATGAAATGATAAGTTCAATTAATTAAGTCTTTGAGAACTTTTTGAAAGGTCAAAGTTCAAGTGTATTTGCTCCATTATCCATCTTTAAACACAAAAACCCCATGATTTGAAAAGTAGTTGAAGGTGATTATTTGTTTCTTTAATTATGAAAAGATGTCTGATGAAATGGCTGGGAGATCAAGAATGAACTGAAAGAAGGGATGAGAAAACTTGAAAATGCATTTATTAACATTATATATATAATAAAGCACAACCTCTGCTTTGAGCAAAAAAGGCTGAGCTGAGCTCCATTACAGACAAAGACAACCTGGGATTTTGGTATTACCAAACAAAACATACAACTTAAACTGCAATATTAATATTGAAAACTGTAATACAATAACAATAATATGAGAAAAAGAAACACCTATGCAACAAACGAAAATTCCACACTATGCTTCAGATCTTTCCACTTTTATTCTGACTTCGACATATATATATATGGTCACCTCAACTTCCTGCACCAAAAAAACAACAAAAAGCATATGTTATTACTTGGACCCAAATTTTATAGGAAAATACTTCCCTATACACCACTGGATTTTGGATGGAATGTAAAGAGAAAGAGAGAAAAATATATTATATTTTTTTTTTAAGAATATGCATTGGTCCAAAATTTAATGGTGGGTAACCAAAATTTAATGATGCAAAGTGAGTAGAGAAATATTATTCTTATTATTTATTTTAATTGACATTTCTCTCTCTATATAAAATTAATAGATATTATATTATTTATGTGAAAAAAAGACAACGTGATTTGATGAGAGAGAATTAAATTACCTTGATGTAGAAGGGAATTTAATTCCTAGTAGTGGGGAGGTGGTGGCGATGAGTAGTAATAGACCGGCGGTGGTGGGGAGTGGTACACCGGTGGTGGTGGAGAGTGGTAGACTGGGGGTGGGTAGTAAGGTGTCTTTGGTGGGGGAGAGTATACAGGAGGCGGGTAGTATACTTTCTTTGGTGGTGGTGGAGAGTAGACAGGAGGTGGGTAGTATACCTTTTTTGGTGGTGGTGGAGAATGGTAGACGGGAGGTGGGTAGTATACCTTCTTCGGTGGTGGAGGGGAATGGTAGACGGGAGGTGGGTAGTATACCTTCTTCGGTGGTGGTGGGGAATGGTAGACGGGAGGCGGGTAGTATACCTTCTTTGGTGGTGGAGGGGAATGGTAGACGGGAGGCGGGTAGTATACCTTCTTCGGTGGTGGTGGAGAATGGTAGACGGGAGGTGGGTAGTATACCTTCTTCGGTGGTGGTGGAGAATGGTAGACGGGAGGTGGGTAGTACACCTTCTTTGGTGGTGGTGGAGAATGGTAGACGGGAGGTGGGTAGTATACCTTCTTTGGTGGTGGTGGTGAGTAGACTGGAGGTGGATAGTATACCTTCTTTGGTGGTGGTGGTGAGTAGACGGGAGGTGGGTAGTAAACCTTCTTCGGTGGTGGTGGAGAATGGTAGACAGGAGGTGGGTAGTACACCTTCTTCGGTGGTGGAGGGGAATGGTAGACAGGAGGTGGGTAGTACACCTTCTTTGGTGGTGGTGGAGAGTAGACAGGAGGTGGGTAGTACACCTTCTTCGGTGGTGGTGGAGATTTTACTGGTGGTGGGTAGTATACCTTCTTCGGTGGTGGAGGAGAATGGTAGACGGGAGGTGGGTAGTACACCTTCTTTGGTGGTGGTGGAGAGTGGTAGACAGGGGGTGGGTAGTACACCTTCTTAGGTGGTGGTGGAGAGTGATAAACGGGAGGTGGATAGTACGACTTCTTGGGTGGTGGTGGAGAGTGGTAAATTGGAGGTGGATAGTATGGTTTCTTCGGCGGCGGCGGAGAGTGGTAAACTGGAGGCGGGTAGTATTCCTTCTTGGGAGGGGGTGGAGGAGAGGCATAGACGTAGTTAGCATTGGTGGTTGATGGCAAGTTTAGAGAAAGAAGAGCAACAAAGGCAGCAAAGAGAAGAGGAGCCGCTGAAGATCCCATTTTTCCCATCCTTGATGGATTGGTGGGTTTCAATTCTGCGTTTCACAACACCTTCCCTCCCCTTTATATAGCTTTGGACTTTTACCCACTTCACTCCCTCAAACCTCTCAACTTAATGATCTCCAGTGAAATTTAATTTAATTACTTCAATTAAAAAATAATTAAAAAAAACTATTTATTTTTTAAAATTATTTCTAATAACAGAAATGAAAATCATAGACATACACACCTATTATTGTCGGTAGATGACAAAGATGATTAAAATAATAATATGTGTTGTCATCATGTTTGGACTATTTATGAGACCTTCCACTAATCCTTAACCTTTTATACATGATTTTGCAATACATTACATTAAAGTTCTGAGATTTTTTCTTCATCAGGGCTGCTAAGCTGACAAGGAGCACATAATTTCGGAATATTTGTATCACTTAACATAGAATATTACATCAACACTGTTGCTAATTATATCCAATAAACTTAAATTAACTCGATCTAAATAATCTCACATTTGATTTTAAAATGATGCTATGGTGTATGAAAGTAGGTTCAAATTAAATATTACTGATCTCTTTTTTTTGACATGTGACCTCTTGACCATTAGTATAAGCTCTATGTCAGTTGAGTTATGCTCATGTTGGCTAAATACTAATAATCTTGTAGCCAGTAAAATTTACCTATCATATCTTATATACATTTGATTGGGTTAGATGAGTGTTAGTGTTAATGGATGAATTGATTTGAAAATTTTGGTAGGTGGATTAGTGGTGATTTAGGAGGGGTTGATGGGAGTGGGGCCCGGCGGCTTGACTTTTTCTTCATCTAATTTTTGTTTTTGTTCATCTAATTTTTAAGAATGAATAGCTTAATGGGTGGTCTGGTCTTATAACCTGTCGGGTTGCTTTCACATCTTTGCATGGCTTGGCGTTTACTTGTACTTGTGTTTTCTGTGGGCGACAACTGGGGCTACTATTTCAAAACTTGCTACTACTTTCTTTTTCTTTTCATATTCTAACTAGTTACAAATTTGTATAATCTACTTCTATATGTATCTACTCAATTTCTAGTTTAAATCACAAGTTTAGTCTCTTAATCTTATTTTAGATTATGTGTAATGACGTTTTTAAACTTTTAAATTTGTGTAAAAGGTGTCTGATAGGTCATGAAATTTAAAAAATATATAATAAGTTCTTAGATTTTCGATTTTGTGTTTAATAAGTCGTCATTCAACTGTGAAGGTGTTTTGATAGATTCCTTGATTTTTAGTTTTGTGTCTAATAGGTTATTGGCATATTCGACATTTTTTTTTTACATTAAAACTAATGAATCTATCTAACATAGAATTGAATTTTGTGTTTAATATGACTCTAAACTTTTGATTTTATATTTAATAGATCTATAAATTTTAAAAATTGTCGAATAGGTCAAAGATCTATACGAAATTGAAAGTTCAAATATCTATTAGACACTAAATTGAAAGCTTAGAGATCTATTAGATATAAAATCGAAAGTTCAAACACCTATTGGACACCAACCGAAAATTTAGATCTCATTTGATAACCATTTAGTTTTGAAAATTATGCTTGTTTTCTCTTAATTCCTTACAAAAAGTTTTAATCTTTGTTAAGAACACAATTTAATTCTTAGGAAAATTCCAAAAAAAAAAAAATGAAAATTATTTCTTTTAGTTTTCAAAACTTAACTTGTTCAAAAACATGACATGGGAAGAAGATAGATAACAAAACAAATAATATTTTACCGGAAGCAGTGTGTACAAGCTTAATTTTCAAAAACCAAAAACCAAAAATCAAATGATTATCAAACAAGGTTTTATAGATTAAATTTGTAATTTAATCATTATTATAATATTAATAGAATAATACTAATATAGTTTTCTCAAAAAAAAAAAAAAAAAAAAAAAAGAATAATACTAATATAGTATACATAATAAGATCAATTATTAATGAATATGTCACTTCAGTATTTCGTTATTAAACTCAATTTATAATTTAACCGCCGTTATAATATAAATCCAAAGTTAAAAACGTAACTCATGGATTAAAGAAATACAATGGAAATATTACTCAAGAGATAGTCTCTTATATAAATAATTCATCTAAAATCATTTTTTGGAGTAACGATTTATCTTTTAAAAAAATACATTAAAAATTCCTTATCTTTGTTTGCTTCATTCCACCAACTACTCTCATCTTTTATTTCCCCTTCCTACTTTCTCCAACTTAATTAACTATCAATTTAATATCACTTTTATAAAAAAAAAAAGAAATAATAATAATAATAATAATAAAACTATCAATTTAATATCACATACGGTGGCCACATAATTTTCTTTTTTCTTTTCCCCCCGAAATTATACATTATTAATTAATATAATATATGATAAAATTATGGTTTCTATTGATCCAATTTTATTTTAGAAAATTAAGCCTTAATGAAGTAGTTACAAAATGATTTTTGTCTTACTAATATGTCTATTTACATTTAATAAGGTTGCTAGACAAGTTGATTTAATTAGGTGAGATTCATATACGTATGATTTGGACTATATATATTCATATAATTTCATTAGACTCATGTTACTCACATGAAATGATGGAACCCCCCCCCCCCCAAAGAAAAAAAATATATTAGTTTGATTTACGAAAAGTTAATCTTAATGGTGAAATAAACAGTGGCAACAATGTGGAAATAAATTTAGAATGAATATCGCATATGATCAAGTCTTGATTCAATCCATCATATAGCAAAAGTGAAAAATTGATTATGATACTTCAACCACAATAAGGGTTATTCAAAATTTTTATTCAAACCTACATATATATATATTAATACTCTTGAACAATATATTGAATAGTCAATTTTTGTTTTTTTAGAGAACGGATACTATATTAAAAGCGTATGTAAGAAACATATGAAATGAGCTACAAGAAGGATTCCCAATTTAAAGCTGTAAGAGAAGCATCATAAGGAGAGAAAAATTTAGAACTCGTAGCCCACAGAGCAGCAAGAGAAAGACTAAATCTTAACAATATTTTTACGCAGCAAAGACTAAGTCATTACAAATTCAAAATTAGAAGGACTAAATTGTTACACGAGAACTAAAATGTTACAAATTTGAAATTAAAAAAAATTAAGGCCTCGTTTGATAACTATTTTTTTTTTCTTGGTTTTTTTAAAACTATGCTTGTTTTCTCTCAATTTCCTTAGAATTTTTTTTTTTCATTTTTGTTTGGGAGTTATTTGAGTTCTTAGTTGAATTCATAAAACAAAAACAAGTTTTTTGAACACTACTTTCTTTTTCAAAATTTGACTTGGTTTTTAAAACATGAGAATGAGGTAGATAACCGAACAAAGAAACTTGTGGATAACGGTAGTGTTTATAAGTTTAAATTTTCAAAAACTAAAAGAAAAAATGAAATAGTTATCAATATTTGCAAAGATAAAAATAAAATTATTTTTGATATCACAAGTGCCAATAACTTATAAGCAAAACACAATAGGTTAATAAATTTAAGTATGTAGGGATCTACATGCACGTGACAATCACATGGCATTAGATTCTATCTGGTTTTTTTTTTTATTTTTTGAATTTTTAATATTTTTTCTTTCTTAAGATCTTTGTGCGAGTTGTTTAAAGTGGGATTAGGTGAAAAATAGGGCTACGTAAGTAAAGGATGTCTTTGGTAGAAAAGAGTTGTTAACTGATCAATGATTTAGCCATCGCCTTTATTATTATTTTATTTTATTTTTATTATCATTATCATTTATTTATTTAAAATTATTATTGTTGGAGGTTTCTAATCTACATCTACATGGTGTGTTTGGCAGCAGACAAAGAAAATATACCAGAAGTTTCCATTTTCATCCAAAGTAAAAATATAAATAAATAAATAAATTATGGCAGACTTTCTAACTGTGTATTTCTCATATGTGTTGACGAAAATAAATCCTATCATACCCTTTTTTTTTTTTTCCAATTTTTATTTCTTTTGCACTATACTTTCAAAACATCTATTTTGATTAAAAAGTGGTTATTTGAGGTTATTGTTTGTAAAAATTTAACACAAATTCTAAATACAACCAAAATCGTATACATTTTAAAAAATTTATTGAGTGTAGTGTTAGGTTGAAATTATAATTTAAAAATATAAATAAGAAAAGAAGCTAAACAGTTGCTCTTTAGAAATTATAGACTTTTTAACCAATGAATTAAAATAAAAGAATAAAATGAACAAAAAAAAAAGAAAGTATATAGAGAAATTAAAATAGACATATTAAAAGTAAGGAACAAATAAATGTTTCAAAGCTGAAAATATAAGGGTCAAATAGTAATTATCTTTTTTTTTTTCTAAATTGTAGAAAATACCCCTAAATTATGACACTCGTTTCAATAATACTCCTGAACTTTAAAAAGTTTCAAAAATACCCTTAACCTTTCAAAAATATTCATAAATACCCTCATCGTTAAGTTTTAGAGGAAAATGTTAACATTTCATTAATACCCTTGAAGTTTCAATTTTTTTAAAAAAATGCCTTTACTGGAAAATGTTTATTCTTTTTCTTCATGATCTCTCTGCAAATTCTTGACCCATGAAAATTAATGTGAAACTTTATTTATAAAGCCTATATGCAACAGAACACCAGATGAAATCGAGTTTTCTCTTTTTAAAAGTGTAATGAGGATAGGTGGGAGAAAAAAAAATATAAATTTTGTTTTTCAATTTATTTTTGTTCTCTCTATTTGTGTGTGCTAGTGATAAGCAAGAGATTTATGCAGTTTTCAATTACAATGAAGATATATATATATATAGTTTTGTCTTCAAAGGGTTTTTTCAAATGCTAATAAACTTGAAGAATGTGACTGTGAGTTTGGTTCAATTTACAAGGTAGGGTTATGGTTATGGATTTTGGATTTTTGAAGCTCATTTGGTCAAATTGATGCTACATGCTACAACCTTTCAAATGCTAAATAAACTTGAAGAATGTGAGTTTAGTTCAATACCAGGTTAATTAATCAAAAGTTTGATATGTGATATTTTTTTAATAGTTAAGAAGTGTTAGAACCACTTAAATGAATATAGGGAAAATTGATGAATAGTGATTAGTGAGAAAATGATAGTGAAAAGACTATCAATAATATGAAGCCAAGGACATGAAGAATTCAAGAATGAAACAAAAGTCATCGTGAAACTTTAACATAAAAAGCTAGTCAAGCTCTTTGGTGTGTTGAAAGAGAAAAAAGAAAAAAAAAATCTAGTCTATAAATACATGACAAATAAACAAAGCTTCTCATTAATCTTTAGTTTTCCAGTAAAGATATTTTTGAACTTTTTTTAAAGGTAAAAAATATTAATAAAACTTTTCCATCCAAAACTTAACGATAAGTGTATTTTTGAATGTTTCTGAAACACTAGGAGTATTTTTAAAACTTTTAAAAGTTCAAGAGTATTATTGAAATGAAACTCAGTAATTTAGGCCTCGTTTATAATCACTTGGTTTTTTGTTTTTCAAAATTATGCTTGTTTTCTCTCAATTTCCTTACCTTGGTTTTCATTTTGGTTAAGGAGACATTAAAGTTCTTAGCCAAATTCCAAGAACAAAAACAAGTTTTTGAAAATTACTTTTTTTTTTTCAAAATTGACTTGGTTTTTGAAAACATGAGAAAGATGTAAAGTTCAAACCAAAGAAATGGATAGGTGGAAAGAGTGTTTACAAGCTTAATTTTCAAAAACCAAAAACAAAAAACGAAATGGTTATCAATCGTGACCTTAATTTTTATTTTCAATTTTTAAGTAGAAAAGAGTATTTAAACCTATTGGACATTGATTGACAAGATGCGCAGACTTAATCGATTATTTTTTTCTACTATTATTAAGTATGGTCAAGGGTGTGTGACTTGGCGGCTAGTTTGGAGGGATTTTGGAGATTTTTTTTTTTCTAAAAAAAAAAAAATTGAAGAAAGATTTTGGATTTGAGGTGCTTAAAAATTTAAAAACCAAAAATGCAATTTGGTTTTATCAAATTATTAGTCTAGGTTTAAAAATACTTTTTTAGTCCCTAAGTTTTGAGAAATAGGTGTATTTACTCCATGAGTTTTTAAAATAGAACTTTTTAATTCCTAAGTTATGAGAAATAAGTTTAAAAGATCCTTAAGCTTTCAAAATGAACTTTTTTAACCCTTCAGTTTTGAGAAATAGTTTTAAAAAATCTCTCATATTATTTCTACATTTTTTTTTTAAAATTAATACTTTTTAATTTTTTAATTTAAAAAAACATTCAATATTAAAATAGGATAATCTATATTAATTTAAAAAAGTTCAAAAAATAATATGACGGGCCTTTTAAATTTATTTCTCAAAAATCAAGGAACTTAGGAACCTTTTAAACCTATTTCTCAAAATTCGGAGACTAAAAATATCTATTTGAAAATTCAAAGATCGAACACACCTATCCCTCAAAATTCAGAGACCAAAAAGGTTTTTTTTTTTTTTTCATTTTTAATTTGTTCAATTAATTATCGATATCATATCATCGAATTTCAAAAGATGGAAGGTTATCATGGTGCATCAACGCTAATGATATAAAGAAAAATATAATTATAATTGAAAATTTAAAGACATAATTGAAATACCTTTATAAATTTAGAGATTAAATATAACACAATACTAGCATGTTATTTGACCTAAAAAATTTATAATTTTATCCTAGTTTAAATCATATCCTCAAGACCATAACTCAAATACACATAAAAAAAAAACCAATTTATATCCTTGCAAATTACAAACTAAATCTAAAAATTCTTTTAAAATGAAAATGCATTGATATGATTAAAATTTTCATAATTCGCTTAAATTTTTAGATTCATTTGTAATTTAACAATGGTAACAATGTAGGAGGTTGACTCCTGAATTCGAACTCCTGTAATGTCATTTCCTCCCTCTTTTTTCCAATACTCAACGACTTGATTGCGTCAAGCCTCCATAATGTCAGAATCTCTGTCGAATGGCCTGTTCTCCTAGGTCGGAATAAACAGGTAAATTCCTTCCCTTAGAATCATACTTGAGAGTTTCCTACCTCATATGACTCAACAGTTAATTATTTTGTTGTCCCATATTTAAAATAATTTAATTAATATTTAATTCCACTTGTTGGACCTTTCACGAATTTTCAAGTCCACAAGCGAGGGAGAGTCTTAAAGTATTGATATAATTAAAATTTCCATAACCTATCAGCTTAAACTTTCGGGTTCCTGGGTGATTTAACATCAAACTTGATTAGATTAGAAAAGAAGTACATAGATTTAACAGAAAACCAAATCACAAATATTGAATACATTTCTCTTGTGATTTATTTTCAATTTTCAATTTTCAATCAATTATTTCATGAGATGTATTAGTCAATGATCTCCCACTTGTTTTCTATGCCGTCAAATATGAAAATATGACTTTTTGGCTCTTAGGTATAATATAAATAAGTAATAATAAATTTATGAAAAAAAAAAAAGAAAAAAACTCCATAAAATAAAGAATAAGATAGTGTGGAAAGTTGAAAAAAAATAAAAATAAAAAAGGGAGTGGTTAAAGAATTAGTCAAGTGTTTGTCATATTTAATATACAAAAATTGACATGTGCGGTCAGCATATATTTGATTTAAGGGCAGCTTCATTTTACTTCACTTTCTTCTCACTAATATTAATATTATCTATGAACTCAAAATATGTATATAAATATACATGCATTGGTATTATCTTTTGATACCAATTATGTATTGTCTGAAAATAGCTGTCAAATTATATTATATTCTTTACTTGCTCAATCTCTTATCCAAAATTAGGTCCATAAGGTGACTCATCAAGGTCAAATTGGACTATAACATTATGATTCTTATTTGAAAGAGGCAATAAATATATATATGTGAGGTAGATTCAAATGCAACTCCATAAATTAAGACAACAATCATTTTTTTAGTTCAACAATTTGTGAGGTATAAGAGATTGAACCATCGACATTTGAGATGCTAATTGGTGTTTTATATATCTACTAAGATATGTTCAAATCGACACAGATCTATTATATTCGTAATTTATTTGAAGTTTTTGTTTAAAGTTTGAATTTTTTTTCTCTCACTCGTAGTTTTTAAAAGAAAAGAGAGATTTTTTTTTTAAAAATTTAATTTTGATCAAGTGAGTTCATTTTAGTTTTGAAAATTTAAATTTATGAAGTTGCATCTTGAAATTTAAAGTACTAAAATTAATACATTTCTTAAAATCACATCAGATAATTGCCAAAAAAAAAAAAAAAAAAAAAAAAAGAAAGAAAGAAGGAAAGAAAGAAACTAAAGTCCAACCACAAAATATAACTATATGCTACAAAATAAAATTAAAGAGAGAGAGAGGGGAAAAAAAAACATAAAAACAAAAATAAAAAATAAAAAATAAAAAACGCCAAAGCCTAACAAAATCAAGTACTTTTTAACATAGTTGCAAAACCAACCTCCACCAAGTGTTCTTGTCACTCATAAAGACTATTAGAACCCGTTTGATAACGTTCTCGTTTCTTGTTTCTTGTTTCCAATTTTATTAAGAAATCTAAGCATTTAATAACTATGTATGTTTTTTGTTTCTCATTTTTTAGAAACACTCCCAAAATTTGTATAGAACTTTTGGGAACAACTAAAACTAGTTTCTCCTTTTTTGTTCTTGTTTCCAATTTTTTTCAAACATAAATAAGAATATAGGTGTATTATTATTGAATGTATAGGTGTTGGGTCATGAAATTCTATTTTTCTTTATTAAAAATGAAGAAACGGAAACAAGAAATGAGAACGTTACCAAACGGGCCCTTAATTTCTCAACATATTAACTTTGATTAAAAACTCTCTTACCCATAAATCTATTTTCAAAAAGAATATTCAAGCTCATAAAGAGGATTGATTTTCTAACGTGTTTAGATTTATGGTTCAGTTTAATAAATTTAAAATTTTTAACGTTTGATTTGAGTCAAGTTACACGGGTTAGCCAACAAGAGCATAGTTCAACTGACATAACGTTGTACTGGTAATCACGAGATCTGTGGTTCGAACCTCCACCCCCACATATTGTCAAAAAAAAAAAAAAAAAAAAAAGTTACACGGTTTAAAAATGAAAAACACTCCTAACCTATCTAATCTATTATTTTTTTTTATTATTGACTTGTCTAATCTATTTTTTTTTTCAATATTCATCATATTTTAATTATGTCTTGAAACAAAATTGAACGGAAAAGAATCACGATAATATGTACTATTGTTGGTCAAGAAGGTGGAAATTTTCCATGATTATTAATGTAAAATTATAATTTATTATGATGTACAATAATAATCAATTGTGACATATAAATTTGGAATTACATAAGAAACTTGCACAATATCTCTTCATCACATCGACATGTCGAATTCAAAACAAGTTTCTGTGTGAAATTATTAAATTAAGGTTTACTGGATGCGCCTAACTTAATATTAAAAATAAGTTTTTTTTTCTTTAATTTATAAAAATTGTTGCCCTTTTGACTTTTTTTAGCTCTTATCCAGCAGTCAGGCACCGTTTTTTTTTCTTTTTTTTTTTTTCGTTTGCTTTTTCTAATGTTGGGCACTTAATATTATTGTTTTCAAATACAATTAATTACAATTTTAATTATTTAAATAACTCCAAGTTGTGGTGGCCACCATGTCTTTTATGGCGGTTCTTAAAATCTTTATAATTCAATTTGAAAATTATTATTTATCAAAAGTAATTTGATTCATTTTTCTTTTCTTATGGCTTATCGAAATTGTTGATCACAAATAATATTGTCCATATATTATTTTTTGAGTACTTATTGTACATATTCTAAATGAATTTACTTTATAACGAGTTTAATTTTTTAAACAGAAAATATTAATGAAACTTTTTTTTTTTTTTTTGAGTTCAATGGTGGGGAATTCGAACTTCTAACCTTTTAGTCGAGGGTACATGCCAACTACCGTTGAGCTACGCTCAGTACAACTTTATGTCAGCTGAACTATGTTCTTGTTGGCTCATTTTTTCCCTCCTTGGTATGCCATTAAATACAATTTATTTTGAGACAAAGTTTTAGTTGATTTATTCCACTTATGAGTTTAGATCATTCTACACCAATTAAACTTTTTTTTTCTTAAAAAAAAAGGAGAAAAATCTTCTTTGGCATGACACTCGAGAGTGAAATCTTTCGTCTTCATGCAAAAAGAAAGTCGTTGAAAGGACAGGGTTTTTTTTTTTTTTTTACATAATTTTATAGAGATACACATCATAATTTTTAAATATTAAAGTTATTAATTCTACTCTATTTAAAGGCATGAGAATATTAAAAGAAAATAAATGTATTCAAATCTTGAAGACTTATTTATTGACTCCCATTGGTAAATGAATTATAATAGTAATTAAAAGAAAGACTCACATGAGATAGTGAATTAATGATTAAAAATCAAGATTGGTAAATCTACTAAACAAATAGTTCAAACTCTCAGACTTATAAATCATATCACTTCTTCGAATAATCACAATTATGAAGATCTGAAAGTATTTTTCACTTTTGGAATATTAACACTGATGTCAGTAAAAGAACCTCCACAAAAAATTATTTGTAAATGTGATATTATATAAACTCTATGATATTAAATGTTTAAATGACATTTAAAGTTCGAAAAGTCATCTTTGTTGAAAAACATGACTTAGAATTAGAACTTTATGACATTATTTTTATAGAAAAATGAAAAGAAAATTAAAGCTAAACATATTTTGAAGTAAAATATAAAAATAATTAACTTGCTGGTTACTGTTATTGCTTCTTACTAATAACAAACATGTGGTTGATTTTGGTCCAAGAATAAAGATATACTCATTCTTTTTTTTTTTTTTTTAGTTCAACTATTGTAACGGTGGAATCAAAACATCAATATTTGAGATGATAATAGGGTCCGTTTGGAATACAATTTAATTTAAATGTTTTTCAAGAATACATTTAAAAAAAAACATTTTGTATAAAAATTGTTTAGAATTTAAACACCCATATGTTTGGTTGCATTTCCTCATAGGTGTTTTTATACACAAGTTATTGTATACTAAACACTTTTTTTTTTAAAAAAAGTTTGTTTCAAATGTTTCTCTCAAAATGGTTTATTTATCAATCTCATTTTTTAATAAGTCATTTAGTGTTGCCAAACACGAGAAATTTTTTCAAAATGATTTTTTTTTTTCAAAATTAAACACTTGGAAAGTTAAACCAAATACACCCTTAATGTCTTATCCACTAAGTTATGCTCTGATTAACACTAATTAATTTCTCCTAATTGACATAACAGAAACTAAACCAATTTTACCATCATAACTACTATTATTCATGTGTCCATATATATTTCTTCAAAGAACAAATTCAAATCAATAAAACTGAAAGATAAAACATTAATTAAAAAAAAAACCAAACTCTATAATAAATTAGATATTTAAACAACACCAAACTTTCTAACATCTCAACAACATAATCCTATAAGTCAAGAAATATTCTCTAATTTATTCTGATTTTCTCATAATACACAAATCAAACAAAGCAAAATCTTCATAACCCCACTTTAAAAAATCTAGAAAGAATCAAATATATCACAAAAATCAAACCAAATATCAATCAATCCCATTCAAATAATTCACCGTTTAAAAATTTCTTCAAACCCTATTATTCCTAAAACAAGATTTAGAAAGAGCCGTGGTGTGTAGGGGGCAGATTCAAGGCCATATTGCACCGACAGATAGAGAGGAAAAGCACATAATTTTGCCGGTAGGTGACCCATAAACTTTACTCCCTTTCTAATCATATATTTTTTATATATTGTTCAATATATATTTACATGTGTCTCTATAAACTTTTAATATGCCTGGACAGGTGGCAACCATTTCCATAAGAAAAAAAAAAATGTCTTGTCTAATTTTTTTTTTTTTTTTTTGAGGGGTAAAAGTTATGCATTATTGTAATGAATTTATGATCTTTTCCAAGTCATCTATAGAGAAATGTTGATTTATTTATTGAGAAACCTTGAAAATATCATTTTCAAACAGGGTTTTTGGTTTTATGTATTGGGACATTTTTAATCTAGTTGAAATGAATGATTGAAAAGATGAAAACATTATGAGGCAATTCTAAGTATCCAACTTGGGGTTTGGTATATGCTATTGAAGATGCTGTCCAAATTAAATATATATTTGGAAAAGGGCTTTATTGGGGATGTGAGTATTTGTAGATGGGAAGAAGAGTCCAGTCCAGTAGAGACTAGAATGACTTATATAGAAACGTGAAGTAAATCAACATGAGCATATATAGTCGTTCAATTGGCATAAGATTTATACTGATGACTAAAATGTATGTGGTTCGAATCTTCCATCTCACGTGTTGAAAGAAAAAATGTAAACCAGGGAATTTTCAAATTCTATATTATTTTGTAGGAATCTTTGAGTGTTAAAATCAAGTTTTATCTTAGACACAATTTGTAAATATATTACATATATTTTTGTAAGAAAATTATAATGGGCGGCAAACTTAGCTGTTGTGTTATTTAAAATTTTGTTTTAAAAAAACAATTTACAAATATGACAAATTTTCTTCCTCATATATTAATGATATACCCTATTTGTGTCATTGATATACTTTCTTTTAGAAAAGAGGATATTTTATCAAGTCGTATCATTGATATACTATTTATATGATAAAAGTATATCACTTATACCTTATACCATATTTTTTATTGATGAAGTATATAAAACTAATACATTTAATGTAAAGTAGATCACTATTGTTGACGTACATGTTATTACATCGATGTCATTTTTGTAATACATTTTGTCATGTGATAAATCTGCTATTACATATCCCGTCTTCTATTATTGCGAAAGTCTTTCGTTAATTCATATTTTATATTTTAATAACGATTATTAAAATGCGATGCATATAAGAACATCTTATAAAAAAATCGTGGTTTTGGATGAAAGGATAGATTGAGTGACTATGTGGAAAAAAAAATTAGGTAATGAAGATAGAAATTAAATAATTTTTTAACACATAAATTCAATAAAGTGATGTTATTACCACGTTTTCAACACTAATTAATGCAAAGTGAAGATTGTTGAATGAGTCTTCTCTAGTTTGGTAAAGTGAGATAGCGAAAGAGAATGAGAAGGCTTTAGGAAAAATAATAATAATAATATTAATGAGGGCACGTGTTCGGCCTAGGCTAGGGGTTTGGTGTATTTACATATTTACATGTCAAATCACTTCTTGGTTTAGGCCCATTCATTGCTGCAGATTTTAGCTTAGTTATATAGGCTCCGTTTAATAACCATTTAATTTTTGGTTTTTTAAAATTAAACTTATAAATATTACTTTTTGTCTACAAGTTTCTTTGTTTTTCTAATACCTTCTTTCCATGTTTTCAAAAACCAAGTCAATTTTTAAAAACTAAAAAAAATAGTTTTCAAAAAACTTGTTTTTGTTTTTGGAATTTTTCTAGGAATTCAAATGTGTCTATGACAAAAATGAAAACCATGGTAATTGGGAGAAAATAAGCACAATTTTCAAAAACTAAAAACCAAAAATCAAATGGTTATTAAACGGGGTTGTACTATCGAGATGAATAAGGATTATCAAAATAAGATCTAGGGTAGATTAAAAGATCTAACCTCCCTAGTTAAAAGATAGTGCCATACTTTTTTTTTTTTAATATAAGTTGAACAACGTATTTGGATGTCCGATGGATTCTAGTTCAACTAGCATCAAACTTAATTATATTAATGACCAGAAGGTCTGTGTTCAAATCTCTCACCTCCACATGTATTAAAAAAAAAAAAAACATATTTGGATGAGATATGATGTCTTATCCTCGAGTTGGCAATAATCTAAAAAAATTGTCATTTCCAAAAAAGGACACTATTAGTATATTGCTAAAAATTAGATTTGTAATTGAATATTTTGGATATCTCTTCTAGAATTTGCTTTCTTTTTTCATTGAAAGTTTGGGTATTTGTGTGAGAAATCCTTGTTTCTTCTCATCAAACTAATTTGTGTGAAATTATCCCTTAATATATATGGAGGGAGAGATTATTAAAAAAATGACTTGAATCATAGTTTGGTCTTTTAACTTTATGAACTTTTATCCCATTTTTTTTTTTTTTTTTTTTGAGATATTATCCCATTTTTTCATTGTAGTTTTAAGATGTTTATTTTAGTGTTAATATTTTCAACTTTTATTCATTTTGAGTTCTACTTTAAAATGTTCATTTTGGTTTCCTATATTTTAAAAAAAGTGTCCATAAAAAATCCTAATTCAAATTTATACACAATAAAACCATTTAATATATTTTTAGTATATATTTTTTAATCTTTTAGAAGTATTGAATTTTATCATAAAAAAAACTTGAAGAATGAAATATGAACAATATAGAAAATGGAAGGGAAAAAAATAGTGATACAATGTGTTTCTTCTCAAAATTTAGGAAACTTTTACTGGGTGATAATTTGAATTCTCATCTTTGCAGATATGACAACAATCTTGTAAACGTTAAAAAGAATAAAATAAAATAATCTTTTTTGTTCGCTTTCAGACATTTTTATTCCATTTTCTAACCCTCATATAATACTTATAGATGTTAGAGGTGTTTTTTTTTTTTTTTTTTTTTTTAATAAACTAATAGATGATAGACTAATGGACATCTATATATGATAGGCATATATTATCGACAATAGACTTCTATTGTCTATCAGTGATAGATTATCACTGATAGACTTTTATCACAAATAGATGTGTGGAGGTTGAAATATCGTGGGAGGAAGTAGCTTCAAGACTACTTTAGTTTTTCCAGTGAATGGTTTTTTTTTTTTTTTTTTTTTTCGCTATATGTGTAGATGTAAAATGTTGTTACTATATTTGTAATTGATTGGATTTATTTTATCATACATGTAAGTGCTTCTACTACAACAATTTAGACTTTAAATGTCAGTTGACATTTTGTAAACGATAACAGATGACCTTAATGGTAAGGGTTTTGAAAAAAAAAAAAAACGCATTATCTATTTTGACGAGATAAAAGATGTTGGTTACTAAGGGCCCGTTTGGTAACGTTCTTGTTTCTTGTTTTCGTTTCTTCATTTTTAATAAAGAAAAATAGAATTTCATGACCCTAACACCTATACATTCAATAATAATAAACCTATATTCTTATTTATGTTTGGAAAAAATTGGAAACAAGAACAAAAAATGAGAAACTAGTTTTAGTTGTTCCCAAAAGTTCTATACAAATTTTGGGAGTGTTTCTAAAAATTGATAAACAAAAAACATACATAATCATTAAATGCTTAGATTTCTTAATAAAATTGGAAACAAGAAACAAGAAACGAGAACGTTACCAAACGGGCCCTAAGTATCATCAAAACTAGGAATTAGTGTTCGTTAGGGTCATGTAGGCTTCAAAGCCAAAAACGATATACTTTTGACGATCCATCATTGTAGGCTTCACTCTTCTAGCTCTTTGATGTATTTACAAAATGTTATTAAATTTTTGTAATTAGTTAGATTTATTATTATTATTATTTTCATACATGTAAGTGTGCCCCCATAATTTATGCTTATCATTTATGTAACAAACAATCTTGGGCTAGTTTGCCTTTCCAATTCAGATTTATTTATATCTTTTTCCTTATGTTGAATAGCCCATATACATTTTTGTTGCATATGTAAGTAGAAGCTTAGGCCCATTTGCTTTTCCTATTAAATTGGTTTCTTTTTCAATACAAAATAAAACAAAATTGGTTTTGTTCTAAAAAATACTTGCATATAATAGTTAGTAAGAGCTCCATATCATTAACAGCAAAAGTAATTTGTATTTATTAAATACAGTAGTGAGAGACCAATAAAAGATTAGAAAGTTAGGGAATAACTCTTATAGATTATTACGTAGGGTAGGCAAGTATTATTCTTTCTTTTCCTTTCTTTTTTTCTCCAGAATTTTGCTTTACGACTTTCCGTTTGGAATACTTTTTAATTTAAATATTTTTCGTGAATGTATTTTATTTTAAACATTTTGTATAAAAATCATTTAAAATTTAAACACTCATAAGTTTAAAAATTGTTTAAAAATTGGTTACATCTCCTCACAATTTTTTTTTCTTTTTTTATTTTAAAGGAATAATGCCATTAAAGAGAACAACCACCAAAAACATTTTTTACAACCACTGCATTTAACCAATCGGGGATCCTATCATCCCACTCCAAAAAAAACTCCTCGTTCTGAACACCAGAAGAGGGGAAAACGAAAAAACCCAAAAAAATTCCCAAATCTCATTGTTGAGCGAGCTAGCGAGTTATTATATACTAAAAACTCTTTTTGAAAAATTTACTTAACTGGTTTATTTTTCAATAAATCTTTTTTAGTGGTTGCCAAACACTAGAATTTTTTTCAAGATGATTCTTTTTCAAAATTAAATATTTGAAAAGTTAAACCAAACATATCCTAATTTTTCTTTACAAACACTTTCTTTCCCTAACTTTTCATGAACTTACTTTTCACTTGTGTGGTTTTTTTTTTTTCTTTTCTTTTCTTCTCTTTTCCTTTTTATCAATATATACTTTCCCTCCCAATTTTTTCTATGCAACATACTTTTATGCAATAATCTGTATCAACAAGCACCGCCTTCTTTCTATATGCATATATTTTTCTCATGAGTTTTTTTTTTTTTTTTAATTTTTTTTTTTTAATTTTTTTTTTAATTTTTCAATAGTTTTTGTGATGTAGAGAAGTTTCCTCACTAATTAGGACGGGTTAAACATACCTTTGAATTTAAGTATTTTTTTTTGTTAAAATACCTTTAATATAGAAAAAAAAATTGTATCTTATATATTTTTTTTAAAAAAGTACATTTTATTTTTTTTTATTTTTTTATTTTTTCCAAAAGTACTTATAAAAAAGTAATTTTATTTAAAAAGCAGTTTCCTTCCCAAATCTATCTCAAAGTCATTATCTATAATTAGTTTTCTAATCTCAATAAAATTTGAAAAGAAAATGATTTTCATTAGATAAAAAAAAAAACAATAAACAATTCAAATGTTTTGCTTTTTTAATTATTATTATTATTTTTTGTAAAATAGAGCCGGTTTGATAATTGATGTCATTTTCAATTTTTAAATTTTAAAAATTGTTCTTAAAATTTTAAGTGAGTTAAAAAATAGTATTTAAAACAACTATTTATCTTTTAAAATTCTTAACTTTCTCTTTTTAACTCTATATATTTTTCTCTCTAACTCGTCTTTTCCTCTCCAACTAAAACCTTCTTTCTAACATATATTTTTCTCAAATATCTCTTCCTCTATAACATATATCTTCTTTCTCTATCGAACTTATAAGTCCCCATTTCTCCCTTATAAATATATTTCTAATTTTATATCATTTCTCTCTCACTTAATTAGAATTAGCTCACTTATACTAACTCTATATTTGACTTTTATAATTAAAAAATATCATCTGATAATATTATATAAAAATTACTATTAAAAAATAGTTTGTTTTAATAAACATTAAAAAAAACAAAAAAAAAATGTCACGAAACATACTTTGACCTTCCATTTATCAACAACTAGAAAATTAACGGTAATAATAATAATATAAAACTTGTTTAACTTTTCTTTTACAAAATGAGAAACCTAAAAAAACCCAAATATTAGAAACAAAAGTTTACGCTTTGCCTTTAAATAACTATATAATACAGAATACAATAACATTAACCTTTTTTTAGAGGTGTAACAAAGACTGCACGACAACTCGAGCATAATTCAATGATTAAGATATTAGTAACCTTTTCGATAGATCAGGTTAGAATTTAGGCGATGGTGATGTGGAGACGAAGCAATCCGGCCACGGTTCATGCTTCGGCTTGTCATCTTTACCCCCTTTGCTGGATGCTCCGGAAGGACACACGTCGGCTTTTAGACGCCGGACTGGTTTCACCGGTGAGTCGTCTGCCGGCAGCGACGGTTGGGGAAAGCTGTGATGAGGAAATAGGAGTGAAAGGAGGAACTTCTTTGGTGGCGCCGGTGGCAGAGGAGAAGAGTTACTGAGGCTTGCGGCGGCTCTCGACGGCGAGCTCAGAGAGATGGATGAGACCAATATGGCAAAAACTAGATAAGCGGCCGGAGCTGGCGCCATTGGGATTTTAGTTTCTGGCTTGAAGTTTCAACCAAATATGTTCATCTTGTTATATAGACTAATTTAATTATTGGGGAGTTTTTTTTCCTTCGTAATTTTTTTTTTTTATGAAAATATGAAATATCATTGAACTTTTAAATTCCAATGGAATTGCTATGTTGTCAACTTAAACCTGGTCAAATGTCTGTTTGGATATTTTGTCAGCTTAATTAATTTTGTTAGTTAAGAATTCAACTTCATCAATTTTTATTTAAATCAATGAATCACGTGTTAATAAATAAATATTAGAGCAAAGGGCAAATTACAAATTTCATCATCCCAATTTGACTTGGTTTTTATTTAGTTTATCAGGTTTCAAAAATAACACTTTTGGTCCTTCAAATTTAAATTTAGTTTCTATTTGTTTTTTTCAAGTTTAAAAAAATAGCACTTTTTGTCAAAATTAAGTTGACCATTTCAATAAATTTGATAGAAATGTTGTGAAAGATTAACGTAGCGTAAAAAGTTCAAATGGGATGAGAGACGATTCTTCGTTGACAGAAGGACCATTGACTGCTCTACAATGTAAATATTAAACTCTACCACATCATTTTTCTATTGTTACGTAACGGGCACCTCATAACTTACCTGAATTGGTCGAAATGTTGTTTGTATTGACAGAAGTAATTAATAGTGAAGCCAAAGCGAGCTTAGCTCAGCAGTAATTGGCATATACCCTCGATCATGAGGTCAGAGGTTCGAATCCCCCACCTCAAATGTTGATGTACTAAAAATAATAATAATTAATAGTGAAGAATTTACGAAACATATTCTTAACACCACTTTCGTTAGAAGAAAATAGATCTTTTTTTTTTTTTAATCTTCATTTTTTATATGTATTAATTTATGATTTTTTTAATTTAAATGGGTAGCTTCTTTTTAATCTTTGGGGAAAAATCATTTTTAACCCTAAACTTTGGGGATTGTATCAATTTTAACCTTGAACTTTCAATTTCATCAGATTGAACCCTAAACTTGACAAGTAGTATCAATTTTAACTCTGAACTTTCAATTTCATCAAATTGAACCTCAAACTTATCAGATCGTATCGATTTTAACTCCAAACTTGCATAAGTGTTACAATGTATGTACCTTTGGTTAACTTTCCGTTTGAACCACCGTAATTGATTATTTCTTCTTTTTTTTTTTCCTTAATTCACATTGCACCTAAATTTGTTTCTTATAAATAAAATATTGAAGAAACTTTATTTTAAATGACTTTTTCTTGTTGTTGAGAACTTTGTGAGGCCTTTTTTTGCTGCTATCGAAACTTTGAAGGTTTTTTTATCTTCAAATATTTGCTGGTTTTTTCTTGTTGCCAAGACCTTTGTGAGATTTTTTTTTTCCTTCTTTTACTGTTTTTTTTTTCTTGCTAATTAGAAGAATGTATAAATGTAGGAAATGGAAATAAAGAAATTTCGAGTTTTTTATTTCTCATATTTGCTGGATTTTGCTTCTTGCCAATAACTTTGTGATTTTTTTTTTTTTTTTTTTTTTTTTTTAACAATGAGAAGAATAGTATGAGATATTTGATTTCTTAAAGAATTTTTCCAACACATTTCTTAAAAAACACTTAAGTGCAATGTGAATTAAAAAAAAAAGGAAAGGAAATTGTCAATTACATGTTTTAATAGCAATTCTAATCAAAAGTTGACCAAAGGTCTACATTGCAACATTTATACAAGTTCGAGGTTGAAATTGATACAATTTGTTAAGTTTAGGGTTTCATTTGATAAAATTGAAAGTTTAGGGTTAAAATTGATACAACCTGCTAATTAAGTTCAGCGATCAAAATTGATTTTTTCCCTAATCTTTTATATATATATATATATATATATATATATGTCTTCTTAGAACTAATTATGAATACATCTTTTAAAAGAAAAAGTTATTTTTTTTAGTAGAACAAAATGTAGGGTCAAAATTTGAACAATTGATGGGAAAAAATCATGGTAATTAATAAAATAGATGTCTTAATCGTTGAACCATTTCATATTGACTTGTAGATTAACCTTCTAAACAATAAACTAAAAGTAATTAAAAAAATCTAGAACACAAAAACTAGGAAAATGAAAATATATAACATAATTGGTTAAGATCTTATAGACTCAACCAAAACGTTTGAGGTTCAAATGCCTACTTTCACACATGATTTGAATTAAATATATATATATAAATATATATAATGGTTACAAATTATTTTTTTTTACAACAAAATACAATAATACCATTTAAAATTATAATACAAGGATTCTTTTTTTTAGATCAGCATAACTCAATTATTTAAAACATTATACATTTGTCCTAAAAGTTAAGGCACGACAAAACGAGGACAACTCGGTCTGAAGTACACCATGTTGGCCTTCATCTCCTTCCTTCAAGATTAGGGTTTTTCCATCAGTATCGTCTTTTATCTAAACCACTGATAAATTCTTCCAGAACTAGAATGGTGGTGGTGGCGATTTAGAAAAGGGGCACTTTGGCCAAGGGCTTTTATTCGGTTGCTTTATATCTTTATCTCCATTTCCACGTGCTTTCGAACACTTATCGTTACCCTCAGCATTTACACGACGGAGAAGTTTCGCTGGAGACTCCTGTGCCACCGGCGACGGTGGAGGAGAGCTGTGGTGGCGACGGAAGACGAGTGGACGGTGGAGCTTCTTTGGCGGCGGTGGAGGAGGGTAAGAGTTACTGTAGCTTGCGGCGGGGGCCGCTCTCGACGGCGAGCTCGGGGAGATGGATGCAAAGAAGATGGCAAAAATTAGATAAGCCAAAGCTGGCGCCATGGGGATTTTAATTTCTGGTTTGAAGCAAACCAGTTTATCTCATTAAATAGCCTTTAATTCAATTATTGGGATAAATTGTACATTTTTTTCTTTTTAATTGTTATGAAAATGTGGATTATCATTCAACTTAGTTATTAATTCGCATGGAATAATTAATGACATTATTTTGTCAACTTAAACCTGGTCAAATGTCTATTAATTTGGTTCATTTTCTTCTAAAAAAAAGTCTATTAATTTGGTTGTTTTTTTCAATTTATTCAATTTTTTTAATAAGATCAGTTCAACTTCATCGAGTTTATATTATTCAATTAGTCAAGTTTATAAATATTAGAGTAAGCTAGATTTACATAAATTACTTTTCTGATTGATTCATTATTTCTTTCCTAAATTTCAAAAAAAGATTTATTAGAATGTGTAAGACTCGTATTATTTATTGCCAACGTAAACATAGAACTAGGGTTAAGATATTATAATCTTGAGCAAAAGATCAAACATTTGTATCTCCAACTCCATGTTATATTGTTGAACTAAAAAAACTCTCATTACTTATGAATTATTTAATAAGTCAAATTTATTTATCTATAAAATGATTAAAACTTGTGTGTGCATGCAACAATAGTTTGATATTGGGCCAACCTTTAGATAAATTATTCGAGAGTAGGCCGCTACAATGAAATTGACAATTTTGCTGCATTGGATGATGAGAGAGAAATTAAAAAAGTAACTTGATTTTGTTTAATTATATCCACCTATTGTTAGGAGCAAACAAAATTTAAGATATACATCTAACTGTTTTAAAGAGCGTACCAACCTCATTGTGGTGATGATCTCATTGAATAATTTATCAACCATGAACATAAATTTTAATTTTTCTCACTTTAAAAACTGTTCTGCACACTTTTCAATGAGATCAAAAATTTCAACAAGGATATTCCTAATGGGACTAAAATTTGTATGATTTAACCCTAAAAAGAAATTGATTAAAAAAAAAACCCTAAAAAGAAAATTAATCTGCATGCATTATCGATCATCTCAACCTTGTGGTTGACTAAAAAAAACACAAAAAAAAAAAGAAGAAAACTAGTTCATTTGACTCTATATAGAATTCTTCCACCAACAAAATAGGATTGACAGTTTCCTTTAAGAAAAAAAAAAAAAAAAATTGACAGTCTAAAACAGACTACATTCAATTGACAATTTGATTTCTAAACAATTTTCTTTTATCAAATCAAAACTAATTATGAGTGTCTTTCAAACTAATGATTTTTTTTAAAAAGGAAATGCCATAAATGAATCAAGAAAAGTTACAACCACCCTCTAATTAATTAAGAGGACAAATTATTAGCTAGGTACTCTCGATGCAATGAGACTTCCCTTTAAAACGGTTGGATGTAAATCTTCAAATTTGTCTGCCCCTAATAACGTTGGATACAAAATCGAGGTACCTTCACAATTTCTCTCTTACATCCAACGGTGCAAAACTATCGGCTTCATTACACTGAGAGTACCTAATAATTTCTCTAATTAGAGGGAATATCAAGTTTGGAAAACCAGGATTCCAAAACAAACTACCCGTTTCCTATGAAGAGGAAAGCTCTTGGATACACTCAAAAGAAGAAAAACATGTTCGATAAGCTACACAGTGCGCTATTGTGTTAGCCTCCCTATGACAATGGTGAAATTCCACAAATTTAAGGGATGAGGAGATCAACAAAATGGCTTCCAACCACGTCAAACTAATGATTTTTTTAATTATTATTATTTAGTTTATCTTGAAATATTGACGTGTTTGTTAAGGATTTCTTTTTTTCTTTTCAAATCCTTTCTAACATATTAACCAAAATAAATGAATTAAATAAAGGAGAATAGAACCTCGTGGAAAGATTCCATTCAAAATATTTTGGATGGTGGTTTGGGCGTCAAATTCGATCTCAAAGTCAATGTACATAATTAATATATTAAAGAAAAATATAATTGAAAATTAAGCATATGTGTGACTTGAGCATTACTCAAAATTGTCGTGTATTAAAAAAAAAAAAAATAACGGACCCTTCACGTATCTTCACAATAGTATGATATTGTCTACTTTGGACATAAATCCTATGACTTTGCTTTTGGTCCACCTAAAAAGTCTCAATGTGCCAATAGAGATACTTTTTCTCTCTTATATACCAATGTTATTCCCTTTATCTAGCCAATTTCGTTGAAATTGTTCGTTTGGAAATTTCCCGAAAAGCTAATCATAGGTTCTTCTCTCTCCATTGGAACAATAGGGCCGTTATACTCATTACTAAACTTGTTGAAGAGATGAAATATAACCAAGAGGTATATCTTTTTGATCAGAGGTTGAATCGATCATCAGAAGAAGAATTAGGCCAAAAATTAGAATACATTCTCGGAAAATAAAACTTCCATCGAAGAGAAGCAAATGAAAGGCTTTCATAAAAATTCTCGTAGAATCGAGAATGAAGTTTTCATTTTGTACATGCCAGATCATGAATTAGTAACTGCGTCCAATCTCTAAAAAAAATCCCAATTGTTTCGAATTTTCTCTTTTTGGAATGGAATATTTACGGAATCCCCATGAGTAGTGTTGAGGATCCCACATTGAAAAGAAAAGTGGAGACCTCACAATTTATATGTTAGAAGGGTCACCCCACTCATTGCCAATTGGTTTTGGGATGGAACCCCATGTTATCTAATATGGTATCAGAGCCCATTAAACCCAAACGGGTATTCGGTCCAAAGAAAAAAATTTGGATCCGATCCAATTATGGTGAACCCAAAGAGGCACCATCTTGAGGGGGCATGTTGAGGATCCCACATTGAAAAGAAAAGTGGAGACGTCACAATTTATATGTTAGAAGGGTCACTCCACTCATTGCCAATTGGTTTTGAGATGGAACCCCATGTTATCTAATAAGTAGGATCAAACCTTATTCCATGGTATTTACATGAGATTCCTTTTTCTTATTCTTAAGCAAGTCCCCGAGAGGGCTTGGCTTAGTTGATCAGTAAGACTTTGATCGCATTCCCAACATCTTCAGAAATAGCTTTTAGGTCAATTTGATTTAAACTTGACCCAAATACCATATGACTTAATTTTGACCTTCAGAAATAGCTTTTAGGTCAATTTGATTTAAACTTGACCCAAATACCATATGACTTAATTTTGACCAAAGTTAACTTTAATTATTTGATCAGATGATCATATATTGGAGATGTGTGGTTTTACAAATAAGAATTTGCCAACTTCGTCTTCAAATTAAATTTGGGACACTTGCCAATTTAATAGTTAATTAACCCAAATTTAATAGTTTGTGGTTTTGCCATTAATTTAAAAGTAAATGACGTGACACTTTGTGATTGGTCAAAATTTTTCATTCCGCCATCCCAAACAAACTAATATGGGTAAAATACCTTTTTGGTCCCTCATGTTTCGGGTCAGTTTCCAATAGGTCCCTAGGTTTTAAAATTGAACAATCAAGTCCCCACTGTTTACAAAATGCTTCAATTGAGTCCCTGGACCGTTAATTTTTTTAACGGTGCTGACGTGGCACATTAAAAATATTAAAATATTAATTTTTAAATTAAAATAATAATTAAATTTTAAATAATTAAATTAAAAAAAATCTCACACACTCTCTCTCCTCTTCCCCCATCCACGATTCTCTCTGGTTTTCTTCCCCAAAAAAAAATCTCACACTTCTCTCTCTTCTTCCATTAGCTCTTCGAATCCCTCTCTCTCCTCCTTCTAGCTCTTTTCTCTTCTTCTTCCAATCCTACTGCGCCTCCCTCTTCTTCTTCAAACCCCACCGCCGCCGCCCTCCACCGTTTTCTTCAAGCCCCGCCGCCACCGCCCCCACTCGAACATCGCCGCCGCTTGAAGTTCCTGCTGTTGTGGGTTTTAGTTGTTGTTTTTTTTTCCTTTTTTTTGCTTAGATCTGAAGATTGGAGAGGGTTTTGGCTCAGATCTGAAGATAGGAACATCTTCTTCTTCAAACCCCACCGCCGCCGCCCTCCACCGTCTTATTCAAACTGTTGAATTATAATATCCAAGATGTGTATTCACTCTTTTGCCAAAAGGTCACTTCTCAAGCACCTGTGAATGGATTGTTGGGAATTAGAGAGTGCAACCAAAGTCCCACATTGGCTAGATAAGGGGATGATCATGGGTTTATAAGGGAGGACAAGTATCTCCATTGGTATGAGGCCTTTTGGGGTGAACCAAAAGCAAAGCCATGAGGGTTTTATGCCCAAATTGGACAATATCATACCATTGTGGAGATCTGTGTGTGTCCGGTAGTCCCTTACAAGTGGTATCAGAGCTTGAAGATAGAATCCGAAAAGTTTTTTTTTGATCAATCTTGTTCAGAACCGTAACTCGTGATCCCTGGGTTGAATTACGAAATCTTCTTCTTGACGATCAAGAAGATTTCTTGAAGAACTTTGCAGGATGGCTGCAAAATTCGAGCTGGAACGCTTTGACGGAAGGAGCGATTTTGGTCTTTGGAAACAGAAGATGAAGGCACTCCTTATTCAGCAAAAGGTAGCCAAAGCTCTTCTTGATCCAAGTAAGCTCCCTCCAAACTTAACTGAAGATGATAAGGAAGAAATGCGTGAAATTGCCCATAGTTCTATAATTTTACATCTATCTGATAATGTACTTAGAAGAGTAGGTAAAATTGAAAAAGTTACTGATCTTTGGGCTAAATTAGAGCAATTGTATATGCCTAAATCCTTATCTAGTCAAATATACTTGAAAGAACGATTCTTTGGGTTCAAGATGGATCCCTCAAAGAATCTTGAAGAAAACTTAGATGATTTTAATACGGTTTGTACTGAACTTGCTAATTCTGGTGAAGATGTTAAAGGGGTTGATCAAGCTGTGATTCTATTAAACTCATTACCTGAGTCCTATAAAGAAATTAAGGCAGCCATTAAATACGGCAGGGATGCTTTAACAGTAGATATTGTGTTAGATGCCCTAAGAACAAAGGAACTTGAATTAAAATTAGAAAAGAAAGAGTCTGATGCTCTCTTTGTAAAAGGAAAACAACCCCAACAAACTAACTCAAAAGGGAAAAATTTTAGGGGTAGAGGGCAAAATTCACAGAATAAAGGTCAAAACTCTCAACATAAAGACACTAGACAAACTGGAAGAAACCATCATAGTAGCAAATCTAATGACAAAAGTAATGTAAATTGTAACTACTGTCATAAAGATGGCCACTGTAAATGGGAATGCCCACAGCTGAAAAGAAAGAATAATAAACAAAACTTTAAAGATAATAAGAATTCAGCTAACCTCCATGAGGGGTACGAATCTGCTGAGGTTTTGGTGGTTTCAGAATTAGATAGTAAAGATGAATGGATCCTAGATTCTGGGTGTTCTTTTCATATGACACCATTGAGACATTATTTTACTGATTTTACTGATATAAAAGGTGGTAAGGTAGTCATGGGCAACAATCAACAATGTGCAGTAAAAGGGATTGGAACTGTTAGTTTAAAACTTGATGATGGATCTATTAAAATTCTGAAATCAGTGAGGTTCGTGCCTGATTTGAAAAGAAATTTGATCTCTTTGGGCGTTTTAGACAGAGATGGTTACAAGTATGAATCCAAACAAGGTATTTTGAGAGTTTTTAAAGATGATAGTTTAAAACTAACTGGAAAATTGTCTAGTGGATTGTATGTGTTGCAGAGGAAAACTTTGACTGGTGAGGCACACTTGGTAAAACAAATTGATAAAGAAACTCTTCTTTGGCACAGAAGGTTGGCTCACATTAGTGAAAGAGGTTTGAATTGTCTTTATAAGCAGGGACTTCTCGGCAGCCAAAAAACCTAAAGACATAGACTTCTGTGAGCACTGTGTCATTGGCAAATCAGCGAGGAAAAGTTTCAAACCAGCCGAACATACTACCAAGGAGATATTGGAGTATGTACATTCTGACCTATGGGGACCAGCTCGAATCACAACCCACGGTGGTGCTAGGTATTTCTTGTCCCTCATAGATGATTTTTCTAGAAAATTGTGGGTTTATATGCTTAAAACCAAAGATGAGGTATTTGAACGCTTTGTTGAATGGAAAACCTTAGTAGAAAATATGACAGGCAAAAGAGTTAGACACTTAAGAACCGATAATGGCCTAGAATACTTGAATGAAAAACTTACTAACTTGTGTAAGAAGAGTGGTATTAATAGACATTTGACTACTGCTAGGACTCCTCAACAAAATGGTCTAGCCGAGAGGTATAATAGGACTATTTTAGAAAGGGTTCGTTGTATGTTATCTAACTCTCAACTGCCTAGAATCTTTTGGGGTGAAGCAGTGAATACAGCTGCTTACCTGATTAATCGAAGTCCTTCATCTGCTCTTGATTTTAAGACCCCTCAGGAAGTCTGGACAGGTAAGAAACCGAACTTAAAACACCTAAAAGTGTTTGGTTGTGCAGCATATGCACATACCAAACAGGACAAGTTGCAGGCAAGGGCGAAGAGATGTGTTTTCTTGGGCTACCCGCACGGTGTTAAAGCCTACAAGCTCTGGTGTCTTGAACCGGGAGAAGCCAAATGCATCATCAGCAGAGACGTTTCATTCAATGAAGCTGACATGCCCTGGAAAAATTCTCTACAAGGAGGGAAACAAGATCAAGCTGAGACCTCCTTTGAAATAGATCTTTTATCAGATCATCAGGCAAGCACATCTCAGTCAGATGTTCAGCATCAAGCAGAAATTAATGACCCTTCAGATGAAGAAAATGCTTCTACTGAAAATCAATATGCACCTCCTATTGTTGCTTCTGAGACTACAGACTTGGATAGCTATCAGCTCACTAGAGACAGAACAAGGAGGAATATAAGACCACCAGCTAGATATGATGACCCTGACTTCGTTGGATATGCCTTCAACTGTTATGAGGACAGTTTTGGTTGTGAGCCTAGCACCTATAATCAAGCTATAAAGTCTGAACATAGAGATCAGTGGCTATCTGCGATGAAGCAAGAAATGGAATCACTTTCTATCAACAACACTTGGAAACTAGTTCAAAGACATGCTGGAAAACGTGTAGTCGACTGCAAGTGGATATTTAAGATTAAACCAAGTCTAAATCCTTTGGATCCACCTCGGTATAAAGCCAGGCTCGTTGCCAAAGGTTTTTCACAAGAACAAGGCATCGATTATACGGAGATTTTCTCATCGGTGGTAAGACACACCTCTATCCGAATTTTACTCTCCTTGGTTGTGCAGTTTGACTTAGAACTGGAGCAAATGGATGTCACTACGGCCTTTGTATATGGAGAACTTGAAGAAGACATCTTTATGGCGCAACCTCCGGGATTTATTGAAGATGGAGGGGAAAAGTTAGTCTGCCATCTCCAAAAGTCCATCTACGGTTTGAAACAGTCACCACGACAGTGGAATAGGAGGTTTGACACTTTCATTCAAACTGAAGGTTTTGTTAAAAGCCAATATGATAGCTGTGTTTATAGGAAAAATATATCCACTGCTGTATATGTTTTAGTTTTACTTTACGTGGATGATATCTTGATAGCCTCACCAAGTAAAACTGAAGTTAAAAGAGTAAAGGTTGCTTTATCAAGAGAATTCAGAATGAAAGATTTGGGAGCAGCAAAGAAAATTCTTGGCATGGAGTTGACAAGGGATAAACAAAGGAACAACATGATCATTACTCAATCTGAGTATTTTGCAAAGACTGTTAGAAAATTCCATTTGGAGGAAGCCAAGGCAGTCAAGACTCCCCTTGCTCAACATTTTAAGTTGTCAGCTTCTCAAGCACCTGTGAATGAAAAAGAAGTTTCTGATATGCAGGCTGTTCCTTATGCAAATCTGGTAGGGAGTCTAATGTATGGCATGGTCTATTGCAGACCTGATTTGGCACACTCTCTGAGTGTTATCAGCAGGTTCATGGCTAATCCGGGCAGAATTCACTGGGAAGCCTCGAAATGGACCCTTCGGTACTTGAAAGGAACGACTAAAAAGGGCCTAATCTACACGAAAACTGATACATCAACTGAAATTCTAACTGGCTATGTTGACTCGGACTACGCTGCAGATCTCGACAAAAGGAGATCATTAACTGGCTATATTTTTACACTTTTTGGAAACGTGGTGAGCTGGAGATCAAACCTACAGACTGTTGTAGCATTATCATCAACAGAGGCTGAATACATAACCTTATCCGAGTCAATAAAGGAGGCTGTCTGGCTAAAGGGAAGTATATCAGAGATGATAAATGGAATTTGTAATGTCACCATACACTGTGATAGTCAGAGTGCATTGGCACTATCCAAAAATCCAACCTATCACTACAGGACTAAACATATAGACGTTCGATTCCATTACATAAGGGAGATTGTTCAAGAGGGTGTTGTGAAGCTAGCCAAGATCAATACCACTCATAATCCTGCAGACATGCTTACAAAATCTCTCCCTGCGAGCAGACTTAATTACCTCTGTGAGCTGCTCAAATTGGACTATGGCTAAAAGAAGATTAGTCCATCTCAAACACCAGGGGAATATACAATGCTTCTGCACATCTTAGATATTAAGAGGTTGATTGTTGAATTATAATATCCAAGATGTGTATTCACTCTTTTGCCAAAAGGTCACTTGTCGAGCACGTGCTGGGAATTAATTCCAGCCTTCCTTCAGCTCTTATAAATACAAACAGAAGGCTTGTATTCTGTGTATCAAAAACAGAGTGTATTGGAGAGGATTTGTGTGAATGAACTTCACTTGTAGAATTCTTGTTCCTTCCTGAGAATAAAGAAGTTATCCCTGGTGTTTTGAAAGTGGATGTACACCAAGATTGGTGGAACCACTATAAACCTTGTGCCTCCTCCTTCTTTCCTTACTCTGTTATTTTTCTTTCTACTGTATTTGTTATTCTTTGAGTTCTTGATAACTGCTGTTACTAAAGATAATTGTTGGCGAGAAGAATTGGATTCTACAAGCAAGATTTCAACAAGTGGTATCAGAGCCATGCCCCTAACGTAGCCGTTTCGTAAATTCCTCGGGTGCCGAACAAAGAATTTGTGAGCCTTGAAAAACATAGTCTTGGTGGAGATCCGTAATTAGGCTCTATTGGGTAGGCGTTTGGCCTAGATAAGAGCAAACTCCTTGGTGAAGCCTTGGTAAAGGAGTGTTTGACGGATGGATGACTATTTGAGGGGAGGCTCGTTCGTGGTACTTTGTTCGAGGGGAGGATTGTTGGGAATTAGAGAGTGCAACCAAAGTCCCACATTGGCTAGATAAGGGGATGATCATGGGTTTATAAGGGAGGACAAGTATCTCCATTGGTATGAGGCCTTTTGGGGTGAACCAAAAGCAAAGCCATGAGGGTTTTATGCCCAAAGTGGACAATATCATACCATTGTGGAGATCTGTGTGTGTCCGGTAGTCCCTTACACAAACCCTGCCGCCACAGCCCTTCTTCTTCGTCACCGCCGCTTGAAGTTGCTGCCCGTGTGGGTTTTGGTTGCGTTTTTTCTTTTTTTTCTCTTAGATATGTAGATCGGAGGGGGGTTTTGTTTAGATCTGAAGATGAAGAATATTTATGTTTATGTTTTTGCCCAGATTTGAAGAAGAGAGGACAGAAGAAGAAAAAAAGAGAGATGGATTCGGGGAGGGGAAGAAGGAGAAGGAGAGGGGGAGGGATTCGGTTGGGGAAACCAGAAGATAGAGATTCTAGGGGAGAGAGGAGAGAGAGTGTGAGATTTTTGTTTTTTTGTGTTTTATTTAATTATTTAAAATTTAATTATTATTATAATTATAATTAATTATTATATTTAATTTAAAAATGAATATTTTAATATTTTTAACGTGCCACGTCAGCACCGTTAAAAAAATTAACGGTCTAGGGACTCAATAGAAGCATTTTGTAAACAGTGGGGACTTGATTGTTCAATTTTAAAACCTAGGGACCTATTGGAAACTGATCCGAAACATGAGGGACCAAAAAGGTATTTTACCCAACTAATATTAATATACATCGTAGTTTGACACTTATATTATTGTATTTCTTAACGATAAACTTTTTTTTTTAAAAAAAAAGATACTTCATTGATAGAGGGGAAGATGAACATAAAAGGAGAGGCTAGAGGAAGTATTTCTAAGGATAATCATGATCCTCAATATATATTGCATTGGAATATTAGATCACGATTGAGTGACTGGTCTAAACCAAATCTTGTAGCACATTACCACATATTACCTTTCCTTGATAGGGTAAACAGTGTTGAGAGTGCGACCAAAGTCCCACATTGACTAGATAATGGGAGGATCATGGCCTTATAAGGGAGGACAAGTATCTCCATTGGTATGAGGTCTTTTGGGGTGAACCAAAAGCAAAGCCATGAGGGTTTATGCCCAAAGTGGACAATATCATACAATTGTGGAGATCTGTGTCGTGTCTGTTGTCCCTTGCAAGTGGTATCAAAGCCATGCCCCAGACATAGCCGTGTCGGGTGGAATCCTCAGGTACCGAACAAAGAAGTTGTGAGCCTAAGTAGTCATGGAGGAAATTCGTTGTTAAGCTCTGGGCAGGCAGTATACTCTCAGTAAAGCGGTGGAGTCTAGAGTCGATCGAGATGGAATGGGATATCAAGACTCTTGAAGCAAGGGCGATCCTCGAAGGCTTGGTGAAATTCAGGCTCCTCAACGTCGCTCCCCAAGACTCGCTGCTGGTAGAATCTAATTCCGCTATTGTTATTGACACCATCAACAAGGATTCAAAAGATCTTTCGAAAACAAAGAACGTAATCGAAGTCATCGTTGAAAAAGCTTCAAAGCTTGGCGTTCATGCTTTTTTGAAATGCAGTAGGGACTGCAACCAAACAACCCACAAATTAGCAACGGTTGTTGATTCTCATTTTGTGCAAGTGAATCCTCTCTCTGAAGAAAACGATTCGTTTTTTTGGAGTGGCTCGTTCCGTCAGTGGCTTTCTTCAGCCATGAATTTTGCGGGTTGTTGTACCTAACATTCTTTCGATTTAATGAAGTTTTATTTCAAAAAATAAAATTCAATTTTTTGTCTATGTATTTTCAACTTTTGGTCTATTTTGGTTTCAATATTTTCAAATCATCCCATTTCCAAAACTATGTTTTCATCCATGTATTATTAAATAGGTAACCATTTTGGTCCCTTTATGTTTTTTAGTCTCATTTTTCAATTACAATTTCATCACAACTCCTCCCTTCTATAAATTTCTTAAAAATGTTGTCATAGCTCTATATTAAAGAATTTTGTTAATTGCTCACCGCAAGTGTACGGATCAAGTTTTAATATAGTGACGATGAAAAAGAGTGTCGTCCTCTAGATTGGCTTTCTAGAGTTCACTTAATTACCACAGATATCTTTGCCTAATCTTATTTAGAGAAAACAATTTAATCAAGAGAAAAAGAATAATCTAAAATTGACCAAAGCAAATAAATCTAGGGAAAAATCAATGGAGAAAGGTCTTAGGGAATTGATTTCACCAATTTTGAATTATAATATTAATCAAATTGAATGTATTTTGGCTTTACAACTTGCAATATTCTATAAGTCAAGGACCCTAGGATCATAACTATCTCTCCCTAGCATAGTTACTTCTCATGTAATTTAAGAATCCAATATTCCTATCTAGATTCATTAATATGCAAGACCTTAAGTCTAATCCCTTTTTTACAACCTATAGCGCAGTCCTCAATCTTTCGATCTTAGATCTACCTTAGTCATGCATTTAAGTACTAATCTAAATCTGCGTAAGATTTAGAACAATCAACAATTAATTTATGGCCAGTAGATCAAAAGCATTAAGCTAATATAAATACATGAATGAAATTCAAGCATATAAAACATTCAATCAATTAATTTATAAAACCAATGGTTGCATCAATTCCTAAGATAAAAGTTTAGCTACTCATGTTCTTGAAATTACGAACAAAGCTTAACAAAAATCTCTTAAGAAAAATACAAGATAAAAGGGAAGAAGAGAATAAAACTGAAGTCCCGTGTTGATCACACGTCTCCGTCACGATGTCCACGATCCTCTCCTCAGAGTCCCACTCTTGGCTCTTCGTCTTGCTCCTTGAATCAAGCACTAATCGAAATAGGTATTTTTCTCTCCAAAAGATCCCTCGAAACGGCTGCACAGAAGGTTCTTTTTATAGACAGTATCGACAATGTCGAAACGCTCAAAGTAGCGTCTCAATGCTGCCCCACATTTGTCCTATCAAAATAGAAAAAAAATCTTGTATCGTCGAGACGCTACAAACGCACATGCAAGGCCTAACGTTGATTATATCCGAAACGCTGAGCGTTTCAACGCTTCCTTCTCGAGTGAAATGGTTGGGTCTGTGGCAACGTTGAGATGCTAAGGACAACGTCTCAACGTTGTCCTCTTGGGACTTGCTGCTGCTTTTCTATCTAATTTTCTTCTCTCTTCATTTCAATCGCTTAATCAACTTCAATCTTTTCGATAATTCTTCCAATTACTTGATTTCATTCCAACGACTCAATTTCTAAAAAAACATAAACAAATGTGCTGGCCAAATAATCCCTAATACTGATAATAAAATAGTGGTAACAATAGCTCATAAAGTGAACTATCAAATTTACATTGAGTATAGAATTTGTGTAAGTATTTTGAAAACAAGGTCCAATGTGGTCACTTTTAGAACTTACCAGAACCAAAATGGACAAAGTTTGCATTTCCTAGCCAACAAGCTTAAAATGGATTTTTTTAAAAGAAATAGAGACCTAGGATTAAAATGGATTTTTTGAAATTACATACAACCCAAAATAGACACACAAAAAAAAAAGTACAATGCCCATAATAGAATTTAAATCTATAGTTATAACCATCATGTTACTCTAGCCACCAAGAATGAAGATGTTGTTGGGAAAAGTAGCCATTGAAAAGGAAATCAAAACGAATTTTTATTCAAATGAAAATTAAAATAAATCAATAAATTTAAAAATTTCCATCAAATATCGTCTTTTCTAATACTAGAACGGAGGTGGCGACGATGGACGAACAAACCCTATCGGCCAAGGATCCCTTTTCAATCGTGATTGAGATATACCATTGTCTCCATTTCTGCATGATGAGAGTGGAAAGCACTTTCGTCTAAGGCCCACTACTTCTACAAGCCGAAGTGCTTTTTCCTGCGGCGGCGGCGGCGGCAGCGGCGAGGGAGAGTTGTAAAGATGGGTTAAGAGGGGCTTTTCCGGTGGCGGAGGAGAAGGGTCACCGGAATTTTCTGAGGTTTTTTCCGGCAAGCTTACAGCGATTGATAATGTTATCAATACAGAAAAAACCAGATTGACGACTGGAAAAGGTCCCATTTTCTTTATTAATATTATTTTTTTCTGCGTTTAAGCCAACAATTTCCGGCTCTTTATATAGGGTTTTCATGCTTTCAAAATCTGAAATATCAACGTTTCGCATTAAATTACTTTACGTTATCTGAATACTATTCCACTTGACCAACTCAACAAAAACTTGGTCAAATACGTATCATTTTGGTAAATAATTTGGTCCACGGATTTATTCTTTTTAATTAAGAATTTCACTTCAGGATGTTTATTTAATTATTAAAAAATATTTTTTTTCTCAGGAAAATTATTAAAATATATTTTATTTGAGAACAACTTAGTCATGTGGCTAATTATAAATATTTAGTTTGATCGTTTTACTACATGACTTGACCAATCTTTTTATTATATTATATATATGTTGTTGATGTTATTCTGATTATATTATGAAAATAGTTCTACGTATAGTTCACATGTATGACTATTAATTATAAAGAACAAGAAAAAAAAAATCACTTTCAATTTTCAAAAAAAAAAAAAAAAAAAAAGAAGAAAGAAAGAAAGAAAAACACTTTCTTGTGAAAAATGAAAATTTACTGTCATTTCCTTATTATTAAGGCCCCGTTTGATAACCATTTGGTTTTTGGTTTTTGGTTTTTGAAAATTAACCCTATAAACACTACTTTCACCTACAAATTTCTTTGTTTTCCTAATACATTATTTCCATGTTTTCAAAAACCAAGCCAAATTTTGAAAACTAAAAAAAAATAGTTTTCCAAAACTTGTTTTTGTTTTTGGAATTTGGCTAGGAACTCAAATGTACCATTGACAAAGATGAAAACTATGGTAGGAAAATTGAGAGAAAACAAGCATAATTTTCAAAAACCAAAAACCAAAAACCAAATGGTTATCAAACGGGACGTAAGTGATTTATTTATTAATTTTGACTTCAATGTTTTACTACCATTTTTTAAAAAAATTTGAAGGACAATATTTTTTACTAATAGGCATGTTTTCTTTTCTCATCCTATTTATGTATACCTTTTTCTTTATTTTTACCAATGTCTAACTTTTTTTTTTTTTTTTTTTTTGAAAAAACCAATGTCTATAACTTTTTTTATTTGATTTATTACAATATTCATAACACAAATTAGAATGATTGTTAATCTAAAATTTAAAATAGAATAATTTCTAAAAAAATAAAAAATAAGAAATAAAATAAAATAAAGGCGAAAGTTTGAAGACAAATAATAAAATTTGAGCATATTAAGTACTTGTAATAAAAATATTGCTGACGAGAGAGGTGTAAAATTTAGGGAAAATTGCAGTGGGTGGCAAATGGGATCAAATTAATAGCAAATATAGCACCATGTCAAAAAAATTGCAAATATAGCAAAATCTATCTTAGTCTATCTAATAGACTTCGATTATCAGAGTTAATCAGCGATAGACTCTGATTAATCAGATCTATCAGTCTACTGATAGACTCCGATTATTCAGAGTCTATCAGAGTCTATCGCTTATAAACTTTGGTTAATCAAAATCTATCAGTGACTATCACTGATAGATTTTGATTAATCAAAGTCTATCAACGATAGACACTGATATACTTTGAATAATCAGAGCCTATCAGTGATAGACACGGATAGAACCTGACAACAGCTTTTTGGTCTTGTACAATTAATTTTGCTATATTTGCAATTAGTTTGCAATAGTGCTATATTTGCTATTAATTTGGTCCAATTTGACATCTATACAACTGCCCCTAAAATTTATAAAGTTATTTTGAATAACGTTGTACATACTTTTAACTAAGCGAAATTGAATATAATAATCTTCGAAATTTGGTTAACTCAAATTGAATTTGTAGGTTTAAACCTATAAGGAAAAAAAAAAAAAAAAAAAAAAAACTAAAACAGGATAAATATTGAATGAAAATATAATTTGATTCATCCATCCTCAAATAGGAAATAAATTAAAAGTTCGATAGTTGGAAAATTCATGACAAAATGTTACCATCTTCAAAGCAATTAGAATATTATATCTTAGATTTTTTTTTTTTTTTTTTTTTTGAGAAAAGATGGCCACCCTCTACTCTATCTCTTGGTATCGAATCCCAAGCTCTCCCTCATTGATTGGAACACCAAGGGAAAGTAGGTGAGAAACATACCAAAGAAGAGATTAGATGAAGACTCTCCAATTTAAAGCAATAGAAAAAGCATCATAGTTACAAAAGAGATTTGATTTGGAACTCCAAGAAGCAGCATTGATAATAATATATTTCCAAAGAGCATATGAGCCTTTTGATTTTCCATTGAAGAATTCTTTCATTATCTTGTTCAAGCTAAATATTCCAAAAGATTGCACCAAAAATATTGGACCAAAGAATGTTCCAGACTGATGTTAAAGGAATAAAACGAAACCATCTCTGATAAAATCCTCAATTATGTATAATGGTTGGAGAATGAATCTCAAATTATTCCACAAATAAAACCATAGGCTTTTGGCATAGGAACATTGGGTAAAGATATATCTATCGTTTTTGAGGCTCGCTGACAAAGAACACACCATTTGGACTAAGACAAATCGAAGGATATCAACGTTGCACCTATTCAAACCTCAATACTAAAGGGTCCAAAGGAAGAACAATTACACTTTTTTGGAAAGAGAGTCTTCCAAACTTTACTATCAATGATCTGTTCAGGTTGGAGCCAATCCTCTGTAAGAAGCAATTTCATGGATTTAATGGAAGAAAAGTTATATCTTCCGTCGTTTGGTAAATTGATGGTAGGATTCAAACTTTTGACTCTTAGCCCCATTTGTGATTGCTTTTCCAGAGTAAAAAAAAAAAAAAAACAATTATGGAGAATCTTAGAATATTATATCATAAGTTGTTTGGTAAAATGAATTATTTATGATTCAAAATTGAAATTTATCAAATACTATTTTACGTATATTTCACAATTAATTTTTTTAAAAGCACAATTGGTCAGAAATTATTTTAAAAAGTTATAACAATTTTAAAAAATAAAAAAATAAAAACCTAAATTTTAGCTAGATCAAGTTGGGTGGTGGGTGCTCAAGTCCATATTTATAAGCAAAGCTCCTCAAAAAAAACTTTCAACCATTGGGCATACACTCAAGTGGCTAGTTAATGTTAAGCCACTCAAAGTCGGAAAATTATTAGGTATTCCCGGTGCAATGAGGTTCCATTTCTAAAATCGTCTAAATCTCCAAATTTGTTTGTCCCCTAACAACTGTTGGATACAAAATCAAGGTACTTTTATTATTCTCTCTCTTACATCAAACGGTGCAAAACTACGAGTCTCATTGTCCTCAAAGTCGCTAAGATTAGTACTTACCTTACCATTTCCCATTGAGACACGAAGTTTTTAGGCAATTATCCTATTTAATAATCCAACAGTCGTGTATCGGAAAAAAAAAAAGTCCCATCAAAATGCAATTTGTTTAGAAGTAGTTTGGTCTCATTACCTTTGGATGATAAGAAAAGAGGAATTGAATTCACTCATCTCTTATTAATAATTAAGACAATAATAATGTTTGAATAACATCTGAAAATAACATTTAATTAATATAAAGCTAAGAAGACTCTAACATAACACGCCAACATCTTCATGATCATCAAGGAATAGGGTTTCAATCAAAATCATCTTCAAGTTCTAGAATGGAGGTGGTGGCGACTTTGGTTCGAAGCACTTTGGCCAAGGTTCTTTTGTATCCCACTTTACCCCTGATGCGGATGGAGAACAGCTTCCTTTAACCCTAACTTTTACAGGGCGGATTTGTAATTTCAATTGCCGCGGAGGAGAGTGGTGGGGATGAAATAGGAGGACCCTTTTAAGAGGTGGCGGTGGCAGCTGCGGCGGCGGAGGAGGATCAACGGAGTTTGCGATGGTTTCCGGCGGCAAGCTTAGACTTAGAGTAATGGATGCTAACAAAACAGCAAAAACTACTAGGTTGGCTTTTGAAGACTCCATTTTTGCAATCTAATTAGTACTCTCAAAAGTCGTTTTTTTTTTTTTTTCTTTTTCTAGATGAACTCTCCAACTCCTTATATAGCCTTGGAATCTTGGTGGACAATAGCTTTGTTTTCTATTTTTTTAAAAAATTGAAATACATAATACAGTTCAATTTGACTGAAACTATATATTATATCAATAACCCCATTCTCCAAACAGAGGAAGTACTTACCTTAAACTTGGTCAAATGTGTCACTTTAGTTCATTTGTCTACAATTAATTTTTGTTACTTATGAATTTGTCTTGATCATGAAGTTTATTTAACGCAAATGGAAAAGCACAACATGAGCTTATGGCCGGCCTGAAATATAACATATAGCCTTGAAAAGATTATTAAAATTAGCATGATCGTATTCACTATTTCAAAAGTCTAAATTATTATGGTTGATCAAAAAAAAAAAAAAAAAAAAAAGTCTAAATTATTATGTAAATTATAAATTAAAAATCTTTTAACCATTCTAATTAAATTAGTCCGGATTGAATTTTTTTAGAAACTTCAATGGCTTTTGGTAATGTTTTTCCATAGATAAAAAATTCTTTTTGAAGAAGTAAAAATATATATATATATATATATATATATATATATATATATATATATATATATATATATATATATATATATATAATGCTTTTTGAGATGATAATTATTTTTTATTTTGTTTCTTTCAACTTTGTCTCGGAAGAGACTTCTATCGATGCCAACTTTACTATGTCAATAAAAATCTCTTCCAAACTTTTGCTAACGCTAGTGAGGTAGCACCAACTGAAGTCATTTCTATCGACACCACACACCTATTTTGGCATTGGCAGAACCTCTCTTGACAAGTTTCTTTCGACGGTGTCGATACTTGTTTGTGCAACATAATAACCTCAATTTCAAGGCATTATATCATCAACTAAAAAGTTATAGATTCGAATTTTTATCCTTACATGTTGTTGAACAAAAAAAAAAAAAGTGTACATGGGTCGGGTCTATTAGTTTTTTTTTTTTTTTTTTTTTTTTTTAATGATATTTTTTAGTGTATACTAGCATTCCTATATGTCATATTTCTCTATAGGATGAGAATAATAAAAACAAATGAATTTCACGGCAGGATCTCCTTACAATTCACGATGACAGGATTTTGGTATTTCATTGGTTTATCAAATAAATGAAATATAGTCCATACGTTTAGTAATTATTCGACGAATAAATAATGCATGTCAACTTTGTATTATTAAAATGCATGCCATTCTACTCATTTAAATAATCTATCTTAATTTAAACTTTCAAGTATATCCATTTTCAAGGTAGTTGTTGTTCGGGTGCAATATAGTATCTAAATTATGACGTGCATGGCCACGCTATTTGATTTTAATATGGTTTTCTTACCTTTCTTTAGAAGTTGTTTTGTCCCTTTAGATTGACTTGTTTTTAAAAAAATGAGTTCTCATTTTTATTTAGTATGAAAGCATGACTTTTGATTTTTGCGACTTACCTGTCTTCAAAAGTTGTGTTTTGTCCGAGCTGTGATTTAACATAGTATTAGAACAGGAGATCATGTGTTCAAACATCTATTAATGCTAGGCCTTCTATAAATGTCTAAGTTTACAAGTGAAAAGAGTTGTCACATCAAATATAATTAAATTTAACACAGTCCATCATATCATCTTAAGTTTTTGGGTTCATTGGTGATTTAATAGTTATATATATATATGATATGATATATATGAAGTTAGCCAACAAGGTTACCAAAAAGAAACATATAAATATATCTAAACAGTTTCAACTCCATAAAGTTTTTAAGAATAGGATTAGGGTTTAAGCCATATGCGAGAAACATACCAAAACTAAAAGAAGGTTTTCCAATTTAACGCTATTGCTAATGTTTTATTTCCTAAAATAATAACCCACATTACTACTTTTTTTCATTTGTGTCCTTTAATGGTTGGATTTTTTTTTTTTTTTTTTAATGAAGATGTATATATTTTTTATATATAAATTTGATCCTTTTTTTCCTATAAATTTTGTGGTGAGATGTTGAAATCTTTGACTCTAAGAAAAGTAATAGGTACCATTTATGGAATATTTTTTATTGGTTTCAACCCTGATTATTGGAGCTGACCAAATTGAGAAGAGGTAGTAGACTAGTAGTGGATAATAAACATATGAAAAAGTAATTAAATTTGGTAGAATGAGTTAGAAAGAGGTCTTCTCTATAGTAATTCAATGGGTAGACAAGGCCATTGGTCTTGATTTTAAAGCTATTCTTGTGCGCTAGCATGGAGCTGATCTTGTACCAAAAACGACCATAAATATTTCTAAAGTTAAAGAAGTTAGCTTATGGCAATACAAACTGTTCACTCTCCTTCAACACCCATGGTCAATATAAACTGACCCCTGTGTTTGGAACCTCGAGATTTTAGAAAATTAATTTCAAGTGAATTCTAAATTGAAATCATTTCATGTGTTTGAATGCATCAAAAAAAAAAAAAAAAGCAACAGATTTGAAATCAATTGTGATATGAAGCTATAGTGAAAAAAATTAGAAAGAGAGTGACAAAAATTTTGGATAGAGAAAAACGTAGAATTAGATTGACAAAAATTTAACAAAAGATGAGACTTGACCCATGTATCTTATAAATTGTGAGGTCTCTACTTATCTTTTCAATATGAGATTCTCAACATGCCCTCTCAAGATGGTGCCTCTTTGGGTTCACCATTCTTGAATCAGATCTCATTTTTTTTTTTCCTGGACCGAATATCCATTTAGGTTTTAGCAAAATAAACTAAGGAAAAAACCTTAAAACCATGGAGAACAAAAAAAAAAAAATTAAACTTAAATTAGAGAGAAAACAAAAGTGAGAGTGTGGAAGATATTAGAGATATAAAAAAGGTTAAATAGAGGGTTAAAAATTTTAGAAAGGAAAAGAGTGAACTAAGGGGACTTTTTAAATTTTAAAATAATATAGTCTTTTTTTTTCTGAAAAAATATAATATATAGTCATTTTAAAATTAAATGAATTCTCTCTCATCACATGACAAAAATTACTCAAAGGTGTCATTTTAAAATCACTTTCAAACCTGTCCTAATTGTCTCCATACATAAACCTAAGATGTGATGAATTGACATGACAATATTAAGAAGATTTTAGAATTTGAACTCTTTATAAGTACTTTATACGGATGGCCGCATTATTTTATTTTCTTTCTTTTGTACATGCGTTATTAATAACTTAGGTAAAATACCTTTTTGGTCCCTCATGTTTCGGGTCCGTTTCTAATAGGTCCTTGGGTTTCAAAATTGAACAATCAAGTCCCTACTGTTTAAGAAATGCTTCTATTGAGTCCCTGGACCGTTAACTTTTTTAACGGTGCTGACGTGGCGTAACGGTGATGACGTGGCATTATTAAAAAAATTAAAATATTATTTTTTAAATTAAAATAATAAATAATTAAAAATAATTAAAAGAAAAATAAATCTCTCTCTCTCCTCTTTCTCCCTCCCTCTCCTTCCCCTCCATTTTCGAAGCCCATCACCTCCCTTCCCCTTCTCGCCGGCAGTAGCCCACCGCCGCCGTCGCCGTTGAAAGCTCGCAGCCGCCAGCAGTCGATAGCTCGTAGCCGCCGTCGCCGTCGATAGCTCGTCACCACCGCATCCTTCTTCTTCCTCTTCTCCTTCTCTTTTTCTTCTTCTTTAAAACTATACCCAACCCCACCCCACCCCACCTCCCTCCTCTTCTTCTCCTTCAAAACCAAACCCACCCCCACCCACCTCTTCTTCTTCTTAAACAAAACTTCAAACCCACCCTAAATACCCAATTTTCTTCTTCTTAAACAAAACCCCAAACCCACACAGAAATACCCATTTTTCTTTTATTCTTCTTATCCTCCTCCTCAAATCCACCCCCATTTCTTCTTCTTCTTATTAAGCTTCAAAACCCACCCACCCCAGCGGCGACGGCGACGGCGACGACAAGAGACGGCGGAGGCAACGGCGAGCAAAGCGGCGGCTAAAGAAGGAGAAAGAATGAGGGTTTGGGTTCGAGGAGAGAGAATGAGGGTTTGGGGACGGAGATGGGACAGAGGCTGGCGGTAGCAGCGGCGTTGGCTGCGTGGCGGCGGCGGTAGCGGCGACGGCAACCGGAGAAGGTAAGGAGAAAGAGAGAGAGGAAGGAGAAAGAGAGAGAGGGAAAGAAAAGGAAGAGAGAGAGGGTGGTTTCGTGGGGGAGAAAGAGAAGGAAGAGATTTCTTTTTCCTTTTTTTTTTCTTTTTAATTATTTTTTTAATCATTTATTATATAATTTTAATTTATTATTATTTTAATTTAAAAAATAATATTTTAATATTTTTAATAATGCCACGTCATCACCATTATGCCACGTCAGCACCGTTAAAAAAGTTAACGGTCTAGGGACTCAATAGAAGCATTTCTTAAACAGTGGGGACTTGATTGTTCAATTTTGAAACCCAGGGACCTATTGGAAACGGACCCGAAACATGAGGGACCAAAAAGGTATTATACCCTTATTTCTTTTAATGCAAATTAATTATTGTGAATATAACTAGGGAGCATTTGCATATATAGCAAAAAAACACTAAATATATTGTAAAAATAGCAAAAAGTAAAACTATTTGCAAAAATAAAACAAAGTGACGTTAAGTTATAAAAATACCATTTTTATTAGCATATATCTGATAGAAAGGATTACGAGTTCTTATCACTGATAGCCATTCATAAGACTTCGATTAATTAATCAAAATCTATCAGTATCTAAAGAATTATACGGAACTTAACAGTATGATAGTCTATCAGTGATAGACACTAGTAGAAAGGATTATATGGAGTCTATTGATAGTTGATAAGTGTCTATCACTGATAGTCACTGATAGAGTTCGATTATTAATCGGAGTCTATCAGTGATAGGTATTGACAAACTCTGATTATCAAAATCGATCAGTGATAGACACTAATAAAAAGAATTATACAGAGTCTATTAGCATGATAGCCTATTAGTATCTATCACTGACAGTAATCGATAGATTTCGATTAATCGGAGTCTATCAGTGATAGACACAGATAGACTCCGAATTATCAAAGTCTATCAGTGATAGAGACACTGATAGAAAGGAATGTATGGAAATTGGTAGAATTCGCACACAATTCAAAATTAAATAGGGGTAAAATGAGAATTATGAAATTTTATTCTAATAAATTATCATATTTGTTATTATTTTTACGTTCGGCTATATTTACAACTAGAAAAACCCTAATTACCACTCCATGCAATTCCCCTATAACTAACTCCTACTTGCATTGAACTTCCCTGCATTATTGCGTATCGCATCTTTTTTTTTTTTTTTTTGAGTTCAGAAAAGAGAGAGTTGAAACAGTACAAACAAATTTAATATTTCTGAGTAGATTTTCTTTTCAGTGTACTGAGTAGAATATAATTATGTACGTCTAAAGCTAATTTTATTTCCCATAATAATTAGAAGCAATAAACGTTATTATTATTATTTTTTATTTTTTTCTTTTAAAATAAAATAAATAAACGTTATTTTTTATTATTATTTTTTTAATACAGACGTTATTCTTTCTCTAACAATAATGGGCGTGGTAATGTAAATCTTAATCTTTTAAGACTTAATTTTATCTTGTATATGTATATAATTCTTTTACAATCTTTAATTTTTTTTTAAGTAGTATTTATAAGTTTTTATATTTTGCGGCATAAAAATCCACTTCAAATGAACTAAAACTTACCGGAAAAAGAAAACACACTTCAAATAAATTGTTATAGTTTGGATTCATTTGAAACACAGTTGGTTTTTCGTTTTTATTTTTTATTTTTTAATTTTAAGAGTAAATATACCCCACCCATTTAAAAATAAAAATGTTGTGCAATTCCAATTTAGATAATAAAAAATATTTTATTGTAACATCACAATTTTGTTCACAAATTAGACTTAATAATATAAGCTTCAAAAAAGAAAATTATAGACAATTTTAAAATGACACAAATATAAAGATTGAAATTAAATTATTTAGGTAAAAGTACCTTCTTAAAAGTTTTTATGTTTTAACTTGCTTCATCTTTAGTCTTATTTTTGCTTAAATCTTATTAAAATATGTCCTCCAATGAAATTCATACGAAGTTACACCTGTTATATTTTATTGCATGTCGTTTGAAGGAAAAATTATTTATTTATTTTTAGTACAATCAAACGTGGAGTATGAGGATTTCAATCTCAGATCTCAAGAGAAAAAAGACATCCTGGTTGATAAAAGCACAAACATAAGTTACTTTTTCCATAGGATAAAGAAGAGTCATAATACTTGTCTTTAATGTGGTTTATTTTTAGTAGAAAAATATTAATAAATCTACTCATATATTAAAAAATATATAAATAAATCAATTAAAAATAATCGAATAGAATTAGTTTTAGAGACCTTACATTACATGCATACAATTACTTTCGATACCTTACTTTACTTTTATATATTACAAAATATGTTTAATAAACATCTGATATCTAAATCACAAAGATCACAGCTTGAAACTAGAAGATAATCAAATCAAGGACTATGCAAGCTTCTTTGTACTGAACTCACTTTCTCATCCTAAAATGGAGGTGGAGATCCTTCGATGGGGCTTCAGATTCATCATCTTCATTTTCTCGTGCTGAGGCTGCTTTGCCTTTAAGGCTAACTTTTATAGAGCGAAATAATGGTTTCTCAGAACGAGAATTGTGTACCGGCGGCAATGAAGGCGGCACCGGTCGGAGAGAGCTTTCGGGGTGGGATTGGATAGGGTTTTTAGAGGGTGGCGATCAGTGGCGGATCCAGAATTTTTGTTCAGGGGGGGCTTTACTTAAAATTTGAGGCTAGTAAGGTCCTTTCTGTAAATATGATCTACGAACTTGGCCTCAAATATTACATCAAGAATTCTAATTCTTAAACTGGGATTTGCTGGTAAATCTTCTAAATTTACTTCTGTGAAATTTATATCAGAGCTATTATTTTTTTCTTCAATGGAGATGATGACCCAATTGATTTTCTTTTATAATATCTCTCCATTTAGATTTCGATTTAAATCTACAATAAATTAATAAAAATAAAGAAACTAAAACCTAAAATAAGAATGATGAAAGTAAATGTATAAAAGTAACGGAAACATGACACTAAATATATAAAAGTAATTGAAACATGAAAACTAAATGTATAAAAGTAACTGAAACATGAAAACTTAAATGTAACTTATCAAATTAATCTCCAAATTTTCGACTTCTTGAAATTGCTGGCAACAATTAGACTTGAGAGGAATTTATATTAGGTTCAAAATATTATACGGTGGCTACACTACTCAAAGTATAGTGAAGAACCATGCTTATTTTAGAAAATTAGGGTTTGAAAATTAGAATATGATTTGAATATAAAAGGAAAAAATTGAAGATATCATATTTAAAGAAATTTAGATCATTTAGAATAAAAAATTACTATTTATTTGCAATTAAGGTGAAAGATGAATCATATAATTCTAAATTTAAAATAAATAGTTCAATTTCTTTTTTATATAATAAATATCATGAGAGAGGCAAGAACCGAATTTCTATGAATTAAAATTTAATTGAAAACAAAAATTATATGAATTAAAATTAATTGAAAACAACAATTATATGAATTAAATTTAATTGAAAACAACAATTTTGAAATCAAAGCAGTGAAACCAAACGGGATCAAAGGCGAGAGGCAAACTGAAAAGTAAATTGAAAACTGACAATTGCGAGACTCGAACGCTGGACTCAGAGGGGGCTAGAAGCAACGCTGACCACCGGGGCAACTGATAATTTTGAAAATATAACTACAAAATATATAAATATTATATAAACCAAAAAAATTGAGGGGGGGCTCGAGCCCCCCCTGGGCCTGTACTAGATCCGCCGCTGGTGGCGATGACAGAGGAGAAGGGTCAACGACGGTGCTTGCGGCGGTTTCCGACGGTAGACTTAGAGCTACAGATAATACCAATATAGTAAGAACTAGATTCGTTGTTGAGCACTTCATTTCTTCTTCCTTTTTAGAAGAGACCACCTTGTAAAAAAGTATGTAAGATATATATAGCAAGAGGGGAGACTTACCCTCCTTGATTCATTGGAAAAATTATTCAACAAGACTGTCACAATGTGATTATCTCTTTAAAAATATGGGATGTAAATTTTAATGTTTGTCTATCTTCTAATAACCGTTGGATAGAGAGTCAATGTACTTTTACAATTTCTCTCTCTTACATCTACGAGTACAAAACTACCGACCTTATTGTGGTAGCCCCAGCAAACAATTTATCGATTTAAAGTTGAACCCATATTTGCAATATAATTTTATTCCCAATACAAACTAGGTTTTTTTTTTTTTTTGACTTTAAGAATAACTCTCCCATCCAAAAAATTATTAGGTGTTCCATGTGCAATTAGGCCCCATTTTTAAAACCTTTGGATGTAAATCTTCAAATTTGTCTGCTCCTAATAACCGTTGGATACAAAATCTAAGTACTTTTATCATTTCTCCCTCTTAGATCGAACGGTGCAAAACTACCAACTTCGTTGCACCGAAAGCACTTAAAAATTTCTCCTCCCATCGGTAATTTTTTTTTTTTCGTTTTTAATATTATATGTTTTTAATAATATATTTTTTAAAAAAAAAAATATAAGGTAAGTTTGTAGAGAGAAATTATTTCTGACCAAGCAATAAGGTCAACCAAAAGTTTGATGTACTATGTAGACAAATAATGTCGATTTCTATGCATTGAAAATCGTGTGTTGAAGATAAATGGTGTTTAAAATAGTCAACAACCAGAAAAACTCGACCTACCTAATTTGAACCTTAATAGTTTAAGATAGATCATGAATCAACCAAGGCTTATTGTCAATTAAAAAAGTGTCTTTTCCTTTAAAAAAATGATCACACATTGATATATATTTCTTTTTAGTTATTTTATTTTGTAGAATAATATTTTAAAGTTCTTTCGACTCTTCCTTTTTATAAAATAATTTTTCTAAGTCTTTGGAATATAACTTTTTAAACAATATATAGAAATTGGCTCTGAGTTTTACACTAATATTAATCCAGTGTTTTATCATGTTTAAAATATTAACATTCTGAATATTTTTCCTACAAAAATTTGAGTAAATGACCTAAACAACTTGAAATAACCCAACCATAAAACGTTTTAATATCATATAACAAGAATAATAAAACGCTGGTCCATAAAGCTCCTTCTAACATAACTCGTTAAAAATATGATTATATTCTCAAACAGAAGACCAGCTCAACTTAAACTTGGTCAAATATCACTTTATTTAATTTGTCAACATAACTAAATTTTGGTAATTAATAAACCAACTTCTTCATGAAGTTTATTTTATACAAATAAAACGAACTTAAGCCGCGCACTAATCAATATTTAATGTTTCTCATATGACAACTTGAGCCACCTTTATTATATTTTAAATATAATATTTAGTGTAATTCACTTATTTAATATAATTTTTGTATATTCATGAGAAGCTATTTTAATAACTTTATTTATTAATGAAGAACAAGTTCTAGCAAACCCACATTAACATGCTGTCAACTCGATGACACGACGAACGGATTAAGATATATATCTCTAACTAAAATATGTCAGAAGTTCAAATCTCCACTTCTTTTTTTTAGAAAAATAAATACTTTATTGAAACACATGTAAAAAACATATAAACTATAACTAGAATGGTACGATAACATTTATTTATCCCATAGCAAAGATCGACGCTATGGGAAGATTATCGCTGATCCCATAGTGATTGAAAGCAAATCTACATCGCCATTTGATTTTATATAATTTCTTAGGTAGACTTTGTTTGCAATAATGAGTTCTCATTTTCATTCAATCCAAAGTTTGATTTTTATTTTTGGAAATTAATTAATCCTTCTTCTTATATAAAATTTGAAGATTTAGAGGCAAGGTGTGCCCACAAGACAAATATAAAAATTAAGACAATTTGAACTTCTTGGTCTTGAGAACACAAGGATTAGGGTTTTAGCAAAAAGTCAATTCTCCATTTAATATTTACGTGAATTACTATGCTTTTGTTTCCTAAACAAAAACTATCACAATTATTTATTTTTTTTCATGTGTCCTTCCACGGTTGGTAGGCATTTTCTTTTATTTTTTTTTTGAAAAAGGCATTTTCTTTTATTATTACTATTACTATTATTTGTATTCTTGATATATCTTTGGTCAATTAGCACACCCTTGAAACTAGCCAAATGGAGGAGAGGTAGTAGTGGATTTAGGCTGAATTGGGTATGTTTACTAGTTTAAACACTTACAAAGATCTCAAAACTTTTTTAATCATAGTAATTTTAATTTAAAAATTTGAGTTTGAATTACGGGTGAGTTTGACATACCTACTAGTTTAAACATTCTTAAAACGTTTTTCATTAAAGTGATTTTAATTTATAGACTTAGGGGGTGTTTGGTTTAACTTTTCAAGTGTTTAATTTTGAAAAAAAAAATCATTTTGAAAAATTTCTAGTGTTTGGCTACCACTAAAAATGACTTATTAGAAAATGATATTGATAAATAAACCATTTTGAGAGAAACACTTGAAACCAACTTTTCTAAAAAGAGTTTTTTTTTTTTTTTTTTTTTTTTTTTTTATTAATTCTAAAAAGAGTCTTTAATATACAATAACTTGTGCATAAAAACACATGTAAAGAAATGTAACCAAACATATGAGTGTTTAAATTCTAAACAATTTTTATACAAAATGTTTTTAAAAAAATGCAATTTTGAAAAACATTTAAATTAAAATGTATTCCAAACGGATCTTTATGTGTTTAGTTACATCTTCTTAAAAGTGATTTTTTGATCAAAATTTTATTTTGTTTGGTTGTACAAAATCAATTCTACAAATGTCAAATTACCATATTAAAATAACTTTAGTTTGTAAATCCTTTAAAGGGCGATAAACAAAGAGTACATATTATGACTTCTTATAGCTGATATGGGTTATTATATTCCAGATTAATTACTGTGAATAATTAACTCCTACTTCGATTGAACCTAGTGTATATCGCATTAAAAAAAAGAGAGAAAGTTGAACAAGTAAAAATAAAATTGATATGTTTGCGAGTGGAATGTAATTAATTATTTAAATCTAGCGAATATCATTTCCCACTTGCATGATTTTTTTTTTAATATCTAATAGCTAAGTTATTATTTTTTTATTTTTCATTTTCAATCTATTAAAAAAATAATTTCAAGGTGATAATTAAAAAAAAAAAAAAAACACTTTATTGATGAGTGTATTTCAGGTACATACAATAAAAAGGGGACTATGATGGTAGCAGTTCAAATTAAGATTAATGCAATACTACCCAGTGTGCAAAAGAAGTAGTCAATTGTCGACGCCTATATGCTGGTACAAAATAAGGCATCAAACTACTTTGTTAATTATGATACTCCAAATATTGTTCTAAATTAACAAGCCTTAATTATAACACTGACTCGTATGTTTTTCACATATATGCTTAACGAAGTATCTAAAAAAAAAATAAAAAATCTCAAAATATACTTCTGTCTTGTGTTTGCAATGTGAAAGGGTGGACCCTTTCACAAAATTGTATTGATGAGCATCTGCAAAATAAAGAATTTTCATGGATTTTTTCCAAGAGAATGCTAAGAAAGAGGATCTAAGAATACTATGATCCATGGATTCTGATTGTCTGACAGCAAAGGAGGTGCCAGTGAGAGGCTGAGTAGAGCCATGGAAGAGGTGATAAGTTGTTATTATATACTGTAAGTTTTTTTTTACTTCAACATAGGGAGGTAGAGATGTTGAGGATTCCACATTGAAAAGACAAGTGGAGACTTCATAATTTATAAGATATACATGGTCTACTCCTCTCATTGTCAATTAGTTTTGAGATGGAATCACATGTTATTTGATAAGGGATTTGAACATCTAACCTCTTAAGATTGAGGACATATGACTTTCACGATAATTTGATCAAATCTTAGCAAATATATAGGCTAAATTATAAAAAATGCCCATGAACTATGGTTTTTGTTTCACAAATACCCTTGTCGTTAACTTTTGGATGAAACCATTAAAAATTTCAGTTTCATTAATACCCTTCTAACTTTCAAAAGATTTTAAAAAATAACCTTATTAGAAAATGCTTCTTTTTTTTTTCTTGTCCCACCGTAAATTCTTCTTCCATGAAAATTAATGAGAAGTTTTACCTATTTTTCATGTATTCATACACTCGGAGCTTTCTTCTCTTTCAACACATCATTCCAAGAGCTTGACTAGATTTTCGGCATTGGTTTTTCAAAACATTTTTAAAGATTCCCATCCAAAAATTAACTGCAAGGGTATTTTTGAAACGTTTTGTAAAGTTCAAGGGTATTTTTGAAACTTTTTAAAGTTTAGAGGCATTTTTTAAACAAACCCCATAGTTCATGGGTATTTTTTATAATTTAGTCAAATATATATTTAATGAATTATGATGTGTGACATTTTACTTTAGTGACAATAAGCTAAAAGATCATACTTAGCTTGGTTAAAAGTTTGTAAATTTGGATAAGTTTTTAAACATTATTTTGGTTGAAAATTAAACTCTAGGCCTAAGTAGGCAATAATATTGATCTATTACAAAGTAATGCTTAAATAAATAGGAATAGAAGTATAACGTATATGTTTGATTCAAAAAAAGAAGTATAACGTATATGACTATCCATACGTTACATTAGATTACAAACTATAAATTAAATAACATCTAATTTCTGAACGAAAGACAATAGCATCTTTGTAATTGCAGGAGGCCATCTGAGTTTCCATCAAATACAGAAGGGTTTTCTTTTTTTAAAAAAAAAAAAAAAAAAAATTGAAGGTGAAAGAAAATAATTGGTTCTGTTGCTAGAATGGAGGTGGTGAAGATTTAGGGACGTAGCGTTTTGGCCAAGGGTACCTTGGCTTAAGAAAAGCCCTCGATAATGGTGGTAATTCAGATTCATCATCTCCATTTTTGCCTGCAAAGGCAAGACGAAGCTTGTATTTCGAACTAACTTTTACAGCGTCCAATGATTTCTCGAGACGTGGCTCTGAGCTGTGTACCGGTGGCGGAGAAGAAAGGTTGACGGAGTTTGCGGTGGTTTCCGGCGGAAGGTTAAGAGCGATGGATGCTACCAAAACAGCACAAACTAGATTGGCTGCTGAAAACCCCATTTTTTGCAATTCTAATTTTACTCACTTTTTTTTTTCCTTGAAAGTTTGAAACTAAACGTCTCCACCTCCTTATATGTAGAGATTTGTTTTCTAATAATTAAAATAAGATAGTTTTGGAAATATTTGGAGAAGGTGCCTTCTCCAAATATTGATTAATATGGAGGTAATATTAGATAACATGGGGTTCCATATCAATACTAATGGACAATGAGTGGAGTAACTCATCTGTCTTATAAATTGTGAGGTCTCCATTTATCTTTTCAATGTGAGATCCTCAACAGGTAATAGGGTGTCAACCAAAAGTTTTTATTGATCATATGGACAAATGGTGCGCTAATTATTCAGTGCATTTTTTAATATATTTTTTTAGTTCAACAAACATTTGGAAGTATAAGATTCGAACTTCTTATTTATTTATTTTTTTATCAACGATACATATCAATTATCGTTAACTAAGCTGTGACTTTTAATAAAAATCTCGTGTTGAAGACACAGTACAATTAAATATATATATATTGAAAAAAAAAGATTTGCACATATAGCAAAAGACGGTAAAAATATAAAAATATTACAAAAATAGCAAAAAATAAAATATTTATGAAAATATTAAAAAATATGTTAAGTTACGAAAATAATCTTTTTATTAGTAGCTATCTGATAGAAATGATAATCATTGATAGATTTCGATTAATAAGATTCTATTAGTGATAGACACTAATAAATTTCGATTATCAAAGTCTATCGATAAATTTTGATAATCGAAGTCTATCAGTAATAGACTTTGATAAGTAGAAGAAAACGGGTTAGGTCTCAACTAATCTTTTCAATTTTCTTGAATCGAATACCCGTTTGAGTTTTATGGATTCTGATACCATATTAGATTATATGGGCTTCTATCTCAAAACCAATTGGCAATGAGTTATTTTCAACGTGGGATCCTCAACAATTTTCTCTTCAAAATCTTGTGATGTTTTTTTTTTCGTCCTTTTTGTCGGCTCAAAGTAGGGAAAGAAAACAAAAACTTTAAAATTATATTTTGAAGAGAATGATTTTGAAGTATTATTATTATTATTATTTTTTTTTATTTATTTTTTTTTTTTTTGAAAAAGGATACTTTATTAGAGTATGTGAGCAACATACCGGAAAAGGCTTACAAAAAGGCCTTCCAATTGAATTTTAGAAATCCGAATATCATCCGAAGCTCAAAATTTCAGGGAAATTTACTTTATATTGTATAATCAAAAGACCATTTTCAAACAGATGACGAACTCAACTTTGTCAAATATCACTCTGTTTAATTTGTCGTCATACCTAAGTTTTGCTTTGGAATTCTTCAAAAAAAAAAAAAAAAAAAAGGTTTTGTTTTGAAAAGGAAACTTCATATATAAAGTATTTAATTCAAATAAAAATAACTTTAAGTAACAGTCAAAACGACTAATTGCATTGTTATAATTTTTTTTTTTTTAAAAAGACTAATTGCATTTAGTCCTTTCTCATATGACACAACCCTCTTTATTATATTATGAATATTGTATTTAGTGTGATTAATTTTTTTTAATATAAATATAAGTTGACTAGTCAGTATAATAGTGATACATGAAATTCTTAGTCTTATTTTGCTATGTATAAGTATAGAGTTTAATTTAATATCACAATAAAATTATCTATTCAAAATTAATATATGTCAAATTGAGTATAGCTTAGCAATAATTGACATGTATCTTTGACTAAAAGGTCTAACATTCAAACTCCTACACCACAAATATTGTTGAACTAACAATAAAATGAAATAAATTAATATATATGTTAACTAGAAAAGAAAATAACAAGTTTAGTGATATAAGTTTTAAATTTTGATTTATTAAAAAAAATAAAATAAGATAAAATAAAATAAGTAATTTAGCTTTAAATAAATACAATGGGTCAAATAAATAATTCAGTTCTAAATCCTATGAAATCAATTTTTTTTTTTTTTTTTTGAGAAAATAAAATCAACTCTTTTAGTTAGGAAATTCCTTTTCGTAAAAACATGATTTGAAATCATCTCTTGTGATAACAAACAAAGAAATTGATTCAATATATGTTATGATTTGAAATCCATCCAAATTATGAGGTTCTCAACAAAGCACATAAAAGATTTTCTAATTTTTCAGGGATATGAATATGAATAGGTACATATCATCATATTTTTTTGAAAAAAAAAATAGTACTTTTAATTTATTTACACAATTACAATTTGTTGGTGATTTTTATTGAAAACTTGGAGGACTTGTCAAATTCTTTAGGTGAAGCCATTAGAAAATATTTAAAGTACAAATTAAAAAACAAAATGTTGAAATATATAATTACAAAGGACTAAATGCAAGTTAGAATGAAGAGATAGACTTTATCCTCTATATCATACCCTAAATCCTAAAAGATACAGAAATATAATGCAAATCATTTTCTTTTTCCAAAGAGTTATAGTTACGGATTGATTTAGTCTAATATAAATAAGATCAACAGATCACAAAATACACATAATAGTTTTATTTGAAGAAGGCCACAACACTACCTATATCTGAAACTAGTAATAAAAATTGCAAACCATGGAAAAGCATTTTCTATATCTAGAGAGTCACATGATCAATTTTAGAGATAATTAGAGCGTCTATATATATTTCATAATGATATGATATTGTCTACTTTAAACGTAAATCTCACGGCCTTTGCTTTGTACAAATGGAAAAAAGTTATTCTTCGTCTAATCAATAGGACTTTGGTTAATTACATTCTCAATATAATGTCCAACTTAACGAAAATGAGGTGTCACGCGTCAAGTTCGGATACGGTTTGCCACTGGTAAACCTACAGGTGGCAATGGCAGACTTTGCAGTTGTGCTTTCTTCATGGATGATGTGGAGGGAGCCTGATTGAAACGAAGTTGCACTAGTAATTGTCATTTAATATTTACATTAGTCAAATGAGTTTAGGGACCATTATTTGAAATCTTTTTCCAAACATTAGGGACTAAAAGTTTCCATTTCGAAACTTAATGATGAAATAGACACCAAATTAAACTCAAACCTTAGGAACCAAAAAGGTATGTTTTATTTTTTAAAAAAAGAAATTAAAAGAAGTACTCTGTATTAGACCAATTAATTTTAATGTTTAAGTGTTATTATAGTCTCTAAACTTTTATGTTTATTTTATTTTTTACCTAAACTTAAACATTTTGTTTTAGTCTTTTAATTTTGCATAAAAATTCATTTTAGTTATTACTGTTAATTTTTTAAAAAGATTTTTTAATAAAAATATGATATGAACATCTCTCTCGTTAATTTGCATCATGAAGTGTTTTAAGTAAATTACATCTTGCACTTTCAAATTTATTTAGATTCTTCTTAATTGATTAATAATTGTGAAAAATATGACAAGATATCTTAAGGGGGCATTTTTGTAATATTCAAGATATAGAGGGGCAGTCTTGTAATTTGGAGCATCATCTTCATTTAGGGCTAGCTTCACGATTGTAATACAGACAGAGAGAGGGAAATGCACGCTGAAACAGAGAGAGGAAGAAAGAGTCGCCGTTAGTTACCATAGGCTGTTAGCCGTCGGGGCGATCTTCTTCCAGTTAAGCACTACCGTGGGTCTCGATTTTGAGGACAAAATCGCAGTGGGTCTCAGTTGGAATCGTCGTGGTTCTGTTTAGCGCGTGGGTCTCGGGTAAACGTCGTGGGTGATTGTTCAGCAGTCGCCGGAGTGTCGAGGTTCGTGAGGCTGTTGGCGTGGGTCTGATTTCAGCAGTGGGTCTCGGCTGTTTTGGGTCTCGATACAGCTTGGTGTGAGACTCGGTTTGACACTGATTTGGGGTCTCAATTCAGGAGCGGCCTTGTACATCAGTGGGTCTCGGTATTGGAGGCGTAAACGTGAAGTGGGTATTTCGCTTGAAGTTCAAATCGATTAAGGTTTGAGGTATTTCACCATTGTGTGATTTGTGCGAATACTGTACTCTGTATTGTTGACTATTGCTCATAATAAAACTCTCGTAAGCTGGTTCTCAAAGTGGATGTAGACCGAAAGGTTGAACCACTATATATCCTTGTGTTCATTCTTTATTTTCAGCTTGTTTATTTATCTGCTGAATTTGTGTTCTGATTGGGCTTTATAAGTTCTCTTAAAATTCTACAAGTGGTATCAAAGCTCCGTTCAATCCAAAGTTTGGAGGTTCGTGGTTTAGTGCCTTTGGTGTTTCTATTCTTTGTTCAGGTTATTCTGTGAGTTATACATTGACTAATGTCTTCAATGTCGACTCGTTTCGAGGTTGCTCGATTTGATGGGAAGGGTGATTTCAGTCTATGGAGAAAGAAGATTAAAGCTCTTTTGGTGCAACAAAAAGTAGCTAAAATCTTGTGTGACGAAAAGGACCTTCCGGCGACACTCACAGAAGATGATAAGAAGGAAATGGATGAGATTGCCTATTCGACGATTATACTCTATCTCTCAGATGGAGTGCTTAGGCAAGTGAATGAGGTTACTACCACGATTGAGTTATGGAAGAAGCTGGAGAGCCTTTATTTGACAAAGTCTCTACCAAACAAGTTATATCTAAAGGAGAAATTCTTTGGATATAAGATGGATCAAAGTAAAGGCTTGGAAGAGAACTTGGATGAATTTCAAAAGATTGTAGTTGATCTCAATAACATCGGTGAGAAGATGTCGGATGAGAATCAAGCAGTGATACTTTTGAATTCTTTGCCGGATTCGTTTCGAGAGGTAAAGGCTGCAATTAAATATGGTAGGGATTCGCTAACCATGGATATTGTGTTGGATGCCTTGAAGACTAGAAATCTCGAAATTAAAAAGGAACGCAGGGAAGGTGAGTTACTTATAGCCAGAGGGAGAACTGAGAAAAAGAACTGGAAAGGAAAGGATTCGAGAACCAGGTCCAAGTCCAGAGGAAAAGGAAAAAAGTGTTACTTGTGTCATAAGGATGGGCATTTTAAGAAAAATTGTCCATTGAACAAGAACAAGGAAGTCTCTGATGGTAAGAGAGGTGAATCGAGTTTAGCCAATGTGACTGATGGGTATGATTCAGCAGAGGTCTTGATGGTATCCAGTAGAGATTTTCAAGATGAGTGGATCATGGATTCAGGTTGCACATTCCACATGACTCCCAATCGAGAATATTTGATTGACTTTCAGGAAGCAAGTGGTGGAAAAGTCTTGCTCGGAGATAATGGTGTCTGCAATGTGAAAGGAACTGGGTCAGTTCGGCTTTCAACACATGATGGGATGATCAGAATGCTTACAAATGTAAGGTATGTTCCAGAACTTAAACGTAATCTAATTTCTCTAGGTGAATTAGATAGATCAGGTTATTGCTATAAATCTGAAAATGGAGTTCTGAAAGTTTCTAAGGGTTCTTTGGTGAAGTTAAAGGGATCCTTGAAGAATGGTCTTTATGTGTTGGAAGGGACCGCTATTGCAGGAAGCGTGGATGTTGCATCTGGTAAAGGAACTGATATGTCTATGCTATGGCATAGAAGGTTGGCACATGTGAGTGAAAGAGGTCTACAAGCTCTTTCTAAACAAGGTTTACTTGGAGGTATTAAAGAGATTGAACTCCCATTTTGTGACCATTGCATAATGGGAAAGTCTACTCGGGTAAAATTCGGAAAAGGGAAGCATTCAACGAAAGGCATATTAGATTATGTGCACTCAGATTTGTGGGGTCTAGCGAAGGTACCTACTATGGGAGGTTCTAGGTACTTCATGTCAATAATTGATGATTTTTCGAGGAAAGTGTGGAATTATCTACTTAAAAAAAAGGATGAAGCTTTTGGAAAATTCCTTGAATGGAAGAAGCAGACTGAGAACCAAACAGGGAGAAAGGTAAAGTACTTGAGGACAGATAATGGTTTAGAATTTGTAAATCACAAATTCAACAAACTTTGCAAGTCTGAAGGAATCACGAGGCACCTTACTGTTACATACACTCCTCAGCAGAATGGTTTAGCTGAGAGGTTCAATAGAACGATAATGGAGCGTACTAGGTGTCTTCTGTCAAATGCTTCACTGCCTCAGAAGTTTTGGGTTGAAGCTGCCCAAACCGCCTGTTATCTCATTAATAGGAGTCCGTCTTCCGCTATAGATTTCAAGACTCCTCAAGAGATATGGAAAGGTGAAGCTCCAAGTCTTGAACATCTCAGGGTATTTGGTTGTTTAGCTTATGCTCATGTTAAGGAAGGAAAGCTAAACAAGAGAGCATTGAAATGTATGTTTATTGGCTACCCTCAAGGTGTCAAAGGATATAAGCTTTGGTGCTTGGAAGAAGGTAGAAATAAATGTATAATCAGCAGAGATGTCACTTTCAATGAAGACGAGACGTCGTTTTGTATTAAGAGCCAGCCAGAACAGCGATCAGTTGAGAATGTTGAAACAGAAGTCAGAATTGAGTCTGAAAAACAACCATCAGCTGCCGGGGGTGAATCGAGTGATGGGTCACAGTTGGGTTCACAAGCAGAGTCTTTGTTGCGGTCTGAATCTGATGGTATACAGTTTCAATAGGAGAGAACTTTGATTGATGAGGGAGCTTTCACTGAGGAAAGTTCAGATAACAATGACTTGCAGAATTATCAGCTTGCACGTGATAGATCTCAGAGAGTTAGACAGGCACCTACGAGGTATGGTTTTGCTGACTTAGTTGCATTTGCTCTGAATTGTGCTTCTGATAATATTGAGGTAGAGCCTATTACATTTGAAGAGGCTATTGAGTTTGGGTTGAAGGAACAGTGGAAAGCTGCAATGGAAGAAGAGTTGTCATCTTTGCATAAGAATCAGACGTGGTCATTGGTTCCAAAGCCTCCTAAACAGAAACTCATTCAATCAAAGTGGATTTATAAAATCAAGCCAGGTACAGGAGGTAACAGCAAGCCTAGGTATAAAGCTAGGCTAGTAGCCAAGGGCTACACTCAAAAGGAGGGAGTTGATTATAATGAGATTTTCTCTTCGGTGGTAAGACATTCGTCTATTCGTTTAGTTTTGTCTATTGCTGTTCACTTTGATATGTTTCTTGAACAGATGGATGTCACTACAGCATTCCTTCATGGAGAATTGGAGAAGGTGATTTACATGGCTCAGCCAAAGGGCTACGAGGTGAAGAGAAAGGAAGATATGGTTTGTCTCCTTCACAAGTCCATTTATGGACTGAAGCAATCGCCAAGACAGTGGTATATTCGCTTTGATACCTTTATCTTGAAGCAGGGGTTTCGCAGGAGCTCATATGATGCATGCGTTTATTGGAAACTATCTCTGAAAGGTACATATATTTATCTACTGCTTTATGTAGATGATATGATACTTGTGTCTAAGGATTATGCTGAAATCTGTGAACTCAAGAAACAGTTGAGTAGTAAGTTTGAAATGAAAGATTTAGGTGCATTGAAAAGAATCTTAGGCATGGATGTTAAGAGAGATAGGGAGAAAGGTTTGTTAACCATTTCGCAGGAGAGCTATGTGCTTTGCTTGAGAAGTATAACATGTCTGATTGTAAGTCAGTTTCGACACCCTTAGCATCTCATTTTAGGCTTTCTTCGTCTCAGTCACCTAAAACTGATCAGGAAAGGTTAGAGATGTCAAAAATTCCATATTGTAATGTCGTAGGGAGCATTATGTATCTCATGATTTGTACTAGGCCTGACTTGGGTTACTCAATGAGCATGATAAGTAGGTTTATGTCAAATCCTGGAAAGGAGCATTGGAATGCAGTTAAATGGGTGCTTCGATATTTGAAAGGTAAGTCAGGTGTTTCACTGTGTTTTGGGAATGGTTGTGATCAATCAGCATTGCTGGAAGGCTTCACAGATGCAGATTATGCTGTAGACCTTGACAAAAGAAGGTCTTTATCAGGCCACATTTTTCGCTTGTATGGTAATGTGGTCAGTTGGAAGGTTTCTCTACAGCCAGTAGTTGCTTTGTCAACTACTGAATCAGAGTATATTTCAGTTGGTGAAGCAGTTAAAGAAGCAGTGTGGTTGAAGAGAATTGTTGGTGAGTTGCTGTCACGAGAGTTTATTCCTGTCATCCGTTGTGATAGCCAGAGTGCTATTCATCTTGCGAAGAATCCATCTCACCATGAACGGTCTAAGCATATTGATGTTAAGTTTCACTTTATAAGGGATATGGTTTCTCAGAATGAAATTAAACTGGTGAAAGTTCATACAGATCAAAATTTGTCGGATATGCTTACGAAGGTTCTCACAGCTCATAGGTTTAAATACCTGTTAGATGAGCTGAATGTTAAGCCAGGGTGATAGGGAAACTAGAGAACCAGCTTATAAACTTAAGATATTCTTGTCATGAGGGAGATTTGTGAAAAATATGACAAGATATCTTAAGGGGGCATTTTTGTAATATTCAAGATATAGAGGGGCAGTCTTGTAATTTGGAGCATCATCTTCATTTAGGGCTGGCTTCACGATTGTAATACAGATAGAGAGAGGGAAATGCACGCTGAAACAGAGAGAGGAAGAAAGAGTCGCCGTTAGTCACCATTTTCGCTGTTCTTGCGTGGGTCTTGGTGAGCATAGGCTGTTAGCCGTCGAGGCGATCTTCTTCCAGTTAAGCACTGCCGTGGGTCTCGATTTTGAGGACAAAATCGCAGTGGGTCTCAGTTGGAATCGTTGTGGTTCTGTTTAGCGCGTGGGTCTCGGGTAAACGTCGTGGGTGATTATTCAGCAGTCGCCGGAGTGTCGAGGTTCGTGAGGCTGTCGGCGTGGGTCTGATTTCAGCAGTGGGTCTCGGCTGTTTTGGGTCTCGATACAGCTTGGTGTGAGACTCGGTTTGACACTGATTTGGGGTCTCAATTCAGGAGCGGCCTTGTACATCAGTGGGTCTCGGTATTGGAGGCGTAAACGTGAAGTGGGTATTTCGCTTGAAGTTCAAATCGATTAAGGTTTGAGGTATTTCACTATTGTGTGATTTGTGCGAATACTGTACTCTGTATTGTTGACTATTGCTCATAATAAAACTCTCGTAAGCTGGTTCTCAAAGTGGATGTAGACCGAAAGGTTGAACCACTATATATCCTTGTGTTCATTCTTTATTTTCAGCTTGTTTATTTCTCTGCTGAATTTGCGTTCTGATTGGGCTTTATAAGTTCGCTTAAAATTCTACAATAATAAAATTAACAATAAACGCTCAAATAATTTTTATGTCAAAAGCTTAGGACCATCAATTGATTGATCATATGATCATTGGACGATTTAGTGTATCACATGAATCAAATTTTATCTATGAATAGTGAACTAAAAATTTATTTAAAATATTTCTCTTTAAAAAATTAAATTTATCTTAACAGATTAAACCAAAGATTAAAAAAAAAAACTTTAAGCTTCTTACTAATAAAAGAGTTTGTGGACTCCTTTTTAGTTCAACAATATGTACAGACGATTCAAATCCTCACACCGTCTGATCGAGTAATAATACCTTAATCAAATTGAACTATGTTTCGGTTGGCAAAGAATTAGCTGATTGGATGTAAGAGACTAACCGACAAACTATATTTCTTCAAAAAAAAAAAAAAAAAAAAAAGCATTTGCTGATACTTGTAACAATATAACCTACATCAACATCCATAAAACAGACACCAATAAAAACATTTTCTATAGTGCTGCCCCATGCATCCTCAGTAGAAGCTAGATGCCAGATTTTATTCAATAACTTGTTTTGATATATATACCTAAAGAGTTCTTCAATACAAGTCGTCCAAACTTAGAAGAAAGGCGGTGGTGGCGACCGATCGATGAAATTAGGAGGCCAAAGGTGAATTGGAAGATAGCTGTGCGGCTTTTTCGACGGTGGCGGTGATGGAGAACTGTCGACGGAGTTTCCAGTGGCCGGCATGGGTAAAGTAATCAGAGAGAGAAACAATAACAGCGAATAAGCAAAGAGAAGAGAGCCCACTGAAAAAGAAGAAGACTTCATTTTCGGCCTCGATCTTAAGTAAATAAAATTGGGTTTTGGTTTACGAACCAAAGCTTGCCATCCCTTTATATGACAATAATTTTGGTCTTCTCCGGAACTTCCAATCTTCTTTGACAAAGGAAAAGTGGAGCTCCAAGAAAATGGGTTTAAATGGTGCCCTGACATGGAGAAATTATACAATGAAGCCGCCACATTAAGACAGGTAATTTTGCATCGTTGAATGTGGATCTTATTAATTATCTGCTCATTAATAAATGTTGGAAACAAATTAAATTTGATGTACTTTTACCATCTCTCTCTTACGTTCAATGGTGAAAAACTACCAAAATAATAATAATAATAATAATAATAATAATAATAATAATAATGTAACTATGTGATCATTAAAATGTTGTTAGGAGTGCAACCAAAGTCCTATATTGGAGAGGTTTCATTGTTTATATTCAAAAGACACCATTTTGAAAATCTCATACATTCAACAATTTAAAATTACTTAATAACGTTGGATGTAAATAGCTAGTTTTTATTTTTCTTTTAGAGTTTAACAACATACCAGAGGAGATGTTCAAGCCTCTACTCTCTTGATGAAGATATATGTCTTAACCACGTTTGAGTTAAGTTCAAGTTTGACATAAATAGCTAGTTTATTAAAACAATGTTTTGGGTTCTTCCTAAAATTAAAATGATATTTTTAAATAGGAAGACAAATTCAACTTAAACCAGGCCTTGACTTGATCATAAAATTAAATTTTATTAAGTAAAATAAACTTAAATGAAAAGTTAATCACAAAATAATAAATCTTTTTTCAATATGTAGTACTGTATATATATATGATGTAGTTCATACTTAATATATTTACCATTAATTTTTTTTCGAGTTGAATAACATTTGAGAGTGGAAGTTCGAATCTTGACCTCTTGATCAATGGTACATACAAATTATCATTGTGAGCTAATTAATTTTGACTCAAATGAATTGAATGTTTAAATTTTCATTTTGGGTATCATAGGAATCAAAGTTGGTATTTAGATTAATTTATTTGAAGCATCAATCTTTTAAAGTAGTTATTATATGTTGTCAAAATAAATAAAAAAATAAAATAGTTATTATCACCTTATCGTTTTCTTATACGTAGATTATTGCTTTTTACTGAATGGGTCATACTGCTATTTGATTTGATTTTTTTTTTTTAAAAAAAAAATTCTTTAGAAGTTGAGAGTTTTATTTATTTATTTTTCTTTCTAGATTGAATTAATTTGTTTAAAAACGAAATTTCATTTTCATTCAACCGAAAGCACGAAGACTTTTGGCACTTGGGCCCTGGCTCAATGACGAGGTTGGCCAAGAGAAAGCTACGAAATATAAGAAAATGTCAACTTCATATGAAAACTCAAAAATGAAATTTTCGAGAAGACTAGGTTTGGGAACAAGTCAATCCTCCAAAATAATGATGTGAATTACTTAAATATTATCTTTTAAAATTAATTTCTCTCATTTATTTAAAGATATTTTGGATAAATGAGTTTTTATTAATTTTTCCTATATGTTAATTCAAACAAATAGCACATTTAAACCGAGTTATATTTTTAAACCTAATTAATAATTATTAAAAAAAACTATTAAGTGAAGAAATATATATATCCAAGAAATTATTTTAGCTAAGAATCTAAATACATTTGAATCTAAGTTAAGTGAAGAATCCAACCCTTGAAAGCCCGTATTAGATAACATGGAGTTCAATCTCAAAACCAATTGAGAATGAGTGGACTAACCCATGTATTTTATAAATGGTGAGATCTTCACTTATCTTTTCAATGTGGGATCTTCAACATTCAAGATGGTGCCTTTCTTGGACCGAATACCCGTTTGGGTTTTTATGGGCTATGATAGCTTATTAAATAACATGGGGTTCCATCTCAAAACCAATTGACAAGGAGTAGAGTAACCCATGTATTTTATAAATGGTGAGATCTCCACTTATCTTTTCAATGTGGGATCCTCAACAGCCCGTAGCCCGTAGTTGGAGTCATGACGTTCATGTTTTAAAAGCATCATGTGGTTTTTTTTCCCTTCTTTTTGTCAGCTCAAAGTAGAGGGGAAAAAAAAAACTATGAAACTATATTCTGAAGTGAAGACCATTGGAGAAGACTTGTGTTCACAATAGATAATGTTAAGTATTATGAAGCCCAAAACAAAGCCCAAATTGCTTGTGAGTTTGGTAGCAGATCAAGTGTGAAAAGGAAGAAAAATTAAGGCAGCCGTTTTGCTTAATCAGGAAGAAAAAAGATGGCAGATCTTGATTGGCCAAAAAGGTGGTGGATGTGCCTATATAAGGGAGGAGGTTGTCTTCATTTTTTCATCATCCTACAGAGAAGAAAACATTGGTTGCTGTCTTTGTGAGAAGAAAGATATAGAAAGCTTTGAGAGTTTTTCTTCTTGAGTTATTTTGCCATGAGTTGTTTTTCTTCCATTAAGAGTTTTTTTAGAGCTTGTTGTAGAGTGATTCGTGAGCCTTCTTCTTGCGAGAAAAGTGAGAGAAATCATTCTTGAACGTTGTAAACTCTTGTAACTTTCTTCCTGGAGTTTTAGTGGAACCTGCATCGGTAGCAGAGAACTGGACGTAGCCCACATTGGGTGAACGACCAGTATAAAACTCAGTGTCAATTTCTCCTCCATTCTCTTTTATTTATTATTGTTCTTGTTGCTTAGAATTTTAGGTTGATTTATCTATTCTTCGAAGCTCTTGGTTTCAAATTATTTATTTCACATTATATTTGAAACCAGAACCGGATCTGGGAATTGCGATAAATTATATATTGTCTGAATTTAGATTGATTATACTTTTATCGCCTAACAAATAATATATTATGTACGTAAAAATATGAAGAGGTTCATTGTCTAGGACATCTAAAATATAGGTATCATAAAATCTCGTACATCTAACAATATAAAATCGCATTTTGTCACTAAAATAACTTCGTCCTTCCTCACTCATGTGTATCAAAGGGCAGTTGCTGTAGGGATTGAAAACGTTGAGATTTACGATTGTTAAGATACATGGTTAATTAGTTAAAAGATACATGGTGATACTTGGTCAATTAGTTATATATGGTTAATTAGTTATTTCCTTGTTATTTTTAGCTTATCCTTCGGCTATTTATTGAGCCTCACTCTGTATGTCAAATCAAGCAAGGTTTATATTTACTCTCAAGGTTCTAATATGGTATCAAGAGACTAATTTTTTTTTTCTTAAAGCCTTCAAGAGTTCCTCCCTGCTTCTTTTCAAGATCCTTCCATGGCTGATGATTCTTCTTCCACAACTCAGCCAACGAATCGATCTGTCATTGAACAATATGAGAATCCGTATTTTTTACATCACTCAGACGGAACCAATCTTGTTCTCGTCTCAGACCTTCTCACCGAATCCAACTATACTTCCTGGTGCAATGCCATGATCATTGGCCTAACAGTGAAGAACAAATTAGGGTTCGTCGACGGCACTATCACTCAACCTGATAGCGAATTGAAGCGGTCTTGGATCATTTGCAACGGTGTGGTAACAACCTGGATATTGAATTCCCTCTCAAAGGAGATTGCAGCTAGCGTGAATTTTGCAGAAACAGCTCGAGACATCTGGCTTGACCTCCAACAACGGTACCAAAGGAAGAATCGTCCCCGCATTTTTCAACTCCGACGAGAGATTTCGAATCTTATCCAAGATCAAGATTCTGTCACCACATACTTTGCCAAGCTTAAGACGCTGTGGAACGAGCTTTCTTCTTACCGTCCCATCTGCAACTGTGGAAAATGTACCTGCGATGGCGTCAAGAAGCTCGTCGAATATTTTCAGACTGAATATGTCATGGCTTTCCTCATGGGCCTAAACGACTCCTTCAGTCAAATCAGGACTCAGCTACTTCTTATGGAACCAGAACCGTCCATTCAACGAGCTTTTTCTCTAATCGCTCAAGAAGTCGAACAGAGGACCTCTGTTGGTACGACTTCCTCATCCTCTGTTGCCAACAATACAGTGAATTCGCCGGCTGCTCTTCTTGTCAAGACGTCTCCTCAGAATCGTAGTCAACCAAACACGAACAAGAAGAAGGAACGACCATACTGTACACACTACAACATTCAAGGCCACACTATAGATCGCTGTTATAAAATTCACGGATATCCACCAGGATATCGAAACCAGAAACCTAATTCTTCGAAGACAGAAGCCCCTCGTCCTTCGTCTTCTCTTGATTCACTATCGTCTTTAACACCAGAACAGTGTCAGGGACTATTGGCTGTTCTCCAAAGCCATCTCACCAAAGTCTCCACTTCCACTGATACTTCACCGTCTACCCATGTGGCAGGTATTTGCTCTATTCCTCATGAATCTTCTATCACATCTTGGGTCATTGATTCTGGAGCATCCACACACATATGTTATTTGAAAGATTTGTTTACTCACTTGAAGCCAGTTTCAAACAAATCAGTCACCCTGCCAAACAAAACTCAGATTAAGGTAGACTTTATTGGAGACGTTCAGCTTAACAGTGACATAGTACTGCGAAATGTGATGTTTATACCATCCTTCTCCTTTAATTTGATATCCATAAGTGCATTAACGTCTGGTCAGCATCTTGTTATCAATTTTGTTGAGAATTCGTGTTTTATTCAGGACAAGTTCTCCTTGAAGACGATTGGGAAGGCTGATCATTGGCAACGACTTTACCTGTTGAAAGTTAGCTCTCATAAGGACTTTACTGTTTTGAATAATTCTTTCTGTAACAGTGTAACATGGCATGATAGGCTTGGCCACCCATCCCCAAAACATCTAGATGCTTTAAGTACTCTGTTGCACTCTAGAAATGTTAAATCTTTTTCTAAAGATCCTTGTCTCATTTGTCCTCTTGCCAAACAACGAAGATTGCCTTTTCATCCCAAAAATCACTTGTCTGATAAAGCTTTTGATTTACTGCACTGTGACATCTGGGGACCTTATAAAACACCCACACATGCTGGCTTTCGTTACTTTCTTACTCTAGTAGATGATCATACTCGGTATACTTGGGTGTTCCTCATGAAACAAAAATCAGAAGTATTACATATCATCCCACGGTTTTTTAAGTTGGTTGAAACTCAGTATTCTGCTTCGATCAAGCAGTTTAGATCAGACAACGCCCCTGAACTCACTTTAACAGATTTTTTTTGCTTCAAAAGGAGTAATTCATCAGTATTCATGTGTGGCTAGACCTGAACAGAACTCCGTTGTAGAGAGGAAACATCAGCACTTGTTGAATGTCACGCGTGCACTTTTGTTTCAGTCCAGAGTTCCTGTTCATTTTTGGGGGGAATGTGTTCTTACGACATGCTACCTAATTAACAGAGTTCCATCTCCTCTCTTAAAATGGGATACCCCATTCCATCGCCTACACCTGAAGCATGCGAATTACTCTCAGTTAAAGGTATTTGGTTGCCTTTGTTTTGTCTCCACATTGCAACATAACCGCTCTAAGCTCCAACCCAGGGCTCTTCCTGCTGTCTTTCTTGGATATCCTCCAGGAATCAAGGGGTTTCGGTTGTACGATATTCAGTCTAAGAGGATATTTGTCTCCAGAGATGTGACATTCCATGAACACATTTTCCCTTTCCATACAGTCACTCACCAAGCAGCTGCATCAAGTTCATTCCCTGACTTAGTCCTCCCGATGCCTTTTAACTACTCAGGCATACATACTACCGGGCGAGTTGGTTCTGCCACTATTGATGTTACTGCCTCTAGCAGTAATACCTCTTCTCAGTCCACAGATGCTGCCGTTACTACTGAATCAGAACATCAACTTGTTGATACTGATGCTATTGATGTTCTTCCTACAGATACTGCCGTCATAAATGATCCCACTGAAAGTGTTGCGCCTATTCCTGATGTTGTGGTTCCTTTTACCAACATCAGTAGTTCCAGCATGCCAGTTGATAATGCAAATGAACCTCGGCGCTCCATTCGGCACTCCAAAATGCCCTCATACCTCAGAGACTATCATTGCAGTCTCTTACTGTCTACTGATATGCCCAAAACCACCCATCCACATTCTTTGGATACTTGCCTATCATATGATAAACTCTCTCCTAAGTACAAACATTTTGTTCTTAGTGTTTCCACTCATTATGAACCAACCTTTTATCACCAAGCCGTACCATTCCCTCATTGGCGTAAAGCAATGAGTGCAGAACTACAAGCCATGGAAACTAACCGAACATGGACCGTGCTCCCTCTTCCTAAAGGGCATCATTCCATTGGTTGTAAATGGATCTATAAAGTGAAACTCAAATCCGATGGGTCCATTGAGCGCTATAAAGCTCGTTTGGTGGCAAAAGGGTACACTCAGCAAGAAGGGATAGATTATATAGAGACTTTTTCCCCTGTTGCCAAGTTAGTTACCGTGAAGATTCTCCTATCCATTGCTGTCTCTTTCAAATGGTCATTGGTCCAGCTTGATGTCAATAACGCTTTCCTTCATGGAGAGCTCAATGAGGAAGTATACATGGATGTTCCTCTCAGATACAAACACGGAGTCCAGTGCCCTGACAATGTAAAGCTAGTGTGCAAGCTTCACAAGTCCATTTATGGACTCAAACAGGCGTCTCGCCAATGGTTTGACAAGTTCACAGCCGCTCTCTTGACACTTGGCTTTCGTCAATCCAAAAGTGACTATTCACTTTTCACTAGAGGATATGGAGCCTCTTTTATCGCACTCCTTGTCTACGTGGACGACATAATAATAACTGGTCCTTCGGACATACTCATTGGTGAATTGAAGAAACATTTGAATGCAGCTTTTAAGCTTAAAGACCTTGGGCCTCTTCGATACTTTCTCGGTCTTGAACTGGCAAGATCGTCCAAAGGGATCCACTTATCTCAACGCAATTATACTCTACAATTGCTAGAAGATACTGGTTTCCTAGCATCTAAACCATGTAATCTTCCCATGGATCCAAATGTTAAACTAAGAGAGGACCAAGGAGATTTGTTAAAAGACCCCACTGTCTACAGGCGGCTCATAGGACGTCTGCTGTATCTCACCATTTCCAGACCAGATATTACGTTCTCTGTCCACAAGTTAAGCCAGTTTGTTGCTCGACCAAGGAATTCTCATTTATCCGCTGCTCATCATCTTCTTAGATTTTTGAAAGGTTCACCTGGTCAAGGCATTTTTCTACCAGTTTCTTCAAGTTTTCAGTTGAAAGCTTTCACTGATGCAGATTGGGCTTCATGCCTTGACACCCGGAAGTCCACCACTGGCTTCTGCATCTTTCTGGGCGATTCCTTGGTGTCTTGGAAGTCGAAGAAACAACACACAGTATCACGGTCTTCTGCTGAATCCGAGTATAGGGCTTTGGCTGCAACCACTAGTGAACTAGTGTGGCTCCTTCAATTGATCAAGGAACTGCAAGTACCTTCTCCATCTCCTGCATTGATATTCTGTGACAATCAGTCTGCCATTCACATTGCATCGAACCCGGTTTTTCACGAACGTACAAAACATGTTGAGCTCGATTGCCATTTTGTCCGGGATAGAATCATCAAAGGGGAGGTCAAACTACTGCCAATACGTTCAGAATTACTGCTTGCTGATGCATTTACTAAGGCTCTTCCTTCCCCTGCGTTCTCTAGTTTGATTTCCAAGATGGGAGTTGTTAATCTAGTAGGCCCATCTTGAGGGGGGAGTGTTAAGATACATGGTTAATTAGTTAAAAGATACATGGTGATACTGTTGGGTTTTATGCCCTAAAACTCGTAGATAGTGAATGATGACAAATTGTTCACTTGTCTCAATACGTACGTTGTTATTGAGGTTTGTACAATAAAGAGTTATTGTTACTAAAATTGCACAATTTGACCCAAATCCAATAAACTAAGATCCTAGGTTGTTTAGATGAAACTTGGACTAGTATGTGGGGACATACGGGGATCGATGTTCAAGTAACAACCTAAATGGTCTATAGTATAGGGATAACGTTGGGTACCTTATCCTGGTAACACTATGAGATACGGCCTGCTTTGTATTCGATACAGATGCAATGATCCAAAGCATCCATGTAGTAGACATGCGAGTGGGGGTATCTTGTGCAATGAGTTTGCATAAGACCGGACCGCGAAATAGTAACCACTAGATGTAACACCGTTAACTAGTTTAGGTTTCTATTTCAATAGGATGACCTAGGTAACTCAATCTCAATCCTGAGTATGTTATGAACCCCTTTTCAGGAGGGATTGTCCTTAGATTTGTATGGGTGAGAGTGGCCAGTTCGCCGACTCAATAAGCCTACCACTTCAGGGGCAAGACCGGGTGGGGGTTGGGAACATAACATTACAAGATGGAATTCACTCCTTCCCCTATTGGGGTAAGCAGATATGTGTTCCCTTAAGGGCTGATTCCGGGTCTTGAACAAGGACGCCCATCCTCTCCTGGCCTGAGAGGAACTGCTGTTTATTGATTGGATCATAAACAGATTGTTCATTAAAGGAATCAGTGGTACTTAAGGATCCAGAGGTAACCCAGGGGTAAAACGGTAATTTGACCCAACTGGCGTTACGAACACTCGTGAAGGATTGACTTACCGTTATTGGTCGATATCCGTGGACACAGAAATATTCTACAGTGAGAAGAGTGCATCTGTGGGTCTTTAGTGGAGTGACCCACAGTTAACGAATGTTGACTAATTTGGTTAATGAGTTTAGCCAATTAGTCTCGTATCGTTGGAGCTTCTGATCTGTAGGTCTATTAGGTCCACCTGCTAGCTTGTAAAGGGTTCTGAGGTTAAATAGTCTTGAATAGAATTTGAGGTGTGTTCAAATTCGTTAAGGGAATTAAATTGTATTTGATACAATTAAGATAATGTATAAAGATACATTATAATATAAGTTTAATTGATGAATTAAACTTTATAGTATAAAATTAATTTTGGATGTGATTCAAAAGTTAATTAATGAGAGAATTAAATATTTGAAAGAGTTCAAATATTAAATATGAATTAGATTCATATTGAAACTATAGGTTAAATTTAATGTGAATGAGATTCATATTAAAACTATAGTGCATGAGAGAATTATTTGAATTATGATTCAAATAGTAAATTAATTAAATATATGATATTTAATTAATGAATTAATTGGAGAATTAATTAATTTAATTTAATTTAATGTGATTTAATTAAATTAATTCTATAGTTAATAATTAATGTACATTTGATGCACATTAAAACTATAGGTTAAAAGAGAGAAACATATTTGGATTAGATTCAAATATAAAGTCAATTAGATATATGATATTTAATTAGTTGGTTGAATTAATTCAATTAAATGTGATTTAATTGAATTTGGAACTATATGTTAAAATTAATTTAATTGAATTTTTTATTTGATTAAATTGGTGAATAATATATAGTTTGTAATTATTATTTTAATAGGTTAAATTAATAATTCAAGGAATGAGGTAATGACACCTAGGGATGGCAAAAATCCCCACGGGGCCCCGCCCCAAACGGGGCGGGGAATCCCCGGTTTGTTCGGGTATAGGGGTCAAACCGGGGATTCTTTTCGGGTCCCCGGTCGGAGACGGGGCGGGGATGGGGAGGGTATCCCCGCCCCGTCCCCGCCCCCGAACCCGCCCCGTATATTTTTTTAATTGAATTTTAAAAAATATATATTATAATTATATAATAATATTATTAATATATCATATTATACTATTAATAATGTTTTAAAAAGTTTTTTTTTCAATTATTAACAATACTGTTTTCTAAAAAAAAAAAGAGTTAACCATACTGCTTTATTTAGTTTTTGTTTTTCTTTTTTTTTTTCTTAAAATTAATTTAGGGGTTTGAATTTAGAATAATTTTTTTAATATTTTAAATAAATTAGTAATAATAATACTAGGTATACTTTTGAAGATATTTCCTAAAATTTAAATAATTTTTATTAATTATATTTTTTTTTTAAAAAAAAAAAGCGGGGATTTTTCCCCGCGGGGACTCGATCCCCGAACGGGGATTCCCCGACCCCGACCCCGATTCTCCGAAACGGGGAATGGGGCGGGGATGGGGATGAAAACTCCCCACGGGGACGGGGATGGGGAGTGCATCCCCGGCCCCGCCCCGCCCCTTTGCCATCCCTAATGACACCTCATTGGGGAGTTACATGATTGTAACTCCCCTCCCTACAACCAACGTGTGAATGGTGGGCATTACAGAGAAGAGTTCTACTATCTCACCAATTTGGTCTCTCTTGGAAACTCTCTCAAAAAACATTCACTCTCAAGGAAAAATACAGCAAGCTTCTTGCTGAAAAATTCATTCCCTATTCAAGATTGGATCCCACAATCCAATCCTCAAGAATCCAGAGCATAGTGGGTGCTCTTTGATGGTGGTGTTCGTCTGACGAATTGTTCGTGTTTTTGGAGCATTGTGCAGAGAAGAAATTCGTTCTTCAACAAGTAGGTCTCCAAATCTCTAAATTGTTTAGTAATGCATGCTTAATATGTTAGATTATAGAATTGTTCTGTAATTTTAAGGCCAATGTATCGGTGTTTTCGTTTTAACCCAATTAACAACGATTCGATCTGATATACGCTTCCGTTGCAAAGTATTTTCATTCCTTCAGATACTTGGTCAATTAGTTATACATGGTTAATTAGTTATTTCCTTGTTATTTTTAGCTTATCCTTTGGCTATTTATTGAGCCTCACTCTGTATGTCAAATCAAGCAAGGTTTATATTTACTCTCAAGGTTCTAATAACGATCAAAATAATGGATGATTAATTTTGTGTTGATAGGTCCTTAAATATTCAAAATTTTTAAAAATTAATTGTCCTGTTAGATATAAATTGGAATTTTTTTCTCATACAATTATAAACTTTAAATTCTGTGTCTAGTAGATTTGTGAAGGTTTTAAAATGTAAAATAAGTTAAGGGACCTATTAGAGACACAAAATTGAAAATTCAAAGATCTATTGGACATGAAATTAAAAGTTTAAAAACTCGTCAGACACATTTTAAAGTTCAAGAACCTATTAGATACAAAAATTGAAAGTTGAGAGACCTATTAGACATACAAAATTAAAAGTTCAAAGACTTATTAGACATTTCTTAAAGTTTAGGGAGCAAATCGACACAAACTTTAAAGTTCAGAGGCTAAACTTCTAATTTAACCAAGAAAAAAAATCATATAATAACTATTTTTTGTTTATTTTTTAATATATATATATATATATATATATATATGAAATAAAAATTTAGAGATTGAGAGAAAATTTAGAGAGAGATTTTTTAGACAATGTATATGGCATTATATATTGCGAGATTCCAATATTATTCTTGCTTTGAAAACTACACTTATGGAGGATGTCAGCCATTAAGTAAAAAATAATAATGAGCATATTTCCTTTTGTTTCTTTTCCTCCTATTTTAGGTTGAGTTTGACATAAATTTTGAAAGCAAGTTTGAATGAAATGGCTTCAAAGATTTACAGATACAATGAAACGTTAGTACATTTACATCCATAACGTACCAAATCGAACAAGTAATAAAAATTACAAACCGAGATTTTCTATATCTAAAAAGTTATGATGTGATATTGTCCACTTTATTAATAAGTTCTTGTAGTTTTTGTATACTCTTAATCTCACCCACAAGACCTCAAACTAACAGAAATAGTTATCCTTACTTATATACTACAAATCCTTCTCTTTGTCTAATAAAATATAAGAATTTTGATCGTATTCCCCACCATTGAACTTATCAAAAAGGAGGAGGTGACGCGTCAAGTTCGTGTTTAGGTGGCCACTGATAACCGTCAGGTGACTGGAGCTGACCTTGTAATTGTGCTTGCTTACTCATGATTGATATTGTGGAATGAACCGAAAGAAGTTTGTATGGCTTCTTGAAGGCTGGCTCTTGAACCGCCGTTCCCGGCGGCGGCTGCGGCGGATATTCATAAACAGAATTTGCAGTGGCTGTTGAGGGCAAAATTAGAGAGACAGACAATAGAAGCAAAGAAGCATACAGAAGAGAGGCCATAGGAGAAGACATTTTTCACCAACAATATAATCTTAAATCCATTATATAAGAAAACTTTCTTATGTGAAGATTGGTGCCCTAATGTAACTTCACCCGTGGTGACTCACAGACAGCATTACGTGTCTAGTTGGTGAAAGATAGCTACCAATAGGAATTCGACACGATCGATTTACTCAGAAAATTATGGATTATGTATAGTTAATTATGTAAAACAATGCTGTGGTGCAGTGCAATCAAATCCAAGGAGAGATTACTTCAATAAGAAGGAAAATTATTGTTGTATTAAAATGGTATTTCTAAACAGGTGACTAACTCAACTTTAACCTGGTCAGATATCACGTTGGTAATTTTTTTTTCCACAATTAATTTTGGTTAATTAAGAATTATTTGACTAGATCATAAAGGTTGTATAGTTCAAATAATTAAAATTAAAATAACTTAGTCACACATTTGGAGATCTTTAGTTAATGTTTATTCTATTTCTATGACGTGTCTCATTTATTTATTTATTTTTTTAAAATAAACTAGAATATATTAAAATAAATGCTCAACAGTTTTACAGCTGCCCTCATAAAGAAGAGGGAAAATCCAAAGAGGTAAATGAGGAGCCCAAAAGACACGCCCCTTCTCCCGCGAAATACTAAACTCATCGCCGGCAACAACACCGGAGGGGAAATTCGCGGCCAACCTCGCAACACAGTGTGCGTCTGTGTTCAAAACTCTCCTACAATGGCTACAAGACATGTATGACGTGTCTCATTTATTTACATTAGATTATGTGTACGAGTAATTTTGCTCAGAGTTGTCTCAAACTCATCAGTCATCGGTATACTTGGATTATGAAATTAAAATTAAACTAGTTGTAGTTATATTACTTGTAATTATTCATTGGTATAAGTATTTTTAAACGAATAATTTTTTTCTGCTTTTGCTTGATTTCTTTTTGTTGGGAGAAATTACAAATAACAGAGGAAATGGAGAAAATATTGAGAAAACAAACCCAAACAATTAGGTTGAGGCGTGAGTATCTCACTCTCTTTAAGGAGATTCAAGCCCTTTGCGGTGTATAATTATTTATCAACCACCGGTGCAGCAGGTATTCTCTAGCTTGTCCCCTCCAAGATACAATAATCCAATTGAAATGTTGTGTAGCTCAAACCACTTTGCATTAAGAGGTTGAGCTCAAAGCTCCACAACAAAGAACATCTCTCTTTTGGGCAATTGCTCTTGAAAGAGCAAATGAGAGAAATATGAGAAAGTAGAAAGAAGATAAAATTGAAATTGTTGTATTTCTTATGTTGAAAGTTAACGATTCGAAGAAAAATGTGTAATCTTATGTATTGAAGGCATAACAATTACATGAATTTAACTAGCACATAGGCAGAGAGATATGGAAATAAAAAATAGGAAAGGAAAGAAAAATATACATAAAAGGTATACCAAAATATAAGTGAGAGAGTGTTGATATCTTGGGATGATTTCAACGGCTAGCAGCAGAAATTGATAGAAAAATATATCAATTTAAGGCTGGTATGGAGATTTATTTTCCCTTGATCAAAGGCTCAAAATGCGTCATATTTTGACCAAAATATACAGCAGAGTTTGTTAGCAATTCTCCATCAATATGTGTTGTAATCAAGGGATTTGATTTTCTATGTGAGATTATCTCTTCCTTTCAGAGAGTGTTTGGTGTGAGAGGTATTTATAGGATTTTCTACGTCTAGAAATTTAATACAAAACAAAACTAACCCAAAAATTAAATACATAAAACCTCTCCAAATACGTTTTCTCACTTTTAAAATGAGAGAAAACTCTCCAAAATTTAACATCCAAGATTGAGGGTCCGTTTGGAATACATTTTAATTTAAATGTTTTTCAAGAATGCATTTTTTTAAAAACATTTTGTATAAAAGTTGTTTAGAATTTAAACACTCATATGTTTGGTTGCATTTCCTCACAAATGTTTTTCTATACAAGTTATTGTTTACTTAAGAAGTCTTTTTTAAAAAGTTTGTTTAAGTGTTTCTCTCAAAATGGTTTATTTATCAATCTCATTTTCTAATAAGTCATTTTCTAATACGTTGGCCCATTATGTTTTGGCCCACTCTATTTTTGGTCCAATTGGTTGTTTATCTTATGCTTTGCTAGAATCATTTTAGGGCAGGCTGCAAGAATATGTTCTCATGTGATTCCCTCTTATAATTTTTTGTTGGAGTTTTTCTTCTCAAACCTCTATATAATTGTTTTGATCAAAATATATATATAGAAGTAAATGATTTTTTTCCTGCACTACGTGTTCTTTTATCTTTTCCATTTCACTAAAATGTTGAAATGGTATCAGAGTCAATGTCAAATCATCGAGTATTTTTTCTGATTTTTTTAATTGTCTGCTTCCTAATGACTTTCTCAAAGTTCAATGAGCAGTATTGTGGAGGATATTGCAAATTCATCTTCCCAGATGTGTAGTTCGGGTAACAAAATATCCATTGTTAAACTTAGTGATCATAATTTTATGCTTGATTCACATTCTTGCAAAAGAAATTCAATCCTTTTCTTTTTTCTAACTCTTTCCAAATGTATAAAGAAGATCGTATTAGTGTTAGTTTTCTCTCTCTCAAGAAGATGGTTTTCTAGTTTGTGTGGTAAAAATCAAAGATGATTGTTTGTTTACGTGGTAACTATATGGGCAGTTTAAAGATAAATTAGAGCAACCTGAGATTTGGTTAAAAGAAATTAAAAAGGTACTTTGTATTATACCAATTAATTCATAAAGTACTCAAAACTTTCATCTCTATTTTATTTTGGGAAAAATATATTTTTTTGTTTTTGAGATTTGGGTTATGTTTCATTTTGGTCTTTGAGTTTTCAAATTCGACAATTTAGGCCCCGTTTGATAACCATTTCAGTTTTTGGTTTTTGGTTTTTGGTTTTCTGTTTTTTAAAAACAAAAACCACGTATGTTTGATAACTGTTTTTAAAAAAATGAAAACAAAAAACATTTACCAAACGTGTATTGTTTTTGTTTTTTGTTTTTTTTTAAATAAATAGAACATTTGATTACTGTTTTTATTTTTTCAGATTTTTAAAAATAAAAATAAAAAACCAAAAAACCTTTTGATAATTGTTTTTTGTTTTTTATTTTATATTTTATAAAAAGAAAATATACCATTTTTTATAATTTATAATTTTTGGTAGATTTATATTTTATATTAATAATTATTGTTTTTAGTTCAACAATAGTAAGATGTGGGATCAAACTATCAACCTTTGAGATAATGATTGGTGCCTTATTCACTAAGCTATACTCTGATTGACATATTAATAATTAGGTTTACATACTATTTTGGTCCTCTACTTTTGACTTCGGTTCATTTTGGTTCTTGTTCAAAATGTCTATTTTGGTCCCTATACTTTTGACTTTGGTTCATTTGGTCCTTATACTTTTTAAAAAAATGACCAATTTAGTCTCCTTTTGCAAAATTATGATCTAAAAAATAGAAACAATGAAATGAAATGACCAAATTGGTAGTTTTTGTCACATATTTAATCCATTAGTGGCTTCTAATGGCCATGCACTCAATCCGATAGTATCTTCAACGGTAGAGACTATTTATAAACTATATTTCAAGAAATTAAGTAAATGCTAAAATTATGATCTAAAAAAGAGGAAAAGTGAGAATGAAGGGGATCAAATTGACCGTTTCTATCACGTATACAATCCGTAAGTGGTTTCTAACGTCCATGTACTCAATCCAATAGTAACTTTAATGATAGAAACTTTTATCAAACCATGAAGATAAAATTCTAACTTTTAAAATTATAGAGATTGAATTCTAACTTAGCTCAACGGTAATTGGCATGTACCCTCGACCATGAGGTCAGAGGTTCGAATCCCCCACCCCTAATGTTGATGTACTCAAAAAAAAAAAAAAAAAAAAAAAAAAGAGATTGAATTCTAACTTTCTTCCAACTATAAAAACCAAATTTGTAATTTAATCCTAAATATATTAATGAATAATAATTTAACTACAAATGAAAGAATTTAATTGAAAATTTTTAATACTTTGATTTAATTTTAAATTATTAAAAACGAAACCGATAATTAGAGATTATTTTTGTATATAAAAAAATATAAACTAAATATAATATTTATTTCAACAAAATTAAAATATAATATTTGAAGTAATAAATTTTAACCAGACCATCTAATTTTAATTTCAAACAACTTGTTGAGAAATGATTTTGCAAGGAAAAGACATGATTTTTTTTTTTCAAAAGAAATAATAAAATAGTAAAATGATAAAATTATTATTATATTAACAAACAATTAATGAAAATGTCGGAAATCCAGCCCATTTTTCTACGCTGAAGATTATTTTTCTTTGGATATCGTGATTAATGGTTAATGGGAGGGTGGTCTGCTTTTCAAAAACCAAAATCCGATTTTGAAAACTTTTTTTTTTCGTTTCCGGTTTTTCTCTAAAATTTGAAAAACGTTTTTGAAAATCTAAAAACTAAGGCCCGTTTGATAATCATTTCGTTTTTGGTTTTTGGTTTTTGAAAATTAAGCTTATACACACATACTTCCACCTATAAGTTTTTTGGTTTTAGTATCAATCTTCTACCTTGTTTTCAAAAACCAAGTCCAATTTTGAAAAAAAAAAAAAAAATAGTTTTCAAAATCTTGTTTTTGTTTTTAAAATTTGGCTAGGAATTCAAATGTAACCTTAACTAGGATGAAAGTCATGGTAGGAAATCTAGGAGAAAACAAGCATAATTTTCAAAAACCAAAAACCAAAAACCAAATGGTTATCAAACGGGGCCTAAAAAACCAATTTGTTATCAAACACACCCGTTTTTTAAAAACCAAAAACCAAAAACTAAAAACAGAAAATGAATTGGTTATCAAACAGCCCCTTAGTCTATGAGATTTAGATTTCGTTTCATTTTGATCAATTCATCCAATTTTCCGTTAATAAGTAATGTATTGCTAGCATGCACTAATTTTTTATTAAAAAATTAATTTAAAAATTTTTAAAATAAAAATATATTCAAATAATAAAATGTTTTGTATATTTTTATTTCTTTTCCCTCTCTTCTTCTTTCTAATTCTTCTATTCAAAATAATTTTCTTTTATTATTACTACTACTATTATTTGTATTCTTGATATATCTTTGGTCAATTAGCACACCCTTGAAACTAGCCAAATGGAGGAGAGGTAGTAGTGGATTTAGGGTGAATTGGGTATGTTTACTAGTTTAAACACTTACAAAGATCTCAAAACTTTTTTCATCATAGTAATTTTAATTTAAAAATTTGAGTTTGAATTACGGGTGAGTTTGACATACCTACTAGTTTAAACATTCTTAAAACGTTTTTCATTAAAGTGATTTTAATTTATAAACTTAGGGTGTGTTTGGTTTAACTTTTCAAGTGTTTAATTTTGAAAAAAAAAATCATTTTGAAAAAATTTATAGTGTTTGGCTACCACTAAAAATGACTTATTAAAAAATGATATTGATAAATAAACCATTTTGAGAGAAACACTTGAAACCAACTTTTCTAAAAAGAGTTTTTTTTTTTTTTTATTTATTAATTCTAAAAAGAGTCTTTAAAATATATTCAAATAATAAAATGTTTTGTATATTTTTATTTCTTTTCCCTCTCTTCTTCTTTCTAATTCTTCTATTCAAAATAATAAAATATTATTTTTAAGAATCGACTCTTATTTTTGTTAATTTTGTTTCTCCACTATTACTAATTGATTCATTGAGAGATTTTTCTTTCGTTAAACAGCAATTAATGTATTAATTTTTTACTTGTACGGTTTTGGTATATTTTATTTTGTTATTTGTCTTTTAATCAATTAGTTAGTAGTCAATACATATAAAATAGTGGCATTGCTTTATATAATAATACTATTATTGTTTAAATAAAAAAATAGAAGAATAGTTTGATTTTTTGTATAAAAAAACATAAAAATAAATAATTATTATCAAATGACCTCTTGATTTTTGTTTCTGTTTGAAAAAAAACAAAAAATAATTATAGACAAACCATTTAGTATATATGGAAATACCAGCCGTAACTTTGAAGAAAAATCGCGATGTTCGTCTCATCTTTGGGAAGATATTTTGGTTAGGTAATGCCGTCCTTTGGACCTCTAACTCTATGCTCTTTGCAAACTATGAGGTAGCATTCATTGCTTTGAATTGAATGACTTTCATGTAATTTGCTTTTGTATGTTGCTCACATACGCTTAAATAAAGTATCTTGTTTCTAAAAAATATATATATATTCGGAAATCTACATGAACATCCATAACACATATATACCAATTCACCAAGTAACAAATCCCAAATCATAGAAAAACATTTTCTATATATTATGTCAAGTAATACAAATGGTTTTGATATTTCTAAAGACTTCTTCCATGCAAAGGTATCCCAAAGCTTAGCGAAAAGGAGGTGGTGCCGATGGAACAACAAACTCAACTGGCCACGGAGCATTTGCAGACTCAACACTCGATCCTTTGATTCCTTCTTGTTGCTTAAGAAGTTCCTTCAATGGTGACAGCTTCATGGGCCGTGAGGAACGTATATAAAGGTGAATTGGAAGATGGCTGTGTGGCTTTTTTGACGGTGGCGGTGATGGAGAACTGTCGACGGAGTTTCCGGTGACCGGCGAGGGTAAAGTAATCAGAGAGAGAAACCATAACAGCAAACAAGCAAAGAGAAGAGAGGTCACTGAAAAAGAAGAAGACTTCATTTTCGGCCTCGATCTTAAGAAAATAAAATTGGGTTTTGGTTTACGAACCAAAGCTTGCCATCCCTTTATATGACAATAATTTTGGTCTTCTCAGAAAGTTCGAGGCAACTTCCAATGTTCTTTGATTGAAGAAAGAGTGGAGCTCCAAGAAAATGGGTTTAGGGTTAAAAGTCAAGATGGTGTGCCCTAAAATGAAAAAAATTATTCAATGAAGTTGGTATAATGCTACCAAAGTCAACGTGGTCGGTATTTAATATGTAACTATGTGATTACTAACGATATTAGGAGTGCAACCAAAGTCCTATATAGAGAAGTTTCTTCGTTGTCTAGATTCAAAATATACATTTCTCAAAATCTCATAAATTCAACAATTTAAGAACTACTTAGATACGAGATGAGGTAAATAGCTAGGTTTTATTTTTTTCTTTTAACTAAAGTTCAAGATGTTCAATTCTCTAATCTCTTGGTCAGGATATATGTCTTAAGCTAAGCTCAAGTTTGACATAAATAGCTAGCTTATTAAAATAATGATTTCTTCTCAATATTAAAATTCCATTTTCAAATAGGAGGACAAATTCAACTTAAACCAGGCCACATAGTTCTTCCATTATTATTATTTATTTCTTTAATTAAGACCTTGACTTGATCATAAAACTTATTTAATTAAAATAAATTTAAATGAAAATAATTTAATGACAAAATAATAAATCTTCATTCATCAATTGTCCTCTATATATATATATATATATTTATATTTTTAGTACATCAACATTTGGGGTGGGGGATTCGAACCTCTGACCTCATGGTCGAGGGTACATGCCAATTACCGCTGAGCTAAGCTCGCTTTGGCTTGTCCTCTATATATATACTTCATATGTTACCATTAATTTTTCATTTTCTTTTTTCGAGTCCAACAACATTTGGAAGTGTGAGTTCAACAATATCGGAAGTTCAGTTTGGCTCTAACTTCATCATGATTGGTAGAGTTTGTATTCATTATATAATAAAATAAATTTTATTAATGTTTGATGAAACGTCATAAAATAACAACTCCATAATAAAAAAGTTTATCCGTAAAAGAAAACAAATATAACATTTAACATTATTGAATCCTATTCCTAGGAAACACCACTCAAGGACAGCTTTGTATGTAAGGGCAAATGCCTCTTCTCTCTCCTGCAACAAATATTAAATTTTTATCAGATTTCACCTTATTAAACATCGTATCAAATTTAAAATCTAAACTTCTCTAATCAAATCAATTTAATACGAGTTGAATGTGTGGGATATGTGTCAAACTTCATGTGAAGTATATCCATCTTGTGGTAGTTATTTCATTTTGGGATAGTTGCATAGATGATAAATTGAACCAAATTAATAGCAAATAATATAGCACAGTCGCAAACTAATTGCATATAACAAAATTAATTGTACAGGACCAAAAAGTGATAGACTCTGAAATAATCAGAGTCTATCAATAGACTGATAGATTTTGATTAATCAGAGTCTATCGCTGATAAACTCTGATAATCGAAGTCTATCAGATAGATTTTAATTAACCAGAGTCTATTATTGTCTATCAGTAATATACTCTGATAGATTTTGCTATATTTGCAATTTTTTTTACATTGTGCTATCTTTGAAATTATATAATTCTTATTTGCCACCCACTGCAAATATCCTTTCATTTTAGACATAGGATGATGTAGGTTTTCTTGACATGTTTGGTAGTTTGAATGGACAAAAAAATCGATTGTGCTTAATTTTTTTTTCCTTTTGTAAATCTTTCAGTTTACCATATAGTTTAGAACAATTTAGTGATTTGGATATTGTATTGTGACGTTTGGATTTTTTCGATTGAATGAAATAAATTATTTGATGTTTTCTCAATAGTTGTGCTTGGATTGAATGAAATAATATTATGAAAGGTTGGTTTGAAATATCTGTAGATTTAATCAATGAAAATATTTTGCGTTGCAATAGGTATTCAAGATGTGGTTTTGAATTATGCCAATAAATATGTTGCAGGTGGTATGAAGGAAAGATGTCAGTTTATAACTGTCATCTTATGACGCTATAATAACAGTCATAAAACGTCATCGTAACATACCGTCATCATAGCGTAATTGAACGTGTTGAGGGAAAGATGTTATTTTAAAATTATCATTAATGTAGTCATATATGTCAATTGTAAATTGTCATTGTTGATATATGTCATCATAGGGGTCAACAAAGATGTCGGTTTTGAACCATCATTATAGTGAACCGTCATTGCACGGGTTCAATGACACCCAAAACAATCACGGTTTGTAACTGCCATCATTGTAAACCGTCATTGTACGAGTTCAATGACACCCAAAACGATCACGATTTGTAATTGTCATCGTTGTAATCTGTTATTATACATGTATGATCACGAAGGCGTTTGATGACAGTTTGAAACCAACATTAAACACAACCGTTATCATAGGGGTTCAATGACACTTAGAACAATCACAGATGCATATCCGTTATCTTAGGAGTATAATAACAGTGCAAAACTGACATCTAAGTCCAAAATTGTTGTAGTGACATTTATTAGTGAAATTTATTCTTCTCTAAAATTCTACAAAAGTAACAAGAAATATTATCATGTAACTCTTTCTAAATAAGTAGAAGAAAATTGAAAATGAAGAAAAAATGAAAATCCACTCACATTCATGAAAGTTGTTACTATCCATTTAATCATAATATTTATCTTTAATATTTCATGAATCTCTACATTTAAAGAAGTCTTATATACGTATAAAAGTTATGTATTAATGATATGTAAAATGGAATCGTAACAGAGAGTCTAAATTGATTAACTTGTAAAAGTTCAAGATTTTAATTGATATAATAGTTAATAGATTTCTCAAAGTTTAGGATATAAAATTGATTTTTTCCGAAAGAAAAAGGAAATTAAAGTAGAACAATTAATTTAGGAAAAATCTCACATGTGACATATCTAGAAGGGGGGCGGCGGCGACTTTCCGACGTGATTGGGTGGCCATTGAAACTTGGGTGGCGGTCGCGGTGGCGGTGGCGACGGCTTTTTGGACGTTCCACATGGCGGCGGTGGTGAAAGAGTCTTTCTGTGGTAAAGAGACGGTAGTGAGTAATGTAGCTTTTTGATCGGAGAAGAGTGAGCGTCGACGGCGGACGGCAAGCTCAAAGAGAGGAATAATGCTGCTAAAATGGCGAAAACGAGAGAAGCCATTAAAGACTTCATTTTTGTTGTTATGTTTTAATGCCAATTATGAGGTTTCATTTGACTTCATATATTATCACACCACACCAACCACTCTGGGGCGGCTGCTTGACGACCCTACTCTCCAAGTTGGGGAGAGGGATTAAATAATTTAGAGACAATTGCATAGATGGCAAATAGGACTAAATTAATAGCAAATATAGCACTGTTGCAAACTAATTGCAAATATAGCAAAATTAATTGTACAAGACCAAAAAACTGTTGTCCGATTCTATCCGCGTCTATCACTAATAGACTCTGATTATTCAAAGTATATCAGTGTCTATCGCTGATAGACTTCAATTAATCAAAATCTATCAGTGACTATCACTGATAGACTTTGATTACTCAGAGCCTATCAGTGATAGTCACTGATAGATTTTGATTAACCAAAGTTTATCAGCGATAGACATTGATAGATTCTGAATAATCAGAGTCTATCAAGTAGATTGATAGATTCAGATTAATCAGAGTCTATCGTTGATAAACTCTGATAATCGAAGTCTATCAAATAGACTCGGATAGATTTTGCTATATTTGCCGTTTTTTTACATGGTGCTATATTTGCTATTAATTTGGTCCAATTTGCTACCCACGACAATTTTCCAATAATTTATAGTGTTTGGAGTTATCTACTACCGTAGTACTTGAAATTTTCCCGAGTTTAGACGCTTTAGTATAGGAATGCTTAATAAATTTCATCTAAACTTTAAACGTTATATCCCATAGCTCTCTAGACTTTTAATAGTGTTTAATGATTTTTAAACTCGTAATTTTATGTCTAATAAATTGTAGACTTATTAAAAACTTTTTCAAGTTTAAGGACAAGTTAGATACAACTCTAAAATTTCATGCTTTAATATTATTAATTATATGAGGTGACTACTAAACTCTACAAATTTTATTCAACTTAGCTAACCCTAGTTTAAATGTATGCGAAAAAGAAAATGTTCTCTAACCTAACCATTGTTAAATTATAGCAACCACTTGTGATTTTTTTTTCAATAATTTGTCACTTCCATGATGGTTGGATATCATCATTGAAAAATTAAAATATATGTGTGTTGGCTAAATATTTAGTTTTGCTAATGGACTAGTTCCTTTCTAAGCATAAAAAGAACCTATGAGTCTAGTATCTCCTTTAAGTTTCTCTCTCCCCAAGGAAGAACGTTGGCTCGTTTGTGTGGTAAATCAAAGTTTTGATTGTTTGTCCATATGAAAAAAAATATATATTCAACTAACGTTCCTACTTTAAAAATCGTTGGATGTAGATTAAAAAGTAATCTACAGATTTTATTACAAATGACTACCCGTAGATTGGAGAAGGGTTACATCTTATAAATTGTGAGGTCTCCACAATATGGTGCGTTTTTGACATATTAGATTAACATGGGCTTCCATCTCAAAACCAATTGACAATGAGTGGAGTAACCCATCTATCTTATAAATTGTGAGGTCTCCACTTATCTTTTCAATGTGGGATCCTCAACATCAACTTAGGGGGCATATAGATGGGTTACTCCACTCATTACCAATTGGTTTTGAGATGGAACCCCATGTAATCTAATATGATATCAGAGCCCATTAAACCCAAACGGGTATTCGGTCCAAGAAAAAAAAAAGGGATCCGATCCAAGAATGGTGAACCCAAAGAGGCACCATCTTGAGGGGGCATATTGAGGATCCCACATTGAAAAGATAAGTGGAGACCTCACAATTTATAAGATGTATGGGTTACTCCACTTCTTGTCAATTGGTTTTAAGATGGAAACCCATATTAATCTAATACGAAGATCAGAGGCCCAGTTACAGTGAACTAAAATGTGGTCTACAGATTCATCGCTCCGATTGCAAAGGTTGCATACGCTAGGATTAAGTATCATCCTCTGAAACTTCTTTTGTTTTGTAATCTGTTGAAAGGTGTTAAGCCTCCTGTGAATCTGACCAAATAAAAAATTTACATTTTTTTTTGGCAAGACCGATTTCCATGTATTGAGGAACGGAGGACTATCATTAAAGAGGAAAGCATTATGGGAGTTAGAGTAAAAGTTTCTTAAGCAACTACGGACTGAATTGGTGTTGAACATACCCATCTGACGAGGGGAATCCATAGTTGAACATCTCTTCCTTTAGAAGGGATCGGCTTTGGGAAGGATTCAGCAATGGATTGCCAGGCTCGAGCTTCCCTATCGAGGAGGGATCTCCTTAGGAACAAATTCCAGCTTTGATCAGATTCAAAATCAAAGATTCTTTTACAATTTCTCTTTTATACATCCAATGATGTAAAATTACTAGTTTTCATTGTGATAGTCTCATCAAATATTTTTTTGAAAGCTTGGCATCTCTTTAATATGACAATAATTTTGATCTTCTCAATAAAGTTGGAGGAAACTTCCAATTTTCTATGATAAATTGAAATAGTGGAGCTCCAAGAAAATGGTTTTTTTTTTTTTTTTTTTTTTTTTTTGAAAAGAAGAAAATGGGTTGGTTAAAGGTCTATATGGTGCCCTAAAATGTAAGTACACCAGTGTAATGATTTATGACAGCGGGAATGCAACTAAAGTGTCCTACATAGTGACTAGACAAAAAAAACATGAATATATAAGTAAAGATAACTATCTTTAATATAAATCGTAAAAATTATTTTGGGAAAAATACATTTTTAGTCCCTGAGGTTTGGGTCAGGTTTCATTTTGGTCCCTGAGTTTTCAAACTCAACAATTTAATCCCTGAGGTTTGGATTTCGTTACACTTTTTGTCCCTCCATCTAATTTTCTGTTAAACTCTAACAGTTTGCTGACGTGGTGTTATTATTTTAATAAAAAAGTATATTTTTTAATTTTTTTAATAAAATAATAATAAATCAATTAAAAAATATTATTATTATTATTATTTCTTTTCCCTCTTCCCTTCTTTCTTCTTCAACTACCATATCATTGTTTAAAAAAAAAAAGAAGACTGCAGGGTCACCGTTTGCGCTCGTGGACTGTACAACTGCTCGCGTGGCCAACGCCGCTGGCCATGCTACTTTTCGCCCAAGAAGAAGAACGAAACGAGGAGATGGTGAGAGGGGCTGACATATGGCTGGAATGGAGAGGATGAATTTCTTTTTCTTTTTTCTTTTTTCTTTCGTCCCCAAGTAATTGAAAAAAAAAATCTCCTACGGCCGACGGCCGGCGGCCGGTGTGGTTGAAGAAGAGGAATGAGAAAGATGAAGAAGAGGAAAAGCAGGAAGAAGAAGTGGAGGAGAGAGAGGATAAAGAAATAAAAAAATGTTTTTCAATTGATTTATTATTATTTTATTAAAAAAATTAAAAAATATTTATTTTTTATTAAAATAATAACGCCACGTCAGCAAACTGTTAGAGTTTAACCGAAAATTAGACGGAGGGACCAAAAGTGTAACGAAATCCAAACTTCAGGGACTAAATTGTTGAGTTTGAAAACTCAGTGACCAAAATGAAACCTAACCCAAATCTCAGGGACTAAAAGTGTATTTTCCGAATTATTTTTGTTTAAAGTAAAAAATATAATGTAGCTAAAGACAACCATTATTGATATAGGAATTGAAGACATTATTAAACTTTACCTTCAAAATAAGGGATGTAAATTGTTATGGGTGAATTTGGACCTAGCTCTAAGAAAGTCAGAATGATAAGAGCTCAGAGAAGAAACAAGCCCTCGGAGGCCCATTGGGCCCAAATTAATCTCTAGGGCTATTCCTTCTCCTAAAAGGAAGGGGAGAACCCTAATTTCAACTATAAATAGAAGAGCCTAACCCCAAGGTAGGGGGACTCAACTAGGTATTTGTTCTCTCCCTCATAATTTACTTGCTACACTCATGAACTCCTAACTGACTTAAGCATCGGAGTCGGTGTGGCAAACACCACACCGGTGCTTAGTTTCTCTTGTTTTGCAGGTCACGTCTTCCCCTTCAACAAATTTACCGATGTCACGTGAAGGTCAGGTGAGTCGCTTGGCCAAATTTTGGCATCAACAGTTGGCGCCGTCCGTGGGAACGTGAATGCAAACTCAGTGAAACTCCAAACCAACAATCCTAGCACGATGGAATTGCTCAATATGTCCGCTATTTTGTGAACACTGTCTGTTTTCTTTTATTTCCTCTATAAGATGTTTTCGTTTGCAAATTGATTTTTGGATCAATATTTCAAGTTTTTAAGGATCATCTAAAAGGCATAAAGCAAAGCAGGAAAATTAAGTGCTTGGAAACAGGTGCAGAAGCTGCGTCGTCGGTCATGGGTATGGTCACCGACAGCTTCTGGCTGAAGAGAGAGGACGAAGACCATGGCCGCTGACGGCAAGGGATCTATGTAGCAATTCACCCCATTCCAAAGTGCAGTAGATAAGGGATTCAGGCATGGGCTTTCCTCCTTGAAGCCCAACAAGCTAGGGATCGACAATTCCCCTATTCCCATCACTATGTTTATCTTATAACCAAAAGCAAGTTAGAATTTCAAGGATGCCCAAAACAAAGTATTCGTATTCAAACTGTTGCTCGCCGCGACATCCACCATGGAACGCAAAACCCAGTCACTACAATTCCATTTGAAACCCCAGCTGCTGCATTGAGGCTCGACAGCAAAATTAGCATCAGAAAATCTCAGCCTTCATAGGTAAAATTCAAGTTTTCTTTTAAGTAGAAGTTTATTGATTTTTTCCTCCATGTTCTCTTAATTATTAGATCAGATTAAGAAAATCATCACCTTGGATGATTCTGTTTGATATAATATTATTCAACAACCTTTAGATTTTAATTTAATCTTTTTTGAAAGATTTGCTCTTAATTTTAAATGCATAATATTAGAAGTGATTCAAATTATGATTAGATTTGTGTTTGGTTAAATTATCAAATACCTAATCTAAAAAATTGTAGATTTAAGCTTCATCATATATGATTTGATTTAAATGAAAATATTTGATTTGCTCTCTAATTTAGAATTTTAATTAAATATCTCGTTATAGATATTTCTATCAATAGGTAATTCATACTTTAGATTGAATTTGTCTAATTTGATCGACTAAAATTATAGATTTGATGTATCGATCATTTTGGTCATTTATTCAATAAATAAATAGACCAACTGGTCATATTTTAAACATCACAATTAAATTTGTTCAGTCCTATCCTATAAAGTTACTTGGACTAAATGAAAAGTCGAAATCAAAATCGACTACATAAATAAGTTATTTATTTACTTGCATAAATTGTTCTATGACACCTTCATATTGCAAAGTTTGTTATTTATTTCTAACTCTGAGTTCAACAATATGGAGTGAAAAATTCAAGGAAGATAGCTCATATTAGCCGAACGAAGGTTTTTACATTGATAGCTCATTTTAGCCGAACGAAGGTCTTTACCATTTCATATGGCTTAAATGTTTTGGGTATGTTCTCTACCTACCCCAGTTTACCATATGTCTATTACTCAATTCGTAATTACGAATTTTGATACATTCTCATTACTTTATGTGTATGTATTGATTTATTGAATGCAAACTATTCATAATTTGCAAGCTACTCATGACCTACTTGTATTTTTTATCAATGACTAGTCTTTTCCTCATATCTACATAATGTTATCTACTAACGTTATTTCACGAGGAAAAATGGAACTCCTGAAAGCCTGAGTAGCTGAGTCAACAAAATGTCATTGGAAGAGTGAAAAAACCTATACTCTCCGAGACACTTAGCTGAGCCGACAAATGCTAAAAAATGATGATGTTGAAGGTCTCAGTGACAATGACAGAGCCGACATGCAGGGGGCTGAGGCCGATCCTTAGGAGACAATCCTTAGGAGATAGAGGCCCACAAATTCCAATAAGGGAGAGTTATGCGACATGAAAATGCTATGGTATGTCAACATCGATTACTCAAGCATAACTTTTACTTCGAGAAAAACCTTGCTTGAGTAGGGGACTGCACAGGGAATATGTTTCCCTAAATAAGTAAAAATCAGTCAGAAAGGCAACAAATTTGGCCTCATGACTTTGTGGTCATAAGAACCCATACTCAGTTCCATAAAGAACTTGATCCAGGTATTTATGTTATCTGCATCTCTAAAGACTTAGCATTTTTGCTCATAAACTACTTGACTCTGTTCTTATGTCTAGAATATTATTGAGCAATGATAGTACTTTTTTTAGTACGTGCTATTATTATAATTTTGTTGGCTAGAAACTTAATGATACACTCGCTTATGGAAAAGCATAGAATGATCCTTACAGAGGTTGGGTCCTTCATATTTTCAACCTAGCTCTCCAAGACCTCGACTGAGTGTACGCACCCTCGAGATGAGACTCCAAGACCTCGACTGAGTGTACGCACCCTCGAGATGAGATTCCAAGCTTTTCCCCAGAAGAGTGTACGCACCCCTGGGATGACCACGATGCTTGAAGAGAGGACCGGGGACTTCCTAGGCCTCCCCGAGCTTTTCCCCAGAAGAGTGTACGCACCCCTGGGATGACTACGATGCTTGAAGAGAGGCCCGGGAACTTCCTAGGCCTCCCCAAGCTTTTTCCCCAGAAGAGTGTACGCACCCCTGGGATGAACACAACACTTGAAGAGAGGCTCGAGAATTTCCTCGGCCTCCCCAAGTTTTCCCAGAAGAGTGTACGGACCCCTGGGATGGACACAACACTTGAAGAGAGGTTGACGCATACCCTCAACCTCCCCAAGTCTCCAACTGACTGCAGGCACCCTTGGGATGGAAGACAAGCAAGCAAACAACGCAGAGGAGCTGGTCGGCCTCATGCCAAGGCCGAGGCCGACTATCCAGAGGCCAAGGCCCTCCACCCTCAAAGGCCCAACATTTTCCATAGGATTTGACGCATCTCCACAACCTCCCCAAGGCCACAGGTCATCTCAACTCATCTGGTTGGGCACATCTTGCCGAGTCTAGCACAAACCCTAAAGGTATTCTTCTATTTACCCAACTACACTTTATGTTTAAATGAAACTTTGCTTGAGATTGGGGGCTGCAAAGGAGATATGCACTCCCTATCAAACAAAAAGCAAGAGGGGATATGCCTCCCTATCAAACAAAAAGCAAGATGGGATATGCACTCCTTATCAAACAAAAGACAAGAAGGGATATGTCTCCCTGCCAAACAAAAGGCAATAGGAGTTGACCGAGGAAGTTAGAAAACGGAACCGAGACTAACCCTCTGAGAGTTGAAGCTGATCATCCGATGTTCGAAGCCGACCGTAGCCAAATGAAGAAGAGACCCTCACGATAAAGCATCTAGGGCTAGCCTTGGAATATTTGAACTCAGAAGAACTTATGTAACTGCCCAAGTGAAGTGAAGAGGAAATCAACACACAAATCGACACAAGTGAGAATTATACTCTTAAATTGGGCTTAAGGTGTTTGACTTATAGCAACAGACCACCCCTGAATCCCAATTCAAAGAGTGGGGGCTTAATGTTATGAGTGAATTTGGACCTAGCTCTAAGAAAGTCAGAATGATAAGAGCTCAGAGAAGAAACAAGCCCTCGGAGGCCCATTGGGCCCAAATTAATCTCTAGGGCTATTCCCTCTCCTAAAAGGAAGGGGAGAACCATAATTTCAACTATAAATAGAAGAGCCTAACCCCAAGGTAGGGGGACTCAACTAGGTATTTGTTCTCTCCCTCATAATTTACTTGCTACACTCATGAACTCCTAACTGACTTAAGCATCGGAGTCGGTGTGGCAAACACCACACCGGTGCTTAGTTTTCTCTTGTTTTGCAGGCCACGTCTTCCCCTTCAACAAATTTACCGTTGATGTCACGTGAAGGTCAGGTGAGTCGCTTGGCCAAATTTTGGCATCAACATAAATAACTTTTTTTTTTTTTTTTTTGAACAACATGCAAGGTGGGATATTTAAACCTTGACAGCATATATATTTTAACTAGATCGAGCTATATTTGACTTGGCATAAATAGCTAGTTTATTTAACAAAAATTTCTTCTTAATATTAAAATGCAATTTATTCAAATAGAATACAGAATTCAACCTAAACCAGGCCACATATTCCCCTATGGTTCTTCAATTATTATCATTATTATTATTTTATTTTGTTAATTAAGACCTTGACTTTGATCATAAAGTTTATTTAATTAAAATAAATTTAAATGAAAAAAAATAATCACAAAATAATAAATCATTATTCAATATAATGTGTGCTGTATGATATAGTTCATACTTCATATATGAATTAGTTTTGATTCACATGAATTGAGTGTTCATATTTTCATTTTGGCTGTGTTGAGAGTGCGATCAAAATCCCACATTAGCTAGACAAAGGGATGATCATGAGTATATAAGAGAGGACGAATATCTATTCCATTAGTATGAAGCCTTTTGGGATGGATCCAAAAATCATTGTAGAGATCTGTGTCGTGTTTGTTTATTCCTTAGAAGCTGGTATCAATTTATTTGAAGTGTCAATCTTCAAAATAGTTATTATCTACCTATCATTTCTATTCATGTTATCCTGCTATTTAATTGGATTTGATTTTTTGTTTTCTTTAGAAGTGGAGAGTTTTCTTTCCCTTGAGGTGTAGGTTGAATTAACTTGATTAAAAAAAAAATGAAATTTCATTTTCATTCAATCGAAAGCACGATGACTTTTGGCATTTGGGCCGTCCCTCTCAATGACAAAGTTGTGCAAGAGAAAAATATAAAATATAGGAAAAGGTCAAATCTGGACATGTTTGAAATACATTTTAGTTTAAGTATTTTTCAAGAAGACATATTTTTTAAAAAAATTTGTATAAAAATTGTTCAGAATTTAAATACTCACATGTTTGGTTACTTTTTCTCATAAATGTTTTATACACGAGTTATTATATGCTTAAAAAAAATTAAAAATTACTTTCGAGTATTTGTCTAAAAATGGTTTATTTCTCAATTAACAAGTCATTTTTAATAGTTGTCAAACACTAATTTTTTTTTAAAAAAATTGAACACTTGGAAAATTAAACCAACACGCCCTTCTTATGGAAACTCAAACTAAGGATTTGTTTGGATTCTATGTTTAACTTTTTTTTCTCGAAAACATTTACATTCATGTCTCTACACATTTTGCTCTCTCTTTTTTTTTGGAAATAAAAGAAGACATATTGTTACGCCACTTGGACTAAACGAGAATGGTCCAACTCGAATTACAAAGCCATCTTGGATAATATCCAATCCAAGTTTCACTACATTTAGTCATTTTTGTAATCAGGTCGAGTTTGATTTTCTGTTTTTTAAAATTGAAAACCAAAAATAGATATTATCTCCAAACCCAAAATCTTGTGAATTTCCCCATCACCAACCGACCATGAAATTGAATGGCGTTACTGGTTGCCATTTAGGAGAGATTGGGTTCACCTTAACTTTCGCTATCATGAAATTTCAATACCTCTTTGATTGGAAGAGGACATGCCGGTGCCGATGGGGAGGCTCCGGCAGAGGGAGGTGGGGATGCGAGCATGGGATGAAGGAGAGGAGGGAAGGGTTTTTTAATTCTTATTTTAATCTATTTTTTTATTTTATTATATAATTTTTCACGTCATCCTTAATTTTTTTTTTTAAAAAAAGAAATTGTTATTGTGGCAAAAGGAAAAAGTAGGTCGGACCTTTTAAACCATATTTCTCAAAACTCGAGCACTAAAAGATACATTTTGAAACTTCAAGAATCAAACGCACATGATCCCAAAAACTCATGGATTAAAAAGGTATTTTTTTTTTCATAAATGTTTGCCTAGTAAATTTCATTATTGATACCATATTAGGGGGCATGTTGAGGATCCCACATTGAAAAGGTAAGTGGAGACCTCCCAATACATAAGATGTATGGGTTACTCCACTCATTGCCAATTGGTTTTGAGATGGAACCCCATGTTATTTAATACGATAATGTTAAATTCAAAGAGATACAAATATGATAATTAAGATTATAAGATAGAGAAATATTTTCGCTAACATCAACATAGTTTAGAGGTTAAATTACCTATCTTTTTTTAGTCTTAAATCCTAAATTTTCATAAGTGAATTAATTTAGACCATCATCAACGATTTATAACTATTTTTACTTGATTTCACTTAAAATTAACAATTCTGGTTTAAAGCAATGGTAGAAGTATCATAGTTACAAAAGTGTTGGATTTAGTACACCAAGAAACAACAATGGTGATGATATCCTTCCACATGTTAGAAAGATCTTTGGACGGGTCTTTTAAAAATTCAGATGTAATTTCGTTCCAACCAGATGTTCCATAAAATAGCTTTGATGTGATTACACCAAATCAACTTAAAATTTCTAGAATAAATTATTTTCTTCCTAAATCCTACAAAAGTACCAAGAAACATTATCATTTAACTCTTCCTAAGGAAGTAAAGCAAAATAGAAGAGGAAGAAAATATGATAAAACCCAAACAATGCAAGTCACAACTATCAATTTAATTCTGTCAACATGAGCATAACTCAATTGACATAAAGTTTTTGTACTAATGACTAAGAGATCTGTGGTTCAAATCCTTTCACCTAACATGTTATTAAAAAAAAGAAAAAAACTATCCATTTATTTCTACCATTTCTCTCTCACATCTTATTAATTCCTACGTTTAAAGAGGTCTTATACACATGTGAGAATTATGTATTAATGATAATGATACCAAACTATCAAATAGACCAATATAAGTGTAGCTCAATTGATAACCAAAACATCTGTGGTTCGAATCCCTCACCCCACATATTGTAAAAAAAAGTAACAAATAGAGATTTTAATTTATACATCTCAAACATCATAGTATAAATTGATTTTTCTTTCTAAAACAAAAAGAAAATTAAAGTAGAAAAATTTAAATTTCTGAACGCGGTTACCTTCAATATGTATAAATATTACATGTAGACACATATCTAGAAGGGGGGCGGCGGCGACTTTGGGACGTGATCGGGTGGCCATTGAAACCCTGGCGGCGGTGGTGGAAGAGTTTTTCTATGGTAAAGAGAAGACAGTGAGTAATGAAATTTTTTGATCGGAGGAGAGTGGTTGACGACGGCGGACTGCAAGCTCCAATAGAGGATTACTGCTGCTAAAATGGCGAAAAGGAGAGAAGCCATTGAAGACCTCATTTTTGTTCTTATCTTTTAATTTAGTGCCAATTATGGGGTTTCCTTTGGCTTCATATAAATTGTCACACTACATCAACCACTCCGCGCCCAAGTTGGGAGGAATTAAATAATTATGGAGTTTGGATAATAGTACGTTTCCCTCCCTCCAATCATGTCTCAATCAACTACCCCAAATTTTCTCTCTCTCTCCTACTTTACTCTTTCAATTACCCATCAGACAAAACACAAACCTTTCTCTCTTTTACTCTAATTCCAGCAAACATGCAGATTCGAAAAAGAAGAAAAATTTTAGAAATAACGCTGTAAGAGAAGATGTGTCCCCACTAGCACTGAGTTATCTGGCACTCCACTCCGAAGATACAACAATTCTTCAAGAGAACTTGTGTGCAGTTAAGCCCTCTTACAAATCCCCTATTGCTTATATGCTCAAAATCAAAGAAATCGATAACAAAAGAACACTATAATTTTACAGGAAAGTGACCGTCAAAATATCAACTACATGAGTGACAAGACTGGATAGCTTCCCTGTAAGGACTCTTCAAGTTTCCTATTTAACAGGAGGAGTGAATTGACTAGCTAAAAATAGTAAAGTCAAATAATAAAAACTATGATAAATTGCAAAAACCACCCCTAAAGTATGATAGTTGTAACAATTAGGCCCATAAACTTTCAATTGTAAAAATTAGAAAAATGTAAAAATTAGAATCCAAAACTTTTAAGTGTAAAAAATAGATTGGTTTTATTCAATTTCTCCCAAAATTTTCTCTTTCCCTCTCTATTCTGTCTACAATGGAAGGAGTTGTGGAAAGTTTTCCCACTCAGACGGCAATATCATGATGGATATGCCTGAGAACCACCAGAATTACAATGTCCGACGAGCTCAACTGACACCACCATCGGCACCGCCATGTCCTTGGCGCTTTGCAGGATGGACTTACCGCATCGCCTTCCAGTATCTAGTTTATATCTTCCTCCTCAAATCCTCCGCAGTAGTCCACGCCGTTCAGATACCTACGCCGTCGATCAATCAACATAAATAATATATATATACTTTTCCTTTATTTGGCTTAATTTAAATTTAATCAATTTTTTAAAAATCATTATTTGGCTTAATTTCAATTTAAAACTACTTGAGCTTAATCAACTTTGTAACCATTTAAACCCAAAGTATTGAATACAGAAAGTTTAAAACAAGTACTGAGAGAGAGGGGGAGAGAGCGTTGACGAGTGGTAACAACGAGATAGCAGCTAGTGGCGAAGAGTTGAAGGAAAGGAGGAGAAAGGGCGAAGGGCTAAAGAGAACGAAAATGAAGAGAATTGTGTGACCTTTAATTTGCTTTAAAAAAAAATATAAATATGAAAGAGGAAAGAGAGAATAGAGAGAGAAAGGGAAAATTTTGGGAGAAATGAAATAAAACCAATCTAATTTTCACATTTATGATAGTTTAAGGGTTTAAATTTTGTATTTTTCATAGTTTGAGGATTTAATTTTTACACTTAAAAGTTCAGGGTTCTAATTTTCAAAAAAGTTTGAGGGTCTAATTTTTACAATTGAAATTTTAGGGGCCTAATTATTACAACTGTCATACTTTAGGGTTGGTTTTTGCAACTTGCCCTAAAAACTAATTAAACAAGATATCTTAAAAATATCCAACAACTTACCAGATTCAAGAGCAAAGAATGGAGAAGAAGAAGATGAACACACAGTGATTAAGTGGTTCGGCAAGGAGCTTACATCCACTGTACAAAAGCAGCCATGGGATCTTTATTAATCTTCTTCAAGAATGGAAAATACAAGGTACATCACTCTGCTTTCTATTCTCATGCTTTTTTTTCTTGAAAAAAGGAAAAACCAACAGGGTAAATGATGTTCATACACCTTTCTTCTAAGAGCCATTCTTTTCACAAAAACAGAAAGCTAACAAACTTTCTTCTGTTTTTCTGTTGAGGTGAATAACTGCATAGAGTAGGTCTTCTTCAACCTCAACTGATCAAGAAGGTAATTTTTAATTCACCTTTTTAACGAAATTGTTTAAGAATTTTTCAATTTTCAATTTTGTGTCTGATAAATTCTGGAGATATAAGATTTATTCAACATTTTTTTTTAAAGATTTAGAGACCTATGAGATATCACTTTAAATTTTATGATAACTTAATATTATTGTGCAGGTACTACTTAACCTTACAAATTAAATTATTCGACTTAGCTAACCCTACTTTTATAGTTTATAAATAAATGTATGTGGAAAAAAATGCTTTTCTAATAAACAAACAATTGTTAAATTATAGCAACCATGGATGATTTTTCTTTTTCAAAATTTAATTTGTCACTTCCATCATGGTTAGATAGATATCATTGAAAAATTATATATATATATATATATATATATATCTTTGTCTAGTTTCTCCCTCCCTTGGGGAAGAACGTTGACTCGTTTGTGTGGTAATTAAAAGTTTTGATTGCTTGTCTAACAGGGAAAAGCTTATTCAATGACTCGTATGGATTCGAAAATTTATGTCCCAGGCTAATTAGATACAAAATTGATTTTTTTTTTCTCTCATATGTCTAATGTTGCAAAATTGTCAGTCACATTATGACAGTTTCATCGAATAATTTTTCATGTATGAATTATTATGGATATTTACACTAAAATATATTTCTCGCTTTTTCCTCTCTAAAATTTCAATTCTTTTCTCGAACTTTTTTCTCTCTAAAATTTCAAACTTATCTCTCTAAAACCTCTTTCCGTCACTAAAACTTGTGTTTCTATTTTGTATCATCTTTTACTCTTACTTTACCTACAAATTCTCTTTGAAATTTCTTGTTTTCTCTCTGTTTCTCTCTCTAACAATTTTTTTTTCTTTTTATATATATATCTCTAATTAATATTTTCTATCAATTAAATTTATTAGCTCTTTTTTTACACTAATTTATTAGCTCTTATAATTTTTCTCTCTAACATTTCTTTCTCTTTCTCTAACTAATATATTTTTTGTTTAACATATCTCCCGATCTTTAATTTAATTTTCTCCATTCCTAATACTTCTTTTTCTTTCTCTATCTGATATTTTTTCTCTATTATAACTGTCGTTTTTTCACTTTCTCTCTTATTTCTTTTTGTTTATCTCTATCAACTTACTCTATAACTTTAATTTTCTTTTTAAAAATTAATATATATTATTGATGGTCAAATTTGGTCAGGAGGAACTCACCTGACCTTCACGTGCCACCAACGGTAAATTTGTTTGAGAGGGGGAAGACGTGGCCTGCAAGACAGAAAACCTGCACACCGGTGTGGTGCTCGCCACACCGCCTTCGATGCTTAAGTCAGAAAACGGAAGGAGAGCAAGAGAGCAAGGGGAGAAGTCGAGAATGAAGTTCGGGATCCCTTCTTCAGTGATGAAGATGGGTTTAAATACCTGCTCATGCTCCTAGGGTTTTTAAGAATTCGGAGGTGATTCAGGCTGAACCGAGTGAAACCGAGGCAGCCGAGGGCATCAGAGACCGAACGGAGGCGGAAGAGCTCGGCCGAGGTCCAAGGCCGAGGCCAAGCAGGGGGTCGGGCCAAAAGCCCGATCCCTTCGGCTTTGGCCCGACCCTTTGGCCTGTTCTTCCTTCGGGTTCCGTTTCCTAGCTGTCTCCTTGGGCTGGTATCGTGCTGCCCTCATCAATTCCTTGCATATCGGAGTGGTCCAAAATTACCTATAACATATATTGATAAACATTTATTTCTTTGCCTCCACATATTTTGATCTCTCTATCAATTCTCTCTCTGCCTCTCAACTTTTTTTCTCTTGAGTTCAACAACATTTGGGGTGAGAGAGATTTGAACCTCTGACCTCTTTGTCAAGTGTACATGTCAATTACTACTCAGTTATTCTCGCTTTGGCACCTCTCAACTTTTTAAAAATAGAAAACTCAAAACATTTATTGAACTTGTTTGGCTTTCAATTTTTAAAAATCAAAATAGTTACCAAACATATATGACTTTTATCTTTGAAAGACATAAAACTAAAAGTAGAAAACAGAAAACCAAAATTGAAATGATGATCAAATTAGGCCTTAGATTTCCTTCTCTCCGCTGACTTTACACTACACTTAAATGAGCTGACTTTACACTACACTTAAATGAATTATACACTCTCAGACATGTTTTTGTGTTGCTGCAGATCGATCAAACATTGATATGAATAATTTTCATCATCTACAGTTATGGTTGTTCTATCTTAAAATGTCGTTTTCAAAAATTTCAAATAATATTTTATGATTTTTGATTGCATAATTAGTAGCTTTAAAAATTTTGGAAACACTTAAAAATAGTGGTCATGTAGATGAATGTTTCCTCCAAAAGCGTTTGTCTCTAAATGCAGATCTCCATCATGCAACCTCTCAAGAATTAAGATATCTCAGACAACGCTGTAAAAATCTATGGCTTAAGAATGGTGATGAAAATACTTCTTTTTTTCATAAAGTGTGCTCGGCTCGCAGTAGATGGAGTTTTATATCTGAATTGGTCTCAGCGAATGGTCTCAGTTTAGTCTCGGATATGCAAATTGAGAGAGAAGTCATCAAGTACTTCTCCAACATCTATAAAGACAACAACTCGGCTTCAAGGATGGTTTCTAACCTTGATTGGAACCCAATTTCCAGGGAAGAATCGGATTCTTTAATCCGCCCTTTTTCAGAAGAAGAAGTTCTTCAGAATCTTAAATCTATGGGTCGAAACAAATCTCCCAGCCCTGATGGTTTCACAGTTGAATTCTTCAAAAAAGCTTGAACTTCTATTAAGCCTGCCATTATGGAAGTGTTTGGTGATTTCTTCGAAAAAGACATCATTAACCGGAATGTCAATGAGTCCTTCATTGCCTTGATCCCAAAGAGAGCTAAATCTTTACACCTCACAGAATTCAGGCCCATCAGTTTAACATCAGTGCTGTACCGCCTCTTGGCCAAAACTTTGGCAGAAAGAATTAAAGGCTCGCTCCCTCCCACTATTGCAGAGAACCAATTCGCCTTTGTCAAAGGCCGTCAAATTACCGATGCTATTCTGTTGGCTAACGAGGTGGTTGATTTTTGGTCTTGTTCAAGAACTAGGGGCTTCATAATAAAGCTTGATATTGAGAAAGCTTTTGATAAGCTCAATTGGGATTTTATTATCAGCATTCTGAGCTTTAAAGGTTACCCGGTTACTTGGTGCAGATGGATTAAGGCTTGTATCTCTTCAGTCTCTTACTCCGTCATTCTCAATGGTAGGCCTAGAGAAAAGATTAGGGCTGAGCGTGGTATCCGCCAAGGAGATCCAATCTCCCCCTTTATTTTTGTTCTTGCCATGGATTACCTTACGAATGATCCAAGCGGTGGAGCAAAAGGGTTTAGTGGAAGGATGCTCCCTCCCTTCTTGTAAGATCTCCCATCTTCTTTTCGCGGACAATATCCTTTTGTTCGTTAAAGACGATGATACAATGCTTGACAACCTTTTCTTTGTAATCAAATCTTTTGAACAAGCCTCTGGACTCAACATAAACTTCAGCAAATCATCTATCTCCAGTGTTAATGTTGGGGCTATCAGATCGTCCCAAGTTGCTTCAAAATGGGGTTGTTCTCATTCTCCTCTCCCTATCTCATACTTGGGAGCTCCTCTTGGAGACAAGCCTTCAAAAGTTTCCTTTTGGAATCCGGTGATTGACAAGATTGATCGTAAGTTGGATAATTGCCGTTTTTCATGCATTTCCAAAAGAGGGCACTTAACCCTTGTCCAGGCCACTCTAAGTAGCATCCCCACCTACATGCTCTCTATATCTTCAAAGCTCCTTAATCAGTCTGTAAGAAGATTGATAAAATTATTCGATCTTTTATTTGGTCTGGCTCCTCTTCTAAAGATGACCTTCATTTGGTTGGTTGGGATAAGGTGGTGGCTCCAAAAAATTTAGGTGGCCTGGGGGTGTTCAAGACTCGAGTCTCCAACTCTGCACTTCAATATAAATGGCTTTGGAGGTTTTTCCAAGAAGTCGACTCGTTATGGAAGCGTTTTATCATGGCCAAATATTCAACTATCAACATGGACATTATCCCTTCTTGGTCTAAGTTCTCTAGTTCGAGATCGCCTTGGTTTTCTATAGCTAAGCACAAAATCAAATTCTTGGAAAATACTAAATGGGAGCTTCGGAGAGGGAGTAAAATCCGTTTTTGGCAGGATTTGTGGACTGGTTCAACTCCTTTGCATATGATCCATCCCAGGCTCTTTGCCCTCTCATCTAGGCCTGATCTTAAGGTGGCAGAAGCCTGGGACGATGGTGGATTGCTTTGGTCCTTTTTCCCCAGAAGGTCCTTGTTGAATAGGGAATCAGAAGCCTAGGAGGCTTTATCGGCTTCATTCCCAATGCCTATGCTTCATCGTGGGAATGACAATCTTCAGTGGATCCATTGTGAGGATGGAGCCTTCACAATTGCCTCTGCCCCACTTTTCTTCTGGTCTGAAGATTCCCCCCCGGCTATCCACATGGAACCTCAGGCCCTTTTCAAACCTTTGGGGTGCTGCAATCCCAAAGAAAATCAAATTCTTCATTTGGACAGTCCTTCATCGGAGGATAAATACGGCAAACATACTACAAGCGGTCTTCAAGAACTTTGCCTTTAGTCCGAGCTGCTGCATTTTGTGTTACAGCCATTCGGAGACCTTAGACCACATATTAATTCATTGTCCCCTTGCTTCAAACTTTTGGCAATCTCTTCATGGTGCTTCGGGGGTCCATTTCCCGGCTCAGGCTATGGCTCATAATTTCTGCGAGGAGACCTTTTACCGGAAAGGCAATTCCCAGCGAAGCATTATTATTCAGGCAATATCTGCAGCTATTTTGTGGTCTTTATGGACGGAGCGAAACTCTCGGATTTGTAAAAATCTTTCCCGCTCAACCTCTCAAATCTGGGAAGATATCATTGCTAATGCATCTTACTGGGTTTCCTCTTCTAAGCTTTTTGCTAATTATGATGCATTTTCAATAGCTTTGAACTGGAAAGCTTTTTTGTAGCACTTTTCGTATGTTACATACGGTTTTGTTTCAAAAAAATTTCAGTTATGACTTTGGAGAGAGTAATAAATGTTGAACATGAGATTAAAAGAAAAAAAAAGATTTTGAATGTTGTGAGAATATACTTATAAAAGAAGTGTTACGTTTCATCTATAAGTACTCTCATCAAAAGTAATATGAAACTCACCCTCTTTTATGAGAAATAAAGGAGATGAGGCCATTTCAATGTGGCTCTCTCCCATATAACAACACCCGTAATTATGTTTTTTTTTTTCAATAATATCTCCTCTTTTACATAGCTGAATGTGCTTTAACACTTATAAAATCACTTTTAACGAAGTACTTTAGAACAAGGCACTCTAAAATTACAAATGGAATTAAAAGCACTTGAAGTGTTTTGACTCACACGATGAACGTTGCGTTGTAAGCCAACTTGGATAATGAGCATTTATGATTCGTAAGAATTCAATTCCTTGCTACAGATAGTTGTAATATCCTCAAAAAAACATAATCGAAAAGTAATACAGAGACGACCAAATTATTTCAAGCACCAAAAAAAAAAAAAAAAAAAACTAGAAAGACAAATTACACACAAATTTATTTGCAAAAGGCCACAAAAGGGTTTTTTGCTGATACTAATTACCTAAATCAACATCCACAACCATATACGAATTAAACTGCTAAATCATAAATCAAACTGTGGTAGAACATCTTCTATAGTGCATGCTGGCCAGCCATGCCTCGCTAGAAGATGCCAACTGATCTGATTGCATGCAATATCAAAAGTGTTCACTTAGAGGAAACTAGAAAGGAGGTGGTTCTCCTCCTGGTACGTAGGGTGATGGCCACTGATGATATGGCGGCCAAGATGCAGCTTGTGGTTGCTTCCTGGATGATAACGAAGGCCTGTGATGCTCAACTGGAGGAGGGTAAACGGAGTTTGCTTTGGCTTCTGTCAATGGAAGACTTAGACAAAGAAACAATAATACCAAAGAAGCAAACAGAGGAAACTTAGGCGCTGATGAACAAGAGTAGTTCTCCATTTTTCACCAACGATCTTTGTAACTAGCAAAGCGACACACATCCCTTTATATAACCAAAACTTTGGTCAAATAGCTGAGATGGTTGAAAATAAAGATGGTGATATAATGTAATTACAAAAATTTGATAAGATAAACTATTGAGGGCTGAAATTATACGGTTGCACGATACCAAGATTCTATATGTTTAGATGCATGACCATTTTACACCGTTAGATGAGTGAAGCAGAAGAAGTATTAAGGAAAAATGGATTTTAGAATTTGCATTTAATGATTATTAAAGAAACACTTATGTCGAATGATTCTTCAAGATCCAAGGAGAGATTTCAATGAAAAAAAATAGTACTAAAAGTGGTATTTTCCAAATTGAAGATCAAATCAACTTAGACGTGGTCAAAATATCACTTTGGTGGTTTTTTTCCACGATTAATTTTTCTTAATTAAGAATTTGAATTGATCAAAAAGTTTATCTAATTCAAATTAAATGAAAAACAACTTAGTTGCACACTTATATATTCTTCTAGTTAATGTTTTTTTTTTCTTCAATGGAGTGTCTCATATCTTCATTAGTTTATGTGTCCACAATTAATTTTTCTAAGGCTTGACTAATTATTTTTTTATTTTGCAAGTGAACGAATCATTACAGGTAATATATATAATCGTTTATTTGTTCAAGTACTAGTATCTTTCTCCACAATGATGTGAATTGCTTGTGTGCGTTTTAGTATATCAATAATATATACTTTTCATTTATATCATTGGGATGTTATATATATATATATATATATATATATATATATATAGTATATCAGTAATATATAAGTGAGATACTTCCTTTTGTGTATATTTGATATACTAATATGTGAAGTATTAATATATTTGTTAAGGACATGTCCTCTCCTCGAACAAAATACCACAGACGAGCCTTCCCTGAAATAGTCATCTATTTGTTAATATCTCCTTTACCAAGGAATTTGCTCTTATCCAGGCTCTCTTATCTCTCCATGACCATTTCTTCAAGGCTACAAATTCTTTGTTCGACACCCGAGGATTCTAGAGTATAGCTCTAATTAAGTCAGGGTATGACTCTGATACCACTTGTTAAGGACAAGAACACCACACAAATCTCCATATAATGGCATGATATTGTCCACTTTGAACATATGCCATCGTGATTTTGCTTTTGGTTCCACCAAAAAAACCTCATACCAAATGGAGATAATTGTCCTCCCTTATAAACTCATGCTCATCACATGATCTAGCCAAGATAGGCTTGGTTGTGTTAAAGAACAAAGTGCAGCTGCTCAAAAATCAAATAATACATAATTGGGACGACAACAAACCATGACAGCATCACTTGTTTTCTCTAGTGACAGAGCTGCCCAACGGACACTTCAAGCTCAATTGGAATAATTCTCCCAATTACTCCAGATCCACAATTAAAGCATTGTGATTTCTCTTTATTTGGAAAGAATAAATAGGTCACCATTGGAGAAATCATTATTTCCATTTTTGGATAAACTTCCCTTATTTTTTGTTCTCTCTGTGCACAATAGTATAAGTTAGAGGTTTTTCATGTACATTACTGAGAATCAATTATTCATTTTTAGAGTGAAAATACAACGGAATAGTTGTTGGTTTGATTATTTTGTTTATGGTATCAGAGCTCGTGCACAAGAGAAATCAACCAAATACTTCTCTGATAGTTCTCATCGCTCAATCTAAAAAGGCTCTCACAATTCAAACGTTCTACCAATGTTCGAGTTTGGTGTCTATCAAGTTGAACCAATCAAATTACCTACTGTGGAAGTCTCAAATCCAGCCTCTTATTCGTAATCTCAACATGGAGCATCACCTTCATGGAGAAGATACTCTAGAGATGAAAATTGAAGGAAAGGATGGCAAAGCCAATTCCAATCCAGCATATGTTATATTGCTGATTAATGACGGCCTTCTCACCTCGTGGCTGTTGGGGACAATCATCGAAGAATTTCTTGCCATGATTGAGGGAATTGATTATGTTCAACAGGTATGGAGCTCCTTAGAAGAACAACTACTGACCTTTACTAAAGAAAATGAACTTCATCTCAACGAAATGTTGGTAAGTATGAAGAAAGGGAATCAAAGCCTAGACGAATATATAAAGCGATTCAAAGGAGTGTGCGACAAACTAGCTGCCATGAAGAAACCAATAGATGATACAACCAAAGTCTTTCATCTAGCAAGAGGATTGGGTGTGCAATATAAGGATTTTCGAGTAGCAATGTTACGTTATCTAAACCTCTCCTTATCCCTCCTATCATCAATTTGTTCTATCTCTTAAAACTCATGAACAAAACAACTCAATCTTGAAGTTGAGGAAGAAAAATCTACTCCGATAGATCAGAACCAAGTGAACGATGCTGAAAATAATAAAAGAGATAGGGAAGAAGAGAACAACACTAAAAGTTATACTAGTTCACCTCAAGCTTGGGATTACGTCCAGTCTTCTACAACTACAGGTTCTACTAGAAATTTGGGAGATTACAAGAAGCCTTCAAAATAACGCACTACAAACAATCTCCCAATAGCTCAACAATAGCTATTGACTTCTGCAAGTATTACAACCCGATAACTTGGGATAAATAACGAAATAAACACCTCAGAACAACATGTGTACAAGAGAATAACCTTCAGCCGCAAGACTTCTAAAAGGGCACCCACTCTGTTAAAAACTCCAGTCGCAACACACACATATATCGTTGGTAAGCCTTAATCTATTTCACAAATGGACAAGCCCATTTGCCTTACTTAAAGGACAAGCAATGTGTTAAGTTCGGGTGGAGAGTGGATTGGAGAAATCCCGACTGGGTGCAACAAGCTTTAAGCCAAGATAGAGTTGGAGGACGACAAAGGGGTCAAGCCTGAAATACCCATTAAAATTCTTTGTTTTTGTTTGTCCTGTCTTTCTTCTTATTTGGACTAAAAAAAACAACTCTAGTATGCTGAAATGAAAATTATGAAGCCAACAAGAGCATGACTCAATTGACATAAAGTTTGTATTTCGACCAAGAGGTCGAAGGTTCAATCCCTCACCCCACAAGTTGTCAAAAAAAAAAAAAAAAAAAAATTAAGAAGGTTTAATACATGTTACATAATATGTTTAAATAGCATCTTAACTTAATAAAAAAGATTTTCTATAAAAAAAACATTATTTAAAGCTAGGAGAGTCTTGATCTATGTCAACTTCTTTCATATATGTATGATAAAGGGAGAGCTTCGATTTTGCTATCATTCTCATTCTCTGTCTGATAATATGAGGCTTGAGACGGAAACAAAAATTTCATCAAAGATCTATATTACAACACTCATGCAAGTCTGGAGTTTAATTTGATTAAATTAAAAGTTAGAGTTAAAATAAATATAATCTGTCAAGTTTAAAGTTCAATTTGATAATATTGAAAGTCCAAAGTTAAAAATTGATAGGTTTAATTATCAAAAATACCCTTGAACTATGGGATTGGTTTCAATTATACTCTGAACTTTCAAAAGTTTCGTTTCAGCGCTCGAAGTTTTAATTTTGTTTCAAAACAACCTTTGAAGCCATTTTTTTTCGTTAAATTTATGGACGGAGAATGATGTATTTGCATATGGATTGTTGCTTATGTGAACATATTTGAATATATACGTGGAAAAAATAATAAAAACACATGCAAACACATCATTTTTCATCCATAAATTTAATGGAAAATGTCTCCAATGGTCGTTTTGAAACAAACTTCGAATTTTGAGGTTTGAAATAAAACTTTTGAAAGTTGAGAGGTATTGTTGAGGAATCCACATTGAAAAGATTAGTGGAGACCTCACAATATATAAGCTACAAGGGCCACTCCACTCATTGTCAATTGGTTTTGAGATGGAAACCCATGTTATCTAATATGGTATCAGAGCCCACGGGTATTCGGTCCAAGAAAAAAATAAAAAGGAGGGGACTCACAATATATAAGATACATGATTTACTCCACTCATTTTAGCCGCTGCAACAACTAAATCTTATAAAACCTAAAATCATGATGTCGAACTTTGTGGATTTAGTTATTTTAAGCCGTACTTATGCTAATCTCTGTACATAAATTTAAGCAATGTTACATTTGCTCAAATATCAAATAGCCAAACAAATTTAGACTTGAATAGTGAAACATCAATAAATAAAGCTGGTAGTAATTTTTCAAGGTGGTCTAATACATCTTTTACAAAAAACATTAGCAGAATCGGAAAGTAATATACAAATAGAGCAATAAGAACAATACAGCAGACAGATTTGAGGGAGCAATAAGAACCATACAGCAGACAGATTTGAGGGCAATGGACATATAAATATAATTAATAGCAGCAAGTTCTGGATGCAAATAGTAGTGTTTAGAAAGGAGGTGGAGCTGATGGAACAACGAAATCGGGTGCCCAGGGATAGCGCTTCTTAAATCAAACGGTGGCGGGGCTGCATGTTCATAATTGATAATTAATGGATGGATAAGGAAATGAGACGACCTCTCACTGTATATCGGTAGATAGTGATCTCTCTACATATCCCATTAAAATTTTGACAACTAAAAAAAGAAAGATAGGAAATGAGAAAAAAAAATTCTCTTAATTGTCAACATTCTAATGGTGGTGTGTAGAATCTCTACCTATCGATATGCAGCCAAGTATTGTTCTTTTAATAATGGATCTCTTTCTTCTCCCTTCTGTCTCTGTTTGTCTACTTCTCTCCTCGCAATTTCTCTCTCTTCGTTTCTTACTCTTTTAAAAAGATAGAATTAATATATTTTTATGGGGAAATTGGGGAAAGAAATCTCTCCATTTCAAGCTGAAATGGGTAATAATAAAAGGATGGAAAAACAAATTCTGATTTTTTATTTTATAAAAGGAAAAATAAGCCTCTCCATGATCATAACATTTTAATTCTAATCCAACAAAATAAAGTAAAACCCCCATCACATCTTCCACAAAAGAACAAAGCTAATTGATTTTACCTTCATGATGCAAACTCTAGAAAGGAGGTGGAGGCGATTTACGGTTGAACCTTCGTGGCCATTGGAACTTGGGCGGTGGTGGTCGCGGCGGCGGCGGCGACTTGAATTTGTATTTCTTCATGGCTGGCGGTGGTGGGTCTTGCCTGCAGAGCGGACGAGGAGGATATGAGAGTTTTCTAGACGGCAGCGGTGGCGGAGGCTTGTATTCATGAGGGTTGGTGGATGGAGATGGGTGGATGGAGTATGCAGCTAATTTTGAAGGCAGATCTAAAGAGACAAATGCAATGAGAAGGGAGAAACAAATATCATCGACTCCATTATTCTCTTTCCAAAATTTCAAGATTGGTTTTAGTCCTAGATGTGGCTTTGAAACCTGGCCTCTCACACCCACATTATATATGAAAAATGCAACAAATTAAAAAATATTAATAATAACAAGAATAAAAACTCTGATTGGACACATCGTCGATTAATGAACAATGAGGCAACTTGAGCTTTTCAAAAAAGAAACAAAAGAAAAAGAGGCAACTTGAGAATAGTTTAATCCATTCTTAAGAGAGGATGTGAATACTAATGGTCGTTTATCGAGGAGATATATATAGAGTGGAATAAATTCTACGGGCAGATAGTGTGATGGTTGGTCAAGTTGGAAAATGATTTAATTGCTCCGACCGACAAAAGAGTTCTCGTTGGCTTAAATCTTTTACCAACATTGTTTTTTTTCCTTTTTTTGGAAAATAAACTTCATAAAGCCAACTAAACGCAACTACCCTCATTAAGATACGGGTAGATCCAAAGAGGAATATCACGAGACTAAAAGGAAAAAAGTCCTATTATCCGTGCAGGGGAAAGCTCCCGATGACCAAAAAAAATCACGATTACAGACGAGATTGTCTCTCCTACAATGGCTGAATCAAACCTCCTTCATGGCAGAGGACGATCTACCAATGGCGTCGATGATCATTCTTGAGTCGGAGAGATCATCAACTTCGCGTTCAACGTCTGAATTATACCAGGGAGAAAAAAAAGGGAGAAAGGGAGAAAAAAAGAGTTTCAATTCAAAATTCTATTTCATGTTTTTGGGAACGAATTTAAAATTATCATGAAGTAAGGCTAAAATGGTATGGTGATATTTTCGTAGAAAAATAATCTAACAAGCAAAGAAGAAAATGATGAAAGACTGATTTTTTTGGAGTGGAGTTGGTTAGTCATTTGAAATAGAGAATTTGCCGTGGGTGGCAAATTGGACCAAATTAATAGCAAATATAGCACAATGTAAAAAAAATTGCAAATATAGCAAAATCTATCAGAGTATATTACTGATAGACGACTCTGGTTAATTAGAATCTATCTGATAGACTTCGATTATCAGAGTTTATTAGCGATAGACTCTGATTAATCAGAATCTATCTGATAGACTTCGATTATCAGAGTTTATCAGCGATAGACTCTGATTAATCAGAATCAATCAGTTTACTGATAGACTCAACGCTGATAAACTCTGGTTAATCAAAATCTATCAGTGACTATCATTGATAGACTATCTGACTATCAGTGATAATCAAAGTCTATTAGTGATAGTCACTGATAAATTTTGATTAATCGAAGTTTATCAGCGATAGACACTGATATACTTTGAATAATCAGAGTCTATCAGTGATAGACACGGATAGAATCTGACAACAACTTTTTGGTCTTGTACAATTAATTTTGCTATATTTGCAATTAGTTTGCAACTGTACTATATTTGCTATTAATTTGGTCCAATTTGCCATCTATTCAACTGTCCCTTTGAAATAAAAATTGAATTCAATTTTGAAAAAAAATTGTATTTCATGTTTTTGGAAGCGAATTTAAAATTATCCTAAAAAAGTTGTTTATATTGTGTTTTTTTAAAATAAACAATAAAAATAGTACATGATAATTATTAATAAATATAAAAATAGTTTAAATACTCAAATATTATTTAGTGAGAAGAGTTACTAATCACCTCACATGTATCTTAATCCAAATTGATGTGTTCTTTGCAATCGGACATCAAAATCGATTGACCATCTATTTACCAATTGTACCTATGCTAAGAGTTTATGGTCCCTGTTTTGGGTTGGTTCCAATTTGTTACCCCTCCCTTAAGATAAAATAGAGAATTTTATTAGAGAAGGCATAGTTGTTCAGTCATCTTCAGTCAAGAAAGTTTTGTGGTCTAATATCTTTGGTGCAATCCTTTGGTTTATAGAGAAGGCATAGTTGTTCAGTCAAGAAGGCATTTTTTCGTTAAATTTATGGACAGAAAATGATGTATTTGCATATGGATTGTTGCTTATGTGAACATATTTGAATATATACGTGAAAAAAATAATAACACATGCAAATACATCATTTTTCATCCATAAATTTAACGGAAAATGTCTCCAATGGTCGTTTTGAAACAAACTTCGAACTTTGAAGGTTGAAATAAAAATTTTGAAAGTTGAGAGGTATAATTGAAACTAACCCCATAGTTCAGGGGTATTTTTGATAATTTAACCAAATCAATACAACATGTTAAGTTTAAGGTTAAAATTTATTTTTCCTGATTTGAATTATTTTAACCGCTACAACAACTAAATCTTATAAAACCTAAAATTATGATGTCGAACTTTGTGGATTTAGTTATTTTAAGCCATACTTATGCTAATCTGTACATAAATTTAAGCAATGTTACATTTGCTCAAATATCAAATAGCCATACAAATTTAGACTTGAATAGTGAAACATCAATAAATAAAGCTGGTAGTAATTTTTCAAGGTGATCTAATACATCTTTTACCAAAAAAACATTAACAGAATCGGAAAGTAATATACAAATAGAGTAATAAGAACAATACAGCAGACAGATTTTGAGGGCAATGGGCATATAAATATAATTAATAACAGCTAGTATAATACGTTCTTCCACGAAGAACTAAGCTTTATCATATATGTCATCATGTTCTAAGTATTAGATAACATGGGTTCCATCTCAAAGTCAATTAACGATGAGTGGAGTAATCCATAAATCTTATAACTTGTGAGTTCTCCACTTATATTTTCAATGTGTGATCCTCAACCTTCGATGCAAATAGTAGTGTTCAGAAAGGAGGTGGAGTTGATGGAACCTCAAAAAAGGGTGGCCAGGGATCGCGTTTTCTTAATTTAGACGGCGGCGGGGCTGGCTCTTCGGATAGGGATGGCTCAGCAACAGGAGGTTGTGACAGTGCCGACTCTAATTGCTTATGCCTTTTGGGTAAAGGAGATGAAATATGTACATATCCTGCACTAGATTTTGATGGTAGATTCAAAGACACCAATGCAATGAGAAGGGAGAACACAAATAGGGATATTGCAGTTGCAGAACCCATTCCCTACAATTCCAAAAAGTTGGGTTTTTCGTTCTGCTTTAAAAACTTGACCTCTCGCACTTATTATATACAATATGTTTTCATAAAATTTCTATGGTGGCTGAGGCTCTAAAACTTTAGAAATTTCAAAACAAGAACACTGTTTGACGAGCAAAATCAACGCTGGGGCCATCATATTTCTATCGATGGAAAAGTTTGTACAAGTATTAACTCTAGGGTGTATTATTCTTGATATTAATTCAATCACCAACCAAAACAACCAGCTCAACCTAACTTAATACAGTAGCATCGCTTGCAGTCGTCTCTCTTGACCTTTTCATAGTGATTTATTAGATGAGAACTAGGAAACTCACAAGATATTTAATACCTCAATCAAAGAACTTTCTTTTATAGAGACGGTTCAACAAATTGATTTAAACAGCCAAAGCGAGCACATAACTTAGCGGTAATTGATATATATCCTCGATCAAGAGGTCAGAGGTTCGAATCCCTCATCTCCAAATGTGTACTAGAAAAAACAAATTGATTTAACCAATCATATCTTGAAAAACGGTTCAAAAAATATTTATCGAACTTGTTTGGTTTTAAATTTTAAAAAATGAAAATAGCCACAAAACATATATTACTTTGGTTTAATTTTAAAATAATAGAAAAACGAAAACCAAAAATTGGGCCTTAGACTTCCTTCTCTCCGCTGACTTTACACGTACACTCTCAGACATGTTTTTGTGTTGCTGCAGTCTGCAGATCGGTTCAAACATTGATATGGATAATTTTCTTCATCTAAAGTTATGGTTGTTCTAACTTAGAAAGTCATTTTTCAAAAATTTCAAATAATTTTATGATTTTTTATTGCAAAATTAGTAGTTTTAAAATTTTTGGAAATACTTAGAAATATAGGGTGAGTAGTTTTGACCACATGTGGAGGGTGAGAGATTCAAACCAAACTTCTTGATTGTCAGTTAAGTTATGCTCTTGTTAACAGATATTGAGTGAGTATATTATTAGATAAATGTGGAGTTGATGGTGTCTCTTTGGGTCATTCTTGGATCTGATTTTTTTTTTCGGACCAAATACCCATTTGAGCTTTATGGACTCTAATATCATATTAGATAAACATAAGTTTTTTTTTTATTAAAATTGTAATTTTCTAAACTTAATTAAAATGCTTAAAAAGGGAAAAAAAATAACAAACCAAATAGAAAACCACAAGTAGCAACAAATTTAGAAAATAAATGAAAAAATAAAAATAATTAACACTAATTTGTTTAAGAAGAGAGAATAAATTGTAATATAGTATTCAATGTATTTAACATTAAATAAAAAATGTAACTACTTTATTTGAATTTTTTTAAAAAACAAATAAAAGAAAAAAAAAATGGAAGGTTATTTATTTTTTTGAAAAATAAATTAAAGGAGAAAAAGGAAAAAGAAAAAAGAAAAAAAAGAAGGAAAAAAAGAAAGAAACAAAAATATATGTAATAGAACCTCTGTTTCTAAGAGGTCAAACCCACATGGTAAACAAAGTGTGCAAGTTGTCTCTCTCTGCGTTAACCATCGTTTATAGGTCGTGTCTTGACCTAAGTGGAAAAAAACTACAATATTACAATAATAAGTTTATTTAGAAAATTAAAATTTTAATAAAAAAAAACCTCCGAGATAAACATAAGGTTCAATCTCAAAACTAATTGACAAATGAGAAAGGTAACTCATACATCTTATAAAGAAAAATGGGATCTCTGATTCAAGAGTGGTGAATCCAAAAGGCACCATCTTAAGGGTCATGTTGAAGATCCCACATTAAAGAGATAAGTGGAGATCTCACCATATTTTATAAGATACTGAGTTACTCTATTCATTGTCAATTGGTTTTGAGATTAAACTCCATGTTACCTAATAGTATGTGCAAACTCTTTAAAAAAAAGTACATGGAACATACTCGAAGGTTGAATTATCCTTAGGGAAATGTTTTAATGCGATTATAAAAATTACAAATAAATACCACAACTCATTATATAAAGGTGACCGATTAAAACGTTCTTTAATGCTCGCAAGTGGTTGGATTGTTTCTAAAACAACTTAGTCAAAATAGGGCTCACTTTTGCTCAGCTTGAGTGCTTCCACATACCTACTACTTTGAATATTCAATTGACCAAACAAACTAAAGCAATAACAATAAACACTCCCAAGAAAAAGACTCACTAATTGGCACAAAATCTATAAGGATATATTTATAGCTCTCGTATAAATTATGGAAAATTATACTAATCATCAATAATTATTCTTCACTAACGAACTCCAGAGAAGCTGTAAAGGACAACTGGACACCCACATATCTCCACAATGGTATGATATTGTCCACTTTGGGCCTAAGCCCTCATGACTTTGTTTTTGGATCACCCCAAAAGACCTCATACCAATGGAGATACTTGTCTTCCCTTATAAACCCATGATCCTCCCCTTATCTAGCCAATGTGGGACTTTGGTTGCACTCCCAACAGGAGCCTCTCCTTCGTGACAAATTTGAAATGAAGGAGGAGCCCTTTGATTGGTTTAGAGGCTCCTTCCTTTCAGCCTCCTCTAGAACTCGCCGGTGATGGAAAAGAAGAAAGAAATGAGAAAAAAAGAAGAAGAAGAAATAAGAGAATAATAAGATTTATTTTATTGCCACTATCGTCATTTGAATGAGTAGACATACAAATTTCAGTTTGGTTCCCCAAACTTTCGAGATTTTCCATCAATTTCAAAATGTCTAGTCATTTTGCTCCTTTGGAACCTTTTGACTCATTTTATTTTTCTCTTTAAACTTTTAAAATATTTATTTTAATTACTTAATTAACTTACAAACATAACAATTTTGGTTCATATCTTTATTCATCATATGTGTATTAAATAGTGTAGGCACATGTATTTAAGTCACATAGGTTAAATTGAGACCGGGATATTGGGTTAACAAATATATTGAGTGATCAAAAAAAAAAAAAAAAGTAAACAAGGATGAAAATGATATTTAAGCTAAAAATTATTCTATTATTGTAAGAATCTACAAAAAGAAGTATAATTTCACTAAAATAATTTTTGAAACGTGACTTTCAAATAGTCTCCAAAGGATTATTTTGGAAAGTCTTGAAGAAAGGTTTTACCCGTTAAAATTAGGTGGGCGATTAAATTAGAACTTTATTATATGTATCCTGCATATTTGACTCTACTTATTTTCTTCATTCCACGCGCAAAAATATCTAATCGTATGGTTATTATATTGCACAGTAAACTTCAGCGAAGGTTCTAAATCGAAAATTAGGTAGCGTTATTGTTGAAGAATAATGTTTCTTCTGTAAATCGTTGGATTCTTCCTCCACAATTCGTTTAAAAAAGATGAACTTGAAGAAACATTAATGGATGTAAAGAAACCATTATTTCAACCACAATTAGAAGTTCTCGACCCTTTGATTACTTCTCCATTAAAAAGTAGATAAAAAGATTATAACAAACACTTTTATTAGGAACCATGGGTGGCAATGTCTGTCACACAAAAATAATTTTTACATCTAACCATGTTTGTTTATGTAATTTATTTTTCCCAAGTATATGACCGATTTACCAATTTTATAGTATATCACTAATGACATCTATCGTTAATCCACCAACACCATTCTTATACCTTTGTTTTACTGATATATTAAGAAATACAAAAATGATAAGATTTGAAGAGATCCTTTCTGGATAGATCTCTATCATTTTTTTTAGTTCAACAAATATTGAAGTAGGAGTTTAATTAAGTTGAGCTATACTCAGAGTCTCAAATAGCAATAAATGTGTATCGTATTGAAACATGAAAATGTCAAATTTGAAAAGATGCAAAAATGACTAGGTTTTGAGGGAAATTTTATATAAATTCTTTAGAGGGATAAATAAGATCAGTGTGTTGAGGATCTCACATTGAAAAGATAAGTGGAGAACTCATAATATATAAGATACATGAGTTACTCCACTCATTGTCAATTGGTTTTGAGATGAAACCCCATGTAATCTAATATGATATCAGAGCCCATAAAATTCACATAGGTCTTCGGTCCAAGAAAAAAAAAATTGGAATCCGATCCAAGATGCTGTGAACCCAAAGAGGCACCTCAATAACACACATAAATTAGAAAGTTCTACCCTAAAAAAAAAAAGATGATTCAATCCTCCCAAAATAATTACATTCTTAAATCTTGGATCATATATACTTCTATTTAATCATTATGCTTAAGAACAATATCATGGCATTACTCATTAAATACTCTTGATTGAATAATTGGTGTGATTTGGCAGATTAGGTTAGGATAAAAAATGAATGATAAACTCATGTCACTCATCTATAAACATCCCCAACTTTTATTGGATGTATAATAATAAAAAAATACTATAAGAAAAAAAAGGAAACAAAAAACTCAACTAATAAAAGCTAATTGGTAAAGAAGAAACAAATCTATAACAGCACCAAAAAAAAGAAAAAAAAAAAAGTAAAGCAATTTGTAAATTTCTGAATGTCGTTTCTTTCAATACATATCTAGAAAGGGGGCGACGGGGTTTTTTTGACGAAATCGGGTGGCCATTGAAACATAGGCGGCGGCGGCGACGGCGAAGTTAAGGGCGGTGAGGCTGTTTCACTTTCACATGGCAGAGGTAGAGGAGACGGGTATGGGTTTCGGGAAACCGGTGCGGGCGGTGGCGGTGGCGGTGGCGGAAGAATTTTCCTGTGAGAAAGAGAAGGCAGTGAGGAATGAAGCTGTTTGATCGGAGAAGAGTGGGCGGCGGAGGGGAAGCTCAAAGAGAGGAATAATGCTGCAAAAATGGCGAAAACGAGAGAGGGCCGCATTGAAGACTTCATTTCTTTTTGGTAGTTGTTTTGTTTTAATGGCAATATGGGGTTTCCATTGGCTTTATATAAAATCAACCACCAACCACTCCGGCCTCCGGCGCGGCTGCTTGACCTTTTTGTTTGCATCCGCGGAGAGAGAAATTTAAATTATAGAGTTTGGAAGATAGCCTACGTTTCCCTCTCTCTTTCTCCCACGTTTATATTAACATTATGATAAATGTTATATTACAAATTTAATCCCAAATTTTGAGGTTTATGTTTGATAGTTCTGTTATAGGTAATTTTGGACTACACGGGCGCACAAGGAGCTGACGAGGACAATCGAAGAGAGGTAGGACCAAAAGACCGACCCAGAGGAAGAACGAACCAAAGGGTCGGGCCGACATGGCCCGACCCATATGGTCGGCCTCGGCAAAAGGCCGAGGCCGACCATTTGGCCCGCTTGCGCGGACCGAGCCCGGTGGCCTCTTTTCGGTCCCTGATGCCCCGAATCGCCCCGGTTCCGCCTGGTTCGCCCCGAAACACCTCCGGATTCCTAAAAACCCTAGGAGGGCAAACAGGTATAAAAACCCCTCTTCACCACGGAAGAAGGGTTCGAAAAACTCTACTCTTGACTGTACCCTTTACTATCTATAGCTTCTCCTCGGTTTTCTGACTTAGGCATCGGAGGCGGTGTGGCCTACACCACGCCGGTGTGCAGCGGTTTTTGCTGGTCTTGCAGGTCACGTCTTCCCCAGTTTCTACAAATTCACTGTTGGTGTCACGTGAAGGTCAAGTGAGACCTCTGTCCAGATTTTGGCATCAACAGTTGGCGCCGTCTGTGGGGATGAGAGTGCTTGCCAGTCTAGACCGCGCATCGGTGGTGGTCTGCAGGATGGATCAAGTTCAGAAACCAAAAGGAAACCTCGGATATGAGCGGGAAACGACGAGCCCGACTGGGGCCGACCTCGGTAGGGAGAAGTCCGACCCTAACTTCAGAGGTTGTAGAAAGGATCCGTGTGTCCACAATGCTGTCGGACCTGACCCAAGAGGACAGCCAGCGGAAGAACTGGAGTCTGTGCCACTAACGTCTGAGGAAAGAAGAGTGAACATCGGCACCAGACTGGGGGCTGAGCAGAGGGATAGACTGGTCGATTTCTTGAGGGCAAATGCAGATTTGTTTGCATGGTCACACGAAGATATATCGGGAATTGACCCGGAAGTGATGGTTCACCGGTTAAACGTGGACAGGGATTTCAAGCCAATAAAGCAGAAACGAAGAGCATTTAATTCGGAGAGGAATGAGGTTGTCGCCAGTCAAGTGGATGAGTTGCTTAAGGCGGGGTTCATCCGAGAAGTTCATTACCCCCAGTGGTTGTCTAATGTGGTACTGGTAAAAAAGGCTAACGGGAAGTGGCGGATGTGCATCGACTTCACCGACCTAAATAAGGCATGTCCAAAGGACAGTTATCCTCTGCCCATGATCGACCAGTTGGTTGATGCCACAGCAGGGCACGAGATGCTGAGTTTTATGGATGCATACTCAGGATACAATCAGATTAGAATGCACGAGCCCGATCAGGAAAAGACTTCCTTTATCACCAGTCGGGGGTTGTATTGTTACAGGGTCATGCCGTTCGGTCTAAAGAACGCCGGAGCGACATACCAACGGATGGTGAACCACATGTTCGCTCCGCTGTTGGGAAAGAACATGGAGGTATACGTGGATGATATGCTGGTGAAGAGCTTGAAGTCTCAATGCCATGAGTCTGATCTTAATGAAGCTTTCCAGATACTCCGAAAGTATCGAATGAAGCTAAACCCGAGTAAATGCGCTTTCGGAGTAACGTCTGGAAAGTTCCTAGGGTTCATGGTACATCAGAGGGGGATAGAAGCAAACCCAGACAAGATCAGAGCAATCATGCAAATGTCTTCCCCGACCAATCTCAAGCAGCTTCAAAGCTTGAATGGGAGGATTGCCGCCTTGAACAGGTTTGTTAGTAGATCAACTGACAGGTGCTTACCCTTCTTTAAAATTTTGAGACAGGGATCACGTTTCGAGTGGACTGGAGAGTGCGAAAAGGCTTTTCGAGAGCTGAAGGACTACCTGAGCTCGGCCCCGCTCTTGGCCAAGCCGCTCCCTGGAGACGAGCTACTGCTCTACGTCGCGGCCTCGGATACGGCTGTAAGTTCTGCACTGATCAAAGAAGAAGGGAAACTCCAGCGACCCGTGTATTATACCAGTAGGTCAATGGTTGGAGCAGAAACTAGATACCCCCAAGTGGAGAAGCTCGCTCTGGCCCTAGTTACGTCGGCCAGAAGATTGCGTCCGTATTTCCAAGCCCATAAGGTAACAGTTTTGACCAATTTTCCGCTAAAACAGGTGTTGCAGAAGCCAGACGCCTCGGGTCGCCACATGAAGTGGGCAGTCGAGCTGAGTGAGTATGACATCCACTACAAACCTCGAACTGCCATGAAAGGGCAAGCTGTGGCAGATTTCCTGGCAGAATTAACAGCTGCCGAGGATGAGGCCGACCCTCAGAGGCCTGAGGCCGAGCAAAGCAAGACAGGCACAGAGGTCAATATGCTGAGTGTAAGGGAGGTAAAACAGACTTGGACACTCTTTGTGGACGGGTCTTCCAACACCAAGGGTTGTGGAGCAGGAATTTTGCTAGAATCCCCTGATGGAGGAAGATTTGAGTATGCCCTGAGATTTAACTTCAAGGCCTCGAATAATGAGGCTGAATACGAGGCACTCCTTGCAGGATTGAGATTGGCAAGGGAGATCGGAGTCTCAGACATCATGGTTCAAAGCGATTCACAACTAATCGTGAAGCAAGTGTTGACAGAATATCAGACTAGGGAACAGAGAATGAGTAAGTACTTATCCAAGGCCAGGGAACTGCTGTCCAAATTTGAAAAGTGGGAGATCAAGCAAATCCCGAGGTCTCAGAATGCCAACGCAGATTCACTGGCCCGCTTGGCGGCTGCCTATGATACAGAGTTGAGTAGGACTGTACCAGTTGAGGTTTTGTCTGAGCCTGCGGTGTGTACTAAGGAGGTTCTCGAGACAGATGACCAAGCAGAGGTCGAGCCTGAGGATAAGTCCAAGGCCGAGGCCGAGCCTGAGGACAAGTCTGAGGCCGAGGCCGAAGGTCCGGGGCCTGAGGTCGAGGGTCCTACAGACGGGGAGGGTGTCCCATCAATTGAAACTGAACCCTCCCCTGAAGCAAGAGAAGCTTCGTGGATGGATCCGATCCTTGCTTACTTAGGGAAAGGCGAGCTGCCAACAGAGAAGACGGAGGCTAAAAAGGTTCAGAGGAGCTGGTCGGCCTCATGCCAAGGCCGAGGCCGACCATCCAGAGGCCCAGGCCGAGCTCCACCCTTAGAGGCCCAGGCTGTAGCGCGTGTGGCCAGACAGGGATGATCTTTGTAGAGGCCAGACTTAAGTACTTTCCCCAGAAGAGTGTACGCACCCCTGGGATGATTCCAAGACGCTTGAAGAGAGGCTTGGGAATCTCCTCAGCCTCCCCAAGCTTGCCCCAGAAGAGTGTACGCACCCCTGGGATGATTCCGAGACGCTTGAAGAGAGGCCTGGGAATTTCCTCAGCCTCCCCAAGCTTGCCCCAGAAGAGTGTACGCACCCCTGGGATGATTCCAAGACGCTTGAAGAGAGGCTTGGGAATTTCCTCAGCCTTCCCAAGCTTGCCCCAGAAGAGTGTACGCACCCCTGGGATGATTCCCAGACGCTTGAAGAGAGGCCTGGGAATTTCCTCAGCCTCCCCAAGCTTGACCCAGAAGAGTGTACGCACCCCTGGGATGATTCCGAGACGCTTGAAGAGAGGCCTGGGAATTTCCTCAGCCTCCCCAAGCTTGCCCCAGAAGAGTGTACGCACCCTTGGGATGATTCCGAGGCGCTTGAAGAGAGGCTCAGGAATTTCCTTAGCCTCCCCAAGTTTCCCCCGACTGAGTGTACGCACCCTCGGGATGACTACAATACTTGAAGAGAGGCTCGGGTATTTCCTTAGCCTCCCCAAGTTTCCCCCGACTGAGTGTACGCACCCTCGGGATGACTACAATACTTGAAGAGAGGCTCGGGTATTTCTCCGGCCTCCCCAAGTTTTCCCCGACTGAGTGTACGCACCATCGGGATTGATACAACAGAGCAAGTTTGAAGAAAAGCAAAAGAAATGCTCGGCCTGGTGTCAAGGCCGAGGCCGACCCTCAGGCACGCATTCAAAGCAGCAAGGAGATATCCAACCATGGAGCAAATTTACACGTAAGTACAACCATGAAGTGAACGAGCACGCGATGTAAGAACATGGATCCGCCTCATGTCAAGGCCGAGGCCGACCATCCACCTTCAAATGGCCAAGGGGGCTAAGTATTGAGCTAACAGGGGCCTAAGGTCGAGGCCGACCCTAGCCCCCTCCTTCATTTTTCTTTTGCAGAAATTAATTTTTCAATGCAGGATTGTGAAGTCTTCTGTTTTTCCTTTTTTTTCAATTATGGATAAGCCCTGGATCTGGTATAAAGCACTCTGAATGACCAAGTACGGGGGTCCAGGGGCGAAGCGCCCGGTGGGGGTTCGGGGGCAACGCCCCCTAAGCTAAAATAGGAGGTGCTGTGCTCGGCCACCTCCCGAGGCCGAGGCCGACCAGAGAGGCCCTCCAGCCACTTTTGATAAAAAAGAAGTCATACAGAAATCAGCACGAGACAAGAGTTATACTCTTAAACTGGGCTTAAGGAGCTCGGCCTATAGCATTAAGTCGCACCTGAATCCCAATTCAAGAGTGGGGGCTTAATGTTATAGGTAATTTTGGACCACACGGGCGCACAAGGAGCTGACGAGGACAATCGAAGAGAGGTAGGATCAAAAGACCGACCCAGAGGAAGAACGAACCAAAGGGTCGGGCCGACATGGCCCGACCCATATGGTCGGCCTCGGCCTTTTGCCGAGGCCGAGCATAATGGTCGGCCTCGGCAAAAGGCCGAGGCCGACCATTTGGCCCGCTTGCGCGGACCGAGCCCGGTGGCCTCTTTTCGGTCCCTGATGCCCCGAATCGCCCCGGTTCCGCCTGGTTCGCCCCGAAACACCTCCGGATTCCTAAAAACCCTAGGAGGGCAAACAGGTATAAAAACCCCTCTTCACCACGGAAGAAGGGTTCGAAAAACTCTACTCTTGACTGTACCCTTTACTATCTATAGCTTCTCCTCGGTTTTCTGACTTAGGCATCGGAGGCGGTGTGGCCTACACCACGCCGGTGTGCAGCAGTTTTTGCTGGTCTTGCAGGTCACGTCTTCCCCAGTTTCTACAAATTCACTGTTGGTGTCACGTGAAGGTCAGGTGAGACCTCTGTCCAGATTTTGGCATCAACAAGTTCATTAAATCTTAAACAGTGTTTAATACGTCTCTAACTTTTTCAATTTTGGTGTCTTAGGATCCATTATATCTCTAAATTTATAGCTTTGTGTCCGATATAGATCATTCATCTTTCAATTATATGTCTAATATATTCTTGATCTACTTGAATTTTTTGAAATTCGTCCAAAGTTTAAGATCTTTCAATAATTGAATCTTATGTCTATTTGATTCATTGACTTTTGAAAAATGTTGAACATATTAGAAACCTATCAAACACATAAAGTTGATAATTCTTGAATTTATTAGACATTTTAAAATTCAGAGACCTATTAGATACAAAACTAAGGATATAGACTCTTAAAATACTTTTTAAAGCTGGTTGGGATCAAGGTGACCAAAGTTAAACATTAATTGGATAAGGAGAAGAGATTATGGGTATAATATAGTGAGAATGACTATCTTTATTGGTATGAAGACTTTTTGAGTGAAACAAATAACAAAATCATGACAAGAGGGTTAAGTCCAAAGTGGACAATATAGAGATATGTGAAAGATTTAGTTATCCCTAACAAATGACCTATATGTATATTATTAGACATAAACCTTAATGTTTGGAGACTAACTTTGTAATTTAGTCTAGGTTAAATTGTAAGTTTAGTATTTGAATATTGACTTATTAGATGTAAAATTGAAAGTTTGAAGATCCGTTAGACACATAAAACTAAGAATTTAGGGGTATAATATATATTTTTTTTAAATTCAAAGACCTATTAGATACAATTTTAAAAGTTGAGGGCAAACTTGTAATTCAACCTTAATATTATTATGAGGTGACTACCAAGCTGGAGAACTATCAAGGTTGTGTCAATTTGGTCCCTGAACTTTAAAAAGTGATCCTTGAACTTTCAATTTTGTTTCCAATAGGTCCCTAAACTTTAAAAAGTATCAAGCCTTAAACTTTCACTATTGCGTCCAATAAGTCCTTTAACTTTTAATTTTGTGTGTAATAAGTGTTTGACCTATTTGATAGACATAAAATTCAATTTTATACCTAATAGATTGGTTATTTTTTAAAAATCTTGAATGTGCCCAGGACCTATTAGATACAAAATTTAAAGTTCATGAACCTAATTGATACAATCTTGAAAGTTCAGTGATGTACTAAACTTGTAATAAAACATTTACAATTTAAATACACATGAGGAAAATTAATTTTAAGCCAAATGGTTATTAAATTTTATTTTATTATTATTTTTTTTTTTTTGAGGAGAAATGGTTATTAAATTTGTTTGGCAACGATTTGTGATTTTTTTTTTTAAATGGAAGTTGACACTTAATTCCACGCCGGTTAGAGTTTCATACCATTGAAAAATCAAAATATTTGTATTTTGACTATAAATTTAATTTTTCTAGATTGACGTGTTTCTTTCCCGAACATACAGAGAAGATAGTATGCTTGTTTGTGTGGGAAATCAGAGTTTTTTTTTTCCTCCTCTTTCTTCTCTTCCTCCTCAAACAAGTGTAAATCCGAGTTTATTTTTTTTTCCAGTAAACTACGGATGTGTCTGGTTTAACTTTTCAAGTATTTAATTTTGAAAATAAATCATTTTGAAAAAATTTCTAGTGTTTGACAGCAACTAAAAATGACTTATTAAAAAATGAGATTGATAAGGCCCCGTTTGATAACCATTTGGTTTTTGGTTTTTGGTTTTTGAAAATTAAGGTTATAAATCTTATTTCCACCTACAAGTTTCTTTGTTTTGCTAATATTTTCCTTTCATTGTTTTTAAAAACCAAGCAAATTTTGAAAACTAAAAAAAGTAGTTTTCAAAAACTTGTTTTTGTTTTTAGAATTTGACTAGGAACTCAAATGTGTCATTGGCAAATATGAAAACCATGGTAGGAAAATTGGTAGAAATGAAGCCTAATTTTCAAAAACCAAAAACAAAAAACCAAATGGTTATCAAACGGGGCCTAAATAAATCAATTTGAGAGAAACACTTGAAACCAACTTTAAAAAAAAAACTTTTTGAGTAAACAATAACTTGTGTATAAAAGCATTTGTGATGAAATGTAACCAAACATATGAGTGTTTAAATTCTAAACAATTTTTTATAAAAAATGTTTTTTAAAAAAATGCATTCATGAAAAACATTTAAATTAAAATGTATTCCAAACGGACCCTACATATATACAAATCGAATCTTACATAGAGTAACTAAGGCAATCGCTCCGCCACTGAACCAGGTGGTTGTTTGATAGCCGTAAATCAGAGTTGATGACTTGTCTACATGGGTTATTACGTGTATTTAGAAGATATAAATTAAAACGACCGTAGATTTTTAAAAAGAAATTAAAAGAAGTACTTTCTACTAGACCAATTAATTTAATTAAAGGTTTAGATGAGATGATATCTTGATCCTTTGTTCCATTTTTTTTTATTATTCTAAAATAGTCTATTTCACTCCTCAGATTTTTGCATAAAAAATTATGTTAGTCCTTTTTTATTCTTTTTTTTTTTAACTTATTTAACAGATATTTAGACATGTTTGTTCATTTACGTTATCTAAATCTTTTGTTTGAAGCCGTAGTAGGTCAAGTTTCAAATATTCAAGTTATATATATCTAGATTCTTGTTAAATGACTAATAAAAAAAATTAACAATCATATATATATATACACACACATAAATATGTCAAACTTAGGGACTTAAACAGAATTTTGGAATAGAAGAAATTTTAGGTTGAAAATAGGATTTAAACTTAATTCAAATTCTCCATATTGATTAAAAGTATGACATGGGTTAAAATTTGTCTATGACCATTTACATCAATTGATTAAAAGTACTTATCTTTAAATAAATATTAGTAGGAAAAATAAACCAAATTCTACTCATGAACTTGAAATGTTGGTATCAATTTTTACCATAAACTTTCAATTTTATCAAATTGAACTATAAACTTAAACATGTGTTTCAATTGTCTCCCTATGTTCATCCCCACCCACTATTTTTTCTATATATATATAAGCAACGTCTTTCAAAACTGATTAATTTTAACAAAAATCTATCCTTCTACCAAAAGTAAACACAATCCACGAACAAAATTGACGATGGAATAAATTTTTGAAAATCGACAAATTTCAATGAAAGTTAAGCTTTTATCATTTTTCTTTGAACTTCACTAACTTTGTACAAGCATAAGTTTTATGTTCTCATTAAATGCACATATCAATATTATTATTGACAAACACATCTGACCTATTGGTCAAGGTTGATTCGGACAAAGAGACGACGTGATTTTTATATTGAAGGTTATAGTTTAAGATTAATTTCACACTGATCAAATATAATAAGATCACGAGAGCTGTTTACTAAAAAAAAGGCCCAATCACAAGGGTTTAGTGATAGTAATAACCTACATATCTACATAAACAACATACCAATTTCACCAAAGCAATCAATTACAAACTAAGGAAAAATGACGAACGCCGCCATCCCACCTAGCGGAAAGGAGGTGGTGCCATTTCACGGACGAAATCCGGTGGCCACGGAGCTAATAATTTAACTTCTGCCAACTGTTCACTCGATCCTTCTTCTTGTTCAACTTTCTCCAATTTTCGTTGCTTCATCTTCGTGGGTTGTAAGGAATGTAGATATTGGTGAGCTACAAAAGGGTTGTGTTTCTTTTCCGACGGTGGCGGTGGCGGAGACTGATAAAGAGGAGGTGGGTTGTGAGGCCGTTTGAGAGGAGAAAAGTAGATGAAGTTTCCAGTCACCGGCGGGAAGGTTTCAGAGAGAAACAATAGTAGTAAAAAAGCAAACAGAAGAGAGACCACTGAAGAAGAAGGAGAATCCATAATCCAAGAAAATGGGTGATGGATAAAAGTGAAGATGGTGCATGCCCTAATATAAACTACCCCTCAGTTTGACTCACAACGAGAAACGTGTCTGTTAGACAAATTATTTGAGGAAACCACCACCACCTTGTAGCCTACGCCGTTGGATGTTGGAAAGAGAAACTGTAAAAGTGTTTTCAATAATTTTGTATCCCGTAGTTATTAGGAGCATGAAGATTCTCAAAATCTATATCCTATTATATTAAAACAGCAATCACGTTATAGCGACTTTATTGAATAATTTTTCGAGCTGAGACATGTTGCAATTTATACAAAAAAAATTAAATAAGTAATGGAGGATAAAGAGGTAGCTAAGTGAATAACGTTACTCACTACTCAAATATTAAAATGTGTGATTTTCAAACAGAATACGAACTCAATTTTAACTGAGGACAAATATATCCCTTTCCCTATGGTCGTTTTTTCTTCGATTAATTTTTGTTAATGAAGACTTTGACTTGATCAATAAAGTTTATTTAATTCAAAGAAAATTGGATGGAAATTTATTTACACGTTAATCAATCTTATTCAATTTCTATTGCCTGACGTAGCTAGGTTGTATAATTTCTTCATTTAGATTATGTGTCTACAATTGATTTTTGTTCACTTTGACTAGACTTTAATGTTTAAATTATTCGTTTTGATTTAATGTAGTATATGAAATCAATCTATTTAGATCAATTTGGTCAAAGTTTATAGTTATTGCATATTTTGATATCATTTTTTACCATCTGGTTAAAAAGATACATGAAGATGAAGTAAATTTAATTTGGGTGGATGTGGGCTTTAATTTGGTTTGATTTGATTTTTGTCCTTTAAAGTTTTGGGTGGGCTTGTCTTTGTGTTGATTTTGTTGGCTTGTTTAGAAATATTGAATTTTAATTTTCATTCCATCGAAAGCACGAGTTTTGACATTTGTGTCCTCTTAATGTATAATATATGATTCAGTGACAAGTTGGCCTTTAAGAAAACAAATATAAAAATTAAGATAGTTTCACCTTGACCTTCATATGAAAAAAAAAAAAAAAAGAAGAAGAAGAAAAACTCAGAAGTAAATCTTTTCAAAAAAAAAAAAAAAAAAAACTCAGAAGTAAAATCTTTAAGATGAAGATTTAGGTTTAGGAACAAGTTAATTCTCAACCATGAAATGATTTTTAAAAACAATTCTGCAACTCTTCTGTTTGGACAGAAAACGAACCTTCTGAAAAAAATGTTTGAATTTTTTTTTATTGTACTTTTCATTCTTGTGTTGTATATTGTTGAAATAAGGGTGATTTATATCGGACTTTTTTTTATTAAAATTGTACTTTTTAAAACTTATTACAATAATAAGATTATTTGGAAACTTATTATTACAATATTGTAGTTTTTTTTCCACGTCAATAGGTCGTCTCTTGAAGAGACGACCTGATGACGTGGCACGCCATCTGCCCAATAAATTAAAAAAAAAAATAAAAAAAATCAGTAGGTCAAAAAAAAAAAAAAACTCTCCGAAAATAGATCGTCTCTTGAAGAGATGATCTATTAACTCGAGTTAACGCAGGTCGTCTCTTTAAGAGACGACCTGCACACATTTTACCATCATTTCATTTATGGCAAGTTGGTGAGTTAGCCACCCAGTCATGTGAGAGGTCCCTGGTTCGAGACTGCTGATTGGTTTTTTCTTTTCTTTTATTTTTTTTTTCAATCGTTTTTTTTTCCGTTTTTCTCTCAGTTTTTTTCCTTCCCATTTCAAAAAAACAAATAAAAAGAAAAGGATCGAAGTTTATTTTATTTTTTGAAAAACAATTGAAAGGGTAAGGGAAAAAATTGAGAGAAAAACGAAAAAAAAAAAAAAAACAAAAAACGATTGGAAACAAAAAGAAAATAAGAAAATAAGAAGAAAAAAAAGGTTAGCAGGCTTGTTTATTTTATTTTTTGAAAAAAAATTGAAATGGGAAGGAAAAAAAAAATAAAAATGGGAAGGAAAAAAACTGAGAGAAACGGAAAAAAAAACGATTGAAAAAAAAAATAAAAGAAAAGAAAAAATCAATCAGCAGGCTCGAACCAAGCCTCTCACATGACTGGGTGGCTAACTCACCAACTTGCCATAAATGAAATGATGGTAAAATGTGTGCAGGTCGTCTCTTAAAGAGACGACCTGCGTTAACCCGAGTTAATAGATCGTCTCTTCAAGAGACGATCTATTTTCGAAGCGTTTTTTTTTTAATTTGAATGTAGGTCGTCTCTTCAAGAGACGACCTACTGATTTTTTTATTTTTTTTTAATTTATTGGGCAGATGGCGTGCCACGTCATCAGGTCGTCTCTTCAAGAGACGACCTATTGACGTGGAAAAAAAACTACAATATTGTAATAATAAGTTTCTAAATAATCTTATTATTGTAATAAGTTTTAAAAAGTACAATTTTAATAAAAAAAGTCCGATTTATATCTACCTCATTTTCTTTGTAAATGTATTGTGGGCTTATTTTTTCCACTTGGGTCATTGTCTTTCTCGGTTTATATCTGCCTCATTCATTAGGTTGGGGCGTGAGTCTTTGGCATGCTGCTTGTATAAATAGCAGCTTTATTCCTAGGGTTTTTTCAGACCTTCATTCGACTCTTTTGGTTTCCTGTACCTCTCGAATCCCCTTTCTTCCGATTGTCCGCTTGCTCTGTAAATCGGTGTGCATGCATAAAGATGAATAAGGAAATATTTGATTCAAAGTGGATAATGTAGGCTAGTCCGAACCACTATAAACATGGTGTTGCTCTTCCTTTTACTCTATTCTCTTTATATTGCTTTTGTTTTGATTTACTTGATTGTTTTGGGCATTTTGTTCGAGTTTGTACATTCTCTGGTTTGGGATTTTACAAATTGGTATCAGAGCTTTGGTTTGAGTGGGATTCGTTTCTCGATTTGTGCCTCACGTTTTTGTGCATTTTTTTCCTTCCTCCGTTTGCTTTTGGGTTGTGTTTTGGTCTGTGTAATGGGGTCTCGATCTGAGCTCGACAGATTTGATGGGAAGGGGGTTTTCGACCTTTGGAAGAAAAAAATGAAGGCATTGTTCGTTCAACAAAAGGTGGTGAGAGCCCTTGAGGATCCAAGTAGGTTGCCCCTACTATGACTGAGGATGATAAACGTGAGATGTTTGACATTGCTTATAGTACTATCATTTTGTACTTAGGTGACAATGTGTTGAGAAGAGTCAGTAGCATTGAAAATGTGTCTGATTTATGGAATGCACTCGATATAATATGTACATGTCTAAGACTCTTAGCAATAAAATCTATCTTAAAGAAAGGTTGTTTGGATATAAAATGGATCCGTCTAAGAGTTTAGAGGAAAATCTTGATGAGTTCAACAAAATATGTATGGATTTAATAAATTCAAGTGAGAAATTGGATAGTAAGAACCAAGCTGTTATACTCCTTAATTCGTTGCCTGAAAAATATAAGGAGGTTAAAAGTGCTATTAAATATGGTAGGGACACCTTAACCATTGATATTGTTCTTAGTTCATTAAGGTCAAGGGAACTTGAGATTAGAACTGAAAGAAAAGATTGAGCGGCAGTTTTTACTGAAGGAAAACAGTCCAAGGGTCAAAGTTCTAAGAAATCTAAGAATACCTCTAAGTCTAATCCCAAGAATAATTCTAAAGAGAAAATGACTTGTAACTACTACTGTAAAGAGGGTCATACTAAGTATGAATGTCCTATACTTAGAAAGAAGGGAAAATTACCTGTTAGAAAAGAGAATAAAGTGTCTGCAAATGTGTTAGAAGGGTATGAGTCAGCTGAAGTTTTAATGTTTAGTGAATCCTATTTGAATGATGATTGGATTATGGACTCTAGATGTACTTTTCATATGACACCAAATAGACATTATTTCTCTGATTTTGATGCTTTGAATGGTGGTAAAGTTATTATGGGGAATGATCAGAGGTGTGAAATTAAAGGAATTGGTTCTGTTAAATTTGAAATGCTTGATGGTACTGCTATTGTTTTATCTTCTGTTCGGTATGTGCCTAGATTGTAGGGGTGAGCAAGAAAAGCCGAAAAACCGAGTCAAAGGTCGGGTTTTTTATAAACTCGGTCGGGGTCGGTTCTATATTTCTGAAAAACCGATCTTTCGGTCGGTCGGCTCGCCCAAAAGAGGCAAGAACCGACGGAACCGACTGAAAAAAAAAAGAAGATAAAGCGTCTGAGTTGACGCTGCTACAGGCAGCGCGCTGCCTACAACAGCCCTTCCCAAGGAAAAATTAAACATTTTTTTTTCAATTTATTTAATCTTTCGTATCTCAATCTCTCTCTCACACTCTTTTTTCTATTTTTTTTTTCTTCAAACCCTCTCAGATTTTTCTCTTCTTTCTTTTCATCTCATTCTTCTTTCTTTTTCAGCTTTCTCTTTTCACTCTTAGTATCTCTTTTATCTTTCAGCCATCAACAAGTATTTTCACCTCGCCGGAATGAGGTCCTTTCTTCGTCGGAGATTAGCGCCACACGGACCGTCATGGTGTTTTTTTCTTCTCCGTTCTTTCTTTCTCCTTCATCTCTTTCTCCGTTCTTTCTTCTTGTAAGTATCGCCCTCACTTCTCCGTTTTTCTTTCTCATTCACCTCGCCGGAACAACGACGACATCTCTTTACCGGAACTTCTAAAACCAACCGATGTTTGCTCGTGGTCGGTCGATCGGTTCCATAAAGCTTCCAAAACCGACATCCACCGACCGACTAAATCTAAGGTATCGGTGGTCGTGTCGGTTTGATTCCAAAACCGATGTCGACCGACCGATGCTCACCCCTACTAGATTGAAAAGAAACTTGATATCCTTGGGTACTTTAGATAAGGTTGGTCTCACTTTATAAATCTGAAAATGGCATTCTGTTGGTAACTAGAGATTCTTCTGTTAAATTGAAAGGAGTTTTGAAAAATGGTTTGTATGTTCTTGAGGGATATGTTGTTGTTGGGTGTGCTAATTTGGTGATGAATGATAATGATAAATTCTCAAAGCTTTGGCATAAAAGAATGACACATATTAGTAATAAAGGTCTTGATTGCTTGTTTAGACAAGGTTTCATAGGCAAAAGCAAACCTTCTGAGATTACATTCTGTGAGCATTGCATATTAGATAAATGCGCTAGATTGAGCTTTAAGAAAGGAACTCATAAAACTACAACCAAGTTAGAGTAGGCGCATTCTGATTTATGGGGTCCATCTAGAGTTAAAACTCATGGAGGTGCTCAATATTATCTCTTGCTTGTTGATGATTATTCAAGAAAATTGTGGATATACTTGCTCAAAACTAAGGATGAAACTTTTGCTAAATTTGTTGAATGGAAAACTTATGTTGAAAACCAGTTTGGGAATAAGATTAAGACTTTAAGAACTGATAATGGTTTAGAGTTTTAAAATGAAAGCTTCAATGATTTGTGTAAAAAGTATGGAATACTTAGACATTTGACCATGCCAGGAACCCCTCAACAAAATAGGATAGTAGAACGGTATAATATATAGAACCATACTAGATAAGGTTAGATGTATGTTTTCCAATTCAAACCTACCTAAATCATTTTGGGGGGAAGCAATTACTACAGCCATATACCTTATCAATCGTAGCCCATCTTCAGCTTTGAATTTTAAAACCCCTTAAGAAATATGGGTATGCAAACCACCTAAATTAGACCACTTAAGAACCTTTGGTTGTGTAGCCTATGCACGTTTAAAACAAGGGAAGCTTGATCCTAGAGCCAAAAAATGTATCTTCATCAGTTACCCTCAAGGGGTCAAAGGTTACAAATTGTGGTCCTTAGAGAAAGGAGATAAAAAATATTTGTGATTCGAGATGTTACCTTTAATGAAGATCTAATGTCATGGAAAAACTTAGAAGAAGCTACTGAAAATGAAACACAAAAATTTGAAATTGAGCTTGTTAACCTGAATTCTGAAACATTAAGGCAAAATCTAGTCAATTCATCTGAACCTATTGATGAAATGCCTCAAAAGTTTGAAGAAATTCAAATTGAAAATGTTGAACCAGCTTTAGAGGGTGAAACCTCTTCACCTGTTTTGAATCAAGCTCCATCTCAACTTGAAAATTATCAACTTGCAAGGGCTAAGAGGGTGATATAACCCCCCTTTAGATTTGATGAAGCTGATTATGTTGGATTTGCTTTGAATTGCTTTGATGATGTGAATCATTTTGAACCAAACATATATAAACAAGCCATTAATTATGTTGATGCTGAAAAATGGAAAGAAGCTATGGATAGGGAAATGGATTCTCTTCATGGAAATTGCACATGGAAACTTGTCGATAGGCCCTCTAATGAGAAAGTGATTGACTGTAAATGGTTGTTTAAAATTAAATCGGTTATTAAAGGTTTTGATCAACCTAGATATAAAGCTAGACTTGTGGCTAAAGGTTTCACACAAGAGGAGGGGATTGATTATAATGAAGTATTCTCTCCAGTAGTTAGACATGCTTCAATTAGAGTCCTTTTGTCTATGGTTGTTAAATATAACTTGTAACTTGAACAAATGGATGTTACTACTGCTTTCTTGTATGGAACCTTGGATGAAAACATCTATATGAAACAACCTCCCGGTCATAAAGAATTTGATAAAAGAAATATGGTTTGTCATTAGCAAAAATCTATATATGGTTTGAAACAGTCTCCAAGGCAGTGGAATAAATGCTTTGATTCTTTTATCACTTCTATTGGTTTTGTGAGGAACTCATATGATCCATGTGTTTATAAAAGAGTGGTTGATAAAGATGGGTTTGTGTTGCTTCTGTTGTATGTGGATGATATACTTATTGCATCTAATTCTGGTTTGGAAGTTAAGAAAATTAAACTCCAATTGGGCGGTCAATTTGAAATGAATGAGTTAGGAGTTGCTAAGAAAACATCGGGTATGGAATTGGTTAGAGACCGAATTCAGCATACTTTGTTTATCTCTCAGTTGGATTACTTGAGTAAAATTGTGAAGAAATTTAATATGGAAAATGCCAAACCGGTCAAAACTCCATTGGCCCAATATTTTAAGCTTTCTGCAGCTCAATGTCCTGTTGAATTGAATGATGTTAATGAAATGGAGTTGTTTCCATATGCTAATTTAGTTGGTAGCCTCATGTATAGCATGGTTACTTGTCGTCCTGATTTAGCATATTCGATGAGCATGCATGGTAAGTCGTTATATGAGTAATCCGGGCAAAGCCCATTTGGAAGCATCTACATGGATCTTGAGATATGTTAAAGGCTCTTTAACTAAGGGTCCATTGTATTCTAAAGATTCTGAATTTGATGATGATATTATTTCTGGGTTTGTGGATTCTGATTATGCTGTTGATCTTGATAAAAGACGATCTCTTATAGGGTATGTTTTCTTACTGTTTGGTAATATTGTAAGTTGGAAGTGTACCTTGCAGAGTGTTGTTGCGCTTTCTTAGCTTCTACCAAGGCTGAATATATTGCCTTGGCTGAAGCTGAGAAAGAGTCAGTATGGTTAAAAGGCTTGGTTTCTGAAATGTGTTGTCCTTGTTCTATTAAAATACATTGTGATAGTCAGAGTGCTCTTGCATTGGCTAAAAATCCAGCTTTTCATGATCGCTCTAAGCACATTGACGTGTGTTTTCACTACGTTAAAGATGTTATGCAAAACAAGGAAGTTTGTTTAGCCAAGATTGATTCTATCCATAATCGTGTAGATTTATTAACTAAGGTGCTTGCTTCTGGTAGGTTTGAATACTTGACGATGTTGCTCAAATTTGGAGTCGGCTGAGATGCCCGCCCAATTGAAACTGAATACTGAATCAGGGATTTTCTTCTTCTCTTTGTGATAATGGCTCAGATATGCATCAAGAGGGTGATTGTTGAAATAAGGGTGATTTATATCTGCCCATTTTCTTTGTAAATGTATTGTGGGCTTATTTTTTCCACTTGGGTCATTGTCCTTCTCGATTTATTTTTTACCATTGAGATGAGCTTCATTTTGTAATGGGCTTTTGGCTATTCATCAGATTGGGGTGTGAGTCTTTGGCATGCTGCTTGTATAAATAGCAGCTTTATTCCTACAGTTTTTTCAGACATTCATTCGGTTCTTTTGGTTTCCCTTACCTCTCTCGAATCCCCTTTCTTCCAATTGCCCGCTTGCTCTATAAATCGGTGTGCATTCATAAAGATGAATAAGGAAAATTAATCTCTGATTCAAAGTGGATGTAGGCTAGTCCGAACCACTATAAACACGATGTTGCTCTCTTCCTTTTACTCTCTTCTCTTTTTATTGCTTTTGTTCCGATTTACTTGATTGTTTTGGGCATTTTGTTTGAGTAATTTGTACATCCTGTGGTTTGGGATTTTACATATATAATAATTCAAGGTTACAACTAATTGTTATCTAATTAAATTTTAGCCAATCTGAATATAGTTTAATTAGTTAAGGGAAAGACAACAACGAGACATCTCAACCCCAACAAACTACATCCACCTCAGCTATCAACTCGGATTCAACACAAGCACAAACAACAACCAACCCTCCAACTTGTTGGAATAAACACTATATTCTAAAAATCAATTATCCTCTCTCCTATGAACCTAATAGGAAATTAGTAAGTAGAAACAAAATAATAAGCATTGTTAAGGACGAGGACACGACACAAATCTCCCCAATGGTATGATATTGTCCACTTTGGGCATAAGCCCTCATGGCTTTGCTTTTGGTTCCACCCAAAAGGCCTCATATCAATGGAGATACTTATCCTCCCTTATAATCTCATAATCATCCCCTTAGCCAATGTGGGACTTTTGGTTGCACCCCCAATTCCCAACAATCCTCCCCTCGAACAAAGTAACATAGACGAGCCTCCGTTCAAATAGTCATCTATCCGTCCATATCTCCTTTCTTACGGAGGAGTTTGCTCTTAGAGCCAGATTACAGATTCTATCCGTCCAAATCACCGTTCATACGGAGGAGTTTGCTCTTAGAGCCAGATTACGAATTCGGAGTTTGGAGATATGGACGGATAGATGACTATTTGAACGGAGGCACGTCTGTGTTACTTTGTTCGAGGGGAGGATTGTTGGGAATTGGGGGTGCAACCAAAAGTCCCACATTGGCTAGATAAGGGGATGATCATGGGATTATAAGGGAGGATAAGTATCTCCATTGATATGAGGCCTTTTGGGTGGAACCAAAAGCAAAGCCATGAGGGCTTATGCCCAAAGTGGACAATATCATACCATTGTGGAGATTTGTGTCGTGTCCTCGTCCTTAACAAGTGGTATCAGAGCTACGAACCCCGTTAGTGAACCACGTATATCTGTGTGTTGTTTCTCTTTGCCCTTTCATTGTTGTTACGTTGATTACTATTTTCTGCCTTAACAAGCATGTACAATCACAGGACACCAACAATTTTAACGTGGAAAAACCTCCATAATTAAAGCAAGGAGTAAAAAACCATGGATCGAGAAGTCAAAAACTCCACTATAATCAAGAATGGGGTTACAACGAGTTTTCTCTAGATACAACTAGCTAGAGACATACAATAATGAATATTTCAAGATAACAATCTTGGCAACAAACGACAAGAGATCAAATAAGAAAGATATCTCACTCAAGTGGAAATCAACAACCCACTGCAATCTGATTGTAGGCAGCTTCAAAAGAAAACTCTACCGATCAGATTGAAAACCCTTGTGTTAGGAACACGCTGTCAAAATTTCAGCTCGATCGGACTACAGATCGACCTTCGAAAAGCTGAAATACTACACTGGACGGATGCTTTTTCTTTTCTCTTTTTCTTTCTGTTTTTTCTCTGCCGTTTCTCTCTCCTTTTACTGTGCATAACTGGCGGCTGTAAGTTTTATTAAAAGGCAAAGGCGTGGCCCTAATGGGCGGCTTTCTCCATATAAACTTTATAAAGTGAAAATAACCCAACACAGTAGCTTTTCAGCCAATTCACAGTAAACTCTCCAGCTGACTTAGAGACAATCCTACCTGAACAAACTATTCCTAAACTTAAGGCAATCCCCATATGGCAGTGTATAGCCTTTTCTTTTGATTGCTTTTTCTTTATTTTGATCACCTTAGTTTATCTGTTATTAACAACATTCCTTTTGTGTATTTTCTCCTCTCATGGCAAGGAGAAGTTTGTATTTATAACAGACATGTAAAGCACCCAGAATTAACGAAATTTGAATCTACTAAAAACATTTCCAAATTGCTTTCTGTTTGAGAATTAGTTTTAGTGACAGCCTCTTCAAATTTATGGGTTGAAATATATATCATTGACTAAATTGAAATATATATCAAATTTATGGGTTCAAATTTACGGGTTAACTACATGTTGTTGAACAAAAAAAAAAATTGTGAGTTATATTTAAAAAATTAATTGTTAGGGACAACATTAGTCTTACATATCTGATATTGTCCATTTTGAACATAAACCCTTGTAGCCTATGAAGCACGGATATGTAAAAATGGCTGGGGAATCTGTGTCGGACACGTGTTGGACACGGATACGTCCGGACACGCGCCGGACACGTGTCGGACATGCAAAAATCCGTGTCCCTTTTTTTTTTTTTTTCTTAAATCGGACACGTGCGGACACGCTCGGATACGCAAATCGGACACGTCTGGCCGTCCAAATGTCTGTTTACGGGAAGAAAAAAAAAAGAAGAAAAGAGGAGAAAAAGAATTTGAACCCAACGAACCTCATAATCGCAAAAGCTCCCCAACCTTTTTTCTTCTCCAGCCACGATCTCCCTCTTCGGCGGCGCCGCTGCCGCCGTCTTTGCCGTCGCCGCCGCCGTCAAAAAGTTAAGCGTTGGAGGACGGAGGTAGAGAGAGGGAGAGATGGAGGGAGAATCGGAGAAGAGAGGAAAGCAGAATCGAGGGGGGTGGGGGTCTGGGGAGGGTTTAGGGCTTATAGATTTTATTTGGTGGGCTGGGCTTTTAATGGGTATTTTGTGGCCGATTGTTTTTTTTTTTTTTTTAAATCTTTATTGAGTTGGGTATCATTTATGTATATTGAAAATTTAAACTAAATTCAATAGCTAGTTAAATTTTCATTCATGTTTTTTTTTTTTTTAAATTTTAAATATTTTTAGTAGTTAGTAAAAAAAACTAAAGTATTTTGGATTTAATCTTTTAATATATCTAAATAAAAATAATAAAAAAATAACGTATCCTCGATGTATCCGTATCCTACATTTTCAGAAATTGACGTATCGTCGTGTCCTATCGTGTCCGTGTCCCGTATCCGTGTCCGTGTCCGTGCTTCTTAGCTTGTAGCTTTGTTTTGGGTTTCATCCAAAATTCCTCATACCAATAGAGATGTGTATTGTCTCACATATATACCTATCATCATTTTCATATCTAATCAATGTAAAACTTTGGTCGCATTCCCAACAATCCTCTTCTCAAACAAACAATTAATGAAAGGGAGTAACGTAAAGAAAACAACCAATTTTTTTTTTTCCCTTTTGAAAAATTATTCTAACAAATAAGTTTTCTGTATTGTTAAAAAAAAGCAAAAAAAAAAAAAAAAAAAAAAAAAAAAAAAAAACTCATGTATCTTACATATTGTGAGTTCTCCACATATCTTTTCAATGTGAGATCCTCAATATGCCCCTCAAGATGGTGCCTCTTTGGGTTCACCATTCTTGGATGGGATCCCAATTTTTTTTCTTGGACCGAATACCCGTTTGGGTTTCATGGGCTCTAATACCATATTAGATTATATGGGCTTCCATCTCAAAACCAATTGGCAATGAGTGGACTAACTCATGTATCTTATATATTGTGAGTTCTCCACCTATCTTTTCAATGTGGGATCCTCAACATGCCCCTCAAGATGGTGCCTCTTTGGGTTCACCATTCTTGGATGGGATCCCAATTTTTTTTCTTGGACCGAATACCCGTTTGGGTTTAATGGGCTCTGATACCATATTAGATAACATGGGGTTCCATCTCAAAACCAATTGGCTATGAGTGGAGTAACTCATGTATCTTATATATTGTGAGTTCTCCACTTATCTAATAGTTTTTATTATTATCAGTTTCCTTTTATTTACATATCTTTGGTGATTTTTATATTTCAATAACGGTAAAGGTGGGGATAGAACCATGAACTGAGATGGTAATTGACACCTTTTATTCATTGTTCGAATGGGCTATATCTTTGGTTGGCTGTAGGCTAATAGTGTTATGAATTTTGCTAGCTGAATCATTAGTAATGCTGATGTGTAATTAACTCTTTGAATAACACTATAAAAAGTGTGTCTCAATCTCTTCTCTTTGCTTAGCTTTTTGATTATACTCTGTTGAAATCGCGCGGCTACTGTTTTTATGGTTTATTGAATATAATGCTTGAAGTTTGTTCTGATTTAATTGATTGTTGAACTGGGCTGTTGGGTTGCTGAATCCGTGGGTTTAAAATATCATATAGCAACTTTCAAATGGTACATATTAAAGAGCAATGGTTGTGAATAATTGCTTTGACAGCAGATTTGATAATTAATGGATCACATTATGTACGATGTCTAAGTTTTTTGAGAATATAATCTTATTATTGAATTAGATATATAACAAAACACAAATTTTATTAATATATGAACTTGCCATATAAAAAACAATCACTTAAGTTGGTAAAAGAAATCCAACAATGAACATTATTGAAACTTGAAAATAGCAAACGGGGGCAGCGGCTGCATGTTTAGTAGGATCAAGGGCAAGGGCAAAGCAAAGGCTAATCTCCTTTCTGCAAGAAAAATGGAACTTTTATCATCCTTAATTCACAGAAAATAACAGTTAACATATCTATTTTTTTATCTCGAACAAAATGAGAATTGATCTATAACTCAATGGAAGCAATAGGAAGAGAAGAGCCATTTTATTAATTGGAGTCCAAGCATAAGAATTAAAAACCCAGAAATTACATCTTCCACAAAAGAACAAAGCTAATGAATTTACCTAATCGATGATGTTAGAAGGGAGGTGGAGGCGATTTACGAGTGGAACTTCTTGGCCATTGGAACCTGGGAGGCGGCGGTGGCGGCGGCGAACGTGAGGGCCATCTCCTTCTCCTTGTTTGCAGTTCATATTGATACGGCGGAAGTGGCGGTGGCGGAACAATGTTTGTGTGGTAAAGAGAAGGCAGTGGGTGAGGGCGAGCGGCGGATGCGGAGGGAATTTGGAAGCTGAGAGAGAGGATTAATGCAACTAAAACAAAGCCCATTATTCGAAACTCCATTTTCTTTTTGGTTTCGAATTCATGGATGGGGTTTTGCTTTATAATGCCACTGTTCACACGAGATTTCGGAGAGAGAAATTTGATTCGTGAAACTACTTGTATGTATTGATTTCTGTATAAGTGTAGTGGATTACAGTCTCTAGTTACAACCTTTGATGCTTTCTCTCACAATTTCAAGTTGGCTTGATCTACAGAGCCTTCAAGAAGCTTCGGTCTAGAAGGTTTGTTCTTCAGAAGGATTTGGATTCTTCTAGATGGATCGAGGTAAACTTCAGTCTTCAGGTCTGCAGGAGGTTCAGAGCTTCAGTCTTCGATTTGGTAGGAGGACTTGAAGAGGATCTGAACTTCGATCTTCAGTTTTGTGGTGAGATTGGAAGATGATCGGAGCTTCGTTCTTCAATTATGCGACAGGATTTGGAGAGGATCTGAGCTTTGATCTTCACTTTGCTGCGAGATTTGAAGAGGATCTTAGCTTCGTTCTTCAGTTTTGCGGCAGGATTTGAGGGTGATCGAAACCTTGTTCTTCAGTTCTGTAGCTGAATCTGGCGAGGATCTGAGCTTTGATCTTTGATTCTGCAATGGGTTTTGAAGAGGATCTGAACTTCGTTCTTCAGTTCTGTGTCGGGATTTGAAGATGATCAGAGTCTTGTTCTTCGGTTCTGCAGAAGGAGCTTCATGAAATTAGCATATTTTAATTTCACGAACTTAGACAATTACTTGAAGAAAATTTTCTATGCCAACAGCCACAAACCAACTATTCCGGCTGCTTGACCTTCTGCGCGTCAATGGAATTTGGAAGATAGCTTAAGTTTCTCTCTCTCTCTCTCATATTAGAATTATTATTATTATTTTTTTTTTTTGAGTACATCAACATTGGGGGTTGGGGGATTCGAACCTCTGATCTCATGGTTGATGGTACATGCCAATTACCGCTGAGCTAAGCTCACTTTGGCTATTAGAATTATTTTGAGGTGACTACAAAACGAAACTCAACTTGACTCTACTTTATAATTTGGCTAAATTATAAAAAATACCCCTGAACTATGGGATTTGTTTCATAAATACCTCTGAACTTTGAAAAGTTTCAAAAATATCCCTGAACTTTGAAAAATATTTCAAAAATACCCTTGCCGTTAATTTTTGAATGGAAACCGTTAGAATTTACGATGAGAGGAGGAAAAAAGAAGAAGCATTTTTCAATAAGGGTATTTTTTAAATTTTTTTGAAAGTTCAAGGATATTTTTTAAACTGAAACTTTAACGGTTTTCTATCCAAAAATTAATGGTAAGGGTATTTTTTAAACATTTTTCAAAGTTCAATGGTATTTTTGAAACTTTTTAAAGTTCAGGGACATTTTTGAAACAAACCCCATAGTTTAGGGATATTTTTTATAATTCGCATTTTGCCCAAATTCACGATGCTTTTTTCGGAGGGAGATGTCCATTGTTCCCAACAATTTTCTTTCAAAAATAATTCTTTAATATTGTTATATATCACATTATTATTTTTTTTTTCTTTTTTGAAGAAAAAGATTCACAATATCACATTGATCTTAAATCTATCCTAACTTAACAGTCACTCCGAACATAATTCAACTAGTTAAGTCAAATATTTGAATCTCCACACAACACAAGTTAAACTTAAAAAAAAAAAATCGATATCATTTCTTTAATTTTTCTTCACTTTTGGTTCATATAAAATTATATATTCATGCATGAACAAAACTTGACTGCATACTTTACCCCATTAAAATATTCTGATAACTAAGAAAGAAAAAGATAGAAAATGAAAAAACTTTTTTATCTCTCCTAATTGTCAACATTTGAATGATGGTATGTAGGTTAGATATCGATATGTAGCCAAGTTTTTTCGTTCATGTATCCCGACACCGACCGTTTAAAGAGGATTTCATAATTGATAAATATATGGGGATGGATTTGTCGTTTATGAAACCACCAATATACTTCGTCAGCTCCTCAATAAAGGAATCCCTCTCTCTCTCTCTCCTCCTTGGTTAAAAGAGAGAGAACTGTATTTTTCTTTTTCTTTTTTCTTTTGAATTCATAAGAACAAGCCTTCAAGAGATGGAGTACGATTCCCGGGCGTTTCATACTAATTAAGGCGAATATAATAACTCTCCATTTTACATTTGCTGAAATAGTAATAACAGAGAGGACGCAAAAATAAATTCAGAGTTTGTAATTCAAAAGCAAGAACCCAATTCATTTAATTAGCTGCATCATGAAAACATTAATACTGTGTTAGAAAGGAGGTGGAGGCGATTTACGGGCCACGACCCTCCTTGGCCAGGGTTTCTTTCCTGGCCTTGGCAGCTGCAGAAGTGACTTCAATTTGTATTTCTTCTTGGCTGGCGGTGGCGGTGCTGAGCCTTGGCTGCAGGGAGGAGTTGGATCGGGGAGTTCTCCGGACAGCGGCGGTGGCGGCGGAGGTTGGTATTCATAAGGCTTGGTGGATGGAGATGGGCGAATGTAATGTGCAGTCAATTTTGAAGGCAGATCTAAAGAAACAAACGCAATGAGAAGGGAGAAAACATAGGACACGAATATTAGAGACCCCATTATTCTCTTTCTATTTCCAAGTTTGGTTTTAGATTTGCCTTTTATATCTGGCCTCTCACACCCACACTATATATGAAAAATATAACAAAATTAGTGATAATAAGAAGGGAGAATATACCAAAATTGACCACTGACTTGGCAAGTTTTTTTCCATTTATTTAAATTACTCATCAAATTATGCCTTTGAATTTTGATAATAATTGTAGTCTCTGCTTTCAACTTGAATAAATGTTGCAGTTTTTTACTATTCGATAGACTATATGTTTTCATTTGAAACTTTTCAATGAAAATACTCTCAGGTGTATTTAGTGAATCTAAAACAGATATTTAGTGGAAAAATCAACGGATTTATTATTTTTTTTAAAATGACATTAGATATTTTTTTGGGTTGAAATTTGTCAATTTTGACAAGTTTATTCAATTTTTTATATTAGGAGATTTTTTTTGACAGATTATATTAGGAGATTGGTTAGATATAATTTGGTGAAAAGCTTGACTTTTATTAATATTAGTGACTAACAAAATGCTTAAGTTTAATTAGGATTCAATACGATAAAATATTTGAGAGCTCATAATTAAAAATGATACAACATGCTACTTTTAGGAATAAAAAATGATTTTTTTTTTCATAAAAAGAAAAAACTTGGATTAATTACTTGAAGATGAGTCATGTTCATTCTTTTTCTCTCTCTTAATAATGGAGTTTGAATAATTTTCTTACCAAATTTCAGTATATAACTTTTTTCTTCCTTTAATTCAAATAAGAAGATAAATTCAAACTCTCCGGCTGCTTGACCCTCCCTCTGCACGTCCACCAAGGGAGAAATTATGGAGTTTGGTCGACAGGTAGCTTACGTGGCCAAATTTATTTAAAGGACCACTTGAGAGTATACTATCAAATCATACTATGGCATGCCAATAATAGATCACAACTTGACTACATGTGGGCTTTTAAAAATCAAACCATGAGTCTAAAAGGAAAAAAAAATGCAAACCATGGATTCTTATTATCCCACCTCCAATCATATACCATATAGAATCAAAAAGACTAAATATAGTGTAGAGATGGTTAGAGATTAATAATCATTTCAATGGTGACAAAAATGAAAGAGCAAAAAAAGGACGGAAAAATATGATCTCCAATTTAGATTTGCTGAAATGGTAACAAAAAAGGACGGTGTAGCCACCTATTTTTGCCCGGTGTAAGACCCATTTTAGTCACCTAACATTTAGATATACATATGATATATTAGTTATTTGATTTTGAAATATTTTGATGGAGAAGAAAGCTTGAAGTGAAAAAGAAATAAAAGTAAATTAGAAAGTTGGAGAGTTGAAAATTGAAAATTGTGAAGTACCAATTGTCAAAAAAATAAATAAATAAATAAATAAGGCCCCGTTTGATAACCATTTGGTTTTTGGTTTTTGGTTTTTGAAAATTAAGTTTATAAATCCTACTTCCACTAATAAATTTCTTTGTTTTGCTAATACCTTTCTTTCCTTGTTTTTAAAAACCAAGCAAATTTTGAAAACTAAAAAAAGTAGTTTTCAAAAACTTGTTTTTGTTTTTAGAATTTGACTAGGAATTCAAATGTGTCATTGGCAAATATGAAAACCATGGTAGGGAAATTGGTAGAAAACAAGCCTAATTTCTGAAAACCAAAAACCAAAAACCAAATGGTTATCAAACGGGGCCTAAATAATTGGGAAATGGAAAAGTAAAGAAGAAGATGAATAGTAAAGAATTGGAAAAGTTGAAATATTTTATTGTTGAAAAGTACAATGAGGGTACATAAGAGTTAAAGAGGGGAGAGAAAATCCTATTGGGTATTGAATTTGGCTTGGATCATTGGAATTAATGAGTATGACGATGATTTAAAAGTGTAATTAAGAAACTACTCAAATTATGTCCAAATTAATTCAGGACAAGTAGAGGTCGGGTTGACTAATTACGAGATGAAAGTCTCACCAATAATGTTTGTGAGTGGTTACTTTACCGAATTTTCTATTATTTTACTCATTAGTGAAATTTGAAATGAATAGTGATTTGTGTTACTGTGAAAAATTTGGATATTTGACAATTATGGAGGTTTCAAAGGATTTATATTTATTCCATGAGTTCATTTACTATTTATAGCAATGAATTGAAATGGTGATAAATGACTTATGTTTTTCAATTGAAAATGTAATTTAGTACCATGGAATTGCAAATGATTTGTACTTACATACGATTTTAGCTATATCAATTTACTTCGTTATTATTTGAGTATCAAAGAAGAATTTCTAGAAATCTCTCGATTTTAGTCAAATGACAGAAGTTCAAAATGTTTGAGATAAATTCAAATATTGGGAGTTCTAAAAGTGACTTCACAATGTTAGCTGAGTACATGGATTTTTGAATTTATGTAAGCCAAACCTTGCATATGGTAAATTCAATTATGAAAAATGATCATTGGGTTATGATTTTCAGTTACGAGAACTTGATTTGAAATGTTATGGCTTTTGCGTGGTTTGTGAACTTAGTTTACGAGATACAATTGTTTTTCAAACCACTGGATGATGTACCTATAGTGATTTCCCGATACACTAACGTGAATGTGTTTCCGGAGTGTAGTTATGATATATGAGGTCTTTGGGATCCACTTCGATACACACATAGGCTTTGCCCCGTGTGTCAGGATGCTTTGTCCTTTGGGGGTTGCTCTACGCGCGTATGACTAGTTGCTCTACTATGCACCTTAAGATTACTCTCGGTACATAGTATGACCAGGATTTGCTCTACTATGTACCTTGAGATTACCCAGTACATAGTATGACCAGAGTTTACTCTGCTATGTATCTTGAGATTACTCAATCTATTGTATGACCAATTGCTCTGCTATGCATGGGGATTCGGCCTATGCATAGGATGACTAGTTTTGCTCTGCTATGCGTATTGAGACTACTTTGCGCTAGTATGACTAGTTTTCAGGTACATGTTTAGTGATGGATTTCTTGGCCATGCAAATATGTGTTAAAGTTTACTTTTAAAAGATTCTCATGGTATAAAATATTTTTACTTTGTGTACTTGCAATAGAAGTTACAAGTGTTTCAAGGTTTCTTTCAGAAGCTTATTTTAAATTCTTGTTAATTATCTTTTTATGATTGTCTATGATATTAGTCTCTATAAGTTTATGTTCTTATAAACTTCTACCACTCATTGGGCTTTTTAGCTCACTCTTTCCTTAATATTTTTTAACCAGGTAGCATTTGAGTTTCCGACGAGCTTATCGAGGTCGAGATCTGCCACTAGTCTTATTTAGATTATACATCATTTTGCATGTAAATATAATATTGATGTTTTTGTTTTTATAACTAAAGTGGCTAGCATCATTCTTTAAGTTGTATCATTTGAATTTATATTGAGTTTTAAATTGGGACTTATGTTTTCCATTAGTGGTTTAGGTTTGTGGTTGTGCTGTGGTTGTTGGTTTATGAACTGATTGTTGATTGTGGCGTACTGATAGTAGTCTTGGATTTTGAAGAAATCATTTAGGAGTGTATTTTCAATTATAGGTGTGTATTCAATTTTCAGGGGAAACTCTGCCGAATTTTTAAAAAATTTTATTTAGTAAAGTTTTGCTAGCCACCCATGGTTTAAAAGAAAAATGAGTTTTGTTTTGTTAAATTGACAATGGATTTCATAGTTTAGTTGGGATCTATTGTCAGCACGCCACGTCCTAGATCTGGTAGGGTAATCTGGGGCAGGGTGTGACACCCGACTTATTAAATTAATTGTTAATTTAATCATTGCGATGCATATATAATTATGTTTGCCAATTTGGTTTGGTTTTTGATTGATTGTATTTAATCTCATTAAGTTTTTCAAATTTCATATTTGCTAGTTTAGTTGGAGGAACTAAATTGTTGGAGTGAAATTTAGAAAAAGCCCTAGAAGAGTATACTTTTGAATTTTTGAGTTTGTTGGCAAAAAGTTTTTATTCTTTTGGTGTTAGCTCCCATTTTTGGCATGATTTTCAAATGAAAAAATATAGTCAGTAGATTTCATACCCAAAGAGGAAAGGGCTTTAGCTTATATAAGTCTTTCTTGTTGAGCTTGAGAGAGAGGATTCAACAGCCAAAAAAAAAAAAAAAAAAAAGATTCATACAATCAACCACATCCAACCAAAAAAAAAAAAAAAAAAAAAAAAAAAGCCTACTTCCAACTACACTCATACACCACACAACCGCTACAGAGTTGAGTCCTTCACACATGAAAAAGCAAAAAAAAAAAAAAGTCCTCTACAAAAGCCAAAAAATCCATATATAACACAATGAGATGACAATATAGCTTGGTTGAGAGTTGCATTCCAGTAGGGATTTTGTCCCGAGGATCCGAGCTTCAAACAACGAATTGGTCTAGTGTTGATCTTGTTCAAAACCCTCTATCAATCCTCTCTTGTTCTTGTTCAAGCACCCGAAAACAAGAAAAAAAAAGGTGTTAGAATTTTGCTTCTATTATTTTAATTTTCTTTTCATTTGCACTTTCTCTCACTTGTTATGTGAACCTTGTTTATTTATATTTTTTGATCATTCATACTTGCTATTTTATTGTGTGAGCTTTTGTTATTTACATTTGTTTATTATGTTTTATTTTTGTTTCCTTTACCTCTCTAAAGTTTTTCTTTCTAGTTCTATTTAGTAAAAAAGAAACCCGAGTAAAATATGCATAGAAAAATATGAAACTGCTATTCGTTCGTGTTATTGTTTTTTTTTTTTTTTCTTGTCAATGTTGCTTTATTTTCTGATTTATCAAAATTTGACTTTTATATTTACATGTTTTTACCCACTTCATTTAAGTATTGCATTCAATTATGTTAGTTGATTAGTGGGCTCTTCAATATTTTCTTTGTTTTATCTAGCATGTTTTCAAGTTGATATATTATTCACATTACATTATGAATTATATGGAACTAATCTCATACTTCTTTTTGTTAAAAATATTCGACGACGGAATCTAGAAATATTTGAGAGTCCGATTTTCTAGTTGTTCTGAGGTGAGGAGTCGATTCTTAGGGAGTCCGAGATCGATTCCAATATGTTTTATTAAATCTTTTAGCATGTTTAATATATTGTATTTGAATATTTATTTATTGCATTAATTATTATGTCAATTTAATTGTATCATAATTGCAATTTTGTGCTTAGATAAATGTTGCATATTATATATATTTTTGTTAAATGTTTTCAAATTCTCTTTTCTCATACTTTCCTTTTATTTATTTCCAAACTTATTTTCTAATTTCTTAATACTTTTGCTCTTTTTGAGCTTATAAAAGTTTTATCTCTAAAATGTTATTTTCAAGAGGTTTTATAATCTTTTTTCTTAAAAATTAATTTTTCAAGGTCGTTTTTCCTAAGAAAAATCCTATGATGGAATCTAGAAATATTTGGGAATCCGATTTTCTAGAATTCTTAAGGTGAGAGATCTTAATCTTTGGGAGTCCGAGATTTTGATTCCAAGAAAAAAAAATGAATTTAATTAAAAAAAAAATTTGTTTTTTTAAAAAAATCTTTCCCTTAAGAGATGGTATTATAAGGATATATGTGTCATTTGTATCTTTGATATAATTTTATCTCTCAATCACCTCTGTATATATATTTCATTAATTCTTTAATGAGATAGTGAGGTGAATTATTTACATTTGTGTGAAATTCTAAATGGTATCAGAGCAAGTCGTTCTCTCTCTCCACGTTTTCGAATTTTGATTTTTTTTTTTTCGCGCGACTTCTTCGATCGTTCCCTTTCGCGCGAAAACGATGACTTCCGTCGAGAGTACGTCTGCAGTCTCTTCTTCCTCAGAACAGTCGCTCAGTTCTCCGATTGTTCTTTTGACGAATATCAGCAATCTGATCACCGTTCGTCTGGATTCATCCAATTACGTTCTTTGGCACTTTCAGGTTTCACCTCTTCTCAAAGCACACAAGTTATTTGGCTTTCTTGATGGTAAAATTTCTGCTCCAGCGGAAACGATTTCGGTAGATGGAGTTACTAAACCTAATCCGGCTTATGAGATTTGGTTTGAGAAGGATCAGGCGTTGATTACACTCATCAATGCGACACTGTCTCCGTCTGCCCTAGCTTATGCAATTGGATGTAAAACTTCGAAGGAGGTTTGGTCTAGACTCGAAAAACACTTTTCTTCCTCTACACGGTCACATATTGTCGGTCTGAAATCTGATTTGCAAAGCATCACGAAGTTACCTACTGAATCCATCAATTCTTATGTTCAACGGATCAAAGATATTGTAAATAAACTTGCTGCTGTGTCTGTTGTCATTGATCAAGAGGATCTTGCGATTTATGCATTAAACGGACTTCCGTCTTCTTATAATGCGTTTAAAACTACTGTTCGTACAAGATCTCAGCATCTTTCTTTTGAGGAGCTACATGTGTTGATGAATTCTGAAGAACGCGCACTTGATCAACAAGTCAAAAGTGAGGTTTCCTCTCAAACTCTTGCAATGAATGCTAATTTTTCTGGCAGTGGTCGTGGTAATTCTGGAAATAGCAGAGGATTTAGTGGTAATGGCCGTGGTCGTGGCAGATCTGGTGGTAGAGGCTTTTTTCAACAATTACTTAACTCCTCCTTCTCAAATTCAAGTGGTACTGGTGGACGAGGAACTGGCAACTCATCTTCTAAACCTCCTGAAGTGTTTGCTGGAAATTCTCCTAAAGTCATTTGTCAAATTTGTCAAAAGTTTGGGCATAATGCACTGGACTGCTATCATAGATACGGCTTTAATTTTCGAGGTCGCCTCCCACCAAATCAGCTTGCTGCACTTGCTGCTTCAACAACCTATGGACAATCATCTGTTCCAAATGTAGCAAACAATCAAGTTTGGCTATCAGACTCAGGCTGCAACGCACACCTCACATCAGATTTGGCAAATATGCAAGTTTCGTCTGACTATAATGGTGAGGCGAATGTAACAGTTGGCAGTGGTCAGGCCTTGCCAGTCACACACACAGGTTGTGCTTCTCTCCACGCTGGTTCTTCTTCCTTTATCCTTTCAAATCTTCTTAGAGTTCCACATATATCCTCCAATCTCTTATCCGTTCATCAGTTTTGTGTTGACAATGAATGCCTTTTTATCTTTGATGCTAATTGCTTTACCATTCAGGACAAACGAACGGGGCAAGTACTCTTCCATGGGCCTAGTATTAACGGTCTATATCCTTTGACCACTCAAAGTTCTCCTCATGTTCCTAGTCACCTCACTGCTCAACTAGGAACCAAGTCTCATAGCTCCACTTGGCATGACCGGTTAGGCCATCCGAATAATACAACTCTTGCCTCTGTTTTACGTTTCCTAAATGTTCATACTTCTTCTATGAAATCTGCTTGTGTTCATTGTTTGAATGGCAAAATGTGCAAGCTTTCTTTTCCATTGTCTAGTTCATATTCGTCTTATTCTTTAGAGCTAATACACAGTGATGTATGGGGGCCCTCTCCCGAACTTTCAATAAATGGATCTCGCTATTATATTTCCTTTATTGATGACTTGTCACGCTATACTTGGATATATCCTCTCTCTTACAAGTCGGATGTTCCTAGCATTGTTTCACAATTCAAACCTTTTGTTGAAACATTATTATCTTCTAAAGTTAAAACCTTTAGGAGTGATGGAGGGGGTGAGTATGTTAATAATACTCTTCGTACTTATTTTGAGAAATATGGTATTATGCATCAAAAATCATGTCCCCATACACCCGAACAAAACGGTATTGCTGAACGGAAGCACCGTCATATCATTGAAATGGCTCTTGCCTTATTGTCAAAGTCTTCTGTTCCTCTTAAGTATTGGTTTCATGCCTTTGCTTGTGCCGTTTTTATTATTAACCGATTGCCTTCCCCTACTCTTGGCAATCGTTCTCCTTTTGAGATTCTCTTTCACAAGCCACCTGACTATACACACTTAAGAGTTTTTGGTTGTGCTTGTTATCCCCTTCTTCGTCCTTATGTGTCTCACAAGCTTCAACCCCGCACAACTCAGTGTGTCTTTATTGGATATCCTCTTGGATACAAAGGATATCTGTGTCTTGATCCTAGTACTGAACGAATATATATCTCCCGACATGTTGTCTTTGATGAACATGTTTTTCCCTTTTCTTCCTTTACTTCTCCTACTGCTTCTTCGAGTTCTTCTCCTCTACCTCAGCCTTCATCTCCTATTCCTTCTTTACTTCGTTTATTCTCTTATTCTCTTGAACCAGCTGTTGAGGAACCAACCAATGTGTCTGCTGTTATGACCGATGGGTCAACACTTGCTCCTATGTTGAGTACACCTACTGATGTATCTGCTCAGCACATTGTACCTACTGATGCCTCTGCTGAGCCTACTGTACCTAATTTGCCGTATATGTCTGAAGTTTTGAATACTGTGCCTGAAAAGTTACCTAATGTACCGACTGCTGCTGCTGTGTCTGGTACGCCTACTGTTGCAACAGTTGTGTCTAATGAGCTTACTAATCAGTCCGTTGCGTCTGATGCTATACCTGTTGCTGCTGCACCTATTGTACTTCCTGTGTCTGTTGCTTCGTCTGCTGCACCTATTGTGCCTTCTGCTGCTGTTAATACACTCGGTACTGCTCACAACTCTCACCCTATGCAGACGCGCTTAAAATCTGGTATTATCAAAAAGAAGGTTTATTTGGCCAAGGTTGTTCCTTCTCCATCTGAAGTTGAGCCATCTTCTTTTACTCAAGCCTCCAAATCTGTTGAATGGACAAATGCGATGGCTGATGAGTATCAAGCTCTGTTAAAACAACAAACTTGGTCCTTGGTTCCTTTACCACCTTCAAAGAATGCTATTGGTTGTAAGTGGGTTTACCGTGTTAAACGCAACCCTGATGGTAGTATTGCTCGTCACAAAGCTCGTTTGGTTGCAAAGGGATTTCATCAGAAGGAAGGTGTTGATTTCGATGAAACTTTCAGCCCCGTGGTTAAGAAACCAACTGTTCGGATTGTGCTCTCTTTGGCTGCTCAATATAACTGGGATCTTCGCCAACTTGATGTCAAGAATGCCTTCCTGCATGGTGACTTAAAGGAAGAGGTCTACATGCAACAACCTCAAGGATTTATTAGCAAACAATATTCCTCTTATGTTTGCAAGCTGAATAAATCCTTGTATGGTCTTAAGCAGGCTCCGCGTGCATGGTTTGAATGCTTTACGACATCTCTACTTACTTATGACTTCAAGGCATCTCTTTCTGATCCCTCTCTCTTTGTTCGTAATAAGGGTGGCTCTCTTACATATCTTTTGCTCTATGTTGATGACATTGTGTTAACTGGAAATGATCCCTCCTATGTTAACCATTTAATATGTCAACTAAAATCTCGTTTTGATATGACTGATTTAGGCAGCCTTTCTTATTTTTTGGGGCTTGAAATTAAACGCACTTCTAGTGGTATTTTTGTGACTCAAACCAAATACACTAAGGATCTGTTGCTCAAGTTTGGGATGGCTGAGGCCAAGATATGCTCCACACCTTGTGCCACTGGTAGTGCTTGTGATTCTGGTGTGTCTTTATGTTCTGTGGAAGATGCTTCAGCTTATCGTAGTATGGTAGGAGCTTTACATTACTTAACTTTCACCCGTCCTGACATTGCTTATGCTGTCAGTAGAGTTTCACAGTTTATGCACTCTCCTACCGTTTCTCATTTAGTTGCTGTGAAGCGAATTCTTCGTTATCTGCGTGGTTCTTTGTATATGGGGTTGTGTTTTCGTGCTGGCAGCCTGATGTTGAATGCCTTCTCTGACTCTGATTGGGCCGGTAGTCCAAGTGACCGTAGATCAACAACAGGTTATGTTGTTTTTCTAGGCTCAAATCCTATATCTTGGGTTGCTAAAAAGCAAACCACTGTTTCAAGGAGTTCAACGGAGGCTGAGTATCGTGCTTTGGCTACAACTACTGCTGAAATCTTGTGGATTCAGCAACTTCTCAAGGACCTTTTTGTCTGTCCTTCCTCTCCACCTGTGCTCTATTGTGATAATCAATCAGCACTTCAGCTTGCTCGCAACCCTGTATTTCACGGCCGAACGAAGCATGTTGAGGTAGATCTTCACTTTGTCCGTGAACGTGTTGCTTCTAAAGCTCTTGTGCTTCATTTTATCTCTACAGTTCATCAGCCAGCAGATTTTTTTACAAAGGCTCTTTCTACTGATCGTCTGACTTCTTTTCGTGCCAAACTCATGTCCCAAGTGCCATTCGTTTGAGGGGGCATATAAGGATATATGTGTCATTTGTATCTTTGATATAATTTTATCTCTCAATCACCTCTGTATATATATTTCATTAATTCTTTAATGAGATAGTGAGGTGAATTATTTACATTTGTGTGAAATTCTAAAGGTATCCTATGACGGGATTGAGAAATGGTAAAATTCTCTCATATTCTTGAGGTGAAGAATTTTAATTCTAATATAGCCAAATCAATGGATAATTTCCACTTATTTTATGAGATTATTAGAGTAATGAGGGGTAAAATAAGGCATTGTTTTAAAAATATCTTTTTGCCTAAATAATATATTTTTTCTAAAATTATTTTCAATCCAAGATAAATTTTGGCCACTGTTTTTAAACGGGTGTTGTGGGGTGCTAACACCTCCCCAGTACACGAACAACTCCCGAACTCAAATCTGGTTTCCGCATACCGTTTTTTTATTAAAAAAATGATAGTTTTATTTATTTTGGTGTCCAACCACACCATAAAAGAAGATTGGTGGCGACTCATTTTATTTTATCCCTTTTCGAAGATATTGGCCGCTCCGCATCGCAGACACGTGGCGACAAACGGAAAAATAAATACAGAGTTTTTTTATTTCATAAAAGAAACATAAGGGCGGACGGAGAGTTAAATAAGAACGTACCCTCCCCATGATAAGATTTTAATTCCTATCAAACCATAAAAATTAAACTCCAGAATATCTTTCACAAAAGAAGTAAGTTATTAAGAATAAAGAAGTTGTATAGTTAATTTTGTTAATTGGTATATCTGTTATTTCATTGGCTATTGACCTTGCATTGATGAATAAAGGTATACAAGAATTTTTTACGCCTCTCTTGGATTTGATAGGGTATCAGTTGATTTTTTTTTTCTTTTTTTTTTTTCATTTTCTAAAGAGTTCCTTGCTTAGTTCTCTTTGCCTATTGTTGAAGACGATACTACCAATGCTTTAGATCCTAACTCTTCTTCCTCTACAATCAGGTAACAAGTCGGTCAATGATTGATCAATATATTAATCCATACCTTCTCCATCATTCTGATGGAACCAATCTTGTTCTTGTTTCTGAATTGCTCACAGAATCAAATTACACGTCTTGGAGTCAAGCTATGCTCCTTGGTCTAATGGTGAAAAATAAAGAGGGATTCATTGATGAAACTCTTACCCAACCCACTGGTGAATTACTGCACTCTTGGAAGATTTGTAATGAAGTTGTCAAAGCGTGGATTCTCAATGCTCTTTCGAAAGAAATCTCTGCGAGCATAAATTTCTCAGACACAACTAGAGAAATGTGGGTTGATCTTCAAAAGTGATATCAATGGAAGAACCACCCACATATTTTTCAGCTCCAACGAGAGATTTCGAATCTTCTTCAAGAATAGCTCCCTGTCATCACCAAATTAAAAACCCTATAGAACAAACTTGTTTCGTCTCTTACCTTGACGATGCAAACACTAGTACTTTGTTAGAAAGGACAACGCACTCTAACACATGATCCAAAACCTATGTGTATGCTAGAGTATAGGTCTAAAAGACCTCATACTATATAACATATATACACTAGCACATTTAAGTAAGTGTACGAGGAAATCACATGGGTGTAAAAATCCATGGTTTTATAATTTATGTCAATTATCTCTATTGGTACGAGGTATTTTGGACAAAATCAAAAGCAAAGTCACGACGATTTATGTCCATAGTGAACAATTATCATATCACTATGGACAGTGGCAGATCTAGAACTTTATCTCGGGGGGCTATATAGATTTTTTTTGGACACATCGATATATACCGCTGAACTTTTGTTGGAGGTCTATATCGAAATTTTTTTAGCCACATATCAATGTGGAGGTCTATTGATATTAGTGTATATATTTTGATATTAAATTAGTTAAATTAGAAATTTGACCCTTAAATTTTTAAGACTGTGTGTTTAATAAGATTCTGACTTCAAAAAATTTTGTAATAAATCTTTAAACTTTCAATTTTGTGTCTAACAGGTCCTAAATTTCAATCTTGTATTTAGTACATCCTTGAACATAAGAAATAGTCTAATAGATTAGGGAGGTATGGGATAATTAATTGAAAACTAGAGAACCTGTTTGATTAAAAAAAAAAAAAAAAGAAAAAAGAAAATGTAAAGACCAATCAAACTTTTAAAAAAAAAAAAAATTGAAAGCCTATTAGAAACAACTTTTAAAGTTCATAAATCAACTTATAATTTAATCAATAAGTCTTCAATAATGAGTAGAAATAAACTTTCTATATAAATATCTATAGAGGGGCAAAATGTAACTTGAAATAAAAATTAATTAAATTTTATCCTTTCATAAGATTTACCATTAAAAAATAATTTGATGAAATTAAAAAATATTTTATTAATTTTCCAGCTTCATTTGATTTCAAGTAAAGAAAAATCAAATTTAAAGATGAAACTAAAACAAAAATTATAATATTATATAATTGTAATATTATATATTTGTAGATACTATAGACAAATATGTCAACTTGAAAATAGCTCAATTGAAAAAGAAAAAAAAAAAATGAGTCATTAAAAAATGACCAACATTGCAATGTAAATTTCAAGATATAAGAATCTACCTTATTTAGATTAAATGAAAAAACAGAATCTTTTTTTTTATATATATAAAATGAAAAAACAAAACTTTTTTTTTTCGATAAAATGAAAAAACAAAACTTGCACAAGTTTAAAGGCAAGAAAAAAGTTCATATATTATTTTGAATAAAAAACAAGTTTTTTTTTTTTTCTCAAAATAAAAGTCACCTTAGACAAAGAAACAACAGAAAAGGAAAGAAAAAACGAAAAGGTATTTGTACATCATTAAATACTAATCAATAAACATTAAAAAGTTCAAGAGGGCTCAAGGTGCCTCCGCCACCGACTGTGGAGATATATGGAAGGATATGTTGTCTTTAATAAGTGGCATCAAAACCATGGTCTAAATCTAGTCGTGTTAGTGAAATCTTCATAGTTCTAGCAAAGAAATATAGTGAAGTTTATATTCATACAAAATTGTGAACGAATTCCTATATCATACAAAAAGTGCTCGAGTGACGAGCAACTAAAACTCTATCAAGTTAAGTAGACTAATAGAAAGATGAAGACTGGTCCTATTATCCTATATCAAGTCGAGTAGGCTGTGATATAAGAGGTATATCTTTGTCCAAGGGAGGGAATGTTAAGGTATGATAATGGTTGATGTCAGATATATTTCACAACGAGATTTGTGGTTGTTATAGATGAATGACTATTTAAAGAAAGGAGACTCAAGTGGTACTTTGTTGAGGGGAGGATTATTAGGAGTGAATGCACAATCTCACATTAGCTAAGAAAGAAAGATTCATAGTATATAAGTGAGGACTATTATATATATCTACAATAGTATAAAGATTTTTTGGTGAAAGAAAAAACAAAGTTATAAAAGTTTATGTACAAAGTGAATAATATATCAAACCATTGTGGAGATATGTGAACCGATATACATTCTCTTAAATACAAATGGACCAAAAAGGTAATAAAAAGTTCTAATCTCGTATTGTTGAACAAAGAAAATTAGAAGAAAAAAAAGGACAACCATATTGTTACAATCTGGTTGAATAATTTGTCATACAAATGGGTTTGGGGGGATTCAAACTTGAATGCCTCGGTGGATTTTTCTTAGTTAGTAAATCAAATGTCAAATTAAACAGTTCTCTGAATGTGAATTTTCTAACCGTTTTCGGACTCAGCTAATCATGCCTTGGAATAATTTTGATCATTCTAGTCAAATATTTGTACACAATTTTTCATCTCTTCTCCACCAGGGGTGGATCGAAAATTAAAGAATTGGAGGGGGCAAAGATAAATTAAAATTAAGAAGTAATGGTATCTGTTATAGGCAATTTTGGACCGCCCGACGCACAAGGAGCTGACGAGGACGTCCGGGCAAAAATAGGGCTAGGAGTCCGACCCAGAGGAAGAACCGACCAAAGGGCCGGGCCAACTTGGCCCGACCCATATGGTCGGCCTCGGCCTAAGGCCGAGGCCGAGGCCGACCATTCGGCCCGCTTGCGCGGGCCGAGCTCGGTCATCTCCTCTCGGTCCCCAATGCCGCTAGCCGCCTCGGTTTCGCCTGGTTTGTCCCGAAACGCCTCCGAATTCCTAAAAACCCTAGGAGCACGAGCAGGTATTTATACTCCTCTTCGCCACCGAAGAAGGGGACCCGAACTCAGTTCTCGACTCTCTTCTCTTGCTCTCTAGCTCTCTCTTCCGTTTTCTGACTTAAGCATCGGAGGCGGTGTGGCTAGCACCACACCGGTGTGCAGGTTTTCTCTTTTGCAGGCCACGTCTTCCCCCTCATCTACAAATTTACCGTTGGTGGCACGTGAAGGTCAGGTGAGTTTCCTCTGACCAAAATCGACCATCAACAGTATCAATAAATAAATTTTATATCCTTTAATAAAAAATATAATCTCTTTTATGAAAGGAAGTATATAGTTACCATTTGAATTCAAATAAAAAATTCATTTACAAAAAGTAACTCTAATACTCTATTATTAAGTATGTCAAAGTGAACATAGTTCAGCGATAATTGACATGTGTCCTTGACCAAGAGGTTAGAGGTTTGAATCCTCCCACCTCAAATGTTGCTCAACTGATCTATTATTAATTATGGGATTTTCCTTCAAAATTTTGAAGTTTAGATCACGTCTCCATGCCTAAACTTTTAGAGTGTATGTAAAAACTCTTAATTTTGGAGAGTGTCTAATAGATATTCTAGACTTTCAATCTTGTGTATAATATATAGATCTTTGGAAAAAAATATCTAATATATAACCACTTAACTTTCAATTTTGTATCTTACCAGTCTAGCTCCAATTTTTGTGTTTAATAAGTTCCTAATTTATGAAACACTTTTTAAAGTTTAAAAATTTATTAGACACAAATTTCTTTTATAAGTTTAGAGACTTGTTAGATAGAATACAAAAGTTGTAATATAGCCCAAATTAAAAATTAAAAACTAACTAATTAATTATAATAATATGAATATTGCTAAGACTATTTTTTAAATAAAACTAAAAAAAAAATCAAATGAACACTAATTTAAAGTGTAGAGTTATTATAAAAATAAACTACAGCCAAAAGTACAGACACACCAAAATAGTATTTAAACCTTAATTTAAATACTTTTTATGATTTGTTTTTATATCTATAACTTTTTCAAAGATATCGATTGAAATCGATATTTTATCGATATGTCCATCAACAACATTTGAATACAATTGAGACATCAATATTTAAAACGTTACTCGTACCAATCTACATATCTCTACATCCATATCATGCCAATAGGACATGCAATAAAATTGACAAAACATTGGTGTAAGAAGGGAGACAATAAAACATTGGTGTAAACCCCAAATTCTTTCCAAAGACCTTTAAAGATGACTTTGGTTTTTATTCACCCAATTCAACAAATTTTGGTATATGCTTGTGAAATGGGTTTGAATTTGGAGGCGTACTAATTGGTAATAGGGAAAGAATATTTTGCTATTGTTTGAAGTGTTTATACTTGGATAGGATATATGATATGAGACTAAAATGTGATTAATATGGACACACACACGTTTTAATGTGATCCATGTTAAATCCTTGTATATTCGTGGGAAGAAAAACTTGTTTGAATGGTCCAATTTTTCTAACGTAATGGGAAGATTTTTTTTGTTAGTTCTTCAATAATTTAAACGTGGAGAGGAAAAAACCCCACACTCGTTCTCCTGGCACAATTTTAGGGTTCGTTTGAAATACATTTTAATTTAAATGTTTTTCAAGAATGCATTCTTTACAAAACATTTTGTATAAAAATTGTTTAGAATTTAAACACTCATATATGTTCGGTTACATTTCCGGTAAGTGTTACTTAAAAACTCTTTTTTTAAAAGTTGGTTTCAAGTGTTTCTCTCAAAATGATTTATTTATCAATCTCATTTTCTAATAAGTTATTTTGAGTGGTTGTCAAACACTACAAAAAAAAAAATTAAAATGATTTTTCTTTTCAAAATTAAACACTTGAAAAGTTAAAACAAACACTCCATTAATTTATAATGTTTGGAAATTTTATTCACTCTAGTATTGTGGTGTGCAACATAATTATTATTTTAAACCTATTTGATTATAAACATATTGTTAGATTGCTAAAGTGAGTGAGTATAGCTCAACAGTAATTAATATGTATCATCCATTGAGAGATTTGAATGTCCTTCTTCCAAATGTTTTGAACTCAAAAATTAAAAAAAAAAAAAAAAAAAAAAAAAAAAAAAAAAAAAACCCAAATATTAAATTACCACAAAGTGATTCTACAATGATTCTTGATTTATAACTTTTAGATTTACTTTTTTATATATATATAAAATCAAACTATAAAGTATTTCTTCAAAAAATATATATATATTTTAACCCAATTTTTTTTTTTAAAAAAAAAAAAAAAAAAAAAAAAGAACCTAAATATAACTCAATTGCACAATTGATTAAAAAGTCAACCTTGCCAAAATGAGCAGAGTTCTGTGGTAGTTGGAATATATTCTCGATCCAAGAGATAAGAGGTTCGAATCCCTCCATCTCAAATGCCATTGAACTCAAAAGAAAAAAGGCCAGCCTTTCAAATTCTAACTTAATAAAAATTGGGAAAAGTTTAGTGACAATATAACAAGCATCCCGGAATCATTGCATTCAAAATTATTATCCAGCTTCAAATGTTTATGAATCTAATTTCTAAGGCCCCGTTTGATAACCATTTGGTTTTTGAAAATTATGCTTGTTTTCTCCTAGATTTCCTTCCATGGCTTTCATCCTAGTTAAAGTTGCATTTGAATCCTAGCCAAATTTTAAAAACAAAAACAAGTTTTTGAAAACTACTTTTTTTTGTTTTCAAAACCTGGACTTGGTTTTTGAAAACAAGATAGAAGATTGATACTAAAACCAAGAAACTTATAGGTGGAAGTATGTGTGTATAATCTTAATTTTCAAAAACCAAAAACCAAAAACCAAATGGTTATCAAACGGGTCTAAATTATCGTAGATATCATATTTGGTCCAGTTTATTTTTCGTATTTTATTTCATTTTCTTACTATATCTTATTTTCTTTTAGTAATATTATTCCTTCCAAAAAAAAAAAAAGAACATTAAAAAAAACATGAGAAATAAATCGAGAAAAAAAATGTATGAAAATGATATTGTCAACGAATTTTGACCCAAATAATTCTAATGAGAGAGAGAGAGAGAGACGAAGTAGTTGGTTTGTGGCATTATAAAGCAGAGCCAATGGATGAATTAAAATCCCCATCAGCTAATCGACATTAAAACAAAGAAAAATGGAGTGTCGAAGTCGAATGTCCTTTGTTTTATTAGTTGCATTAATCCTCTCTCTCAGTTCCCGAATTCCCTCCACATCCGCCGGTCGGCCTTCGCCACCGTCACCGCCACCGCGACCGCCACTGCCACTTCCGGCGCAAGCACCGGAAACGGGCCGCAATCATAGATGGCCAAAAGAATTCATCCCTGAATCGTCTCCACCTCCTTTTTGAATCACTACTACTAGCGTTTGCATCATCAACCTCTATTAATCACCTTTTTTTATTTCTGCAAGCTCTTATGGTTGGATTCCAATCAAACTCTTATCCTCAGGAGATTAATTATATTCTTATTTTTCTTTTATCAAATGTTATAATTAAGCTCTCAATTAATTTTTCCATCCTTTAATAATTTATTAGTACCATTTGTAAGCAAATGTAAAATGGAGATTAATTATATTCTTCATTCTTCCCCCATCTCCATCCTTTATATGTATCAAACGGGAATATATCTTCCATCTTTCGAGGCTTATTATTTCTTATGATTTAAAACGAATACATATTCAAACAAACTTAAAATAGATGTTTGTTTTCAGTCCATTTATAATCTTTACCAAAGGCCTAAGATTGTATTGAAAAATGTTATTACATAAGGAGGTAAATCGAAAGCATTTCGAAGTTTACCTCTCTACTTTTTTTTGAAGAAAAAAAGTTGTGGGGATTATAGTTTGGAAACCAAAAGTTTGTTCATATGAATCCGGTTTTTCATGATCAACAAAGGGTTCCTTTGGAATATCTTTAGTTTAAATGTTTTTTAAGAATGCATTTTCTTTTAAACGTTTGGTATAAAAATGGTTTAAAATTTATGTTGGGAGTGCGACCAAAGTCCCACATCGGCTAGATGAAGGGATGATCATGGGTTTATAAGAGAGGACAGCTATCTCCACTAGTATGAGACCTTTTGGAGTGAACCAAAAGCAAAGCCATGAGGGTAATGCCCAAAGTGGACAATATCATACGATTGTGGAGATATGTGTAGTGTCCCGTAATCCCTTACAATTTAAACGCATGAAAATTTTTGTCAAGTTAAACCAAACACACTCAAAATATATTGAGTTAGATTCTCATTTTTGTTCGAGATAAATTAGATAAATTTTTTTGTAGGATTTTATCACACTGCTTTCTGTGTCAATCTTTTTTTTTTTTTTTTTTTTTTTTTCCAATTTGGAGACGTTTTGCAATAGTTCTAGCAGCCAGCTAATCTATTTTCTTTGTTATCCATGATAGGTATCCTTGACCTTTTTCACCCATTTTGGAAAAAAAAAAATCTGCTACAACGTGTCTATTTCTTAATAACCATTAGTTTTAGATTCAAAATCTATATATTTCCTAATTATAATGGCTGGATTCATATTCCAATTTTGTTTTATAATTTCTCTTATCTCATATATTCAAGCATGTATAAAATTAAAATAGAGTATTTATTTAGGTCCCGTTTGATAACCATTTGGTTTTTGAAAATTATGCTTGTTTTCATCCAATTTTCCTACGATGGTTTTCATTTTTGTTCCTAGCCAAATTTCAAAAACAAAAACAAGTTTTTGAAAACTACTTTTTATAATTTTCAAAATTTAACTTGGTTTTTGAAAACAAGAGAATGAGTTAACACAAAACAAAGAAACTTAGAGGTAAAAGTAGTGTTTTTAAGCTTAATTTTCAAAAACAAAAAAACCAAAAACCAAATGGTTATCAAACGGGGTCTTAATAAGCGTACTTAAATTTAAGGTTTATTGTAAGGAAATATGTGTGACACTTGAATAGAAGAGTACATGAATGAAGTAAAACCCCATCTAAAAATAAAAATGATCATGAGCCTATGTAAATTTAAAGCAGGGTTAAGTTCAGTAATTGAGGTTTAAAAGAATTTGATGACCTAATCATAAGAGGTTCAAAATTGAGAGCGTCATTAATTTGGAACAGTTCTATGTTAGATAACCTCTTAGAGGAAACCTTCTTAAGATGCATGTGAGTGAAATACAAAACATCTTGAAAAGACCATGTTAGTCTAGCTATTAAAGACAATGTTCACTCTTGCAAGCAACTCAAGTCTAAGTCTTTCTTATTAATCTTTGGATTCTAAACCTCAGTCTTAATCCTAGGCCTAGAGCATTAATTTGATTGGAAAAATCTTAACTTCTTAGCAAAAGAAAAATGTCTATTTAATTTAGACCCCGTTTGATAGCCATTTGATTTTTGGTTTTTGGTTTTTGAAAATTAAGCTTATACACACCTACTTCCACCTATAAGTTTCTTTGTTTTAGTATCAATCTTCTTCTTTGTTTTAAAAAACCAAGTCCAATTTTGAAAAAAATATATATATATATATAGTTTTCAAAAACTTGTTTTTGTTTTTAGAATTTGGCAAGGAATTCAAATGGATCCTTAACAAGGATGAAAGTCATGGTAGAGAAGTTAGGAGAAAACAAGCATAATTTTCAAAAACCAAAAACAAAAAACTAAGGCCCGTTTGATAAACCATTTGGATTTTGGTTTTTGATTTTTGGTTTTTTAAAATTAAGCTTATACACACATACTTCCACCTATAAGTTTCTTGGTTTTAGTATTAATCTTCTACCTTGTTTTCAAAAACCAAGTCCAATTTTGGAAGAAAAAAAAAGTCACAATTTGACTTACAAATTTAAGCAATTTCCAATAATCACTAAAATCCACAACATTGGAAATGTCTAAAGAACTAGAACTTTCGTTAAAAGAACTTGTTGAAGGAGAAATTTCGGCCAATCACAAATTGCCACGTCATTAATTTGAATTAATGATGAAGTAAATTTGGGACCAATTACAAATTTACATGTGTCCCTAAATTAAATTAATAAACATTAAAAATTCGGCAAATCAAACAATGTCACTTGTCTATTATTGATCCATCAGATGACATAAGCCGAGTCCAATCAAATTATGCCACGTGGCAATTGGACCCGAGACTAATGTAACGCGAGATCATTGAAGAAATTGGGTTAAATTAAAATAATCCAACTTTATTAAAAATGATTTGGATTAAAGCCCAAATACAGCCTAAGCCCAAAGGTTGGGCCCAAGCCCAAGCCCATATGAGGTCCATCAAACTCTATAAATAGAGGAGGCCACCATTCATTTAGAGGGGGGAAGGAGGAGGAGTTGGAAGCTCTCAGCCAGAGTCAGAGAATTCAGAGAAACTCCACCAAGACTTCTTGAAGACTAAAGACCCTTCAAGACTAGAAGATTTCAACAATTCTTGAAGACCAAAGACTCTTCAAGACTCCAAGACTTCAAAAGCACAAATAATCAATTGAAGCTTCAGACTCGAGAACAAGCGCTACAGCCCTTGAGTGAAACACAATCACACACAAGAGAAAGAATCAGAGGATTAAAGTTAGAGATTGTACACCCACACGCATATTATATCAATACAAATATATTGTTTATTCCACGTGTCTCCATCTTCGAAGTTACGTGTGAACAAATTGGCACGCCCAGTGGGACTGTCTCTACCTCTCATCTCTTTCTCTTATCTTAAAACACAAGTGAACATGTCGTTCAAGACTTCTTCAATGACTGTTGCCATAAACGACTTTTACACTGGTTATACTACCCATTGTTGCTTCAATGAACTGAGGTTGCAAGAAGATAAAACTCCTATCATTGCAGACAAAGAAACGACATTGCAGGGGGCATATACCAATGACAAGTTTCTTGTTAAGTATAACCCTTTGTTTGAACCTGATTCTGACGTAGTGACTGTCATGATGACTGAGACAAGAACTATGGAAGAAAGAATGGCTGAGATGCAGGAACACATCAACACCTTGATGAAGGCGGTTGAAGAAAAAGATTCTCAAATCGCACAACTAAAGAGCCAAATTGAGAACCAACATATCGCTGAATCAAGTCAAACCCAAGTCATAAAAAATCATGACAAAGGAAAGACTACAGTGCAAGATGATCAGCCACAGTGTTCTGCTTCGGTTGCTTCACTATCCATCCAACAGCTCCAAGATATGATCACAAACTGTATCAGAGCTCAGTATGGTGGACCTACTCAAGATTCCCTCTTGTATTCCAAACCTTATACTAAGAGGATTGATAACTTGAGAACGCCAATCGGGTATCAGCCACCGAAATTTCAGCAGTTTGATGGAAAGGGCAATCCTAAACAACATATTGCCCACTTCGTTGAGACATGTGAGAACGCTGGTACTCGAGGGGACCTACTAGTCAAACAGTTCGTTCGAACACTTAAAGGAAATGCTTTTGACTGGTACACTGATCTAGAATCCGAGTCAATAGACAGTTGGGAGGAACTCGAAAGAGAGTTTTTGAATCGCTTCTACAGCACTAGACGAACCGTTAGCATGTTCGAGCTCACCAACACTAAACAACGAAAAGGTGAACTCGTTGTTAACTATATAAATCGCTGGAGAGCCATGAGTCTAGATTGCAAAGATCGCCTCACTGAATTCTCTTCCGTTGAGATGTGCATTCAAGGCATGCACTGAGAACTCCTCTATATCCTTAAAGGTATAAAGCCTCGCACCTTTGAAGAACTAGCAACTCGCGCCCACGATATGGAGCTAAGTATTGCTAGTCGAGAAAACCAAGACCTTCTACTCCCTAATGTGAGGAAAGAAGGAAGGAACGACGAAGAGACTATAGAAGAATCTATGGTTGTAAACACAACCCTTCCCAAGTCTTCTTCGAAAGAAAAGCGACAAACAAATGAAACACATCATTTAACTTTAAAGGAAAGACAGAAGAAAATCTATCCTTTCGCTGATGCCGACATCCCTGATATGTTGGAACAACTACTGGAAGCGCAACTGATAGAGCTTCCTAAGTGTAAACGACCAAAAGAGATGGAGAAAGTCGATGATCCCAAGTATTGCAAGTATCATCGAGTTATTGGTCATCCAGTGGAAAGATGTTTCGTCCTAAAAGACTTAATTCTAAAGCTAGCTATGGAAGGAAAAATTGAGCTCGACCTTGATGAAGTAGCTCAATCAAATCTTGCTACAATCAAAGAAAATAGCAAGAATCAAAGAAAGAATGATCTTAAGAAACTTCAACCCAAGAGGCAGAGAAGTAAAAAGTTTTCTCAACGTCGACAACCGGTGACAGTGAAGGAACTCTTCTCCAGAACTTTCCACAAAAAAAGAAAAAGAAAACTTTGCAACTTCCTACTGCATCGAGGTGGAAGAAGTTGACAATTCCAAGAAGGGTGAACAAAGGACCTCCGTCTTCGATCGCATCAAGCCTCCAACTACTCGTCCTTCGGTATTCCAAAGAATGAGTATGGCCGCGACAGAAGAAGAAAATCAATGTGTGGTGTCCACCTCCACTCGACCTTCAGCTTTCCAAAGACTAAGTGTCTCCACATCGAAGAAAAGTCGATCTTCAACATCTGTCTTTGATCGCCTCAAAGTAACAAACGATCAACCTCGAAGAAAGATAGATAACTTAGATGTGAAATTGTTCAATGAAGTAGGCAGTGACAAGAAGCTTCAAAGTAGCATCCCGTCACGTATGAAGAAGAAGTTCTCTGTTCTCATAAATACAGAAGGTTCCTTGAAGGTGAAACCAAATCTCATTATCTTGACCAATCCTACAAGTCAAGGATCTGATCAAGACCATGATGAAGATAAGGGCTTTTAAAATGTAAAAGCTCCTGATTCGCAAGAGCCTAAACTGCATGATGCTCCTAGCCCACACGAGCTTAAAAGGTGAGTGCAAAATTTTTTTTTTTTGAACTACGTTATGACTTGATCCCTTTTCTTCAAAGGGTACGTAGGCAGCTTAAAGAAAGCTTTAAGTTCAGTCTCTGCAAACAAAAAAAGAAAGTGAGACAAATATTTAAACAATATAAATTGAGGAAATTCATCACTAGTGGGGGCAACACAGCAAATGGAGGTTATGCACCGTTATGGATGTGAAGCTACGAGTTGGATAAATAAAAGAAAACTTCATTCCTCCAAGTTCAATGTCTCGCTAGCCTCAAGTTCGGTGTTTCACTCACCCTATGTTCGTTGTTCTCTCTTCTCTTCTTCAAGTTTGAAGGTTCTAACGCGCTTCGCTGGAGTTCCTTCTCTCAAAGTTCGAAGGTTCTCACGCGCTTCGCTGGAGTTCATTTTCTCCAAGTTCGAAGGTTCCCACTTTGCGCTGTTTCGTTGTTCCTTCTCCAAGTTCGAAGGTTCTCAAGCGCTGCGTTGTTGTGCTGCTTTCTTCTCCAAGTTTGAAGGTTCTCACGCTGCGCTACTTCGTTGTTCCTTCTCCAAGTTCGAAGGTTCTCAAGCGCTGCGTTGTTGTGCTCCAAGTTTGAAGGTTCTCACGCTGCGTTGCTTCGTTGTTCCTTCTCCAAGTTCGAAGGTTCCCACATTGCGCTGTTGTGCTGCTTCCTTCTCCAAGTTCGAAGGTCCTGACACTGTGCAGTTTCCTTCCTCCAAGTTTGAAGGATCCTCCAAATCGAAGGTTCTCAAGTTGCTTCGCTGCAGTTCCTTCCTCCAAGTTCGAAGGATCCTCCAAATCGAAGTTCTCACGTTGCTTCGCTGCAGTTCCTTCCTCCAAGTCGAAGGTTCTCACGTTGCTAAGTTCGAAGGTCTCATGTTGCTTCGCTGCAATTCCTTCCTCCAAGTTCGAAGGTCTCATGTTGCTTCATTGCAATTCCTTCCTCCAAGTTCGAAGGTTGGTTCTCATCTGCTTCGCTGGAGTTCTTTCTCCCCCCCCAAGTTTGAAACTTCGTCGAGGGTTCTCAAGTTGCTTCGTTGCAGTTCACGTTGCTTTGCTGGAGTTCTTTCTCTCCAGTTCTTTCTCTCCAAGTTTGAAACTTCTCATGCGTTCGTGTTCTCACGTTGCTTCGCTGTAGTTCCTTCCTCCAAGTTTGAGAAGGTTCTCATCCGTTTCGCTGGAGCTCTTTCTCGTTCCTTCCTCCAAGTTTGAGAAGGTTCCGTTTCGCTGGAGTTCTTTCTCGTTCCTTCCTCCAAGTTTGAGAAGGTTCCGTTTCGCTGGAGTTCTTTCTCGTTCCTTCCTCCAAGTTTGAGAAGGTTCTCATCCGTTTCGCTGGAGTTCTTTCTCCCCAAATTTGAAACTTCTAATGTGGCTTCGTTGCAGTTCGAAGGTTTTCTCACGTCTCATGTAAGTTCCTTCCTCCAAGTTCGAAGGTTCTCACGTTCTCCAAGTTTGAAAATATGTATCTTAAAAATTGACAATTTTGAGACTCGGACTCATGACCTTAAAGTATCTAGCTTGGCTATTAAACCAATAGACCACTCAAGTATTTCGATTAACATTCGCTTGTTAATATTATACATATATGATATTCAGTCAACTCAGATTATTCTCAATCCAAATCATGTCAAACCCAAAATCAATTAAAGTTCAAACTCATTCTATTCCAAATGCAAGTTAAAATTGGATAGAATTTTACCTCAAGTCAAAAGTTGGCGACCTCGCTTCTTTTTCAAAAGTTGATGGTTGACGACTTTCGCTTCATCTTCAAAAGTTGACGGTTGGCAGTCTCACTTCTTCTTCAAAAGTTGATGGTTGACAACTTCACTTCATCTTCAAATGCTACTCAGAACACCCAATAAAATAGAGACTGGTCTGGCAGGCATGCGTCGCTGTAGGCAAATCTGGTGACCACCCCTGCAGGAAACTACAGTCATCAAAGTGACTGGTCTAGACAGGTGGTGAAATCACTGCAAGAGAAGTTGATGACGACCGTGGTGACCACCCCTGCAGGAAACTACAGTCATCAAAGTGACTGGTCTAGACAGGTGGTGAAATCACTGCAAGTGAAGTTGATGACGACCGTGGTGACCACCCCTGCAGGAAACTACAGTCATCAAAGTGACTGGTCTAGACAGGTGGTGAAATCACTGCAAGTGAAGTTGATGACGATCGTGGTGACCACCCCTGCAGGAAACTACAGTCATCAAAGTGACTGGTCTAGACAGGTGGTGAAATCACTGCAAGAGAAGTTGATGACGACCGTGGTGACCACCCCTGCAGGAAACTACAGTCATCAAAGTGACTGGTCTAGACAGGTGGTGAAATCACTGCAAGTGAAGTTGATGACGACCGTGGTGACCACCCCTGCAGGAAACTACAGTCATCAAAGTGACTGGTCTAGACAGGTGGTGAAATCACTGCAAGAGAAGTTGATGACGACCGTGGTGACCACCCCTGTAGGAAACTACAGTCATCAAAGTGACTGGTCTAGACAGGTGGTGAAATCACTGCAAGTGAATTTGGTGACGACTGTTGCACGAAGCTTACACATTCAAGGAAGAAAGAAACAAATTGCAAAAAAAAAAAAAAAAAAAAAAAAAAAAAAAAAAAAAACAAAAAATTCAAAAAAAAAAAAAAGGAAAAAAACGAAAATATAAAAAAAAAAAACGAAAATTTAAAATTTAAAAAAAAAAGGAAAAGAAAGTTTCCTACTTGAATCCCTTCTTGAATGCTCTCTGCAATTGATGTGTGCTCTCCCCTACTGAGGTTCAGCCCTATTTATAGAAGGGAAAGTTTGGATTCAAATAGATAAATCTTATCTCCAACGACTATCTTCATCAGTTTTAGGATTTTGGGTTCAAATTTTAACCCAAAGATATGAGATTTGATTTAAATCAAATTAAAAGATAAAAATTTGGGGATTTTGTTTCAAATTTTAACCCAAAAGTATGAGATTTGATTTAAATCAAATTGGGAGATAAATTCAAATTGATTGGGTAGACTCCTAAATTGATTTAGATTGAATTAAACTGAATTTGAGTATGATCCAACTCTTATCCCAAATCAAATTTTCTAAGTTCCATATGAAAATTTTATTCCAAATTCTCACCAAATTTTGGATGCAATCTTAAATTTACTTAAATTAAAGTTTGGGCATAATCAAAATTTTGTCCCAAACTTAAGTTCAAATTAAAGTTGCCGCCAAACAAGAAAATCAAGATTTTTTCCAAAATTCAAATTTTGATTAATTGGCGTAAAATACGTGTCAAGCAAGAAAAAAAAAATCAAAACTAAGAATTGACTTCATGTTTTGATTACATTGATACATCAAATGGAATCAAAATCAAGAACAAATACTTTGCATTTTGATTCCAAAGTATCTTTTTCGAGATTCACTCACACATAACTTGTGCATAAATCTCGAAAATGGGGCATTTGTTGAAGGAGAAATTTCGGCCAATCACAAATTGCCACGTCATTAATTTGAATTAATGATGAAGTAAATTTGGGACCAATTACAAATTTACATGTGTCCCTAAATTAAATTAATAAACATTAAAATTCGGCAAATCAAACAATGCCACTTGTCTATTATTGATCCATCAGATGACATAAGTCGAGTCCAATCAAATTATGCCCCGTGGCAATTGGACCCGAGACTAATGTAACGCGAGATCATTGAAGAAATTGGGTTAAATTAAAATAATCCAACTTTATTAAAAATGATTTGGATTAAAGCCCAAATACAGCCTAAGCTCAAAGGTTGGGCCCAAGCCCAAGCCCATATGAGGTCCATCAAACTCTATAAATAGAGGAGGCCACCATTCATTTAGAGGGGGGAAGGAGGAGGAGTTGGAAGCTCTCAGCCAGAGTCAGAGAATTCAGAGAAACTCCACCAAGACTTCTTGAAGACTAAAGACCCTTCAAGACTAGAAGATTTCAACAATTCTTGAAGACCAAAGACTCTTCAAGACTCCAAGACTTCAAAAGCACAAATAATCAATTGAAGCTTCAGACTCGAGAACAAGCGCTACAGCCCTTGAGTGAAACACAATCACACACAAGAGAAAGAATCAGAGGATTAAGGTTAGAGATTGTACACCCACACGCATATTATATCAATACAAATATATTGTTTATTCCACGTGTCTCCATCTTCGAAGTTACGTGTGAACAGAACTATAATCATGAATTTTATAATTTCAATACTTTGTGAATTCAACATCATACCTCATCATAAATCTCTTAAAATTAAATTTCATCAAATCATACATAATCCAACATCAAACATGTCCAAGTCAAGTTAATTAAACAATTTTAAATAACTTTTTAACCATTTCAAAATTATAATTAACTAACTTACAAACAACCACACTCACAGTATTAACGGCAAGTGAAAGTTAGAGAGAACATCATCACTATGTTACACAAACCCTTAATTTCTCCTTAACTCATGGGTTGATTAACCATAATCTTTGTGATCAGTTTAATCTTAAAATTACTAAGTATTTTTTTTATTTTTTTTTACAACACGTGGGGTGAGGATTTGAACCTCTGACCTTTTAGTAAAGAGTACAAACTTTATGCCAGTTGAACTATGCTCTTGTTGTCTAAAACTACCAAGTAATTAAGACCATCATTTCTTAAATAATTCCCAATAAACTCCTTTGTTCTTCTCCTGTATAAATAAAGTTCCATTTCCCTCATCCTTCTTCTTCTCCATGAAAACATAATTATTTTTCTTCTCTTAAAGAACTTGCAACTTCAACCTACAATAACTCCTCCAATTCTTCCCTTTGTTAAAATCCATAGATTTTCATCCAACTTTTCTTGTTTTTCAACTCAACCATTCCATTTCCTTCAGCCTTGTTTTCAAGCTAATCCATAGAGGTTTTCTCAAACTAGATGGAAAAAAAACCCCACAAAAGGAAACTACTGTTTAGGTAACTTTAACAACAACAAAAAAACCTAGAAAACTTGAGAAGGTTTCAATCCAAGGCTTGTGAGCTCCTTACTTTAATTTCTCACTTAAAAAAAATAAATAAATGGACTATGGAATTTTTTCTGTTCCCCCAATAAATCTTTGTTTCTCCCTTTTCCTTTCTTTTTCCTGACTTTCTCACTCCCTTCTTCCCACCCTTTTTTCTCTTCCTTTATGTTTTTATTATTGTTATTTTTTATTTCAGTGGTCGCTTCTCACTGCCACGACAAATTATTAAATGCTGCCGGTGTAATTAGACTCCTTTAAAACTATCGGATTTATATTTTTTAATTTGTATGTCCTTAAATAACCGTTTAATACAAAATTGAGGTACTTTTACAATTTCTTTATCTTACATCACACAGTGGAAAACTACTCGTCTTATTAGATTGGAATCTTCTAATAATTTCTCCTATGTCACACTTTTGCGTTTTGCCCATTTTTTTTTCTTTTTTAAAAACATAAGCTACTCTCCCCTTTTTCAGATTTTTTTTGTCTTTTTTTTTTTCTATAAACACTTTCTTCCGTAACCTTTTTTCCCCTTTGCTAGCTGTCATCAATTTCTCTTTCCTAGATGTTTCTTTTTTTCCCCTCCTTTTAGAAAATTAAAAAAATAATAATAATAAAACCCAAACTCTTTTTCTTTCCTTTTTCCTCCAAATTAAGAGACAAAAGTAGGTGTTACAATTTTGGTTTCAAACTTTTCCTTTTTCTTTTTCTTTTCTTAATAAAAATACAAAGAAGAAGATAAATTTTAATTCTATGGCAGCTTGACCCTCTGCACATGTCTCCCACCCCAAATGTTTTGTTGAACCGAAAAGAGAGATTAGATATTTTTTTTTTGTTCTTCCAAAATTGGTTAGGGTTTGCTTGTGAGCCCTAACAATCTGAAGGAGTCACTACCACCATCCAACTTATGATGTGTTCTGCCAATAAGATCTTCTCCTTCGTATAGACTTTGTAATTTATCTCAGGTTGCTTTAGAAGTTGAGACACTCTTGAAATTCTTTTGAATTTATTTTCATCTACATCTTGGTAGATTAAGAATTAATGTCTTTTTATCTTTCTTTCTAGCATCTTTCCGCTCATTGAGTTTTCGTTGTGAAAGACCTTTCTCACGTTTTTGCTCTACATATCCATTTTCAACAATCGTCCCAAAGATTTTAAGATCCATAAAAGAACTTTCATCTGTTGACTTCATCATCTATAATTCTTTCCTTCAAAACGAGGAAGTTGATTTCGAAACATGTTGTTAGATGACATTTATCTACCTTCGCTTTGATACCACTTTGTTGGAAGCGTCGATGAGCCTACAATAATACTCACTCTAAATCTCACAATTTTGTAGAGAAGAAACTTGTTCCTTTACAAAACTTAGAGAACTACACACAAGTGAAGAAATTTGTTCTCTTAAATAAGTCTCTTCGAATTGCTTTATTTGACTTGCTTCAAACGTAACAAAAGACATCCTATTTATAGAACTCTCTAATGAAAATTTTAGATCAAAAACTCCCAATCTAAATTCATAAACTTGTACTTTATGACCATGCATAACTCCCGTACATGAATATATACTTAATTAACTAGTAACTCATAAAAGTTTATAATATAGTAACTTAATTATTTAGCTTGCCACATCATAAATTATCTAGCTTATTTTCTAACAAGTGGAGACAAATTTAGGTTAGCCCAAAGTAGAGAATTTTCTTATTGTTGCTTTGGTTGTAAGCACTTAACTTTTTGGTCTCTCTCTAGCCTCAATGATGTAGACGTGTATGTAGATTTGTAGTTGAGATTTATCAAATTGACACTATGTTGCGGAGAAAAGAGGTTGACTCAAATAAGAACTATATGAGAATAAAATGACTATATTTGAGGGGAAAAGCTTGTAGTGTTTTCTTTGAAAGGAGGATCGATGGAAATGTGACTAAGTTTCCTCATTGATAAGAAAGGGAAAGATCACAGGCATACACGTGAGGGACTACATCTCCATTAGTAGGAGATTTTTTTTTGGTGAAACAAAAAATCAAGCTGACTTACCTCCAAAAATAGATAAAATATCATATTATTGTGGAATTATGGGGAGGTCCATTTTGTTCCCCATATTTTTTTTTTTCAAAAATAATTCTATAATGTTGAAAAATATCACATTATTCTTGTATTTTGACAATGAAAGGAAGTAAATCTACCTTAACTTAAGCGTCACTCTAAGCATAATTCAACTATTTAAATTAAATATTTAAATTCCACGCCACACATGTTGAATTAAAAAAAAAAAAAAACCAAAACTTTAGACTCTATTAAAAGAAAAGATTGATGTCGTTTCTTTAATTCTTCTCCAACCTTTCGTTCATTATTGAATTATACTGATGTATCCCGACACCTACTGTTTAAAAAGAATTTCATAATCAATAAATACAGCGATGGGTTTGTCGTTCATGAAACCACCAATATTTACTTCGTCAGCTCCTCAATAAAGCAATATCCCTCCTCTCTCTTCGTTAAAAGAAGAGACTTAATTAAATTAACATTTTCTTCTCTTAATTCATAAGAAGAAGCATCGAAAGATGGAAAAAGATTCCCGTTTCATACAAAGAAGAATATAATCTCCATTTTACACAGTTGCTCAAATAGTAACAATTAACAAAGGACAGAAAAATAAAATAAATTCAGAGTTTGGATTCTGTAAAAAAAAAAAAAAAAAAAAAGCTTGGTGGGTGGAGAGGTAAACAAGAAGCCTCTCGATGATAACTTTCCAATTCATTTAGCTGCATGATGCAAACATTATATTAATACTGTGTTAGAAAGGAGGTGGAGGCGATTTACGGGCCACGACCCTCCTTGGCCAGGGTTTCTTTCCTGGCCTTGGCAGCTGCAGAAGTGACTTCAATTTGTATTTCTTCTTGGCTGGCGGTGGCGGTGCTGAGCCTTGGCTGCAGGGAGGAGTTGGATCGGGGAGTTCTCCGGACAGCGGCGGTGGCGGCGGAGGTTGGTATTCATAAGGCTTGGTGGATGGAGATGGGCGAATGTAATGTGCAGTCAATTTTGAAGGCAGATCTAAAGAAACAAACGAAATGAGAAGGGAGAAAACAGAGGACACAAATATTAGAGACCCCATTATTCTCTTTCTATTTCCAAGTTTGGTTTTAGATTTGCCTTTTATATCTGGCCTCTACTTTATTAAATTAGATAAGAAGGGAGAATATCAAAATTGACCATTGACTTGGCAAGTTGCTTTCAATTTAATTAAATTATCCAAGCTTTCGATTATTGTCAAATTATACCTTGAATTTTGTTAAATTATCTGAAAACCGTTTCTACTTCCCAAACCGAGGAAGATATTGTGAATATAATCTCTGACGGGGATGATGTTATTATGCACACTGATGCATCTGTCATAGGATTGCAAAGTAAATGCGGCATTGGCATTGTGTTGCGTGATAAACAAGAGTATCTAAAGGAGGTGCAGAATTCATCTTCTCAGACAGCTACCTCTCTTTTGGAAGCGGAAGCGATTGCAGTGCTTGAAGGGATGCGTCTGGCTAGCATTATTTTAAATGTAAAGCTCACTGTCCTGTCTGTGATAAATTCAATCAACGAGAAGATTCAGGTGGAGGCCTCTATTGCGACGACTCTATGGGACATCAAAGAAATTAAAAAAAAAATTATTTGCAAGCGTAAGCTTCCAATTCATTAGTCGTAGTTTTAATGGCTTCGCTCATAGAGTGGCCTGATTAGGATTAACTACATCACCATATTTGTGGTTATGTAACTATCCTGAGTGGATGGAAGGATTGTCGCTCAAGGAGCGATGTTTGATTGTTCCCCTTGGGGATTCTTATTTGTCTTGAATGAATCTGCTTATTTATCAAAAAAAAAAAAAAAATGGTTAGTCCTTTTTTTTTTTTTTTTTTTTTTTTTTTTTTTTTTTTTGAAAATATCAGCTTCATTAAACACAACTAGGAGGGATTACAAGAAAGAAGACCAGGGGCTAATTAATTAAAAGAACACCCTCATTAATCATCACATTAATTTTGAACGTGTCTGTTTAATTTCTCTTCTCTATATCAAATGGTATAAATTTATTAGTCATATAACATTATTTGTTTAGCTTCTCTTGTCTACATTAATTTTAATTAACAGTAAAAGATTGTTAGTGTCATACCAATCAAATCATACAATGGCACATGCCAAATAATAGATCACAACTTTGACTACGTACAAGTGGCCTTTTAAAAATCAAAGCATGAGTCTCAAAAAAAAAAAAAAAAAAAAAGCATGACTAGCCTATATATAGATTTGACTTAAGAATATATATACATATTTATTTTAACTTTGAACTTGTATCAATTTTTACTCTAGTTTTAAAATTACACCTTAAACTTTAAGGATTAATATAATCTTCACCTTAAAATTTGAGAATTATTACAATTTGTACTTTAGTATAGGTTTTCATTTGAAGAATCTTTAAAAAATTATTTCCATATGCGTGCAATGAATTATTTAAATACATATTTGGTATGAAATTCATAGAAATTAAGCAAGCACAAGAACACTCAGCTGATTTTCTGTTGAAATTTGTAGGTTTTGTTGGAGTTATTTAATGGACGATTTGTGTGTTAATCAGATTTAATTTTGTGCATAACTTAAAGTTTTCATTAAGTTAATGAGTTTTTGGAATTTCTACTTTTTTTTTTTTTTTTAATTAGTGTTTCAGTTTGTGAAAATTGAATAAAGTATACATTTTTCTAATACTTAAAAGCTCTTTTTTAAACACTTAAAAAGTCATTACAAAAATTTTAAATCACTAATGAACTCAAAAGTTGATGAGTGTTAGGATAAATTTAATTATATCAATGCTTTAACATCAATGGTTCACAAAGGGTCATCTGCATAAATTGCCTCCACCTCCTTTCTAACACAATACTAGTATTTGCATCATGAAGGTCAAATTAATTAGGAGGTGCTTGGTTGGTGATTTGAAAACAGAAATTTTAAAACAAGGGATTCAAATTAATTAGGGTGTGTTTGGTTGTGTTTGCATCACGTCAAGGTCAAATTAATTAGTTTTTTCTTTTGTGTTGTTAAAGAAAAATTATATGCAAAAAGCTGCCACAATCCGAATCTCATCCATCGATTTGGTCAGTTGACCGTTTGTCTCTTTGCCCTTGGTGGCGTAATAAAGTGATGTCTTTTTCAAAAAAAAAAAAAAAAAAAAATTTGCCGACTTCTTTTTTCAATTTTAGAATTCTTTTTTTTTTCCGTACTATCTTTGACTATATTGTCCATATGTAATTAGATTCACGGGCCGAAAGCGTCATGCTTTCCTTTTCAAAAATAATAATAATAAAAAAAGAAAAGAAAAGAAATGGTGCCAACAAAAGCTTAGCTCAACTGGCATAAAGATGTACTGATAACCACAAAAGTCATGCTTTCAGATTGTTCAGAATCCTACTTGTCAAAAATATCAGCCTGCCAATAGGAGAGAAAAAAAGACAAAAAAAAAAAAAAGAGCAATAAAAAATCAATCCATATCAATTCAACTCTCTTAATTAAGTTTGATTAGACTCTTTAATTACCACCATACTATCTAAACTTCTCCTAATATAAAAACACTTCTAAATTTATGTTAAATTATAAGGTTTGATGACTAAAGTCATGTCTAAATACATTCTTAAATTTTAAAATTTCTATAATTAATCCTGAAAATTTAAGGTATCAAATAGATTCTTAGACTTAAAAAAAACATATAATAGATGTTTAGACTTTTAATTTTGTGTCTAATAGATCTTTTATCTATAAAACATTTTTAAAGTAGAAACTTATATGAAATACATAAATGAAAGTTTGGGACCTATTAGACTTCAAATTGAAAGTTTATGACACATTAGATACTTTTTAAAGTTTAATAACTTATTAAACACAAAGGTAAAGGAAGAAAAATAGAATAAAAGTTATTATCCATTAACCTTTTTGAAATATTTGATTAAATATTGCCAAAAGAAAAAAATATATAACTATTTACTTTTTTCTTTCAATATGTTGGGTGGAGGATTCAAACCTCTAATCTTTTGGTCGATGATATATGTTTTTTGTCAGTTGAGCTATACTCATTTTGACTAATAATTACATGCTTAACCATTAAATATGATTTAAAAACTTATTAATGTTTTTTTAATAAAAAAGTAAAATTATTGAACTATTTTTAATAATTTATCAATAGAGAGAAAAATTGAAAAATAACCACCCCTCTCCTTTTAGGTCAACTATTACATGGATATGAGGATTGAACCATAAGAATGGTAATAGATGTTTTTATCTGCTAAATTAGGCTTGAGTTGACAAATAATAACTACTTTTGATAAAAAAAAAAAAAAAAAAGAAAAGAAAAAAAAAAGGTAATTATATAAAGAATAATGTTAATCATGATTTGGAGAAAGTTAGATTTTATTTCCTATAATTTTAAAATATAAAATTTCTTCCTTAGGATTTGATAAAATCTCATAAATAGTTCTTACGGCCGGTTTGATAAAACTGTCATAAACAGTCTTTAGATCATTTTATCAACTAAAGGGATGAATTGATCTAATTCTTAAAACTATAGAGACTAAAATTTCTAGCTTTCTCCAAATCAAATGAACCAAAATTTTAATTTAACCTAAAAATAAAAACTAATAAAAATTATTATTTCAACATACATTCATGATTGAACTAGAAATATTTGATAAATCCGTCAAAACGAGGTTGGTAGTTTTATAACGTACGAATGTTAAAAAGTGAAATAGCAAAAAATAGCTTTGTATCCGACGATTGTTTGGGGCAAACAAATATTAAAATTTACATCCGGTGGTTTTAAAAATTGGCTATATAGCCGCCTTCATTGATTAATTTATTCTTTCCATTCTGATTATGTTATTTACCAAAACATTTCAATGAATTGTAAAGTATTGTCTTTTTCTACTTCATTTTCTGCTAAATGAATACTTTCGATTTTCCTTGAGATTCAATAAGCTCCGGTGTTGGATATATGCAATGTATTTGCCTATATTTGGACAAAATTCATTTTGTTGGATTCTTTTTAAAAAAATTGATTCGAATTAGACCAATTTGGTGCCGTAAGGTCAGCCAGTTTGGCATATTAATTGCTCGAGCATAAATTTCAATCAAATAAACAAATAAAATAGAAAAATTAATCACCAAGAATTTGCAGAAAAATTAAATTACTATGTGGGGAGTGGTTCCTCTTTTGCATCCACATCCCTTCACCCTCATTATTTACTTTTAGGGTCCTCATATGTTCTTTTCTTCCCACTTCTTTTTTTTTTTATTTACAAATAATGTTTAGTTCCCCACTTGGTTCATATTTAAACATAAGCTGTGTATATAAGGAGAAGTCCCACTTTGATCAAGCTATATGCTACTTTGAGGTCCAATTATTTATATCTTAGTCATAAATGTACAAATGTTCTTTATCCGTGATAAATGTAGAAATGTTTCCATTAACGATAAACATAAAGATAGTCTCTTAGTGAAAGACATCTATTAGTGATAGAATCAATAATGATTCTCTCTCTTCTCCCTCCCGTCTCTGTTTTGTCTACTTCTCACCTCGCAATTTCTCTCTCTCTTTGTTTCTTACTCTTTTAAAAAGATAAAATTAGTATATTTTTATTTTGATTCATAAGAACAAGCCTTCAAATATTAAATGGGGAAATTGGGGGAAAGAAATCTCCATTTCAGATTTGCTGAAATGGGTAATAATAAAAGGATGGAAAAATAAATTCTGATTTTTGATTTTATAAAAAGAAAAATAAGCCACCCCATGATCATAACATTTTAATTCTAACGAAATAAAGTGAAACCCCCGTAACATCCACAAAAGAACAAAGCTAATTGATTTTAACTTCACGATGCAAACTCTAGAAAGGAGGTGGAGGCGATTTACGGTTGAACCTTCGTGGCCATTGGAACTTGGGCGGTGGTGGTCGCGGCGGCGGCGGCGACTTGAATTTGTATTTCTTCATGGCTGGCGGTGGTAGGCCTTGCCTGCAGATCGGAGGAGAAGGATATGAAGGTTTTCTAGACGGCGGCGGTGGCGGAGGTTTGTATTCATGAGGGTTGGTGGATGGATATGGGTGGATGGAGTAGGAGTATGCAGTTAATTTTGAAGGCAGATCTAAAGAGACAAATGCAATGAGAAGGGAGAAAACAAATATCATCGACTCCATTATTCTCTTTCCAACAATTTCAAGATTGGTTTTAGTCTTAGATATGGCTTTGAAACCTGGCCTCTCACACCCACATTATATATGAAAAATGCAACAAATTAAAAAATATTAATAATAACAAGAATAAAACCTCTGATTGGACACATCGTCGATTAATAAACAATGAGGCAACTTGAGAATAGTTTAATCCATTCTTAAGAGAGGATGTGAATACTAATAATTGTCCTTATCGAGGAGATATATATAGAGTTGGCAGATGATTGTGATGGTTGGTCAAGTTCAAAATGATTTAATTGCTCCGACCGACAAAAGAGTTCTCGTTGGCTTAAATCTTTTACCAACATTGTTGAACTCAGGAAAAAGGGAGAAAAAAAGAGTTTCAGTTAAGAAAGGCCAAAATGGCATGGTGATATTTTCGTAGAAAAATAATTTAACAAGCAGAGAAGTAAGAAAATGATGAAAGACTGATTTTTTTGGAGTGTTATTCATTTGAAATAAAATTTGAATTCAATTTTGAAAAATATTGTATTTCATGTTTTTGGGAGCGAATTTAAAATTATCTTAAAAAAGTTGTTTATATTGTGTTTTTTTAGAATAGACAATAAAAATAGTGCATGGTAATTATTAATAAATATAAAAATAGTTTAGACCCCGTTTGATAACTATTTGGTTTTTTGTTTTTAGTTTTTGAAAATTATGCTTGTTTTCTCCCAATTTCCCTACTATGTTTTCATTCTTGTCAAGAGCACATTTGAATTCCTAGCCAAATTCCAAAAACAAAAACAAGTTTTTGAAAACTACTTTTTTTAGTTTTCAAAAATTGGCTTGGTTTTTGAAAACATGGAAAGAAGGTATTAGAAAAACAAAGAAATATGTAGGTGAAAGTAGTTATAAGCTTAATTTTCAAAAACTAAAAACAAAAAATCAAATGGTTATCAAACGGGGCCTTAAATACTCAAATATTATTTAGTGAGAAGAGTTACTAATGACCTCATATCTATCGTAATCCAAACTGATGTGTACTTTGCAATCGGGCATCATTAGCACGGGACACATAATAGGACCACTTAAATCAGAATAGCGTTCACAGAAATGTTCTAACATTGAGTCGAATTGAACATAAAGGTTTTGAAAGAAAAAAAAAAAGTGGATTCCCTTTTGTGACCAAGAGCCCATCCCTTGATCCAAGTTGGGTCACTTTGAAAGGTATTCTCTAGTGATCTATTACCCATATTCATGGCTGACAACGTACATCAATGTCTCCTCACTAATTAGACGGACAAAGGACGGTTGTCGTTGGTTTTGACTTGTCCCTTGTATAGGTTGGAGCTATGAAGCTGACCTTATTATTATTCAAAGGGTAAATGGCTTTTTCAGCTTGCTGCTCGCTTTTTTCTCGCTTCCAAGGTGTCGAAGAGATCAAAGCGAAGTCATCAATTCAACCATTCGCACGGTCTCCCAACCTCTTTTCCAAATGAACCGAACCTCGATACCTCATTCAGAAAAGAGATACGAGCATATCTCTAGGTTGCACACCCCCTTTCTATTACTTCGAAAGTAGTTGCTTCCATTTCAGCCACTCGAATTTTCGATATTCCTTTTTCTTTCTCATCAAACAAATGGCATCTTCTTCTGGAAATCCTAGCTATTCTCAGCATGATATTGGGAAATCTCATTATATTGCTATTGCAGCCAGCACTTGCACCTCGCTCTTCTAATATTAAAGAGCAACTAGCATATCATCTTCTATTAACGACCAGTTGTCTACGGATGCATCCTCTATCGCAACAAAGCCATCTCCCTTCTCATTTCCTTTCAGTCAAGGTCTAACCTCGTGTAGCTAATGGAAAGGAATACCTTAAAACAAAACCGACCAGAAGCCCTGAGAGTCAGCAAGCAAACCCCTCTTTTGCTAGATCAAAAGAAAAGGGTCTATACGCTTGGTCGGTCGAACTGGCTTGGTTGGTACATCAATCGACATATTGCTTGTTTGGTACACATATCTTTCAATGTCAATCAAGTTCAAGTCGGACGTATTACATATCCTACTCGGAAGACCATGGTAATACGAGTAGGGTGTTACTCCCAGTAGTCTTTCTTCAGTAATTCGCTTGGAAAGTAGTCTCTTTCAAACCTATGGCTGGCCCGCCCCTGACCTGTTGGGTTGGGTGGCCGGGTTAGCACCCCTCGTCGCCTTTGTACCCGAAACAGATGTGCAAGACTACAAGTCAAGTCTCAACATGGAAGATTTTGGACCCCAACGATAAAGGAATAGGCATTTTCGGGGACTAGCCCGCTTCCCATTATTTGATGAAAGAGAAAGAAAGGACATGAGGCAACCATGCACGGTACTTCTCGACCGTGTCTCCGAGGGATAGTTGAACAAGCGACTCATGAATGTTGTCGGGTTGGACGAGCCAATAACTCGAGTTGAGAATTCTCGTCACGCTTTTTTATTCACGATTTGATGTTCTGGATTCCTCTCGTCGATTCTTCCCCTCATTCCTTTTATCTTGGGCATCTCACTTGGAATGCTATGCGTTCTTTTCGATCTTGTACTGACGGTACACGGAACACCAACCCAATTGCACCTATACTAAGAATTTATGGTCCCTGTTTTGGGTTGGTTCCAATTTGTTACCCCTACCTTCCGATAAAATAGAGAATTTTACTAGAGAAGGCATAGTTGTTCAGCCATCTTCAGCCAAGAAAGTTTTGTGGTCTAATATCTTTGGTGCGATCCTTTGGTTTATTTGGCTGAAATGAAATGAACGAATTTTTCATGATAGATCAAAATTTCTAGGTGTATTATGGGAAGATAGCCTCACAAATGCTACTTCTTGGAGCTCTAAATCTAATTTCTTTAATGACTATGATACTTCATCTATTGCTTTCAATTGGAGAGCCTTCTTTTAATCTCTCCTCTGTATGTCTCTTACCTACCTATTTTGTTTTCTCTATAATAAAGTATCTTTTGTCCAAAAAAAAAAAAAAAGTTACAATTAAGCAATATTAACTATAATTTTTTTCTCTAAAATTTTCATCCCGTAAGTTCTATTTATCTTTTCTAACAACATTTGAGGTGAAGAGATTTAAATCTCTTGAAGACTGTTAAGAGACTACCGGACACCCACATATCTACACAATGGTATGATATGTGTCTACTTTGGGCATATGCCCTCATGGCATTGAAATGTATGTTTATTGGCTACCCAAGGTGTCAAAGGATATAAGCTTTGGTGCTAAGAAGAAGGTAGAAGTAAATGTATAATCAGTAGGGATGTCACTTTCAATGAAGATGAGATGTTGTTTTGTAGTAAAAGCTAGCCAGAACAACGATCAGTTGAGAATGTTGAAACAGAAGTCAGAATTGAGTCTGAAACATGATCATCAGCTACTAGAGGTGAATCGAGTGATGGATCACAGTTGGATTAACAAGTGGTATCAGAGCCATGTCCCAGAGGTAGCCGTATCGGGTGGAATCCTTGGGTACCGAACAAAAGAAGTTGTGAGACTAAGTAGTCATTGGGGAAATCTGTTGTTTGAGCTCTGAGCAGACAGTGTACTCCGGAGAAAAGGAATTGTCCTGGACAAGAGTAAACTCTCGGTAAAGCGGTAGAGCCTAGAGAGTTGGAGCCACTCTTGGTAAAGGAGAGTTCGACAAATAGATGATTATATCAGGGGAGGCTCGGTGGTACTTTGTTCGAGGGGAGGATTGTTAGGAGTGTGACCAAAGTCCCACATTGGCTAGATAAAGGGGAGGATCATGGGCTTATAAGGGATGACAAGTATCTCCATTGGTATGAGACCTTTTGGGGTGAACCAAAAGCAAAGTCATGAGGGCTTATGTCCAAAGTGAACAATATCATACCATTGTGGATATCTATGTTGTGTCCGATAGTCCCCTTAAAAAGACAAATGTCATTCAGTTATCACTGAAAAACTATGCTCATCCGGACTCTAACATATCTTTTCAAATAATATAACTTAGAGAGAAAGAAAGGTAAACATTCAAACTAAGTCATAGAAAAGAGAGAAGAAATTTATCTCTAGATGGTTTTTTTTTTTTTTTAGCGGGGTTATCTCTAGATAGTTTATTGTCTTCACATATAGATTTTAATATTTTCTACAGATTTAATTGATGTATAGGACCATGTTGATGATAAGCACCAACTACTCAAAAAAGGATTTCATACTTTGACGGATAAAGGTTGATTTATGATTTATGCACCCATCAATATTGACTGTCAGAGCTCATCAATAAATAGGTTGGTTTTTTCTCTCTCTCTATCTTTTCTTGAGATAGGATCTTATCTCATAATGTTTACCATCTCACCTTGCATTTTTCTTTATAATCTCTTCATTTCTTACTCTTTCCAAATAAACGGATTCAATAAGAACAAGCTTTAAAAGATTGATTACCATTCTACACATGAATGTAGAGGTATCAATGGGCGCGAAAATGGGATCTTCTCGTACAAGATTTTTGTTTTTCCATACTATTCTCTAAATCATTCTTGTTAATATGAAATTTCTCATCAAATTTTTTTGGGATTCTCTTGTACATGATTTTTATTTTTCGCTATTTATATCTTTTTTAAAAAAAAAGAAAATTAGGAAAAGAAAAAAATATACCATTAAGATTTCAACCGGAGAGAAAAAACAAGGGACAAATAGTGAACGAAAGTAATATATATATATAAAAGGTTATATACTTTTATTTTATTTTGCTAACCTAAGAGTGTGTGTGAGTGATAAATTGACATATACTCAACAAGGTTTAGTTAGTGTTAGACTAAAAAAAAGGAAAAAAGATCTCCATTTTATTTCTTTTATTATATAAAATTAATATTTTGAGTACTTCAACAACTTTGTCCACTTATGGTGGCTTTGTACATTTTCTTGAAGGTTCCACATACAGAAATCAATATTAATTGAGGAGAAAAAGACTAAAGTTCAATACAAGATCTCTTGCTCTAATATCAGGTTAAATCACCAAACTCAAAAACTCAAACGGATGAAATTTAATATTTTAGGAATAATTCAACAAAATATATATAGAGAGCGAAGAAATCTTCATATCCATTCTTTATTTCTTTAGATAGAGAAGGAAAATTCATCCCAAAATATCTTGTACAAAAAACCTAAAGCTTCCTCACCTTAGAATACAAATATATAGAAGTACTAGAAAGGAGGTGGGGGCGATTTACGGCCGGTCACCTTTGGCCACTGATATGGCTTCTTAGGCGGTGGTGGCGGGGCTGCCCGCCGTGCTGAGCCCTGTTGGGGAATGACATGGTAGCTCGGAGGAGGATTGGGGCGTTTTCTTGATGGAGGTGGTGGAAACTTAAAGGGGTAATAAGGAACTATTGGCCTTGCCTGCAGTGGCGGCGACGGCGGTGGTGATGTGTTTTTATAAGGCTTCTTGGATGGAGGAGGTGGGAATGTAAAAGGGTAATAAGGAACTATGGGCCTGGTGGTCGGAGGTGGTGGTGACAGTGGCGGCAGCAGCGACGGAGGAGATGGGTGAACATAGCGTGCAGCAAAGTTTGGTGGAAAATTTAAAAAGATCAATGCTATGAGGAAGAACACAAAAAGGGGCTTATGAGATCCCATTCTCATTTGCTATCCAATTCTAGGAAGATGGATTTTAAGATCTCTTTGAAGATTGAAAAGCTTGGCATCTCAAACCTACATTATATATGAAAAGTACTTGTTCACCTACTGAGAAAAAATAGATTTTACTTACCAATTAAGTTCCAACCAATTTGTTAAATTTTAGATTAAAATGCTATTTAATTTTGTTTACTCGACTTTGGTATTAATCCAATTTCAATTCTTATGAACTGTTCAAATTTAGTCTTTCTACTTTTAATAAATCTTATTTTATTTATTTATTTATTTTTTTTGAAAAATTTCAATAAATCTTAAAATTGAATTTTATGATTAGTTTGAAGTTAATTTTTATCGAATTTTGTAAAAATAACCATAAACTTAGAATAAGAACTAATTATAAAATTTATTGAAAATACACGAATTAAATTTGAACCTTTGAAACAAAAACGATTAAAATAAAATCATTTCTAAAAGACATTGAACAAAAATGGTACTTGAACCTGGGAGAGGGAAGATTCCAACCTGTTTCTCTAGCCAACAAATTTGAAATTCAAACTTCTTTTTCCTCTCTGTTTGCAAGAAAGAAGTTGGGGGAGTACTAATTTCTAAATTAAATACTTGTCTTTATATCTAGCACATATTGAGTCAGATTTGTATGGGTAGATGATGTGATGGTTCGTCAAATAATTTGAATGTTGTTTAATTGCTCTGACCGACAGTAGTTTTGACTTTTTACAGTTGAAAAATTAAATAAGGGAACATGAGCATGCTTAAAAGGACAAGTGTATTATCCGATAAATTATTGAATGAGCTACAACTGACTCTTTAAAACTGTTAAACGTAGATCTTAAAATTTTCTTGTTTCTAATAATTATCCAACAAAACAAAATTATCAGTCTTATTAAGGTGGTCTCATCAAATAATTCCTCGCATTTTGGTGAGCGGCAAATTTGTTTTTAAAATTCAACATATTGGTAAAATTCAGTTGATTTATTGAAATGTGAAGTATAAATTTCAACTGTCATAAAAGAGACTTGAATGCTATTTTCTTCATACTAGAAATATATTTTTCTAATAATAATTTGGCCATGTTTGAATTTTAGTACCCATTCAACTTGAGAGTTTGTGTATGTGTTTTTTTATAGTTCAACAACATTGAGAGTGGAAAGATTCGAATTTTTCACTTCTTGGTCAAAGGCACATGTCAATTATCGTTGAGCTATGCTCACTTTGACAGTTTGAGTATGTGTTTGTGTCAGCATGTTAATGCACATATTTAAAGTCATATCATCAATTTATTAAAATAATTAACCGTATATTACAACAACAATGAGAATTATCTTCCTTTTTTTTAGAATTAGAGACTAAAATATATAATTTATAACTCATTACGTTGAGACTACAATGAGACTTGAGTCAAGCTATAATTTATGCATATTGGTAGGATGCTCCTACTAAATGTTGACTATTTACATTATCTCACCTACCATCTTCTTCTTCTTTTTCGTAAGATCAAGTTCACACGGCAATTTTATAAAAACATAAAATTACGAAATTCCAATAACATACAATTAATTGGTTAGTGGATTACTTATTATAAGCTATAACTTTTTTGTAATTCCATGTAAATTAAAATTATATGTTACATTTTCACAAATTCTCAGACGAGTCAAACAGATTCAAGGACGAAGAGAGAGGACGGGTCTTGCGTTTTCGTGGGTCTCACGTTCGGAGAGGGAAGGAAGGGAGACCGAGTTTCATGACCGAGCAGCGTGGGTTTCGTGACTGAGCAGTATGGGTTTCGTGAACGGGCACGAAGAGAAAAAGAAACTGGCGGCGGCAGTGTTGGTTCCTTGAGAAAGCTTGCTGCCGACGGGAGGGGACGGTGGTGTGAGGTCAGCGACGGCGAAAGGACTGGATCTGGGGGCTACGACAAGAAGAAAACACCAACGGGGGTTGCTAGTTGCGAGGGAGATGGAGAGAGAGAAAGAAACAGGGAGGAGGGAAACAGAGAGAAAGAAGAAGAAAAGGAAAAAGGAGGAAGAAGAAGAGAAAAAAAAATTGTCGGCCGCTGGCTGCCGACGACAACAGTGGGGTGGTGGTGATGGTGGTTGAGGAGAAGGAGGAGGGGGAGGGAGGGAAAAATGGGAGGGAAAGTGCACATTAAAAAAATATATATTTTAAATTATTTTATTATTATTTTATTTTTAAAAATTAAAAAAATAATTTTTTTAATAAAAAAATGGTGCCACATCAGCAAATCGTTAAAATTTAACAGAAAAATGGATGGAGGGACCAAAATGAAACAAAATCCAAACCTCAGGAACTAAATTGTTGAGTTTGAAAACTTAGGGACCAAAATGAAACCTAACTCAAACCTCAAAGACCAAAAGTGTATTTTTCCCATTATTTATTTTGCTAATCTAAGAGTGTGTGAGAGTGATAAATTGACATATACTCATCCTTCGAACAAGATTGAGTTAAGTGTTGGACTAAAAAAGAAAAAAAGATCTCCATTTTATTTCTTTTAATATATAAATATAATATTAAATTTACCACAACCAGAGTTCATTGGTAAAATTAATATTATGAGTACTTCAACTTTGTCCACTTTTGGTGGCTTTGTACATTTTTTTTTTTTTTTAAGTTTCCACAAAGAAATCAATATTAATTGAGGAGAAAAAGACTAAAGTTCAATACAAGATCTCTTACTTTGATATCGGGTTAATAATCACCAAACTCAAAAATCAAACCGAAGAAATTTAATATTTTATGAATAATTCAACAAAATATATATAGAGCTAGAGAAGAAATCTTCCTATCCATTCTTTATTTCTTGAGATAGAGAAGGAAAATTCATCCCAAAATATCTTGTACAAAAAACCTAAAGCTTCTTCACCTTATATAGTAGTACTAGAAAGGAGGTGGGGGCGATTTACGGCCGGTCACCTTTGGCGGCCACTGATATGGCGGTGCCGTATGCGGTGGTGGAGGAGGATTGGGGCCTTTTCTTGATGGAGGTGGTGGAAACTTAAAGGGATAATAAGGAACTATTGGACTTGCCTGCAGTGGCGGCGATGTGTAAATAGGCTTCTTGGATGGAGGAGGTGGGAATGTAAAAGGGCAATAAGGAACTATAGGCCTGGTGGTCGGAGGTGGTGGTGACAGTGGCGGCAGCGACGGAGGAGATGGGTGAATATAGCGTGCAGCAAAGTTTGGTGGAAAATTTAAAAAGATCAATGCTATGAGGAAGAACACAAAAAGGGGCTTATGAGATCCCATTCTCATTTGCTATCCAATTCTAGGAAGATGGATTTTAAGATCTCTTTGAAGATTGAAAAGCTTGGCATCTCAAACCTACATTATATATGAAAAGTACTTGTTCACCTACTGAGAAAAAATAGACTTTACTTACCAATTAAGTTCCAACCAATTTGTTAAATTTTAGGTTAAAATGCTATTTAATTTTGTTTACTCGACTTTGGTACTCATCCTGTTTCAATTCTTATTATCTATCCAAATTTAGTCTTTCTAGTTTCAATAAATCTTAAAATTAATTTTTATAGTTAGTTTGAAGTTAATTTTGATCGAATTTTGTAAAAATAACCATAAACTTATAATAAGAATTAATTATAAAATTTATTGGAAATACACGAACTAAATTTGAACATTTGAAAGGAAAAAGATTAAAGTAGAACAATTTTTCTAAAAGACATTGTTCAAAAATGGTATTTTAACCGGGAGAGGGAAAATTCCAACCTGTTTCTCTGGCCAATAAATTTGAAATTCAACTTTTTTTTCCCCTCTTTTTGCAATAAACAAGTCGGGGAAGTACTAAATTACATACTTGTCTTCATATATAGCACATATTGAGTCAAATTTGTATGGGTAGATGATGTGATGGTTCGTCAAATTAAGTTGAATGTTGTTTAATTGCTCTGACCGACAGTAGTTTGTCTTTTCACAGTTGAAAAATTAATTAAGGAAACATGAGCATGTTTAAAAGGAGGAGTGTTTTATTATTGAATGAGGCAGTATCAATGTGATTGTCTCTTTAAAATTGTTGATCGTAGATATTAAAATTTTCTTGTTCCTAACAACCGATGGATATAAAATAGATGTACTTTTATAATTTTTCTCTTTTATCCAACGAAACAAAATTATCAATCTCATCGTGGTGGTCTCATCAAATAATTTCTCGCATTTTTTTTTTTTGTGAGTGGCAAATTCGTTTTTAAAATTCAACATATTGGTAAAATTCAGTTGATTTATGGATTCCTTTCGAGTTTGAATAGCCCCTGCCCCTTTTATACTTTATCGGAACGGTGAGAATTAGATTTGAAAATTTTGTACAAATATTGAAATGTGAAGTATAAATTTCAACTGTCATAAAAGAGACTTGAATACTATTTTCTTGATACTAGAAATATATTTTTCTAATAATAATTTGGCCATATTTGAATTTTAATACCCATTCAACTTGAGAGTTTGTGTAGGTGTTTTTTTTTTTTTTTTTTTTTTGAGTTCAACAACACTAAGGGAAGAAATATTCGAATTTTCACTTTTTGGTCGAAAGTACATGTCAATTATCGCAAAGCTCTACTCACTTTGTCAGTAATTTGAATATGTGTTTGTGTAGGTATGTTAATGCACATATTTAAAGTCATATCATCCATTTATTAAAATAATTAACAGCGTATTATAAAAACAAAATGAGAATTATCCCTTTTTTTTAGATTTAGAGGCTAAAATATATAATTTAAAACTTCTATTGAGACTACAATGAGACTTGAGTCAAGCTATACATAATTTATGCATATTGGTAAATTCTCCTACCAAATGTTGACCATTTACATCATCTCACCTAGCATTTTCTTCACTCTCACAAGTTATAAGATAGATAAATTATTTCATTCATTGTTAATTGATTTTGAGATGGAACTCCATGTAATCTAATATGATATCAGAGTCCATAAAACTCAAATGAGTATTTGGTCTAAGAAAAAAAGAAAGATCTGATAGGAGAATAATGAAGTCAAAGAGGCACCATTTTAAGGGTTTATGTTGTAGATGGGTTACTCCACTCATTATCAATTGGTTTTGAGATGAAACCCTTGTCATCTAATATTTATCACTCTTTTGAAAGATTTTTTTTTTTCTTTCATAGGATCCAGTTCTCGGCAAATTTATAAAAACATAAAATTATGAAAGTCCAAATAACATACAATCGGTTAGTGGATTTACTTATTATAAGCTATAACTTTTTTTATTCCATATAAATGAAAATTATATCTTACATTTTCTCAAATTATCAAACAGGTTAAACGGATTCAAGGTTAGAAATTCAGAATTATTAAATCTGTTGGCAGAATATCAAGAAATAATGCTTGTAATTTTTTTTTAAAAAAGGTGTTATACATCATTGTTGGATAAGAAGAACTAAAGTACAAATAAAGTAATAAAAATGATAACACACACGTTAGCCTGCATTAGCAAAAACCAACCATATTGAAAACCAAAATAATACAATAACAACAAAACTATATGTCAAACCTCTCCAGTTACAAAATAGTAGTAATGGTGGTGATGGTAGTAGTGGTGGTGCAACGCTATGAACCCAAACCAAAATGACATACAATCTATGTGAGACTAGTGTCAGATGTCTAACTTTAGTAGACTCACTAACAACTCAAGTGCTATCTAGTAGAAAATCATGAGTAGTTCAATAACTCAAGATAGTTAAATACGTTATTTGAGAAATATATAGCAATAACTTTTAAAAGGTAGACATACAAAACTGTCACCGAATCTACCCAAAAATTGGTTAGACTGGCATAGAGTAGTGTCCATAGGCACAACGCAAAGAAAATAGTCATACACTATATAAATATATGAAAAATCTTGATGAAAATAACATAGCATATTGGTCATACTATGTATCAAGAAAATCAAGATATGTAGCAAAGAAAATCTAGTTATATGCGCACAAAGCAACCCACCAATACATATGCAATTATATCACTATCTTTCCTCTAAAAAAAAGAGGCACCAAAAAGGCAAAGCATCCTAACACACACCCAAAACCTCTGTACACGTGTGTTAGAGTGGGTCATCCAAAAGACCTCATTTACATCATGGAAACACATTCACATGGTGCATAGAGAAATGATCTCCATGGATACAAACTCTAGTGGTTTGAAAACAATCTATAATACCATTTTCTCTCAAACCAAACTAAAATCGCGTATCCTTCTCTAGAGGAACATTTCATGAACTTTCAATATTTTTCAATCAACAAAAAACACTTTTGAATTTTCAAATAATCATAAAACACTACGGAAGTTTCTTCGAATCATAGGTACCAAATTTCAACATTTTTCAATCAACATAAAAACATTATAAGAACTAAATTCTAACTTTCCGACTTTCTTCAAATCATAGAGCTACCAAATTAATTAACTTTGTTTTCTCCTTTTTGTTTTACTTAGCCTCGTCTTCCATGAAAGGGGTAAAGCTTCTCCATTTTCCCCATTCATTTCTTAAGAAACACCAATAATCCATATAAAATCTTGGTTTAGATAGAGAAATAACCCACAAATCTACCACTTTGGTCTCATTCCCATGACTTTCATAGATATATTCTAGAATTACTTAACTAATAAATTTGTAAACATTAAACTTACCCAAAAGCTTAAGTAAATGATTCGATAGGTAAAAAATAAATATTAATTGAGAAAAAAACAACATTATAGAAGTTCAAATACACGAATGTGAAATGGTGTTGCATCACCAATGCAACCCAAAATTTGGCCTAGAAAGGAGGTGGAATCGATGTACGCATGAACTCATTCGGCCATTGGCTCGATGGCCCCGACGACGGTACCGGCCCACGCAGTAACTTGACAATGTATTGCTTATTGTTCGATTGTGATGTAAATTTGAAAGGGAAATAAGGAGCCATGGGCCTGGCCATGGGAGCTGGAGGCGATTGTAATTGCCTGTGCTTCTTTGGTGGCGGCGTTATGAAGGAATGGAAACGAGCAATTGGGCGAGCTGGTGGAGATGGAGATGGATAATGAACAGTTGCTGTGTATTGTGCTGTAGATTTTGATGGCAGATTCAAACAGAGCAATGCAATGAGAAGGGAGAAAACAAAGGAAGCCATTATTCTCTCTAATAATTATTCCAACAAAATGTATTTTTCGAACTGGTTTAGAACTTAGTGGCCTCTTGCACTTGTTATGTTGTGAAGATTTCTCATAAAAGCTTTTATAGGAAAAAGATAACATAAAGTATAAACAATTAGACGTCAAGTCTGAAAGGAAAGAAAGTAACATTTGTTGTAAAATTGAGCAGCACAACGGTACACAATGGGGAACACAGAAGTGGATAAAATATAATATAATAATAATAATAATAATAATATATAATATAATTCTAAATAAAATAAATAAAGCATGAAATTAAAAACATTAAATTAAAAGCATGAAAATAAAAACACATTAAATAAAACAACAAAATAGCAAAGTGGGAGATTATGAAATTGGGAAAATTTCACCAATAAAGTTGTATTTTTAACTCCACCAAAAGCTACTATTTATAGGCAATTTGACAAGCAAGATGTGGCTCAAAGTGGACACCAAGCATCAATATTATATGGCACATGGACTATATGGATAGTGACACATGGCCTTTAGGACACTAAGCAAATTTATGGGCATCTATTTTATTGCAATATTTATAATACTCCCCTTTAGATGCCCATATATGAAATATGCCTCGTTAAAAACCTTTACTAGGAAAAACCCAATGGGAAAAAAACCTAGTGAAGGAAAAGAGTACATATTTCATATAATTTAATAATTCTCAGAGAATACAATATATTTTTCTCCCCCTCATGGAAACATCATTTAAGATCTCTGAGTCGTCGCATTCCAATGTTGTGGACTAATTTCTCGAAGGTTGTAGTAGGTAATGACTTTGTAAATAAGTCTGCCAGGTTATCCTTTGAACAAATTTGTTGTACCGTGATGTCACCATTTTCTTCAAGATCATGAGTGTAGAAAAGCTTTAGGTGAAATATGCTTCGTTCTACCTCCTTTAATATATCCTCCTTTGATTTGAGCTATGCAAGCAGTGTTGTCTTCATATAATATTGTTGGAAGAACTTTACTAGAAGACAAACCACATGTTCCGCGAATGTGTTGAGTTACTGATCTTAGCCATACACATTCTCGACTTGCCTCGTGAATTGCAAGAATTTCAGCATGATTAGAGGAAGTAGCCGTTATGGTATGTTTCACTGATCGCCATGATATAGCGGTTCCTCCACATGTAAATAGATAACCTGTTTGAGATCTAGCTTTGTGTGGATCAGATAAATATCCTGAATCTGCATAACCAACCAGATTAAAATTTGATTTATTTGAATAAAATAAACCCATATCAATCGTTCCTCGGAGATAGCGGAGTATATGCTTAACTCCATTCCAATGTCTTTTCGTTGGTGAAGAACTATATCTAGCTAATAAATTTACTGAAAATGCAATATCTGGTCTTGTATTATTAGCAAGATACATAAGTGCACCAATTGCACTAAGATATGGTACTTCAGGACCAAGTAGTTCTTCCTTATCATCTCGAGGTCGAAAGACATCTTTCTTTACATCTAATGAACGAACTTCCATTGGAATGTTTAATGGATGTGCTTTGTCCATATAAAATCTTTTTAAAATTTTCTCCGTATAAGTTGACTGATTAACAAATATCCCATCTGCTAAATGCTCAATTTGCAAGCCAAGGTAAAATTTTGTTTTCCCAAGATCTTTCATCTCAAATTCTTTCTTGAGATATTCTATTGCCTTTGAAAGCTCTTCAGGAGTTCCGATTATATTTAAGTCATCAACATATACAGTTATGATAGCAAATCCTGACTGTGATTTCTTTATAAAAACACACGGACATATCGGATTGTTTTGATATTCTTCTTTCAACAAATATCCACTCAGGCGATTGTACCACATTCGTCCTGATTGTTTCAATCCATATAATGATCTCTGTAACTTTATTGAACAGAATTCACGAGAATTTGATTTATATGTTTCAGGTACCTTAAATCCTTCTGGGATTCTCATATAAATATCATTATCAAGAGATCCATATAAGTATGCTGTGACAACATCCATAAGATGCATGTCCAGACTTTCATATACAGCCAGACCAATTAAAAATCTTAGTGTAATTGCATCCACCACTGGAGAATATGTCTCCTCATAATCAATACCAGGTCTTTGTGAAAAACCTTGTGCAACTAATCTTGCTTTATATCTTGTGATTTCATTATTTTCATTTCTTTTTCTCACAAATACCCATTTGTATCCCACAGGCTTGACACCTTCTGGTGTTTGGACTACTGGTCCAAAAACCTGGCGTTTTGAAAGTGAGTTTAATTCTGCCTCGATTGCTTCTTTCCACTGAAGCCAATCTTTTCTATGTCGACATTCTTCAACAGATTTTGGTTCAGGATCTTCATTCTCATATATAATATCAAGAGCAACATTATATGCAAAAATGTTGTCAATAACTACATCAGTTCGATTCCATCTTTTTCCTGTCATGACATAATTTATGGAAATCTCATTATTATCTCCAGGCATTTCACCTTCCTCACCATTTATGTCATGAATTTCTTCATGGGTATCTACATCCTCAACCAAGTCTTTTTTACTATTAATTATTTTTCGTTTTCGAGGATTTTTATCCTTAGAACCCACTGGTCTACCACGCTTCTGGCGTGTTCCAGATTCATTAATGACAACATGTTGTGTTGGGATATCAATTTTTGATGGGACATTTGCAGTTGGTATATGTGACTTAGTCACTTTCTTTGCATCTATAAATGCATCTGGTAATTGATTTGCTATATTTTGCAAATGAATTATTTTCTGAACTTCAAGTTCACATTGATCTGTATGGTGATCTAAATGAGACAATAATGATGCATTCCATGTAATTTCTTTTTCCAACTTCGTAATTCCTCCCCCTAATGTTGGAAAATTTGTCTCATTAAAATGACAATCAGCAAATCGTGCAGTAAATACATCACCCGTCAGGGGTTCAAGATATTTAATAATTGATGGGGAATCATATCCAACATATATTCCTAACCTCCTTTGAGGACCCATCTTAGTACGTTGAGGTGGAGCAATTGGAACATATACTGCACATCCAAAAATTCTCAGATGAGAAATATTTGGCTCATAGCCATAAGCTAATTGTAATGGCGAGTACTTGTGATAAGCTACTGGCCTAATGCGTACAAGTGACGCTGCATGCAAAATAGCATGTCCCCATACAGATGTGGGAAGCTTAGCTCTCATAAGCAATGGTCTAGCAATTAATTGCAAACGTTTTATAAATGATTCTGCCAAACCATTTTGTGTATGAACATGAGCTACAGGATGTTCAACACTTATCCCAATTGACATACAATAATTATCAAAAGCTTGGGATGTAAATTCACCAACATTATCAAGACGAATGGTCTTAATCGTATAATCAGGAAATTGTGCTCTTAACTTAATTATTTGAGCAAGTAATCTTGCAAATGCAAGGTTTCGACTTGATAATAAGCACACATGTGACCATCTGCTGGATGCGTCTATTAATACCATAAAATATCTAAATGGTCCACTTGGTGGGTTAATAGGACCACATATATCACCATGGATTCTATCCAAAAATGCAGGTGATTCAGTTCCCACTTTAACTGGTGATGGTCTAATTATTAATTTGCCTTGAGAGCAAGCATCACATGATAATTCATTGGATTGAAGAATCTTCTGGTTCTTTAATGGATGTCCATCTGAATTCTCAATAATTCTTCTCATCATTATAGATCCTGGATGACCCAATTGGTCATGCCAAATTGTAAATATGTCTGGATTCATGAACTTCAGGTTCATCGTTGCATATGTTTCAATTACTCGTATATGAGTATAATATAATCCAGAAGATAAAGCAGGCAATTTTTCTAATATACGTTTTTCATTTGAGACAGTAGAGATAATATATAGATATTCCACATTATTCTTACTATCAGTCTCAATATGATAACATTGCAACGTATATCTTTAAAACTCAGTAGATTTCTCTTTGATTAACTAGAGAACAATGCATTGCCAATTGTAAATTTTGTTCCTCTAGGCAAAATAATATTTGCTTTTCCAAATCCTTCAATCAGGTTTGCAGAACCTGATATCGTATTGACTTTTGCTTCCAGCATTGTCAGTTTGGAAAAATATTTTCTACTCGTAAGTATTGTGTGCGTAGTTGCACTGTCTGCCAGACATAGATCTTCTTTGCTCATTTTCGAATCGCCCAACATATGAAAAGATTCCATGTTTCTTCATTAAAAGAGAATAATTACAATAAGAAAATAGCACTTGAAATATACAAAAGTTAACGTTTACTAAGGAAAACATAAAGATAAAAACAACAACATTAGATATTCTCAAAGTCAAAAGAAGCACTTGATGTTCCACCGGTTGTGCCGATCTTCTCTTCAAGAGATTCAAAAAAATCTGTCACATCCAAATTTGTCATATTGGATGGGTCAAATATATCATCATCCTGGTATGCAAGATTTGTTTCCACATCTTTTCCTTTTTCCTTTAGGGAGGCTTGATAGAGATCAACTAAGTGTTTTGACGTACGACAGGTACGTGACCAATGCCCAGTCATTCCGCATCGGAAACATTTATTTTCAACACTTTTTGAACTCTTTTCTTGTGGAGCTTTCCCTCTGTGATCATCATTTTGGGTGGTTCTTTTAAAATTAGAACGACCACCATAAAAATAATTGTTATTTCTTCCTCTGCCACGACCACGACCTCGGCCACGATTATTATTAAAATTCACAACATTCACTTCAGGGAATGGTGTTGTTCCAGTTGGTCGAGATTCGTGGTTTTTCATCGCAATAACTCGTTATTTTGTTCGGCCACGAGAAGACATGAAATTAGTTCAGAATATTGTTTAAAACCTTTCTCTCGATATTGCTGCTGCAGGAGCATATTCGAGACATGAAATGTAGAAAATGTCTTCTCTAACATATCAGCATCAGTAATTTTCTCTCCGCATAACAACAGTTTTGAACTGATTTTAAATAATGCGGAATTATAATCACTTACTGATTTAAAATCTTGTAGCCTCAAATGCATCCATTCATAACGAGCTTTAGGAAGAATAACTGTTTTCTGATGATCATACCTTTCTTTCAAATTTTTCCACAAGACACGAGGATCTTTTATTGTGAGATATTCCATTTTCAATCCCTCGTGAAGATGATGGCGAAGGAAAATCATAGCTTTGGCTTTATCTTGCCTGGATGTCGTATTTTCTTCTTTAATTGTTTCTCCCAGGTTCATAGCATCCAGGTGGATTTCGGCATCGAGCAACCATGACAAATAATTATTACCATTAATGTCAAGGGCTGAGAATTCTAATTTCGTAAGATTTGTCATCGTAACACTATCACAAAATATTATTTTTATATTAGAAATTTAATATCTACTAAATATGCAATATAATATTTAATTAAAAAAAACGATCTACCTTTAGGACCTACCTTTAATGAAGGAAGCAACAGGAGCTCGTGCTGATAACGTGTTGTAAAATTGAGCAGCACAACGGTACACAACGGGAACACAGAAGTGGATAAAATATAATATAATAATAATAATAATAATAATAATAATATATAATATAATTCTAAATAAAATAAATAAAGCATGAAATTAAAAACATTAAATTAAAAGCATGAAAATAAAAACACATTAAATAAAACAACAAAATAGCAAAGTGGGAGATTATGAAATTGGGAAAATTTCACCAATAAAGTTGTATTTTTAACTCCACCAAAAGCTACTATTTATAGGCAATTTGGCAAGCAAGATGTGGCTCAAAGTGGACACCAAACATCAATATTTACATGGCACATGGACTATATGGATAGTGACACATGGCCTTTTAGGACACTAAGCAAATTTATGGGCATCTATTTTATTGCAATATTTATAATAACATTAAAACTTTTTTTTAAAAAAAAGAGTCGTTTTTATGAGTGTCTCTGTTTAAAGAATTTAATTAATTGTAGCAGTGTTATATGAACATGTTTGACTTGGGTCAGTTTAAGTCCACCGAAAGAGCATGGGGTTGCTCAAAAAAAAAAGAAAAAGCACGGGGATGGGCATTCCATTAGTTTTATAATTTGTTTATTGCATTATGAGAAACGCTTCAATCCACTTTTTTTTTTTACTTTTTCTTTCTCATTACACTCTTTTGAATTTTTTTTTCAAAAATTAATATTTTTCAACACATAATCGTCTATTTTATTTTAGAAAAATTGCAATGGGCAGCAAACTAGATTTTTTTTTTTATTTACAAATTAAATATAACAATTTTTAAAAAGATTTTGAAATATGGTAAAGCTTTAAAATAAGATTTTCTTGTTCCTATTTTACCTCCTTACAATCTATCACCGATATAGAGTCTTATTACCGATAGACTTTATTTACCGTCCAAGTCTATTAGTGACAGACTTCTATTTATTTACCGTCTAAGTCTATTAGTGACACACTTCTATTATTAATAGAAGTCTATCGGTGATAGACTATCAACCTACATTTTTTTACTGTTCACTGACATGATATTATGTTCATGATTTTTTAGTACAGTAAATTCAATTAAATATTAAAGTCTACCATCGATAGATTGATCATATTTATCTTTAATAAATCACATATTGATATCAATTGTTCATAGACTTATATTCCCCTCTGATGATGGACTGATATTGAAACCTATTCGTTGATATACTAATATATATTGAGTGATTTTCTTTTATTTGTTCTATTATTATTATTATTATTATTATTATTATTATTATTATTATTATTATTTTAAGAGTGATTTCAAATTATGGTTGTTAAGGTCTATCATCAAGTTTGTTAAAAAAAAAAAAAAGTGTATCATCAAGTATGGTTAATTTTAATTACATATTGAAGGACATTGAAGGCAAGGGAGGAGGAATTTAAGTGAGACACATTGAAGGATACTGTTGAGGTAATAAATATTGAAGTCTATCATCAGTTAGGATGCTAATATATAGTAACATTTTGAAGTCTGTCATTGATAGATTGATATACTTTTCTTCTATCACTGATATATTTCACTAATAATAGTAGTCTATTAGCTAAACATCAAAATCATATATTACAGTATTCATAATGTACAGAATTATTTTACCTTCAGTATGGTTATTTCTGTTAGTCTTCAACTACTCTTACACTTGTATTTAAAGAGAAGATTTCTCATATACGAGAATTACATTCTTCTCTGAATTCTTCCTGAATTCTTTATATGGTATCGGAGCGAATTGAAGAGGAAATTGCGACTTCTTGATCCACTGATCATCCCTTTCTCTCGTTCCTTCTATGGTGAACAAAGAAGGCCAGACAAATGATTCTCTATCGATCGACGCGCAGCAAAATCCCTTCAATCTCCACCATTCTTACAGTTCTTCCGCTATGTTAGTCACTCAACCTCTACTTGGAGCAAGTAATTACAGCTCTTGAAGGAAGGCGATGATAATCGCACTCTCGGGCAAGAACAAAGAAGGTTTTCTCGATGGTTCAATCAAGAAATCAGAAGGACGAAAATCAGCCGCGTGGAAGTGTAACAACGACATAATCACCTCCTGGATTCTCAATTCTGTTTCGAAGGAGATTGCTGCAAGAATTAATTACACCGGATCTGTCAAAGCTGTGTGGGACGAACTTCACACTCGATTCAACCAAGGAAACGACCCTCACATCTACCAATTACGAAAGGAATTGGTAACTACGAATCAAGGTACTATGTCAGTCGAGTCATATTACACAAAATTGAAGACTATATGGCAAGATTTATGCGATTACAAACCTTCCTATGATTGCACCTGTGATGGCATCAAACCTTTCATCGAATACCTTGAGTCCGAGTTCGTGATGATTTTCTTGATGGGTTTGAGTGACTCTTACTCTGCCGTTCGAGCCTAGATTCTTCTTATGAAGCCTATACCATCGATCACTGCTGTCTTTTCTTTGATTGTACAAGAAGAAGCATCAGCGATCCATTGGCACTCCTTCCACGCCTTCTGATTTCGTTGCCCTGTTAGCTGCCGAAGCTGCTAAGAAATTCAATCCAAATCGTTCTCATAGAAAAGAGGCACAATGACCTTATTGTACTCACTGTAACATCAAGGGGCATACTATGGATAAATGTTACAAAATACATGGTTATCCTCCAGGATACAAGTTTCGAAACTCCAACACTGAGACGAATTCAACAAAGCCAGCTGAGAGCAATGTTGTTACTCAAGCTCCTTAGGCTCCATCAAGCTTTTTCTCCAGTCTGAATACAACTCAGTATTCACAGTTGATGGAGATGCTCAATACTCATCTACAAGCTGCCAAAATAGAACCAATTGCTGCAGCCACATCGATCACACATACAGCAGGTATTTGTTCTCTATCTTCCTCTTCTATAGAGTCAAATACTTGGATTCTAGACTCTGGAGCTTCTAGGCATATATGTCATCAGCGTGATATTTTCCATAATTGGCATCGAGTGAGTGGTATTTCAGTGATTCTCCCCACATCATTCAGAGTAACAATTGATTTTGTTGGAGATGTCTGGATTTTTGATCGACTGTTGCTGAAAGACGTACTATTTGTTCCAAGATTTTCTTATAATCTTGTCTCAGTAAGCTGCTTATTACAGAACAAAGATTTATCCATTAACTTCTCTGGCAAATCTTGCACAATACAGGACAGTGCTCGTTCGATGATGATTGGCAGGGTTGAATGCGTTAATGGACTCTTTATGCTTTCAGATAAGTCATTTTCTGCCTGCAATGCTATTGTTTGTTCTGTTAGCTTAGCTACTTGGCACCATAGGTTGGGACATTTATCTTCTCAGCGTTTGTATGCCATGAAAGAGCAGTTGTGTTTTTCAAACAGTGATATGAACCCTTGTCATATTTGTCCGTTAGCAAAACAAAGGCGTCTGTCGTTTCCTTTTCATAACAATGTTGCAAATGTTGTTTTCGATCTCATACACTGTGATATTTGGGGCCCATTCAAAGTCCCCTCCTATAATGGTCATAAATACTTTCTAACATTGGTGGATGATGCTTCTCGTTATACTTGGACTGACCTGATGCAAAATAAATCAGATGCCATTCACATTGTACCCCGTTTCTTTGAACTTGTCCACACCCAATTCTCTAAGTCAATTAAGGCATTTAGATCTGACAATGCCCCTGAATTGGCTTTCAAAGATTTTTTTGCTTCCAAGGGCACCATCCATCAGTTCTCTTGTGTGGAACGACCACAACAGAACTCTGTGGTAGAACGCAAACATCAGCATCTACTTAATGTGGCCCGAGCTTTATTTTTCCAGTCAAAAATTCCTATTCGTTTTTGGAGTGACTGTATCTTGACTGCCTCTTACCTTGTGAATCGTACCCCTGCTCCTTTGTTACAAAATAAAACCCCTTACCAGATCCTTCACAACCAAGAATTGGATTACTCCTCCTTGCGGGTATTTGGCTGTCTGGCTTTTGTTTCTACCTTAACTGCTCATCGATCAAAATTTGATCCAAGAGCTTCTGCTTGTGTTTTTATAGGATATCCACCTGGTATTAAGGGTTACAAATTATATGACATAGCCAAACGGCAAACTATAGTATCCAGGGATGTGGTTTTTCATGAAGATACATTCCCTTTTCACATCCAAGAGGCATCTACTGACATTGATTTGTCTGATATACTAGCTGATCACATCCTGCCTCATCCCATCTTGGAATCCATTATTCCTCATGATTCTCCTCCTACAAGGAATGTGCCCACCATTCCTGACATATCTCTCGGATCAAGCTCAGACAATTCAGTGCAACGTTTACCCTCTAGTCAACACATTGAGTGTTTTGAACCTGCTGCCTCCCGTTCGATTGAGACTTCTAATGAGCCTCCTACTGATGAGCCTCTTGCTGTCTCTCCTACTATACCACCCAATAATGAACCTTCTATTACATTACGAAGGTCTACTCGCACACATGCTCGTCCTGGCTTCCTTCAGGACTACCATTGCCATTTGTTGAGTCACAATTATGAGAAGAACAACACTAGCTTGTATTCCATTGGCAACTATCTGACCTATGACAACCTTGCCAACTCTCACAAAAACTTCATTCTAAATATATCCACAGTCTATGAACCATCATTTTTCCACCAAGCTGTTAAAATAGAAGAATGGAGGAAAGCTATGGATAGTGAAATTGAGGCCATGGAAAGAACCTCAACATGGAGCATTGTTCCACTACCCAAGGGTAAAAATACAGTTGGATGTAAGTGGATATACCATGTGAAATATAAAGCTGATGACACAGTGGACCGGTACAAAGCAAGACTCGTTGCCAAAGGTTATAGTCAACAAGAAGGTGTTGATTTTGTAGATACCTTCTCCCCAGTTGCTAAACTTGCCACAGTTAAACTCCTGCTCTCCCTCACGGCCTCTTTCAAATGGCCTTTGGCTCAAATGGACGTTAATAATGCGTTCCTAAATGGTGACCTTTTCGAAGAAGTCTTTATGAGCCTTCTACTAGGCTATTATTCAGATTTGAAGTCTTCCACTGATACACCCTTAGCTTGCAAACTAAACAAATCCATCTACGGCCTTAAACAAGCCTCCTGACAGTGGTTTTTTTAAATTTTCCTCTGTCTTGTTGAAACATGGTTTTATCCAATCCAAGGCTGATTACTTTCTTTTCACTAAAGGGAAAGGCTCCTCATTTATGGCATTGCTTGTCTACGTTGATGATATACTAATTACAGGGCCATCAAATTCAGCGATTGTTGCTACTAAAGAAATCCTAAAATCTAGCTTTATGTTAAAAGACCTTGGGAACGCTAAATACTTCCTAGGCCTCGAATTATCATGGTTAGATCATGGCATTTACCTGTCACAGAGAAAATATTGTCTTCAAATCCTAGAAGACTCGGGTTCATTAGAAGTCAAACCAACTTCTTTCCCAATGACTCCCAACATCAAGCTCTCGGCTACTTCTGGCATTCCCTTGAATCAGGAAGACATTTCTACTTACCGCCGTCTTGTTGGTCGTCTATTATACTTGCAAATATCCAGACCTAATATTTGCTTTGCCGTCCACAAATTAAGCCAGTATATTGCCAAACCTTACTCACATCACTTAACAGCCATTTACCCATCTATTACGTTACTTGAAAGGAACTGTAGGTCAAGGCATTCTCCTTCGATCAGCAAGCAACTTTCAACTTAAGGCATTTGTGGATTCAGATTGGGGCTCATGCTTAGATACAAGGAAATCTATGACTGGTTTTTGTATCTTCTTAGGGAACTCACTTATCTCATGGAAAACGAAGAAGCAAGCCACTGTTTCCAGATCATCTGCGGAGGCTAAGTATCGACCGCTTGCCGTGGTTACAAGTGAACTAGTGTGGCTGACTCAAGTCCTCATCGATTTACAAATCATCTCCCCTGTTCCAGCCTTGGTTTACTGTGACAACCAAGCAGCAATTGCCATAGCCTCAAATCCAACGTTTCATGAACGGACGAAGCACATCGAGATAGATTGCCACTTTGTTCGAGAACGGATTGACAAAGGCCTCATCAAGCTTCTCCCTATAAGGTCCCAAATGCAACTTGCAGATATGTTTACAAAAGCTTTGGGACACACCCTCCATCCTTTCTTAGTCAAGATGGGCATACTAAACATACATAGTCCATCTTGAGGGGGGATATTACAGTATTCATAATGTACAGAATTATTTTACCTTCAGTATGGTTATTTCTGTTAGTCTTCAACTACTCTTACACTTGTATTTAAAGAGAAGATTTCTCACAGATTAATATACGAGAATTACATTCTTCTCTGAATTCTTCCTGAATTCTTTATATCATACAATATTTAAAAAAAATATTTTCGTTTATTGAAGCCTATCACCAATAAGCTTCAATCATAATACATGTAGTCTATCAACGGTAGACTCCTCTTAGTGATAGGAGGGTATTTTAGTCTTTTTACATGGATTGAATTTAGTTTTTTTCATATTTGCAAATAGTTTTAGTAATTACTATTTTTGCTATTATTTGGATTGATTTTGCTCTATTTGCAACTATCTCTGGTACAATTTTACATTCAATGGCTCATATAATTATAGGTACTATGAACATTTTTATGATGATACGGAGGAACATACAAAAGATTTGCTCAAACTTCATACTCTCTCTTGGCTCTTGGTTTATATGTAGATTTTTTTTTTTTTTTTTTTTTGACAACTATAAGTATGTGGAGTTTCTAGTAATTTTAATAATATTACACTTCTTATATTAGTGCACTTGTTTTATATATATATATATATATATATATATATATATATATATATATATAAGTCTATAAAGTTATTTAAATAAGCACTCTAATTTGGAAGTCTAAGTGAGTATATACATTTTTCCTTTTAAAAAAAAAAAAAGTGAGTATATACATTTTTTTATTATATATACAAAATTTAGCTCATAATGTTTATTATTATATTAATAATGATTATTTATATAATACGGAGGATTATTAATCAACACAATGGTACATAGAAAGATATTCGAGTGAATTGGTACGAATTACGATAATATTGATCCCTAAGGTCCTGTTTGATAACCATTTGGTTTCTGGTTTTTGCAAATTATGTTTGTTTTCTCCTAAATTTCTTACCATTGTTTTCATCATTGTCAATGACACATTTGAATTCCTAGCCAAATTCCAAAAACAAAAGCAAGTTTTTGGAAACTACTTCTTTTAGTTTTCAAAATTTGAATTGGTTTTTGAAAACATGGGAAGATGGTAGAGAACAAAACAAAGAAACTTATTAGTGAAAGTAGTGTTTATAGGCTTAATTTTCAAAAACCAAAAATCAAAAACAAAATGATTATCAAACGGGACCTAAATCATTTCCTTTAGTCTTTTAATTCACTTTGTATTATTAAAGAATTCATATATATTTTTTCTTTTGGCAGCTTAGTCACATAAACATATTTTCAAGCTAAGGAAGCAATTTATCTTGCAACATATTCCTTAGTATATAGTTTTGAATCACAATAATTTTAGCTTTCAATTAATTTAGGGTGACCCATTTATCCACGTAAATTTAGAATATAGAATTTTGAATTCCAACACCTACTACTAAAAAAAAATATTTTATAATGAATGGATAAGGATGGGTTCGCCAGTTTATGCAACCACCTACATTGACTTGGAGACCTCAATAATGGATCGTTCTCTCTCTTTGTTACTTGCTCATTTAAAAGTGATAATTAATATATATATTTGTTTTAATTCATAAGAAAAAGGCTTCAAATTAATTGTCCAAAAAAAAAAAAAAAAAGGCTTCAAATTAAGATGGTTTCATACAAGGATGAACAAATCTACATTTTAGATTCACCGAAATGGAAAAATAAATTCAAAAGTTCTGACATTATAAAAGAAAAATACACGGGTAGCCAGAGAGGTAAATAAGAAGCCTCCTTACCTCATGATAACAATTTATTCAAATCCAACCATAAAAACTATGCCTCATAATAACATCTTCCACACAAGAACAAAGCTAATTAATTTACCTAATTGATGATGTTAGAAAGGAGGTGGAGGCGATTTACGAGTGAACCCTCCTGGCCATGGCTTCTTAGGTGGCGGTGGTGGCAGCGGCGGAGACTTGATTTTGTATTTCTTGTTGGCTGGCGGTGGTGAGCCTTGGTTGCAGGGAGGAGGAGATGGATAGGGCAGTTTTCTAGACCGCGGTGGCGGAGGTTGATATTCATGAGGCTTGGTGGGTGGAGATGGGTGAATGTAGTGTGCAGTCAATTTTGAAGGCAGATCTAAAGAAACAAATGCAATGAGAAGGGATAAAACATAGGACACAAATATTACATACCCCATTGTTCTCTTTCCAATTCCAAGTTTGGCTTTAGATGTGGCTTTTAAATCTGTCCACTCTCACCCCCACTAGATATGAAAAACACAACAAAAAAAAAATAATAATAGGAGTTTGTTCTATTATAGTTTCTAAACTCTCAAAATTTCCGTTTTAGTCTCTAAGCTTTAAAAAAAAAACATTTTAGTTCTTATTATATTACTTTTCTACCTTAAATTCGCTTTGTCCAAGTTTATCTCTTACTTATTTGGTTTGAAATCATATTCATACTAACATGCTAATACACGTACCAAAAACTATATCTTTAATTTGTTAAAATTGAAAATAAAAGTAAGGACCAAAAAATAGTTATTTTTTTAAAGTTCAGAGACTAAAATAGAAATTAAATTTTAAAAGTTCAAAGACCAATATAGAACAAATTTAAAAGTTTAAAGACCAAAATATAATAAACTTAAAAGTTTAGAAACCAAAATAGAATAAATTTAAAAGTGTAGAAACTAAAATAGGATTTAAAAAGAATCAACTCGGAAAGGACACCATCATCAATTAATTAACAATGAGACAAGTTGAATATATTTTTTTTTCTCGTTTCTTCTTTGGTTTTTAGATTTAGATAGAGAACGTGAATACATTATATACACTTGTCTGTATGAACAAAAGTCAGATTTGAATAGGCAGATGATGTGATGTTTGGTTGACTAATTTGAATTTTTTTCTCTTTTTTTGAAACTAGAAAATTCATTAAAAAGCATCCGAGTTTGGAACAGACTAATTCCAAATGACACTTGTTATAGGTAATTTTGGACCACTTCGATATGCAAGGAATTGATGAGGACAGCGCGATACCAACCCAAAGAGACAGCCAGGAAACGGAACCCGGAGGAAGAACAGGCCAAATGGTCAGGCCAAGGCCGAAGGGATCGGGCTTTTGGCCTGACCCCCTGCTCGGCCTCGGCCATGGGCCGAGGCCGAGCTCTTCCGCCTCCGTTCGGTCCCTGGTGCTCCCGGCTGCCTCGGTTTCACTCGGTTCAGCTCGCACCGCCTCCGAATTCCTAAAAACCCTAGGAGCATGAGCAGGTATTTAAACCCCTCTTCGTCACTGAAGAAGGGATCCCGGAACTCTATTCTCGACTCTTTCCTCTTGCTCTCTGGCTCTGCTCCTTCCGTTTTCTGACTTAAGCATCAGAGGCGGTGTGGCAAGCACCACACCAGTGTGCAATTTTTCTGTCTTGCAGGCCACGTCTTCCCCCCTCTCAAACAAATTTACCGTTGGTGGCACGTGAAGGTCAGGTGTAATACCTATTTCTACATGGTTATAATAATAATAATGGGAAAAAAAAAGCTTCCTATAGAAGCTTTAGAAAAAAAAAAAAAAAAGGAAAAGAAAAACAAGCTTCCAACGGATGCTTTAGAAAGAAATTAAAAAAAAAAAAAGAAAAAGAAGAAAAGAATGGTGGAAGCTTTACTTAATATTAAAAAAAAAAAGGAAATTAGAAGAGGGGAAGACATAATCGGGGAGAAAAAGAAGAGAAAAAAAAGGGGGAGAAAACAGAGAAAGGGGAGGGAGACGGAAGGCAAAGAGGAGTAAAAAATTTGGGCATTCTTGAACGATTTTGGAAGGAAAAACAAATCAAGAATCACACAACCTTGGATTCAAGTATTGGGTAAGTTTCTTGTTCTTGGTTGAGCTTTTGCACAAGTTAAAAGAAGCTAAAAAAATGGGTATCATTTGTGGGTTTTTCTTCTTTGACTTGGATACTCCATGGATTAGTTTGAAAGCTAGGAGATTCATAATGGGTTGAGTTCAAAGAGAGAAAAACTTGATAAAAACCCATAGTTTAAGCCAAAAAAAGGGGGGGAAGAAATTGATGATGGTTATTCATAGGTTGTTGTTTGCAAGCTTTTAACGGATAATGTTCATGGAGAACAAGGAGGTAATGTTCATGGAGAAGAAGAGAAGAAATGAAAAGAATTAAGCTTATTATGAAGATGGGCAAAATGGAGTTATTGGAAACTTTATTTTAGAAATATGATATTAATTACATGGTAGTTGGAGGCCAAGTCCATGAAAATTTTAGATATTCCAAGTGTTAAAGGGAAACTAAAGCTTGGTATAATCTAGTGTTGTGTTCTAATTTGGGGATTTAAAAGTCGTTAATACTTGGGTAATTATTATTTCAGGTCAAACAGAGATCGGGACCGCCTACGACCCAAACTTCTCTCATCACTAGTATAGTGAGTGGTTATTCTTCAAAATGCTTTTTCTATTTAGAAATTAATGAAATTTGAGTTTTAAGTCAAATATGATATATATATATATATATATATATATATATATTATGTATATATTGTACAAATGAGTTGGTTGTTGAGAATTATGACCATTTCTAAGACTATTGTAGAAAGGCGACTTATGGTTTTGAAGCTTTAAGATTTTAGCCTATCGACAAAAGTCCAAGTTCTTTTGAAATCTTACGATCGTATAACTATACATTTCAAGTATTTGAAAGTTTTAAAGTGAATGAAGTGATTGAAATATGATTTGCTTGAGATGAGAAACTTAATTAATTTCAATGTTTTATTGATCTCATGAACTTAACTATGGCATGGAAATTTCTCGAGTATGATATTTGGTTTACAAGGCATTCTTTTAAAGTGATTATAATGCTAGTGTGGCTTGAGAGCTTATAACTAAAATGTTGACATTGTTTTCGAACCACTAGAGATTGTACCCATGGTGAGTTCCCAATGCACTTGCGTGAATGTGTTTCCGTGGTGTATGTATGATATGTATGAGGTCTTTGGGACCCACTTCGGCACACACATAGGCTTTGGGTCGTGTGTCGAGGTGTTTTGCCCTTTGGGGGTTGCTCTGCACACGTATGACCAGGATAGCTTTGCTATACATCTTGAGATTACTCGATGTGTGGTATGACCAGATTTGCTCTGCTACATATCTTGAGGCTACTCGATATGTAGTATGACCAGTTGCTCTGCTATATACGTCGAGTTCCTCCGTATATAGTATGACCATTTCGGGTACAATTATTAGTGATGAAAAACTTCTCATAGCCATGATGGTTTACCTTTTCTATATGCTCATGTTTACAGCGTTTCGATTTTAGACATTTCACGTTCTAACTTTGCGAGAGACTTTATCTGGTATCTCAAGATTTTATTCATTCATACCAAAAAAAAATCTATATTGCTTATTGAATTTATGATTGCAACTATGTTTGCCATGGGTTCCTAAAAAGTCATATCTTGTTTCTTTTTATATATAAATTTCACCACTCACTAGGCTTATTAGCTCACCCTTTTTCTTTCTAAACTTTTTCCACCAGATAGTAGTTGAGTTCCCGACGAGCCTACCAGAGTTGATATCTGCCACCAGACTCAATAGGTTGCATGTCATTTTGCATTACTTATAGATGTATCATTTTTGTAACTAGAATGGCTAGCATCTTCATGGTGATGTATGATCATATGGTTGTTAGGGTGGTTTTGTGATTGAAAACTATATGTTGTTTTGTGTAGTTGATGCCATGGTTGTAAATTCTGAATCGACTTGGGTGCTGGTGTTGGATTTTATATTATGATTATTTGGGAGTGTTAAATCTTGTTTTCAGGTGGGTTAGATATCCAAATTTCAGGGGAAACTCTACCAAAATTTTAATGATTTCTTTTTATTTAATAAACCATTGCTAGCCACGTTTTGAGAATTCTTTTTCATAGTCAATCCAGTTCATGCATAGTTGACAATGAAGTTTGCAGTTAGTTGGGATTTCATTGTCAACACGTCACGTCCGAGGTTGGTTAGGATAATCTGGGGCGAGGCGTGTCATCAGGTGAGTTCACCCCGACCAAATTTGACCATCAACAACACTAATTTGATACATTATGAAAGAGTTTTATTTGAAAAAGGCCAAAAGGGTAGGGTGATATTAACCTACCCAATATAACATTTAAACCAAAGTTAGGGAGAAAATTAAAGAAATTGACATTGTAAAAATAAAAAATAAAAGTTTTTTTTTTCTTTGAAATAAAAGAATTTTATTAAAAGATCGAACTAAACTTGAGAAATATCCCCTTACAACAAAAATAAAAAATAAAAGTTGTTTCTCCCCTTGTTTATAAATTCTTTGATAGTTTAGACTATATATAATAAATGTCAACTTTCTTGAGTTCAACAACGATGGAATGTGGGAGATATTCGAATTTCTAACCTCTTAGCCAGGGATATATGCCAATTACACACAAAATAATAATAAAAAATAAAATCTATGTAATAAATCACTGGCTAAATTATAAAAAATACCCCTGAACTATTAGGTTTGTTTCAAAAATGCCCCTGAACTTTGAAAAGTTTCAAAAATACCCCTGAACTTTGAAAAATGTTTCAAAAATACCTTTGCCGTTAATTTTTTGATGGAAACCATTAGAATTTACGATGGGAGGAGGAAAAAAGAAGAAGCATTTTTCAATGAGAGTATTTTTTAAAAAAAAATTTGAAAGTTCAGGGTATTTTTGAAACTGAAACTTTAATGGTTTCCATCCAAAAATTAATGCCAAGGGTATTTTTGAAATATTTTTCAAAGTTCAGGGGTATTTTTGAAACTTTTCAAAGTTTAGGGGCATTTTTGAAACAAATCCCATAATTCAGGGGTATTTTTTATAATTTAGCCTAAATCACTCTCAAGCACATTCTTGAAATTGTTGTAATGCATGTAGCATATGGGATTACGCGCGATTAGAATTAGGTAAGTCTGAATCCAAGGAAAGAGCATAGAAGCTTTTTTTTTTCTTTTTTTTTACAACATGTGGGTGATAGCTCAAATTTGTTATAAACTTATTTTCTCCCAATTTTCTCATTTTTATTGAATTTCTTGTAAAAAATGTTTCAAATGAGTATAATATGTACGTAGGTCTATGATGGAGGTTCAGAGCCAATTCGAGGCTTATTAAATGAGCTAAACTGGGAGAGAAAATGACCAAAATGCCCCTAAGTCGAAGACATCGTTTCAACCCTCCAGAAGGACGTCTCAACGTTGTGCAGATGGAAGTTCCACGCCAAAATCCTGAGTCCACAACGTCTCAACGCTACTACTTGACACCGCAAACCCAAGCTAGTGTCTCGATGCTGCCTTATAACGTCTCGACGCTATGCCAATTTCCAGACGGATACTTTCCTTTTTCACGAGCAGATTTTTCCCCATATTTGGCCAGTGCGTCTCAACGTCATTTGCAGCACGTTTTTCTAGCTTTCTTGTTGTACTACATTAGGCTAGTTTAGTTTAGTTTTCTTGATGTATCAAGCAAAAGAGCAAGTTTTTTCGTTCTCGATGAGCGGCTAAACTCCAACTTCATGTAATCGGGACGTCAAGATGTAAGTTCAATTACTATTAATGAAATTTCTTATGCTTTAATTGTTCGATTGCTTATTTTTGTGATTCTAGCTCTGTTCATATAAATTTAGGCACTGTTAGAAAAAGATTGACAACCTTTGACCGCAACTTGCTTGAATTTACTTGCTAATCTAAGTAGTAAATAGAGGTACATTGTGATAATCCTCGCGCGCCACTTAGAGTTAGATGATTTTATTTATTTTAATTGAGGTTTGTTGCCTATTGCATGTTTAATTAATCTGGCTAGATCCCAATGCAGTTTGAATTAGTCAATCGGCCAATTAGCTAATTTAGGCTAGAATCAAACTTAGCGTTCGCATGTTTGTGATAGTGGATCACAACATTCGAGTTATTTTCAGAGTACGTCGGGCTAAAATATGTAATTGAGATCATTAGTGAGATTTGTGATTTAATTAGGGGTGATCATCAGTCGAGCGACGTCAATTTTAGGCTCAAACCGACGTCGACCACCGACATGTCAGTTTCCGGCAGTCGTTTTTTGTCAGTTTGGGAGTGGTTGGTTACGTCAAACGATCGATCACACATCGACAGTTGGTCAGTTATGGTCAGTTGCAAGATTCCGACGAAGTGGAGAAGAAGATTTAAAAAAAAAAGGAAAAAGAAAGAAGAATAAAGGAAAAAATGGAGAAGAAAACTCGGTTTCAAGAACCCAGCAAAGTAAAGGAAGAAAAAATAAAAGAAAAGAAAAGGAAGAACAAAGAAAAAACACAGAGAAGAAATGAAAGAAGATGAAAGAAAAAATGAATAAGTGAAAACAAAAAAAGAAGAAAATATGAGGAAGAGAAGAAATGAAATGTTATGACAGAAAACGTAAATCAACGTAACAAGAATGAAAGTGTGAAGAAAAAACGACACACGGATTTACGTGGTTCACTAACGGTGTGTTAGCTACGTCCACGGGCAGAGGGAGAGAACAATCTTATTATGAGGAGTATTCAGATTATAGAGAGATTAGGGCAAAATAGGTTAGGAGGGTTTTTATATGGCACCACTCTTTAACCCTAACATAATAGGCCCAAAATAAAAGCCCAAAACGAAAAAATAATAATCTAATCTCTATACATAATTTAGCTTAGGGGGCGTTGCCCCTGAACCCCCACCGGGCGCTTCGCCCCCGTACTTGGTCATTCGAAGTGCTTCATATCAGATTCAAGGCATATCAACATGAAAAAAATGAGGGAAAAAGGAAGATAGAAAAGAGAAAGAGGAGAAACTAGAGAAGTTGAAGTGACTTGAGAGATTAAAAAAATTATAAAATAACTTTTTTTTAATGATACCTTGGGAAGACTATCAAATGGTTTTCTCAAGACTAATAATGACAGCAGTCAGCAGCAGTACACACAACCCACTAACCCAGCATTTACTTTTTTTATAAAAAAAAAAGTTTGGTCGGTTCAATTGGTTCTCGCCATTTTTGGCGAGCCGACTGACCGACAAGTCGGTTTTACTCTACGTAAAACTAACCCTGCCGAGGTTATAAGAAAACTGACTGACCGACGTTAGTTTCAGTTGGTCGACTCGGTTTTTCGACTTTGCTTGCTCACCCCTAGATTTAATAGAATTGAACCCAGTCCCAATAACCTCGATTGCATGATTTTCAAGTATTGATTCATCTTCTTTGTTATTTTCTTGCTATTTACTATTTGGCACCTTTATTTTTAGCATTTTATTTCCATTATTCTTATCTCAAAACCCCCCTTTTTGATTATCAAACGAAGAAAAAAAAAATTGAAATTTGCGTGTAAAGACTCTCTATGATCAACCTCGGCCACTAGATCTACAAATTAGTTTTGGTGTCGTGGTTTGTAAATTTATTTGGATTGGGGACCTCGAAAATCCCTTCCATTAGTGGGACCGTGAAGGATTTGAACATTTGACCTCTTGGTCAGGATATAAACTTTAGTAGCATAGAAGCTTCTTATTTTATAAAATAACCATGGCAACATTCTTTTTTTCAAGAAAAAGATAAACCACGTAACATATTGCTCTTACAAGTCACTTTTCTTAAATGAATTCATCTCTTTTTCATTCACAAAAACTGGATTCAGTCTTTTTACATTTCGTTTTGTTCTTTTTCTTTTTTATAAAGACAATTGAGGTGGAGATTATTTCACTACTACAAAGTAAATGGTGTTCACTAAATTAAGCTATTTTCGAATGGCAGCCTTTCCTTTGCAACAAGTATTACTTTTTGTTATAAGCAAGTCATGTCAAGACTCAAGACTCCTAATTAAGTTATATTTTAGTAAAAATTACAATATTATATATTTATCATTTTATATTTGTGGATATTTTATAGAGAATTTTTTAAAGGAAATATAATCTACAAGCTAGATTTATTAAATATAAAAATAAAAGTTTTGTATACTTCTAACGAATAAAATAACTGCGTTTTTTACCTAATTTTTGTTGAATATATATATTTGACAAAATATGTCATTTCAAATTGATGCACGCCTTTGAAGACTCAAACCACACAACATTAGAGTGGGGTTGAGACGCATTGGCCACTAAGGGTCCTTGATTTTAGAGACGGTTGAAGTGATTAAAAAAAATCTTAACCGTTTTTAGTGTTTGGTAAAACAGATTATAAATTAATTTTTATAAAAATACTTTTTCAACCACGTTCATTAGCAAAATCCAATAATTGTAGCTTTTACGGTTAACTTCCTTAAAAATCTAATATGTAACTAACTATTCATCTTCTCTATACGTTGTTTAGACTTGATTCATGTGAATCATTTTTTTAATTTAACACATTTTTATTCTATTATTTTATACTCATTTGAAATTATTTGTTTTTATTTTTATTTAAATTGAAATAATATTTTTTCCAATGCAAGTAACAAATTATATTTCTTAGCAAAATATAAAAACATCATAGGTTAAACATAAAATTATATTTTAAATCATATGAAATTTAAAACAATTATCTTACCTGTTTCAAAAAAATAATCATCTTAAAATAATTTTGAAACTATCTTTTAAAATTTTGAAATTAAATATCAACATTAAATTTATTTATTGAAAAAATATAGTTAAACTGCAATAATTTAGAATATTATATTAATTTATCAAACACCTCAACTTGCTTTTTCGTCTATAAAGCAAAAATTTACCAAACACTAATTTACTTCGTAATACAGCTGATTTTCTTAAAAGCACAGCAATTATTTTAGAAACTACAGCAACACCAAACTAAGCCTAAGGCAATTGATAAATTTTGATATTTGTAACCAATATTAATAAAAAAAAATACTTTTGAAGCTCAGGCTTCCATCTCGAAACTATAGTAAACCTGTCACGAGTTAGAGTTACATCATCTATGATCTATCTATTAAAACCAATTGATGCATGATAGATTGACCATAATGACTAAAACCATTCTTTTATAAAAAAAAAAAAAGAGAAATTGCAATGGGTAGCAAAAAATATTAGGATATTTGCAAATCTAGCTATGATTTTTTAGATTTGCAAACATAGCAAAATTTTAAAAATCTGATTTCCGTTTTTTTTATTATTCCAGTTTTACCCTTGGTATATCAACAGGTATATATGTAGTATATCTGATATACTTTATATTTACTAATATACGAAATATAAAGTATATCAGTTAACTGATATACCAAATTTGATATACTCGATTGAATACAATGATATACCTAATATATACTTGATTTGATAAGCATAACATTTGATATACCTGATTAAATGTTGATATATCAATGATATACTTGATATGTTACTTTCTTTACTTATATTTGTTATGTTTTATTTTCTCTTTATTAAATTATGTTGTGTTATTTACATCTTTTAAATGAAATGTTTGTCTTCTATACCTGTTATGAATGTTGATATACCATTGATATACCTCTTTTTTTTTTCTTTTTGAACTTATCTCATTTTTATACTACTCAAATAATTAATAACATTGATATACCTGATTATGAGTAGCTAAATACATCAATGATAGACTTGTTATTGAAAAAAATCACTGATATATATTTTTAATTGTTGGTGTATTATGAAGGTCGAGGAATGCAAAATTTTTTATAAGTATATCAATAAGATGCAATTTTAAGTATATCATTAGTGTATTAGTACTCACTAAAAATGTAATTTAAAGTATATCAATATTGTATCAGTAGTATATTATTAAGATGATGTATAATATATTGATGTCATATTTGCCAACATGAGCATAGCTCAACTAGCATAAGATATACACATTCAACCAAAAGGTTAGAGGTTTAAATCTCCTACCACACATATTGTCCCAAAATAAAGCTAATATATCTAATTCTTTATTGATGAAGTATATCAAAGATATCTAAACTAATGAAAGTTCATGTGTATACTTCATAAATGAAGTATATTATATTCACAAAATATACATCTGATATACTATATATTTAGTATATCAGTTGATTGATATACCCAATATCTAGTATATCAGTACACTAAATAAATGAATGATGTACCTGATATACAGTATATCAATAACACCATTGATATACTTTTTAAACTTCCAGCGTGTTTTAGGGGTTTTTTTTACTTTTCAACTTTAATGTTTAGGCGGACCCACATTTTTTTGCTATATTTGCAACATTAAAAAACTGATGACATGGTTGCAAATTCCATATTATTTTTTTGCTATTCTTGCAACTGCCCCAAAAAAAAATTAGAGACTAAAATTGGCAAATTTAAACTTTTTTGAACTATTTGAACATATTACAATTTATGGATACATGTGTAGAATTATCATTCATGCATCTGCCGACAATATTTAAATCATCCTACCGCACATTTTTCTTCTTGTATCTCTCTAACTTTTTCATTTTTGACTTTATTGAAAGAGATTTGTTTTTCTTCCATAAGATCAAACTCAGGATTATTTAGTTCACAACTTAGATTTATAAAACTTAAAATTATGAAGTCACTTACATTTGGTGGTGGATTTACTTACTTAATTAAGCTATAACATGAGTTAATTTCGTATAAATTCTTCCAATATCGATCAAACAGGTTAAACAAAATAAAAGGTATATAATTTTTTTTTCATGAGAAACTAGTTTATTGATGAGTTATGTGAGCTACAAAGAAAGTAAACAAGCTTACAATTGTAGGTATTGAGGAAAGGTCCTGAAAAATCATCATGGGAGCAGTAGCTGCAAAGAAAATATCTACATATATAAAATTGAGGCATTCATAAAGGTACAGAAATTGAGTCTGTTGGCAAATATCAATAAATAAATCTCGCACTTTTTTTTAAAAGTGATTTATTATCATTGGATAAGAAATATTAAGTGAATTCAAAAATATAATTCAGAAATATTAAGCATTGTATCCTTCATATCTATAGGTTAAATGTTCAAGTTCTCACCCACACATATTGAACTAAAAAAACATATATAATACAAATAAAGTGACAAAAGACAAATTGTAAGGGACAACGAATACGACACAGATCTCCACAATGGTATGATATTGTCCACTTTGGACATAAGCCCTCATGGCTTTGCTTCTAGTTTACCCCAAAAGGTCTCATGCCAATGAAGATACTTGTCCTCCTTATATACTCATGATCATCCCCTCATCTAGCCAATGTGGAACTTTGGTCGCACTCCCAACACAAATATTTGGGAATGATTTTGGAATGACAAAAGCAGTAAAATCACTTATTCCTAAGAAAAGTGATTTTAGTTATTTCAAAATCACTCTTCCAAACATACAGTGAGGCATTAGCGACCTCCTTAAAGGTCTAGGTTCGCTAAGTTTCGACTCCACCATTAAATTGCAATATCAAAATAAAATAAAAACTTAAAACCAAAATAGGATGATCAAGACACGACATAAATCTCCACAATGGTATAATATTGTCCACTTTGGACATAAACCCTCGTGACTTTGCTTTTGGATCAACTCCAAAACGGCCCCATACCAATGGAGATATTTGTCCTCCCTTATATACCCATGATCATTTCCTTATCTAGCCAATGTGAGATTTTATGATCGCACTCCCCAATTCCCAACACAGAAAGAAGAGGGAAGAGTTAATTAATGGAGAAAGGCTAACCTTGTTGTGTTAGAAAGGAGGTGGAGGCGATCTATGGAGGAATTTATTTGGCCATTGATTGGACGGCCCTGAATCTGTTGGAGGTTGCTTTGGCTTCTTTGGTGGTGGTGGCGATTTGAAGGGATTCAAAGGAATAATGAGTCGAGTTGCTGGAGAAGGAGATGGATATTCAACGTTTTCTGCAGTAGTACTGCATTTTGATCCCACATTTAAACATATCAATGCAATCACAACACACAAAACTAGCTGTGTTTTTTCCATCTGCTTTTTAACTTATTGGGAGTTATTGGCCTCTCCCACTTATTATATATTGCCAAAATGTTCTATAAATGATCAGATATGAACTCTCTTGAAAAGAACAGGAAATATAAAAGAAACTGACAGCGTAAAAAAATTGTAAGAATCATTTTGCCCGAGTTTCTTTTTTTTTTTTTTTCAACCATCTGTAGAAAGTGAGGATTCAAATCGTGTTAACTTTTTTATCGAGGTAATAATGTCTTGACCAGTTAAATTATGATCATGTTCTCCATTTTCTCACTAGAGAGAAATGAGAAAAGTTTTAGTATTAGTGGCTATAAATTCTTTTAACTTAGATAAATTAATTAGAAGTATAAACTCTATATAATAAATCGATTTTTCCTGTCTCTATTCTAGATCTAAATATATAGACATGAGATTACGCGGTTTGACTTTTGAAGTCTACATCCTTGGAAAGAGCCAGCAAAGTAGACACTGATTTTTTTTTTTTTTTTCAATCTCCATGATTACATATTGCAAGCTCTTAATTACAAGTCAATCACACTTTTCTTAAACGAATTCCATATTCTTTCATACACAAAATAGGATTACTGACTGAAAACTTACAATATGTTATATGTGTGGGATGGTTAAACAGATTGTCAAAGTAAGCACGCTGGTAAATGACATGTATACAACTCGATCAAAAGGTCAAGTTCAAATTTTTCCAACTTCAAATATTGTTGAACTCGAAAAAAAATAAATAAATAACAAGAGAACGGAACATATCAAGATCGTCCCATCAAATGAAATGGACTTCACTAAATTAAGCTATATGCCTTTTTTCTCTACTTAGCAACAAGTATTTCTTTTAGTTATAAGTATGGTCGTAAGCAAGGGAAACAAGCTGAACCGAATACTCTAAGAAAGGTGTAGTCAGGAGATGATTTGTAAAGGACTTGCCAAGGGGAGGAGTTGTTAAGGACAGGGGTGGGTAATCGATTTATAGTGTATACAGCTGAAGAAAACACATCCCACCAGAAACGAAGTGGCATGGATGATTGTGCAAGAAAAGTAAGGCCCATTTCTACTATATGGTGATGCTTTCTTTCAACAATACCATTTTGTTGGCTAGTGTGGGGACAAGGGTGCCTAAACACGAAATTCTCCTCCCCAATCACTCCGAAGGATTTTAATTTTTGAGTCTAACTTGTTTTCAACCAAGGCTTTGTACTGAATAAAAGCATTAAGAGATTCACTCTTAGATTTCAAGGGAAAGATATGTGTGAACCGGCTAAAGTTATCAACAAAACTTATGTAATAGTGGTAACCAGCAGTGGAGGATATAGGTGATGGTCCCCAAAGATCACAATGTAAAAGTTCAAGTGGTTTTTAAGCACGAGTATGTGATACAGGAAAGGGCAGAGCATGTGATTTACCATGTTGACAAGACTCACAAAAAGACATTTTCTCATTCATAGATAAGTTGAGATTACAAGACCTTAGAGCAAGACTCAAGACTCTATCAGAAGCATGACCTAGACGTTGGTGCCAAACATGTTTGGGCACCTTACAAGACTTTGGTTTATTTAATTTAATACTAACAGCAGTAAAACAAGCTTCAGAAACGGAAGAGGAAAAACAGTGAGCTTGATGATCATTTTTAGGATTGAAGGGAGACTCTCTTGGGTTGGTAGCTTTCTTTTGAAGAGGAATTTGAAGTTGGTAGAGACCATTCCTAAGGGTTCCGCTCAACACCACCTTCCTTGACTCCTTTTCCTTCACAAGACAGTAAGACGGATGAAACTTTACAAATAGGTTGTTATCAGCAGTAAGTCTAGAAATACTTAATAGGTTGTGCTTAATATGAGGTACATGTAACATATTATTCAGCCATATTTTGGAGTCATCAGAATTATTAACTTTACTTTTACCAACATGAGATATATCTAACTTTGTACCATCTCCCACAGTAAGAGAATCATTACCATTGTATTCAGATTTCACATTTAGATTGGCAATATCGGAAGTAACATGACTAGTAGCGCCACTGTCAGCCAGCCAACTCGGATCACAGACAATCTCAGGTGTTGCAATGAACGCTGAATTCTCTCCATTACCTTTGTTGTTCGAGCTGTGTGGATTGTGTTGAAGTCTTCATCAAACCGAGAGTAACAAGCAGGGGCAGAGTGCCCATACTTTCCACACAATTGACAAGTTGGTCTAGAGTTATTACCTCTTTGGTTGCCATATCGCCCTCTGCCTCTTCCTCTGTTATTATTGTTACTGCCACGAGAGCCATAGTTTGAGAATTGGTAGTTTTGGTTTCCACGGCCTTGACTTCTCTAGTTGTTTTGCCCTTGAAATTACTGTCCAGTAGAAAAACTTCCTTGCCTATTATAGGCATAATTTGCTGCTTGATCAACACCACTTAAATCAGTAGGAATAAGGCTAGTGCTGATGCGAAATTTGCTAACCGCAAGTGTACGGGTCAAGTAATAATATAGTGTTTTCGTGATTAAACGAGTGTCGTCCTCTGGATTGGTTTTCTAGCAAATTAAGTACCGTGAATACTTTTGTTCAATTTTATTTAGGGAGCAAAACTCAAAGATAAAGATAAACGTAAAGACAAAAAGCATAAAAAAAAAAGTGGAGACTCAAATGGAAAGACTCTTAGGGAATTGATTTCATTGATTAAGATTGAGGATTAATTAATGGGATGAATTTAGCATGCAATTATTCTACCAAGTCTAGGAACCTTTTATCACAACTATCTCTCCCGAGCATAATTGATTCTCATGCATGCAACCAACTTGATATCCCTATCTAAGTTCATTAACATGCAAGGCTTTGAGTTTAGTTCTTCAAGCAACTACTAAAGTTATTCCAAATCCCGTCACAAACTTAGAATTTTTACTTTAGTCATGCAATTAAATAAATTAAGTCTTAGGCCAAATCCCCTCTCCCGAGCAAGATTCAACACTCAAATCATTCAACTAGTGATCAAGTAATTGAAAGCATTTAACCATAATTGCATAGGTAAAATAAATGCATATTCATACCACAAATCAATCCAACAAACTAAAACAACTACATCAAACCCTAAGACAAACAACTAAAAATCCATAGTCTTTAAACCACAAACACTAATTGAAAGAAAAACCATAAAAACTACAAGAGTTAAGGGAAAGAGAAAGGAAAACTCGAATCCGTCGAAACGACACGTCCCCGTCACGATCTCCACGTCTTCTCGCTTGATTCCCGCTCCTTAGCCTTGCTTCAGCTCCCACCAAAGGTCTCTAGTCGAAATTAGGGCTAAAATCTAACCAATTGGACTCCCCCAATCCGTAGCACAAAATGATGAATTTATAGAAAATCTGCCGACAGCGTCGAGACGCTATAGACAGCGTCGCGACGCTGTCGCGATACTGCGGATTTGGAAAATTCGCCGAGAGCGTCGCAACGCTGGTCCTAGCGTTGCGACGCTATGATTTTTTCTTTTTTTTTTAAAAAAATGAAAACTCCAAATATAGAATGTCAGAGTCGAAACGCCCAAAGAGCAGCGTCTCGACGCTGGTCTGCGGATGGACCTATCTTCAATCTTCCAACTTTGATTCTTTTTTCATTCTTCAGCTTCTTTTCGCATCCCGAACATCCAATTGGCTCAAAACTATATTTCCTACAAATACAACACATAAATGCATAATTTTGGCCAATAAATTATAAAAGACTAGCTAAATTAATTAGGGAAAACTAGCTAGCTATGCTCGCTATCAAGTGCTGAACCAAATTAACGTACCTTCGAAGGTAACTAAGATTGAGTGAAGCTCCTACCAAGAAGAGATTTCCTTCTCTTGAATGGTGCAGATAATAGGAATATATTCTGAATCGAGACCGCCCAGAACATAAGAAATCAGGTCAGACAGAGACACTGGTGCTCCAGCAAGTTGAAGATTCTCAGACGCCTGTTTCATCACAGCCAAATATTCCAACATTTTAGTAGAGCCCTTTTTAGTGTTTTGCAAAATACCTCGAAGTTGGTTGATCCTTGCTTTGCTGGTGGCACCATACATCTGTTCAAGTGCCTTCCAAACCTCTCTTGAGGTGGTAAAGTTGACAACATCGGCAGCGACGGCCGGAGTCATTGATCCAAAAAGTCATCCAGAAAGGGCTTGATCAACAGTGGTCCATTCTTCAAATTTGGGGTTTGGAGTGAGCTGAGATTTACCCGCATCGTTGCCCGATTCAAGAAATTCCGATGGTCGAGCCTTTGTTCCAAGGACGTAACCATCAACCTTCTGTCCCCTGAGTATTGCAAGAACCATACCTCTCCATAGTAGGTAGTTTTTCTCATCCAGCTTCACGGTGAGGACTGTGCTCAGAGGATGTCCAAAGGACGAGCTGATGATGTTAGCTACAAGGGGTTGTTGCTGCTACAGCAGCTGCGGCAGAGCTGCTCTCAGATGTATTCATCACTTCGTCACTCATGGCGTTTGCCTGGTGGCTCTGATACCAACAAGGAAAATAAAATTTAGGTAAACTTTTGAAGGAAATCAGAGAGCAGCGAGAATGGGCTGTGAATGGATGATTTTCTCATTACAGAGGCAATGCATATATAGTACATAAACGGTTGGAAGAAGATTCCCACCTTATGAAATAGCTCCACGTATACAAGGAGAAGGGAGCAAATAATCAAATAATGAAAAGCAATAAAACGACATCGTAGCACAAGAGGAAGAAGCGACATCGTTTTAGGGAGCTGTCTTAACATAAGCAAGGTCAATTCAACATTCCTAATTAGTTATATTTTAGAAAAATATTTAGAAGTTTTCAAAGAGATGGTTACTAGGAAGTAGGATCATAGATACTTGCGCATATAAATTATATGATAATGTTTTGTTTATGATGTGATGACCCATCTTTGTTGAATTATATAAATATTAGTTTGTAAAGACCACTTACTATTTAATATAATCCAACAAAACTGATGAGAAGCCAAGAATACAAATTCATTTTTTTGTGTTGTTCAACTTCAAACCCATGTGAATATGCAAATATAGCCTTTGGATAACCAAATAACTAAATAAGCTTCCAATGGAAAATTTTCTCCAATTCGACAAGTGTGTATTCATTAATATAGTTATCATATAATTCGAATATAACTGTGTTGTAATTATAGATTTTATATGTATTCATTATTCAACAAATCAAATTTAAGAAAATTAGTGTACGTGTTTTTAAAGAGTGGTAAAAAGTTCTTCAGACCAATATGTAAAAGTACTTTTTAAAACTTTCAATAATCATAAGCTCTTTTAGAGAGTGAGAGGGGAAAAAACTGATAAGTTTTGCTTCAAATGTTCTTATCTATCTAACTAGTGTTTCACTCCAAAACAATTTTTTTTTCAAAAGGGCACAGAAAAATGGGAAAGAAATGGGAACATTTTGCACCTACAAATATTGACTACAAAGTTCAAAGTTCAAATCAATGAATAGTTGTGGGTCCAAAAACTGAAGAAAATTTAAAGATCAGAACTGTTTGATAGTAATTTAGTCACTAGGCAAAACCAACACTGGACCCATCCAAGTTTGAACAAGTATGAACTCTAGGGTATAGAATTCAAAATCAGCATATACTAATTGATAGCTAGTCACCCATCAATTACAACAACTCAATCAATTAATAATTGTAAGACTTTTTTTTCCGTTAATATATGTAAGTATCTAGATTTGTGTTGAGGATCCCACCTTAAAAAAATAAGTAGGAGACCTCAAAATATATAAAATACATAAGTTACTCCACTTCCAATTGGTTTTGAGATGGAACTTCATATTAATCTAATATAGTATCAGAGCCCATAAAACCCAAACGAGTATTCGGTCCAAGAAGAAAAAAATGGAATCCAATCCAAGAATGGTAAACCCAAAGAGACACCATCTTGAGGATTTATGAGATAAATGAGTTACTCCACTCATTGTCAATTGGTTTTGAGATGGAATCTCATGTTATCTAATAATTTGTTACCATACATTTTCTTTAGTCTCCTGTGGGAGAAATTTTTAGGTGTTCTGGGTGCAATGAGATCGATAGTTTTGCACTGTTGGATGTGAGAGAAAATGGTAAAAGTATCTCGATTTTGTACTCAACGGTTATTAGGTGGCAAACAAATTTGAAAATTTACATCTGACGGTCTTAAAGAGGGAGCCTCATTACACCGGGAACACCTAATAATTTTCCCTCCTATGGAAGTTAAAATATATAGTCTTTATGTTATCAGTCCTTGTTGCATGTATCTTGGATAATTCAGCTTTAGAGTGTGAATACCCTGTGATTTACTCTATCAAATTGTACATTATGTTGATATAACAGACCCTTCACGTGTATTCCTACAATGGTATGATGTTGTTCACTTATAAACCCTCGAAAATTTGTTTTTAATTTCACCTAAAAGACTTTGTAACGGTAGAGAGATGGTACAATCTTCAAACTCTACAACATTTGGTTGTCAAGAAACTCGTATAATTTGAATATATTTTTTGAGAAGGAAAACAATATTTCAAGAAGGGGAAATCCATGGTATATGAGTGGAGAACATTCTTATTGATATTCATTTACTCTCTAATTTTGCTAGTTTTCTAATTATATTTTGGGTTTACTTCAATATCTTTTTAACTCCATATTTAAAATATTTTGAATAAATAGATATAAATAATGAAATAAAAGTGAAGATAAATCAAGAAAATCATTTCTGATTTGATTAGGTTGAGAGAGTCACATCATAAATGGACTAACTTAATTTCTCCATTCAAAGGGAAAAAGGTCAGTTGGGAGGCTGGAGAAAAAGACTTTGGAGGCATGATTTTATAAAGATCTAGAACTCTTGCCTATAAATCATGAAGGAGAATAATTAAAGATTAACGGACATAATATAAATCGATCCGGTAAAATTAAATCTTTTCAAGTCTTTTTATCTTATTTTTTATCTTGGAGTAATTGCATAGATGACAAATTAGACCAAATTAATAACAGCTTTGAAAAATCCGATCGACCATCGACTGATAAAACAAAATTTAACTTCATCCATCTATCCACAAAGCTATAATTGAAATCCTCCTCCAAAAGATCATGGCGAAAGGTCATTTCTCAAATTCCCCTAATCCAATTGCAATTAAAAAGAATATGATCCGTAGATTCCACATCCTCTGGAGATATTGGTAGCTGAAAATGCTTAATTTTAGCATGAATTTTCAGTTTCCACAAATCCATCCAAACCTTGCCCATTGGGTTGTTGCTAGAAAAGATTATGTACATATTTTGCTCCTCATAAAAAGATTATAACCACTCTTAACCAAATATTTCCTAAGTTTATCATAATGTCAGTGTCAGATAAATCTATCACTTAGACTCGGATTAATACGGATTCTCCTAATAATCTCAAAATCATAAGCCATCACAACATTCTTTAAAAGATCACAATTCCATTCCCCAGATTCTGAAATAAAGAAAGATATTTTTTCCTGAGCAACACCCTCATTTACACAGATAGGTTAGAACATTGACTCTTTAGGAATCCAACATTAAACATAGAGATGGACTCACCGATACCCACCCTATACCGGATCCCCTGCATCAATAATTCACGACCCCATAATAAACTCTTCCACAGATAAGAAGGCTTGTTTCCTAAACCCAGATCAAGGACAATGTTCCTATCTCTAAAATATTTACTTTTTAAGAAACAAGAAGCCAAAGATTCAGGATCAACTAGGATTCTCCAAACTTGTTTAGCAACAAGTGTTGCCTGATTAAATCCTTCCACATCCCTGAAATTTAATCCACCAAGGCATTTAGGAAGACAAAGATGCTTCCATTTACACCAATGCATTTTCTTCTTAGAATCATTGGATCCCCACCAAAACTGAGCAAAACATCTTGTAATTTCCTCACACAAATACTTTGGAAATTTAAAAATACTCATAACATAGGAAGGAAGCTTGCCCCACACTTTTATAAGGATCTCTTTACCATCAACTGAAAAGAAAGAATTCTTCCAACCCTGCATAGCTTTCCTGTCCTTATTCATGATGAAATCAAAGTCTTTAGACTTACTTTTAGAAAAAACAGAAGGAACACCATGGCAGTTACCCAGATCCTCCCCATTTTTTACTCCCAAGATACTGCTCAAAAACATTTTCCTATTAGAACCCACACTTTGAGAAAACAGAACCGCAGATTTCGAAAAATTAATACATTCTCCTAAAGCAACTTCATAGACCTTTAGCAAACATTTCAAAGTTACCATCTTCAACTTTACAAAATACCAAACCGAAAACAGCAAAAGAGATAGTAGGACCAGAATGAGACCACAAAACACTAGACAATCTGCTCGTAAAATTAGTATCTAAGATAAGACAAGATAGACCTCCAGCCACTAGTAAAAAAATGCTAGGAGAGTATTAATCTATGCCGACTTCTTTCAGATATGTATGATAAAGGTGAGCTTCAATTTTGCTATTATTCTCATTCTCTATCAGTAATAATATGGGGTTTGAGATCTGCTCTAATTTAAAAGGTCGACCTCTCATACCCACGTTATATTCATATATGAAAAAGGCTTATCTAACTGTTGAAAAAAGAAAAGGCTTCTTAAATAAAGAAAAATAAAACTACCCCTTTGAACCTCTGACATATCAATTACCAGTGAATCATACTCACTTTTGCCTATTTAAACACAAGTTACGGATTTTTTTTAATATTACATCATAAATAAATGAGGGAAGACTAAACTCCAAGAATTTGAATATGTTGTTTTTTCAAAAAATAATAAATTAAGTATTTGATGTCTACCTTAGTCCTTGTAGGCTAAATTACAACAATTTGTTATTAATTTACCAAATATTGCAACTTGTTTCTTCATGTTTAATATTGAAATTTACCAAACACTAATTTATTGGAAAAAAATCTTTTTTTTACCATAAACTTAGCAGAATATATCAATTTTAACTTTGAACTTTCAATTTCATCAAATTGAACCCAAACTTACATTAGTGTAGCAATATAGACATTCAATTAACTTTCCATTTGAATTATCATTAAAGTCGTCTCATTGTTAATTAGCAACCAGAAAAATCCAGCAGAAATGAAAGAAAAAAAATCCAAAATTTCTTTGTTTTCGTTTCCTACTCTCTCATGTTCTTCTAATTAGCAAAATGAAAAACAACAACAGAAAAAGGAAAAAAGAAAAAACCAACAAACATTTGAAGAGAAAAAACTTCCAAAATTGTTTTGCTCCATAATCCTAAACAGCATCAAACAAAAACCCCCCACAAAGTTCTAAAAAAAAAAAACAAAAAAAGGGTCATCTAAAATGGGAGGAAGGAGAAGAAGAAGAAGAAGAAGAATAATAAAACCTCAACAAGAAAAAACCAACAAACATTTGAAGAGAAAAAACTTCCAAAATTGTTTTGCTCGGTAATCCTAAACAGCATCAAACAAAAACTCCCACAAAGTTCTCAAAAAATAAAACTCGTCTAATGTGTGTGTGTGTGGGGGGAGGGGGGACATTTGGAGGTGGGAGGGGAATTTAACCTCTAACCTCTTGGTCAATGATACATGCAAATTATGGTTGAACCATGCTCACTTTGGTCTATCATTCAACAGTTGCACGTTCTTCTAAGTAGCTAAATAAATGACATAACCCACCAACAATACAAAAGAAAATAAGAGAAAACTCATATACACAACTTCTTCCTAAGCAAAAGTTTCTTTAAATAAAAAGTTCCTCCAATAAATTTCTTACAAGAAACCAACTAATATGAATTAATAAAATAAAATAAGAACGAAATAGTTAATTACATGCTTTAACAGTGGTTCAAACGGAAAGTTAATCGAAGGCCTACACTAACATTTATGTAAGTTTAGGATTCAAATTCGATGAAATTAAAAGTTCATGATTAAAATTTATACAATTTGCTAAGTTTGATGTTCGATTTGATAAAATTGAAAGTCTAGGGTTAAAATTGATAAGTTAAATTATCACAAATACCCACGAACTATGGAGTTTGTTTCAATTATACCCCTCAACTTTCAAAAGTTTCATTTTAGCCCTTGAGTTTGAAGTTCATTTCAAAATGACCCTTGAAGACTTTTTTTGTTAAATTCATGGACAAAAAATGATGTGTTTGCATATGCATTGTTGCTTATGTAAATAGATTTGAACACATACATGGAAAAAATGTCTTCAAGGGTTATTTTGAAACAAATTTCAAACTTCAAGGACTAAAATGAAACTTTTGAAAGTTCAGGGGTATAATTGAAACCAACTTCATAGTTCAGGAGTATTTTTTATAATCTAATTAAATTGATACAACTTGTTAAGTTTTTAGGGTCAAAATTGATTTTCCCTTTAGTTTTTTTTTATATTATAGCTCATTTTCATGAAATCACATATCTCAACAATTCTTTTAACCACTGCAACAACTAAATCTTATTAAACCTAAAATTATGGCGTCGAACTTTGTGAATTTACTTATTTTAAGCTGTAATTTTGTTAATCTGTACATAAATTTAAGCAATGTTACATTTGCTCAAATACCAAATAGCTATACAATTTAGACTTGAATTGTACAACATCAATAAAGTAAAGCTAGTGTTATTTTTCAAGGTGATTGTAATAATTATTTTATAAATATTAGCAGTATCGGGAAGTAGAATACAAATAGAGTAATAAGAACAACAATACACGCTTAAATGCAGAGAATGAAAACAGAACCCAAAACCCCAAATCACAAACAAGAGCCAGACAGATTTGAGTGCAACCGGCGCCATATAAACATATTCTTAATAACACTAGAAACTTTATCAAAGATATCATCATGTTCTGGATGCAAATGGTAGTGTTCAGAAAGGAGGTGGAGGAGATGGAACAACGAACTTCGGTGCCCAGGGACTGGGAGCCGGAGGAGGAAAGCGTTTTCTCGAGGGAGGCGGAGGCGGTGGAGATCGGAAGGGATAATAAGGAGACGGCGGCGGTGATGTACCTTCACAAGGCTTTTCGGATGGGGATGGTATTGGTATATATACAAAAGGAAAGTAGGGAACTATTGGCTCAGAGACTGGAGGTTGTGGCACAGGCGACTCTTCGGATGGGGATGGTATTGGTATATATACAAAAGGAAAGTAGGGCTCAGAGACTGCTGATGGCTTATGCTTTTCGGGTAAAGGAGATGGATAATGAACATATCGTGCACTAAATTTTGATGGCAGATTCAAAGAGAACAACGCAATGAGAAGGTAGAAAGCAAATGGGGATATTGCAGTTGCAAACCCCATTCTCTCCAATTCCAACAAGATGGGGTTTTCGTTCTGCTTCAAAACTTGGCCACCACTCGCACTTAATATATTATATATATGTGAAAGGTTTTCATAAAACTTCTATGGTGGGTCTAAACTTCAGAAAATTCAAAATCAGAACTGTTTGAGATGGAAAAGTTTAGGGTATAAAATTCAAGGTCATAACTCATAAATAGCTGGGGCCAAAAACCATAGAAAATCCAAGATCATTATCCTTGATATTAATTCAATCACCAAGCAAAACAACCAACTGGACAACTTAATACAATAGCTTTGCTTGCAGTCGCCTCTTGACATCTACATAGTGATTTATTGGCCACAAACTTTCACTCCTAATAGATTATAGCTAGGAAACTTGCAAGATATTTAATACCTCAGTCAAAGAAATTTCTTTTATAGAGACGGTTCAAACAATCCATCTTGAAATTACATTTTAACTCCGACTCCTATTTGCTTTATTTACATGAGGAAAAGACTTCATCATGCCAAGAGGAAGGCTTTACTGTCAACTAATGCCACAAACTATCTTAGCTTAGACCTTTATTGCATATGGTCGTTATACAATTAAGCACAATTTACGAAAGTTAGTTACCTGGGGTATTGCATATTCGTATGGGTGGAATGACGAGCGGAACAGGCGGATTTTGGTGTGTTGGAGAGCGCAGGAACTCACCAAATTCCTGACTTTAGCACCTGAATGAATCTTACCATAGAAAAGTGATAGAAATCAACAATATTGAAATAAAAATGGTTGATTTGCTTTAGAAAATAGAGTAAAACAATTCCATGTAATTCGAAGAACTTGGATATCTACCTCTTTGAGCAAGCTCAAACCCAAACACTTGTGAAATTGCTCGTCTTCAACCCTATTACTCACTCTATTCATAACAATATTTCCACTAATTCAATTCAATCTAACAAACAAGTCATGAGCTACTAATACACCCGAAATATCCTATATTGTTCCCAACGTTTATATAAACAATATTCCAAACAATTGGAATGGGGTGAGGAAGTAAAAGTAAATTAAACTTAATTGGGATTCATAAAATATTCTCGTCTGTGACTCCCACCATTGTTATAAAACCAGAAACTAGCCTTTTAATGTGTCATAAATAAATATTGGGGTTCAAAATATTAATCCACCAGGCCAGAATTTATGAGAAAGCATGTTACTTTGGTGTGGGGAATAAAAAACAACAGTTATAAAAACTGTGCCATATATATTTCGAATTCTGAACCATTGACATGATTGTACATTAAAATTCAATTGCACAATTGACTATTGAAACCCTTTGGATCTAATCCCCATAAATTTACATGTAACTTTAATATTCAGTGGGGTCGTCTACAATTTGCCTATCTTAACAGCATCTCTAACATATAATGGGCGCACAAGCAGCTAGTAAAATGTGCACCAGATGATGAAACGTCTCCCATTTAAATTGGTCATCCTGTCTCTAAAGCTTATTCACCTTTTGCCGCCTGATCCAGAACCAGACCTCGGACCTGGATGTCGTGAGAACTGTAGTCTCAAGTAATTAGATTCGGGATCCTGTTCGTCCATTTTATAACCTGTGCAGATCAGACAATTTTTTAGCATATCTATCGTGTATTCTTTCAACAAACTAGATACAAACTAGTTGCCACATGAATGATGAAACTACTTACACATTTATACCATTTATAGCAGAAAAATGAATTAAACATGCACCTAGATGTTTTCTTTAATAGGAAATAAAATTTCATTCATGAGATGAAAATACAAGACTAGCACGTAAAAGCTGGAATCATAAAAATGCACTATACTTGTAGAGAATAATTGCATGTAGAAGTAAACAAAAGATCAAAAAATAATAATAACATTTATTCCAAATTTTCTTCATCAAATGTTCCTAATCTTGAAATTTCCTTCTATTTATCTAGAAGTCAAACCACACTTCTCCAAGCATGCTCTAACTGCATTAAGCCATAGAATTTAGCTCTCTTTGTAAATGAATGGCCATAAATCGCACTGTGGCTGAAGTCTTTGGCTCTGTGGGGAGCTCCACTTCATTTTCCTTTGGTTTTAGTCGTCCATTATTTGATAGAGAAACCACGGGCATCATGACCCTTCTTTCTTAGATAGAGGGGTTTAGCCGTAGTCCGGATAGGAGGGATGTTCGTTTTTGGAGTCTCAACCCTTCTGGGGGCTTTTCTTGTAGTTCGTTCTTTCAATTTTTGGTTAATCCCTCCTCGGTTAGAGAGTCTGTTTTTTTGTGTCTATGGAAGGTTAAAGCTCCAAAGAAAGTTTGGTTCTTCGTTTGACAGGTCATTCTGGGTCGTGTTAACACTCTTGACAGGCTATCGAGAGTGATGACCCCTATGGTTGGCCCTTTTTGTTGCATTCTTTGTCGGAAAGCGAAGGAAAATCTTGATCATTTGTTGTGGGGTTGTGATTTTGCTCGCTTAGTCTGGAGCCTCTTCTTTGAGGTGTTCGAGTTCCAATCTGCTAGCCAATGTCGATGCAGGGAGGTGATCGAGGAGTTCCTCCTCCATCCGCCATTCCGAGAGAAGGGAAGGTTCTTATGGCTTGCTGCGTTTGTGCTATTTTATGGGGTTTATGAGGGGAGAGGAATAATAAAACTTTTAGAGGGGTGGAGAGACATCCTAGTGAGGTTTGGGCTAATATTATACTCTCTGTTTCGTTATGGGCCTCGATTTCTAAGGCTTTTTGTAATTACACGTTAGGTCTTATTTTGATCGACTGGAAACCCTTTCTGTAGATGGGTTTCTTCTTTGGGGCTTGGTTTTTTGGATGCCCTTGTATTCTTTTATTTTTTTCCAATGAAAGCTCGGTTATTCATAAAAATAAAAAAAATAATAAAAATAAAGTAAATGAATGGCCATGAAAGGAAGAAAAAAGGTTTTTCGTTTGTCAAGGGAAAGGCGGAGTCTATAGATAATGAAAATTGTGAAAAAGAAATCTCCGAATGCTCCATTGCGAAAGGAGCTCCAAAAAAAGAGGTAATCTATCAAGTCCTCAACTGAAAGGGTGGCAATCTTGTCTTGAGCATGCAACCCTCCCAAAAAAGGAGTCCAGACAAATTTTAATCTTCTCTGGACAAAGGTACATCAAACAGCTCCAGTGAACTCTTTTTGCACTGAAAATAAAGTTCTCCGTGTACAGATCTTACCAAAATGAGTTTCGAGAATAAGAACTTGAACTTTCCTTCATCCAAACTCTATGGTCTTCCTTTAGAAAGAGAATCTGCATCTCTTATCATCCCGTAATACAAAACCAATCCCTTATTTGACCAGCTATAGCCATCCTAATGCCACACCCCAAGAGACAAGCCAAATTGCCTCCTGAAAAAACCTTGAACACCACATGTCGAGAGGAAGATCTATATTCTTATGATTACCAATTTCTCCTCCTTATAAAAGAAATGCTATAATTTTTTTTATAAGTTTAATTCTTTTGGACTCTTTTGTGATCTTGTAGAGTTTACAGCCTCCAATTGGAGTAGCCTTCACAACCTCTTTTGTAATTACACCACTTACCTCACAACCTCTTTTGTAATTACACCACTAACACCATTAACTTAGATTGGAAGACTTTCTTGTAACTCCTCTCCGGTTGGGGAGGGACTCTAGTCCCTTGCCTGTAAGGGTGTGTAGTTGTTTTTTGTGGAATGGAGTGGTTATCATTTCTATCAAAAAAAAAAAAAAAGAAAGAAAGATAAAAACCTCAAAGCATCCAAGTTGCCAAAATTCTCCTCATTCTGCCCCTTGGATTTGCTATTAAACTCCTTCAGCATAAAGTCATCTATTTGCTCTAAGTTTTGGAACTTCTTGCAAACGACATTCGAATGGACTTTCCCTAGACCATGTGATATTCTTTCCCTCTTATCTCTTTTACTTTTGGGTCATCCTTTTAAAAATGACAAAAAGATCCTCTGACTTTGTTATGTTCGTGCATTCTTCTGGAACCTATGGTTGGAGCGTAATGGTCGCATCTTTTTGTACAAGGAAAAAGTCATAGGCTACTTTATGGAATCTACTTCCCTTTTAGCTGTTTCTTGGAGCAAATTGTCCCTCCCTTTTTGTAATTACAGTCTTAATACCCTTGTTAATCAGTGGAGGTGTTTTTTTTTTAAATAATTATCGATAAGGCCCTTTTGTAATCCCTTTCATCATAGGCCCTTAGATCCATCCAATACTTTTACAGTTAAATCCCTTATGGAAGATCTGGGAGAATACAATCATACACATATGAATGGCCTCTATAAGGTGATTTGGACAGATTCCTATCCCAAGAAAATAAAAATTCTTCTTTGGGAGCTTAGTCATGGGGCAATAAACACAGCTGATCCGGGTCTTTGTTTCCTATCAAAATTAAATAAATAAATAAAGTCATGACCAGGAAACCCTCGAAATCATTTGAAGTTTGCTAGAAATCTAATGAGGATAAATTTGGAATGAAACAGCCACACTCTTAAATATCTCCAGCCGTTAAAAATCACAGGGGTAGAGGCGGGCTTTTCATGTCTTCTAACTCTACCATTGTTAACTTGCTTGCTGAAAAAGAAAAAACATTCAATGGAAGCGCCAAGAACCTTCTGTATCAAGTTAGATCAAGCAAATGGACCATCACTCTATAGGATGTCCACCAAAGATACGCCCTCCTTGATCAAAGTAATAATATGCCGACCCCCCCCCCCCCCAAACCAACAACACTCGTCTTGAAATCCTATAATCTTAGGACCTAGACACAAACCAAAGAAGTTTTCTGACTACAACCAAAACTCCTAAGTTGTCCTTCCTCAACATGAATCAGAAGACTCGTACCCACCCAATAACCAGAAAACAGAATATACATGCATATATAAGTTAAATAATAGTATAAAGATGATGAGAGCTTTTCTAAAGAAAATGATATTCTATAATTGATTCAATCCCAATCTTTTCTATCTGGAGTAAAAAGAGGTGACAAGGGAAAAATATTGCTTCTACAAGAACTGCAAAAGACCATGTGGAAGAAATGTGAGTATAATTCACCTTGCAATGCACTCATGGCAGTTGCTGCACAGGCTGGATTCGCAAAATCCACAAAACATAATATAAGAGGGTCCCCACCACGCTATATTTTGAAACAAATGTAACATGAAAAACCAAGTAAAGGTTAGTGCCCGCAGAGGAGTTAAAAAGAGAAATCAAAAAACAACAAAAAAATGGTCTATTACATGTTTAGATTCTTTGCTCACAAGTCTCAATTCTTTATATCCCACAAAGGGGCGGAAAATATCTTCATTGAAGTAAAGGAATGAAGCTCTTTAAGTAAATAATTGAAAAGGGAGAGAAAAATCAATATAAATTTGCAGTGGCATCACCACTGAGAAAAAGGATACGAGCTACTTCTCTCCTGGAACTATCTGGAGGAAGTCCTTCAACATATAAAGTGTTGGAGGCATCAGGAGGAAGAGGCACAGTTTCACGTCCGGGTCTGTTCATTGAATCTATAGGAAGATGATTACCATACTCAATATTTCGACCATTTGGTGCAAGATCAGGAGAAACTGCAGGAGGGCGACTCATTACAACAGGATCAGGTATTGAAGGCCCAGGCATTCTACTCACAATTGGCATTCTGTTTGCAACAGGCCTTCCCATCCCCATTTCCCCATGGGTAGGTACTTCTCCGGAAGTAAAAGAAGAAAGTTGCTTCAGAAGCAATTGTGAAAAGTTTTCAGCACTCAAACTACAAGGCAAGAAGAGAAAATAAATGTAGATTTCAGTCATACCACACTTTGGAGATAACGATCGTATGCTGATCCAATTGTTTGTGTATCTTTTACAGCCCGAGGACCACCATGATCGTCACTTGCTAAATAACTGTGCATTTCATGGCCAGTAGGAAACCCAGAGGATGGAAGTTCTGCAGGCAAAGAAAGCAGGGCATAATTCCATTTCCAATATAAAATGAAGGAAAACTGCTAGAGCTTATTAAAAACATTAATCAACAGATGCCCCTATAGCAAAGGAATAAAAGATATGTCAAAGAAAATAGGTCCACAATAGTACTTCAGGAATATTCAATTAAATCAATAAAGTCCAATGAGTATAGTTATTCCATCTTACTATTTAAATTAACCGTTTTAGTAGTTCAGTCATGCACATATTCCACACTTCTAATCTCTTTCCCAAGCCAAATTCTATATAACATTACTTTAAGTTCAATGGACGGGAAACCTCTATAAAAGCAAAACTAAAGGCTTAAAAAAAACCAATTGTAAATCAAGTGAAAAATTCTTTCAATCTCAAAAAAAAAAAAAAAAAAAAAAAACAAACAAACAAACAAACAAATCAGCTTCTACTTTAGGAGATCAAGCGAAAATTTCCTTCATAAAGGCTTCAAAATAGTAGCAGGATGTCAGAATTACAAAACAAATGTGGGTCATGCCCAAACAAATTTTATGGAAGTATCTAAACATTTTTATGGTAGGAGATCAATAGCCCCATCCTCGTGAAGACCGATTGGCATACATTAATACGGAAATATTAATTTTACCCAATATATGAAACTAAATTTTCTTATCATTTTTTAAGGATGATGTCATGCAATTGCCATTGCATTGATTTTTCTATCTCTAGCTCTCAGCTCCAAGCACCCATTCTTTTTTTTTCTTTTTATTTCTGCTCCAAGCACACGTACTCACTAGGCAAAGAACGTGTGAAAAACTTGAAACAATTTGCCCCTAATTAACAATATGACTTCCGTTAACTGAAGTTCCATCTTCCTACAAGGAATTCCTAAAGCACTATTCAACTACCACTGTGGAACGCTTGGGAGGGACTTAAAACGGGTAGGTGTATTAGAAAGAATGTGTTGAATAAAATTTACCTTGGGTCTACTTTTTATTTTCTACTTACTACCAGGGCTTCCAGCACAAAATAATCTGTGTTGGTTTAGGGTTTTCATCCGAAAGACCTCACTTTGGCACCATTACAGTGGCGCTTACAAGGACCTTCAATCTTTTGACCTCTTTTGTATACAAAGTACAAAAAACTATAACCACTTTGCTTCCTAGTGCAAATCACTAATTAAGTTGAAAGATTGATCCTGACATCAAACAAGTTTCCTAAGTGCATTGGTGCACACAAAGATATTGTTGGCCCCAACATTTTGACCAGACCCCTTTCTTGACTTGCAAGACATGCTTCACTCACCACTTTCAACAGGGTCTTTCTTTGGTATTGTATTTATGGGGCGAAAGGAATGACAGAATTTTCAGGGATTGTTTCTCTTCTTTTGATAAATTCATCGATTTAATTCTTTTTCATGCTTTATATTGGTGTAAATGTAAACACCCGTTCTCCAATTATAGTTTGTCCTTTTTTTATTTCGAACTGGAAGGTTTTCTTGTAATTCACCCTTAGGTGTTTGGAGATTTTCTCCTCATTTCAATCATCAATGAAATTTATTTCTCTTCTCAAAAAAAAAAAAAAAGACATGCTCCACTCACCATAGATGATAGAATATAGAATGGATTTGAGAGAGATTCGAACTTCCATTGTTGGCTCGTCATGCTAGTACCTTACTAGACTCTGACTATCTAGGTTGCACACTTCACCAATTCACCTAACAATACGCCACTTGCATAGCTCTTCCACAACCTTATTTTCACAATTTAGGTTGCTCCTATTTCACTTGCCACTACTGCAGCAATGTTCTGTGCTTTCTTTTCCTCTGACTACTGAGATGTTTTAATTCAAAATTTTTAATATATTTTAAACTTTATGCCATTATGTTAGCAAACAATAGTTTTCTTCTTTCTTTTTTTTTCCTCCCACTTGACTACTTCAAAAACCTCCAATTTGAGAGATAATTGGAAAGCCTTCTCTTGAATTATAGGAAGTGAAGCAAATTCTACCAGAATGCCAACATAGAGCAATATTCTATTTACTAAGCAGCGTGTTATGAATTTTCTCCAATACTGGGGACCAAAAAATTGAAAACTAGATTTCCCCATAATGGACTAGCATTTGTAACGCCCCAGGCTCGGGATTCAGAATCCGAATTCGGCACCTAACGGCCCCGGCATTCCCCTGCGACCTGGTCACGTCACCATACTTGTCTTAAATTGCTTCTAAGATTGAAGACTGTCCCCACAAACCAACACGGGGTCCTTTTTAGCATGCTTTGTCCTCACTCACATGCTTCCTAGGAAAATTCCAAAGAGGTCACCCAACATAAAACTTCTCCAAGCCAAGCACGCTTAACTTCAAAGTTCCTATGATTGAGCCACCGAAAAGGAAGGTGCACCTTGTTGGTATAGGTAGTATCTATCAATTCTTTTAAGCTTATCTTGACCATACTTTCATGTCCTCAGGATCCCTCTCATTCGGATGTGGCCTCAGTTCATTCATGTATCCCTCCTAACTCGGGTGTTACAATCCAAATATAGGATAACGACCAGCTATGCTTTGCACTATTAAGATTCATTGCGATGGTTTCTTCCCTGGGATCATGAAAGTTGTACGATTGGTTTATAAAGTTTATTTTCAGCTTCAAAGCATTCTCAAAAAGTTCTAAAATATGAAGTAAATTTCCAAACTGACTTCCATAGCAGGTGAAAATGAGGGCATCATCACCAAATTTCAGTTCATGACATGGCCATTTAAACCTTTGATTTGGCCCTTTCTAGTTTCTACTGGAGAACTTGGCTTGGACATTCACTACTAGAAACAAAAGAGGAGAATTGCCTTCTCTCAACTATCAGATGAATTGCATTGGGCCATCAATTTTTTTTAATACCCCTGAAACACATCAATCTGGAGTACTATTTCCTCTTGGGTCGAAAAGTTACCTAACACCCCCAAAAACTTAGCAAATCAAAACAAATAATAAAATAACGTTTTGATTAGTTTTCTACCATTAAGCCCATCAAAAATCACTATCAAACTAGCTGCAAAATCATCATACGCAACCAAAAGTGCATTCGAATTCAATAAAAGAGACCGAATTTCAGAAAGAGGTTTCAAGCAGAAACAAATTAAACATAAAAAAAACTACACGAACCTACCATATTCAGTACGAGGTCGTTTAAGCAAGCCAGGCGAGGGAAGCAGAGGCTGCTGCCGATTCCAATAATCATCCGCCATATAAGCTGCAGTTTTTCCTCAATTAGAGCTTCAGAGAGAGGCAGAAGACAGAGGGAAGACGCGATCTTGGAAAGCGGAGACAAATGAATCGAGCTTCACGCAGAATTTAGAGATTGCTAAAACCCTAACAGACGATTGATTGATTAATTTAGAGCTGTCTGATGTTTCGGAGTAAAACGGTGGAAATGTTTTCGAAGCAGAGGAAGCTCCTCAGACACATTAGGATCCAATACGCGAGACCTCACCGTAGATATTACGCGAGAATCAATTATCTAATCCCACATCGAAATTCGATTTTTTTTTTCTTTTCTTTTCTTTTTTTTTTTTTTTTTTTTTTTTTTTAGTTCGAATTTCGAATTACCAGATAAGTAACTGCCTTATCCTATCCAGTTACTCGATGTAGTAAGTTTATGGATTTTTTTTTAGTTAAAAATCATTTTTGTCCCTAAACTTGTATGAAAGTAACAATTTAGTTCATGAATTTCGATTAATAACAATTTAGTCTTTATACTTTCAATTTTGTAATGATTTAGTCTATGTACCTTTAATTTTGTAATAATTTATTCCTTAAACTTTAATAAGTAACAATTTACTTTTTGTATTTTCAAATTTGTAACGATTTAGTTCCTATCGTGAAAAATTAATGTAAAGATTTGATGAAATTTCTTTATTAAACTAATTTGGGACCCAATATGTGTATAGACTACAAAGTTTAATCATTAAATAATAAAAATTGACATTTAATTTTGATGTTTTTTTTTTCGACAATGATTAAATTGTTACAAATTTGAAAGTATAGAGACTAAATTGTTACAAATTTGAAAGTATAGGGATTAAATTGTTACTTATTAAAGTTCATGGACTAAATTGTTATAAAATTGAAAGTACAGGGACATAATCGTTACAAATCAAAGTTCAGGGATCAAATTGTTACTTTCATGAAAGTGTAGGGATCAAATGTGATTTTTAACCCTTTTTTTTCTCTTAAGATTAATTTTATAAAAATGTCAGTTAAAAATCCAAATAAACTCATTTCTTCCACAACCCTAAGCATGGCTTTAGTCATTTTTATCTAATTTTCCTTCTATATAACAAAATTTGAAATTTTCTTGTGTAAATATTAAAAAAGAATTAGGTATATTTTTTGAAAATTTTAAATTTGTTTTATTCAAACTACTTTCCCTTTTAATGTAAAAAGTTAGTTGAAAATACCTTTACTATACTAGTTGTGAAATTTATTATTTTTCATCTTTAAGAACCTAGTCAAATCTAACCAAGTTGGATTTTTTGGACAAAAATTTATATAGCTTATTAATTTGTAAATAAATTTTATATTTACTACTTTCATTTTTATATATCTCAATTCTGCTTTTTTATATTTTTATATTAGTCTATATTTTATTTTCAATTCCATTATGGAACATACTTCTACAAGGTCAACCCAAAGCAATTTGGGGGCTTTGACTAAAAATGAGATCCTATAGAATTATGAGAACCAAGACAATCCTCTCATTTATAATCACTATATCAAAGAAAATAAGAAATTTGAAAAAAAAAATGCATAAAAACAATAAAATATAGTTTATTCTCTTAAATAAAAGTATGATTAAATTATAAATTTGCCCCTGGATTTCAAAATTGAATATTTTTAGTCCCTATAGGTAAAAAGGTTTCAAATAAATCCTTGAAGAGAAATCATTGTACATTAAAAGATTCTGAATAAGTATTTGAATTTTTTGTTAAATTACAGGTCTAATTTGTGACTTTCATATTTGTATCCAATAGATTATTGAACTTTAAAAATGTCAAATAGGTCATTAAACTTTCAATTTTATGTCTATTAAGTCCATAACATTTTTTTTCTTTTTTTAGTACAAAATATTAACAAATTTATCAGATATGATTGAATTTTAAGCCTAAAAAGACATTTAACTTTTAGTTTTGTGTCTAATAGGTCAGTACATTTAAGAAAATTTCAAATAGGTCAAAGACCTATTAGACACAATATCAAAAGCAAGACTTATTAGACCCAAAATCAAAAGTTTAGACCTTGTTAGACACTTTTTAAAATTTAGGAACTTACTAGATACAAAAATGAAGGTTAAACTTAATAGATACTTTTTAAAGTTTAAAAACATATTTGACACAAAACTAAAAGTTCATGAAATAAAATTATAATTTAATCTTGAATTCTTAATTTTATGTCAAACGAACATTTGAATAACTTCGATTTAATAACTACACCATCAAACATCCAAACCGTTCTTGAATCAATATGCTACACAATCTTTTTTTTTTTTTTTGAAAAAATATGCTAACACAATCTTTAAATAGTATATTTATCATGGCACAAAAGAATTAAATCTATATAGTATTGACCTATTAAGTACAAAATTGAAATTTCAACAACCTATTAGAAAATTTTTAAGTATAAAGACGAAATAGACATAACCTTAAAAGTTTAAGAACCAATTAAAACTTTTGAAATTACAAAAACCAACTTTTGAAAATAAATGGTCTGAATAGACAGCCTCACAAATTCAAAAACCGAACTTATAATTTAATAGCAACCTCTCAATAGTATGACACTTGACATTTAAATCTCAAAAACTTAATATATTGGCCACATATTTCCCAACAAGAGACTTAAAACTAAGTTTACACGACACAAATTTACAATCTTTACTGAAGAAGTATAAGAAATAAAATGAAATGAAAAGCATCCAACTCCAAAGCATGATAAGTGCTCAATCATTTGAGCTTCAAGACAAAAGTTAAATCGATGGAAAATAGGTATGCATTTGACTGTCTTTTCTCTCTCTCTTCTTCTTTTCCTGGATATGGTTTGAAGGTTAAGAGCGAGTGGACAGCATCTATTACAATGAAAAACACAAAAGAGACAGTTCCTGTGCATAAAAGGTTAAAAGAAGAGCTCATGGCTATGTCAACCAAGATATTGACATGATCAACTTCAGTCCATGAGTGACAAAGACAAAGACAACAACATTACAGCTGCCAAAGAACCAAATTCTGACTTGAGGAATGGTCTAGAGAGAGAAGCTAAGAAGAAAAGAATGTGGCTTTTTCGTGGTGGTGAAAAAACAAGGAAACAAAATTTTCTTTGGCTGCTATAATCTTAATGGATGATTTTTATATACACTAAAGATTCAACAGGTCGTAAGGGGTAGGTAACCCATAAATAAATTGGACAAAATAATTTGAGAGAGAAGGGTTAGAAGGAAAGAACGTTATAAACAAAGGTCAAAGGATCCTACTTCCTTTTTGTACCATTTCTTGCTCATCTTCAAAAACCATCACAAGTATTGTAACTGACATAAAATCGCTTGGAGTAGGACTGCAGTGGATTCCCCCTTTGCTAAAGTTGCTGGGAAGCTATTGAAACTGCATCATCTGCTCTCTGTGAAGCCAGTCCTGAAACTGAAGACTTGTCCGAGCTGCGAACATTATATCTCTCGTATACCTTATCGCGGTTCTCTGACCACCAATTTTCTGCTTGATGCTCTCCAAATCTTCTCCGGCTGTAATGCAATTATAAACACATTATGAGAACCGCGCATTGGAGTTTTCTATATCCTACCTCAGAATCTAACACTAAGCATTAGATGTCTAAAACGGTGTGCAACCATTTAACTGACATAGTTGATAGTTCAGGGGCAGAGCAAACTCCCTCCCAAAGAGGAACTAACACAAAAAGGCCTTCCAATATCTAATAAATCCCTTCCAATTTCTAATAAGTCCCTGCCCTACAATTCCACCATTATGGGCATTATAATTGTAAATAATTGTAGAAGAGTTGATAGGAATTAGTATTATTCAAGTTTGTCCAAAAAGGTTTTATAAATATACGTTCTAGGTACAATGGAGGCCATTTTTTATAATTTCCTAGAGCCCAAATAAAACTCATTTTACATATAAGGGAGCTCCAGCACATGGATTGCATATTCTCACCCAATAATTAAATTAGAAACTAGTCAAATTGCAAGTCACACCAAAGAGACAAAGATCACTGTATTTCTAGATGCTGAACCCTAAAAAGAAACAGGGAAAAGAAACATCACCTGAAGCGTACACGTTTTAGATCCCGAGTACCATCCCGCAGAGCCACAAGAGTAATATATACACCAGGCTCATATTGTTCAATCCATTCAGCCTCAACTTGAGTAGCATTAACCATTACAGAAGTTTTGGCTCTAGAATTATTGTCACCGTCTTGTAAAGACTCAGACTCCTTGCCAACAGCTGCCGCTGATGCACTGCTGCTAACTGGCTGAGCCCCTCCACTATTTGGCAGTCTAGAATCTCGACTGTCAATTCTTTCTTGTTGCAGAATGCTTTCATTCGTTCCAGAAAGCTCCCTGGACGAATGAGCTGTGCCATAGCTTCCTTGCCAAGCACCAGCATCAGAAGCTGTGGGAGATGCACAGGAGTAGCTGCTAAGTGAATCAGATCGTGAATGACGCTCTCCATTCGAATTCAAATGGTAGACGCCATTTGACTCCAAACCATTTGAAAGATGAACTGATCTCATTTTCTCAGCATCATATACTCCAGGTGGTAACCTCTCAGCCATATCTTTAAGCTGGAACAGTTATAGAATATAATCTATTATTAGAACCACAAGGATTATTTTTAAAACACTTCTCAGGATGGTAAAGCATTGCCGAAGAGAAAAAAGAATCATAACATAGTGAATATTTCTATTAGCCCCTGTATTTCTATTATAAATACATCATGTTCATTCAACTACACCAACAGCTACAAGTTAATTCTTTATGAATGAATATTTTATTCATCAGACACGAAGACCACACACTTTACTGCATGATAGTGTCAAAAAGATTGTTGATAGTAATTTTAATGCATTCTTCTCTTTGAACTTGAACCAAGATAAACTAGAAGCTCCAGAGACAACAAGCTCTGTAGAATAGGGAAAACATATTCAAAAGAAAATGACCTGAGCAGTTAGTAACTTGATGACTTCTTTGGCCGCTTTAGATTTACCAGATTCCTCTGCAGCCAATGCCATAGCTTCTCGTGTTTTCTTCAAAGATTTCTGAAGCTCCAGTTCCTGGAGTTCACATTTCTGCTTCAGACTCTCAACCTGTATTATTAGAGATAAGATCATACTCAGTCATGAAACAGAATCCACCAAATGGTGCACAAATTTTATGAGTCAAGGAATGAGAACCAGTTCGAGGAGAATTTTCCTTTTAAACTCCCGTGACTATTCCTTATTTTTATCCATACCAATAAGAAAGTAGAACAGTCTCACTCGGATCTGGAGTAGGAGATTCCTTGTCACTGTTTTGGTGTCCTCTTTCTTATATGAATTATATTTACGCCAGGGGAGGGGGGTTGGTTGGAAACGGAAGCAGGAGGGGAAAAAATGGCTTACCTGTGAACGTAATTTAAGCACCTCATGATTCAAAAGATCGTTTGTTTTCTTCAAACTATCAGTTATACTTTTGGAAAAGGAGAGTCCTGATGCTGTAGGTACAGGAGTAGCAGATCGAGGAGGGCTTGGTCTCCTTGAGAAAGGTGACACGGATCTAGAACTTACTCCAGAAGCAGTGAGAACTGGTTTGGGAGCTGTTCGTCGCAGATCAACAGCAGTTGATAATACAACATCTCTAAGCTGCAATAGTGAAGGTGCTTGAGAGGACCGAACAAGAGAGAAGGTATCAGCCTTTTTTCCTTGTTTAGCTGCTTTGTTGTCTAATTGCTTTATCAAATCCATATTCGAAGGCACTGACTTAGATATTCTCATATCAGTCTTGTCAATCCTATCCTTGTTCTCACCTGAGAGGCGAGGCAAAGCATTTTTCCTGTTGTTATTACTAGCTTCAGATGCCTTAATCAGTTTTGCATAACATGAATCACATACACGATATGGTTTTCCGGGGTTAGGTGCAAGTGCTGCTCTTAATGCTTTTCTTGAACTGCAAGAGTGGCAGTGCACAAGTCCACAATTATAACAGTTGTGTCTCTTCCGTGTAAACCCAAACGCCTGTCTGCAAGCAGAGCACTGAGACTGCTCAGCACTAGAAACCCATTTGTGAAGACAGATGGCAGCTGTGTAATTTGAACCACATGCTATATATTTCACATGTCTGTCCTTCAAAGCTTCTACCAAAGTTGGTGTCTTCCGATCTTCAACATCACCATGGCCCAATCTCCCATTTGCACCCTTTCCCCATGTATAAACTTCATTTTTAGACGTTAATACCACCACGTGATATGCACCACATGAAACTTCTTCAACAGATTCCCCAAAAAGCTTATCCTCTACCAAGCAAGGTATCTTTCCATCTGCACTGGGATTCCCAAGTTGTCCATAAACAGTACTTCCCATTGAGAAAACTTGTCCTGAAGTGGTCAAACCAACAGTAATGCTGTGACCACAAGCAACTTTGTGAAAATCATAATCAATTAGTGCCGGCACACATGTGGGTTTAAGCCTGGGTTCCTTATCTCCATGCCCCAGACGATTTTTATCTCCATCACCCCACGTAAACAGTTTACCTGATGAAATGCTCGCACTAGATTGTGTCACAATAACTTCAACTACAGCAGCAGTATGCCACACCCCACATGCAACAGCAATTGTCCTCAGGCCTGACAAAGATTCCACTTCTTTTGGATATGAAATATTTTCTCTATCTCCATGGCCCAGTGCACCAAATGTTCCATCACCAAATGTGAAAAGCTGACCCATCGATGTTACCAAAGCTGTATGCCATGGACCACATGTCACTGAAGCAACTTGAAGTCCTTCAAGCGGACCAGAGACTCTCTTTGGTATCCAATGGCTGACATCACTGCCATGACCAAGAAGCCCTGCATTATGGGTACCATCACCCCATGTATAGAGTTCCCCGGTCATCGTAACAGCACATGTATGGAACTCTCCACAAGCAACAAAATCAATACTACTAGCTGCCAAGGATTCAACCATTCGAGGTTGAATTACATCCTTCACCACACCATGGCCAAGGCGGCCTCCAGATTCCTCTCCCCATGTAAAAACTTCCCCTTGCCTTGTCACTAGGGCAGCATGCCTAACCCCACAGGCTATATGATGTATGTCTAGAACAATGTTAGACTCCAAAGGTCTTGGCAGAAGTACATCTGTCCTCAAGGTCACATAACTACTGTTTTTTTCAGCCCCAATCTTCACAATATTGTCACCAACAATCTCACCCCATATGTACACATCACCTAGAGCCTCACAATCATCTGGTGCAGACCCATGACTAGAGGTGCTGGGAGCACTTGAAACACTAACTCGCATAACATCAGAACTAGACCCCTTTACTTGCATGTTTGTTTGGTTCAATGATACATGAGCCCTTTCAGAGGTTGCAATGTGATTTTCAGGTTGAGAAGTCTTCAGAGATATATTTGCGTTGAAACTGACAAGAACTTCTGGAGAGCTATTATCTCTATTCACACTGTGCGAACTGTCACTTGGGCTATTTGAAGTCAAATCACAATTGTCCTGAAATGACACATCAGCAAACCATGTATTAAACAGCTTTCCACGAGGAAATCAAGCTACATGTAATATAATATTATGCATATTGCTTATAACATTCCATTTCAAAAAGAATAGTGTGTGTGTGTGTATATAAAGGAGTGTATAAATAAGGGATTTAAAACTAGAAACTTGCTAAAACCAAAAATTATTAAATTAAAACTTCAGGGAAAGAACTTCTAGAATTGTGCATCATGATATAAGGACCATCACATCAATCTCAATAAAGTAAGGGGGCAAAGGGAATGCAAGCAGACTGCACAGAGTAACTATTTAGTTCCAATGTCCAAATTTCTGTTGTCTCAACGCCTCTTCTTCTCTTCATTTTTGTTTCTTCAGAAATCTTAAGTTATTCTCCCTGTGCATGGGCAGGAGTGGCAGCATGATCTTCATTCACTTGAAGCTGCATCACCATTTTGAATTGAATTTATCTTGCACTCATCAGTAACAAAATTGATTTTTTCAGAACCTGAGCTTGTGGACTCACTCAGACCAGTTCAAATAATCAAATGGACATTAAGAAATCCTCTGTAGCAATCTTGACCGAGCAAATTCATAGGATTTCGTCCGAATGAGCAAATGGACACTTAACAAATTTAACCTCAAGAATATCAACCCTGATGATTGTTCTGCATATTGACTACTGCTCTACTTAAGAGTTTAGAGCAATCTGACAGTTTTCTCCCCTTCTTTGATTGGACGTTCGAGATATCAAGATATTATTAAAAAGGAGTAAATCAATGCAAGGGATGGTAGATAAACAATCCACCCACTCAAGGCCCAGGGAGCGAACAAAGAATTGGCCCTATTCACAATAATCAACCAGAAGTGAAGATTATTCAAAACGGCATGCTCTAAAGTCAAAGTTATTTCTTAAAGAACAATGCTTCATTTTTTTCCCCTCAAAATAGGAAAAGCACAGACATCGAGCAAACAAGAAAATTAGCAAAGCAATTGACTCTAGGGAACAATAAAGCAAGTACAACAATCTATAAAAGGCTTTCAAGCAAAAGAGTTTACATCAAGATAGAGGCCTCCATCACTCCAGCCATCAATCTTGGAACGCCCACCTTGACCGGATGCTATTAAAGCTTTCAGGCCTGCAATCCAAGCCTCTGCCTCAACTTTATCCTTACAAATCTAAGAGTAAGAACATATCACCATTACCATCAAATCAAAAGACCAGTAAAAGATCATGACTTTTAAGTACAAATAGAGCAAAAATGTTCATCACCAACCAGATCGAGGGATCGCTTCCCGTTGTTGTAAATCAGAGAGAATGATAAGTAATCCTTTTCTGGACGAAGATATCGTTCAAAGACAGCCTGAATGAATTCAATGTAACAGTAAAATAAATATCAAAGAAAGGATTAAGTAACAACGTGTGTCAATTGCATCAAGTAGGAGTTTTTTTTTTTTTTTTTTTTTTTTTAAGCTGCAACAGTAGGAAGAATTATTATTATAGCTGAGCATTAGAGTGATAACAAATAAATTAATATCTTACAGTTCTTTGTCCAGGAATAATTTGTGAGATTGAAGCTAACTTCAAACTTCTTTCACCTTTACTTGAAATCCAGATCAAGGAAGTTTCATCCTAAAAATAGAAAAAAAAGAACAGTAATCATGCAAGGAATATTATCAAGCCACTGGACACAAAGAGCTGAAAAAACTGTAACTATATTAACAGAGAATTCATAAATTTCAATGTTAAAACTGAATCTCTTCATTGCTCCAGCCTCCAATATCAAACTTCCCATAGAAAAGATATGTTAATATACATTCTTTTTTTTTAATAAGAAACCAAACTTTCGTTTAACAAATTAAAGAATACAAGGCATACAAAACATACATTCCTTATTAACCATGTGTCATTTACAAAACAAATAAAACTCCGTTCATAGCAATCTGCACCAAGCCAATAACAATATATTTTCCAGAATGGTTGACCTACTTTATAAGATAATTCCAGCACAGTAGCGACAGCACCACAAAAGCACATCAAATTTTTTTTGGGTTTTTTTCTAATGTTATTGTATTGTATGTGTACCTACATTTATGCTCATAAGTCATATGTATTCAATTTAGTTGACAACCAACTTATCCATATGCGTACATCCACATGAAGTCTATGAAAGATCATTAAGATTCTTTTCTCCTTCAACCTCTCATACAGAATCCAAAGAACATAATGTGTACCAAGCAAGTAAATAATTATCATAATACGTTGGAATATTTCATCAAAATGCAGCCAAGTGTTGCTCTAATAACTCATTCAAAATCATGATGCCAGTTACATTCTTGCAGATAAGAAGCTAGAAAGCTGAATAACATTTCATTCAATATGAAGAGAAAACAAAGATCAAAACAGGCATAGTAATTTGAGTTCAAGGATCTCAAAACTCGTGAAAGGAAGAATTCTATGTATTAGATCACTCAAAAACATTAGAATTTCCCTACGTCACATTCTGATCAAGCTCACTTCCTCGGCTAATCCACGACTTATCATACCCTGCTGAATATAAAAATAAAGAAAACCATGTTCTTCAACTCTGTCCTAGTATTCAAATCACAAAAGTTAATCCCTAGTTTCTTGCAAGAAAATGTTATCAACTTTTAGCAAATAAATAAGTAACTGAATAGCAGCAATGTAAAAGCATTGCAAAGAGAGATGAGCAAGTATTCCCACCAATTTTTCATTGATTATTGATAATAATAACTAATAAGCCAATTTGGTAACTGCCAAAATAGAAAATAAAAATATCTAGAGGATATAAAAATTTTATAAGACTAATTAAAAGCACTATTGGAACCAAACTCACACTAGAAAGCCTGAATGGACAGAACTTCGGCTTTCCTTTACGACCATATTTAAGTAATTGAGCACCCTTCTTCAATGCAATTAATGCCTGCAAGATGAAATCGGCCTTGTAAAACTATTGCAAAGAGGAAAATGAAATTATAAGCAAAGTTGGATATTGAACAATGGCAGAGCAAGAAATATGGCTTGGAGGATTTGGTTTCAGCTTCACAATGGGGTTGAAGAAATAACAAATGGAAATATTTGAGGGGAAAAGAGAAAAGAAATAAAAACCACTATAATACGCTTAGCCTTGAGCATTAAGTGCTAAAAAATCACATGACTATCCATCACAGGTCAATTCTAAATAACGCAGGTTGTCACAAATTTCAAAATAGATTGTTTAACAAAAATAACATTGCCAATCTATTTTAGAAAAACTCAGACAAGTTAGCAATAGCATAACTTGATTCACTTCAGAAATTTACATAATCAGTTCTGAGTATTGGCATCCAGGTTGCTCTTACAGCTTTGCAACCTCAAAAGAGACCATGGCCAATCAGCATGTCTCCAGTAACCAGTATCAGATGTTAAATACATCAAATTGTTCTGTTTTGAACTGTTTAGAACTTAAATTCTAACAAATTTATATAACATTTCAGTGCACTTACTAAAATGTGGCAAAAAAAAAGGAGTTCTAAAGTTAAGAACTAGAATTAAATAAGAAGATGAAGAAGTCCACAGTCATCAGTGTGCAATTTTAGAAGGTAGTGACTACTGAGTATTACATTATACAGTTAAGAGAATGCTAAATGTCCTAGAAGCGAGAAAGAAGTCACAGATTTTCTTATAGTTTACATTCTTTGTTCTCATCCTAAAATAGGAAAAAAAAAGTTAACAAACTAGAGTCAACTAACTGACTAAAAGAAAAGAAAGGCAAAGAATGATTAAAACTTTCAACAATCAGTCTCTAAACTGTATAAGAAAATAAATAAATCTCCAAAGGACTCTTCCCAATGAACTACCTGGCCACATAGTCGGGCATTTTGTAAGCTTTGAAGGAAATAATATCGATAAACATTTATTATCCAGTCAATGTTTCTCGTTAAATGAAAATAGAACCAATATAACATCCCTAAATAGCACGTATTTTCCTCTCGCAAATTTATCTAAGTTAAGTCTGTAAAATCAATATAGGAATTGAACAAGCAACATGATTTGATTCGAAATAGTCCGCTTTACTGGCTCCAACATAATCGGAAAAGCTCAATTTCGAAGGAATTTAACCAGTTCATCAAAGTTCAGGATGTTCTTAACGACAGAGACCTACGACTTCGTATATTTTTAGCCAATGTAGACACAGATGGAGAGCCCAAGTTAAATTGTGTAGTACATCGAAAATATCATGAATCGTTTTCTCTTCCCCGATTCGATTATGACCAAGAACATCCCAACAATTCCGAAAATTCAGCTAACGACGTTAGGAAAAAGATATATATTTAAGTTTCGGATAAAAAAAAATAAACCCAAGGCAAGAAAGTCGGGGACAGACCGACGAAGATAAAACAGGCAAACAGAGAGGAGAAAGGAGACCTGCTCGATATCACGGTCGGCATTTGCATAGCTAAAAGGATCTGCCATTCCATGTGAAAAATTTACCAAAACGCCACCACCCGCTCTGATCACTCCACCGCTCTCCGGTCATCCTATACGGCGACTAAATCTTCCGTACACTAACATCAACGGTCACATCAGGCCCACCGCAGAGCTTCCTCTCTCTCTAAAACTCACTGACAAACAAAAACAAAATTTCACAGCTCCCTCCGCCTCGTCCTTCCCCGAAAGCTTTGTAGATCTGTCACGCTCCTTGGAAGCCAAAGTCCTAGAAACTCCATTCGAAACACGGAATCAGAAACATCCTCACAGCCTCGGCTTAAACTCTTGAAATGAGAAGCAAAAACTGAAATACAGCCTCCAAAGCGGTTTCTCGGCAAGCAAAGATGGCTTCGCAGCAAAGAAACCGCTTCCTACGGCGAGAAAAATCCAGTCCGGTAAGCCGCCGGTGACGGAACAAAGAGAACCGGCGGAGGCGACAAGGAGACTAGAGAGAGAAAAGACGTAGTCGGAAGTCTGTAAAAGTACAGAGTCAAAGACGGGAAAAAGAAGAAAACCAATTAAACCCCGAAAAAAAAAATCGAAAATAAAAAAGGAAACTTATAATAAAAATAATTAAATAAATAAAATAGCAATTTTCTTAAACGCCATATTTACCGGACTAGCGAAGGAAAAAAAATAAGGGGAAAAAAGTACCTGCAAAAGAATCCAATTTTAAATTTAAATATTATAATTTATTATAATAGAAGAAGAAGAATTGCTCGGTTTCTTCCATATAAGTTATTTACAAATCATAAATTATTGTTTTCTAGCAAAATTACAAATTTAATTTTCGGTATTTAGAGTTTCATAAAAACCAAATCAAATATTTATATTTATATTCTAATGCAGTTGACTATCAACATTTGAATGTATGACTTTCAGGTTATTTACATTTATATTTATAATATTATTTTAAATTTTTAATTAATGAGAAATAGATATCATGAAACCAACTGACACATTTGCAGCAAAAAAAAAAATCATAATTAAAGTAATAATTTTTGCGTTAGATTGGTTTTATCATTTATGAAGATTATATAGTCTAATTTTTCTACAAATTTATCTATAAAATATTCTGATGGGTTTTTTTTTTTTTTTTTTTAATTTGAATCTTCTGATGATGTTTTAAAACCTTTAAATAGTTTATTGTTATTATTATTATTGAAATGGTCGCTTGTTTCAGTTGAATTAATCTTGATTAATTATATATATTATTTTATTTTATATTGACTTCAATATTTCATTTTATAGTGTATTCCAATTTTATTATGTTCATTTAATATTCTATTTTATAAATAAAATTAATTCATACCATTGACAATATTTCGCAATTAACTTCATTCCATCGACCAATTTGATTTGTTTATCTAACTTAATTTGTACACATAAACTAGAGTTCAATGTTACTGATTGATTTCAAAATAATTTTATCCACAGAATTAAAATTATACTAACTTATTTAAATGTGTTGGGTTGACTTGGTAGGATTTATAAAGTGAGATAAATATATCATTACTAGATCTTTGCCTACTCTAAAAAAAGTTACATCTCTTCCTTCACGAGCATGGTTCAATGATAATTGACATGTAGATTACACCCAAAATGTTGTTAAATATAAAAAACATCCATAGATATCTTAGCTTGTTTAAGAGTGTTTAGGTCATAAGTAAAATTGATGTACTTCAAAATCAAAAATTAAGGTCCCGTTTGATAACCATTTGGTTTTTTGTTTTTGGTTTTCGGTTTTTAAGCTTATAAACACCACATCCAACTCTAAGTTTCTTTGGCTTTTCACCTACTTCTTCCTATGTTTTCAAAAACCAGGCCAATTTGTTTTGTTTTTAGAATTTGGTTAGGAATTCAAGTATGTTTGTAACAAAAATGAAAACTATATATGGTGAGGAAATTTAAAGAAAACAAGCCTTATTTTCAAAAACCAAACACCAAAAACCAAATGGTTATCAAACGGAGCCTAAATTATCATTTATTATGTAGATTTTTTATGTCAAAACTATGGATTTTATAATCTTTTCTATTTGTGGACTTTTGTTACTTGAAAAAAAAAAAAAAAAAACAAACATTTTAATCATGATCTTCCGTGTATAATAATAAGATACATCCTACTAGATATTGCATAAAATCTTATCTCAATTTTGAATAGATTTATATTCGTTTACTATATCTAGTTTTTAAAGTTGATTACATCGTGACTATAATTTTTTTTTTATCAAGACTATAAAATTTAAAATAAACATTTAATGTGAAATATTTGGAATTTAAGATAATTTAATTATCCTATAGTAGTAGCTTGCAATTTGAAATAAGTCACACTAGTTGGTTCATAATGTGTAGGCACAAGATAAATTTGACATTTCAAAAAAAAAAAAAGCACAAGATAAATTTGATTAATACAATTCTGACAAGACAAACAAATAGAAATACGTTAAGGTAGGCATAGTTTAACGATAACGGCACATTCTGTTGATCAAAATGTCAGAGATTCGAATCTTCTCATCTCTAAATGTTATTGAACTTAAATAAAGAAAAAGAAAAGTAAGACAAACAAATACGTTCATATTATTGGAAAATTTATAATAAAAAATAGTATATATTTCCTCTATAGATCCATAATAAATTAATTATTATAAAAAAAAAAAATTGAACCCAAGTCAATCTCAAAATAGTGCTGCAAATAAATGAAAATATCATGAAAAAAAAAATATTTTTAAAAAATTAAAAAAATAAAACTGTCATTTCTCGATCGTATATCGAATTATATTTGGTGTGAATATTCAAAAAATGTCATTTACTATAATTTCAATCAAAATAGTTTGTTAGTATAAGATACATCTTTTCTTTTCTTTTTTTTTATTTTGTTGTTTAATTAAACAATTATTCTCGTTTTTAAAATTTCAATCAAAATAGTACACTTGTCAGTATAAGATGCATCTTCTTTTTTCTTTAATTAAACAATTATTCCAATTTTTAATTTTGAAATTTCATTTTTAACCCTAAACTTTAACTTTGGAGGTTGTATCAATTTTAACCTGAACTTTCCATTTCATCAATTGAACTCTAAACTTAACAAATTGTATCAAATTTAACTCTGAACTTTCAATTTCATCAAATTGAACCTCAAACTTATCAGATCATATCGATTTTAACCTCAAACTTGCGTAAGTGTTACAATGTATACCTTTGGTTAACTTTCCGTTCGTAATTGATTATTTCTTCTTTTTTTCCTTAATTCACATTGCACTTGAATTGATTTCTTATAAATAAAATATTGAAGAAACTTTATTTTAGATGAGAACTTTGTGAGGGTTTTTTTTTTTGCTGCTATTTAAGATTACGAAAGCAAAGAAATTTTGGAGGTTTCTTATCTTCAAATATTCGCGGTTTTTTCTTGTTGCTAAGAACTTTGTGGAATTTTTTTTCCCTTCTTTTAATGTTTTTTTTCTTGCTAATTAGAAGAATGTACAAATATAGGAAACAGAAATAAAGAAATTTCGAGTTTTTTATTTCTCATATTTGTTAGATTTTTCTTGTTGCCAATAACTCTGATTTTTTTTTATAATAATGAGAAGAATAGTCTGTGATAATATTTGATTTCTTAAAGAGTTTTTCCAACAAATTTCTTACAAAACACTAACTGAGATGCAATGTGAATTAAAAAAAAAAGAAAATGAAATTGTCAATTACATGTTTTAATAGCAATTCAAATGAAAAGTTGACCAAAGGTCTACATTGCAACATTTATGCAAGTTGGAGGTTCAAATTGATACAATTTGTTAAGTTTGGGGTTCAATTTGATAAAATTGAAAGTTTAGGGTTAAAATTGATACAACCTGCAAAGTTCAGGGGTCAAAATTGATTTTTTCCCTTTAATTTTTCAGTCCAAATATTTTGTTAGTATAAAATATACATATATATTTTTTAAAATCGAACTTTAAGGCCCCGTTTGATAACCATTTGGTTTTTGGTATTTGAAAATTATGCTTGTTTTCTTGCTTTCATCCTAGTTAGAGTTGCATTGTTTTCTGGCGGATGGGTTCTTAAATTTTTAAATTGTTATTTCACATAATTTTAAATTTTGTGTTTAACATGTTTCTAAACTTAGCTTAAAAAGTGTCTAATAGATATTTGAATTTTCAGATTTTTATTTAATAGGCTTGTAACTTTTTTTTTTTTTTTTCACAATATGTGGGGGTGGGGGTTTGAACCACAGACCTCGTGGTTACGAGTACAATGTTATGCGAGTTGAGCTATGCTCTTGTTGGCAATAGGCTTGTAACTTACATATGTGTTTAAAATTTCACTGACTTATTAGACATGAAATTAGTTCCATTAAGCCAGGTTTGTGAATTTTAAAAATGTTGGATGGGTTAATTACTTGTTAGACACAAAATTTAGAATTTAGTAGAAAAAGTTAAATTTAATGAACTACTAGCAGACACAAAACTATAAGATTGGAGACCTATCAAATATTTTTTTTAAGTTCAATCATTTATTAAATATAAACTCCAAACTAATAGGAGTACAACTCAACTGGCATTGAGCTTGAAGCTTGTACTAATAATTCGAAGGTCTGTGGATCTTCCCACCCCGTATGTTTCAAATATATATATGTTACACACATCCACACACTCTAAAATATATTAACTAAACTTATGATTTAACTTTTGAAATATTATTGTCAAAGAATAACTCCCAAAGAGATAAATACTACTCACACTGTATTATTGGAGAAAAAACCTTCCTAACTTTATATTCATATTACAAATAAAAGTGGGAGGACTAAATCTAAAAATTATTAATAGATAATATTGAAATTAGGGTGTGATTGGATTGAGAACCAAAAGGGTGTTTTTTTTTTAACCTAGAGTGTTCTGTAACAAATTAAAGTCATTATTGGAATTAATCAAATTTGTTTGGAATCCTTTTTAAAATAATCACTTTAAAGTTGATGTATCATAAAAGTGGAACTAAAAAAAATTCATAGACCCCAAATCACTTGGGGTAATTAGCATCTATAGACAATTTGTTATTACAATCATTTTTAAGAAAATGTAATCAAATACCTAAAGATTTTCGATAGAACCATTTTTTTAAAAGATGTTTAAGAGGAAAAAAAAAAAACATATTTTAAAAGTGTCTAAATTAGAAGGTATGTCAAACTCATCCCGAATAAACTTAGTAGTAAATGAAACGGACAATGATCACCTTCTACTCTTTTTTTTTATCTTTTAATTCTGTATACATTTGAATATATGGGAAATTTATTATTATTATTTTGACAACATGTAGAGGTGGGGAATTCAGACGACAAACCTTTCGATCATTAATACAAGTCTTATATGCCAGTTGAGTTATGTTCATGTTGGCATATTAGGAAATTTATAAATAAATTATCATGATTGCAAATGAAATAAAATCAATACAAACATAATTCAATTATCATTTTTAAATTCATGATTTTTTTTTTTTTTTTGTTTACACAATTTAAGATTCATGATTCAATCTCTCACACTTACTCGTTAAAATCACGAAACAATATCTAAATAAAGATTTTATTTTTTATTTTTTGAAAATAATGTAAATAAAGAATATATATATATATATATATATATATATATATATATATATATATATTATTTGATTGACATGGACATTTGATCTAAAGAGAAGTAAACCGCAACTTCCCGAATTAAGTAGCAGGTCCAAAAAACGAAAAGGTCTTCAAATCACATTAATGTAGAAAATAACACCTTTCTTTTTCTTTTGTGGTGCTCACTGCATCACTTCAAATACTTTTCTTTAATTTCATTTTCCCTAAGTTTTTTTTTTTTTTAAATTGTTATACTTCCCTAAATTTTAAAAAGTAATCATTTTAATTGTTGTTCTTTTTTGGATTTAATCCGGTAGGATTCAAGTAAAATAGTAGTTGAATAAATATTAAGGTAAACAAATAGTAATCACAAAAAGATTTTTTTTTTTTTTTTTTTTTACCTCAGGAATTATAAGAATATTTTGAGAGATGACTATTAAAAATAAATATTAAATTACATGTTTAGTTACATAACTTGTTCGTGTCAAACAGATCATTATTGAACTTTGAAAAGTATCTAATAAAACTTTTAATTTTGCGTCTAAAAAGCCCTCAAGCTTCAAAGTATTTAATATGTCTCTAAACTTTTTCTTTTGTATATTTAATAAGTCTTTGAACTTTCAATTTTTTGTCCAATAGGTTATATGACTCATTTGCATTTGTCACTCATGAAACTACGGAATACAAAACTGAAAGTCTAATGTCTTATTAGACATAAAATTCAATTTTATGTCTAATAGATTCTTTGATTCTAAATAATTAATGTTGAATATGTCTAAGTCCTAACTATTGAATACTTTTTAAAGTTTATAAACTAAATTTGTATTTTAATAAAAAAAATTGAAAAATGAAAATGAGATTTAAATTATTTGTTTGAAATTTAAAATACTTTTTTTTGGAACAACGATACTCAGCTAGCCATCGGTTGGTAGAAATCTTTCTACTCCACCATTAATTTTTGTCAACTAAGAGAGAGAAACGTATATAAAAATAAAAATAAAAATTGAAAATTTTTGGTCCCGTTTGATAACAATTTGGTTTTTTGTTTTTGAAAATTATACTTGTTTTCCCCTAAATTTCTTACCATAGCTTTCATCTTAGTTAAAGTTGCATTTGAATTCCTAGCCAAATTTTAAAAACAAAAACAAGTTTTTGAAAACTATTTTTTTTTTGTTTCCAAAATTGGACTTGGTTTTTGAAAACAAGGTAGAAGATTGATACTAAAACCAAGAAACTTATAGGTGAAAGTATGTATGTATAAGCTTAATTTTCAAAAACAAAAAACGAAAAACCAAAAGGTTATCAAACGGGACTTTATTTTCTCACGTTTAGTTGTAAAAAATTTGATGGTAGTGTGAAGAACTACTTTTCCTTTTGGAATAAACCAAACAAAGCCGAGGTATATCAAAGACAAAACTTAGCTACATATTAGTGTAAGGTGTTTCCTTAGAGCTAAGAGATTTGAACCACAAACCTCTTAACCATTAGTATAAGTTTTATATCAGTTGAATTATGTTCATGTGTTGATCCTACACACCATTTTTTTAAGAAATACAATGAAAGAGAAAACTAAACATAAATAGAAGAATAAACATAAGTATGAGGCATCTCTTGGATTAAGATGTTGTGAGTCCAAGAGAGACATTCTTCTGGCCAAACTTCAGAGAACTGTTCCGATGTACGAGCATGAGTAGCTAACATATGAACAACCTTACACATCGTTATGTAGCCAAATATTGTTAGTATATCACTCTATAACACAACGATGGCATTTTGTAATTTGTGGGGGTGAGAATTGGAAAGGAATAGCGTATTATAAGCATTAAATGAGAAAACGGCTTTATAGTTTATCCAAATTGATAAAATTCCCACAAATAATTGTAAAGGGCATCCCATTCTTTGTCCAATTCCTATTGGATCACTTTCCTGGTTTTCGACACAGCCATCAAAATACCCACAAACTCTAATATTCTTTTTCCTTTTTTATTTATTTTCTTTTTTGGACTATTGACACACCATCTCCAATTCAATTAATTTTTCAATAAACCGTTCGCAAAAGACATTTTAAATATTATATATGAGTGACAATCTTAGCAATGATACATAGTATTCCCCTCTTCACCATATATAGTATTAAATGATCGAATGATAAATTAAAGTGTAACATAGCGTTGCACTAATATAGGAAATGCGGATCACATATCGACAATAAGTTTCATTGTAAATAATTTAAAAAGCAGAAGAAATGGGTCCAACTTATAATTGACTTTACTTTCATAATCTATATTATACAAAAACATTCTTCCACGGGATTTCAACAATTGATTTTTTTTTTTTTTTTAAAAAAAAATCTAGACCCTTCCAAATTAACATGTCAATGTTTACCCAACAATCGTATGAGTGCTGTTACGATTGAATTTTATAATGAGATTGAACACTTCAAAAATGATAAAAATGAACGCTTTGTAAAGTTAGAAAATCTCAAGCTCAATTAAATTGTTGGAGAACAAATCCAAATGCAATAATAGCACGTGATTAGTGGGAGCATCATTTAAACTTGTTCTACAAGTAATAACGATAATTCCTTATCAAAAGAACCAAAGCTAATTTATATGGGAAAAGGGCTTTTTATTAAAGTAAGGGATTCTGATCCCAATATCCACGACATATTTTATAAAATCAATAACTTTTAAGCTTTTTTCTTAAAAAAAAAAAATATATATATCAATTGGTTAATTTATAATCCTGTTTTATTGTATGTTGTAACTAAGGACCCATTTGCTAAGGGTCCGTTTGGTAACGTTCTCGTTTCTGGTTTCCGTTTCATCATTTTTTATAAAGAAAAATATAATTTCATGACCCTAACACCTATACATTCAATAATAATAAACCTATATTCTTATTTATGTTTGGAAAAAATTGGAAACAAGAACAAAAAAGGAGAAACTAGTTTTAGTTGTTCCCAAAAGTTTTATACAAATTTTGGGAGTGTTTCTAAAAAATGAGAAACAAGAAACATACATAGTTATTAAATGCTTAGATTTCTTAATAAAATTGGAAACAAGAAACAAGAAACGAGAACATTACCAAACGGGCCCTAACGTTCTCGTTTCTTGTTTCTTGTTTCTAATTTTATTAAGAAATCTAAGTATTTAATAACTATGTATGTTTCTTGTTTCTCATTTTTTAGAAACACTCCCAAATTTTGTATGGAACTTTTGGGAACAACTAAAACTAGTTTCTCCTTTTTTGTTCTTGTTTCCAATTTTTTCCAAACATAAATAAGAATATAGGTTTATTATTATTGAATGTATAGGTGTTAGGGTCATGAAATTATATTTTTCTTTATTAAAAATGATGAAACGGAAACCAGAAACGAGAACGTTACCAGATGGGTCCTAAATTTTTGCATGTATAACTCAGCTATGATTGACATGTATCCTCAAGAGGTCAGACGTTCGAATTTCTCACCCTTGTTGAACTAAAAAAAACTAAATTTTTACATAATGTGGACTATATAAATAAATTTTAATGGAATAATAAATCACTTGAATTTGAATAAACTATTCAAGAAAAGCAAACCAATTTATTGGTTGAAAAATCTAGGAATGAGAGAGGTTTGAATTGTATTGGAATACTGGTTTAGATTCGGCGGGCAAACTAAGGAGTTTAAGATAAAACCTTCTCTGGGCTTTTAGGGTCTATTCTAGGAGAGGTTTGAATAATAAATCACTTGAATTTGAATAAACTATTCAAGAAGCACCATTAGAAAATGTAAGATATAAATACATTTTCATTATATATATATATATATATATATATTTAAAAAAAAGTGCTTAAACTGGAAGGTTTGTCTATTATAAACTTAAAAATATTATGTAACGTCATGATCTTGAGAACTATGATGGTAGATCAAAAATTTGTTTTAGAATGTGAGGAAGGTTAGAAAGATATAAGAGAAATATAAAAATATGCCACTCTTGTTCAATGCCCTATTGAATGGTGAATTGCTTCTTAAATATAATAGGTGGTTGGGGAGTGTTCTTGTGTTGTGTGATATACTAGAAATTTGGAAGTTATGGCCATGGAAAACTATTCTTTTTTTTAGTACAATTCACTTAACATGGTGGTTGATGACATAATCCTAAACTTGTATGTCAAATAAGTGTAATCAATAGCGATCGATCCTAGAGATGAGAGAAGAAATTCTCTCTCCACACATTCAAATGAAATCTTGACTGGTAATTTCATGATAAGTTAGACTTAGAGTTGGTTGATGATGATGTGTTTTTACCCGTACAATAATAATATTAGATTAGTTCACACTCTTAATGTGATTCTGACCAACATTATCATCTCTACTATTTTAATTTTTTTTACTATATTGTCACTCATTAGTGATAGAAACCATTTTAATTCTTAATGAATAAATCAAAATACACATGAACACAATTCGCACAAACATAGGAATACAAGTAAATAAAAATTTTATGATTGAACATAATTAATATTTTTACGATATGTAACACAAAACAATAGTATAATTAATAAAACGTAACATCGAAAATACAAGTAAGGTTGAAATTCTACTTTGGTCGATGTATTTTTTTTAAAAAAACAAAAAGCAATCATTTTTAGTCTCCATCCGTAAAACTCTAACACACGAATTCTATACCCAACGAAAATCATAAAATATAAAATTATGACTACATTTCAAGAAACAAATCGAGTATAGAGTTGGTGTTGAAATTGTGATGGAAAAAAATCAAATAAAAAAACGATGTGAAGGAAATGAGAATGAGGTAGAGGGGGGCGGGGCATAAACGTCATGTGGGTTTTATATTGTAAATTGGGAAGGAGAGAGTAAGTGAAAAGTGCCGACCAAGAAGAGTAATAATGTCGAGAAACAAAACATAAAACGATGAAAAAGAGAATGAAAAAAAGAAAGAAAAGAAAAAGGTAAAGAGAGAGAAAAGAGGAGCAGGCAGCAGCAGCAGCAGCAGCTTCCAAAGGCTAGCTTTGCGTAGAAGAAGCCAAATTTCAAAGAGGAGAGGGACCCTTTTATAAACGCCCAATATATCCCCACCCCCTTGATTTGACCCAACCACGCACACTTAACCCTACCTTTGTTTACGTTCGGTTTCTTTCTTGTCTCGTTCTACCGTTACACATTTCAATTTCTATATAGTTTGAAATTCGAAAATCAATCGGCCTTTATAGATAAACTATTTATGATCTGTATGATATATATTACATGATCTAAAAAGATATGTTAGGATATAATTACAACCTTCTTCGTATCTAATACGACTCAAATCAAAATTTGCATGTGATATATTTTTAATTTCTATTTCAATACTATCCATGAAAATGTAAGGCCTCATATTAGTTGAGATGTCATTATTTTTATATATATACTTGTATGGAGATTATATGTTGGAAGCTAGCAAACTCATAGTACTTGTCATGCCCAATAGTCGATTTTCCTTAGATAATACTTAGAAATTAAGGTACTAAGTTCATGATTACTTTGTTTTGTTTGTTTGTTTTATTATTTTGTTCCTTTATTAAAATTGTATTCAATTTATTGGAAAAAAATAAAGATGGCTTCTAGTTCTAAGAGGATTTTAGTAGTTAAAATTGGCTAGTTTTGTTTCAAAAATAGATTACATAACAAAAAAATTATTGATAAACAAACTTATTTCTTAAAAAAATAATAATTGTCGAATGAGCTGTAAATGATTGAAAATTTTTTAAGTTTAAGAAATAAAATTTGGTAGGTTTAAAATTAAAATTGCAGATTGAAACCCTTTTTATGATTTATATTTGTTAATTTAATTTATGTCAAAAAAAGGAAAAAGATAAAGAAAAGATGAGATATGGGTTGCATTTATGGAGCCCTAAAAACACCTGGTTGTTCCCTTTTTGTCCACTCTTTTTTTATATTTTTTTCATTCTACTTTATTCCAACTAATTGCCTTTTTTTTTTTTTTCTTTTTTTGAAATAAGCCTTTTCTTTTCTTCTTCTACTTTCTTTCTTTTTCCCTTTTTATTTAAAATTCAATGCATGCGTATCTTAAGGTTTTTCATGACTTAGAAGTGATTGTCACGTGAGAGTTACACCGAGGAATTAAATGGTTTTGGGTACAAATTTTATTTCTAAACCCACGCTTACATGTGACATGTTCCACACAGTGCATCCAATTTTAATGATATGATTCACATGAACAATACAACTATTCACATTCAAGATTTTGATTCAATTCAATTCATTGCATTTTGATTCATCTCGGTTTTTTCTTTGCTTTTCTTTTAAGTCGAAATTATCAGTTCAAAGATCTTTTTCATAAGTTTTTAAAAGTCGGGACATTTATGTTAAATAACATACAGACAACCAATTATATATTTTGGCTCCATCACATAGGTGTGTTTAGATTAATCAAGGAGCGATTTTGAAGATGAAAAATGTCTTTTTTTTTTTTTTGTTCTAATTTTAATATATTATTTATTTATTTTTATTTATATATTATAAAAAAGGTTGTAAGGAAATTTTTTTTTCCTAAAAAGTGTTTAAATTAGAAGGTTTGCCAAATTCACTCCATCAATCCAAATAATTTATTATGTGAAAATTATTGAGATCGAAGGGTCTTAGTTACTGAAGTCTTTGACAATCATATAATTGGTTCTTTACATGGTCACTTAACAAGCAAGTTAGATATTCATGAACATAAGTAAAAGAATAACAAAAAAAAAAAAAAAAAAAAAAAAAAACACTCTATTGTAAGTAGAAAAAGATTAAGGAAATCTTTGAATGATTTTCACTGTGAAAATAGTGAAATTACACCGAGTTTCTCTCTAATAATGGTGGTGTTTGGTAGACCGAAGAATCTCATTCTGAACTCCACTACTTAATTTTGGTACTTTTTATTAAGACATTTTATCTCACTCTGAACTCCACTACTTAATTTTGGTACTTTTTATTAAGACATTTAATCTTTTTTATATTTTTACGATAGTATGATATTGTGTCCACTTTGAATTTAAACCAACATAATTCTATTTTTTTGTTTAAGAGATGTTACCTCATATATACTTTCTTTTTCTTATAATAACAATAATAATTCAATCCAAGTAACCCACAAACACTATGTTGAAATTATTTGTTGAATATAATTGTTTTAATTAATGCGGTAATATTATTAGGAATAGAAAGTTTTAGTATATTGTCAAATACATATTGGACTTGAATGAAGTGTCCCATCTCGCAATTAATGTAACTACCAATTGAATATTTCATTTATTTTTCTTCAGTTTAATTTAGTTTGCACTTTGGAAATTATATAACTTCACAAACATATTGGAAACTAACTGTTTATTATCCGAATAGCAAGTTGGAGGTAGAATTTTTGTTAACTCAATAATAAATGGTTGCAGTTGGTCAGTATAGCTTTCATATCACGCACTTTATATTTTCTTTTTCTAAAAAAAGAAAATATTCTTCAAGTTTTCGTTATTGGATTCATCATTTTCAACAACCTGTGAGGTAGAGATTGAAAATCTCATAACCTTTTGATTGAAGATAACTTAAACCTCGTTTGATAACTATTTGATTTCTTAACAAAATTTTGAAAATAAAAAATAAATTCTTGAAAACTACTTTTCTTTTGTTTGTTCTCAAAATATGACTTGATTTTGAAAATATGGAATAACAAAACAAATCAACTTATAAGTGGAAAATAGCATTTATAAACTTAATTTTTAAAAACTAAGAATAAACCAAATGGTTATCAAACGAGACCTTAACTAATTAGTTATGTTGTCAAAATGAGTGTAGCTCAGTAGTAATTTGCATGATATCCTCATCAAGGGATCAAATGATTGAATTTCCTCACCTTCAAATGTTGTTGATCTAAAAAAAAAAAAACAATTAATAGTAATTAGCTATGTTCATGTTAGACGATTTTGAAATCATGTTCAGTGTGAAGTGAGTCCTAACTGAATGATAATTGGTTTTAGACCAACTATATAGTTCATCCAATCTCTGGTTAATTTTGTCTAAAATTTTGAGAATTTGATTTAAATTCTTAATTTCTTTTACTTATCGTTGAACTTCAATTTACAACCTTTAAAAACCTCAATTTTCATACTAAGGGGCCGTTTGATAACCATTTCGTTTTCTGTTTTCTGTTTTTGTTTTTCATTTTTAAAAAACAGGGGTGTTTGATAACCATTTCTGTTTTTTTGTTTTCTGTTTTTTAAAAACGTTTTTGAAATTATAAGCAAATTTCAAAAACCAAAAAAAGTAGTTTTTAAAAACAGATTTATGTTTTTCAAAAACTCATTTTTCTTCTAATGCTTATTTTTCTCCTCTTTTACCTATCTCTCTCCAACAAATTCATTTTTCTATTTTTTTTTTCTCTCTAAAACGTTTTTCTCTCTATAAAATTTATTTTTCTCTCTCTATAATTTTCTCTCTCAAATTTTTTTCTCTATAACTTATCTATTTCTAAAAACTTATCAATAAATTTTTTCTCCTTAATAAATATATTCTAATTTTTCTTTTGAAAAAAAAATTCTCCAAAATTTTCTATCGCTACAACTTTTCTTTATTTTTCTAATCTATTGTTATTTTTTTAGCATATCTTTTACTCTTAACCTTACTATCTCTCTAAATTTTCTCTTTTTATTTAATTTTTTTTATCTAAAATTTATCATTTATACTCTAACTTTTTTTCTATTTTTCTCTAATTAATATCTTTTCTCGAGTCTAACTAATATTCTCTCTCTAAAAATTTTCTTTCACCTCTCTAAATTTTCTATATTTAACTTTTCTCTTGTCTTAAAAAAAAAAAAAAAAAAAACTTTTATCTCGAAAACATTTATATTTGTGTCTCTAAATTTTTGTTTCAACGTCTCTACATATTTTTCTCTCTAAAACATTTTTTCAACTTTCTAATTTTAAAAAACTGAAAACCAAAAAAAGTTATCAAACAAGGTTGGTTTTCTGTTTTTTAAAAACAGAAAACAAAAAAAAGTTATCAAACATATATGGTTTTTGTTTTTAAAAAATAGAAAACCAAAAACAGAAAAACCAAAAACCAAAAACTGAAATGGTTATCAAACGGGGCCTAAACTTTTTGTTTCAATTTTTTTTTTTTAGACTATATACCTTTTCTTTTATATATAATCAAATATAGGATTGTCTATTTTTTTTTTTTTTTTTTTAAACTTTTAGGATTGTCTACTCAACACACAAAGTTTGTGAGAATCCAAATTTTGAAATACAATCCATTTACAAATTTATGATCTTACAAATATTTCAAAAAAAAAAAAAAATCAAATTTAAAAGTATCGTCAACTTGAGTAGAACTAAATAACTAAACAAACCATGTTTGAGTTTGAAATTTCATGTCAACATTGATGAACTTCAACAGATTAAAATACCTACTAATTCCGAAAAAAAAAAAAAAAAAAGGTTTGGGATTTTATCCACCTAAATGTAAAATGAAAAGAAAATCTCCTTTCACTTTCCACATCTACAAACTCATATATTGCTTGGTATTGGTACAAAGAACAGTTCCCCAATATTCCACATAAAAAACAAACTATATTTGGGGAGCTGAGACAAAATCTTGCACAGCAAAAAAACCCTTTATCTTTTACTTTTTTTTTTTCCCCTTAGCTTTACTTTTGCTTTTCAGTTCCTTCTCTTAAAGAAGCATGGGTGGCCCCATAATGAAGAAAAGACAAATCAACAAATTTCACACACACACAACACAATTCCTTTGAAAATAACACACCCTTTTCCTCTATTTTCAACATTTTTGGACCAAGAAATTAAAACCCCTTACCCATTACCAAATTCATCAGCTTTTTGCCCATTTCCATATATTATTATATAAAAGGTAGTAAAAACAAAAAGGAAGGACCCCCACCCCCTCTCTTTTAGGGTTGTTCTCTTTTTACCTATCTATCTAAACCCATGGGTTTCTTAAAAATAAATAAATAAAAAAAAAAAAAAGGGTTGATTTCACTCATCTTTTAGAACTACTATTTTGAGGAAAAATTGCTCATCATTTCCAAAAGACTACATTTTGTGTGCGCTGTAGGAACTATTTAATGATATTTTATCAAATGTGCAAATTTCTAATTTTAAAATTATAGGGATTAGATTCTAATTTCTCCGAGTCATAAATAAAGACCAAATTTGTAATTTAACCATATTTATAGCAATTTTTTTGGAAAGAAATGCATAGTTTGCTGCAGTTCTTTAAGGGGGCCCTATTTTTGTCATGTCTACATCACTTTTGTCCTTGACATATGCCTCTCTCTCTCTACAATGCCACATTATATTTTACTTTTAGGAGTGGAGGAAAGGTCCTAAATTCATGTGGTTGTTTTAGGTCAATGCACATTTTGGTAATCATTGGTAATAATATACCAATTTGTTATAGCCATATGATTATGCCAAAAAAGCCCAACCTTTTTTTCCTACTTACCCAAGTAAAGGACCATAATATGATTGCATATGGCAACTTCAACAATGTGTTGATTTGAACTTTCTACTTATTAAAAAAAAAATTACAAACGTCAGAACTATACTATATTCAAGTTAATAAAATTAACTATCGGTTTTATTACACGTTTAGTGTCTAAACTTTTAAAGTTGTATCAATTAGGTCAATTAACTTTAAAAAGTTTCTAATAGGTCCCTGAACTTTAAAAATGTCTAATAAGTTTATGAACTTTTAATTTTGTGTTTAATAGGTCCATGATATATATTTGATATTTTTAAAAATTAACAAATCTACTATATATATAATTGAATTTTATGTCTATTGAGACTCTAATTTTGTATCTAGTAGGTTTGTGAATTTTAATAAATGTTTAATAAGTCAATAATTTATTGACACAACCTTAAAAGTTCAGGGACTAAACATATAATTTAACATAAATATAAAATATAGATAACACATTCATATATATATATATATATATGAATGTGTTATCTATATTTTATATTTATATATATATATATTTATATATATGAACTTTCTATATTTTATATATATATATATATATATATATATATATATATTTTTTTTTTGACAATATGTGGGTGGGGGATTCGAACCACAGACCTCGTGGTTATCAGTACATCTGTATGCCAGTTGAGCTATGCTCTTGTTGGCATATATATATATATATATATATATACACATACGCACACTTGTATCATTGATGTTGGAAGAAGATGGCAATTTGATGAAAATAGAACAAAAAAAGAAAAGATATCTTGAAAGAGAGATAACTTGAGTGAATGGAATTATGGAACGACCCGTGAAACGACCTATAAAATATGTGCTGTGCGTTGCACGTGAACTTGGGAGGACAAAATTTAATTTATAATACCTATTTTTAGTAGGGCTGCAAATCCAAATCAAAAAGAAAAAAAAAAAAAAAAAAGAAAAAAATAAAAGAAAATTAGTCAATAAAATAAAAGCAGAATATTTATCCCTGAATTTCGGGTTCATGTCTTGCTAAGAAAAATAGGTGGAATTCAACAAACTTATGCATTCGTGTTGGAAATTTATTTATTGCATTTAATATTTAAGATATTTGCCCACTTTTTTTTTTTCAACACAAAATCCTATCTCCTTGCTAATAATAAAGTTTGATGTTTAAATGTCTTTATTTTCAAACCACTGATTACGATTCTACTGTCGTTGTTAGTTGGCATTTAAATTCTCAATTAGGACTCTCATTTTTATCTCTTAAAAAAAAAAAAAATATTTTTCTCAATTCTTAGCATCTACTGCCAAAGCGAGCATAGTTCAACGGTAATTGACATGTACCCTTAACTATGAGGTCAGAGATTCGAATCCTTCCATCTCTAAATGTTGATGTACTTAAAAAAAAAAAAAATCTTAGCATCTACTCACAATTATAAATTTATAAAATTAGTAAGTGTGATATTTTAATTTGTATTTTTTGAAATGGATATTTTAATTTCTATTGATATAGCATTAATGATTCATAATAGTATTCTTGTAGGTGTGGTTGTGGTTGTGCCTTTTCAAGTTTTTCCTAACAAACCTACTAAGTCTACCTAATTATCAATCATGCTCTCATCAATGTTTGGTTTAACAAATCTACCTTGTTCACGACGGAGCAAAAAAGGAAGGAGGGGATAGTTGTCCCATATCATTTCTATGCAAAAATTATATAAAAATTATATATATAAAGTTAGAATGTAAAATTTTGTCTCTCCTTTTGACCATTCTTATATAATCGAACATGAAAGAAAAATAACTACCTTATCTATGTCACCTGATTTTGATAATGGAGTTTTTGTTTTTGTGTTTTTTTTTTTTTTTTAAGGGTATAACTAAGGAGAAAGTTCTAAAATTTAGGTTTTTTTAAAAATATTTAAAAGATGTTTAGAATTTAATTGTTTCAAATGCAACACAAGTGGAGGTTTGGTTTGTGTTTTTGAACTATTCCTTTTCATGAACTCAAAGTAAAAAAAAAAACTATTCATTTTCATCGTATTGAAATTGATCATATGTTAACGGTTGTTTATAAGTTTATAACTCAAATTTAAATCAATAACTGTTGAGAATAGCTCTGTAAATTTGCATCAATTTGACATGAGATCAGTTAAAAGAAACAGAAATCATGGTGGATGGGCTTCTTTAACCCATTAATTTCAAATTTGTCTAAATCTTCTAAATTTATTAATGGTAAGATTTCATGCATTAATTCAATTTTTATTCTTCCCTAAATGCCCTTATTTAATTTGGTAACTCTTATTTTATAAATTTATTTTAGTATTATATTTTTTTTTCTGTCAATCGATAAGGGCAAATACGTAAATGGGCTTCTTAAACTCCTATAATATCTGGTTGTGAGCTGGCAAAAATGTAAAATTATAACAAAATAGACACTTTTGGAATAAATGAGTTACTATTGGCCCCATTTGTGTAGTTACAAAAAAAAAAAAAAAGGACAATTGTGAAAACAAGCCCTAAATCTCAATGAGCCCAAATTCGAGTGCCGAATCATAGGCCCAATTTTCGGCCCAAAACCAACAACACATTTTCTAGCCCAGCCCACAGATTTTTTTTTTTTTTTTTTTTTTGAGATTCCTAGTCGACAGTTTCTTTATTTAATTAATATAAATATTAAATAATTACATCAGTTTTTAATGCTTATTCAGATGATCAGATCAAGGCATGATCCACAAGGTCAAAGCTTTGCGCGGCTATCCCTCGGCCACCGCGGCAAGGTTTTTGACTACTCTCCTCTAACAAAATGAAGTTAATTAATCGAGGGGTTTATCAAAAATCCATACTTTATATATTCTCCGATTTCAATTTTCCGATCTTCTCCTCCATTGCCGGCGAGAGCAGAGTGAAAATCCGAGAGACTTACAGTAATGGAAACCAGACTCTCCGCTGCTCTCGGCCTCCCCTCGCCGGATCCCGTTTGTTATCCCTCTCTTTTCGAATTCCCCACTCTTTTCTCCAGCTTCGATTCACTTCTCGCCGGGAATAGAGCCCCAAAAGATCGGAATCACTTCCAGTGCCCTTCTCTTCCGTTTTCTTCACTATCCTTATCCACCGAAGAGCAAGTTTTCACTCCCAAATCCCCCAACTTGCTCAAACCCCCCTCTAGAAACACCCCCAAAATTCAATCCCTTATGAAGAACTTGTCCGTCCTCGAACGGGCAGTTGTCGGCGCTGCGGGTGGCGGCATGGCCGGCGCCTTCACTTACGTGTGTCTCCTTCCAATCGACACCGTTAAAACCAGGCTCCAGGCGAAAGGGGCTTCGGAGATTTACAAGAGTACATTCGACGCCGTCGTCAAGACCTTTCAATCCAGAGGGATTCTCGGGTTTTACAGCGGCATTTCTGCAGTAATCGTCGGTTCTGCAGCTTCCTCGGCCGTTTATTTTGGTACCTGCGAGTTTGGTAAGTCGATTCTGTCGAAATTTGATTGCCCTTCTCTGCTTATTCCTCCAACTGCTGGGGCGATGGGAAATATCATCTCCTCGGCTATAATGGTGCCAAAGGAGTTGATTACACAGAGAATGCAGGTCGGGGCTAAAGGAAGATCTTGGGAGGTTTTGATGAGGATTCTGGAGAAAGATGGGATAATGGGTCTTTATGCTGGTTATTTTGCTACATTGCTTAGAAACTTACCAGCTGGGGTTTTGAGTTACTCTTCGTTTGAGTATTTGAAAGCTGCAGTTCTTAGCAAGACGAAGAGTAACAATCTGGAACCGCTTCAGAGTGTTTGTTGTGGAGCATTAGCAGGTGCTATATCGGCTACTCTTACAACACCTCTTGATGTGGTGAAGACAAGGTTGATGACTCAGGTTCATGGGGAGGCTGCAATGTACAGTGGGGTCTCGGCTATGATCAAGCAAATATTGCAGGAAGAGGGGTGGATTGGATTAACCCGTGGTATGGGTCCTAGAGTTCTTCACAGTGCTTGCTTTTCGGCCATCGGCTACTTCGCTTTCGAGACGGCAAAAATTGCCATTTTGCATCATTATCTTAGACAGAAGGAGTCCTCAGAGTTGTCTTCTCCTTCGACTTGATTGGCATCGTATTTCAGGTGACTACAAGAACATCTTTACCTTTTCGGAATGTTTCTTTTTGATATGCAGTTTGTTACATTTTAATTTAGAATTAGGATAGAGCAAGAGCACATCAAAGCTTGAAAACCTGATTTGACTAAGTAAACAGAACACCAGAGCCATCCATCTTTTATCAACTCTCTGAGCACTTGGAGAAGTTGTAGAAAGGATGATCCGATCCTCCATGTCTTGATCTTAAATGGGTCTTCTAGGGCTCTAATTCAATCCCCTTGAAGATCAGCATTTAAGCATTTAGCAATAAACTGCACCTTAGATTCAACAAGGCATACGTAGGGCTAGGAAACCTCCAGCTGAAAGGCCCTCACACCGTATATCCTCCACAAAACGAAATGTGGTTACTGTTTCTTAATCTAAAATCAGTCTCTGTGCCTTGAGATATATTGCCAACGCCCTGAAAGACTGCAGAAGGACTAATCCTAGTGAACCATCCACCATTCTATCCGCTACTTGCTCGATATGATTTTGCGCCATAAAGTGTAACTCCTCTCAGATATCTTTTGGTTAGAGTGGCGTTTTCGCATTTGGTATATGAATTAGAAATCTAATCCATCATCTCTATGAACTCAATCGCACACTCCAAGTTGAGAAATCAATAGTTATGTGAAGGAAAAAGAAATGACCCTATATGAGATCTCATGTGAAAGTAGTAGAGTAGAGAATTTTGTGGATAGACCATCTTTCATGCTCTAGGTAAGAATCTTAGTGGTAGGTATCCGTTTTTTCATTTACTTGTCTCTGATAGCCTTGATTTTTAAGTTGCACATGTAAACTATTTCGGATAATGTCATAACAAAGTCCTTATTCTACTGTCCGAGTTAATGAGTGAAAAGGGTGCTCAGTGTAAAGCATAAAAAGTCAGAACTTTGCTGTAGCAGAGATAAAGCTATACAAGGATAGCGTTTTTCGAGTGTTATGTTCCCGAACATGAAAACGATTGCATCATAGTAAATTACTAATGTTACTTAATCTTCAACATTTTGAACTCCATATTTTCGGTTCCAGTGCACAACACCTAGCTTTCTTATGGATTGAAGAATATAGATCAGACATGGTTTCATGTGTGCCAATTCACTATAGAAGTTATGTGACCATATATTTTCTTACGATTGCAGGAATGAACATTTGAAGCCCTTCAGAAGAGTTGAGACTGCTAAGAAAGCTTTGAATCGACTCGAAGGCAGCTACGTGAGGTAGGCGATAGGCGTTTTTATGAGGTTTACTACGTATGGCGATGACTTCTCTTGTGTGTATGTTAACGTGATATTTCTTCAATGTCACCTTAATTCTCACCTATATATCTTGTCGAACGTTTCAACTTCGAGTATTGGCAGATAATAAATATTTTTGTGTGTATTCATTTGCTAGGAAGTTGTATTGGTAACTTGATATAAAGGACAGTTCGTTTTACAGCAGAATGTGTTTTATGTTGAATAATAGTATATTGTTCTTTCTCATGGAGTTCTAGTTCTCCGTCAAGAGACACACAACCGATATTTCTATGATTTGAGCCTCCAAATAGAATCTGATCAGATCTCAGATTTTGTGATTTTGTGATTTCGATTATACCTCTGAACTTTCGAAAGTTTCATTTTAACACTTGGAGTTTAAAGTTTGTTTCAAAATGAATCTTGGAGACATTTTTCATTAGATTTATGGAAGCATTTGTTTTTATTGTTTTTTTCTACGTATATGTTCAAATCTGTTCACATAAGTAACAATATATATGCAAACACGTCTATTTTCTATCCATAAATTTAATGAAAAAAAAGTCTTCAAGGGTGGTTTTGAAACAAACTTCAAAGATTAAAATGAAACTTTTGAAAGTTTAGGAATATAATTGAAATCAATTCTATAATTCACGACATTTTTTATAATTTAACTTTTATATTATAGCTTTAAATAAAGAAAGAAAGAAAAAGGATAGACTAGAATATAAATTGGTGCTATGCTTTAAATCTATTATTTGGATAGATTAAGGTTGCAATCTATTATTTTTGGGAGGTTCAATAAGTCATTAGTTTATTATAGTTATCAAAATTGTAATTACGAAATAACAACCTAATTTAATCATCGATTTTTCAAACACTTTTGACAACTCAATATAACATTATATCATCAACCAATAGTTCAGAGTTTGATGGAGAGATTTGAATTTGGACTTTGTACTATTTTCTTCCATATGTGTCTAGCAAAGCAACTCCTTAATTAACCTTTGACACTCAAGTCACTTTTTGGTCATATAAGGTACTATTGAAATAATTTGAAAGGTAGAGGGTAGAATTAAAACTTTTAAAATGTAGAGGTATTTTTAAAATTAATTTGCATAATTTAGCTTAAAATTAATTAATAAATTTTCTGTCGCTGAAAAATGTCTACCATATGATTTCCCGCTCTCTCTCTCGCACTCACAGCCAAACGGCCGAAGAATGGAAGCTCAGTGGTGGGCAGTTATGGCTTTCCACCGACTTCTTCCTGTTCATCAAACCTCTGCGTAAGCTTTCTTCGTAATCCACTCAGTTCTTCCATTTTAGGGTATGATGATGCTGCACTCGTCTTCTTCCCCGATCTTCTTCCTTCATTTCTTCTTCTTGATCCTCTCCAATTCTGCCCCTCTTTCTCTCTCTTTCTTGCCCGATCAAAACGTTACCCTCTCCGGTGACGCCCATCTCAGAAACAACGCCATTCTTCTCACTCAAGAACTCAACTGCCTTCCCTTTTCTTCTAATTCCCCTTCCTCCCCTTCCTCTTCCGGCGTCGGAACCGCCTTCTACGTAAACCCTATTCGCTTTCTTGATTTCTCCACCAATTCCACCGCTTCTTTCTCCTCTACTTTCTCCCTCTCCATCGTCCCCACCCCTCTTTGCCCCTTCGGCGACGGAATCGCCTTTCTCATCACCTCCGATTCCAAGTCTTTCAGCCGCTCTCATGGGTACATGGGCCTTCCCGACCCCTCTCCAAATTCCCACTTCTCTTTCATCGCTGTTGAATTCGACACCAATTTCGACCCTGATCTCGGGGACATTAATGACAACCATCTCGGCCTTGATGTCAACTCAGCTACCTCTCTGACTTCTGTGGATTTTGGGTCGATTGGCATTGTTCTTAAAAATGGGAGGGAGGTTACTGCTTGGATTGAGTACAGGGATGACTCGAAGATGATCCAGGTCTGGGTTGGGTACTCGCAGACTCGGCCTGCCGATCCTTTTCTGGTTGCGCAGATTGACCTTTCCAAGCAGTTTAAGGAGTTTATGTATGTGGGGTTCTCTGCTTCTAATGGTCAGGGCTCTGCTCTTTACATTGTTGATAGATGGCGGTTTAGAACTTTTGGGTTGGTCCCTTCTTTGACTCCTGTTGATACCATTAACGAAGGGGACTGTTTTATGTGCTCGTCGGAGGATTCAAGTGCCAGCAACAGTCATGTCGTCGATGCTCGCAAAGGGAGGAAGAAGATTGGAGAGACGACCCTTGGATTGGGAGGTTTAGCTGCGTTTGTTTGCTCTATTATTGCCATTGTTGGTTTGGTTAGTTTTGTTTTGATAAAGAAGTTGAGAGGTAGAATGTGCAGAGGCAGGGCAGCCCTCAGAACCTGTCAGGTTGAGATGAACAGAGTTCCAATGAGATTGTCTCTTGGGGAGATAAAGTTGGCTACAATGGGGTTTAATCAAAACAGAGTTGTTGGGGAAGGTGGTTCTGCAACTGTTTACAAAGGGTCTCTTTCATCAGGTGGAGAAGTGGCTGTTAAACGATTCGAACGAGGCACGGCGAACAATCGTCTGTGCAATCCGTTCACCACGGAGTTTGCAACAATGGCGGGATGCTTGAGACACAAGAATTTAGTTCAGCTTCATGGATGGTGCTGTGAGGCCAATGAGTTGGTGCTTGTTTATGAGTACTTGCCCAATGGAAGCCTTGCCAAACTTCTTCACAAGAGCTCCTCCAATTCACAATTTGTCCTTCCTTGGAAGAAGAGGTTTTCCATAGTTCTTGGGGTTGCCTCTGCATTGACATATCTTCATGAAGAATGTGAGAGCCAAATTATCCACAGAGATGTCAAGACCTGCAACATTATGCTTGATGCAGAGTTCAATGCCAAACTCGGAGATTTCGGTCTAGCAGAAGTGTACGAACACAGTTCGATCACAAGGGAAGCAACTATACCAGCTGGAACGATGGGATATCTTGCACCTGAATATGTTTATTCTGGCGTTCCCACCGTTAAAACCGATGTTTACAGCTTCGGTGTGGTGATGCTCGAAGTTGCTTCAGGAAGAAGGCCTGTAAATGAAGACGGGGCAGTGCTTGTTGATTGGATTTGGGATCTATGGGAAGTGGGGAAACTGATTGAAGCATCTGATTCAAGGCTGATGGGAAAGTACAATATAGTAGAAATGGAGAGAATGCTAATGGTGGGACTTTTCTGTGTGCATCCAAATCATGAAAAGAGGCCAACTGTGAAAGAAGCTGCAAGGATTCTCAAAGGGGAAGCACCACTCCCTGTACTGCCATCAAGGAAACCAAGGGTCAGCATCAGGCCTGTTTTTCCTGATGATTCTGAAGACATAGAAAATCCTTGTGGCGATTATCTCGGCTTAGACGAATCGGCCTGGATGACCCCCAAGAGTCAATTCAGTTAGCCGAACCGTAAACCGAATTTCTCCTTTCCAACAACTGCTTATAAAACAGCACGGCGCCGCCATGGAGATAGCAAAGGCTTCCAAATGTTGCAAATGAAGAAGCAGAGAGCCTGTCACCTAAAAGAATTGAAACCACAGGTTTGTTGTATGGTTTCTGGTCAAACTTTTAAGGATAATGTCTTAAAAAGGGAAGGCAGGATGTTTTTGTTTGGTATTAGGATTCTTACATTAAAGAAGGTAATGATAGTTTCACATGAATGAGAATTCAAAGGAGAATCTGGTGTTAGATTGTTTTAGGTCCCAAAACTGAATTTATTCCTGAAATATTCAAACAGGTTGCCCCCAAAAACAAACCAATTTATGAATGGTTAAATAAAGTGCAAGCAATGAGCTTCACTTTCTTCTCTGTCTTGTCTTTGAAATTGTCTTCTGATATATTGTCTTTTTTTTGACTTCTACATGAATATTTGGACAACATATAAACGCGTCATGACTGCGTCTAAATGACTTAATTCTGCAAATTGGGGTAATGTTTCAATTAATTTCTTCACTAAGTACCAAAAGTCAAGGCTGTGTTTCAAGTCAACCATTATTGCAATTTGGAGACACCTTTTTTTTTTTTTTTTTGGGGTTTTCTCACTTCATAAGATATACAAAAAGTGCTTTTGAAGATATTAACTACTCCCACTTGAAACCATACAAAAAAGTGGGGGGAAAGTCTCATTGTATCATTATACTTAACTTTTTAGACTTTGCATCATAAAGAAATATTAGAAATATGAATGGTCTTATCTTATGGGTGTCTTTTTCAAGTGCAATAATCTTCACCTTTTCACATAAAAAAGTTTATCATATTCTAGAATAAAAACTTGGCTGTTTTCTGATCTTCCATGAGGGTTGGTAAAACCTGCACAAATCTACTTGAAGACCAATGATTTGTGGAATAATTCATTTCTTTTTATAAATTAAAATGTAACTTTTTTAAAATTTGATTTTGGTGGGTTGTTCCCTATTACCTAGGTGATGAGTTATTCATATTAATACCATGGCAAATTAAAAGTCTATTTGTGTAGTTGATGTGTGGATATATTTTTAAAAGCTTGGGGGATAAATTAAAAATTTTCTGTATTCAAAAGACTACTTTTGAGTTTTGACAAGGTTAAATTTACTTAAAATTGCTTGAATTTGACTTTAAATTTCTATTTATACTGTTTACTTACATAAAGAATAATAGTCATACATATTTCACATCTCTAATCAATTAAAAACACATCAACTAATAATTTTTTTTTATTAGTTGATGTGTGATGTGTTTTTAATTGATTAGAGATGGGAAATATGTATGACTATTATTCTTTTATGCTAGAAAACAGTATGAATATAAATTTAAAGTCAAATTCAAGCAATTTTAAGTAAATAATATAAAAAGAATGCCATTATCATTAGTTTATATTGATTTGGTAGCAACATGGGGTAAAAACAACCCACTCTACCACTTATTTTTGTTGATGTCTTGACCTCTTGGTCGATAGTATATGTCAATTACTGCTAAGCTAAGCTCGCTTTGGCGTCAATTTGTCTATTTATAATATTCAAAGACCACTTTTGAAAACAAACCATAATTAATGACATAAAAGATGGCGATATTTTGACTTTTATTTTAATTTTTCCTACAAATTTTATTTTTTCTATGTTAATTTTTTAAACGAAAATTATCTTTTGAGGATTTTAAATTTTTTTTTTTTTATCCCTTTGATATCTAATCTTTTTTTTTTTTAATAAAAGACTTTGATATCTAATCTGCTGGTTTATTTAACAAGACTAAAAAACTGATAAAGCATAGAAATAGAAATCAGTATAAACTAATGATAATGACATTCCTTTTATATTCTTTACTTAAAATCGAATGAATTTGACTTTAAATTTCTATTCATAGTGTTCACTTGCATAAAGAATAATAATTCTACATATTATATTTACCCCATATCCTTTTCATACTTATAATCAATTAAAAACACATCGACTACTAAAAGATTGTGTACAATGAAGAACCATTTTATAAATAATAAATTTTAATTTATTTTATTTAAGAGCTATACATTTTATCTTAATCGAAAATATCAAATAACAACTCATTAAAATTTAGGCCCCGTTTGATAACCATTTGATTTTTTGTTTTTGGTTTTTGGTTTTTAAGCTTATAAACACCACTTCCAATTCTAAGTTTCTTTGGTTTTTCACCTACCTTCTTTCCATGTTTTCAAAAACCAAGCCAATTTTTGAAAACTAAAAAAAGTAGTTTTCAAAAACTTGTTTTTGTTTTTAGAATTTGGTTAGGAATTCAAGTGTAACTTTAACAAAAATGAAAACCATGGTGAGGAAATTTAAGGAAAACAAGCCTAATTTTCAAAAACCAAAAACCAAAAACCAAATGATTATCAAACGGGGCCTTAATAATTGACCAATTAAATTAAATAGAGGTTTGTAAGCCTTTCCATAATAAAAGCCTGTCATTTAAAAAAATCAACAACATTTATAATCAAGAAAATGTAAACTGTATCGAACAAAAGAGAAGAGAGACTGAAAACACAAAATACTTTTTCTCAAAAAAAAAAAAAGTGGGGAGAAACTTTTGATTTCCTTTTAAGTCCTTTTTTAATCTTCAAATTCCTCATTTGTCCTTCCTATTTAATTATTCAAATTCCCATCATCCCCACGTTTAAGAATTAGTTAAAAAAAAATCATTCCCACCTTTAGAAAAAAAAATTTCATCTTCATTCCCACTTTTACGTTTTCTTTTTTTAAAAATTAAGAATTAGTTAAAAAAAAAAATCATTCCCACGGTTAGAAAAAAAATCTCAATTTTTTTTTTTTTTTTTTTTTTTTTTTTTAATCTCATCTTCATCTCCACTTTTACGTTTTCTTTAAAAACAATTAAGAATTAGTTAAAAAAAATCATTCCCACGTTTAGAAAAAAAAATCTCAAATCTCTTTTTTCTTTTAGGTTTTTTTTTTTAATCTCATTTTCATTCCCACTTTTACGTTTTCTTAAAAAAAAAATATTAAGAATTAGTTAAAAAAAATCATTCCCACGTTTAGGTTTTGTGTTTTATTTTTTTTAAAAAAATCTCATCTGTGATAAGATTAAGAATTGGTTAAAAAAAAATCATTCACACCTTTAGTTAAAAAAATCTCAATTTTTTTTTTAATTTTAAAAATCTCATCTTCATTCCCACTTTTACGTTTTCTTTTTTTAAAAAATTAAGAATTAGTTAAAAAAAAAAATAATTCCCACGTTTAGAAAAAAAAATCTCAAATCTGTTTAGGTTTTTTTTTTTTTTTTTTTTTTTTTTTTTTTTTTTTTAAATCTCATATTCATTCCCACTTTTACGTTTTCTTAAAAAAAAAAAAGAATTAGTTAAAAAAAATCATTCCCACGTTTAGAAAAAAAAAAAAAATCTCAATTTTTTTTTTCGTTTAGGTTTTCTGTTTTTTTTTTTAATCTCATTTTCATTCCCACTTTTACGTTTTCTTTAAAAAAAATTAAGAATTACTTAAAAAAAATCATTCCCACGTTTAGGTTTTGTTTTTTTTTAAAAAAAATCTCATCTTTCATAAGAATAAGAATTGGTTAAAAAAATAATTCTCATTAGGTTTTGTTTTTTGTTTTAAAAAAAAATCTCATCTTTCATAAGATTAAGAATTGGTTAAAAAAAAATCATTCCCACTTTTAGGTTTTGTTTCTTTTTTTTTAAAAAAAAATAAAATCTCATCTTTCATAAGATTAAGAATTGGTTTAAAAAAAAATCTTGATTCCCGTTTAGGTTGTTTTTTTTTTAAAAAAAATCTCATACTTGATAAAATTAAGAATTGGTTTTTAAAAAAATCTTCATTCCCACGTTTGTGTTGTTTTTTTTTTAAAAAAAAATCTCATATTTGATAAGATTAAGAATTGGTTTAAAAAAATTCTTCATTCCCATGTGTTGTTTTTTCTTTTTTTTTAGAAAAAATCTCTTTGATAAGATTAAGAATTGGTTTTAAAAAAAATCTTCATTCCCACGTTTGTGTTGTTTTTTTTTTTTAAAAAAATCTTGATTCCCACGTTTAGGTTCACATAATTTTTCTATATATAGTCCTCATACAATTTTTTTTTTCATACTTCCATACTCCTCTTCAAACCATTTCTATCACTCTTGAAAAATAATGTCTTCCAAAATGATCACAATCAACAATCTTAAACTTAGTCAAAGAGAATGGACGATTAAAATGAAAAATTGAAGAATTTAAAAAACGTGGTGATGATGACCTACACATTTTAAAGATCATCCTATTAGATGAACAGGTAATTATAAATATTTTTTATTATTTATTTATTTTTCATATACCAATTTTATTCATAATTAATCATTTACTTTTTTTATAACTTTTCAAGGTACAAAGATTCAAGCAATATTGTTCAACAATACTATCGAAGTTTGAGTGAATTTCCTCCCAAAAAGAAAAGAACATGTTAGGTAATGTATTTTACCTTTTATTATATTATTGTTTTACCATACAAATTATTTCAGTAACTATCTAAAAGGGCTTAAGGGGGAAACTTTTGATTTCCCCTTTTACTCCATACTAATTTGAAAATTCCCCTTTTGTCATTTTTTTATTTATTATATTTATTTTATTAAATATATTGATATATTTCTAAATTCTCTAGACATATCTCTAATCTTCAAAATAAATTCTGATCGATAAAAGACTATAAAAGACTAAAACACTAAAGAAAAGTGCATGGCAGATTAGTTCCTCAACAAACTATATTGGTTATATCAAATTCTAAATTCTGAAAGGAAATAGGAGAGACCACGATGATTCAAATCTAAAAAAAAAATATAAAATGATTGAAGATATGTTTGGCGATTATGTGTCGATTTAACCACCAATCTATTGGATTGAATTTTATTTTAAAGAAAATGAATTGATTCTTAATATCCTTATTAAAATTAAATTATATTTCAAACTATCAAGATTTTATCATCTTTATAATATAATTAAATTTATTAAATCTTATTTTAAAACTTTAAAATAAAATTGTTAAATTTCACGTGCAACGCACGTGTGTGTTTATTACTGGTACTTCTAAAAGGAATAGCTCGTTACTAGTACTTTTAAAAGGAATAGCTCGTGAATCCTGTTGTGGGTGTCCAGCCCACTTGTTGCACAAGCAAGAGTTTTTTTTTAAAAAAACTTGTGTTTATGAGCCCAATATGTCGGGTTTGAGTGGGCTTTTCCTTTGATATGGGATGACCTAAGGAAGACGGCAGCAAGAAAAATACAGAAAAATTCACAGAAAAACGGAGAGAAGCAGGGAGAGCAATGCAGTTCAGATTTTCAGCTACAAAGTTCACAAAGTTGTCGATTGCTGGAGTTTTAACCGTTGGATTTTTCTGAAATTTGGTCAGCTTGTTGGGAACACATAGGGCCTCATTTTTAACGGTTGGATCGTCGTTTGGAGCTCTAGTTTGTTAGTAATCGCTGCTGGACAGAACCTGTAAAACTGGAGATATTTTCATCTTCTTTATCTCTTTTGTGTTGATCTCTTATGTATGAAAGTATTGGTGGGTTGTGAATCTTTGTATGACTGATTTGGATTCTTTTTCCCTCAATTTTATCATAATAAGAGAAGGTGACAAGGGTGGACTCCTCACAAGTCCCGTGGTTTTTACTCTTCACATCGAAAGGGTTTTCCACGTATAAATCGTGCATGTTTTTGTGTTTTTAGTATTCTGAATTTTATGGTTGATTGCTGTCCGTGGTTGGTTGTTTTCTTGGTGTTAAATTGGTGATTAATCTGTTGTGTTTTTGGAGCACTATTAATTGGTTGATTGTCTTGGAGGTGATCCTAGTGGGTAGTTAATATACTACTTGGGTCCTATCAAATCCAACATCACATAATAAAGAAAAGAAAAAAAAGATCAGATACATTTTGGAAGAGAATGAAATTTCCATTCTTAAAGAATGTTTCGTAATTAATTTGGAGTCGATACTATTATAACATCATATTGTATATCAAAATGATGAATTATACTACATTTTATTTACAAGTTTGATCATTTTTCAAAAAAAAAAAAAATTTACAAGTGTGATCATTTTTCAAAAAAAAAAAAAAAAAATTTACAAGTTTGATCATGTTGTATCAATTAGGTCCCTGAACTTTAAAAGATAACTCATAGGTCCCTGAACTTTAAAAGATGCCTAATGAGTTATTGAACTTTCACTTTTGTGTTTAATAAGTCTCTGAAATTTAAAAATGTATAATAGACCCCTACACTTTCAATTTTGTGTCTAATAAGTCGATGATATATTTGAGATTTTTAAAAATCAACTAATCTATTAGATGTAAAATTAATTGGTTATAAACTTCTAATTTTGTATCGAGTCTGTAGGTCTGTGAATTTTTTTTTAAAAAAATGTTGAATAGGTCAATGATCTATTGGACACAAAGATAAAAGTTTAAGAACATATTGGATATTTTGTAAAGTTAAGGTCAAAGACCTATTTGACATTTTAAAGTTTAGGACCAAATTGATACAATCGTGAAAGTTTAGGTACTAAACTTGTAATTTAACGGTTATAATAACAAAAGAAAAAGATTAAACCATTTGTAATGGTATCAAGTAAACATACTAAAAACGAATGAATCTTTCCCATCAATTTGTAGATTAGTTGAAAAGAATCAAAAGAATATGGAAGAATTTGATCAGTTATAACAAAGAAACTAATCAAGCAAGGCCAAATGAATTATGATCAAGAAATGGAAAGAATTACTTGGGGTCAGGAAATTTGGGTCGGAAGTGAAGAGGCGGCGGAGGAACTTTGAAAGTTCCCGGAGGGGTACTATTGGAAGAGGATGGACCAATATTCAAACCGGGAGACGGCGGCGGAGGAATTCTGAAGTTGGACGGCGGCAGAGGAATTCTGAAATTGGGCGGCGGCGGAGGAAGATTATTGTAATAGGTAGACGGCGGAGGAAGATTTCTGAAATTGAGGGTATGGAAATTATCGGCAGTGGGTGGAGGAGGAACAGGAACACGGATCTCCGGCTCATCCCATTCGTAATCGTAAACGCTGAGTAGCCCGAGTTCTTCCGACGACGGCGGACTCATCAAGAATGCATTATCCAGAGCTGGGTCCGGCGGCGGATCAGTGAAGGCGTTTTGAGAAACCGGAGGGAGGGAAGTGGGGGTCGGCGACAGTACCCCAGCCGGGCGGACGTCAGAGGAGTCGTCGGAGGGTAAGGTGGGCGGGGGATGGTCGGGGCTGCCGGTGAGGAGTTGGATAATGTACTTGAAATCCGCGGGGGTTTTGACGTTGATGATCCTGGGCGGAAGCTCCTCCCTTATTATGATCGGCGCCGGCGGATTATTGATCTTTGGGGAGTCTTTGGAGATTTTGAGTGGTTGGGCTTCTTCTTTTCGTTCCCGCGGATCTAAACCTGAACTGCTCATGTTTACGTTCGTTTCTTTCTTTCACAAATTGGCGGGTTTTCTTTATGCTGTCTAAAAACTTTCAACTTCATCTCAACTTATTTATAGTCCATTTTCTCATCCACACTCCATACCTATTAAATTACAAATTTAATGACCAAAATGAGCATAGTTCGACGGTAATTGACATGTACTCTCGACCATGAGGTCAAATGTTCGAATCCCCACCTCAAATGTTGATGTACCGAAAAATTCCTACCTACCAATATACAGCCAAGTATTTTCCAATTAATACATATGGATATATGTGCTCTGATATCATGTTAAAATGATCGATCAACTCAAAAAGTTGATAGGTTTTGTAAATTTAAATCATGTTGTAACAATGTGGAATTACACTTTGTATTTTGTAACTTTATATTTTAATTTGATGAGATGTGCATAGTATCTCATAGTCTCAACTATTAGGATCACTATATAATTTTAAGATTTATTGAAAATTTGAGGACTAAATTTGGACATGTGAGAATACAAAGACTAAAATAGAAGAAGTTCAAAGTATATGAACCACAATGTGGCATATTAGACTAAAATTTAAACCTTATTCTTCCTTTAATTTCGTATGATAACTTTAGTATACATGATAACTCACTTTGACTTGACATTACTTGTGCCAACAAGAGTATAGCTTCCATACATAAAACTTGTATTCTCAACCAAGAGATCAAATGATCAAATCTCTCACTTCACATGTTTAAAAAAAAGAAAAGACTTGATATTACTTCTTGTTATAGAAAATTGATCACCTTATGAAAATTTTGGTACATTAGTGATTAACACATACAAACTCATTACATTTACTATATTGCAATTTACATATCATTAATAATATTCTTTCTAACATTTAGTGATGGTAAAGATTTAATCGAAAGAATTTCAATATAAAAGAAACGAAATTTAAACTTTTAAATGATTAGGGACCAAATTGAAAAAAGGTTCAGAGACTGAAACATATATTTAGCCGTACCGTTGTATATTTGCCACATGAGATGAGATATTCTCACAGATCTTAGTATGCATATTTTTAAACAAAGCTATAAGAAAAAAAATCAATAAAATAAGTATAGTATTATATATGGGTTAGCTTATATGCCCGTATGATGTCAGGGAGTTATTCTTAAGCATTTGATTAGAAAATTTATTGGATTTGATTACCATGAAATTTGAAGTCACTCTCTCCTTTTCGTCACACTCCACAATATCATTGGCTACACATGATGGTTATATTTTTATAAGTTAAAATATATGATATCAATTTCAACCCAAAATATATAATTATAAATAGTTAGACATTTTTACTTAATCTGATATGGCAAGTATGGCTAGCATATTCTTGATTGAAAGGGGAAAAAAACATCAAGCAAGCAAGTTATCTACAAAATGCTAACAAAATATAAATTAAAGGGCAATTTTTTTTTTAAAAATAAAAATAAAAATGGTTATATTATAGAAAAGTAGTATATTTGAATGTAGTTTGTTTTGAATTTGGCACATGTTATGTGTGCAGGTTCAACTAATTTGTTATTTTTATGATTTTTAAAACGACGGCTCTGAATAATATGCAAATTCAAGATTAATCATCCATAAATAATTGACTCTTAATTAAATTTAATCATTGTTAATTTTGATAAGTTATTATCAGCCCTAGATATTGATTATTATTACACAAAAAGCTAAAAAGTTGGGTCTAATAAATATAAAGCAAATCAATGACATAAATAATTAATAAACAAATAAATTATAAACTACCAAAAGGTTCTTTTTCTTTCCCACATAAGGGTTAAATTTAAATATATATATTTAATATAAACCCTTTTTTAAGATTGGAATTATAAACAAGAGTTGTTACTTTTTGTCTCGTTTAAAAACCTACAAGTTGTAGAAATGCTTTCCAAAAAATAAAAAATTAGAAAATAAAATACTGAGACCTTAACCCAGTATGAAATAACACTCATCTCAATTGATAAAAACCAATTGGCTTAAACAATATTTATCTTAAGTTGAATTCTCGCTCTACTTGTTTAATTTTTGTATTAAAAAAAGAAAAAGAAAAAAGATCCACTATTTCAAATAAAATGTTTAATATATCGGTGAATTTGTATACTCTCTCGAACACAAAATGGAAATAGAAAAAGAAAATAAATAAAAGTCAAAGGTCTGATCTCTCTGTCGAAAACACACATGGAATAATCGGAATTGTCAAGCCAATTATTAAAAAGAATCTGTACAGAACTGGAAAATTGCAAGGAAAAAGAAAAAAAAAATCCATTTTGTTGTATTTGTGAATCGATATTGCAGTATATGTGACAAAAAAAATGGGTATCAAAGCCACCAATTAAGAAAAAGAGAGAAAAAAAAATCAAAGGAAAAAGAAATCCTACCGAATTTTGGATTAATTTTTTTTTTAAAAAAACGTACGCAGGCCAGCCAAGGGGAAGATCATAATGAAGCCATTAAGAAGTATCCAACTTTTGGATTGAAGAATCTTCGACGTCGACCAGATGATATTGATTGAATAAAACCCTCCAAGTGTCAGCCCAATACAAAATCAATGATATGAAATTGAAAACAGTTAATGGAAATCAGGGAAGTTTTGGAAGAAATCTAGCGACGATGGGAAGTTATTGGGAGCTATGGGGCTAAGGTCTTGGAAGAAGTGGGTAAGAGGGCTGAGATCAGCTGCAGCCGCCATCTGTGGCGGCGGAGTGAAAATATTCGGCGAAATCGGCGGTAACGACCCCGGCGTCGGCGATAATATCCCTGCTGGGAAATGACCCACTCTATCCACTCCTTCTGTATTACTACTACTCATCGGCATCGACATCGACATCGACATAGTCTCTGGTGGGACTTGAGGACCATCAGAGGAGGGTCCGCGTCCGGTGAGACGTTGGACCAAGTCCTTGAACTCGGTCGGATCGGTGTGGATGATCTTGGGGGAGACGGTGTAGATGATGATGGGGCGGTGCGGCGGCGGCGGGAGGGGTGGCTTTTTGATCTTGTGGGAGTCTTTGGTGATCTTGAGGGCGGCGGGGCGGGGGCCTTGGAGTTGAAGCTCTTTTCTTTCAGCCATGGTGTTAGTTGTTGAAGGGAGAAAGAAGCGACATGAGAGTTGAAAAGGTATATAGAGAGAGAGAAATGGAAAGTATATAATATATATATAAGGATTTCTTGGTGGTTTAGATTTTACAAGTTTGAACTTGTCTTTATAGCACTAATTCAGCCACCCATTCTTTCAGTGTTGAAAGCGTCCAACCCAAGTCTTCAATACCGTATGTCATTATTATGTCTTTGCCACGTCGGATATTTTCCATGCTTACCTGGTATATCTGGGTATCTTTTTCTAAATTCAATGGAAAAATTCCTACTCTATTATAGATACTTCTTCCATTTATTGCTTGCCACATCATTATCATTCGAAAAATGATGGGGGATCCACCAACATTAAAGATATATTTATGAAGCCAACAAGAGCATAACTCAATTGACATCAAGTTGTATTGATAACCACAAGGTCTGTGGTTCGAATCCCCCCACCCCACCTATTGTCAAAAAAAAATAAAAAGATATATTTATGAAGACAAATTATAGTGTAAACAAAGAGAGTATGGTACTACATTAGTACAAGAAATTTTTCCAAATTCAACTTGCATGTATATCCTTAGCTATATATCACTTCATTTTACTCATTTTATAAAGTTTTATATATGTCTATTTGTGCTATAAAGTTCTAAGATTAGACATCCATGTCAACTAAAATATATAGCTCGAGTAATTAGACATCGTGTACCTCTTTTTTATGGTATATTGAAATTAATTTTCTAAAATATGTTGATGAAATAGAAATTTTGATGTGATGAGTAGTGTATTGATTATGGCAAATTTTGAGCATAGGTTAAATATTTAAGGGGTTGTTTGGGGCTCCAGAACGGAATCTGGATTCTTGAGAATTTAATTCCTATGGGAATCATTTGTTAGAATCTGGATTTTTGGGAATGTTGATACTTGTGTTTAGTGCTCTGTATTTGATCTGGATTTAATCTGATGCATGTGTTTGGAGTGCTGAGTCGGATTTGGACTGGAATCATATGGGTTTTTTTTTTTTTTTTGGGTGATGTTTGGAGACAATGTTTATGCTTGAATTTTAACTTGTTATATGCTTAAAAAGAAATATATATAAATAGCAATATCATTGTGATAATTTTTAGCGTAGTGTAGAAGGTTTTATATGTCGATTCAAATAATTTTGTACTTTTTCGTGACTTTTCATGACTTTCTTAAAAGTATATCCATGGATCATTAATGATATTTTCTTTTGAAATTTCAATAGAGTAAGAACTTTATATTTCTATTGACGTTGACACTTATCTCCTTCGATTTGATGTATGGCTAGGTAGACACCAAAACATAATAATAATAATAACTATAACAATAATAATAAATAAATAAACCAAATTATTTACAAAAATGTTAGTAAATAGCAAAGTACGTATTGTGCATTTTCTTTTTTTAATATTTTACCGATGTAGTGTTGAATGTAGTTGAGCTGAATTTGCAAATTGGTACGTGTCTTGGTTCAACTAATTAAGTTAATTTGTTATTTTTATGGTGTTTTAAATGAGAGGATATGCTAATTCATGATTATAATATCCATCAAATTGATTTTTAAATTTAATCCTTATTTTGATTAGTTATTATCTGACTAATATGTTAAACCAATTACTTATGCTAAATCTAGGTTTAGCAGAACGAAAAAGTCAGAAGTTTGATTTAAAGAATTAAAGATTAAATTCTTTGCTCTAGTCGTTTTTTTTTTTTTTTTTTTTTTTTTTTTTAAACAAGAAAAATAAAAAAAAAATCCCTCTATTTTTTAAAAAGTAATAAAATGCTTAATATGGGTGGAATTAATTTGTGTAAATAATTTTCTGGAACGAAATAGAAAAAGAAGAAATAAAAGTCAAAATTCTCTCTCTAAAACACATGGAATTGGAATTGGAATTGTCAATTACCAAAAAGAAAACTGCTAAGGTTTAATTGTCAAAATGGATGAATTTAATATAGTAAGTAACACGTTTAGACATTATTTGTCCACTTGATTATTAATTTTGACTAATTTATTTTATTACACAATTTGTTGGGAGTTCCATTATTAGAAGTTGTCAAACAAGTAGTTCTTCTCGAATTAATTTCAATTTTAGTCCTTGTTGAAATGGTTTAGAAAAAGGTTGTATTAATAAATTCAAATGAAGCATCTACTACTTTATGCTTTTATATATATAAAACTAACTTTATTGTTTATACTTTATAGTTGCAACAAATCTTCAAATTAAAGAATTTGGTTTGATTTTTGTTATTTATTACTCACAAATGAATTTATGGAAAAATATATTACTTTGAAGAAAAATTCAACCACACCCAAGTCTAATATTTTGAGTGTTTTTTTTTTTCTTTTAATTTTCCTCCATCTTCCTCCTCCCTTTTTTTTCTTTCTTTTTTTTTTTTTTGAGATTGAGAACTATTCTGGCTATCTTTACAAACATTCGTAAAAAGTAGATAACAAAATAAAAAAAACTCATATATAAAAATAGTATTTATAAACTTAATTTTCAAAACTAAACCATTGTCAATCGAGATAAGTATCGCTTCGAATAATTTCCTTTCCCTCCATCATTTTCAAAGGTAAATTAACCAACAAAAGGAAAGACGTGCAAGATCAGCTTGCATTAATGAATTAATTAATGTAATATAATGGTTAATAAGGTGATGGACATTTAATTAATACAAATCTAATAAAATTTCTATAAGACACGTTTCCAAGTGTCTAACCTTGCTATCTAGCATATAGCTGTTTTTTATGACAATATTATTGAATTAATCGTTGCTCTATTAATATTTAATGAAAATAATCCTGGCTGCGGAAATACCTTTTTTTTTTTTAACTAAAGAAAAAAAATAATGAAAATAGGATCGAGTTTTGAAGATTTTTATAGTAAATATAAATATTTTGAAAGTTCTTATTACATAAGGAAGAAAGAGATTTGAATTATATTGTATAAATTGTTAAGTTCTTATTATATAGCTGTTTAAAATTTCTTAAACAGGATGGATTCAATTTCTTCACTAATGGACCTTGGGCTGGTTGCTGTGACGTGTTGGTCGATCTGAAACGATAGGAACAAAGTCAGTCATGGAAATCCAATTCCAAAAGTACATATTCGAAACCAGTGGATTTTAAATTACCTCGAGAATTTTAGGAAGGCAAATTCAAGATCTTCCCCGAATGTGATGGCGATCATCTTTCTGAATTAAACATTCTATTTTGAACTCCCTGCCTACATGTTGGCTTCCCCAATCTTCGGGTTTTTTGGAAATTGAACACAGATGGCGCTTGCTCCTCTTCTCCTTCGATAACAGACCTTCGAGCAATATGTAGAGACGAAAACGGAAATGTGTTGGCAGCATCAGCGACCTATTTCGACTTTAGTTTGGATATTTACTCCATTCAATTAGGGCAATTCTCGTGGGAGTCCAGTTGGCTTTAACAATGGGATGCTCAAAGTTGATGGTGGAATCGATCTGACAGTGCCATAACAATTAATTTTATAACAAAGACTGGAGTGACGTGGAAGCCTTTGGTGGAATCAATTTGGAGCCTTATCCCATCTTTTAGTGAAATATATTCTTCTCCTTTGTACCTAGAAATTGTAATAGTGTCGCATACGGTATAGCGAAACATGCTAAAATGTTAAAATTAAGTGAGACTTAGGTCGATCGTTTCCCAAGTTGGATGTGTTTGTTGGTCGATGGTTATCTTTTGCCCAAGTGACGTAATAATATATATACCCTTTACTCTAAAAAAAAATTAAGTTAATTATATTCTTATTATTAATTAGGTATTTGAATTTAAAATCCCTACCATTGTCAATCCAAAAATAGTTCAACAATAATATTTTAAAAGTAGAGATGGTTCAATCCCCCACCGTTAAATTGTTGAACTCCAAATAAAAAAAAAGAAAAAACTAAAAAAAAAACCACACAACTCAACTAAAGAAATTTCCTCTTCTCTTACTTTTCTCATCTCATTCCCAAAAACTTAGGTGGAATTTAGGAATAAAATTTTTTTCTCCATATTTATTTATTTATTTAACAACATGTAGGATGTGAGAGATTTGAACCTCTAATCTCTTAAGAAAGGATATATAACTTTATACCAGTTGAACTACGTTCTTGTTAGTCGAAAATTGTCTTTTAAAGTAAGACACAACGAACTAATTTGAACATAACTTAACTAGTCGATCTCCACGCTTATAATTGTTGAACTAAAAAAGATGACTTATTACACGAATCATATTTAACTTTTCAAACGGTTCAAATTTTCTTTTTTCAAATTGATGGGAAATAGGAGGACCCTTTTGTAAAAGATTGAGTCTTTGCGCGTGACCAGACTTTGACATTTTTAGAAAGGCTGGGCCACGACCCAAGACAAAGTATACAACGCGCCATTCAAATGCAATAACTATATGTATTTAATTTCTCTAGCAACCTAGCTACCATTAATATAATTCCTTGCCTCTTGGAAGGCTATCAAGTTGCTGTCCCTCTAAACATTGAGTTCGGGTCGAAGAGTGTGCCGTGTGACTGAGTCGTTGCATGCATGTGTCCTTGTGGGTTTGAATATTAGCAAGAATCGTTTGATATATCATCGAAATAGACTTATTCTTCTCGATTTATATTGTACTTGATGTTTTGTAAGACGTACGTTTAAGGTTTTTGATATATGACAAGTTTGATGTAAGTTTTTTTTTGTCGTGTAGTGGTCATTACACCTTCTAGACCACTAATTTTTGTTAAGAATATATTAAAATTATTAAGTATATGCTATTAAAATTATCGAGTATGTCCATTATTTTGAGTTATTGTGTTTTTTTTATAGTTTAATATATATTTAGGGTGTGTTTGATTTAACTTTCCAAGTGTTTAATTTTGAAAAAAATTTATAGTGGTTTGGCAACCACTAAAAATGACTTATTAAAAAATGAGATTGAAAAATAAATCATTATGAAATAAACACTTGAAAGAATTTTTTTTTTTAAAAAGAGTTTTTAAGTATATATTAAAAACACTTATGAGGAAATGTAACCAAACATATGAGTGTTTAAATTTTAAACATACAAAATGTTTAAAATAAAATGTTGTTATCATGCCCAAAACTTATCCCGAGTTTATTTACAATTTATTAGCAAGAATTATCCAAGTTTTAGATCATTTTGTCACCAAAAACAGTGCTAGACAGATTATTGAAGTAAGCAGAAGAATTTATAGTGGTTCGGTCAATAGACCTACTCCACTTGCAAAAGGCTTATAAGCTTTTGCTAGACAATATTATTAGAGATCAAAATGATACATAAATCAGTACAATGAAGAAGAAAATAGAGTCAAAAAGATTAAACAAGAAAGCAACACAAAGATTAAAGAAGAACAATACAACCTTGAGGATTTGGATCTTTGAAAAAGAATACCCAAAATAATTCATAAAAAAATATCTAATTCATCAATATTTTAAATTGAATTTAATTAAACAAATACTAGAAATTGATAAATTGAAAACAATACTAACCAATACATTTTTTAAAAAACATTTAAATTAAAAGGTATTTTAAACAGACCATATTTTTTTTTTTTTTAAAAAAAGTTTCTGTTAAAAAAAATCAATAGACCGAACACATTGAGAAGTAAGAAAAATAAAATAAAAAGCGTTCTAAGTTTTAAGAAGAAAAACAAAAAGGGCAGAAACTTTCAATAATGAGAATAAGATTTTTATTATTTTTTCTTTTTCTAAATTGTCTACTTGTGAATGTTTGTTTGAAATGGAAATTTCCCGCGACATGACTTGGTCCACAATACATAAATTTTGATATCTGTAAAATTGGCATTAGATCAGCAATATAATCACAGATCAATCTTAAGATAAGATGGTTGGAATTTCGAGATTGAGTTATTCAATTTCAATCTGAAGTTTTATGTTTCTTTAATGAAGTATCTGTTTTCAAAAAAATAAAAAAATAAAAAATAAAAAATATATGGCAAAAGTTACTAAAAAAGAAGGGCCAATTTTAACTTCTGGGTCAATTTTCTTTGGTGGGATTCTGGCTTCCCTTTGTAGAAACACAACTAATATTCTTATTACTAAACACACCAAAACAAACATAGAGAAGACAGCCTTTATAACTCGGTTGAGTCAATTTTTTTTTTTTTTTTTTAGTTCAACAGTATGTGGGGGTAAAAATTTGAATATCTGAGTTAATTTATCAAAATGCAATCTATCACAAGAATTGCAAGAATCCTAGAAAAGGGATTTCTAAGAAAAAGTCTCAAATATGAGAGATCATTTTTCATTCATCTTAATCTCAATTTTACATGCTAGAATGAGGCTTTTTATAGCCTTTGTGTGAATGAAACCCCCAACCTTTCAAATTCCCAAAATAAAACCTACAAAACATTCATGACCATAAATGACCTACAAAGTAACTCCCCACTCAATCTAATCTTGAAACCACGTTTTTGGAAGCCAAAAAGTTAAAAAATTACAAACAAAAGGTCATAACTTGAAATAACAAAGGAAACTTCAAAAGGCTGGTGCAACATCAATCTTGCAAACGTTGACTTTCACAGCGTCGTCCTCTCTTGGATTAATTTGCAGCATGTGAAATGGATGTTGAGCTGAACCTAACCAATTTTGTATGTGAATAAAGAATGCTTGTTGAAGCTTCTTAGCCTTGGCGCGTGTAATAGGTCCAGTTGGAACGTGTGGAGCACCATGATTCTTATCGGTATAAGTCCTCATGGGCCATGTCTTTGCTCTTGGTTCCAACCAAAATGTCTCATACTAATGGAAATAATTGTCCTCTCTTATATACCCATGATCTTTCCCTTTATCCAGCCAATGTGTCACTTTTGTCGAACTCCCCAATTCCCAACCAACACAAATCCAAACATCTAAAACTGTGTAACGACACCATATTTAAAATAATCTTCATTTTGTACACAAGAGAAAGGTAAACTTAACTGTATTATCGACTTCTACCTGTGGGTTCATATTTACCTTCAAGAACCTTTTGTCCTATCAATTATTATATAAAATTTTGAGCTAGCTGGTACTGGCATGGGTTAAAACCCAAAGGGAAGAGTATACAAATTTTGGTGAGTATTTAATTTATAGCTGAAGAAGGGTTATAAGTTAATATATGTGTTTAATTAGTAATTGCTAAGGGAGGATGAGATTTGAAATCGACATCTCCAGTCCACTTTGCTCATTGTACAAAGAATTAATTGATCATTGGTTGATTTTTTCCTCTTTGAGAGACCTAATTTTGGCACCCAAAATTTCCATTGCTAATGGATAAAAGGTTTCAAATATACATGACATAATTTAAGAATCCAAAACAAGATGGAAAATCCTTGCGAATATATATAATCCAAAATCCCTTCTGAGTAGTGAAATTGGCTGAGGCTAAGGACAGTGCATTTTTTGTCTGGAAAACTGTATAATTTAGGGTAGAGAGTGTTAAGATAGCCTGTTGAGCCCATTTTTATTGTATTTGTTTATTGGCCCAAGTTCTTTGTTGAGCCCTTTTGTTGTATCTTCCCGAATATATTCGGTTAGGGTTTCTGTGGCTCTTGCATGTGATCGGTTAGAATGGAAAATTTCATAGAGGTGAGGTTAAGAGAATTTTTTTTTGGAGGAGTTTTTCTCCCCAGGCCTTTATATATGGCTTGATTGTTCATCTTCTCCATATATAAATGTAAAGGGTTTTTTCCGACATATTCTTTCTTCTTTCCATTTCTTTTGAAATGCAGATAGAGAGATTTTCTTAAAAAGGGATTCAATGGCGGATTAGGAACGGTTAATCAGTTTGGATTAATAAAGATAAATGAACGTCTTCATCTGTTGGAAAGCCTTCAAAAAATTACTTGCCCACAATGTGCAATAATACATTGGAACATCGCAAGAAATTAGTGGCATTGAAGCAATTTTGGATTATATATCACAGAAAGAATGAGGGATTAGTTCGTAAATCTTTTGTATCATTTCACCCTATGTTCCGTCCTCTGGTGCAAATGTAAAATTCTTGGATGAGTCTTTCCCAATCTAATTGTACTCATAATAACCATTTTGGATATATATTTTAAAATAATTTTGTAGTCTTCTCTCTCGTGAATCTAAATTATTATTCATATTATTGTGTTGGTCTCCTCTAATATTTTCACGTAATAAGTAGCCCATACGATATATGCTTGAGAGACGTTATTTTTTATTTATGTTAACTTTTTTAGTCCAACGATACTAGGGAGAGGTTTTGAACCCGTGACCTCTTGATCGATGATACATACCAATTACGGATGAACTATGTTCATTTTAACTATTTTTTTTTCATTTAGTAAAATCACATATATAGTGAATATACAAAATTACAATGTCCAAATTTGGTGATTGAAGTTTTTTTTTTTAAAAAAAAAATCAACAACATGAAAATTCAAACTTGTAATATTTTGATCGAGGATATATGCTTTAACTAGTTTCTATGCTTTCGGGTTTGTTATAGGTAATTTTGGACATGCAAGGAATTGATGAGGACAGCGCAATACCAGCCCAAGGAGACAGCCAGTAAACGGAACCCGGAGGAAGAACAGGCTTTTGGGCCGAGGCCGAGCTCCTCCGCCTCCGTTCGGTCCCTGGTGCCCCCGGCTGACTCGGTTCCACTCGGTTCAGCCCGAATCGCCTCCAAATTCCTAAAAACCCTAGGGCAAGAACAAATATTTAAACCCTTTTCATCACTGAAGATGAGATCCCAAACTCTATTCTCGACTTCTTCTCTTGCTCTCTAGCTCTTCCATCCGTTTTCTGACTTAAGCATCGGAGGCTGTGTGACAAGCACCACACCGGTGTGCAGGTTTTCTGTCTTGTAGACCACGTCTTCCCCCCTATCAAACAAATTTACCGTTGGTGGCACGTGAAGGTCAGGTGAGTTCCTCCGGACCAGATTTTGCCATCAACACGGTTCATGGGTGATTTAATACTTTTATATTTTAAAACCTATATTTATTTGTTAAACTCTATTGTATCAATATATATCCAAACAGATGAAATAATTAATTATTCTCATTATATATGAGATAGGGAATAAAAATCTTTGTTGAGATGTGTGTAGAGTCCAATATTGATTCCAAATTTTCTGTAACATATATATGAGTGTTCTGAAATTAGGTTTATTTTGTAATAAAATTTTGGTTTGAGCCTTTGAGGTTTAACCCCCACAAGATATAGATTTCTCTTTTTAATAACTATTAACTATAAGCATTTTTAGGTCAAGCAATATATATAGCTAATAAAACCCTTAACCCATATTCTTTCTTCTTCTCACTTAATTTTTCAAATCCAACTTAACTTAAAAAGAGCTAACTTTTGACATCCTCATTAATTCAACAGCAAAGTAAAAACCATAGACAAGGCAATATTTATAAATTTATAAACTTGGTTGAGTGGACTCACTTTCTTAGATATTATTACCAATCACACATGCATATTAGAAACATAGTTACAAGACAAACTCAAAACATTTATTTATTTATGTTTCACTTAAACATAACTCAACTGATTAACACACATATACCATTCGTGATTAACCTTAAAAAAACATTTATTTTATTTATCTATAAAAACTATAACACGACCCCATATATATATAGTCTTCATTTTTTGTGCACAAGAGACTATAAACTTAGTTATATCCTCCCCTTCCCGTTGGCTTGTAGCCATTGTAGCCACTTCTGCCATTGGGTTCATAGCTGTTATATCCACTTCTACCATTGGGTTCATATTCAGCTTCAAGAACCTTTCGTCCTGAAAAATTATCAAACGATCGACATCAACTAATCACTATCGTAATTAAATAAAAAGAACAAGATAACGAAATACAGAACGAAAAAGAGAGTAGAATGTTGATATGATATGACCATTAATTTCATTTACTATTGAATTGAAACTTTTTAAAGTTAAGAGAATCAAAGACTATAGTATATTTGAAAAGTTTATGGTGTAAATTGTACCGACCAAGTGCAAATTCTTGAGGTCCCGACTCGTAGGGCAGAGCGACCACCATGTTCTCGGCGGATACGAGGAGGAAGATGGCAAGGAAAGCAGCCATGGCCATGACTCCAGCAGCCTTAGAGTTAACCATTTTCAGACGATTATGGAAAGCTAACTTGTGGAGCTAGCTAGTGGTGTGTTGAAAAACGATGGTAAGATTATGCAAATTTTGGTAAGTATTTATAGCTGAAGAAGGCCTGTAATTAAGTTGATTTATATTTTGTAATTGCTAAAGATAAGATTTGAAATCAACAACGCCGGTCAGTTTGATGAGTTGTAATTTTAATTGGCACCCAAATTTCAACGCTAATGGATAAGAAATTCAAATATATGACATAATTTACATGCAAAATTCAACCTCGCGAGTCGTGATATGGGCTTTTATGCAAGATTCCATCATTATGCTTTCGAGAAGAAGAAAGAAATCTTATGTGGTGTAGGTTATGTAATCCTTTTTTGGAAATAGGGTAGTTTTCGTTGAATTAGAATTAGAAGTATAGTCAGTCAACATACGATATCTAGAAGATATGACCTCTTTTTTTTTTTTTTAATTAATATTATAAATTTTTAAAATTATTAGAATAATAAATTTATCTGGAAACTTATTATTTCAATATTGTTGTTTTTTTTAGTTGAATGAAGAGACGACCAATCTACATGTCAGCTTTCGGTTCATTTCTTTAAAAGAAATTATATTTTTTTTAAAAAAAACGTCAGCAAAGTAGGTCGTCTCTTCAAGAGATGACTTGCACACAAATACTTTGTAATTTTGTATTTGGCACAATGATAAGGTGACGCCACTAGCTTCCAAGAGTGTGTGTGGGTTCGAATCTTGTCTAGTGTGAAACTTGATTTTTCTCATTTTTTCCCCTTTGCCTCTCTCTTTTTTATCTTAATTTTTGAATTTTTTTTTCTTTTCCTTTCATTTTCTTTTCAAAAAATGAAATAACCTACTTTTTTTTCCCCTTTGCCTCTCTCTTTTTTATCTTCATTTTTGAATTTTTTTTTTCTTTTCCTTTCATTTTCTTTTCAAAAATGAAATAACCTACTTTTTTCTCCCTCTTTTATTTTTTTAAAATCAAATAAAGAAATTTCCCGTTTTTTTCTTTTATTTTTTTAAAATCAAATAAATTAGTTACATTTTTTTTGTTTGATGCTTTAAACACATATTAAATATTATAATGCAATTCATTATCTTTTGATAAAGAAATTAAAATTTAATTAAGTGTTAATTATTATATTTTTTTTCTTTTTTCACAATTTAATGTTACTTGTCGTTTATTTGTTTGAATTTCAATTGAAGAAATTGAAAAAAATTAGAAAATGAAAGCATATGAGTGGACTTACTATTCGTCAAATGTCATAAGTATTCTTACGGTAAGTCCACTCATATGCTCATATTTTCTAATTTTTTCAATTTCTTCAATTGAAATTCATTTTTTTCCCTCTCTTTTATTCTAATTTCTTTAATTTCTTCAATTCATTTTTTTCAATTTCTTTAAATTTCTTCAATTGAAATTTAATTCTTCTTTCTCTTTTTTCCTAATTTCCTTAATTTCTTCGATTGATTTTTTTTTTCTAATTTCTTTAATTGAAGTCATGTTACAAAGTAAAATGAAATAAAAATAAATAAATGTATGAGTAACGGTAATGAAATTAAAATGCTTAAAGAAGAAAATGAAAAAAAAAATCAAATCAAATAAATAAACTGCAAGTAACATCAAATTGTGAAAAAAATATAATAATTAACAACTAATTAAAAATTAATTTCTTTAAAAAGTAATAAATTGCAATATAATATTTAATGTGTTTAAAACATTAAACAAAAAAATGTAACTAGTTTATTTAAAAAAACAAATGGAAGAAAAAGAAGAGGGGAATTACTTTATTTGAATTTAAAAAAAAAAAAAACAAAAGAGGAAAAAAAAAAGTAGGTTATTTCATTTTTTGAAAAGAAAATTGAAACGAAAAGAATAAAAAATTTAAAATGAAGATAAAAATGAAAGAGAGAGGCAAAGGGAAAAAAAGAAGGAGAAAAAATAAGATTCACGATGGACAAGATTTAGACCTATGCGCTCTAGGATGCTAGCGGTGTCACCATTCCATTGTACCACCAAATACAAAATTATGAATTATTTGTGTGCTAGTCGTCTCTTCGAGAGACGACCTATCCAGCTGAAAAAAAACAACAATATTAAAATAATAAGTTTCTGTCATTTAGTAATTTTACAAAATTTATAATATTAATAAAAAAAGAGTCCTAGAAGATAGGAAATAGATGTGCCATATAGTTTCTGTCATTTAGTAATTTTACGAGGTGAATATATACAATATTAGAATGTATAAATTTTGTGATTGAAATTCAATAGTTGATTTTATTTTTTTGTTAAATTACAAAGTTTAGTCTATGAACTTTTAGGGTTGTATCAATTTGATCCTTAAACTCTAAAAAGTGTTTAGTAAGTTCCTCAACTTTCAATTTTATGTCTGATAGGTCTTGACATATTCGAGATTTTTAAAAGTTAATCTAGATGTAAAATTGAATTTTATGACTATTGGGACCCTAAGCTCCCAATTTTGTATCTAGTAAACTTGTGAATTTTAAAAAATGTTGAATAAGTCAAAGACTTAAATATAAAATTGAAAGTTGAGGAACCTATTGGACACAAAAGTGAAAGGTTAAGAATCTATTGGATACTTTTTAAAGTTTAGGGACCTATTGCACACAAAATTGAAAGTTTGAGAACCTATTTGAAATTTTTTAAAGTTGAGGGACCAAATTGATACAATCTTAAAAGTTCAAGGACTAAACTTGTACTTGAACCTTTATTTTTTTACCAATCTAAGTATAACTCAACTGATCAAGGTATATATCTTTGATCAAGAGATTAGAAATTGAAAATACTCTCCTCCTGTATGTTGCTGGAAAACAAATATATGTTATTGAAAAAAGTATATTTTTATTTTTTAACAACTATATTTATTTGTTAAAATTTTCTATTGTTTTCTAATTAAAAGAGGTGGCCATGAGTAATATATTGAAAACTAAAAATAAAATCATTACTAGACAACTAGCTAGTGTGGATGATGAGTTTTTGAGATTCATAGTAAAAAAACCTACAAAATTTTTCTTCGAAAAAAAAAACCTACAAAAATATATTTTTTAAGTTATTATGACGTTGGTTATATAACTTAAAGTATTTTTAAAAATCCTAGGCTAAATTAGAAAAAAAAAAAAAAAAAAAAAAAAAAAAAAAAAAAAAAAAAAACCTGAACTATGGGGTTTGTTTCAAAAATGCCCATAAACTTTAAAAAGTTTCAAAAATACCCCTGGACTTTAAAAAATGTTTAAAAAAAATACCTTTATCGTTAATTTTTTTGATAGAAACCATTAAAGTTTCAGTTTCATTAATACCCTCGAACTTTAAAAAAAAAAAAAAAAAAATACCCTTATTGGAAAATGTTTCTTCTTTTTTCCTCCTCCCAACATAAATCCTTCCTCCATGAAAATAATTAATGCAAATTTTTTCTTATAAAAGTTGTGTGTAACACAATACCAGATGAAAACAGACTTTGAAATCGAGTTCTCTTTCCATTTTGCTCTCTCTATTTGTGTATGTCAGTGATAAGAAGAATAAGTGTTTAAAAGACTGTAGGGTTGGTCAGTTTACAACATTAATTAATCAAAAGTTTTATATATGGTTCTGTTCTTATTGATATTTAAGAATTGTTAGAACCAATATACAACAATAGTTTCATTTATTTTTCATAAAATGAATATAGAGAAAGCTAATGGGTAGTGGTTGGTGAGGAAATAATATTGAAAAGGATACCCAACAAGCACATGTAGAATTTCAAGAACAAAACAAAAGTTATCGTAAAGTTTCAACATGAAAATCTAGTCAAGCTCTTGGGATGATGTGTTGAAAGAGAAGAAAAGCTCCGAGTCTATGAATACATGACAAATAAGTAAAGCTTCTCATTAATTTTCATGGAGGAAGAATTTGCGGTGAGAGAAGAAAAAAAAAAACATTTTTCAATGAGGGTATTTAAATTTTTTTTTTAAAGTTCAAGGGTATTAATGAAACTAAAACTTTAACGGTTTCCATCAAAAAATTAACGGCAAGAGTATTTTTTAAACATTTTTTAAAATTCAAGGATATTTTTGAAACTTTTTAAAATTCAAAGGATATTTTTGAAACTTTTTAAAATTGAGGGGCATTTTTTAAACAAATCCCATAGTTCAGAGGTATTTTTTTATATATATAATGTAGTCAAAATTCTAAGAATTCTATAAGATACTTTTAGATTAAATATTTAACTACATTAACTAAAGAACATTAGGGTATGTATAAAGGCTTGATAGGCTCGCTATTTTGTTCCTCCGAGACTTTTTTAGAGACCCCATCTAGGATTTCCTTTATACTACCTTCCTCGAGATTAGAAGAGTCAAACAACGATTTGAAGAATTTTGTGACAATTTTACTAATCTCTTTTTCCTCTTCCGCCCAACAACCGTCATCGTCAGTAATGCCTTTGATCTCGTTCTTTTTTCTCCTCCGAGTGGCCTTAGAGTGGAACCATTTTGTATTTCTATCTCCCCATTGAAGCCACTCTTCCCTCGACCTAATTTTCCAGTACATCTCTTCTTCCTCAAGCAGCCTGTCCAAATCCTTCTCCGTCGAAAGGAGTCTCGGGTTAGGATACCCTTCTGCTTCTAGATCCAGCCTCTTAACTTCTTGAATTTTCCTTTCTATATCCCCTTTTAGGGAACTTTGCAATCTGTCTTTGTTCCAAGATTTTAAGCTCTGCAAACAGGCATAGATCTGCTTTTTGAACATATGAATTTCATTTCCTCTAATATTGTTCTGTGCTTGCTTTATAATGCTCAAACTCTCGGGATGTTTAAGCCAACTTTCCTCAAATTTGATAGCCCTCTTTTTCCTCGGTCTAAAGCCTTTGTCTTCAAACTGAATTTCAAACAAAATGCTCCTGTGATCCGATTGGAAATAACCTTGGTGCTGCACATTGATGGAAGAGCACCAAGAGATCATCTCGTGATTGGCCATAACACGATCTAGCCTTTCTCTAATCCAAAGGCCCAAGCCTTGTCTTCGTCTCCAAGTGAATTTCTCACCCACGAAGCCCAAGTCAATCAGGTTGTAGTTGTCAATAATGTCTTTAAACTTATCCATTTGATTTTTGTTTCTTAATCTGCCCCCCTCCTTCTCTTCAATATTGAGAATCTCGTTAAAATCGCCACAGATAACCCACGGAACTTTAAGGTTATCACTAATCCTCTGCAATAGCTCCCAGGACTCATCACGCTTGGACTGATCAGGATTACCGTAGAAACCAGTGAACTTCCACCGCCCTTTATTGGAACTAATAACGGTATCTATATGCCCTCTGGAAGAGCTAGACACCGAAAGGGAGGAATCCTTTTTCCAAAACATCGCTAGACCCCCGCTTTGCCCAATGCTATTACCTGCAAAGCTAAAGTCAAAACCCAACGCTTTCTTTGTGAACTCAATCCTTTTCTCATCGCATTTAGTCTCAGAAATGAAAATAATATGAGGGGACTGCTTCTGCACAACGTGCTTAAGATTACGGATCGCCCGAGGGTTCCCCAAGCCTCGGACGTTCCAGCTCAATATCCTCATGGCGTCCGGCGGGGCTGCTCTGCAGCCTCCGTCGATATCCCAACGACCAAGCCGAAGTATTCTGATCGAGTCCTCTTTGTTTGTTCTATCTCCATTCCTTCATCTCTGCCATGTTTTCCTAACCCCTCTAGTTTCTATGGTTCAATTTCCATAGTATCTTCTGTATTTCCTTCCCTGGCTCTTTGTTTCCATGACTTCCTCCCTTTCGCCTTTTCTTCCTTTCTTTCCTGGAATAGTTCGTTTTTCACCTGAGTTTTACCCATGTCTTTGGCATTCTGAAGAAAACTAGTCGGCTGGGCTCTTTTATCTTTCAGGTTCCTGTCCATCTCAGGGTATTTTATTTTCTCCACTATCTTTTCTGTAGTTGGGCCCAACTTCAGAATTTTTGGGCTTGAATTCAGTCTTCTACTGACCTCTTTCCTCACCTTTACCTTTTCCTTTTTCTAGGTGATGTGACTTTTCCTTGTCGGCAGGCTGAATTTTATCACTTTTCTTTCAGTTTCATCACCCACTCTATTAGTGACCGTTTGATCTAGTTCGTCCGTCTTCGAAGGAAGACCCGCTGGAAACCTACTTTCAACTCCGTCGACGGTGGCCGCCGGGGGCCTCTCCACCATGATTGGCTATCTCTGGACTTCTTCGTCTTTTTCTTTGTTTTCTTGGAAGCTACTATGGTCTCGGTTTTCTTCTTGTCTTTCCTTCCTCCATCTTTCTTTTTCCGATCTTCTAAGGTCGAAAGAATTGATTTCTCTCCTATTATTGAGCGAGTAAGGAGTTTCCATATCTTCAACCTCTTCTCTCTCTCTTTGGTTTCTGAAACCGCCCCTATGAGATCTTCTCCATCTACCTCTGCCCCTGCTTCTGAACCCACTGGTGTTATCCTTGTAATCGGACTTCCAGGATTTGTAAACACCCTTACTGCCTTTAGTTTCACGAAGCTCTACTCCGAATAGATTTTCTTTGCTGGCTTCGGCTCCTATCTCGCTGCATTCCATTTTAACATGTCCAAGTTTTCCACAATAATAGCAAAAATCTGGCAGCTTCTCGTAAGTAATGGGGATCCACGTTTTCTCAGCCATTGACCCTGTTTTAACGTAAGTTCCCTTTTTCAAAGGTTCCTCTACGTTAATTTTGATCTTGACCCGAAGAGTTTCTCCTTCCATCTTCCCATAATCATCAAATTCCGCTATATCGAAGTTGCCTATGACGTTCCCTAGAGCCTCCGCATATTTCCTGCAAAAGCAAACACGAGGAAGCTTGTGAAAATGAATCCAAAACGAGACAAATTTGAAACTTAAGTCTTCTACACTTCTACTCCCTCTTGGCTCTTCGAAGATTATGATGGCATCGTCATACGACCAAGGACCACCTTTGGTGACTCTAGCTTTGTCCCTGAGTCTTTTAAATTTGCACAGGTAAATATTGTCTCCAGCTCTCTCTATTTTGATGAATCCCTCTATTCCCCATATTCTTTGCATCATGGAGGAGAATACTTCGGGATTGATATATTTTGAGGTTAAAATCTTGCACGCAATCGCATTTTTAAAATCTTTGTCTGTGTCATCGATGTCATCGTCTTCCACCTCGACCAATCTATTCTCCTCAGCTATCTTTAGCTTCTCCATGTGTTTAAAAATCTCATCTTCTTCCTTTGATCTTTTCTGTTCAGTTTCAGTTTCTTCCTTCCCTACTATTTTTTCCTCGCTAGTTTCGTGCAGATTGCTTTGAGTGTCCATCTCTTCAACTGACTGGATTACGCTTTCTCCTCTGCTAGTAATGAGGTTGTCCTTCTCCTGCATACGAACTTCGTCGATGCCCGCATAGCAAACCTTGACGTTGCTTCTTTTTTCCATAGCCATTTCCTCTCCTGCTAGAGAGAAAAAACGGCTCGGACAATGCCGTTTTGGGTTTTGAATGCATCCACACCCTAAACAATAAAAGAAAAGGCAAAGAAGGGTACATAGCTATGAAAATCGACATGAGCAAAGCGTACGATAGGGTGGAATGGAGTTTCATTCGTGAGATGATGGGTAAATTGGGGTTTGACAAGGAATGGACTAACAAAGTCATGGCTTGCATTGAATCGGTTTCGTATGCGGTCCTTATCAACGGTGTTCCCCAAGAAAGATTTACTCCTAAGAGAGGGCTTAGATAGGGAGACCCTCTCTCTCCTTATATTTTCCTCTTATGCGCTGAAGGGCTTACCTCCCTTCTTAATAGGGAGGAAGAGCTAGGCCATTTTAAAGGTTTAAGGATTAATAATCATTGCCCCTCTCTTTCCCATTTGTTTTTTTGCAGATGACAGTTTGATCTTTTGCAGGGCAACTGACAAAGATTGTGAGACCATAAAAAGAATCCTCAAAACCTATGAGGAAGCAACGGGGCAAACCATAAATCAGAACAAATCTAGCTTCATGACCAGCAAGAATGTCAAGGTTGAGAGGGTGAGATCTATCAAGCAAATTCTTGGCATGGAGGTTACTAAAGAGCTGGGTTATTATTTAGGCTTGCCTTCTCAAAATGGGAGAAATAAAAATGTTGTTTTTAGGAAGCTTAAGGACAGAATTTGGAGTACTTTGCGAAGCTGGAAGGAAAATCTGTTTTCAGCAGGAGGCAAAGAAATTCTCATCAAGTCTATAGCGTAGGCCATTCCCACGTATACGACGAGTTGTTTTAAACTTTCGAACTCTATCTGCGAGGATATTAACAAAGCTTGTGCCAACTTCTGGTGGGGTTCGTCGAAAGATAAAAGGAAATCTCACTGGTTGCGATGGTCCAAGATGTGTATCAGTAAAGATAGGAGAGGCCTGGGCTTCAGAGATTTAAAACTCTTTAACCAGGCCATGTTGGCAAAGATGAGCTGGAGAATCCTAAAAAACCCAGACTCTTTGCTTACTCGAGTCCTTAAGGGGAGGTACTTCAAGGAAGGATCCTTTCTTGAGGCCCCTTTAGGTTCCTGATGTGCAAATTGCTTACCGCAAGTGTACGGGTCAAGTTATAATATAGTGAATGTGAAATTCGAATGTCGTCCTCTGGATTGGGTTTCTAATCAATTTTAATTACCGGAAATACTCTTGACCAATTTTATTTAGGGATCCGAATGAAGTGAGAATGAAATTAAATCAAACACAAAACAATGCAAAAAGTGACAATCCAATGGAAACAATGGTCTTAGAGATGTGATTTCACCAATTGGGATTATGGATTAATAAATGGATTAACAACATGCTATAATTCATAAATCTTGGGAACCGAAAATCACACATATCTCTCCCGAGCATACATGATTCTCCCACATGCAATTGAACCCGATATCCCTATCTAAATTCAATAAACATGCAAGGCATTAAGGACCCGATTTCTAGCTAAATCCTAGTTATGCATAATGATTTCTAAGCTAAATCCTCTCTCCCGAGTTAGATTCAAGCACAAACATCAATCAATTTATGGCCGATAAATTGAAAGCATTAAGAATACAATTATGCATAAATGAAATCCATAGCAAAATCCCTACAATCAATCCAAAAGTGCCCAACGGCTACATCAATCCCTAAGAGTAAAGACCTAGCTACTCATACAACGCGTTACAATAATAGCTACGATCTAAAACAGCCATAAACACTAACTAAAGTAAGGGAAAGAAGAATTAAACACTATGTAGGCCGAGACCGCACGTCCCCGTCACGATCCCCACGAACAATGGCTTGATTTCCACTTTGCTCCCACTTGTTCAACTCCAAAAACACTGTTTTCTCTCTGTTTTACGGCTCCAAGGTGTCCAAAAAAAGTCCCACAATCCGCCCTAATCGCAAACTATAAATAGGGTGAAATTTAGTCGTAGCGTCGCGACGCTATAGGGGTAGCGTCGCGACACTATCGCCCTGCCGCGCATTCTGTATAAGGGAAATCCAAGAGCGTCGAGACGCTAGAGTCACAGCGTCTCGACGCTGTGACCTGTTGCCGCCTGATTCAGAAAAGGAAAGGCAGCGTCGAGACGCTCCAAGAGCAGCGTCCCGACTCTAATCTGCGGATGACTCTCTTTTGACTTCTTCTAACTTGAATCTTTTTCGCTCTTTAGCCAATTTTCATGTCCCGAACACATATTTAGCTCCAATTTCTCGATTTAACTCCGAAACATGATTCCTACAAATATAACATGAAAATGCATAATTTTGGCCATATAATCATAAAAGACTAGCTAAATTAATTAGGGAAAACTAGCTAGCTATGCTCGCTATCAGCTCCAACCCCTCGCTTACTTGGAGAAGCATTGTTTGGGGTCGAGGGCTGTTCCAAAAAGGTTATAGATGGAAAATTGGTAATGGTAAGCACATTAGGATTGATAAAGACCCTTGGATAGCTAGGAAAGGCCCGAGAGTTCCTTTTTGGATCGACGAGACTCTAAAAGGACAGTATGTTTCCTCCGTTGCTATTGACGAGATTATTTGGAACTACGAGGATAAAGGCACCTTCTCTGTCAAAATGCCTACCACTTGGCCACTTCTATCCAAATCAGTGAGCAAGCTTCGTCCTCAAGCAAGAAAGATCCGATTCCGTTGTGGAAAAGCTTTTGGAAGATCAAATCTATTCCTAAAGCCAAACTATGTGCCTGGAGAATCATCCACGATTCCATTCCAACTTCTTCCAATATCAGGAAAAAAAGGATTGATGCTAACCCTTTGGGTTATTTTTGCAGGAAATTCGAGGAATCAACCACCCACTCTATTTGGAGCTGTAAGTTTGCTAAGAAAATCTGGAAACATTTCATTCCTCTGATGAATGTGCTTTTCGGATTGAACAATGATGCTTGGAAGCCTATCGACTATTGGGTTTGGATGATCGAGAATCTTATAGAGAAGGAGCTAGAAGCTGCTATCCTAATTATGTGGGAGATATGGAATCACAGGAATAATCTCTTGCACAACACAGCCAGTCCAAGCCAAAATTCCATTATCAGAGCAGTGGATTCTAAAATTTCAGAGGGAGATGATTACCTCAATTCCGTCTCTGCTATGGGTCTACCAAGATTGAAGACCCAGCTGAGTCAAGCCCCTCGGATTCCTCCGCATCCCGATTCGTGGAGGCTCAACGTTGACGCCTCCCGTAACGATCATAATAGCATTGGTGGAGTGGGTTGGATCTGGCGTGACTCCTCAGGTTCTTCCATCTGCGAGGGGTTCACAAGAATTAAGGGTAGATGGTCTATCAAGATGCTGGAGATGAAAGCGATTCTCGAAGGGTTGCATAGCTTACCAACCATTCGGGCTTCACGCGCTAACCTGGATATTCCGCCAATAGTGGTGATGTATGACGCCATTGGCGTCATCAATCTGCTGAACAAATCTGAAGCAGACCTTTCAGAAATCTCCTTTTTGGTTGCCGAGATCGATCGTCTGGTTGCTGAGGTCGAGAGAATCTCTTTCGTCCATTGCCCGCGCTCGCTGAATGTTGAAGCTCACAATCTCGCGCGCCTAGCTGCTTTCAGTTTTTTGGAGGGCTTTAGATGTCTTTTGGATACTTCTTCCAATTCGGAAGGAGGTTTAGTTTTGTTGGGCCGGTTTGGGCCAGAATTTTTCTCCCCCAGTTTTATCGGGGCTGTTGTTTAGTTCGCTTTCTTTTTAATGCATATTCCTTTTCAAAAAAAAAAAAAAAAAAAAAGAACGTTAGGGTATGTATGGATCGTGGACCATTGAGTATGAACGGATGGCCCAAATCTCAAAGTTTTTTTTTTTTTTTTTTTAGTTCTCCAAAATCTCACATCTTTCTTATTTAATTTTTTTTAAACATTATTTTTTTTTTTATTTTTTAAAGTTGTTTTCGTTTGATTATGATTTATGAACTGAACTCATTTCTTTTTTTGAAAGCCATTTTGTTGCACCGACATAATTTACCTCCATGATTCTATCTTTTATATTTGCAATATTATTATACACAAAATAAGTTTTAAGAAACATTGGTTATTGATCAAAACACTATTTTTATTACAAACAAAAATAGAACGCTAAAATATTTAGTAGAAATTTCACTACATAACACAAATTTAATGTATATTTTTTTAAAAAAACATAACTTTTATTTTTTTTTCAAATATAGTATAAATTTAACTTCTCCTATTGTATTTTATATTATATTTGAGCGAATTGGATTTTGATTATACTATTTTTGTAAAATTTTAAACATCTTGCTATATTATTTTAAACATGGGTTAACACGAGTTAATAACCTTACAAGCTATATAGTACAATATGCACACTTTTATATTTCAAAGATCCCTTCTCTTTATCCCCTATAATTAATTTAATCAAATCAAAGATTTATATTATCCTCTTTCAAATTTTTATTTTGAAATAATTATTCTCTTCAAATTAAAACATATAAAGATACACAAATTCGAATCGATAAAAATTCATTGGATTAACTCATCTCTATTATTTAAGGTTTGAGTCCATCACCATCCATTGAAATTTAAAAAAAAAAATGAAAAATACTTCAATTATTCTTACAAATTATAGAAAAACAAACATTATCGTCGTTTTAGAAACACTTCCTATTATATTTTAGCTTATTAGTTAATCAAGAGAAGACATAATATTTTAACTGAAGATGAATTTCATTTTGTAAGTTGGAGGGTAGAAATTATTTAATGTGAAATTCCAAGAAAGTGTCCAAATTAAAGAGCAAAAATGCACATTGAACATGAGGAATATTATTATAGCACAAAGTGTGTGTGTTTGGTAGGAGAAAATGAGAGAATTTTAAGGGAGGAGAGAGAAGCATGTGGTTTGTGACAATAATAACAGATGACGATCACGATTTGAGCCGTACAAGTTATATATTTTTCAGGTCCAAAAATAATGCTCTATTTTTATTTTTATTTATTTATTTATTTTTGAGAAAATGCACTATTTTTCTTCTTCTTCTTATAATAATTCACACATATATTTCATGAAAATGATGCAAAACCCACCACGTGATTTATAATGTTTTTACTCCAAAAATTCCACTCCTACGGATGACTCCAACCCATAGCTACCACGTATCCTTTATTTTCTTTTATCAATTTTAAGTATCAAAATAGTCTTTTTTTTTTTTTAGTGTATTGGTTAAAATAAATATTTTAAAAGTTTAATAACCAAAAATAAAATTCAAATGACATTTTTCTTTCTATCTTCTCCTTAAATCATGTTTGATTTATGAATTTTGACACTTTTCAATTCTCATGTTTTGAAAAGTTTGATTATAGGTTCTTCGACTTCTATAGTCATATAACCTGACACTATTAGCGAGAAGCAATGCCTCTTACAAATTAGGATCGCCCTTGACTTACAACAACAAAATTTCCGACTAGTACAATTTTAATCCCAAGAGATTGAGATTAGAGAATGACACTGTAGATTATATTGATGATCAAAGATTTAAGATAAGAAAGTTAGTCCGTTACCAAGGAAGATCCATATACTCAACTAGTGGAAACTAAAATTAAAGTATGGACTAAATTATTACTTTGGTGGAAGTTCAAGAACCAAATGTGATATTTAACCTATTTCTTTTCTCTTTTCTCTTTTTTCTTCCACTCACACATACACACTCATAATTTTACTAAGCATGAATTTTTGAAGTTCTAGTTCACCTAACATGTATTTGGATGGTGTGAAAGAATATGTGCTTCAAATATAGGTTTAAGATTATTGTAAAAAGTAATATGTAATACAAAATGTGGGGTTTTTTTTTTTTTTTCTTTCATATAAAGCATGAATTTATGCAACTTAAGTGGATGTAGGATCAACAAATTCAATATCAAATATGAATGGGTATATTTTCCTAACAAAATGCGTAAAAAAATTGAATAATTTTCTCATAAAATCATGTTTGGTTCTCGTAGTAAGGGTTTTTTTTTTTTTTTTTTTTTTGCTTTATTTATTTTCTTTCTCTTCCATTTAACAGGAAACATGTATGCAACTACGCAAATACTTAGCTATAGAATTACATTTTAAGTCACATACATCAAAATTTACGTCAAATTTATTTACAACGGTTTAGACCTTATATTTTCAAATTATTTATAACAATTTAGTCACTAAACTTTAGCATGTAATAATGCAATCCTTGTACTTTGAATTTGTAACAATTTAGTTCCTACGATGAAAAATATTGGTAAAATTTAATGGAAGTTCCTACATATGTAGATCGATAATTTGATTAGAGACCAATTGTCTTCCTAAACTACAAAAACTTAATCGCTATATATTATAAAAGTTAATACTTAATTTTGATAGAATTTTTACGGTAGGGATTAATTAAATTGTCACAAATTTGAAAGTATATGGACTTAAATTGTTACATATTAAAGTTTATGAACTAAATTATTACAAATTTGAAAGTACAAAGACTGAATTGTTACAAATTTGGAAGTACAAGATTAAATTGGTATAATTTAAAGTTCAAAGACTAAATTGTTCCTTTGGTCATGAATTAAAAATGTAATTTCTTAACCCCCCCTCCCAAGAAAAAAAAGAAAAAAAAAAACTATGCATCAAACATTCTCTTGAGAATAAAGGTATTCTAAGCCACACAAAATATTATATCGAGCGAGCATGTAAGGGATTACCGGACACCCACATATCTCCACAATGGTATGATATTGTCCACTTTGGGCATAACCCTCATGGATTTGCTTTTGGGTCACCCCAAAAGGCCTCGTACCAATGGAGATACTTGTCCTCCCTTGTATACCCATGATCATCCCCTTATCTAGCCAATGTGGGACTTTGGGCGCACTCCCAACAGAGCAAGCATTTTTTTTTTAAAGGAAAGAGCAAGCAATTTATTTGACTTGAAAGAAGAAAAATCATGAGAAACTATAGTTTTAAATTTACAAATTTTTGAAACTGAAAAGAATAATGATACCGAACTTTTTCTATATGTTAACTACTTTTAATTTTATAAAATATATAGCAAAAATTACTTAATAAGATTCAAACATTTGTTCCCATACCATTCTTGAATACTTCCTACATCGCAAACAATGAACGGAGGTAGTATGAAAAACAATCAATAGATGTAAACTTGAATTAAATATTGAAAATAAGTCCCTTGGTTCAAAGCACTGATACCCGCCACATGTCACCTCCTCAATAATTTACGGAGGGATATTCCATTAGTATATTTCATAATTCAGTATTTTAAAATATATAAAAAATTAATCTCGTTTTACTTTAATATTTAACAAAATCGAGGATTAATCTATAATAAATCAGGAAGTCAACCATCATAACAGCCCCTTAAAAAAATTATTTGACCTATAATTAATTGAGAGAAAGAGAGAGAAAGAAGTGTGAACAAGAGTGTCCGCAACCTAGGAGGATTAATGAACTTAATTAAGAGAGTAAGTAAGCTATATAATTCATTTAATTTAATCGCTGTGTAATTTAAGTTACTAGTACAAACGAAGATACGCCACGTAACCCGTTTGATCACGTGCATTGCAACAAGCCTTATTACGCTTGCATGTAATTTATTAATTTATTAATTAATTTAATAATGTATATTCCTCATATTTCTCCTAAAATCCACGACTGGAAGCACACTGTATCACTCCCATTCGTGCCGACCATCTTCCTCTGCAAATTACCATTCTATCCTTGTCTTAAATGTCTGGATGGACAAATAAATATTTTTTTAATTGATTTCCTAATCATTATAAAATAAAAAATTATTAGTAAGCAAGTATATTCTAAAATAAATTTAGATAATAAACATAGTCTAAATATATAATTGATCACGATTAAATAACACCATAAATGTAACTGGGACTTAACCTAGAAATTTCGTGGAAGCATGGAAATAATAATTTTTTTTTTTTTTTGGGAATTTTAGTAATCAATGTAACTACTTGTTGGAATTTTAAATAAAATGCGAAAGCATAATAGAATAGAAATACCGTTGAGTATTTGCTTATGAACTCATTTAATGATCCGTGACTTATATTGATATATTGTCCAATCAAAATTTATTTTCAAATAGTTAAGTTGTCTTTTACATGATGATATAATAATACATAATTAAGACACCAAAAATTAGTTGTATTAATTGGGATTGATGCAACCAATTTTTTTTTGGTAAATCAAACAAGAACCAAGACTAATTATAGTTTGTTCCCTAATTATCAACTTGAAATATTAATTAGAAGCATACTTTATAAAATTTAGAAAACATTTTTAAATTGCATCGTTTGAATTAAATTACACTTGCATAGCCATCGAGTTTCATCTTCAAAAGTTTCTATAAAAAACATTAAGATACAGCTTAAAAGTCGAGAATAACGACTACAAATTTGAATTATTCTTTCAATAATTAATTCACGTGATTATTTAATCTGCCAACTAACTAATTTTTTTTTGCCCCAACTTAAGTCCATTCTTAGGAAAAACAAAAGAAAATAATTAAAGAATCATAGGAAGGAAGGCGATTTGAAAACTAGGAGTTTAGATTTAGAGGGCTAAGGATATAAGAGTCATTTAGTAGACAAAATTTCAATGACTAGCAAGTGAGGTTTGACTAATCAACGTCAATCACTTTCAATAATGTACTGTATCGAATGAAAAGAAGCCACGTGGGTCCTTAATGCCACGACCATTCCGCCTGTCATACAGCTCTAATCTCATGAACTTCACAACACATACTCTCCGTATCTTGCTACTCGAAAAATTATTAAAGAAAATGTTAAATTATAATTTTAGTTCATCAACTTTTAAATTTATCTATTTGGTTTCTAATCTTTCAAAATTACAAATTTAGTCTTTTAATTTTTTAAAATTCACGATTTATTAAATATAAATTGATATTTTAGAGTTTCATTAGACATAAAATTCAAATTTATATTTAATAGATTGATTAATTTAAAAAAAAATTAAATTTGTCAATTCAAATTTATATTTAATAGATTAATTAATTTTTAAAAATTTCAAATTTATCAAAGACTTGTTAGACACAAAATTAAAAGTTTAGATACATATTAGATACTATTAAAATAAACACAAATCTCAAAGTTTATTGAGTAAACTTATAGTTTAACCTACACAAAATTAATCTATATTTGAAGTTGGAGGATTCAAACCTTTAATCTTTTTTTTGTTGGATACATCGATTTTTGTTTAATAATGATTAAAAATACAAATTTACAAATTTGTATGAAGCAAAAAAAATTATTGAATGTGATTGTTTTTTTTTTAATAACAATTGAAAATGTATTAAAACATATGTATGTCGTTAGTAACCGAGGCACATTCTAAGTATTTTACACTCACACATCTATATAGAATTGTAAGTCACATCATGATAGCATCTTTTAATTTCTAGGATCCATAAATTATTCAATACTTGATTGCATAATGATATATATGGATCATGTTAAAAAAAAAAAAAAAGAAAACAATACATGGGACTCTCACAAAATTTATTTTAGCTTTCTTAATTGTCAACATTTTAACGGTGGTACTAGAGAGATCTCTACGTATCAGTATGCAACCAAATATTTTTCGAAATATAATATCGGGATCTTATTTAATAATTTATTTTCTTTCCATACACACGCTCACACCCTTCCTTGGTCCTAACGACTCTCCAACCGCCCACGTTTCTCTTCACACCCACCTTCACTCTACATAATTTCCTTCTTCTCCCCCATCTCCACATCCCCTTTCTCTCTCTCTATCTCTCTCCGTTCCGTTTCTCACAATGTTCTCTGCAGCAATGTCCGATCACCACCACCAAATCCCCCACGCGCCGCCGCTCCTCCCTCAACCGCCGCCGCCATTCGCCACTCATCTCGAACGTAAATGGAAGCCCCATCTCGAAACAGCCCCCAATTGCCCCCGCTGCGCCTCCGCCAACACCAAATTCTGTTACTACAACAACTACAGCCTCTCCCAGCCCCGATACTTCTGTAAATCCTGCCGCCGCTACTGGACCAAAGGCGGCTCCCTCCGCAACGTCCCCGTCGGCGGTGGCTGCCGCAAGAGCCGCCGGGCCAAGTCCTCGAGATCCTCCGCCGTCTCACGTCCCACAAAATCCGACGACGTTTCAACCCAAATCACCGAATCCTCCTCCAATGGACCCGACATCGACCTCGCCGCAGTTTTCGCCCGATTTTTGAACACCCCGGCGAGTACCGAGCCCCACGCGTTGACCAGCTCGCCGGAATCGGCCGACCCGTTGGACAATCTAACGGCGGAGAATTCCGAGATCTTCTTCGAAGGGCTCTCCGATTTCCTCCTCGACGACGAAAATCAAACCCAGGATCAAAAACAGGGGATTACAGAGGATTATGAGAATTTTCCATTTGGGTTGCAGACAGAAGTGGGCGTCGTTGATGAACTATGGCCGTCACAACAGATTCAGATTCAACAACTTCAAGAATTGGACTCTTTTTCTTGCAATTACAATGCGAATCACTTGCGGGTCTCCGATCAGTTCTGTCAAGTCGGGGATAATTGGGTAAATAATGTCGAATATTTCTGAGATATCATTACATTATATACATTTTTCATTTTCTCTTCTGTGAAAAAAAGAAAGATATATATATATATATATAAGTATATATACTAAGAAATTTATATCCATGGTAGATAGTACATGGGATTCGATACTGTTACATTGAACTGTTAAAATAAATAAAAACATAGCGTACTTGGAGCTATTGGTGATCATGGCAATGGTTGATCAAAATTCGAATTTTCGTTGATTTTTATTTGTGTATTATTTAGTTGAATAATGGTTTACTTGGGGTTAGGGAAGAGTCAAAAGTGTATATTCTGAGATTGTAACCCTGCAACTATAAAAGGGGAAAGAAAGTCAAAGTTTGAATTGCCAAGAAATCTGAGAAGTGAAAAGGATCTTTTATTTTAACACACAGCTTAGCGTAGACGAAGAGTGAGGAAAAAGAAAGATAAACATTTATATTTTATATTATATATATATAAATTCCTTTGTGAGATTTAAGTTTAATCACTACCTAATTTATACTCATTTCGATTTGATTTTTTATGGCTTGTCTACATCAATCGCACTAAGAATTAGCGGACATTTATTATAACGCATATGTGACGAAGTTTAAATATAATTAGTTTAATGTAGGAGTAATTGCACTAATTTAATCCATTCATCATTTTTTCTTATTTAATTCGATTCTAACTCTTATTATAAGTTGGTCTTATTTAATCAACTAATTTTTCACCCTTACAAATGCTTTTAATGTAGTGAATGAACATTAGCTTATCGTCTCTTTCTATGCCAAATCTAAAGAAAAAGTGTTATATAAAAAAATTATTAATATCTAATAATGACATGGATTGCTTCAGAAGATTTAACCAACTCGTAAGAATTAGATTGAAACTCTTAAAATGATAGAGATAAAAATAAAAAAGAAACACAAACTATAATAACTAGAAACAATAGCAAAACTTAGCGTTGTTTCCCTTATTGATGCATTATATTTTTTTACTAAAAGGTCATTATTAATAATTTTGTTTTTTTTTAATTTAATAATATTGATTTACGTTTCACTTGGATGAGAATTGGAATGATGTTATGTATGTAGTATTTTTTTTAAAAAAATATGCTTTTAAATATTCTTAGGAGTTTCTTTCAACTAAATATTACGAAAGTTTTGATGATTCATATTATTAATTGATTAAAATTAAGCATGTTTCATTGTTTCGAAAATTGTCGACGTCAACCAATCTACAACTTCACTGAGTTGAAGCTTTTAATAGTTATGAATATTATTAGAAAAATTGTAAAAGAAAAGAAAAAAAAATCTCATGATCCGACATGATAGTAAGGATGGCAACGGAGTGAGGCGGGATCGGAGATGCATTCCTTATCCCCGTCCCTGTCCCATTCCTCGTTTTAGAGAATCGGGGTCGGAGTCGGGGAATCCCCGTTTGGGGATCGGGTCCCCGCGGGGAAAAATCCCCGTTTTTCTATTTTTTTAAAAAATTATTTTTTAACAAAAATTAATTAAAAAATAATAAATATATTAAAATTATATATATTTTATATTAAAGTTAGTATTGTATTTATTTTTTATTTAAATAATTATTTTTTAAAATATTAAACACTTTTTATTATAAATTTAAACACCTAAATTAAATAAATAAAAAAAGAAATATATAAACTAAACAATACAACCACCCAAAACTTAAGAATTAAAAAAAAAATTGTAAAAGGTTAATAGAATATAATATAACATAAGAGTAATATTATTATTGTAAATAATTATAATATATATAATATATATTTTTTAAAAAATAAATAAAAAATTTATTCGGGAAGGATTCGGGGTCGGGGACGGGACGGGATACTATCCCCGTCTCTGACCGGAAAAGGATCCCCGTGACCCATATTCGATCAAGCCAGAGATTTTCCATGGGGACCCGACTCGTGGGTATATTTGCCATTCCTAGATGATAGAATTATTTTACGAGATTTAAAAAATCATAAAACGACAAGATGCACAAATTATACGACCAGTAATTTAACCCCTCTAAAATTTTAGGGGCATAAGTGACAAATTACAGGAAATTACTTTTTGGTATTGGCTTTCATAGATCTTGTAACGTATATATGTATATGTATGTATGTATATGTATTGCCAACATGAGTATAACTCAACTGACATAAAACTTTACTAATGTCCAGAAGGTCTGTGGTTTCGGATCCCCCACCTCCCACATGTTGTCAAAAAATTAAAATGTATGTATATGTATTATCACCTTTGAAGCCGGATAATTTTAGATAGGTTTGATTTATGGTGAATATATAATATTTAATGTTGACAACATATTAGAACTTCTTAAAAAAAAAGAAAAGAAAAAGAAAAAACCTTTTGCTATGGGTACTGCAAGTAGAAATTTATAGACATACCATTTATTTTTTAAAACATTACATCGTAAATAAGGAGGATATTCAAATATGAAAAACTAAGACGAATATGAGAAATTAGAGTCTCGTTTGACAACTATTTGGTTTATTGAGGGTAGGAGTTTTCAAAATATTTAAGTTAAATTAATTTTAGAATTTCATAATTTAAAAAAAAATTAAATATATATTTGGAGGAGCCTGATTTGGGGGAGGGAACTTTTGGGGAAGGGTATTCGTTGGAGGATTGGGAATGGGGAGAAAGTCAGTGTATATGGATCTAACTGGATCCCAGATGATACCTGCTTTAAGGTACGGTCCCCGGTTACGTTGGATCTTGATACTCGAGTGGCAGATCTTCTTACTGTCTCTGGTCAGTGGAACGAGGAACTCCTTCAGCATCACTTTAGCCCTCGCGAGGTACGCTCTATCCTTACTATTCCATTGCGGCATATATCGTCTGAGGATAAAGTCATATAGCATTTTGAGAAGTGTGGGATCTATTCAGTTAAAAGTGGGTACCGGCTTGGCCAGGTGGCTTTGCTTGCTCAAATCCCATCTTCGTCTTCGAGTGAGGCGTTGTCCAGTTGGTGGAAGGGGTGTTGGAAAATGGGGATCCCGAACAAAATTAAGATTTTCTTTTGGAGGCTTTGCTTGGAGCGACTTCCTACTGTTGACAATTTGAGTGTCAGGGGCATTGATGTTCTGAATGTGTGTGCATTGTGGTTGGCATGGGGAATCATGCATGCATTTGTTTTGGCAGTGCAAATTTTTCTGTGATTCATTGGTGGGATCTGAGTAGAAGGTTTTGCTGCAGAGTGTCCGAGCGAATTCTATGCTTAATCTGCTAAGGGATGTGAAGGACAGGGTCGACTGGGCTAAGTTCGAAGAGTTTGTTGTGGTGCTGTGGGCCGTGTGGTGTTGTCAAAACCAACAAAAGTTTAGAGGGCGGGTTCCTTCGACAGGCCTTGTGGATTGGGCGGTGAACTATCTTACTGTGTTTCGTGGGGCCTCTCAGTTCTATTATGAGGGGATTAGAGGAGTGCCTCGGAGTGTAGTAAAATGGCTCCCGCCAGAGGATGGATGGTATAAGGTGAATGTGGATGCTGCTTTTTGTGGGAACCTGTCTCGGGCAGGTGCTAGAGTTGTTGTTCGGGATGAGGTTGGGCGAGTCATGTTGTCAGCTGCTGTTAGCCATGATCATGTGGGGAATTCAGATTTGGCAGAGGGTCTGGCGATGGTGGACGGGATGAGGCTTATGGTGGAGATGGGTTTAGCTCCGGTAATCCTTGAGACTGACTCTATGCTGGTTTTTTCGCTGCTGCAAGAGCCTGCGATGGTGGATCTGTCGGAGTTCGGTGTGCTGGTTTCTGAGGCTCGAAAGGAGGTGCCTGCGCATATTCAGCTCGGGTTCAGCTTTACAAGAAGGGAAGGAAATCGTGTCGCCCATGAGTTAGCCCGTTTTGCTTTGAGGGAGAGGGGTTGTGAGTATTGGATGGAATTAGTTCCTGCGTGTGCCTATCTTCCAGCTGAGGAGGATATTTTATCCCTATAACTGTTTTCTTCCTGTGTGCTATTGTCAGGTAGGTGGCGGTCGAGCCAGTGAAGATCGAGAATGGAAAGCGGACCAGAGAACCATGTAAACTGGAAGGGTGGTCAGGCTAAGAGGCGGTAGTCACTACCCATTACCAGCGTGCAGATATCAGGAGAGGTCTTCTGTTCCCCTTACTCTTGAGCCTATGTTGTGTATGTTTAGTGTACTTTTGTGGGCTGTGTATGTTTGGGTTTAAAGGGTGGGCACTTCCATGGTTAGTGGATCCTAGGTTGATGCTTGATGCACCTGAGCATCAGTCCCATATGTTTTTGCATGTGTAGGTTACTTTGTGGTCTGTGTATGCTTTATATCTTAGTGGATCCTAGGTTGAGGCTGGATGCACCTGAGCATCAGTCTACACTTATATATGTTTTTCGTTAGTGTGTTGCCTGTTACGATTGGTTGGAGGCCATGCATCTGAGCAGTGGACCTTTTGTTGGGGCAATGTTGTAAATCTTTATGCTTTAATGGCTGAGATGAGGTGTTGGGATGTTTAAGCATGTTAAGGCCCTTATGTGCTAGTATGTTTTCTTTTGCTTGTGTTAAAATGAGACGTGTGCTGCTAATTTTGAGGTTTTCTTGCATGTGTGAGCACAGGGTCTCCCTTAGTTGTCTTGAATGGCTAGGGCGGTTTTATGAGTTCCATAAGTCTGTTGTCACCTCGATAGGATCAAGGTCTCTGTGTGGTAATAATTCTTGCAAATTAGTATGTGAGGCTTGCTTAGGGAAAGAAAAGAATATATGTCTGCCAAAAGAGTGGGAGTGGTTTATAAGTGAGTGAGGTTTTAAAGGTAAAAAGAGCTACCTTCAGTGTGGTCAGTTAGGCCACCCAAGGGTTGATCTTGGGTATGAGTCCCTGCATTGTTGTGTGAAAGCTAGTACCCTGCAAATAAAATCCAAAATAAAAAAAAATAATAAATAAGGAACTTGGCCTGGCCCCTGGGTTAGCATTCTTTTTTGCTGGTTTGTTTTCATGTGGGGCCTTTGTTTTCCAGTGTAGGGGGAAGATGGGTGGAGGGTCTTATAAATTAGTTATGGGCTAGTAGGGGCTGCTTAGGTGAGGCTGTACACACACGCATGCGAGTTTTCTTGGGAAGTTTGATCTGTCTTATTTTGGTTAGCTTGCAATAGCTTCTCACAGGTAAAGGGCTTAGCATATGTAGCTCTTGGCTTTGAGCATGATAAATGTCAACATGTGAATCTCGACCAGTCATACTATAGAGCGGTAGACTTGGTCTTGGTGTAGGGGAGTTTTTGGGGGTTTGGATAGAGCTATTTTTGTTAATGTTTAGCTCCGCCCTAATTTTCTCTATTGGCTTATGTGCAAAGATGCTTTCTGATGGTAATATTGTTTGCAGGTCTAATTATTGAGATCAGGGCCCGCTTTAGTTGGATAGTCCGGAAATTTTAAATGGTTGGCTTGGTGTGAAAATGATTGAGGAGTTGGAAGCTAGCTGAGTTGCAGATAAAGTCATATGGCTGTCCTTTTAGATTGGGGCACGCGCTTTCGTGTGGGAAGAGTGCTGCACAATGGCTGGTGATTTTGGCCTAACTTTTTGAGTCTGCCCCTCCGTGTGTGGAGGGTGTGGGTTTATCTAATTTACCTTTGTATTGTTGCTCTCTGAGCGGTTCTCTTGGCATTATGATAGGTTGATGCGTTCTGATGCTAAAAAAAAAAATATACATTCATTTATTTTCTTTACTCCTCAACATATTTAAGTTATATCAGAATTTCATTTAAAAAAACAATTAAAATATATCTACAATTAAATATATATTATTCAATTTTTTTAAAAAGAAAAACCTAAACATAACTCATCATCATGTTATTATATTCTCATTGTTCTCTAAATTATAATAACTACGGTTCAACACACATGTTATAGATAATTATGGACCGATTCGAAAATCAAGGAACTGACCAAGCCACCACAACACAAACCTAGGAATACTGATCGAATCGCACCCCGAAAAAATAAAAGGCTGAAGGGATTGGGCTTATCCAATCCTTGGGCCTTGGCCAAGGGTCGAGGCTTATGGTTGACCTCAACCATGACTGAGGTTGACCCTCAAGCCCACAAGCGTGGGTCGAATCGTTTCTCCCGTGCACGTTTCTTGGATTTTTTGTCCATCTCGTTTCGACCTGATTCAGCTCGAATCGGTCTAGGAACGAAGAAAAACCCTAAAAACGAGAGAAAATATATAAACAATTCTTCAACCATGAAGAAATGATCCAAAACCCTACTTTCTGAAATTTTTCTTCTTCCTCTAGCTCTCTTACTTGCTCCATTTTCTTTCTCCTTGTTGACGGGGTGCAAGTTTACTTGTTTTGTAGGCCACGTTTTTTTTCCTCTCAAACAAATTTAACATTGTTGCACATGAAGGTCAGGTGAGTTCTCTAGTTCAGATCTTGGCATATGCATCAACAACACACATATATAATATTTTTTCAACAAACGTAAGGTTTGAAGATTCGAACTTCCGACCTCATGGGAAGAAACTAATGATGTATCTACTGATATGGTAGTTATTTGTAATTTGTTATTTACTTGTTATAAGTCAGTTTGTATCTGTTACTGACTTGTTGATATTTCTCCTCTGTAAGTATATATATATCTTATCTCAGCCCTCAGAATAAATTGAGGAGATTTTGTTATTTGTTGAGATTTGTTATGGTATCAGAGCTTTTGTTGACTAGCGTCTGAGATCTCCACGCGTCTGCTTCTCATCCACGCGTCTGCTTTTCGTTTTTTTTTTCTTTTCGATCATTCTTCTCTCTCTGCGAATGACGACTACCAACGAACAAGCCCTAGTTCCTAACTCAAGTTCGAATTTGAATCCCTCAGTCTCTCTTCTCAACAATATTTGTAATCTGGTCTCTGTTCGTTTGGATTCCACAAATTATGTCTTGTGGCGTTTTCAAATCTCACCTCTCCTCAAATCACACAAATTATACAAGTATGTTGATGGTTCCATTGAAGTTCCTGAAGCGATTCTTCGTACTGAAGGCCAACCTCCAAAGGTAAATCCAGCCTATGAACAGTGGTATGAGAGAGATCAGGCACTCATCACTTTGATCAACGCAACTCTTACGCAAACAGCCCTTTCGTATGTCATCGGATGCAAGACGGCTAAAGAAGTTTGGGACAAGTTAGAGAAACACTTCTCTTCTTCAACGCGTACAAACATTGTTGGCCTGAAGACTGAATTACAAAGTGTTGTGAAGAAATCCGGTGAGTCTGTCGATCAGTATGTGCAACGTGTCAAGGATATTGTTAATCGTCTTGCCGCTGTCTCCGTGATTATTGATTCGGAGGATCTAATCATCTACACTGTTAACGGATTACCGTCTGCGTACAACATTTTCAAGACTTCACTGCGAACACGATCTGACAAATTGACATTTGATGAGTTACATGTACTTATGAAGACAGAAGAAAGTGCCATTGAAAAACAGTCCAAGATTGAGGAAAATAACTCTGCTGCTCATCTTGCCATGGCTGCTACTTTTGACTCTCAAGGAAGAGGTAATTGGCGAAGTCCTGGTCGCGGTCGAGGAAGATTTGACAATAATCGAGGCGGTGGCCGTGGTCGCGGTATTTTTTTTCCACCTACCTCTCATCAAGGCCAAGGTCAGTCTGTCCCTACCACTAATACTTCTAGTCAGTATTCGAGTCGTGTTCATTGTCAGATCTGCCACCGGTATGGACATAATGCCCTGGACTGCTACAACAGAATGAATTACTCTTATCAAGGCCGACATCCTCCGGCCAAACTTGCTGCCATGGCCGCTTCTGCATCTGGTTCTAATAACTCATCATCTGGCTCGTTTTCACAGGAACCTCACGTTTGGCTATCTGATACTGGCTGCAACGCACACTTAACCAACGATTTGGCTAATCTCAGCGTTTCTACTGCGTATAATGGTGAGGAGAACATCACGGTTGGAAATGGTCAGTCTCTTCCCATCTCACATTCTGGCTCTGGCTCTCTCTCTGTTTCTGATTCTTCATTCACTCTAACTAATCTTTTTCGTGTTCCAAATATTACAACCAATCTTCTTTCAGTCCATCAGTTTTGCATCGATAACAATTGTCGCTTCATATTTGACTCATCTTCGTTCACTATTCAGGACAAGGTATCGGGCAAGGTTCTGTTCCACGGCCCTAGTGTTAACGGCCTCTACCCCATCTCTGCCCAATTTGTTTCGCCTGCACAAGTAACGTTTACTGCTCAAGTTGGAACCAAGGTCTCTTCCTCTGTGTGGCATGACCGGTTAGGCCATCCCTGTTCCTCCATTCTTCGCATCGTTTTAAATTCCTCTTGTCTTGATGTTTCTAGCTCTCATGTTAATACTTGTACTTTCTGTCTGGATGGAAAGATGTCAAAATTACCTTTCCCTATGTCCTCCTCTGCTTCTACTGTACCCCTTGCACTTTTACATAGCGATGTATGGGGCCCTGCCCCTGATAAATCAATAAATGGTCATAGGTACTATGTTTCGTTTGTTGATGACTTTTCTCGCTATACTTGGGCTTATCCATTATGCTACAAATCTGATGTATTCTCTGCTTTCTCTAAATTCTTACCATTTGCTGAAAACGTACTAGCCTCCAAACTTAAAGTTTTTCGTAGTGATGGTGGGGGTGAGTTTATTGGCCATGATTTTCAAACCTTTCTTACCACAAAGGGTATTCTCCATCAAAAGTCTTGCCCTTATACACCGTCATATCATTGATATGGCTCGGTCTTTACTCTCCAAGTCTTCTGTCCCTTTAAAATTTTGGTATTTTGCTGTAGCCACTGCTGTTTTCCTCATCAATAGACTCTCATCACCTATTCTTCAAAATAAATCTCCCTTCGAAATCCTCTTCCACACTTCTCCTGACTATTCTTTCCTTCGGACCTTTGGTTGTGCTTGTTACCCATTGCTTCGACCCTATAATCATCATAAACTCCAACCTCGTACTGCACAGTGTGTTTTCCTCGGTTATCCACTGGGCTATAAAGGTTACTTGTGCTACAATATCTCCCTTGACAAGTTTTATATTTCACGACATGTTTTATTTGATGAGTCTGTATTCCCTTTTGCTTTACCCTCAAAACAGTGTTCTAATCCCAATAATGTCTCATGTTCTAACTCCTCTAGTCCTTGTTCTGATTCCTCCATTTCTGACCTCTCCTTTTCCTTACCTACTTCTGCTACACCTATTGTACCTGCCACACAATCACCTATTCTGTCCTCTATGCCATCCAGTGCCAGCCCATTACCTACTCCTAACCCATCACCTACTCCTTCATCTCCTAACCCGTCTCCCTCTTTACCTGTTGCTTCGGACCAACATCTTCCCCAAGAGACTGACCATTCTGCCGTGGTTGACTCTGCTCCTTTAACTACTCAGTCTGGTGTGCACAACTCTCATCCAATGCAAACTAGATCAAAGTCCGGTATTTCAAAGAAGAAGGTCTTTGTTGCTAACATTTCTCCCTTCTCTGTGGAGCCTACTTCCTTCACCCAAGCGTCTAAGCTGTCTCAATGGCAACTTGCTATGCAAGATGAGTATAATGCATTGGTAAAACAGGGCACATGGTCTCTCACTTCTTTGCCTCCCCACAAACGAGCTATTGGTTGTAAATGGGTCTATAGGATCAAACGCAATCCTGATGGGAGCATTGCTCGCTATAAGGCACGTCTTGTTGCCAAAGGCTTTCATCAGGAAGAGGGTATTGATTACTTTGAGACATTTAGCCCAGTTGTTAAGAAACCCACCGTTCGCATAGTGTTATCTTTGGCAGCAACCTTCGGGTGGACCCTTCGACAGTTAGATGTCAAAAACGCGTTTTTACATGGTGATTTAGAGGAAGAAGTCTATATGCAACAGCCTCAGGGCTTTGTTAGTAAAGAATTTCCTTCATTTGTGTGTAAACTTCACAAGTCACTTTATGGCTTGAAGCAAGCCCCTCGTGCCTGGTTTCACTGCTTCACCACACATCTTCTTACACATGGGTTTGTTGCTTCTCACGCTGACCCTTCCCTGTTTGTGCGTAACATTCAAGGATCTCTCACTTACTTACTTCTCTATGTTGATGACATAATTCTTACGGGAAATGATCCTACATTTGTTGACTCGCTTGTTTCTAGATTAAAGAATACCTTTGACATGACTGATTTGGGAGTTCTTACTTATTTTCTGGGCTTGGAAGTTAAATACCAAGATGCTGGAATAATGGTTTCTCAGAACAAATATGCTACTGATATTTTAAAGAAGTTTGGTATGGATGCTTCCAAACCGTGTTCCACTCCATGTTCTGCCTCTTCATTGGATGTTGAATCCCCTTTGTGTAATGTTGAAGATGCTAAAGCCTATAGAAGTATTCTTGGGGCTCTTCATTATCTTACTTTTACTCGCCCCGATATATCTTTTGCTGTCAGCCGTGTATCACAATATATGCACTCTCCTTCATATATTCAACTTGCTGCTGTTAAACGTGTTTTTCGTTATATTCGAGGAACTGTTTCTGCTGGTTTACAGTTTAAGAAGTGTACGTTTGATCTATTGGCCTTCTCGGATTCTGACTGGGCTGGCAGTCGTCTTGATAGACGTTCAACAACAGGGTTTGTTATATTCCTTGGTAGCAATCCAGTCTCTTGGATCTCAAAGAAGCAGTCTACTGTTTCAAGGAGCTCCACTGAAGCAGAGTACAGGGCTTTAGCCATTGCCACTGCTGAGTTGTCATGGATACGTCAGCTTTTAAAAGACTTATATGTCTATGTTTCTCGAGCTCCTGTTTTGCACTGTGATAATCAATCTGCTCTCCAATTAGCCAAGAATCCGGTGTTTCATGGTCGAACAAAGCATGTGGAAATTGATTTTCATTTTGTTCGAGAGAAAGTTGCAACTAAAGATCTCCAGCTTCAGTTTGTACCCTCTGTACAGCAACCTGCGGACTTGTTTACCAAAGGACTATCTGCTGATCGGTTGTCTTTCCTACGGTGCAAACTCATGCCTCCTTCAGCATTCGTTTGAGGGGGGATAATGATGTATCTACTGATATGGTAGTTATTTGTAATTTGTTATTTACTTGTTATAAGTCAGTTTGTATCTGTTACTGACTTGTTGATATTTCTCCTCTGTAAGTATATATATATCTTATCTCAGCCCTCAGAATAAATTGAGGAGATTTTGTTATTTGTTGAGATTTGTTAGAAACTACTGTTTTAAATATCGAGTTAGGTTTATGTTAACAAACATATTAAAATCTCTTATAATCAAGAAAAAGAAAAATTTAGCTACATTTTCTTAATTTGCATGAATAATATTGAATTAGGTTTTGACCTTCCGGCCTATGTAACCAATAATTCACTCTTGTTGGTGCCAAGTAACAAACTAACAAATAACTAATGAATAACTCTAATCTCAAATAGGGTTAATTTTAATCAATAGAAATCCAATTAGTAGGTTTAAATATTATAATTAGGCAAGTCAATATTAGGTTTTTTTTTCCTTCAGCAACAATATGCAAGCCAATTAGGAGGGCATATGGCTCAGGTAGTATTTGTACCTACAACATCAAATTGTAAAGTTGAGTCTATTTAAGGGAATCAAATGTCATTTCAAAAAAATAATTAAAAAAAAAATATAATCAAATGTCCAACCAATTGCCAACAGTTTACATATGTATGAAGGTCAATTTACATTCTCATCCAACTGTAAATAAATTTTAAAAAATGTTACACACTTAATTATTAATTTATTAATTTCCGTAATTTTTCTAATTAAGAGCATTGATGTACATACTTGCACCGTTTTAGAGGAGACAAGATATCTTAATGATTAGTTATGCTCATGTTGGCACTAAAGTAGCACTTCTATCTACATTAATAGTTAATGTTGTATATTAGCTTATAAAACCTAGTCTAAGGCTATAAAATTTTATAATTAAAAACTCACAAACTAAATACCAACTATATATCAAATTTCAATTCAATCAATATATCAATTAATACATATCTAGTACTCTTTAAGATGTGTCAATTTGAGTACAGCTCAGTGGATAAGACACTAATTATAAATATCTCAAAGATTGATAGTTTAATCTATCATCTTGCAATTGTTGAACTAAAAAAAATCTTTAAAAGGTATTATAGATGATAATGTGTTCTAATAGTGATTGCAACGAAGGATATAAATTTTGAAGATTGAAAATTGGAGATGAAGATTAAAATCTCTTATGACGGACCTCGAATAGGAAATCCCTGAACTCTTTATGACTTTCCTAAATTGGAGATGAAGATTAAATCTCGTGTGAGATATGAATAGAGAAGGCATCCCAGCCCCGTGGTGCTCCGATGGCATCTCCAAGATGGTAGAGAAAGTCAAAATGGTGATGTCAACAAATCACATGGCGATCATTGGAACAAACAAATGAAGATGATAAATCTGAGGGTAGTGTGATATTAATGGCAGGGATATTTGGTTACGTTTCCTCTATACTTATTCTGTGGCTGTTATCAATTCTCAACACCCTGTCGCCTTCTTTGAATGTTATTGGAGCTAGGTCATCTGGGCCCCACCGAAACTCACACTCACGTTCTAAATACTCCTGAACTATCGGGTTTGTTTCAAAAATGCTCATAAACTTTAAAAAGTTTCAAAAATACCCATCAACTTTACAAAACGTTTCAAAAATACCTTTGCAGTTAATATTTAGATGGGAACCGTTTAAACTGTTAAAAATGTTTCGAAAATACCATTGTCGAAAATCTAGTCACGCTCTTGAGATGATGTGTTGAAAGAGAAGAAAAGCTCCTAGTGTATGAATACATGAAAAATAGGTAAAAATTCTCATTAATTTTCATGGAAGAAGAATTTACGGTGGGACAAGGAAAAAAAAAGAAGCATTTTCTAATAAGGTTGTTTTTAAAAATCTTTTGAAAGTTAAAGATTATTAATGAAACTGAAATTTCTAATGGTTTTCATCTAAAAATTAACAAGGGTATTTTTGAAACATTTAATAAAGTTCAGGGGTATTTTTGAAACTTTTTAAAGTTTAGAGGCATTTTTGAAACAGACCCCATAATTCAGTGGCATTTTTTTAATAATTTAGCCTTTTTTTAATATGTAATTCAGTAACATATTATAAAAAATTTGAGGAACGTGACCCATGAAAAAGATAAATTTATAGGTTAAAAAACCATTTTGGTGATGTAGTTTGGGATTCATTCCATTTAAGTCTCTGTAATATCAAATTTTCAAATTTAATCACAGCACTTTCAATAAAATTTAAAATTAATTCCTATTATTAGTTTATTATTGACTTTTCTAGTCTCAATTATCCTTCTTTCTATAAATTTTGGAAATAGATTTACATTGTGTCTTTTTTTACATGAAAAATATTATTATTATTTAATCAATTTTGATAAAAATTAACTTCAAACTAATGGTAAAGATTAAAATTTTAAATTTTATTGAAAATAAAAGGACTAAATTGGAACATTTAAAAATATTAAGACTAAAATAGAAAGATACTAAAAAAGTGTAGAGACGAAAATATTTTAACCTAAATTTATATTATGAAAATTAAACTCATGGAAAAAAACGATGAACTTGTCTTGAGTTCAATTCCTTTTAATTTCTTTTCTGGAATAAATTCTTGGGAAAAATGTATTTTTGGTAGTTTTCAAACTCAACAAAAATACCCCTGAGGTTTGAGATGAGGAGCACTTTGGTCCCCGCCGTCTATGTTTCTGTTAAATCTTAACGGTTGCTGACGTGACACTATTATTTTAATAAAAAAAAATTATTTTTTTTTATTTTTTAAATAAAAATATATTAAAATAATAAAATATTATTATTTTTAAATTCTTTTTCTCTCTCCCTTTCTTCTCCATCGATCTTCTTTCTCCTCTCCATCTTCTTCCCTCCCCAACTCCTTCTTCTTCAGCTCCGGTGGCCGGCCGCCGCCGCCGCCAACGAACGGTAGCAGCGGCGGCCGGATTTTTTTTTTCTTCTTCTTCTTTTTTCTTCTTCTCTTCTTCTCCTTTCTTTTCTTTCTTCTGTTTTTTCTTAAACAGAGGAGAATCGGGGAGGAGGAGTTCTCCCCCTTCCGTTTCGATCTGAAACGGAATTATTCTGCGGCCCACACAGCACAGCCGCCGATTAGGGCACGAGTCAACCACGGCGAAGTGTCGAAATTATTCTGCAAAAACCAAGAATGTTGATTGAGAAGTTGTTTTTGACGCATCAAATATTGGTTCCTCATCTCTCGAAAGGCCCTTTTTGCATGCCTCAGATCGTAAAAATGAACGGTCACGATTCCATTCCTGATTCTCTCCATCTGAACCCCTCTCACATCTCCAAACCCTTCCAAATCCCTACGCACCACCGACTCGCTCATGTCACTCGGCACTGCACTCAGTAACAGCGACCGAGTCGGACACGACGACAGAGGCGGAACCTGCGGCACCGCAATTTCCTCCACTGGATTCACAAACGCCGGATTAAAATCAACCGGAAAATTAGGGGAATACGCGAACGCCGAATTTTGAAACGGTTCCAGTTGCAGTCCGTTCACCGACGGCGGAAACGGAGCGGTGAACGAATAGTAAACATGTTGTACCGGCGGGCCGAATACGGCGGGCGTAACTGGCGTCGGATGAACGAAGTTCCCAGGTCTGAACTCTTGGGCAGCCGGGTCCAAACTTCGCCGAATCCGAACCACACCGATTTCTCCCATGGCAGACTCGAGGGCTTAAAAACGAATCGGGGAGGAGGAGCGAAACTCTCTCATTTTTTTAAAAAAAAAATAGAAGAAAGAAAAGAAAGGAGAAGAAGAGAAAAGGGGAAGAAGGAGAAAAAAAAAACAAAAAAAAAAAAAGAAGTAGAAATTTCCGGCGGCCGGTCACCGAAGCTGAAGAAGGAGATAAGGAGGGAGAAAGAAGATGAAGAGGAGAAAGAAGATAGATGGAGAAGAAAGAAAAAGAGAGAAAAGAATTTTTAAAAAAATAATAAAATAATAAAATTTTATTATTTTAATATGTTTTTATTTTAAAAAAATAAAAAAAAATTTATTAAAATAATAGTGTCAAGCAACCGTTAGTATTTAACAGAAAAATAGACGGCAGGGACCAAAGTGCTCCTTATCTCAAATCTTAGGGGTATTTTTGTTGACTTTGAAAACTCATGGACCAAAGTGTGACTTAACCCAAACCTCAAGGACCAAAAGTGTATTTTTCCCTTTTAATTGTTTGTGCTGAAAAGCAAAAAATAAAATTGTAAATTCATACCTATAGATATTGCTCAATACATTTTTTTTTTTTTGGAAAAATAATGCTTTGGATGTAAAGATAAAATAGTGTAGATGTACATTGAAGACATGAATGACATAAATTGTGTAAGTTATGACGTAATCTTAAAAAAACAATACTTGGCTGCATACTGGTGTGTAGGTACCTTCCTATACATCATCATTCATATTATTTTCTATCTTTCTCTTCCTTAATTGTCAACATTTTAATAGTTATGTGCAGGAAGATACAATAATAGTCAGAGTTGTTCATTTTAAAATGTCTATTTTTTTTTTTTTAATTAAAAGAACATAGTGTTAACAATATTAAACAAGACTCATCACCATCTCTTTAATTTTTGTTGAAGAAATAAAAACAACATAGGAGATTCACTCCAACCAGATTGCACAATGCAGACAACAAATTTACAGAGAAAGTAAAGAAGAGGAAAAAAGAGAATGAACAGGAGTTTTAAAGTGGTTCGACAACAGAGGTCTACATCTACTCTAAGAACACCAGCGAGAGAGTTTTATTATTCTTCAGAACAAGATGAGTACAAGCAGTGTTTTACACTGAGATGATACAAGCTTGAGAGGAGAGGTTTATTTATACAGAATATTCAAGATGTTGAGTAATTAACTGATCAGCTGGGCACGTGCCTTTTTTTTCCTCTAAGCAGTAGGATAAAAAGTATCTACAGCAGCTTAGTTACTTATTACCCCAAATGGTCAAATAACATAATATTAGCCATCAATTTTCAACAATTTTCAATAAAGTCAAAAGGGTGGATGTTAAAATAAAAATATTAATAATAATTAAAAAAAAAAAAAAGAATATACAGTACAATAAATTTTTAATACAATTTGATAATTCTCATTTTACCCTTATTGTATTTTGAATTATTCCTGCAAACTTCTTCTCTCTTCCCTTTCACGATGACACGAAAAATCCTCTCTATTCTCTTTCCATTTTTTCGTTTTTCCCTCGAATTTCTCTGTTGGTTGCTTGATTTCAATTCTCTTTTTTTTTTTCCTTCTGTTTTGTTTTGTGCAATTTCTTTTTCTTTTTTGATTGGTTGTGCATTTATGATGTTGAGGTATTGTTATGTTTTCTTTTCTTTTTTTTTTTTTTTAATTCTAGAATGCCAAGATTGCCAAGGAAGAAATAGTGAGATACTAGGATATAGATTTCTCTGACTCTCTGTGCAATTTTTTTTTCTTCTAGTGAGTGTTTGTATTAGTGTATCAAAGTCTATCACTAACTATATCACTGATAAACTCTGATTAATCGAAGTTTATCACTGACTAAAACTGATAGATAATGAAATACCAAGAAATACTAGATATTCATTGTTTAATCTTATATCAGTCTATATATTAGTGATAGATTTACAGCAACATTAACCTTTTCTTTTTTGTTTAATCTTATAATCAGTCTATATCGAAGCCAATCAGTGTCTATCACTAATAAACTCAGATTATTTGAAGTTTATCAGTGATTGTCAGTGATAGTATCTAATTATCCCAAGTTTATTAGAAATTGCTAGACTTCAATTAAACTGATTTCTATCTGTAATTATCAAACTTCAATAACTGATAATTAACGGATTTCTATCAATGATAGAAACTGAAACTTCAATTAAATTGTTTTCTATCTGTGATAGAAGTTGATAGTCTTGAATTAAACATATTTTCTTTAGTGATAGATATTGATAGCTTTGAATTTAACTATTTTCTATTATTGGTAGAAACTGATACACACGTTTTCTATCAGTGATGGATACTGATAGCCTTGAATTTAATACTATAACTGATTCTCTAATACAGAAACGAGGGATTAGGGCTTACCAGATGAAAATTGTCAATTGATGGGCCAAAAAAATTGGGCTGAATGGACTTTGATGGACTTTTTGGTCTTTTACCACTAATTATGCTATATATGCCATTAGTTTACAAACTTCCTATATTTGCTATTAATTTACACAAAGTTGCTATATATGCAACCGCCCCATACAAAAAGGGTCTGAATATTTTTCCATGAAGCATGCCTCGCTTTCTCAAAATTGACATTTTCTAGATCCACAGATTGTACATGTTGTTTTTAAGGAAAAAAATAATGTATTGTTGTTTAAAAAAATGCTTATAAACCATATGAGTTATCACTTTCATTATATAAATCTAACATCAATTTCAAGTGAGCATCAATTGAGTTCACACTCCCAAACTATTATTATAAATGATCAAATTCCAAACTATTATTATAAATAATCAAATTAATTGAGAACAACACAATTAGTTAACTTTAATAAAAGTTATGTGCCGTCCAAATCAATATGCTTGAAAACAACCTTTGCTATATAGGTTATATCTGTTCCATGTTATATGGAGATGTTTGGCTCATAATTTCAACAAATCTAAATTTATTAAAAGTATATAAAAACCATATTTTAGAAACTTAAATTTGTATAACTTTTATTTGATTGGTGAGTTTTTTATTTGTAAAAGTTTATGTAGTATAAAATTTGGATTATTTTATAGGTTTGGATTGAAGTAACATAAGTTTTTCTTTTTCTTTTTTCTTTAAATACAATTTAAATGAGTTTATGTAGACTATGGAATTAATAAACCCATAGTATGAGAAAAAAAAATCTAAAATTATTGATATAATTATTATCTTCTTTTATAAAAATGTGAGTGTTATAGGTAATTCTGGACAACTCCGGAATTCAAGTAGCTAAGTAGGACAGCGCGACACCAACCCGAAAACATGACTAGAAAGCGGACCTTAGGGGAAGGCGAGCCGAAGGGATTGGGCCGAAGCCCAATCCCATGCTCGGCCCACTGGTGTGGACCGAGTCTCTCCCCCTCTGTTTGGTCCCTGGTGTCCTTGACCGTCCCAATTCAACCTGGTTCAACCCAGATCGATCTCCAAGCGCCTAGAAACCCTCAAGCAGGAAAAGACCCCAAAACTCATTCTATGAACTCTCTACTCTCTTGCTCTCATGCTATCTCAACTTACTCATTGTTGATTTAAGCATCGGAGGCAGTGTGACAAGCACCACACCGGTGTGCAGGTTTCTTCTGTCTTGCAAGCCACGTCTTCCCCCTCTCAAACAAATTTACCATTGGTGGCACGTGAAGGTCAGGTGAGTTCTCCCTATCCAGATTTTGGCATCAACAATAAGGTTCTATCCAATTTGTGTAGAAGAATATTCTAAAGGAGATGCAAGCTCGTCAGGAATAACTAACAAGAGATCAATTGGCCAACATTTGCATACTCTAGTGCCAATTGTGTTTTTTTGAAAAAAAAATATTAATTGATATGATTTTAAAACTATGGAATCATATTAAACAAAATAAAACTTTGTCAAAATATAAGAACAATAGTAAAAGTCGTTCCAGTCAGGAATGGTTCAGCTAAAACTAAAATTAAATAAATACAATATCAATTTGCTATTACATCACCTAATTAAAAAAAAAACAAAACTTGATTAATAACTAATATGAAAACCTTCAATATATTCAACAAAAATACAAAAATATGGCAGTTCACTTCGTCATTAGCTACGCATATGCATACGCAATTGCTTTATTTTATAATACAAATTGTAGCTTAATTTGTATTTTAACCTCCATTAAAATACTCTCGTAATTATGTTCCAATTGTTTTCTTTAGTACAAATTATATTCCAATTGTTTTAGTTTGTCGCCAATGTTGTAAATCATAATATAATAGTTTCGTAATTATCTTTTTTACTTGGTCGTAAATTCAAATCTCCTCTTATTTAAAAATAAATAAATAAAAATTCAAATCTCCTGCCTCCTTATACATAACATTTAAAAAAAAAATGTTAATTTATTCAATTTTTGGTAAGTAGGATTTAGTTCACAAATTACATTAATTTATTTTATTTTGATGAAAAATGAGTTGAGTGTGGCATGAGACATGCTCTACACAACAATTTACTTTTTCTGATCATGTCTCATTTTAGTTTTTAAATTTTCAAACATATTTTATTTTTTCCTTTGAACTTTTATAACATCTTTTTAATATTTTTTTTAAAGAAGAAATAATCATTTTAGTCCTTACTATCATTTTCTCACAAATTGTTTATATATATAGATGATGCGACTTCAAATGCATATATTAACCCGTTGACGTAGACATGTATATTGAAGTCATATCAAGATTGAAAAATATTCCTATGGAAATTAAGAAACTTAGAAATTAACTAAAAATTAAAATATCATTTTCGTCCATGTACTTTGAGACTTGTTCTATCTAATCTATACTTATGTTCAAATCAAGTCCATGTACGCTCAATAAATCTTAAAATTAGTCTTTATCATTATTGTTTTATTAACTTTTTCAAAAAAAAATCTCTATTCTAACTTCTCTCCATAATTTCTTTAAACATATTTACATTATATCTTTTTCTTTAATAAAAAATATCTTTATTATTTTTTTGTCAAGTTAGATAAAAATTAACTTCAAATTAACGATGAGGACTAGTTATTTTAAGATTTATGAATCTACATAAAGACTAAATTTGACAATTTAAAAGTACAAGGACTAAAATAGAATAAGTTCTAAAGTACAAGGACCAAAATGATATTTTAACTTTAATTAAATCAATAAATATTTTTCACCCTTTTAAATAAATCATATCTTTTTTTTAATTATCAGGAATTATATTTATTTTAATTGATGATTGCAATTATCCTCTACATTCTTTAACACTTTGGTGATATTTTGATATAGTATTATTCGATTTATGAGAACAATTGATAGATATATCCATGAATAAAAGTTCAATGCTTGGGAGCCATAGCCATAGCCATAGCAGCAGCATCTTTTTGGAGACGTGATATGATTTGGCTACTTTTTTTAGGACAACCTTTTTTTCTACTTTACCATTTCTAACATTATCACAATTCACAAACAATTACCTTCTTTTATATCATTTTTTTTTTATTTTTTTCCATAACTACAAACTAATTTCACTTTTAATTTTAACTATGAATTCAATACTAGAATCTTACCCAACTGATAGATAACTTAAAGAAAATGAAAACGGTACGAAACAGGCTTGCAATTAAGTAATTAAATTCTATTGTTATAAACTTTTTTTTTTTCATGGGAATATAAAATTTTCTCAAACTTTATTCTTATCTACTTGCTGAACTGGAATGAGATTTATTAATATTAAAAGTCCTGTTTTAAGATTCAATCAATAATTTAAGCAGGGAGGTTACTGATAATTGAGGTCAAATCTCCAGTCACCATCAATATTTCTAAAATCTAAGGGCTTTCCTTTTTGATAAAAGAAAAGTGAAAAATATAAAGAGGAACTTTACTGAGAGCTCAGCTCAGAGCTTAGGCTTGAGAGGTAGAGGGAGAAGAAAGGAAAGGTTCTTCCTTTATGAGAAGATTTGAACTTCAAAGAAACTGTGAAGTGAAGAAGTGATTTTAGTTTTATTTATGAAGAGGAAGAGAGAAGTGGAAAAGGAATCAGAAATGAGGTCTGCAACTGCAGAGCTCTCTGTGTTGGCCAAGTTCAAACCTGTGGATCATGCAGCTTCTGACATACCCACCAAGCCCTTTCTTTCTCTTTGCAATTTGATCCTTCAATTTCTTGGTATCTCTCTTTTTCTCTCTTCTCTCTGTCTCTCTCTGTGCTTGTCTTGAGAACTGTGGAAAGGAAATGTTCCTGTGAAATGAGATAGGTTTGGCCTTTTTTGTTGCAGATAAGGTAGGACCAACAATGACTGTTCTGAGACAAGACATTCATCAGAATATTCAGGTAAAAACAGCACCAAAGTGGAATACATCTCTTTTTCTGTCTGTGTCTGATACTAAAAATTTCTGTGTCTTTTCTACAAATGGTGGTGTAAAATGCAGAGGTTGGAGAGTATGTATGAGTCTGATCCTTCAGTGTATTCAAATATGGTTGAAATTCTGAAGAAAGAGACAAATGAAGGAAATGCAAGGAAGCTCACCAGCTGTAGCAGAGCCTTTCTGTGGCTGACAAGGTAAATTTATTCATTCATCAAATTCTTGGTTAAAACTTCTACAGTGGTAGTGTTTCTCCTTCCTTAACAACTGCTAACTGGTTGGTGATGCAAATTACTTGGTTCCTAAATTAGCTCTGTTCTTGTTGTGTTTTAATTGTTTTCTGTTTGATCATTCTCTGAAGAAAACCAGAAAGAGTCTATTTTTTTTGCCTCTCTCTGTCTCTCTTCTGTGGAGTTGTTGATTAGGTATAAAAAACGAAACATTTGTTTTTGAAAACAAACATCAACTAACCTTGATTGGAATCTTTTGATGAGTTTAATTAAGGTTAGGATTTAGGACACACACAAAGCAACTAAAAGTTGTCGGAATGATGACAAGCAAGATGTATATTATAATATGAATGAGAACAAGGAGGAAAACAAAACTAAAGTTAATAAAGAGATTAACTTTTAATGGCCATTCTAACTTTTCATTCACCTGTGTATAAAGAGAGAAGAGATTATATATAACACTAATTATGGAGTTTTACTGTGATATAGGTCCCTGGATTTTACAGTGGCCTTATTACAGAAGTCAAAAGAAGAACCTAGGCTGAGCATGGAGCAAGCAGTAGAGGATGCTTACAACCTTACTCTAAAGCCATGGCATGGATGGATTTCATCTGCTGCTGTCAAAGTATTTCTACTTGTTCCTTAAACTATTTGACTAAGCCAACAACCACAAAACCATGCTTAAATTTATTACCTCTAATTACTTCATTTGGCCAACTTCCCATCTATCAGTAGGTTTCCCATCAATTTCCAATATGATAAAACAAGTACATAAGCTTTTAATACAACCAAACAGTTTCAATGGGTTGTATTTATCATCCTCTTTTGCTTTTGTTTGCCTTCTCTGTTATCTGATGATCATGATACTTCTGTATAAACAAAAAACAGTATGATTCTTGCAGATAGCTCTCAAACTTGTGCCTGATAGTGAAACCTTCGTTAATCTCCTAATGGCCAAAGACGAAGAAAACGACACCCTTGTAGAGGAAATAGATTCCTTCATTTCACAGCTCTCGCCTTTTCTAGAAGATATCCATTCTATTCTGGTAAGCTCAAGTATTACTTTCAGCACTATAACCAATTCAATCAAAGTTAACCTACTGAGCATGTTCTTACTTGTTTTCAGAGACTGTACAGGTTAGATCGCTTAAAGTCTTCATAAAGAAAGACCAACGGACAAACAAAAGAAGAATAGATCCTCAAGTTTTGAGTTCTCTTTGTTTCATTTACATTTTCTTCTGTACAGAAAACATGTAAATACACTGCCATAGGTATCACAGGAAAGTTTCCCTCTTTTCCATCCAAACTTCCTGCAGGTATTGTATGCATACACTTCTGATCTTTCTGTTTCATACAGATGTAACAGTTAGGCTTGTAAGGTAACCAGTAGAATTTTTAGGCCTTACGTCGAGTCTGTAATCTTCAGCTGCATAATATATGTTGTGCTCTTTTTTTTTTTTTTTTTGAGAAAAGTGATCTGTTTAGTTAATGTCAACAAAACAATTATCTTTATCCGAATGATACAGAAAGTGGTTACTGAATCCTTGCCAAAAAATTCAGTTTGTAATCTTTGTTTCTAAGCAAAAATGTATCACAATTACAAGTTCCAAAGAAATTTTATCTTTAATCTCTCACACCCAAGAGGGTAGGTCCAGGCTTTCAGCTTCTCCCATCTGTGGATAAAAAGTTATTACGCTCTAACAACGACTCATTTTTCTATTCCTAAACATCCGTCGGTGGTCGGTTCAGACCTCTTCTTAGTTTTCACGCAAGCTTCATCCTATATCACTGTCTATAAGTACTGTCATTTTCCCATAGAGACTAGCATACCGTAAGGGTATTAGTATGGTATATTTGGAGAATAGTATTAGAAGGGGAATAAGGGTATAATAGTAAATAGCTAGGGAGCCATGGGTGTGCCTTGGTTATAAATAGGGTAGTTTATGGAGTCTTGGTGTGGAGAATTTTGGTAGTGTCTCATTGTGGGACTTGGGAGAGAGTTAGCCCTCTCGAAAGGCTATCGGGTTTATATTGTAACGTCATTTTGATATTGCAATATAATATTTTAGTGTTTGGTGTCTTTTCTGAGTTTGGATACCTAACACATACGTCATACTAGCAAATTCTATTTAGTTCCAACACAATCAGATTTTTCCCAAAAGCAATCTGTAAGCTTTGTTTCTAAGCAAAATTGTATGTAACAAAATTTGCAGACCATGTCTACACAGGATTCAAAAGCAGACTGCAAACGAAGAGTGGAATAAATTGAGCAGAATGTGTTAACTGTTAATGTACAAAGTTTCAAATTCTTATTTTGTTTCCGCTGTCACAGATGAATGCCAATTCAAACTTGATAATCTTCATCAGTCGTGTTTCAACAATCTTTACAGTTTTGATCAGAAACACAGTCTGTGTGCTTGATTAATTAGAATGTAGCCGTTCCAGAGAACAAGCTCCTCACTTTCCGTCCAAGCTCAACCAGTCTGTTGATTCTTCAACATCAGTAAGCTTGGAACTCTTATTAGTTTTCACCTATGTTTCATCTTGATCATGGGTAAACCACTCAGGTTTGGATCTATAAGCAATAACAATTATCTCATAAAGACTTGGTTGTGTTATGCTACCAAATTCTGCTTATTGTTCCAATTCCTTAGGCAAGTAGTTGACAGATGCTGCAGCAAATTGCCTGGCCCATCCAGAAAAAATGCTGAAAGATTCACCAATTCAATATAAGGAAAAGTAGATATCAGTTTTAAGTTTTCAATCAACCAGGGTTATGGATTTTATGTAAAAGGAGTGCATCTCTTAGCCAGAGTGGAAGGATGATTATTTTTTAATCATTGAATGTAATTAAATATTGAGATAACTTCAAAATGTACCATTTTTTCTTAAGATAGGGCAACATGAAGCTTCCCCTTTAATGGTGCAGTCAACTTGAAGGCCATCTTCATGATTCTAATGTTCTCCTAGAACTGTTTCATCACAAATGTCGACAGATTAATGATGCAAAGAATTAAAAATATAAGGTATGAAGTTGGATCAGAACCTTAAAAACAGCTAACCATGGAAGAATTCAGTTTTCTTCCAGTTGGGGTTTGGCAGCGGAAAAAAAAAAGCCTCCATTAATCCTTTTTGGTTTCTTTAAACAAACAATTTGCATACAATATCTATGGGTTAACTCATGGAAATGACTTCACTCTTAAATCATATTTGATATTATTAAGAAGTGAATATAATTTAACATATATGCTAAAGTTTTTAAATCTGATTTAACATGGTACCAAAGCAAGAGATCCTGTGTTTAAATCATTGCTGTATCATTTTCTCTTCAATTAATATTGATAGTCATTAGTCACTTATTGGGTCTCATGCTAAATTATGACCTGCCAAGTATGGAGGAGTTTCAAGAATATGTAAAAGAGATTTACTTTAATCAACATCCAATCTGTTTCTTATCGAAAGAAAAAGGTATGCACTAATGACTAATCTGTCTACTTAAACTTTTAAGTAGTGATTTAATTACTATGCTGAAAAGGAAAAAGGTTGCGCCATGAAACAATCTCTGATGTTGAAAGAAAGCAACTACCTTAGTCCTCTCTTCTTCAATGAGCTTGTTGACCACAGCATAGTTAGGAGGAACACCACAGCTCCATTTGTGTTTCTTCTCTTCATCTCCATGCAAAAGGGAACGGTGTTTCTCATCCTCAATCCCTGTGGATGCCAACTTGGATGCTATCTGCACTAAGAGGAAGTTGGTGTTGATGTTTTGACTTAAGCTAGCATAGAGTGTAGCAGAAAAGAAGAAAAGAACTGATATGACAAAAAGAGGCTGTCACTCTGTTCCTCGATGATTAACAGACATTATTTTCATCAAACATAGATATGATTTGAGTTCATAATTTTACTAGGAAGTTTACATATAAAAATTGATCAAGAGACTGTATTTAATGTTTTTTGAAACTCCATGGTCTAGATTTTTTTCCCTTTTTCCCATCATGCAGGAAGCCCATGATAAATAGACCCTTGAAAATGATTTGGACGGCCCAAGTTTTGAACCAATGATACCTAAAGGCTAAACCTATCAAAATGCAACACCTCAATGACACCAGAGAATTTGCTTAAGCAATTAGGTTTGAAGTTTAATGCAATAATAAAAAAGGTAAATGTTCAACTTCATTCTCTGACCATAATAAGTGTTTCCAAGGATTTTGAGACTGACCTTTTTAATCAACATCCCATCTCTTTATAGATTCATACTCAGGATTGCTATAAGAACAAGTTTAAGAATTTGAAGTGCGAACTGGATTCTTTCTTGGTTGCAATACATAGTTTGGGAACATACTAAATAAACAACATATGATATTGAAAGATCCCGTCATTGATAAGTTGTTAAACCAAGAGTTCTAGTTGGTGCATATCTGATCGATCAATATACGTCTCCATAATTTGTTATAAAACGCTGATTCTAGTTTTTTTTTTTTTTTATATCCGTGAGTGTCCGGGCCAGCTTACGCGCACCTCGACTAATCTCACGGGACAACAGCCTGACCCTACTACATTTGGTTGCCAAGGAAACTCGTAGGATATTAAATATCCTAGGTAGGTGGCCACCATGGATTGACGCTGATTCTAGTTTAAATATTTTAGTTTAAAAGGAAAACAAAAGAGCTGAAAGCATCAACAAGAAAATGTGCAAAAGGAAAAGGAACATGAAAGAGATCAAACTTTATTCCAAACAGTAGATATAATGTGGTTACATCCGATGGCTTATTTCATGACAAACTTGTAACCCAGACAATAGAGTAGTACACGATTGAAACAATGAATCATAACTTAAAATTCTACCCTGTGTTTCTCAAGACAGGACAGCTCAAAACCGCCTTCTCAGCTGAGCCATCCAAGCCAGGACCTTTCATGAGTTTTCCAAGCAATTCCGCTGGATCAAAAAAGAACTCCACCCCCACAATTTTCTCTTTCTCATCCACCTGGTTCATCAAATAGTTCAATAAGAACAAGCCAAAAAAGAGTAACATCCAAGCAAGAATTGAAATTGGATCCCACCTTAAAAATGGCAACACCATAGAATTCAATTCTCTCCCCAGTGGGGGCATGGCTTTTGAAAGGCCCCTCCATGTAGCCCCAATGCCTGAACTTGAACACAATGTCCGGAGGTCCTGAATAAACTTGGATGATCTCAAGAGCAAACCCTCGAAGGAACGTCGCGGTGAAAGCTCGGTGAGACGATTCGGCAGTCTCCTTTGCAGGATTGTAGTACCTATACTCCTCAGGGAGGGAGGTCTGAAGGAAGGGATTGTAACCTCCAAGTTTACCTACTTCTTCAATAGTTAAAGGCTTTCTTCCTGAGAAATGTTTGTTTTGTTTATCATCAATTTGATGAAACAACATATGATCATAAGAAGATTCAAACATTAGAGATGCAATTTCTAATGTTCTTCATAGTTCATACCATTGAGACAGAAAGTAAACTTGTTCAAATCTATAGTTTTGAAGTCACTGATTGATATCTTATGGAACATTTCCATCTCAAAATTCTTCACTAGGCTTTGCACCCTCTCTTCAAGTGACCCAACAGGCCATACCTTCCACAGTGAAATTTTCAAGTTAAAAGCTTCAAAGGGATGACACCCATTTACAATTACAACCCAAATGGAAACAAAACAAAACGAAACGAAACAGTCTTATCCAAAACCAGATATATTATTAGAGAGAGAGAGAGAGAAATTACTTGAGTCCTCTCTTCTTCAAAGAGCTTGTTGACAACATCATAGTTAGGAGGAACACCATATCTCCATTTGGTGTTTTTCTCTTCATCTCCACACAATAGCGAACGATACTTCTCATCCCCCGACGCCATTGTTGAAACCTTTGTGTATTGAGAGGAAATGAAGGTTTTGGGAATGGATTTGCATTGTGGGAAAGAGGGCATTGGCCTCTTAAATACAGGAGAACAATGAAAGATGGATACTTCCAATCAGTGGCGGTGTTCTTGAAGTCATCACTGCATAATCCATGGCCACACTGCAACTCTTGGAAATTTGACACTTCATTGTGAAATTCAAGTTACATGCTCTTATTTTTTACTCACCAATCGCTGTATGATTTTTGTTTTTTTCTTATGCAACAATCAAAGTTAGGTTTTTTTTTTTTTTTTTTTTGAAAAACTGTTTAAATCCTATTTTAATCCATAAACTTTCAAATGATTGATTTTAGTCTTTAAACTTCTAAGTTTGTTCTATTTTGGTCCCCGAACTTTTAAAACTTCTATTTTAGTCATTGAGCTTAAAAAAAAAAACAACTATTTTAGTTTTCACTTTTATTTTGATTTTAACAAATTAAAGACGACATAGCTTTGAGTATGTCTATTAGCATGCTAATATGAACATGATTCCAAGCCAAATAAGTTAGAGATAAACTTGGGCAAAACAGATTTAAAGTAGAAATTAAGTGTTATAGCAATGACCAAAATGATTATTTTTAAAAAAGTTTAGGGACTAGAATAGATATTTTAAAAGGTTTGGGATTAAAATAGAACAAATTTGGAAGTTTAATGAGCAAAATAGACATTTTGAAAGTTTAGGAATCAAAACAAAATAAACTTGAAAGTTCGTGAACTAAAATGAGATTTAAACCTCAAAGGTATTATTATTATTGTTATTAATTTTTATATACAAATATGTATATATATATATATATTACCCTCAAGTGGAATAGGGAAAATTCAAATGTGCAACCTAAAGACATTTTAATAGTCCAACTAAATTGTGTTGACAACAATTAAAATTATTATTAAGAAAAATATGAACAATCATTTGAATGTCTCTCCCTTTATAATATTACTCTCTTCTTTAGAATTTATATTTATGAATGAAAGAGTCAAATTTAGAAAACCATAAAATGATACACATCACTCGAACTATATTAAAATTAGCTACTATAGATAGGTTTTTAAATTGATTTCCAAAACAAAAATATAAAATTGTGGATGTTCCGTTCACAATTTGAAGTAGTTTGAATTGCATGATGTGTTTGGATAGTAGAAAAGAAAAAAAATATATATATAGAAATTTAATTAACCTTTTGTTCTTTTAGAATATACCACGCATATGTACCAATATAATAGAGGTAGATTCAAATCTATAACCTTTTAAGGATGTGTTTGGTTTAACTTTTCAAGTGTTTAATTTTGAAAAAAAATCATTTTGAAAAAATTTATAGTGTTTGGCAACCACTAAAAATGACTTATTAGAAAATGAAATTAAGAAATAAACCATTTTGAAAGAAACGCTTGAAACCAACTTTTTTTTAAAAAGAGTCTTTAGTATACAATAACTTGTGTATAAAAACACATATGAGGAAATGCAACCAAACATATGAGTGTTTAAATTCTTGAAAATGAAATGTTTTTTAAAAAATGCATTCTTGAAAAACATTTAAATTAGAATGTATTCCAAACGGACCCTAAATAAATTAGGTCTCTTAACCATAAAATTATGCTTGTGATAATATTTGACTTAATTAAGTTTACGCTATGATAAAAAAAATGTGAAATACAAATCAAAATTTATTACGTAAGTTTATATACCTCTTGAAATTGAGGAAGATATATCTTAAAATACAAAATTGTATGTACCAAAATATAATTTTCTTAATTTGAAGTCATAAAAATCTATGTAACACATAGGATATCCAAAAGCCATCTAAATTTAATTTGTATTAAAAATGACCCAAAAGGGTTGTTAGGTACATGGCACTTTCAAGGAATTAGATTAAGTTATCCAACTCCACTTTGAATGTTAGATTTGTTTTATGGGAAAATTAAGACCAACAGAATAATCGAATATAAAAAACGAACTTGACTGTTTCAATTCAACGCATCAATCATGTGAATATGTGATGAATGCATTTGATCAAATTGTTCTCTGACTTTGTGAAAATTAAGAATCTTTTTCCTAACCACTACATAATTCAATGGTTCTTTCTATAAAAATACTTCCAAAAGAAATATATATATTTCTGATCTCTCAGTTTTTAAAAATAGATAGGTTTGGTCTTTGAATTTTCAAAATAGATTTTTTAATCCCTAAGTTTTGAGAAACGCATCTAAAAAAATCCATGAATTTTCAAAATGGACCAGTTTTGAGAAATAGATTAAAATGTCTCTCGTATCGTTTTTTTTTTCAATTTTTATATAAAATTAAAGAATGGTTTTTAAATTAAATTTTTTTCTCTCTCCTCTCTCTACCCTCCACATTATATTCCTTCCCACTTCTTTGTTTTCTCCTTCTCCCCAATATTTCTTCCTCTTCCCTCATCCCCAAACTCAATCCAATCTATGACTTTGATGTTGGGGAGAAGAAGAAGGAGATGTCGAGGAGAAGGGAAAACGAAGGGAGGGAAGGAAGGTGGAGGGAAGAGGGAGGAGAGAGAATGAGTAGGGAGGGGAGAGAGAAAATATTTTTTTAATTTAACAAACTATTCGATATTTAAAATTAATAAAAAAAAAATATTAGTTTAAAAAATTTTAAAAATAATATGAAAGATGTTTTAAACCTATTTCTCAATCCTTAAGAACTAAAAACATCCATTTTGAAAAGTCAATGACCTTTTAAATCTATTTCTCAAGATTCGAGGACTAAAAAACTTAAGGGCCAAAATGGTTTTTTTTTTTTTTTTTTTTTCCAAAATCAAAGTAATGTTTTGATTTTTTTTTTTTAAAGTTGGTTTTAAAAATTTTATTTTAAAAGAATTGACTAAAAACTAGATATTGAAAAACATAATGAAAAAATGGTAGGGAAATAAACATGAATTTCAAAAACCAAAAACCAATAACCAAACCAAATGGTTATTGGATAAGACCCAGATTCAAATTTTCCCTCCAGATTCAATCCCAGAATAAGTGAATAGTTGTTTCCGGCTTGGCCCTGCAAAGAAAGCAAATAGGATTAATATCCATCCCCTATTAATTAAATTAACTCTTGTAGGAAGAATATCATTATATAGTTTCCATCCACAGATCAAAATCTTGGTCGGTATCTTTAAATTCCAAAAATTCTTCCACGGGCATTCTTTCTTTTGAAAATTAGATCCCGAGGCTTCTTCTGCTTCTTGGAGTTGACTCCCTAGTCTGTAGGCGCTCTTCACTGAGAAAATCCCTCTTGAGTCCAAATGCCAAATAACCTCATCTGAATTGCTCGAAGGACTTAGAGGGATATTCAGAATAGAAGTCGCGTCATGTTCTAGGAAAGATTCTCTCACTAATTGAATATTCCAACTCTTTGGTGGCTGAATTAGTTGAGCCACAGTGAAGTGCCTAATATTGGGGTGAGAGTAAATTGGTTTACAAGAGCCATCTTTAGGAATCCAAGGATCCCTAGCTGCCTCAACGTTTATTCCATTCCCAATTCGCCAACGATAGCCTTTAGCAAAAAGCTCACGACCCCAAAGAATATTACACCAAACATATGATGGATTGTGACCAATTCCAGCTTTCAGAAAATGTCCAGTCTTGAAGTATTTGCCTCGAAGGACTCGTGCAAGCAAACTATTAGGGTACCGGATGATTCTCCAACTTTGTTTAGCAAGTATAGCTTGATTAAACACTGTCAGGTCCCGAAACCCCATTCCACCATGAGATTTATTCTGACACAGTCTTTTCCAGCTTCTCCAGTGAATTTTCCTTCCTTCCTCTGTCGTCCCCCACCAGAACCTGGCACATAATGCATTAAGTTCAGTACATAAAGACAAAGGAAACTTAAAACAAGACATAGCATAGTTTGGAATAGCTTGAGCTACAGATTTGATTAACACTTCCCTTCCAGCTGCCGAAAAAAACCTCCATTTCCATCCCTGTAAGGCCTTCCAGACTCGCTTCTTGATGTGATTCAGGATCTCTTTCTTGCTTCTAGCATTTTGTGAGGGTAGACCCAAGTATTGGCCTAAACCCTCTGTATGTTGAACCTGTAGAATATTCTCAATCTCCCCAATAACATTATTGCTTGTATTTGGGCTGACCATAAAATTTGATTTCTCAAAATTTATCATCTGCCCAGAAGCCTTTTCGTATGTATCTAGGATTTGCTTTATGACCCTGCAAACTCTGTTAGAAGCTTTACAAAATAAAAGACTATCATCTGCATAGAATAAGTGGGTTAGAGAAGGACAATGCTTATTAATACTCAAACCTGTCAATTCCCTTTTTGACTCTGCTTGATTTAGAAGGCTCGAGAGACCTTCTGCACAAATTAAGAATAAATAAGGGGATAGGGGATCTCCTTGGCGGAGTCCACGAGTTGGCTTAAAGCTTGCTCTTGGAGTACCATTTAGAAGAACTTGAAAAGTAACCGATTCCACACATCGCATAATGAGATTTATCCATCGGGTTGAGAATCCCATCTTCACCATGGTTTTCCTCAAATACATCCACTCTACTCGATTGTAAGCTTTACTCATATCTAACTTTAAGGCCACCACTCCGTTTTTACCTTTTCTCCTACCTCTGACAGCATGAATACATTCGAACCCAAGAATAACATTATCAGTAATGAGTCTTTCCAGGTATAAACGCAGACTGTGTTGGAGAAATAATATGGTCAAGCACTCTTTTTAGACGGTTAGCTAGCGTCTTAGCAATGACTTTATAGAGTACTGAACAAAGGCTGATTGGCCGAAAATCTTTCATTTCCTTAGGATCCTTCATCTTAGGAATTAATACAATGAAAGTTTTGTTAATATGGCACAACCTTTAGAAAGGAGGGAGAATGAGTAGGGAGGGGAGAGAGAAAATATTTTTTTAATTTAACAAACTATTCGATATTAATAATTGATAAAAAAAAAATATTAGTTTAAAAAATTTTAAAAATAATATGAAAGATGTTTTAAACCTATTTCTCAATCCTCAAAAACTAAAAACATCCATTTTGAAAAGTCAATGACCTTTTAAATCTATTTCTCAAGATTCGAGGACTAAAAAACTCAAGGGCCAAAATGGTTTTTTTTTTTCCAAAATCAAAGTAATGTTTTGATTTTATTTTTTTTTTCAAGTTGGTTTTTAAAATGTTATTTTAAAAGAATTGACTAAAAACTAGATATTGAAAAACATAGTGAAGAAATGGTAGGGAAATAAACATGAATTTCAAAAACCAAAAACCAATAACCAAACCAAATGGTTATTGAATAAGACCCAGATTCAAATTTTCCCTCCATATTATTTTTTCTTTCGAGTTTAACTCGTTAAAGTTGAGATTTGAAATGTCCAACTTTTAGATCGATGATATAATATCTTAGTTGAGATTATTTTAGGTTAGTCCTTCCCATGTAATTTGAATTATATATTAAAAAATCATTCTCCCACATTTATTCCATGTTTTTCAAAATTTTGAATTAAAAGATTATTTTTTAAACTAATCATGACAATATTTTAAGTCAACTTATGTTATTGAATAAATCCTCCTCATATGGTAGGTTGAGAACTTATTTTCCTTTGCCTTTTCAAACTCTGATCCATATTGTTGGTTGAGAAATCTCTCTTTATCAACTCTTGAAAAAGCTTTCATTTTGCATCATACAGTTGAGGATCTCACATTGAAAAAATAAGGGAGAACTCACAATTTATAAAATGTATGGATTACTCCCTTCATTGTCAATTAGTTTTGAGATGGAACCTCATATTATTTAATATGGTATTAATGTCCATAAACCCAAACGGGTATTCGGTCCAAGAAAAAATAAAAAAAGATCCGAGAATGATGAACCCATGGAATCCCTTCTTCTCCTGTTTTCAAAAAACCAAGCCAATTTTTGAAAACTAAAAAAAAAATAGTTTTCAAAAACTTGTTTTTGTTTTTGGAATTCAAATGTGTCGATGAAAACCATGGTAAGGAAATTGGGAGAAAAAAAGCATAATTTTCAAAAATAAAAAACCAAATGGTTATCAAATGGGGCTTCATTTTTTCTCTCATTTCGTTTCTTGCTCTCGCTAATGCCTTCTTGCTCAATTTTTTAATTTCTTAACCCTTTTCTCTCTCTGAAGAGCACGAGAGTGCAAGAGGCTGGAGCAAGTGAGATTGGGGAGGGAAATGAGAGAGAGCAAGATTGGAGTGAGAAATGAGAGAGATTGAAGAGAGAGAGAGCAAGATTGGAGAGAAAGACAACGAGAGATTGGAGAGAGGAATTAAAGAGAGAGTCAGAGACTGGGGAGAAAGTGAGACTGAAGAGCGAGATATGAGAGAGGGCGAGAGATTGAAGAGAGAGAAATTGGAGAGAGAGCGAGAAGCTGGAGCGAGAGAGAGGAGGTTAGTAGCAAGCAAAAAAGACATATAACCTTAAATTGAAAATGTATGACATTTATCATTTTCGTCTATTTAAATAGAACATCCGTACAAAAATCCCAAAAACAGAAAAATGTCCAAAAGAAAAATGAACATGAAAGAGATCGTGCTTTATTCCAACTAGTATATATAGATAATTGTTACATATCCATTTGCTTCACTACTTCATGATATACTTGTAATCCCACACAAACAAGAATGAAACATTGAATCATAACTTAAAAATCTACCCTGTGTTTCTCAAGACAGGACAGCTCGAAACTGCTTTTTCAGCTGAGCCAGAGCCATCCAAGCTAGGACCTTTCAAGAGTTTTCCAAGCAATTCAGCTGGATCAAAAAAGAACTCCACCCCCACAATTTTATCTTTCTCATCCACCTGCTTCATCAGAAAGATCAATTAGAACAAGCCAAAAAAGAGTAACACCCAAGCAAGAATTGAAGTTGGATATCCCACCTTAAAAATGGCAACACCATAGAATTCAATTCTCTCCCCAGTGGCGGCATGGCCTTTGAAAGGCCCCTCCATGTGGCCCCAATGCCTGAACTTGAACACAATGTCCGGAGGCCCTGAATAAACTTGGATGATCTCAAGAGCAAAACCTCGAAGGAACGTCGCGGTGAAAGCTCGGTGAGACGATTCCGCGGTCTCCTTTGCAGCATTGTAGTACCTGTACTCCTCAGGGAGGGAGGTCTGAAGGAAGGGATTGTAACCTCCAAGTTTTCCTACTTCTTCAGTGGTTAAACGCTTTCTTCCTGAGAAAATGTTTGTTTTGTTTATCATCAATTTGATGGAACAACATAGGATATTATCATAACTGTTATGACAGAAATCGTAAATCAACGTAACGAGAATGAAAGAGCGAAGAAAACAACACACAGATTTACGTGATTCATTAACGGTGTGTTAGCTACGTCCACAGGTAGAGGGAGAGAACAATCTTATCATGAGGAGTATTCAGATTACAGAGATTAGGGCAAAATAGGTTAAGAGGGTTTATATATGGCATCACTCTTAACCCTAACATAATAGGTCCAAAATAGGGAGACTCCGTACTTAATCGTTCGGAGCGCTTCATGTCAGATTCAAGGCATATCAACAATAAAACCATTCAAACATTAGGAATGCAATCTCATCAATGTTGTTCATACCATTGAGACAGAAAGTATACTTGTTTACATCTATTGTTTTGAAGTCGCTTCTCGATATCTTATGGAACATTTCCATCTCGAAATTCTTCACTAAGCTTTGCACCTTCTCTTCAAGTGACCCAACAGGCCATACCTTCCATTCCACAGTGAAAATTTTCAAGTTAAAAGCTGAAAAGGGATGAAACCCTTTTGCAATTACAACCCAAAACAAACAAAACAAAACAGTCCCATCCAAAAAACAGAGGATTTAGTACAGAGAGAGAGAGATTACTTGAGTCCTCTCTTCTTCAAAGAGCTTGTTGACAAGATCATAGTTAGGAGGAACACCATATCTCCATTTGGTGTTTTTCTCTTCATCTCCACACAAGAGCGAGCGATACTTGTCATCCTCAGAGGCCATTGGTTTTGTTGAAATCGAGGAAATGAAGGTTTTGGGAAAGGATTTGAATTGTGGGAAAGAGGGCATTGGCCTCTTGTGTAATATAGGAGACCAATGAAAGATGGCTACTCCCAGTGGGTGTGTTCTTGAAGTCATCACTGACATAATCCATGGCAGCACTGTGACTCGGGAAATTGTAAATTTCTGCAGAAAAAGTTAGGTGTACAAAAGTAAGCTGGCCGCCTTCTATAATATAGGGAGGGAATGAAGGATCTATAATATAGTTAGCCATTGGTTAATTCCAATGGCTGTGTTCTTGAAGTCATCCCTGACGATTCACATAATCCGTGGCCAGATTGCAAGTCCGGAAATGATTTTTTACCCAAAAAGTTGGGTATACAAAATAATCTACCTTTCTAAAAAGATTTTTCTATCCTTGTTGGTAGGGTTTATATATATATATATATAGTCTTTGAAACTATTTTGAAATTTAGGAGGGTGTCAGATAAATCTAAGGTTGTTTTGTTCTTGGAATTAGAGTAAAAGTTAATAGGTTTGTAGGACTCACGACAAAATGTTGGGATAGGAGTTATGAGAAATGTTGGGATAGGAGTTATGAGTTTGTGGGGTCCGTATAATAGAGTGTTGTAATTGGCCAATAAATTTGTAGGACTCACAATTAGATGTTGTATGTCTTTGGGTCAAAAAAAGAGTTTAGTGGAGTCAACTTCTACTTCACAACTTCTTGCTCTAAACACCCGTTGTTTGTATTAGGTTTCTTCTTTTGTTTGTTTTTTTTTTCATAGTTTTATTAGATTTTTGAGTTAGGTATGCAAAAGATATATTTGTATACCAAACTAAATATTAAGATATATTTGAAGAGGATGAATTCTCTAGTCAATTTTTATCATGTCATTTAATTAAATGACATTTTCTCTTTAAATTATAATTATATTTTGCCATCTAAACAAGTTCTTCTTCACCTAGAGTCGTGGAATAAAAACTATAATATTATAGTAGTAAGTTTGAAAAGAATATGCCAAACTAGTTGAGCTACTCAAGTTAGCGACCAGCCAACAAAAAAAAACTATATATTAGAATTAGCTTGTCAGATTGATTTTCATATGAGAAATATAAAGTTTTAAGAATGTTTGGTTCATCGAAAGTTTAGATTGTACAAAAGAAAAAAGTGTAGAAGTTTAGTCGAGTTTATTTAACGCATAAATATGAATATAAAGTTTTTTTTTTTCATAATATACATAAATATGAGATGGTTTCAAACTTATATTCGTTTAGATTAAATAAAAATATCTCAGCTACTAAATTATGCTCATGTTTATAACATACGGATAATACATCATTATTTATAAGGGTTGTTAGGTACATGGAAGTTTCAAGGAATTAGATTAAGTTACCAACTCCACTATGAATGTAGATTTGTTTTATGGGAAAGTCATGACTGACAGAATAATCAAATATGAATATGCACTTGACTTGTTCAACATACCTAATTATATTGCTCTCTTCAACGCATAAATCAGGATTTTTTAGAAAAGTAATGAAAAAATTGAAAAAAAAAAAAGTTGTTTTAAAGAGGGCGTATCTCAAAGAAACGTGACACCCGACAACCATGCTTTTTTTTTAATCTATTTATTTATTTTAATTTATTAATTCATTAATTTATTATAATTAAATTAAATTAAATTTCTTTTGTTTAATGATTATACAAGCTAAATTATAGTTTGTTCTGAACTTTAAAAAATATTTCAAAAATACCCTTGTCGTAAATTTTATTTGGGTAAAATACCTTTTTGATCCCTCATGTTTCGTGTCAGTTTCTAATAGGTCCTTACGTTTCAAAATCGAACAATCAAGTCCCTACTGTTTCGAAAATGGTATCTATTGAGTCCCTCTAAGGCTGACGTGGCACTTTAAAATAATAAAATATTAATTTTTAATTAAAATAATAATATAATAATAATAAAATAAAAAATTATTATTATTATTATTAAAATATAATAAAAAATTATTATTTTTTTAAAAAAAAATCTTCTCTCTCTCCTCATCCCCACTTCCCTCCCTTCTTCTCTCCGTCGCCCTCATCCCCACCTTCTCTCTTTTTCTCCCGCCGCCGCCAGAGATGCTCTCCATCGCCGCCGAAGCTGCTCTCGATCCGTCGCCGCCGAAGCTCCTTACCATCGCCGCCGGAACTCCTCTCACGATTTACATTTTTTTTATTTTCCCTCTTTTTCTTCCCCTCCCTCCTTTCCTCTCCGAAGCTCCTCTCCGTGCATATCCTCCCCCTCTTACAAGCAGTTGCGCCGGCGACAACCCCTCCGACGAGCCACGCCTTCTTCTCTGACCACAAACGCACCTCATCTCGCGACAGATCGATGACCCATGCGATTCTTCAGACTCCGGTGTCGTGCAGCGGCGGCAAAGCTCTCCATCTTCCGACCGGTGACTACTACGAGCAAAAGAAGCCCATATTTCCGTCCAACCGACGCCGTAACCCCCTTCGTTCAGACTTCACCGACGGCTACAACTAAAAACCGGCACTGTTCTTCAGTTCCGACGGCGGCGGGAGAAAAAGAGAGAAGGTGGGGGTGAGGGGCGGCGGGGAGAAGAAGAGAGGGAAGTGGGGATGAGGAGAGAGAAGATTTTTTTAATAATAATAATAATAATTTTCTATTTTTATTATTATTATTATGTTTTTAATAATAATTATTATTATTTTATTATTTTATTATTATTATATTATTATTTTAATTAAAAATCAATATTTTATTATTTTAAAGTGCCACGTCAGCCCTAGAAGGACTCAATAGATACATTTCCAAAACAGTAGGGACTTGATTGTTCGATTTTGAAACGTAGGGACCTATTAGAAACTGACTCGAAACATGAGGGACCAAAAAGGTATTTTACCCATTTTATTTTATTTTTTTTTTATGAAACCATTAAATAAATGGTGATGTTTCATTAATGGTGATGTTTGTATTACACACACAAACGAGATTGTATGGCAGTAATCGATTGTCTCCAGAAAAAGGTGTAATTTTCCTCTCAAAATATATATATAGTGTGTAATTTATCATGCTGATTTGAAGAGATTTTGGAAATATAACCTACATAAAATAAGGAAAATTAAATGTTTAAAGAAAATTGGACAAGTGTCATTCCTGGACAGCAGCAAAGTAATGTTCTTAACTTTGTATTCTAATTTAATTTTTTTTATTAAAAAAAAAAAAAAAAAAAAAAAAAACTTTGTATTCTAATTTCTACTCAAGTCCCTCTGCCTTATCCTCTGAGCTACCATTCAGATTGGCTTCAATTTATAATCCGTAAATTATCTCCATTACATTTATACAATCCCAAAATAGCAGAAAAATAAATCACAATATCAACGAAGGAGAGCAAAAGACAGATCTACTACTGGAAAAACACTGGTGTAAATTCAGCTTCGCATTTCTAGTCAGTACCTCATTTCGATTATGTTGTACAATCTAAAAATGCCAGAAAGATAAATCAGAATATGAACCTGAGAACGAGAGAGACAGCAAAAATTGTGGAAAGTTCATAGTTCTTGATTAGTCAATAAACAATATAGTTAACAAAAACTTACATGAAGGGAAATTCGGCAGCATTTACATCCCCTCCAAACAATTGTTCAGTGGAAAGAGAAAAGTTCACTAAGATTGATGGCTCAAAGTCACCAGATCTTTCCTACAGAGAATAAAATCCAAAACCACTGTCGATTCCTTTCTTGTTTCCTCCTTTGTCTGTAGCTAATTTGATGAGTTTGGGTTAAGGGTTAGCTCTACTACAGGGGACCAGGACCATTACTTTTTGCCAGTTAACGTCCCCGCCATTCACATTTCTATTCTAAACTAAGAATATCAGCATGGTTAATAATCATGCCAACATATAGAGTTTCGTGATTTACATTCGTTATACACAAATGCCTTGTTATCTGCCAATTCTAATTCGAGAAGCGGTGGCTTTTGATTGGGAATGTTGTCTCTTACCATTGGGTATTCCACTGTCACTTACGCTGCCTCGAGTAAGATTTTCTTCAAGTTCAGAGAAATCCCTTGACCAGGAATTCAAAGGAATCAGATGACTATCATCCTTGGCACTCTTCCGCTGCTCTTCGTGCCGTTTAACATTTTCAGAGAACCGATGGATTGTTTTGTTAATTTTTGCAATCCCCCTTTCAACTGGTTCGACGACGTGTGTGACTGTATACCTCATGTCATCAACAATCTAAGGGGAAACAAGGTCACGAAGGACTTATCAATACCTAGAAATAAATGAGAAGCGAAAGTAGGATTAGAAAGAAGAAGGTTAGGCCTTACAATTTCACCACTGCCAATAACAACATCTCGAACACTCTGGGGAAAATTCAAACGCTTCTCTCTCTCATCATGGCGACCCAAGCGTAATTTAGTTGTCCGCTCAGAGTCTCTAACCTCTTCTGGATCAGGTGGCGTTCCCAGTGAAGCATAGTCGGTCAGCACCGCAACATTACGAACACATCTTTCTCCACGTTTATAAGGTACTGCTGGAAAGGTGTAAACATGTGCGACGGCAGCAATACCCATCTGAATGAGATGAAATAATTTTAATTTATAACACTTGCGAGGATTGCAAATGAAATTCAAACTTACAAAAGGATAGCAGGGAACAAAATAAGTTTTTACAATATAATATACTGAGAGATTCAACAATCTTGACAATCAAACTCGCTTCATTTCAGACCACATGGAGTGTCAGCCGTCTGATCATGAGGGATAACCAAGAAAAATTTCATACCATAGTTGCAAAAGATTGTTTGATCAAACTTGAACTACCCGTCTTCCCGACCGTTAGTGATGGCCTTTTGAAAGTCTTAACGTTTGATATTTTTTGAAGTAGAGCTCCCTCAATACATAAAAATGAGGTTAATGATCTAGATGGAAAAAATATGGGGTTGTTATACATGCACTAAACTTCAAGCAAGTTTTTACAGAATTTTTGTTCTAAAAAACAAAAAACTATTATTAAAAAGGTTTAAATCCTATTTTAGTCCCTAAACTTTTAAGTTTATTCTATTTTGGTCCCTCAACTTTTAAAATGTCCAATTTAATCCCTAAACTTTCAAGTTTATTCTAGTTTGGTCCTTGGACTTTAAAATGTCTATTTTAGTCCTTAAACTTTCAAAGGATAACTATTTTGGTTCTCACTTTTATTTTGAGTTGTGTTAAAGAGATAGCTCTAGGTATGTGTATTAGCATGTTAATATGAGCATGATTTCAAGCCAAATAAATTAGAGATAAACTTGGACAAAGCGGATTTATGGTAGAAAAGTAATATGGCAAGGACCAAAATGATTTTCTTAAAAAAGTTTAGGGACTAAAATGGACATTTTGAAAGTTTAAGGACTAAAATAGAACAAATCTGAAAGTTGAATGACCAAAATGGACATTTTGAAAGTTCAGGGACCAAAATAGAACAAACTTGAAAGTTTGGGACTAAAGTGAGAATAAACCTATTAAAAATTATATTTTCAAACTACCCTCAAATAGGCCTTAACAAAGTTTCCTTCTCCCCATTGAAAATAAGGATGGTTCTCACTTCTGAAAATGATACCCAAGCGTCCCAATCAAATTTTAGCTCCACACTCTTGCGTATGTTTAACTCCAATGACATCTCAAGTTTTCAGTGCAGATTGCTTATAAGTTCAACTGATCAATCATCTCAACCAAAAGAATGAAATCAAGTGAAGGGCATGCCTAGAAGCAAACGGGCAAACGGGAAAGAAATGTAGTGGGCTTACCTCAATACATATTAGGTAATCTTGTATGCGTGTCTTTAGCTCCCGAGCCAAGGACCCTTTAAAAGCTCCTATGGAGAAAAGAAAGGCAACAGCAACACCTTGCCACCAAGTGAGGAAAACGATTGACTTGAAAACAAGAAACTTTGCTAATGGTTTAATTGGTTCCAATTTGTCTTTCGTGACAGAATAAAATTGGAGAAGGCAATATAGGGCCCATGATTGACTAAAATTAAGTACAACCGCCAAGTAGGGATAACTGTAAGAATACAAGAGAGACAGGTCAAAAGCAATGCTCAAAGACTAGGAAATGTTAGAACTAGAACTTTTCGAACACCCACATCCTGCAGAAAGGCTTGACTACATTTGTCTACATTGTAGACAATCGAAAGACTATAGGGCATCTGTGATGTTAAAAAATTTAAAATATCCACACAAATGAATTAGGACACATACCCATATCTCCACTCAAACTTTCCTTCTCCATAAACCCCGAAACTTTCAAGAATCATAGCTAGGAGCGCACATATCATCTTCAATAACATCTGAGATGTTAATCAAGGACCAAAATCATGATATGAATTTGACAAGAGCCATACTTATTTCAAAAGAACGAAAGAGCAAAAAGATGATCACATACATATTGAACAATACCAATTTTCACTGCATGATAAAAGTCAGAACCGAGATGCCAATCCCTTATGAAGCAATTTAAGGGAAAAGGATGTTCTACAACCCCATATGCATATTTTTCCGTCAAAAGAGGTGTGCTAGAGTCAACAACAGGCTGGCTTTCCATGAATTCAACTGTACGTTTCTCACCACCTTTCAACCACATAAAAATTGCAAAATTTTCAGCATTATTTGAGGGCATTAAACTAATGTTGTAAAATGCATTAATCACTCATCAAAACATTTAACATCTCATAATACATGTATACAACTAACACACACCAAATACCACGAGCAACAATGTTATATGCAATAAAGAAAAGGGTGGCCCAGAAGAATTTCCCTCATCCGAGAGGTGGGGGAGAACAGTAATTTCCAATTGAGGATATTACGTAGTGTTTTTCAGCAGAGTTCCAAACTTGAACACATAAAAAGAAGAGAAAGGGAGAAAGAAATATTAACTGTACCCTCATTCAATAATAATCATCCTTCTTACTAGAGAGCGATGAAGTTGACTTCTTAAAAATAATACGAAATTGTTAGCTGAGACATACAGATATTGATGCAAATTAAGGAAAAAAGATGTTCACCAATTGAAAAGATTGTATAAAATTACTGCAATGCAATTTAAAAAAAAATAATAATAATAACTACTTCATTGAAAATATGAAACATACAAGTGGATGTGGAGGAAAGCCTCACCCCGTGCTAAGGAAGGTGGAAAGAAAGAGCCTTATAATTAGCACAAAGAAAAGAAAAATCAAGCTATAAAATGTTTGGACAACCTGCACCAGGACGACGACTGCAACAACCACCAGAATAACAAAGACCTCCCACAAACATAACTGCAATACAATTAACTTACCCAAGCATGCAATAAGATATCTTTCAAAGCAATATAATGCAAAAGCCTCATAGCAGTCTCGTATTACTTCACAGTTGAATGCACCATCTGAATTTAACAACGACAGGAACTGCAGCCAAAAAAATAAATTATAAATTAATGGCACAAAATGTTGAAATATGTAAAATACAAATCAAATGCATTCAAAAATTCTCGTACCAACACAAGCCAGATCATCTTCTTTAGAAAAGAAAAAAAATAATAAATAAAATAATATGAAACAAAGTCCAGTGGACAAATGAAATTACAAAAGAAAACACCGTCGAATTGGCACCAAGGGAGCTTAAACTGTAATTACATAAAGGCACAGAAAGTTTCACCAAGTAAAAGCAACGAATGAGAGATTGTCCAAAAAATTACTAAAGGATGACTCATATCATTGTTGAAGAACCTTCTTTTCTTTCCCCAGCAAAAGATCCCAAAAGAAAGCCCTAAAATGCAACCACAAAATCACCTTCTCTCTTCTGAAGGAATGCCCCAAAAAATATTCATGGGGGGAGAACTGTTGATATTTGAAAGGAAGACAGTATGCAAGTTCAAAGAGAGGAGACTATTGTCCCAAAATTTAGTAAACTGTAAAAAGATGACTTTCAGATTCAAAATTCTTTTTGCGTACGAAACACCAGCTATGGGAGAGGAATTATGATGCCTTAGATTTTTTTCTTGTGTGTATTCAAGGGCTAATTCCCATGCACCAAAAAAAAAAGGAGGAAGGGGGAGGGGCGGGGGGGGGGGGCTAGGATGCTGAGACTACCATATGTGAGAAAACAGAATAATCCAACAAAAACTTCCTTTTGAGGGATCCATAAACAAAGATTTGCTGGAGAAAAATGAGGACAGTAAGAAAAATGTTTAAAGAATAATCCAAAATAAAATGAGATTCATTTTCAAATTTGAACAAGAAATATATTTCTTGAGAGCCCCAAGCGTGCATCACTCAACCATGCAACCACAAGGAAAGCATGTTACTCAAAATAAATAAAGTTGCAGAAATTTTTATAGCCCTATTTTAACTAGGAGTGCAACAATATATGTTGAAGGAGACACCATAAACTAAAGATTCCCAATCATATTAGACGCAATTAAAGTAAAATAGAAATTACACAAATAAATGAAGGATGCAAAGAATAAGGAAAGTAGTATTCCTCTCACCGATTCTAGAGAGTAAACAGGAACCATCAATATAAGACCAATCAGAAACTTCTGTTCCTGAAAGAAGAAAAGGTACTCTGTCAATCTAGAGAAAAGTGCCAAAAGAAAGATAGTGTATGAGAGTATCGTCACTCAAAATAAGCAAAAGATGAGAAAATGCACAAGTTTATGTACAGCCCTACATTAAGAAAGTCGAAGGAGTAAAACTCCAATTAGCTTCACTCTTCACACTTAATATTTTGTTAGACATCAATGTAACCAGAGTTATTAATTTTTGTGAAAGATAATATAACTAGTCCTTGCTTGTACAATGATTAAGATTGGACATAGGCATCTTCCCACCCAAGCAGCAAAGTAGAAGAGTTCAAATGAGTGCAACAATTTCACGAAAGATAATATAAGTTATAACTAGTCCTTTGGAACTCCAATCAAATGAAGGAACGCAACAAACCTCTGGTTGATTATAAGAAGCTAAATGCTCAATAATGAGATATGTGGAAAGAACAAGTGCAACAACAACGAATACACCAGCACTGAGAATTGTCCAGCTGAAGTCAGATGTTGCTTCGGTGCTTAGATTCAGTAACCACATCTTCCCTGATCTACTGGAGGATTCAACCATATTGAAGAGAATAAACAGAGTGTAGAAGAACATCCTCCATCCCATCAAGCAAAACTGTTTAAAGAATCTAGTTAAATAGGAATGTGCATGTGCTCGATCAAGATTCAAAACCAACTTATAAACCAGTCTCGCAATGTCTTATTCTTCTATAAATTTTTCTCCCAGATCACTCTTAGTTTGATCTCATAGGAAATGGGTCAAGCCCTTGCAAAGTAAGATAAAAAATACAGATTTTCCTGGAATGAATTATCTTGAGACTACAGGCACTTCAGAAAAGCCTACGAAAGAAAATACGTTGAATTTCTAAGAGAAAGATATAAAAGTCTAATGATTGAAGAACCCCACCAAACAATATACATAAGACCTGTAAAGTCAAAACATTCTGAATAAACATCAGGAATGAATCAGACGACTAGGACAAAAAACCATGGGAGCAGACTCTAATATAAGAACGTTAGACACACAGACTACACTAACACATGCTTTGAAGTAAAATCAACTCCCAGTATGCATTTATTTAACCAGTACCGAGTTCTTCTGATCACAATTTCCCACCACGTCTAAACCAGTATAGTCCCCTATACAAGGAATCCAGTGGTTGGGCAGATTTAGAAGAATCCCCGAGGAAAATAGATCAATATGTTCAGTTTATAACATGATCAAGTTAATCGCTCACTACAGACAGTCGTCAGTGATGCAGCAAAAGCAACCGTCCTTCACAGATTAGCATGCATATGATATATCGAGTAATGATCATAAGTGAACACGATACTCGATGAGAGCACGCGCGATCCAACATTGTAAGTAATCATCATCAAGCCAACAAAGATACGATTTCCTGAACAAAATTACACGATAGCTAGCAATCTTATCCAGCATGGACTTCAAACATGACAAAGAAGATTCCAATTACTGTTAATCACTGAAAAATCCACCTCAGTAACAAAGATGCTTAGAGTTTCAGAATTAAAGAATTGAAACTAAAAAGACTGCGTTGCTAATTTCCCGCCCGGACGCCCACTATAATCATATCAAGTTTCAAAAATCAACAAAGGGGTTAAACCCTTAAACACCGATCAATCAGCAAATAACGACCTCAAAGGCTAAAACTAACGCGGATTGAGGAGAGAAATTACAAGGAAACAAAATACAACCACAAGAGTTCCCAGAAAACGAGAGAAAAGAGATTATCCATTCAAACCTGCGGAGGAGATTCCCCGGAGAAAGTTCGAGAGTTAAACCGATCAATAACTTGGCAGAATCTCAATTCACCGAAGGAAATATCAAGCGTCTGTATGGTAGGTAACAGAGAGACGAGGAAATCGGAAGTTGCTTCGGCAATCGGAAACGTGGTTCACGAAGTATTGAAGAAATTGAAGCGACTAAAGTGACGAAGTCGGTGAAAAAGCAAACAGTACAGTAGAATCTCAGCCGTTGATTGAAGCAACCGCCGGGACCCACAGGTGAGGGGGAAGGCGCCGATGGGCTGTTACGGGTAAAAGTTTGCCGTCCTTGGCTGCCTCGGAGATGTTGACGGCTTCTTTGCTTTATATGCAACGGCGTTACGCTTACGAGGCAAGCCGCAAACGTGTGACGTGGCTGCATGGAATTATTTGTAAATCCACGTCATCAGTGAGTGAGACAAAATGGGATTGGAGTTGTCACCTACCTATGGAGCTAGAGTCCAAGAGGAAATGATTTAAGGAATTATTTATATATATTGGTTATGGTTAAGTTTAAAATTTGAGTTCACTAAAAAAAAAAAAAAAAAAAAAAATTGACCTCTGAACTTTCGTCTAATAAATCTCCATTTTTTAAAAAAGATTTTCTCTGCAGTCTTTAAAATTTTTAATATTGTGTTGATATAGTCTTTGTATTTTAATTTTTAATATATTCATAAATTTTTAATTTTGTGTCCAATAAATATACTTGAAATTAACTTATCATATAATCTTTAAATAATACAGTCAACATACTATATAAATAGTAATATAACAATATATTAATATTAATATGACAGGAGTTAACGTAATGAGTTATTAACACAAAATTAAACGTTTAGGAAACATTTTAAAATATAGAGATCAAATAAACACAATGTTGAAAATTCATAAAACACGAAATTAAACATTTAGAAACATTTTATAATTTACCCCTAATATTTTAAATTTTTTTTTTTTTTTTTTGAGTACATCAACATTTGGGTGTGGGGGGATTCGAACCTCTGACCTCATGGTCGAGGGTACATGCCAATTACCGCTGAGCTAAGCTCACTTTGCCTAATATTTTAAATTTTGTTAGCTATTTCTAATAACAAATGTATTATCTCAATAATAATAATAACCACCACCATTTATTTTCAATGGACCTAACTGTTTTATTTGAAATGTGATATTTTTTTTAAAAAAAAAAATCATAATTAACATTTGAGTTTCATTGCCAAAGTGAGCATAGCTCAATAGTAATTGGCACCTACTCTCGACCAAAAAGTCAAAGGTTTGAATCTCCCCACCTCCAAATGTTGAATTAAAAAAAAAAAAAACATTTGAGTTTCATTACATTAACACATTTAGCTTCTCCTTTCTTTTCTTTTCTTTTTCTTTTTTTTTTCCTAATTTAAGTTAACTGATTATTTTCTTAATATTACTATAATATCAATTTTTAAAAAAAAATCAATAAAAGAAAACCCTCCTCGTTCTCTTTCAAGTCTCAAGAAACTACTTCCAAACGAGTCCATCTCTTCTTCAGACAGAGAAACCAAATATGGTGAAAGAAAATTTCATTCATTATAACAAGAGTTCTTCCAACAAAGAAAAGAAGAAAGAGAAGTGGCAAAGGAGAAAACAAGAAAAATAATATATATCTGGGATTCTGAATAACAAAAATGTATGACAGACATTTTTAGTCAACATTCCATAATCTACATATCTAGATGCTAACATCTCAATTATTTTTACCAACTGGCCTAGGGTGTGAAAGAGTACATTGGCTTTATATATATCGCTACATCTGCAAGACTTACATGTTTCCAAATATACAAAAAGAATGAGACCTTTTTCTATACGCGACAGATGGGACATTTGTTCTAACATGATGAGCAGAAACTTAACTGACTTGCTAGCTCCTAACCATATTTATTGCTGAACGCTAGAGCAAATTGGTAACAAACAACGACATATGAGACTATGTCTGAGGCCGAGCCCTTGGGATTCTAGTGGTAAAGCGGATTTGAGCAACCGGTCCCTCTTCCTTCTATCCTCTGCAATCATGTAGTGGCTGGCAGCAACCAAAATGAAAATCTCCCATAAACGAAATTGTTATTTTGCGAGTTCTATTGAGCTTCAAATCACCGTGGCGCTCGAACGAGATATCCGCTGAGCTTCTTCCAAGTCCTTCAAAAACCTGCAATACCAGCCAAATGGTGACATCATGAAAACAATGACTTGTTCAAAGTGTTTGCAAAGGCATTATATAGTAGGTTCCAATATGGAAACCAATAAATTTGGGTGGTAGTAGATTTCTTCTGCTTCTTGTTCTTGTTCTTCTTGTTCCTTTTTTCCCTTTTTTCTTTTTTGAATTTTTTAAAAAAATTTCGAGTGGTTGGAGATTGTGACTTGTGAGTACTGCAAGAGTACTTGTAGAACCGTCCACTACTTAATTACTCTTGCAACTACCTCATCTAACTCATCAGAAAGGAACAGTTACCAAATATAGCAATAAGATTCATATCATAAATAGACATAAATCTACTCATATCGACACAGTAAGTATGACAACATCCTTGATAAAAAGAAAAATAACACGTTTCCCATCTTGAATTCATTTAGCAAAATGGCAGTGATAATAACTCAACATGAAATCAAATAACCAATATTGCTTACCTCTTAGAATTTAGAACCACCGAACCACCGAGTATAAAACGTATACCAGAAGTAGTTGCATTTTGTAAAGCTACAGCACGTGACTCCTCATATGTTGTCCCACCTACAATAAAAATGATGACTTCTTGTGGCCTGCTTCATAACAAAGTAGCCAAGTTAAATTCCTAAACTTTAACAAACGTTTCTTTCTAAAAATAGAGCTTATAATAATTTCTATTAACAAAAATACAAAAGGAAAACGCTAAGATGATCATCTGATTCTCGTTTAGAGGCCATGCTACCCCCCAAGTCTAGTGGAGTGACAACCGTTTTATGGAGATTGTAGCACGGGAGGAACAAAAGAATATTTCAAGGGGAAGACATGAAAAGGGATGTTTTTTGGGACCTAGTTAGAATATTTGCTTCTTCTTGGTTTTCTACTTCTAAAGATTTATATAGTTATGGCATGATACAAATCTTTGCCAATTGGGAGTCCTTTTTGTATCCCTTTGGCATGTGGGGAAATCACATCTACCCTTTTATGTACTCTTTTGATAATGAAAGTAATGTTTCTTATTTATTAAAAGAAAGTGTTGAGTTACTGGAAATCACATCTACCCTTTGAGTTTAGATTAAATTTTATTTTAGGGTTTTGGCCCTGATACCATATTAGATTACATGGGGTTCCATCTCAAAACCAATTGACTATGAGTAAGGTAACTCATGTATCTTATAAATTGTGAGGTCTCCACTTATCTTTTCAATGTGGGATCCTCAACAAAAAGAAAAATGATCATCTGATTCCAAATGCAGCATATCAAATTCTTGAAAAAACAAAATACTTTAAGCTTGTATACAAATGGAACTATAGAGCAATGTCGATTCTTTACCTAATTAAAAAATCATTGTTCATAACAAGTAACATCAATCTCCAAACGTACAACACAGTTCCAAAATACCAACTTCTCTAAAAATCCCAATGAGAAACTACTTAGTTTACCAATTACGACACAAATGATAAAGAGAATCAAGGTGCCGCTTGAAACGAGAAGTCAATGGACTAGTACTAAATACATGACCATGCCATATCAATTGCAGTTGGTTCCACATATCTATTATTACCATTTGACAAATATACAAATGAAACATATATATAATCCCAATATCTTTGAAGGTAGAATAAAATCACAATTCTAGGTGATTCTAACTTAATAAAATTAACCCCCAACCCATCTTAAGCTCTCCAGATGACGTGAAAGCAAGCCATAAAAAGGAAATTGGTTTATCTAAATAAGGAGAGAAATACAATACTAATGCAAAAAAAAATGTTCTTTTTATAAGAAACATAAATACCATATAACTTATAATTTAATATGCAAAGAAATGAAAGTTCTAGCAAAAGAGGATAGACACTGAGACACACGACAAACCTTCCTTGCTGAAAGTGATTCCCAACAAACGGGTAGTCCACATCTCTCAATCGTCCCTTGATTATACTTTCCATGGTCTGGACCACAAGAGGTTGATGCTGAGTGTACACGTTCTCAACCCCCTAAAGCAGAAGCAAAGAGAAACAATATATAAGCACCCTAAACTGCAATCTAGAAGAAATTATGTATTGCTTTTATATAAGCATCCAGCAAACCTTTAATCCACGAGCCATGTTACGAGCAATATTCAAAAGATCTCGATTCCCATAAAGATCACCCGTTCGCTTATCAACACCAGCTTGTTTTAAAAGGAACTGGACAAGCTGTCATATCATGTTGTTGAGCACATCAAGATAATTGAAGTTGAACCCACTAGTTATAACTTAGAAGTATCAACTACATTGAGATAATAGTCTGCCAAAGAATGACTAGTTTCTTACAAACAGAGAAGGATGAAGAAACAGAAATCTATTCAAATCCTAAGAAAAAGATATCATGAATCGGCTGCTCAAAAAAAATAGACAAATGTGTTTAAAAACTTTAAAGAGGGAAGTAGAAGTTCAAACAATTGATAAAAATGATCCTTAAATGTATAATTACCCCTGTTTTATATTTGGCAGAACGAGAAGCCAATTTGTTGAAAAGCTGCATCAGTTGGACAGGGCTCTCCTTCTCATACCGTAAGGCATACAGCATAACTAGGCGCAGACGGTCTATATCAGAAATACTCTCATTGTTTAAAAGATTTGTTACAGCCTGAAAAGCACAAGAGCAGAGGTGGTTATGCTGAAAGTAACAAGTATATCTCATCAATTAACAATCTCATAGTTAATCAACAGTTTCATGCTAATGTCGGGAGGCCTAAACTTTTATAGATAACTCATGGGCACATAAGAAGCAAAGCTGCAGAGATGTTAGAACTATGAAATAAAAAACAAGGACCGTCTAACATTTAATAAATTTCGTTTTAATCATAATAACTGCCTCAAAACTTAATGTAGCCTATTCTTGCAATATATACAACCAAAAAAAAAAAAAAAACAGAGAGAGAGAAAAGGACAATTCACATGGTGTTTAGCTCTTATCCATCCTCCCCATTAAAATAGCAGAACTGGATTATAATCCTCAGTATGTGCTAAGAACCACTAAATGGATGTCCAAGAAAATATGAAGATGGGACAATTTCATGATTTCACATTTTGTATAGATATGAAGATATATATGTGTGTGTGTTTGTGATGCATATTCACAAAAGATAAGTGGCAAAGAAAATATTATAACCTCAAAAGCAGCCACTTGCCCACCATTGCAAGCCAATTCCTGTTCTGTCTGTGAAACTAACATGAGCTTTCGCTCCTCAACTATTTTACTCATTTCTGTCACCAATGTCACATGTTTTGAAACATTACCATGCATTTTTCTGTACTCTGGATAATTATCAACAAACTTGGCCATGTCCTCTGCAGAAAACAAAGCATAAAAAACAATTTAGTGGCTTCATTTAGTCCCCATAGTTGATCCTCCACAAATACCTAAAAAAGTTGAAATCTATTTCATACAAACCTATTGTCTGTATGTTCTGGTTACTTTTGGCAATTTGCTGGAAATCATCCACCAACTTCTTGATATTCATCCCAATATCTCCAAAATTTTCATACATGTTAGCTTTATAAAACGAATCTTGTTCTGATGATAGCACAACCTCCTGCATGATCCCAAAAGGCCAAACACAATTAGAATTGTTAATGAGTTCAATTGCCTAATAAAAAACGTATAATAGTGCAGAGCAGAACTGTAGAAGAGTGAACATACCTGTTGATCCTTTGAAGACTTCCCAATGCTTTTTAAGTCCACTTTATTGTCTTGGATACCTAGCAATTCATGAACCATTGCCTAGAAAACATAACTATAAATAACCAACACCAACACGTGGTAACAACAAAGCAAAAAGTAAATTTTGTGATCCCAATACCTGATAAGTCCATTGATTCAGAAGGGGAGTCAACGGGTCGTCCCTCCTATCAATTACCAGCAACAAAGGGGAAACTTCCATTCTTCGGAAATCAAATAGACCACTTTCTTGCTGATACATAAGTTTCTGGTACATCAGAAGCAACAAAAATTAGAGATTGTGACCCTTGTGATAATAAAGCCTAAAAAAAAATACGAATCTGAAGTCATGACACCACTTCTAGAGTTGAGAAAGGTTACCTGACTAATTAAAGTAATAAAATGCAACTTGTAACTATAAGAATTTACGTACCGATGCTTCTTGTGCTATCCTCTTGGCAACATCAGAAGTCCTTTGATACCGAATAACAGGTCTTTGTTTTAAGGCCAAGAAAAGTGCTGCAATGCCATCTACAACTCGGTCACAGAAATGTTGCAAACTTGGAGGATCAACGACTGCCGGAATCATGTATGTATGGTTTGATGACATATTTAAAGTGAAATGATAAGGATCAATGGCAATGAAATCCCCATAAAACTCCTGCATGATCCATTCAACAATTATGTGTAATTATCAAAATTTAAGCTAACACATGAATGCAAACCAACTAGATCAGATGATGAACAGTATTAGTAGAGAATGGAGTTCAAGTCTAAGGCCAATGAACAGGATCGATGACATATATAGTAAGCTTCGTACCATTGATAAACTAGCCATCTATTCTAACATAGTACAACAAAGGGGAATGACCATGATTCCAGGACCAGGATACGATTCAACTCAAGAATTTAATGTAGATTATTCTTCCCTGAATTCATCCACATATAAAAATTTCTTTATAACACGGATTTGAGAGAATCACCAAGAAGTTTATTATAAAAAAAACAAACAGATAAAATTGATGTTCTCTGACCATAAATTATGTCTGGTATAATTTCTGTAGAAGAAAAATTACCACAACTTGCTGGACAACATCCTGCTCATCTGAATCAGCTAGTATATGAATCTGAGTTTCCTTCAAAATGTTGGAGAAAACTGTAATTCAGATTTACAGAAGAATCGTTAACGTATTAATAGCAGATCATTATGGAGTCTCAAAGTTACTCACACAAGTCAAAAATCCATGAAAGATATGAAGAACTCACAGAGGTGATACTCCCCAAATCTAGGATTAGCCAGCTGGCGACGCAAAAGCTGTATATTCTCTGAAGTGGGCCTGAGAAAGCAAACCGCTTTAAGATGATACATGGATTCTCTTGACTTGGAAATGGTGTCTACCAATTCAACCAAAAAGACTTCTTTTTGAAGAAGTTCCGACTGTGAGTACACCACACTGACAACACTAACCTGAAATCAAAAAAAATAACAATAGAAGTTGATCATTATGATGTAAATGTTCCTTCGTCACCACAAACACCCATTGCTCCTTTCCCCAAGCTATTTCACAGAGAAGGTCCAATTCTAGCATGACTGCAACGCATGATACCATGTCGCCAATTCTACATTATGACGACATATTTATTCAACAACCATATAAGACGTTGCAAATCAGGATTCAGGAAATGCAAATCTTAGCAAAGAGAAACTCACGCATTGCCTATCTAAAAGCCTAATTTCGCTTAATATGGCAATATACGTTATCCAGCAGAACTGGCAATCAATATAACTTAAAAAAACAACTCGTTTCAATCTAGATTCTTTGATCAAAATCGAGATTCAGCACTGTGAATGATATAAGAATGGAACATTTCTTTCTTTTGGAATCTATTCCCCCTCCAGCTCCACGTTCATAGAGATCGAAGAAATCATATACAAAAATTACAGGGGGTACATTATCAAAGTATGCTCTGAAATACAGCTAAAAGATTCTAATAATACACATGTTTCGGCTTCTTCAGACTAATTCAGAACCCAGAAAATTGAAATCAAATTCCCTCCTCCCACCCCCCGACCGGAACAAAATTTTCTCAACTTCTACTTTTTCTTTCTCCTCGATACCAATCAGAAACAAAATTGGAGGAGTGGAATGGATATGAGGGCGCGTACCGTCTGAGAATCGAGGATGAGAACCTTCATGCCGGAGATGTCCTGCAACATCTTGTTGATATAATCCCGAACGACGGATATCAGCACCATTTTTAGCTTGTAATCCTTCAAATTGATAGTCCCTGATCCCGACACCAAAATTGGTGAATGTGGTGGTAAGAGAGTTGAATCGCAAACACAGAGAGAGGGCTGGATGGAGGGTCTCAGATCTACGACGACCGACGAGAGACGAAAGCGAAATTCGACGGTCAGTCGGGAAGTTGCCGATTAGTCACGATGATCGCCAACACGCACCGTTTCGTTCACTCTTCTTCCGCTCTCTTTGAAAAGTAATTACCTTCTTCCGTTTCTTTTTTTTTTTTTTTTTTTTTTTTAATTTTTCTTGTTCTTTCTTTCTTCTGTTTGGATTAGATTTCAAGTTTGCCCCTATGGTTGAAAAGTTCCAATTTTATTTTAACCTTTAAAATTTAAAATTCCTCCAGAAATTTTGTTGGAATGACAATGAAAATTGGCATTGGGAGCTTTTCTATGAAAATTAGGATATATATGTTGTTGTAGGTGATTTTGAACCGCTTCGAAATGTAAGGAGGCAGTGAGGATAGCGCAACACCAATTCGAAAATACAACGAGGAAGCAGCTTACGGACTGGGCCAATGCCCGATCCCCGAGGCCAACCCTCAGCCCACTTCAGTGGGTCGAGTCGGTTCTCCCATTATCAACTCTCGCAGACCCGATTTGACCCAAAATGGCTTCCGAAGTCGAGGAGAACCCTAGCAAGCGACACAAGTATAAATATCGTTCTTCACATCCGAAAAAGGGTTCGAGAAACTGGAATTACACATACACTTACTATTTTTCTGACTTAGGCATTTGAGTGAAAGTGTCCTACACCACACCGATGTGTAGTGGTTTTACTGGTTTTGCAAGTCACGTTTTTCCCTCCCAAACAAATTCACTATTCTGTCACGTGAAGGTCAGGTGAGTCTCCTGCCCAGATTTTGACATCAACATATGTGATATCATTTACATTCAGTTTCAACTATATAAAATAGGTTGTCGATACAAATATAGCTTAACTGACATAAAACATATATTCTTGACCAATGAGATCAAAAGTTCAAAAAAGAACATCTTCAAATGTTTGTAATATTACCTAATGTTGATAGTTTTTCTATTACTTTACATATTTTATTTGAATATTGAGAGAGAAATACGAATTGACATTCAAATAAAATAGGTAATAAAATATGTAAAAATAAGATAGTTCTATCAACATTGGCTAATATTACAAACATAAGAGTCTAAACAAAATCATTTTAATATGGGGAGAAACGGGGGAAGGTGGGGATGATGTCAAGTTTGCATATGGCTCTAATGGGCTAGGTGACATTCAAATAAAACGTTTAATTTTAAAAATTTTCAATATTGCTTCAAGATTTTGACCAATAAGTTACATTGAACTATTTTAAGCTATAAAGATTAATATAGAAATCAAATACAAATCAGAGTAGTGATTGAATTGAAATAAAACCGTCCAAAATGAGAATTTAACATTTTTATTTATGTGTGGGGGGGGGGGTTATGAGGATTAATTTGAACCTCTTAACTCAAAAGAAGGAGTACATGTCAATTACTGCGAAAGTAAACTCATCTTGACATGTTAAAAAGATTTCAATCAAGGTTGTAAGATTAGAATTGTAATTCAAATGTAGTACAAATTATAAATTCAATAAGCCAATAAGAGCATAGCTCAACTGACATAAAAGCTTGTATCCTGACAAAGAGGTTAAAGGTTCAATCTCCTACCCTTATATGTTGTCAAAAAAAAAATTATAAATTCAATGATACATTATTTTTTTTTCCACAAGTGTTGGTTAATTTAACTTGATGTGACAAGTACATAATATTTTTTGTTAGTTCAGTTCAACAATGTTTGGGATGAAGGGATTCGAACCTCAGATCTTTTGGTCGGGGTACATACAAAATATCATGTTTATGATGTAATATCCTAAAAGTTAAAATACAAATTTTGTCGAACTAAAAAATATATATATATACAAAGTTAGTCACTAAACTTAAGTGGTTATCTACTTACTATTTTTAATTTTAAAAGGTTTTTAATGAGACTCCTAACTATGAATCTTGATTGAAAACAAAGTATTGTCCTTTTTTGTTAGTAAAACAAATCTATCTAAGTAGAAATTTTAACTTCTAACCTCAAATAAAGGAATAGATACCTCGAGTTATGCTTATGTCGGTCAAAAATGTAGAGTTAATGTCACTACTTAAATGGTGGATATGATAACTAATTGAAATAAGAGGCTTTGGTTTGAAATGGCATGGGATATAAAACAAGATTTTTATTTTTTTTAAAGTAGGTTGGACCAATAAGTTTAACAAGATGGATGGATAGACTATATTTTAAACCAAATTTGTTGGTTTACCTACCATGATTTTTTATCTAACTAGCTCTCTTGTGTCACACCATGTCAAATTATCATTTATTTGTGAAATCGACCTATTATGACTATCATGTGTGAATATTTAAGTAAGGAGAGCAAAGATAAGGGCTAATTAAAAATCAGAAAGAGATCAAAGATGAGGGCAAATTAGAAATCTGAAAGATCAAAGACTTTGCAGGGATAACCATTAAAAAAGAAGTTTTAGAGAGTAAAATTATAATCAACCTATTTCATTGATGAACAACCCCCTTCCCCCCTCCTGAATAATTTTTGCCCTTTATCACGTTCCACAATGGTATGATATTGTCAATTTTGGGCATAAGCCCTCGTGGCTTTGCTTTTGGTTCACCCCAAAAGACCTCATATCAATAGAGATACTTGTCATCTCTTATATACTCATGATCATCCCCTTATCTAGCCAATGTGGACTTTGGTCGCACTCCCAACATTGTTCTTACGACGATTGTAAAAAATCAGACCTTTACACTTCGCGACCCTCTCCAAGTATGTGATTAGTGCAAAGCTTGATATAATATTATTTTTGTAAATACAAATATGTATACCAATATTTCTTTCAAAAAAGAGGGAAGAAATAGGAAAATGTATATACAAATACAGCAAGGCTAATTTTTACAATTTCTGGTATTAGTTGGTACACTTAAACTTTTCAGCTGCATCATTCGTCCAATTTCCCCCCACCTCTGTAATACCACCGACCTGTCAAGAGTTGACTTCTGTGCACTGCTTATACTGTTTCTATTTGTACCTTTTGCGTGTAGTTATTCACTTGTCTGTATTTTCTTTTCCCTGAACTTCATTTATTTGGATGTGAGTTATCTCACCTAATCTCCTTGATTATCTCTTGTATTGTTAGGTTAGGTAGTATAATCATTTTCTCCTCTGAGATACGTTTTCCTATCTTCTTGTATTTATAGAGGTTTAAACCTCCTTAATCAATATAGAGAAATATTATCCTCCTCAAATCTCAATTTGGTATCAGAGCTTGAGAGCAACCATGACCGACGCTGCCATTACTACCCCAACCACAGATCCTGCAAAAACCACAACCACAGATACTTCAAAAGCCGTAGCCACGACAACCAAGTCTACGCCAATGAAGGAAACTGCTGTAGACCGAAACCCATATGAAGTAAGGTATGGAACTCAGTCACTTGGGACTCCATCCTTCACAAACCTTCTGAATCAGGTAACCTCCATCAAATTAGATTGAACAAATTTTCTGCTGTGGCAAAATATCGTTCTCCCTATTCTTAAGAGTTATAAACTCGAAGGCCATTTGTCGGGTAAAACACCGGCCCCTGAAATGACAATTATTTTGCCTCCATCTGAAGATGAACATGAAGGTTTAAAAATACCTAACCCAGAATATGATCTTTGGCTTGCGGCGGATCAACTCCTCGTCGGGTGGTTGTATAACTCAATGTCACCAGAGATAGCTACTCAAGTTATGGGGCACGATGAAGCCAAAAATTTGTGGGACTCGATTCAAGAGTATTATGGAGTACAATCGCGTTCACAGGAGGATTATAATCGTCTCATGTTGCAGCAAACAAGAAAGGGGACAATGAAGATGTATGAGTACTTAGACACAATGAAGAAGTATTTTGACAACCTGCAAGTTGCTGGATTTCCAATGGATATGAGAAGTTTTGTCTCTCATGTCACTGCCGGATTGGATGAAGAGTATACCCCTATAGTTTGTGTGATTCGAAATCAAAACATGTCATGGAGCGAGATTCAACTTGAGCTCCTCTCATTCGAACAAAGACAAGACCGACTGCAAGCACTGAAGACAAACATATCAGTAAATCAAATCTCAACAAATTTAGCTTCTGTGAACTTGGCAAGTGCTGAAGGACAGAGACCAAATTATCAAGGCAACAATCAACAAAATAGAAGCTTCCCATCCAACAACTCATACCAAGGTCGTGGCTATCCCTCAAATAGAAGTGGGAGATACAGGGCACATGGGCGATATTCTCCTTATCCACCAAATAACCTTCCAATATGCCAGTTGTGTGGAAAAATGGGGCATACTGCTGTCATATGCCACCACCGCTATGACAAAATGGAAAACAAATCTTCTCAATTGCCTCTTTCAAATATAAATACGCCACTAACTTCACAGGAATCAAGCTCAAGCAATGCCACTGCCCTCATGGCCTACCCCGAAACTCTTCAAGACCCGTCTTGGTATCTTGACAGCGGTGCAACGAATCATGTTACAGCCGAGTTAGGCAAAATCTCTCTCAAAGGTACACACTCTCATCTATCTAATATTGTGGTAGGAAATGGTTCAAAAGTTCCAATAGTGAGTATCGGTACGTCCTACTTAACTTACAGCAAGGGTAATCTTCTGCTTAAGGATATCCTATATGTCCCTCTTATCAAAAAGAACCTTATTAGCATCTCAAAGTTAACCCAAGACAATGCAGTAACTGTTGAATTTCATGAAATATTTTGTTTTGTCAAGGAAAAGAGATCCAATGAATTTTGCCTGATTGAGAAGCTAGAGAATGGCTTGTATAAACTTTTGGAAGGGAAAGAAGGACATGAAGCCTCAACCAGCAACCATATGGAAACCAAGGGACCTAATGAAGCAACCACTGTGAAGATCCAGAGAAGAATTGATAATGGCAAGATGATTAGTTTAGTTAGCCATGTTTTGTTGACATGTAAGATGGATATTTGGCACAAAAGATTAGGCCATCCATCCTCTAAGATTTTGAATCAAATTCTTCAACTCTGTAAGGTTCCCATCAAAAGTAATGATAAGATTGATTTTTGTGAAGCTTGCAAACTTGGTAAATCTCACCGTCTTCCATTTTCCACTTCTGAATCTCGAGCTTTGAATCCTTTGCACCTCATACACACTGATTTGTGGGGACCCGCCCCAATAAAATCTTCTGACGAATATAACTATTACATCGCCTTCTTGGATGACTACACACGATATACTTGGATTTTTCCGCTTAAAGCCAAAGGAGATGCATTTGAAATATTCAAGGTGTTCAAATTACATGTTGAAAAGCAATATGGCAACACAATTAAGACTTTGAAGTGTGATGGAGGAGGTGAGTTCAAACCCATTGTACAATATGGTTATGCGCATGGTATTGAAATGCAAATTGCTTGTCCTTACACATCCGCCCAAAATGGGAGAGTCGAACGAAAGCACCGACATGTTGTAGAAACTGGGTTAGCCTTATTAGCCCAAGCTAAAATGCCCTTGCATCATTGGTGGGATGCGTTTCATACGGCCGTATATTTAATAAACAGGATGCCATCTCAAGTTATTGAAGGGAAATCTCCATTCAGCTTATTAAAGGGTCAACAACCTGATTATAAAGCCCTTAAAACCTTTGGATCAGCATGTTATCCATGCCTTCGCCCGTATCAGCAACACAAGTTCGAATTCCATACAGAAAAATGTGTTTTTCTAGGCTACACGGACAGTCACAAAGGCTATCGTTGCATGGCCAAAAGTGGGCGAATATACCTCTCCCGGCATGTGTGTTTCAATGAAAATGAGTTTCCATATCAAGAACTCTTTCTGAAGCAAGACAGTGACCAAAATATTAACCAAACTACTGTGTTATCATGGCTGCCCATACCTTCAGCTCCTTCCATGACCATTGATTAAGAAGCTTCAAACCATTCCCATCAACTACCCACCCCTCCATCCCCTTCCCCTAGCCTTCCTACGGCCTCCAACCCATTTTTATCTCCAACACCTTCCTGCCCTTTGCTCTCCCCCACGCCATCTCCAGCATCCTTCCCACATTTGCCTCCAACCATAATACCTCTTCCATCCAACACACATTCCATGACTACCCGTGCCAAATCTGGCATTTTTAAACCCAAACTTCCCTTTAGTGGCGTTACACAACTCTCACCCGATCATGACTGGACCCAAACCGAGCCTCCTACTTTTGATGTTGCTATTTCTATTCCAGTTTGGAAAACCGCCATGGATGCTGAATTTTCTGCTCTCACATTGAATAACACTTGGGACCTTGTCCCTTCTACACACTCCCAACATCTTGTAGGCACCAAATGGATCTATAAAATCAAAAGGGATGCCGATGGAAATGTACAATGCTAAAAGGCCCTCTACGACCTCAAACAAGCCCCTCGAGCGTGGTATGATGCCCTTCGTACTGCTCTCCTATCATGGAATTTTTCTCAATCACAGGCTGATATGTCCTTATTCACATTGTACTCTCCCCAAGGTACCATCTTTCTTCTCATTTATGTTGATGATTTGATACTGACCGGCTCCAACTCTTTGTTAATTACCAAGGTTATTAGCCAACTTCAATCTTTGTTTGCTATAAAAGACCTTGGACCTTTGCACTACTTTCTTGGCATTCAAGTGTATTCATCAGCAGATGGCCTTCTTTTGTCTTAGTCCAAATATATTCAAGATTTGTTGGCTCGACTTCAGTTGCAACACTTAAAACCGGTTGCTGCACCTATGATTAGCAGCAAGCAACTTCACCAAAATGACAACTCCTTGATGACCGATCCTCAACTCTATCGCAGCACCCTTGGTTCCCTCCAGTATGTCCTTCACACTAGGCCCGACATTGCTTTTGCAGTCAACAAACTCAGCCAATTTAATCAAGCTCCAACAATTCAGCATTGGAAGGCTCTCAAGCGAGTCCTCCGTTATCTCCATGGCACTTTATATCTCGGTCTTTCCATTCTACCATGCTCTACTCTTACCATTACAGGATTTCTCTGATGTCGATTGGGCTGCCTCCCCGGATGATCGTAAGTCTGTGGGAGGTTATTGTGTGTTTCTTGGTGCTACCCTCGTCTCATGGTCTTCAAAGAAACAAGCTGTTGTAGCTCGCTCCAGTACAGAATCTGAATATCGTGCTCTTTCTCATGCTGCGTGTGAAATTAAATGGTTACGTTCTCTCCTCCATGATTTACGGGTGGACATTCCTTCCACACCAATCATTTGGTGTGACAACATTAGTGCAGCTGCTCTTGCCTACAATCCGGTGTTTCATGCTCGGACCAAACACATCGAGATCGACGCTCATTTCATTCGCGATCAAGTCCTCGCCAAGCTCCTTGAAATTCGCCACATTGCTTCTCATGAACAAGTTGCTGACTGTCTAACCAAATCATTATCTCAAAGCCAACATCTTTTTCTTCGGGACAAACTCGCACTCCGGTTTGCACCTTCGTCTCGTTTGAGGGGGGCTGTCAAGAGTTGACTTCTGTGCACTGCTTATACTGTTTCTATTTGTACCTTTTGCGTGTAGTTATTCACTTGTCTGTATTTTCTTTTCCCTGAACTTCATTTATTTGGATGTGAGTTATCTCACCTAATCTCCTTGATTATCTCTTGTATTGTTAGGTTAGGTAGTATAATCATTTTCTCCTCTGAGATACGTTTTCCTATCTTCTTGTATTTATAGAGGTTTAAACCTCCTTAATCAATAATAGAGAAATATTATCCTCCTCAAATCTCAATTCGACCAACTAAAGATCCTTCTTCTTTTTTTTTTTTTTTTAACTACCAACTAAACATCTATGTATTTATGTATAATTTTTAAACATACAGGATTAATTTATTCAAAGTCCTTTTCCAAATAATAATAATAATAATGAGTAGTTTTTTTCTTTTAATTCAATAATGATTAGTTACAAAAAATATAATTTATTCCGAGTGGTATTGTGCTTATAAGTTATAAGAAATTTCGTTCAGCTCCCCATACACTCGCAGCCTCGCAGGGTTAAAAATTCCTAACAGACAGTTGGCTCGCCTTGTAGCTATTTTTACATTTCTCAAGTTCCCCTACGTTGACTGGGCTTCAAACTTCAACTTCACCGCCATAGATTTTTCTTCTTTTACTCTGTTTCCCTCTCTCTGCAACTCGCTCACCTTCAACCCATGAACACTGGATCGAGTGGGCATGTTTCCTTTTCTTTTATCAGGCGTTGAACCCTTTTCTTTTTGGTGGGTTTAGCTCTTATCCTTCGATCCTTCACCAGAATTATCATTATTCGACGCGTTTACTTTGCTGGATTTCTGGGTTTTTGTTCCCCAAATTCCTGGGATCAGGAGCTGAGTTCCTGATGCGGCAGCGGAGAATCTGTTGAAGATGAGAGGACATCCCCCGAGCCCCATTGAACATAGACATCGATTGTCTTCTTCTTCTAAGTGAGTATCTCTTCGCCGGCTTGAAATTCCTCATGTCTTTTGTTCTTTTGCTTAAGCTACTATCAAATTTTTGTGTGAATTACTACTCATTTTGTTCTCAAGGGTATGTATTGACTTCGAAGTTCGATCTTCATCTTCTACATAAGCTTCACTTCTTTAATTTCTCTCCCTTGCATTCTGCTAAGTTAGCGTCAATGAGTACCCCCCAACAGTGTCGGTGAATGAAACGTACAGGTCAAGATTTGCATAGTAATTGTGAGATTCGAGTTGTTAGAACTTATGGAGCTTGACTTGTCACTTAACTAAACATGGAAAATGAAATCTAAGTCTGAGCGTAATGCGAACTGTGAATGCACTAAATTTAGAAGGCAATTTAAATACTAGTTAGGGATCTGACATTTGAAGCTTTCTGCTAGCTGGAATTGTTTCTTAAAGACGTCTTTCCTGAATTAGTTTCCAGTTCTGTTTTTTTTCATGGATTTAGCTCTTAGTTCCCTCTCCCTCCAACTCCATATTAAGCAACTTATACATCCAATCGATGAATTAATGTTTCAATCTTTACGAATTCTTACCTAGCGAAATTGCTGCTCTGAACAGTAAGTTTGCAACCAATTTTAGAACTATTTTTACAATAGCTTAAGCTTAATTGTTTCTATTTCTTTGTTTTACTGGATGTTCTTTTACTATCTCAATGGATATATGAAAATTTGCTAATATTGTCTTGAATGTCTTCTGAAGCAGTGAAGAAACAAGCAAGAGAAGGTTCCAAAGAATTAAAGATTTCAAAGTTGTTGAGAGGGCCCTCCACATTCCCATTCGTGATAGGGTTTTGAACTGCAAACCTTCGTTAAAACTCGTGCTGGTTATTATAGCATTAGGAACAATAGTGACGGTCTTCCATTCACCTGCGGTTCATATTTCAGATCATCCATTAAAAGGATCTCGGTATGCCATTTTTATTACTCAACTTGCTTTCAAGTGCTTTTGTAAAATTTATCTTGTCGTATTTCCCAAATGTTACAGTATCTATATATGCAACTTCTAGCTTTACTGACTTTGAGAAACATAAAAGAAATGGAAAGGAATATTTATGGAGAATATGAAACTGGAAGAAGAAACACAAAAACAGGAAACTAGATAAGAAAACTAACGGGGAATATGTTGGTTGCAAATTATGTAGATGATTATAGTATTCTGGACAGATTTCTGTTAGGGACATGGGTTCCAATCACTTCCATTATTATTTGGTCTTAGTTTACCCTTTATATCTTCTGCTCAAAGTAAGAAGTTGTGAAGTTTATTTCTTTAACATCTCTTTTACGACAAAGTATTCTTGGTATCCGTGATAACATGTTCACTTAAAATTCTAAGAATTCATTTTTGTAATATTTGGGCGAGAAGTTTAGTGCTCACTTGCTGGTTTTTGTTAGCAGATGGACAGGTAAAGATGCTCGTTATATATCCTTTTCAGAAGTCAACTGGGATGAGGTTTCTGATGTTGTTGAGTCACTGACTGACCGGGACAAGTATCAGGGAATTGGCTTGCTGAACTTTAATGATAGCGAGGTTGATCACTGGAAACAACTCTTTCTGGAAGTAGAGCATGTTGTTTTTCAACTAGACCATGCAGCCAACAATTTAACATGGGAAGCCCTATACCCTGAATGGATTGATGAGGAAGAAGAATTTGAGGTCCCCTCCTGTCCTTCTTTACCAAAGCTTCAGATTCCTATGAAACCCCGAATAGATCTTGTAGCCGTGAAGCTTCCATGTGACAAGTCAGGTAGGTGGTCAAGAGATGTGCCTCGCTTGCACTTGCAACTTGAAGCAGCAAGGGTTGCTGCATCTGCTAAAGGGAATCGTTTCGTACATGTGCTTTTGGTGACCGAATGCTTTCCTATCCCAAATCTCTTTCGATGCAAAGAACTTATCACACATGAAGGGAATGTGTGGCTTTATAGACCTAACTTGAATATCTTGAGGGACAAACTACGGCTTCCCATCGGATCATGCGAACTGTCAGTTCCTCTAAAGGCTAAAGGTATTTGCTATTACTCTATGCGTAGTGCCCAAAACTTTTTTACTTCTTATTTTATTATTCTAAAATTGAAACGATCTGTTAACTTACATACTTGAGAAGCTTCTCTTAGCATATTATCTTCATTGGGCTTACCCCAAGGAGATCTACTACTTTAATTGATAGGCTTTATTGTGATCGCTCTTTTAGTTGCATTAACAGTCAGCTGGAAATGGTAATACGACTGTTTGTCAAGTATATTTTATGCATCAAATCTGGTAGATGTACAGGCTAGAAATACACAACATAAATAAAGGATTGGGTATGTTACTGCTGTATTGAGAGTTGACCGACTAAAACTTTGTGAGCAGAATACTTTTACTCGGAAAGAGCGAACAGAGAAGCATATGCAACAATTTTGCACTCTGCACACGTATATGTCTGTGGAGCTATTGCGGCTGCTCAGAGTATCCGCATGACTGGTTCAACACGGGATCTTGTAATACTTGTTGATGAAACAATTAGTGAGTACCACAGAGGCGGCCTGGAGGCAGCTGGTTGGAAGATCTATACAATCCAAAGAATCAGGAACCCGAAAGCTGAACGAGATGCATACAACGAATGGAACTACAGCAAATTCCGTCTTTGGCAGTTGACAAATTATGACAAGATAATTTTTATAGATGCTGACATGCTCATTCTTAGAAATATTGATTTCCTTTTTGAGATGCCTGAGATAACTGCAACAGGAAACAATGCAACCTTATTCAACTCAGGAGTTATGGTGATCGAACCATCAAATTGCACATTTCAGTTGTTAATGGATCACATCAATGACATAGAGTCTTATAATGGTGGTGACCAGGGGTATCTAAACGAAATCTTCACGTGGTGGCATCGCATACCGAAGCACATGAACTTCTTGAAGCACTTCTGGGAAGGTGATGAGGAAGAGAAGAAGGAGATGAAGACTCGTCTTTTCGGAGCCGACCCTCCAATCCTCTATGTCCTCCATTATTTGGGCAACAAACCTTGGATTTGCTTCCGGGACTACGATTGCAATTGGAATGTAGACCTTCTACTGGACTTTGCTAGCAATGTTGCACATAAGAGATGGTGGAAGGTGCATGATGCCATGCCCGAAAACCTGCAAAAGTTCTGTTTGCTTCGATCCAAGCAGAAGGCGCAATTGGAGTGGGACCGAAGGCAGGCAGAGAAAGCGAACTTCACTAATGGTCACTGGAAAATAAAGATTAAAGACCCTCGTCTGAAGACATGCTTTGAAGATTTTTGCTTCTGGGAGAGTATGTTGTGGCATTGGGGTGAAACAAACTGGACAGACAATTCTTCTGTTACTCCATCTCCTACTACCACTACTACAGTACCTCTCTCATCTCTGTAAACTTTTTGTTTTTGTAATATTTTTTCCTTTGAATTAACTTTACCATTTAGATTATACCTAATACTGTAGTTAGAAGTGGAAGTTACATTACATATAGAGCAAGTGCTTCTTGTTGCTGAAGTTCACCTTCCTGTTTTGCCTTGATGGTTTACTTGTTCCCATGGGAAACTGTAACTCAGAAATATAAGGGAATATTCAAGTGTTGTTTTCATTTCAGAAACAATTTCCTATTTCCAAGAGCAAATGTTTAGCCACACATTTGAAGTTGGAAATGTTCAGAAATGTAAGGGAATATAAGTATTCAATGAATAGTGGTTTTCTGAAATTAAACACTTGAAACATACAGTATTCAAAATTAAACACTTGAAAAGTTAAACCAAACGTACCCTAAGTATTCGTGGTTTTCTGAAATAATTTGATTTCTTATTTTAAAAAGTTTCAATTATGTTGAGTAATTTTTATCTTTAGGCGGTTGTGGGTATTGATTGACAAGGTGTAGATGGAAGAAATCATTTTTTCAAAATTCAGATGAGGTAAGACGATATTGCAACTAATTGAATGGATTTGAGATGGTATATGATTGTTGTTGATGAATAAGAATTCGTGACTATTCAATAAAAATTTCTAAAAAAATAAAGACGGTTAAATAAAAAGATAATTAATTAAGATCATGTTAACTACAATTAATTCCATAATTTGATTCGACTAATATGATTTTTTTTGTTAACAATTAATATGAATTAGTTGGTAACATAGATTAAAATAAATTAATGTCACCATAAAAAATATTAGTAGTTAAGACATCTACTATTTTTTTAAGTTGAAGGTTTGAAGCTTTACCCACACATTTGTTGTATTAATAAATAAATAAATTTATACAAATTGAATCATAATACTAAAAATTTAACTCAATAATTAGACAAGAGACTTTTTTTTTTTTTTTTTTTTTTTTTTGAAAAAGAGACTTAATAGGCATAACCAACATAAAGAATAACTCAATGGATAAAGTATTAATTACCATCCCAAAATCAATAGTTTGATTCTCCATCCCATAGTTGTTGTGTTTAAGAGAAAAAAACGAAAAAGATTAAGGGCCCTTAATTTTTAATTCCCTTTTTTTTTACTACACGTGGGAGCGGAGGAATTGAACTACAAACCTTTTGGTTATCAATAGAGGTTTTATGACAATTTGAGCTGTGCTCTAATTCCTGGTTTAATGGTATCATTTCTTTTCTATTTAACCAAACCAAGTACCTTATATGCCAAAGAGCACGACTCGGACATAAAGTAATATGATGAAGAGGTCATGCGTTCGAATTCTCCAACGTATATTGTTAAACAAAAAAAAAAACCAACCATATCACATTTATGCTTGTTAAAAAAACCGCTGAAAGCCTAAACCAACATTATTCTAGGTATATGTCAATTAACATTGAGCTAAACTTTTTTTTTTTTTTTTTTTTTTTAAGTACTACTCTTTTCCTTTTAGTGGAGGATTCAAATCCCCAAACATATGTTGTACTTACAAAGGGAAAAAAAACCATTTCTGAATATTTCGGATTGCATCTTTCGGCTCTTTCAACCGCCATCGCAACTGTGTTGTGAGTTCTGAGCTTCATCATTCCCAGTGTTTTACTCATTTGCAATCCACCTCTAACGCCCATTAACGGAATTCAAGTCCCAAGAGCAGGGATGCCCTTGATTACGGCCCGAAATTTCAGACTCTCTGCAGTTTCAACTTCACCAATCCTTCCACTGAGTGGCTTCCGATGGTCTTTAATCTCGCCCAGAAATCTTCCCTTCCCGTTTGTCGAGCATCTGTTTCCTTCTCCATCGAACAATCCACTAATACTTCATGCCAGAAAGAGAAACTCAGAATCAGAGCCAGTTCTCAAACGAGACATCGTCGAGGAAGTATCGGAGGACGAAGAAGACGACGTCCTTCTCGACGAATTTGAAGACGGTAAAACCCATTAACAAAAACCCTCTCTCGATTTCTCCCTCTAGTTTCTACTCAATGCTAGATTAGACTGGTCTTGGATAAGTGAATTACGGGAAACTTTATTGATTGCGTAGATGAGATAATGGAGGACGATGGGGAAGATTACTTTGATGAAGAATATACGGAGGAAAATGCTGAAGTCTATGTAAGAATTTCGCCTCTAAATATGGAGATACTGAGCTGAAAATTTATCGCACATCCTGGATTTGATGGTTAATTTTATTTGAAGGTTGGGGATGGCGGGGAAGGAGGTGGAATTTCCCTTGCTGGGACATGGTGGGATAAAGAAGCACTGGCTATAGCTGAAGAGGTTATTCGTTCATTTGATGGCGACTTGAAGATTTATGCCTTCAAAACAGTCTCTAATTCCACTGTTCAAGTGCGTATTGAAAAGCTTTCTAACAAGTAAGTTTTGCTATCCCTGTAGTTCTGTTCTGTGTTTGTTTCTTTGTATATTTCTTGAAAGTTAAATAGAAAATGCATTGCATGTGTTCTAAAACATATTAGACTGAGGTTTGGTTTTCTTGCAAGATAATATTTTCTTGTTGCTGCATTCATAAGAATGAAATGCCGTCTCCAAGCTCCTCCTGTCCCAACCTGCTGTTCTCTAGAAGGATTGTTCGAGTGATGTTGATTTTAGGAAATAATAGGATTCGAGTTATACATTTCACTCGCAAATTAAGGAAGAGAGTTCACAGCAGAGATTTATACCAGTTCGCCCATTTTAAATGGGTTAGATCCAATATTCTACTACTGCTGTAGGTTTAACTGTAATGGATGCGAGAAGATAACAGCAACAGTTACTAGACAAGTTTTCTCACTGTCTTTTTCTCTAAATACAACTCAGATAATTCTCTTCTCCTTTAAGCTTCTCATAGTCCCCGCCGCCCATTATCTTCAGAGAAGAAAGATATCTAAGCTTTATGAAGTATGTTGCTCGGGTCATAGTGGTGGTCATTTTGGAAAACTTCCTTGCTTCTGGTGCTGGTATGCCTACATCTCTTGATAGATTCTCACATTTAGCAAATCTTGCGCTAGCGACGCCCACATGGCTTAAACCAAAATTTTGATGGGCTTGGTTTAGACCCCACAACTCAACAGTTGTAATTATTTTTTAAGCTGGAAATGGAGATGCCTTTGTTTTCAAGTTAATCAAAAGAAAATCATTATCATTTGGCTTTAAGTTTTCCTTCTGATATTAGTGTTCTTATGGAGCCCGTCTCACAACACAAGTCAAAGCAGAATAGGATTTCTTCACACTCCTTATTGCTTGAACTAAATCACATCAATCCGAAGGATTTCCAGATATTACAGATGTTACAAGTTGAAGTCTACTTTAAGCCTACGAAAATGTGCTACATTTACATGTTGTTTTCCTACTGTCGGTGCATGTGTTCTTGGTAAGGTTAAGGATCATTTCCTGGGTTCTAATTCCCAACAATGTACCTCAGATCCGGTTCCCCCACTATGGAAGATATTGAGGCTTTTTCTACAACATATCGAGCACGATTGGATGAAGCAGAGCTTGCTAAATCCGTGCCAGAGAACATATCTTTAGAGGTATGCTTCCTTTTTCCTTGTTCTAATTCCCTCATTTTTTTTTTCGTATCATCAACCAATCTATCTTTAGCTTCTGAATGTGAAGTTTTTCACTTCCATTATTCAAATTAGTTTCCTACTTGACAATAGCAAAAGAGAATTGCTCTCTCAGGGTTACTCTGTTAGCTTTTGGGTCTAAATGGATGTTATTCCTTCCTACATTATAAGGTTTCATCTCCTGGTGTTGAACGGGTTGTTCGGATTCCTGACGAGCTTGATCGGTTCAAAGAAAGGGCAATGTATGTGAAATACACAAACGACGTTATAGCCAGTTCATCGTCCGAGAGCGATGGCATTTTCAAGCTTGTGTCGTTCGACATAGAAGCAAGATGCTGCACTTGGGGTTTGGCAGACGTGAGGATAAATAGAGAGAAGGCGGGGAAAGGAAGACCACTAAGCAAAAAGCAAAGAGAATGGCGTTTAGAGACTACCTTTGATTCATTACGTTTGGTTAGGCTGTATTCTGATTGCTGATATGCAATCACTTTTTGGTGGGAATTCAGCGCCCCTCAATCAAGGCGTCGGTGTATAGTATATCCACATTGGTTGATTCTAAGATTGAAATTTGGTTGTTGATCGAATTTTACAACTAGAAAAAGCTCCCTTCAACTCAATTTTATAGGTCTTAGGCTCACTGAGTGGTGATTAAGAAGTTGAGCCTTAGTATATGAGTTTATTTAGGTTACAAGTTTGTTAGCTCACGAACTTCCAATGTTTTATTAACTCAGATTTATGAAACTCGTCTTTTATACTCTCTATGAGTAAACATAACTTAATTATCATGCTTGAAATTGATTTATAAGTGCTCTTGGAGAACAAAACAATGAATTGGGAGAAAGCGCTTATAGAGTACATTTATCTCAAAGTGTTAGGATGAATCGATTCTCATCCTACACTTTTTACTTGAGTGCTTATCATAATAGTACTTTTTACTAAAATTACTTATGTTTACTTGAGTCATGAGTGCTTACCATCATAGGACTTTTTACTAAAATCACTTATTTGTACTTGAGTCATGAGTGCTTATCATCATAGTACTTTTTACTAAAATCACTTATTTTAAAGCATTCCTAAACTCCCTTTTTAAAAGTTCTCTTAATTTATCCTATAACAAAAGAGTTATCTCAAAAAAAAAAAGTTGTAATTTATTCCAAGTTAAATTACAAGTTTAGTCAATGAACTTTCATGGTGTGTTTAATAGGTAATGTCTAAGTCTTTAAACTTTTAATTTTGTGTCTAATAGGGTCTTGAACTTTAAAGTCTCTAATAAATCTCTTAAACTTTCAATTCTGTGTCTAATAAACTATGCATATTCAATATATTTTTTTTTAAAATTAACATATCTATTAGACATAAAATTAAATTTTGCGACTAATAAGACTAAACTTTCAACTTTGTATATAATAGATATGTGAGTTATAAAAAACTCAAATGGATAAAAAAAACTTATTAGACACAAAGTTGAAGGTTTAAAGACAAAGACTTATTATGTATTCATAGACCTGTGAGACAAAAAAATTAAAGCCTATTAGATACAAATATGAAATTTTATGAACTAAACTTAGAATTTTTTTTTTTTTGAAAAAGAACTAAACTTAGAATTTTAACTTTCATTCATTTTATACAATTCAAACATAGATTATATAATTTTAGATTTCCCAACTTTTTTTTTTTTTTGTTAGATTTGGAAATTTCGTCCCCAAACATATATATATTCTACCGCTTTCAATATATATGTATATTATATAAGAATCTGATGATGCATTAGAAGGGCGAATAATTACAAGAGGAGCGTATGAAAGAGCTCGCCAATTTGTGAAAGCTCTTTTAATTTGTTTTTAAAGCTTACACTCACTAAAATAGTTGACATCATTCATGAGGTGGTGACAGGAATGCTCCACTAGGCAGAAGATTCGTCTATTTCTTTCGAGCTAAATGACATCTGAAATCAAAATTTATGATCAATTTCTTGCTTTAATGTTGTATACCTGCCAACATGAACATAGCTCAACGGTTAAAATATGTAATCTACTCATTCTTTGCTATATATAAATGGATACTTTACACCTTATAATGCATTTCTCTATCAACCATCATGAATCGATCAAGTCAATAAAAGTCATGTAAATAGAAAAGAGCTTAGAGAGAATGAGTTCAAGTCATGATGACCATCTACCTAGAATTTTTCTTAGCAACCAAATGTAGTAGAGTCAAGTGGTTGTCCCGTAAGAATAGCCGAGATACACACAAGCGGGTCCGAACACTCGCCATTTCCCTATTTAAAAGTTGTATATCAATTGTAATGTAGGTTGTTCTACATGGTAAATTGTAATGCCTGATTTAATTGTCCTACCTTATCTGTAACGAGCAATAGGACATTGACAGATGCACTCCTCATTTGGTCCCTGGTAGAAAACGACCAATCAGCCTCTTTCACAGCGTGCTTCGTAGATAAAAATTCTCAAGAAAAAGGAAAGAAGTGGTAGGACCATTTTGACCACAGAGAGCAGAAGAGTCCACGCCGAGTGATGAATGGAAAACGGCTTCTTTTGTCGCTAGCTTTAACTTTCTAACAATATACTATTCTTCCTTCCATAGCATTTTCATTATTTCCTTAGGCCTAAGCCTAACAACTCACTAATTAATTACATGCATGATAATTAATTAGGAAAAGAATTAAAGTAGGAAAAGCAAAACCAAGATATACACAGATCTTATTTTTTTCTCTAAAGTTTTCTTTTTGGGATTATTTGTGTTTTTTTTTTTTTACCTCTGGTGAGTAAGCATAAGTCATACAATTACAAAAGTATTCAAGGCCGGAGCCAAGGGAAAAAGCCTAAAAAGATAGCTTTACTTTCTGCTTTATTGACCTATTTCATCATCTTTACGAATTTGAAAATATTTAGATTAAAATTTCTACAGAGAGATAAATGTGGTATTAGGTGGAAATGAAAATTTTAAGTTAAAAGAAGGCTGAGGGTTGGTGCGTGGGTGATCGAAAGCAGTGTCTGCATGCACCCATTGTCATTATATCTTTATAAAAATCCATTCTCTATTGCCTTTTCAAGGGCGGCACAAAAGGAAAAATATTCACACAATTCTTTTGAAGATTATATATAATCAACACAAGGTTGCAGGTTTTGAGCACTGATGAGGCTGTTTGGAGGGATGGAGCGGGGGAGAAGCCTTGGTGCTGCGTGGGGATGGCTTTTCGTCGGCCTGTGGGTGGCAGTAAAGGGGTTCCCGGCTGAGGACCTGGTCGGGAGGCTGCCCGGCCAGCCAATGGTCGGTTTCAGACAATTTGCAGGCTATGTCGATGTCGATGTCGATGCCGGGAGAAGCTTGTTTTACTACTTTGCTGAAGCTCAGCAAGATCCCCATCTCCTGCCCCTCACTCTCTGGCTCAATGGAGGTTTGGTTTGGTTTTTGTTTTTTCACTGTTTTATAGATCTATGGGAAACTTGGAATCACTTTTGAAAAAAGTGTTTATGGACTGAAAGTACAAGTATTTTAAATAAATAAAAAACACTAATTTAGTGTACCTCTTCAAAGTATTTTAATTGCTTTTTCTACCATTCTTAGAATTTTTAAAATAACTGTTGATTTTTAGTCCAATACTATTGAAAATTTTGAAAAGTATTTTTTACTTTTTCCAAAAATCATCCAAAACTAACCTTTATTGTTACCATAATATTTCCATTTCTTGGTCTGTTCAGAACTGTTTTAGTTTATGCTGGGTAGATCTTGAAACTTTGAGAAACTTTTAAAGAGAGAAACTGAAAAACAATGGTGCGGTTGAAACAGGAGCAGAAAGCTTTCTTTTGGGTTCTTTTAGATCTAATCAGATTTGCTTATATTAAATTCTTCAAAAGCCATTCTTTTATAAATATATATATTTTAATATGCAGGTCCAGGTTGCTCCTCCGTTGGCGGGGGTGCCTTTACAGAGTTGGGGCCCTTTTATCCTACAGGTGATGGTCGAGGCCTTCGAAGAAATTCCATGTCCTGGAATAAAGGTAGCATTTTTTTAAAAATATTTAGAACAATTAAATTCACATGTTAATTAATACCAACTTTATTATAAAATTCTCATTGATTTGCTGAATTTACTTTATTAGCCTCTAATCTACTGTTTGTGGAGTCTCCTGCTGGGGTAGGATGGTCATACTCAAACACAACCTCAGACTACACATGTGGCGATGCCTCCACTGGTTCTCATTCCTAAACCTTCAAATTTGTTTCATTTTGTTTTATTAATCTTTAAAAATTTTGAGTTTGGATCTGTATAACTTTGACAGCCAGGGACATGCTCACCTTTATGTTGAAATGGTATGACAAGTTTCCAGCTTTCAGAGATAGGCCATTTTTCCTTACAGGAGAAAGTTATGCAGGTAAATTTGAAATATATTGTTTTTTGATTCATAAACATATACTTTAGGAATTAATTTTTACTAGGTTCTTGAAATTTCAAAGTTGTATCTATGTCGTCTTTATATTTTAAAACGTTTGTCCGAAGTCTTTGAACTATCGTTTTTTTTTCTTTCTTTAGATCTCTACTATTAACTTCATTAGTGTAAGACTTATACCTCTAGACCATTGAACTTGACCAAAATCAGTTTGATCGTCATGCAGTGAATCTACCACATAAGCATTAAGTTATATTAGAAACTCTTTGAAGTAAAGGACTAAACATATTAACATAAACTTTATAAATATGAAGACTAAATAGACAAATACTAAACGTTGAAGGACAAAATTTGTATTTTTATCTTAGTTTTGTCATCAAAGTTCAGTCTCGGCATATTAGAAAAGTGGTAGAAATGAAAAATATATTTATTTCATACAGGCCATTACATTCCGCAGCTAGCTGAAGCTATACTGGACTACAACATTCGCTCAAAGGGCTTCAAGTTCAATATCAAGGGAGTTGCTGTAAGAAAGCTAACTCAAAAATCAAAACCCATCTCCATTTCAATCCCATCGCTAAATTTTTAGTACATCAGACATCAATCAGGTTTCGATTATTCATCTATTTTTCTAATGGTACCTACAGATTGGGAACCCATTACTTAATCTGGACAGGGATGCACCAGCAACCTACGAATTCTTTTGGTCTCATGGGATGATTTCCGATGAAGTTGGGCTTGCAATCATGAGAGAGTGTGATTTTGATGATTATGTTTTGACAAATCCACACAATGTAAGTAAATCATGCAACGAAGCCTTAGCCGATGCCAACGGCATCGTTGGCGAGTACATTAACAACTATGATGTTCTTTTGGATGTCTGCTACCCTTCCATTGTCGAGCAAGAGCTCAGATTGAAGAAACTGGTTCGTACAAATCTTTCCTTTTATTGTTATGTTGTTTCTGTTTCTTTTAATTGAACGTGGGATGCAGATTCAAACCTTTGAACTTTGAGTCGAGATTATAATGTTTTAACTGGTTGAACTATGCTCAAGTCAAATATCGATTATAATATCTTTGCAGGCAACTAAAATAAGCATGGGAGTTGATGTGTGCATGACCTACGAAAGGCATTTTTATTTCAATTTACCAGAAGTTCAAAAGGCTCTTCATGCCAATCGTACTAATTTGCCTTATGAATGGTCCATGTGCAGTGAGTAAGCCCCCGCATTCTCTTTTTACGATATTTATGAAATTTGATGGTTATGTCTATTTAATTATGCCTCTGAACTTTAAACTAATTGTGATTTTATGTCGTTAACCTTATTAACTAGATAATGATATGACATGTTTATAAAATAAATATTGATTGATTTGACATGATGAAGTTAACCGTCGAAGAAAATATAAAGTAGCATGTGCAACTAAATTTCTTTTATAGACATTGTTACTCTATCTTTATTCTTATCTAGTTGTTTATTTATTTTCTTTTTTGTCATTTGTTTTTTTTTTTTTTTGTCATTTGTTTATCACATCATTATTTGATTAAAGGTTAGACACACTCACTTCAACATACTTCACAAAATTTTAAATATGTAACCAACGATAATTTATGAACTAAATTGGTAATTTAATTAACGTTGTGTTTACTACTAATTCAGGTAATTATCAATAGCCATCTTATAACCCATAAACATCCTTTTAACTTTTCTTTAGTTATGCCAAACACAATTTTAATCATGATGATTTTTGGTGCATTTGATGAGCAGCATATTAAATTACAATTACAATGATACCAACATCGACATGCTTCCCTCACTGAAGAGAATAGTTCAAAACCACATCCCAGTTTGGATCTTCAGGTACATTTTCAAATTCTTGTTTAAACTTTGAATATTGAAAACAATGAAATGAATGAATATATATACTATACAGCGGAGATGAGGATTCAGTAGTGCCACTACTGGGGTCTAGGACGTTGGTCCGGGAGCTGGGTCATGACCTTAAATTCAAGGTCACAGTACCCTACGGAGCTTGGTTTCACAAGGGCCAGGTCGGCGGGTGGGCCATCGAGTACGGCAATATACTGACCTTCGCAACGGTTCGAGGGGCGTCCCATATGGTTCCCTACGCCCAGCCCTCCAGGGCTCTGCATTTGTTCTCTTCATTTGTTCGAGGGAGGAGGCTGCCCAATTCTACTCGCCCTTCCATTGATGATTAAACAAAACAAACTAAATTTCATTGTGTTTGTTTTGTTGGGTTAATGAGTATAATCTAAAGAGTGGAATGCAAGACTTTGTTAATTACCCAATTACTTCATTATGTTGAGAATTATTTCTCTTAACTTGAAGAAAATGCTAAGAGAAATTTACAACGCATAGCTTTTTATACACACTGGCTTGTATGATTGAGGTTAATTGTATTGAAATCAAAAATATGCTTCGTGGGAAGAGAAAGAAAGGCTGCGAAGCAAAAACAAAACAAGTTTCTAATGCACACAATCATTACGCTTAGCATGGAAGCCAAGTCTTTTTTTTTACCAACTTCACTCTCCATTTCTGTACGTATAAAATGCTTCTCATTGTACCAACTTTCTTTGTATCCTTTCTTTAACTAAGACTTTTGTGATATTGATTCCAATGGCCTCTATCAATAATAGCAACTACTATTACCCGTATTTTCCTCTACCACCTTATCATCCTTTCAAGCCACCACCCCCGGCCGTAAAGCCGCCTTTGCCACCGCCACACAACCCGGTTGCTCCACCGTCTCCTCCGTCATTTCCGCCGTATAAACCATTTACTCCACCACCTCGCAAGCCAAGTGCTCCACCACCACCACGACGCAAGCCAATTGCGCCACCACCACCTCAGAAACCAACTGCCCCTCCGCCACCACGCAAGCCAACTGCGCCACCACCACCTCAGAAGCCAACTGTTCCACCGCCACCACGAAAGCCAACTACGCCACCGCCACCTCAGAAGCCCATGGCTCCTCCGCCACCACGTAAGCCAAATGTGCCACCGCCACCTCAGAAGCCAACTGCTCCACCGCCACCACGTAAGCCAACTGCGCCGCCGCCACCTCAGAAACCAACAGCTCCTCCACCACCTCGCAAGCCAACTGCGCCACCGCCACCACGCAAGCCAACGGCTCCTCCACCGCCACGTAAGCCAACTGCGCCACCGCCACCTCGAAAGCCAACTGCTCCACCGCCGCCACGCAAGCCAATTGCCCCTCCACCACCTAAAAAACCAGTTGCTCCTCCACCACCACGCAAGCCAGTTACACCTCCGCCACCACACAAGCCAATCGCTCCTCCACCACCGTACAAGCCAATATCTCCCCCATCTCCGATGCTTCCTCCGCCGCCGCCGTCGCCTCACCACCACCCGACAGTAATCATCATAGTGTTCGTCTCATTGGGTGGGGTTTTCCTGCTGGCATTCATGGCAGCTGCACTCTTCTGTTTCGTGAAAAAGAGAAAGGAGAAGAAAAGTGTGGAAGAAACAGAGATCATCCACATTGACGAACACAGGAAAATCAAAGAGGCGATAGTTGCAGGACCCCATGGATCTTGCCAAACTGTTGTGCTATCAGTTGAAGATGACGTCCACGTAAATGAAGATATCATAAGGTGCGAGAAGGTTGACCAAAAAGGGTTGCATCGTACGCATGAAGCAGGCGATCCAACCACCATAGAAGAAGCACAGCCAGCATCTGATCATAATCGTCATCTTCATCAAAAACATTCCTAAGCACAAAAGTTCAATCATTTTGGACAGAACAACAACAACATTCCAATAAAATAAACGAAACCCAAGTAAATATATATAATATATAAGTGATTATTAATTCGCACAAATAATTAAAAATTTGATTTGATTTTTTCTTCTTCATTTTCCAGAAAATGTAATTGTGAATTGTGATATTGAATACCCAAATGTAATTGTGATATTGAATTCTTATGAAATGGATGAAAGTTATTGAAACAAATGAGCCAACTCAATTTGTTGGAATTTCTTTTTGCTCAAGTAGATCATCTCTAATTAAAAATATCTCTAATCGTTTAGGCTAATTTTTTTAAAAAAATTTCGATTTTATCTCAAATTCTCAGTTAGGTTATTCCAGGGAAAAAGAAAAAAGATTGTTACAGAAAAACTCTCCCGCTCCTTTAAAACAAAAATTATTCCTAATTAAATAAATGCTTTTCTCGGACATATTTGGACATGTGAATTTAAACTTTGATATGTTACTGAAATTGATTTTTGATGATGAAGATAAAGGAGTTGGATTTTTTTTAAGTTCAATAATATATAGTGACAAAGTTTTGAATATTTGACCATATCTCAACACTAATTGACATATACTTTTGACCAAGAAGTTGTTTGAATCCTCTACCTCAAATGTTGATGAATTAATACAAAAATAAAAACAAATAAAAAATATTTTTAAAAAAAAATAAATTAAAGAAAAAAAACTGCCAAAATTCCTCTGTTACAACTTAGAACACGCATTAAATTGGGAGTGGGTGACAATTCCAACTTGATTATTAGTTCTAGAAGATATATTATAATGTGCTAATAACTATACTAAGGGTTTTTTTTTTATGAGTTCAATCGACAATATGAGGTTGGAAAATTCAAATCATAACCTTTTAATCATATACTAGATGATATTAAAATTCTAGATATTAACATTAATTATTAATAATAAATAAACCAATGACCAATAATACTCATCTTTGCCAACAAAAAGATAATTCAACTGTCATAAAGTTGTACTAATGACCAAGAAGTCTGTGGTTCGAATCTCCTCACCCTATATTGTAAAAAAAAAAAAACAATACTCATCTTTTCATTCAGCAATAAGAATCTCTTTTACACGAGAGAGAATGGAGAGCTTTTATTTTTATTTTTCAAAATATTTAAACATTCTTAAAAATTTTAGCGGTAGGCAACCTAAATTTACATTTATGGGTAGTCAACCAATATATTTTTTTAATGAGAAAATAAAAAATTCATACAATAAGAACTAAATTATTATAAATTTTAAATTAAAAATAAGAACTAAGTTATTACAAATTTTAAAAAACTAAATTGACAAGACCAAAAGTATTACTTCACCCTAAAAACTAATTACTACTTTGAATTCTAATATATTGAATTTAGTATTTGGAAAAATACAATATTTTCAAATTATTTGGAAAGTCAAATCACTTTAAAAAGTCATAGATTGTTTTTTTTTTTTTCCAATAACAAGAGAGGCAGAAGATCTGGTGCTTTCCACGTCTGAATTACATGGATTTCCTTTAAAAAAAATTAGTCCACGTGGCAGAAAAATTAAACAGCTCACTCCCTCTTGAAGTTCAGTCTTTATAGAAAAGTTACTCTTCTCTACGGAATTCCATTCTGCAAAAGCTGGAAAAATAGTATCTTTTCATGTCCGTTTGTTCCCCTTTAAAATCCAAATTTTTTCTAAACAAAAAAAGAGATTTTTTTGTTTTTTTTTTTTTGTGCACATCAATATTTTGGGTGGGGGATTCGAACATCGACCTCTTTATCGGGAGACATGTCAATTACCGCTGAGCTATGCTCACTTTGAAAAAAAAAAAAAACATTCGTTATTTATAATTACCTTATCATAAACTTAAGTTTTCAAAAACATCTAAGCAAAATTTCAAATTTCTTTTTTGAAAATTTTACATGAAAAGAAGCTAATTAAACAAGAAAGAAAACCAACAGCTACGAGACAATGGGGATTTCCTTATTAAAAATCCAGCTAAACTTAACCCCATGCGGCTTCAACTTCTTAGCTCGCTCATCGGCTCGCTCCTGAAGCTTCCTAATCCTCGGCGCCAAGCCGCACACGAAGTCCTGAGCCCGTCTTCCCTCGCCCGTCAATCCCTCCACCTTCTCCAGCCTCCACCGTTCGATCAGCACCTCCAATATATCGGCGTAGTCGTTAGCCGTGTAGATCCCGAGCCGCTGAGCCACGGCGGAGAAGTGGTCGAATAGCTTGGGGTCGCGCCCATCGTACATTAGGTGAGCCGGCATTGTGATCTTCTTGTGCATCATGTCGGCGATTGCCAGCATGGCGCCTGTGGGGTCGACGTCGAGAAGCTTCTGGACGATTCTGCAGTAGGCGTTCTCGTGGCGCTTCTCGTCGGAGGCGATGGTGCCGCAGATGCGGGCGAGGACTGGGTCGCCGCCGTCTTTGGCTAAACGGGCCGTGTTGCCGTGGGATACGAACGTGGCTCGCTCCTGAAATGACGTGTACACGAAACCCAAGTATGGGTTGTTCTCCGTTCCTGGATCCTGTCCACGTGGGTCGTATTTACGTGTCATGTCACGTGACCGAAATCAAGTTGATTGTAAAAAATAAAAAAATAAATAATAATAACCCGTTTGAATGAATTAGGTGACCATATGAAATCTAATAAATTTGGAAGCTTCTGGAAGGGCAAACATAAATTTGGCATCTTAAGGTTAGAGGTTTTTTTTTTTCCCTTAAAAAATTATTAATGTCTAATGAACTATGTTCAAAATGAGATTAAGGTTAAGGTTTGAGATTTTAAGTATAGGGCTTAATGAACTTTAATTTAGAAAATTTATGTTTAGGGTATAGCTTGGGTTAAAAGCTAGGAAAGATTTGAAGTATAGTTGAAACCATATTTATCAAAACCACAAGCCAAATTAAAAAGAAAATTTAAAGTCTTTTAACTTTTTATATAATTTTTCCAAAAAAAAAAAAAAAGGATCTATGGGACAAATGCCCCTTCTTTCTTCCCTGATTAAAAGTTTTAAGTCATTTTAATTCACTCATATTATATTAAAAAAAAAAAAAAACAAAAACAAAGATTTTGGCCTTTTTTGTAATTTTTTTTTTAAAAAAATAATGGAACTTCAAGGGTGTACTAAAATGCTGAGTAATGTCTGTATTTAACCCACATCTTTTAATGGAGTAGATATTAAAAAATAATTAAATACTTTGAAAGTAAGACGACCATTTGATTTTTTATTTTTAATTTTTAAAAGTAAAGTTTTTTTTTTCATTTTACTAGACACAAACTAGAATTCCGCCAAATTTCAAAAATAAAAACAAATTTTTTAAAAAAAAATTCAAAACTTAGACTTGATTTTTGAAAAAAAAAAACAAAATACTGTTTGTATATTTAATTCTGTATTTAATTTTCAAAAATAGAAAACTAAACAAGGACCTTAGTTATTAAAATATTAGTTTATAATCAGAATTTTTTTAAAAAAAAATCTTGAAGAAGGAACGATTTAAACTGAATGAACGGCCATTGCTCTCACCATGCCGGCGCCGATCAAATACTGGACGGTTCTCTCAATCATCATCATATCGACCCGACCCGACAAATACAGATAAGTCCGGAGCAAGTCGCCGTGGCGGTTCTCCTCGGCGGTCCAAGTCCGGGTCCAGGTGGCCCACGGGCTCCGGCTAGCCCCAGTCTCATCCTTGACCCCATCCAGCGTATTAATCATCGTCTGATAAGTCGGCAATGCGTCCTCCGTAATCATATCCCCAACCAAAACCACAAAGTACTCGTCCGGCAGCTCCGCCGTCCGATCCCGCAGAGCCCTAACTTGATCCACAAATTCCCCGTGCGGCAAACTCGAATCCGGCAAGAAATCCTGCGGCTGCCAGCACTGGTCCACCGGCTTCAGCAACGGCAGCACATGCTCACTCGCCCAACCTTCCAGCGACTTGAACACGTCGACCTTTTCCGGCGGCATTGAGTGCGTCCTCCGATCCTTAACCCGAGCCGGCACTGCTACGGCGGAAATTCGCGGTCGGAATCTGACGACGGACGGCGACGGCGGCGACTTCAGCCGGAGGCGGGCGAGATTCCGGCCGATTGGGGCCGGCGAGTGACGTGGAAGGTGGTTTGAGGTGTGAATTTGCATGTTGCTCTGTTTAATTTTCACAGTGTGGTGGTGATCTCAAAATTTGGGGCAAATTGGGATGCAGAAATGACCTAATTTATAAGAAGGGTGGGGTTTTATTATTATAATTATTAATTTTTCTTGTGGTGAAAACGAAATATCTGTGATGGAATTTACGAAAAAGGGAAGGGTAATATGGTAAATTTGAAATGCACAATCCGGTGGGTGCTGTGGTTTTCTGAAAGGCAGCGGAGAGATCCCATGGGTAGAGGGTGGCAAATAGAATTAGAGACAGCTCATTTTTTGCATTAGAAACATTCTTTTCTAATATAGTTTCACCCATTTTATAATTGTTCAACGTAATTACAATAAAGTGGTGTTACAATTTTTATAAAGAAAGAAAGAAAAATTTTATTTGGGTCTCTAAATTTGACTTCATCCCTTTATTTTAAATGTTCCTATTTATCTTTATAGTTTAACTAATTACAAATATACCTTTTAATTTTTTTTTTTTTAAATACTTATATATATTCTCGTCAAGAAATTTGAATACCCAATTTCAAATATATATATATATATATATATATATATATATATATATATATATATATATATATATATATATATATATATATATATATCCCTAAATTTGATCAGAATGAAATTAAGGACCAATTGGCAATAATAAACGTTGAATTTACCATTGGAATGGTCAAGTGGCGAGATTGGTAAGAAAGGTTCAAGGAAACGAATCATTATAATAATTTTAAAGAAATTAGCGAAGAAAAAGGGTTTTATTAGTCTCCGTTTGCTACAACTGCAACTTGAATTTCAAATATTTCTACTTCTTAGCTTTTTCTTTGTTTGTTTATCCATGGCCAACTTGATGTTTATGTTAAAGTTTTGAGATCTGAGAAAGACAAAAATATATATATATTCTTTTATTTTATAGTCGATTTCCAATTAATTTTTTCCACTATTGTTTTTAAATCTTCTATGTGTGAATTAATTTTTTAAGTAACTTTAGAGGATCAAAAGTATTTTTCTTGGTAATAAATAAAAATCATTTGAGAAATAATCAAATTGGTTTAGAATCATTTTTCAAAGAATCACTTTATAAAAATCATCTGTGAAATAATCAAATTGGTTTAAAATCATTTTTCAAAGAATCACTTTATAGTTGATTCTCCAATTTTATTATTTTTTTAGAAGAATTGATTGTCCAAAAATTGTTATATAACATGTGTGGAGTCACTTAAAATCTAACCAAATAACTTACATTAAAATCACTCTTAAGAAAATATAAATAATCATACGAGAGAATTTTAACTTTTTTTTTTTTTTTTTTTGAGAAGTACGAGAGAATTTTAATTAAAATCATTTTTATACATAAAATATATATACATCTTTAAGAAAGTATTTAAAATAGAAGGGATTTCAAATGAACCCTATTTTCTCTTTATTTATTCCCAATTTTAGATTTTTTTTTTTTTGAGTTGTATCAATGTTTGAACATATATAACACGTCTTAATTTATTTAATACATTTAAAGTGATAGGCCAATAGAACGTACCAACTACCAATAGCAAATACAATTTTAGTACCACATTATTTATTTCATTTAAATGTGCTATTAAATTGAAAGAAATGCTAAACTTACTAAATTACAAATTATTCCGTGGCCAACTTGACGTTTATGTTAATTATGTTAGAGTTTTGAGATTTGAGAAATATATATATATAATTGATTTCCAATTAATTTTTGTAATATTCTTTTTATTAAACCTTTTGTGTGAATCAATTTTTCAAATAATTTTGGAGTTTGGATTGGAATTCAAATGTGTCATTGACATAGTTTTCAAAACCATGGACACATTTGAATTCCTATCCGAATTTCAAAAACAAGTTTTATCTTTTTTTTTTTATTCAAAACTTACTTGGTTTAAACATGAGAAAAAGATAAATAAGTGAAAGTATGTCTATAAGTTTGATTTTCAAAACTAAATGGTTATCAAATAGGTCTTACCTTGGGCCCTAAATAATCTATTTTCAAATTCATCCCAAATATGATATATACAACTTAAAATAGGAACTCATGAATTCATCATGAAAGACCTAATACTAAACATCAATATAATACAAATTCCTTGGTAAAGAGCAAAGAACTTCTATACAAAGTTCAGAAACAAAAGCAAAACGATTGAAAATATAAACAAACCTAAATGTAACAATGCGTCAATTGTTCACAAAATTAAAACAAAAGTAAAATTTAAACCATGATGCAGTTACCATTTTGTAAGAACTTAAATGTAAAAGCCTAGTAGGGTGTGGATACGTGGGTGAACTACGTTACAAGCACTAAGAAACAACGGGTGAAACATAGAACTGAACGGGAGAGAGCGTGTTGCACATGAACCGAAAATCATTTTATAATTGTAGAAAAAGCTTACACTACACTAGTAGTATACAATATGATTCTCATTTATTACCAATAAAATCATGGTTGGGCTAGTTTTGCAAGAATATCTAAATCCAAAATCTTAACATCAAGAGTGTCGTCTACCTTCACAATTCCATCGGTGCCATCTACACCGATCAACTTGCCAGTGGCACCACGCAGTGCACCACCACCCATTATCTTGATCTTGTCGGATTTCCTAGGAACAATGACTTCTATGTCGCTAGAAGGGGCTGTTATCGTTTCACCGTTTCCACTTGACCCAAGACCTACCCTACACGTACCATCCTGAGCAAAGCCAAAAACCCAAATCAACATTATTTTTATGATACAGCCAATCCAACTACACTACATGGGGCTAGCTTGTTTCTCATTACATCACAAATAGAGGAATAAGGGTGGGGGCGGCCCTGCAGGAGAGGTATGAATTGTGGTGGTTCTCTTGTTTAAACCCTGCCTCTTAAGATTGAATGGATGGTCTCATTGACCCTAGAGAACTCTCGACGAGAAATTTACTCACCAAGAGATTTTCCAAATGTTTTTATTAAACTCGTCAAAACAGCTGTAATTCTATTAACCAATATTAGCACGTCACTCCACTAATAACGAGGCATGAAGGATGTGGAGTTCTCTTACCAATTTTTTTCCCGTAATTATGATTCTATTTTTATTAAGGCGATTGAACACGTGTATACATTGATCTCTTTCCCTCGTTCCTATCTAAGACGTCTTCAACTTCTGTCCTAAAATAGATACAAGAGAATTTGGGAGAAACAGAATCGTTGGCTCTTCTATGATAATGAAGCTTATTGTAACCTAAAATTATTGGGTTATTTAACATAAACTAAATAACAACGATACTGGGGCCAACCCTATCCACACTTTCCATAGGAAAGCCAGCCACTTCTACTACTCAGAAACAAATATGCAATAAACTAAATTTTAAATTAAAAGAAAATAGTAGAGGGCAAAGCTTTAGTAAAAACATACCGGAAGCACCTCACGAATTACTCCCATGATGGGATCATCTCCTGACCTCCGGACATTGACCAATATGTCTGGCATGTACCATGGTCCTTCGGTATCACCACCTGCCATTTTAATTTATTTTTTCAAATCATTAATAGGCCACACAAAAGGAAAAAAAAAATACATTTATTGGAGATGTCAATGGAAAATGGAAAGAAATTCCCGTTTCCACCGTCATGACCCCATTGCAAGAGACTGAGCTTCCTCAAGTTTGATATAATGCCCTATGAAACTAATTTTATTCCAGATCTCTCTAGAAGAACTCGATCTTTACTTGAGGTAGCTTAAATGCGCCCTAATACACTTCTACCAAAAGAAAAGAAGATTGTATCGATGCACGCCTGCCCACCCTGGTGCTCCACTCAATTTTTGCTTGCATTAATTTATAGTGCAAATATAAATGTTAAACTATTGCTAGCTCTCTATTTGTAGCAGAAATTCTATGAATATTTTTGTGAAGAATATCTTATTTAAAATAAAGCTGGAGAAAAATTCTATCATGCTGGTACATAGAAAGTAGAAACACAAGCCATGCTGAAAAGAGTAATACAAACCTATAACAGGAGACATCATATCCAGACCACCTGTGCCCGGTGTCATTGGCTGCCCACCAGGAGTGCCAGGAAGATAGGATGCTGAATTTGGTGTCATGGGCTGTCCACCAGGAGTTGAAGGCAAGTATGGGCTTGGAGCATTTGCTGAACATGAAGAGAAGTAATATTAAATAAAATATGTCAATCGTAAGGAAACATTAAAATAAATACAAAAGCACCAACCATAGGCTGAACCACTATCCCGAGGGGTACCGGCATCACTGTAACTGCCACCAGGAGTGTTGGCCCAACCAGAACCAGGAGTTGGAGCTTCGTAAGTTCGTGAAGGAGGGCTTCCTGGCTGAAGAGAGAATACATATTACTGACTCTAATAGTTAACAAACCAGAGTAGGTATTGGCATGTGGCAAGTCATTAAAGATCTAACCTGGTACTGTGGACTCGCTCCCCAAGTTCCAGGGTTCCCTTCCTCCCAGTTATCTCTGGTTTAGCAAAATCAGAATTCTCAGCATCAATTATAAAAGACAATAGCATAAAAAGTTCAAACAGAGAACTTAAATGGATAAGCCAGTGCCTAAGGCATGTGATGCAAAACAGAAAATACAGCATAACAGATCAAGGAGCTGTATAGTTATTGATATATGAGACAGATTTATCCCACAGCCAAAAGTTGTTTTCCACATCAAATGAGTTCCTAGAGCAGCAATATACAACACAAGCACCATTACAATTGCCTCTAGCGTGGTCCATGTACAGGACTTCACTATTACACTACCACCCCTCACCATATGCCTGTCACTTTCAGAAGGCAATTGATGGTGAATATGTACCAAATATGATAGCTCGAAAGACAACATACCACATCTTGTCTGACTTCTCTTTATTCTAGGTTTCTTAACTCAAAGTTCATTGATATTACATACATTTTAATTCTATCACTTCAATGATTAATATACATCATGTTCCATTTTCATATTTCAAATAGTTAAGTTCCCTAGTCCATATGAAATTCACCTTGACGGACTCATGGGTGCATATGGATTCCATGCTCGATCTCGCATAGGTGTCCTCATGCCATCATGAATTGGTGTTGCTATAAAAACAGATAGTAAAACATGAATAAAACTTATAAAGTATAATAAGAATAAAAACAAAAAGGCAACATGGAAAGAGAACTAACTTCCAATATCTCTCATTGGGGTCATGTACGGATGAAGGGGAGTTCGAGAAGGATGCATGGGAGTTTCACTTCCCATACCATATCTAGATGAATCACTGGTACAAAGCAAACATTGGAACCTTGAAATTACAAGAAACAAAAAAAAAAAAAAACAAATTTATCATATATTATACTTACCGATAGGGGGTCGAAACAGCCACATTATCTGAGATAAAATTGCGGTCAACTGCAAATAAAACAAGTATTATAGAGAGTTAATGCCACATATTTCACTTCCATTTGAAACTAACATTTCCTAGACATCCTTCAAAAAAGATTTATACAATTAATGCCACATATATCACACAGACTCAAGTATTTCCCAAAATCTTTTAAAACATGCCTGTGACAACTTTCATTTGAGACTCAAGCTCTACTCGAACCAATTGGCCCTTTATTTCAACAACACGCCCTCGGTAACCCTTATAAGGACCCTGCCGGACTTTCACTGTTGATCCAACCAGCCCATCATGATGCCCTCTCCCACCTCTATGATGTCTTCCCCCAGCTGAACCACAAGTAAACAACTCAATAAAAAATCAGAGAATAATCATTTATCAGATGAAAGTCACAAAACAACTATAAGAGTACAATAGATAATAAACAAGAGATCCACAGCATACCATCATTGGGGGGACCTCCTCTGGAAAATCTTTTAGGTGACTGAGGAAAACGAGGTGGAGTCCCAAGGCCAGCGAGCCTAGAGTATGAATTACCCTACAACATGAAAAATGGAACAAAAACTAACTGTTAAGATTATTGTTGACAAAAATGTCCAGTAAAGATCCCATATTTGATACAAATAAGAACTTACGTTTCTATTTCCATTAGTTCGGGATCCACCCACAACAACACAAGACTGTGATTTAGCACATATAAAGCCTGCATGTTCCAAGTGATGGCGATCATAAATGAACAGGACTCCTCTGTAAATGTGCTCCACTGGACCTTGTTTTCCCTACAGTAGGAGCAAGGCAACATTCTAAATTAAAAGATTGACATCTAGAAAGAAATAGATAACATGAAACAGAGATCTAACCTTACAAGGACCTTCAAGAATCCTCACTATGTCTTTGGAGGAAATGGTGTTATTGAATCGATCTTGAACACTGATTTTCTTGTCTATTTTACTTTTTATTTCCCTCAGCTTCACAATATCAACCTCAGGTCTATCAGGAATACCCTTAAGAACCTAGAGCAGAGTCATACTCATGAGCTTACTGACTATAAAATGACAAAAAATGGCATGCATGATCTAACATACTCACCTGAAAAGCCTCACTCTCTACACGTATAATTACGCCAAAGCTCATATTACTGCAAAAGTTATTGACAATCTATGAATCCATCTCTTATATTTAAAAATTAAGAATAAAGAATGATAGACAACCACTTACTCTAACAACACAAGATCATGAAGTTCATAATCCCCAATTCTGGTCACACCCGTTGTTACCTCAGAGCTCTCAACAACATCATCAGCAAATACCCGGATCTGAAGATGATAGAGATTTAAGGCATTTCAGCACACTATCAGTAAAATAACATTCAACAATACGCAAGACCTATGAATCTATAATACTTCCAAAAAAGCTCAACTCACATGTTCTTTGGTTGTATCAGATAGTATAATAAGCACATGCTGTTCCACCTTCACAACCATACCAGTAGCCCCCTCCTGAGTGCCCGATATGACTTTTACATGATTCCCAGGCTCAAAGTACTTACAAAGTTCTCTTTCATTCACAGCAAGAGTTTTCTATCAAGAAAAAGAACACACGAGATATAAGCTTGACCCTTCAAATAAAATGACGAAAAAGTTCAGCCAGTCAAACAAGAAAGAAGCATTTGAGTTTAGTAATTCTTACTGGAAGGCCCTTCATTTCTGGTCTAATGTGGACATTCTCTTCCTCTACTTTCTCAACCCATCCTTTCAGGTTCTTGAGATCCCCTTTAACCACAATTACCGCATCACCCTTCATAAAGTGTCCTTTTTTCCGATTTGCAAACAGGGTGGACAAGCTAGCAATATCCCCATCTCCATTTTCTCCAGGCTTTCGAAATTTTTCAAGTTCATCAAAAGTCGGCTTTATGTTTTGGGCGCTTATTGACTTCATGGACACTGTTTTATACAAGAAACCATCTTTGAAAAACATGCCACCTATATTCTCAAAGTATTCTCCAGTAATGGGATCACGTCTGCGCTCTACACGGATATGCAATTCTCTGAATATGAAGAAAAGTAGGTTACAATGGACTTTAAACAACAATTTACATCAAATATATGAAGGCCAGGTTACATTCAGATAAACAATTTGAACTACCTAGCTTCATCAATATTCATAAAACGTGGTGGAGGAACAAATGCCTTCTTCTTAGCAACTTCTCTACCTTCCTGAAAGAGAAGAACTTGGTATTAAAAAACAGCATTCATTCTCACTCATAGATGCCAATGATCCAAGAAAGAACTAATGTTATCATGCATATATACATAAATATAAAAACACACATATTTACATATATACTAAAAAGAAATGAAGACGTGAAAATGCTACCTACAAAATATATTTACAAATTTACATATTTGATATTAATAAGGATTGCAAACAGATGAAAACATAAAAAATAAAGCTTAAAAAACTTCCCAATATGAGCCTAAAAACATTTGAAGATCATGAGTTCAATACCATAATGATGAAATAGCAAAGACAAAAAAATATGTGTGTCCTTCAAAACATTACCAATTTATTTGCAAGAGCTTGTAGGTCTATCCGTGGAATCAGTTTCACAGTAACCCTCTGCCGCACATTATCAACATCCACCACCTGAAGAAAAGAGGGCTCAATACGTCAAAGAGCGACAGAGTGAGAGAAATATCTAAACTCATTGAAAGAAATTACCTTGGCAAGATCCCCCTTATATGTCCCAATCTTCATCCTGACCCATGTATCTCTAGAAAGATCAATTGCTTTGCTTTCAACGGAGAGAACATCAGTCATTTCTTTAATTGGAACAAGCATTACTTTTTGTGAATATATGTTGCGTAGACCTTTACAAGCCTAAAACAAAAGAAAAAAACAAATTTAAAGAGTTAATCGACTACTAGGTACAGAATTGAATTCAGTCTAAAAGTTGGATGTACAAATAACCAAAACAAATTTAAAGAGCCAATCCACCGCATAGTGCATATATAATTGATTTCAATATTTATTCAATAATATATCATAAAAGAGCATAATATACCTCTCTAACATGGGCTTCTTTGTCAGCTTCAATATATATATAGTTCTTCAAATGATCAAGAGCAATTGCAGATCTTATTTGCATTTCAGGCCCTCTATCAATGCACTTTTGCATTAGACAAACAGCAGCCTCTCGCTCACGGCCAATCTGAAAAACGAAAGGTTGCATATACATTAATCATGAACAAGTGTACAGCCATTCTTTAAGACAGGTACTCCAAGAGGTAAAATTCATAATGAAGAAACTAAAAGAAAATATGAAAAATGTGTGTGAGTATAGTCATACCGCGCATTTCACCATCCACAATTTTGGATCTCTTACAGAAGGTAAAAGAGCTTGCTGCTCCACTTCTGTTGTCTCCTCATCATATTCCTGATGATTTGACCTTGCATATCTAGCTTGAATCCTTCTTTCAAGCGCTTCAACATCTTCCTGTTCGTCCTCTCGTGGTAGCAATGGACGGCGATGCATCCTTCTATTTTCATCTTCGTCAGGTATATCCTCTGCTGCATTATCAACTATGAAGTCTGCATGATTAAGAAATTATAGATTCAGTAGACCATACATATGCGAAAATCACATGCATAAAGAAACTAGTTAGATGAATAATTAATTCAAGAGTGAACAAGACACATACAATCTCCCAGAGAACCATTGACAAAAGAACACACTAGGCACTAAAATAGCCTCCTGTTCTCCAGTTCATCGTTTACCATTGTCAAAATTACAAGTGGAGAGTAGGAAAAGATTGTTAAAAAGAAAAAAGAAACCCCAAAATTTTGGGGGAAACAACATATTCAAAGGTATATGTTTCAAATATATACAAGGCCATAAGGGCAACAACTGACTGCCAAAAATTTAAGAAACAATTTCATTGATGTATGAAATTTACCAAAAAGAGAGGAACTACATGAAATTACAAAAGGTTTTCCAGATTAAATAAAAGGGAAGTAAGACTAAATGAGGAAAATGAAATTACAAAAGGTTCCCCAAATTAAAATAAAGGGAAGTAAGACTAAATGAGGAAAATAAATGAGACATTTTATACCAAGATAAAGCAATAAAAATGACATGGTCAAAACAACCACTGAAGATTGATATTTATCAGCCAAGATTCTTTGCTTTCTTTCCATCCAAAGATTCCGAGGAAAAAAAAAACCCTTGAGTTATGCATCCACAGTAACACCTTGTCCAACTTGAAGGGGTGGCCCATGAGCATGGAGTAGAGGAGAAGCTTTGAATCATGAGGGAGGGTCACAGCAAAATAAAAAATCTACAGCAACTTAGTCCAGAATTTCCAGGCAAAAGGGCAAAGTAGGAAAGATGTGAGCCTAGGATTCAGCTTCGTTCTTACAAAGAGGAAACCAATTTGGGGAGATAGCCATGTAAGGAAGGCGCTTTTGAAGATGGTCATGAGTTTTTTTTTTTTTTTTTTGATAAAGAACCGAGCTTTCATTGAGAAAAAATGAAATAATACAAGGGCATACAAAAAAAAAATCAAGCCCCAGAAAAGGAGCTCATCTATAGGAAGGGTTTCCAATCAATCCAAATAAGACCTAGCGAATAATTACAAAAAGCCTTGGCAACCTAGTTGAAGATGGCCATGAGTATTAAAAGCACAATGTTGAAACTCCCAAAGAAATAACTTTAACTTTTTTGGGGTAAGAGTCTTTCCGAATAGCAACAGCCAAGAGTGTGTCTGTTTGTAAGTCCATATCTTTTACAAGAGACTTTATGGAAAAAAAAAAAAAGACAATCCTTGCTAACAAGCCATAAACATCTGTTGTTGTGGGATGAAAGAGAAACCAAGGATAGAAGGGCATTAATGTAGGCTGTGTTATTAGCCGATTGTATCATTTAAATTCTCTGTGCTTATTGGGTCTCTATTATTTGGGTTGTTAAGATTTATTCAGCTAGTTTGGCCAGCTGGTTGGTTGTCAAATGTATCTTGGTAGTTAAGCTGGTGGTTAAGGTTTAGTTCCTGGGGTTACTCATATAAATACCCCCCATCTGTATCTTCAGATAATTATAGTCTTTAATAAAAAATTCTCTCATTTGGTTTACACCAAGTTTGGTATCAGAGCATCTAAGAAATTGGGCATGATGACCTTAAAAAGCACTAGACACTCCGGTAAGGGGCATGAGGTCACCTGAAATTTTTTCTCCCAAGACTACACCGAATGCTTGCTGTCGGTTGAAAGTTCCTTAGGGGAATTACATACATCAATGAACGAAATTCAAAGAATGATTGGGATCATGGCAAATCAGTTGGAGCAATTTACATTAGAACAACAAAATCGCCAAAACAAAGACCTAGAAAACCAAGAAAGGAACATAAATCAGGAGCTGAATCTCCAAGAAAGGAATGGACATTGACAAAAAAATCCACCGGAGAAATCAAGATTCAAATTTATCAAGTGATGAAGGTGATTTTGATTGTAGAGTACAAGAAGAAAGAAGATTGGCAAGAAATAATCCAATTGAACAAAGGTACCCACCAACTTATTTCAAAATGAAGATCGACTTACCTACTTTAAGTGGGAAAATCGATTTGTAAGGATTTCTTGATTAGGTAAAGAATGTGGAGAGCTTTTTTGACTATATGAATACTCCCGAGGACAGGAAGCTTCGATCGAACGCATCGGCTAGGCAGGATCAACTTCAAATAAACAGAAGAAGAATAGGCAAGCGGCCAATAAAGGAGGGAACCTAATGTTAAGGTAGATGAAAGATCGATTTTTACCAGTCAATTATGAACAATTATTATACCAATTGTACCAAAAGTGCTGCCAACAAGACAGGAGTGTAGCTGATTCTACAAAGGAATTCCATCGCCTCAGTGCACGAACAAACCTAGCAGAAAACGAGAGTTATCATATAGCTCGGTTCGTCGACGGATTAAAGGAAGAAATTAAAGATCAGATGGATTTACCACCGATTAATTTTCTCAAAAATGTGATTATGTTGGCAACAAGGGTTGAAAAGAAATTGGAGAAAAAACAACAGGAGCGACAGGTTAGGAAACGCTCTTGGGGTAGACAAGCTACAAGTTTTCAAAAATTCAAAAGTGATGCCAGTAAACCAACTCAAACGGTAAGTTCAAGATTCACAAAGGAAGACCCTTCGACTTCAACTAATATTTGAACAAAAGAAGATACCTCAAAGAACCAGCAAGGGCTCAAGCATCAAGAAAATTCCTCCCGAGACAAAATCAATATACTAGACCAGATTTAGGTAAATGCTTTCGTTGTGGCCAAACACGACACTTATCAAATGAATGTCCACAGAGAAAGGTAGTAGCTATTGAGGAAGAAGAAGAAAATCTGGATGAAGAAATTGAGGACTTAGATGAAGATGTGTCCTACGTGGAACCTGATGATGGGGAACAACCATCTTATGTATTACAAAGAGTGCTACTGACTCCAAAAACAAACAAAAACTCACCCTCAAAGGCATTCTTTATTTTGAACAAGCTGCACAATCAATGGAAAGGTATGTAGTTTGATGCAACAGTGAAAATGTTGTCTTTCACAAACTCATTTCAGCCCTCAATCTTAAGGTAGATTCACACCCTCAAACTTATAAGGTAAGCAGGATTACAAAGGGAGATGAAGCACAAGTTCGAAACATTTGCACAGTACCCCCTTTCTCTTGGAAATCACTATAAAGATCAGATTATTTGTGATGTACTAGACATGAATGTTTTCCATATTTTATTAGGAAGACCATGACAATATGACTTACAAGTTACACATAAGGGGAGAGAGAATACGTGCGAATTTATGTGGATGGGAAAAGAATAGTCCTTTTACCCGGAACAAAAGAAGACAGCAAGCTTGGAAAACAATTATTTACAGTACTAAAAGAGAAGTCTTTCTTAACTAAAGCAGATGATTTTGTTATTGCCTTAACTATCAAAGGATAGGAGATTACAACTAATTTGGAGGCACAAGAACAGCAAGAAATCACAAATCTTTTGGAGGAATATTCAAAACTCTTTCAAGAACCTACTGGATTACCACATTTACGAGAAATCCAGCACCATAATGATCTCATATCAGGTTCAACACTTCCTAATCTACCTCACCATAAAATGAGTCCAAAGGAATGTGCTGTTTTGCAAGAACAAGTTAATGACTTGATGAATAAAGGAAGTGGTGAGATTACATGGAATCCCTAAGAGTATCGTGTCTGATCGTGATGTCAAATTTCTTAGTCATTTCTAGAAAACATTATGGAAGATATTTGACACTAGCCTCAAATTGAGCACTACCAATCACCCTCAAACTGATGGCCAAACAGAGGTAACATTATGGAAAACATTATGGTTGTTAAATGTATCTTGGTAGTTAAGCTGGTGGTTAAGGTTTAGTTCCTGGGGTTACTTATATAAATACCTCTGTTTGTATCTTTAAAGAATAATAATCTTTAATAAAAAAATTCTCTCATTTGATTTACACCAGGCATTCAGGCTAATAAAAAAAATTCTCTCATTTGGTTTACACCAGGCATTCAGTCCAGCCCATTTTGTCACCTCATCATCCTTTAGATGGCTTTAGATTGGTTAGTGGCAAGTGAAAACTAATGCAAAGTTGACTGACAACTTTTTAGAAGCATGTAGATTGGCAGATATGTTAAAATAAACCACAAGTTAATAAATCCTGACATTGCGAATGTTTTATAAAGAATCATTCAGAAGAATGTCTTCTTATTTCTTTTTTGTATATATTTCTCTCAATAATATTAACCCCTCCCCCCAAAAAAAGGTTAAATACAGTGATCTTCTAAGAAGCACGGACATGGACACGAACACAACAGGACACGACGATACGTCAATTTCTAAAAAACTAGGACACGGACACGTTCAGGATACATTGTTTTTTTTTAGTATATATACAATTTTTTTTATTTTTAGTGTATATATTATTTTTTTTAATTTATATATATATATATAATTTTTTTCAATTTTTTTTAGTATAAATATAAATTTTTCTTTAGAGTAGTTTAATTTCATCATTCCTTTTTTTTAATTTAAAAATACTTCTTTTGTTGGGTTGGGCCTATTTGTGGTATAAGGGTTTCTCTAGGTTAAATCTTAGTTTAACTTGGAGGTTTCAAAAAAAAAAAAAAAAAAAGACAAAGTGAAACTTACGAAGAAGAAAAGGTGGGCGGCAACTTCGGGTGTTTTTGCAACTTCCGACGGCAACTTCTAGAGATTTTGAAGATGGAACTGGCGGCGGCGGTGGGGATGACGGCCGGTGACGGCACCGACGGTGACAAAGAGAGAAGGAAAGGGCCAACAGAAATCATGAAGAAGAAGAACTGAAATCGTGAAGGAAGGTTGTGCGTGAATGTTGTTTTTCGAAAGCTAGGGTTCTGCATTCTGGTTTCTTTTTTTCTTTTTTGAATTAAACAGCAGCCCAGACTCAGTATTGGGCCCAATCCTTTTAAATTTTGAAATCAGCGTGTCTGTGGGTGTGTCCCAACGTGTCCGTAAATAAATTAATTAATTAAAAAAATAGGACACGCAAATTTGCGTGTCCGAACGAATCTGTGTCCAACACAGATCCTTCCTCCATTTACACGTGTTCGTGCTTCATAGGTTATCTTCCATGTGGATTTTCTTAGCCTAAAAATTACTTTCAGTCCATGTACTTTGATTGAATTAATGATTTAGTCCCCAAACTTTACTAGTAACCATTTAGTACTTATCCTATATTGAAGAATGTGTAATAATGTAGTCCATCAACTTTAATATGTAACAACTTAATCCCAGTATTATCAAATTTGTAACAATTTAATCCTTATTGTGGAAAATGTTATGAAGATTTAATTGGGTTTTTCAAACTAATTAGAGACCAAATATGTTCCAAATTTGATAGTACAATCATTACAAATTAAAGTTTCGTGACTAAAGTGTTATTGCAATAAACGTAGTGGGACCAAAAGTGTTTTAAACCATTTTCTTATTTACAACACACATTCTCATGAAATTGGTAATAACTTCATGTGTTACTATCAATGGTTCCAAGCATTAAGATTACTGAGAGTTTGGTCCAAAGTATCATATTTTCTTAAATCTCATATTGTAGTGCTCATACAATAAACCTAATCCTGGTCACCCTAGGTAAAGATTAGTAGTTTGACAAGAAGCTCCTAGTACTGACCCTTTAAGATTACACGTGAAAATGGCACTTCCCATGCATTACTTGAAAATACGAGCAATCCAAGAAAGTTAGAATTTAGAAACCCTAATGTAGATAAGGTGTTCAGAATTTCAAGAAGATGGAAAGTTTCTAATATTTTAAGAGGGGCTGGCTAACTCTTTGTAACTAGTTCTCTCAAGTCTTCCTTTGTATCATATGTCCTTATTTCTTGTGGCTAAGAGGATAGTTCTTCAGATTGAAAAGGAAGATGGGGGCTTTTGGAAGCTGATGAAGGAAGTAAATTAAAATTCAAAGCACAGCTTGGAAATGGGCAACTTGAGGAAGAAAATTGAAGCTCGTTTAGCTAAATGATGAAAAAGATTCACAGAAGAACCTCGTGAATTGTGGCATAAGGTGGTGGCTAGCATTTATGGGAAGGGTGAGAATGGTAGTGCTACAGATATGAGGAAATGTGGTGGTGCAAGAAATTCTTGGTGGAACATTTAAAAAAGTTGTTGCCATATACAAAAACTTGAGGTCATTGGTGTTGGTATGATAGAACTTCTTTTTGGAATGATACTTACATGGGTAGCAAACTTTCGACAATCCAATTCACTCTTTTTATTATTATTAGTAGTAGTAGTAGTAGTAGTATTTTGCAACGTCTGAACATAAAAAACATTCAATCTTTAATATCTGGAAGAAGACTTTGTTGAATGTTCATTGGAGGTTGAGAAGTCCAAAAAGGGGGAATGCTTTGTTGTGGATCCTATGATTGGGGATAGCATTAACACAACAAAAATAAGTTGGCAACCCTAAGCCCAACCTATTGTGTTCTTTGTACAAAGGCAGATAAGGACAAACCAATCAGTTTACACATTTTTTTCATGCTTATAGACAATATGTTGAGAATGTCTCTTTATAACTTTTCATTCCTCGTGAATGTTTAATGGATGCTCCAAGGACAACATATTACAATTACTTTGTAGCGTGGAGCTCTAAAGCATTGCTAAGATTTTATGGACTAACGCCACTAAAGCAATCATTTGAAGGAAAGTCTATATAGTGGGCAGAAAGGATGGATGTTGCTAGCTAAATTTCAAGCTTCTTATTGGTTTGCCTTGTCGAGCACATTTCATAATTCTTGTCCTCATGAAATTGATTTAGTAGGAATTTCGTTTTGTAAACTCTTTTACGGAGGGCTTTAGTTTGTATGCTCGTACTGTAAGCTAAAGATTCTAGGAAGGTAGATTATCTTTCTATGCACCTAAATGGAGTAATAGTTTTATGGTATAACTTCTTATTTATCAAATAACAATTAAGAGTTTGTTTCTTGTTAACAAAATAATAAATAAAGTAAAAATGACTTGCAGCCATTACACCAAATTACTGAAAAAAAAAATAGTCACACCCATCGTATATCAAATTCCCGTTCAAATAATCAAACCTCAAGGTATAACTTACATTGCAAAAACTAATACCGGAATACTTCTCGATCTCTGAGACTCGCAAATCAAACTCCTAATTCTCTATTCAATTGGATTGACTGAATGTGCATATAAAGAAATGCCACATTCAGAAAAAGATTCGATTATCAACCATTTTTAACCACTGAACTGAATATATACTAAGGAAATCCCAAACAGAAAAACCCTAAACGCACTCAAATTTATACGCCAAACCATTTTCTATCGAATTTGAACAAATTAAACCCATAGAAACAAGAGGAAATTGTGTGAAACATACCGTCCTCCGCGTCGTCCTCCTCTTCATCGTCATCGCTATCAACCTCAGCCTCAATATCCAAAAACTGAGAACCGCTAGGCCTCTTGGCACGCCGCCTCCTAGCACCGCCACCAAAATCTTCGTCCTCGTCCTCGTCTTCCTCCTCCTCGTCCTCATCTTCATCCGCAACATCGTCTATGAAATCTGATCTCCTCCGCTTCCTACTCGACCGATCTTCCTCTTCCTCCTCGTCGTCCAGAGGCTGTTCCATCTCCTCTTCATACTCTTCCTCATCGGCGTCAATGTCATCATCGTCGTCATCCCTTCGACGAGGCATCTCTGAAACCAAAATCCGTAAGCTCAACTATGCCCTAAGCCAAGTTACTCGAACGAACGAAATCGCAAGCTCAACTATGCCCTAGGCCGAGTCACTCGAACGACAGAAATGGTGTGAACTTGGTGATTGGTTGGCGGTTCTATGATCGTATGCCTATTTTACCCTCCAAATTTTATCTCCCCATTTTGCCCTCCTAATTTTAACGATATGGCTATTTTACCCCTTTCTATTGAATAGATTGGAATCAAGAGAAAGATGCAGCGAGGGGTAGAAAATCGAGGGAGGCTGCAGCGGCACGAACAGAAGAAAGACGACGGTGGCGGCGGAACGATCCAAAGACGACGGCGGCGGCAGCAGTGAACGGGAGAGACGCGTTGGGCTGCTGAAACGGCGGAGGAAACAGCGTGAAGAAGAAGAAGAAGAAGTGACGTGAGCTAGGGTTTCCTTATTTTATTCGTTTTTATTTTATTTTACAGAGTGGGATAAAAACTTTTTTTGAGCTTTTTTAAAAAATATAAAGAAATAAATATTAAAGTTAAAGTCTAATTTTTATATTTTCATTTTGTACATCCAAGTTAATTGGATATATTTTATTTTTTCTTTAGAAAGTGACGACCTTTTTCTTATTAAAAATAATAATAAATGTTGACGTCAAAATTCAAACCGAAAAAACTCACTGACTTTTACGTAACACAAGCTAAATTTGTTTGAAAGAAAAGACATGACTTGTTGAGAAAACTGTCTGTGGTGTGGCAAATAAATTGAGAGTGGAGAAGAAGATTAAGAAGAAAAAGAGATAAGATTAAGAAGATAAAGAATAAGTACTCCGTTAAGATCCTCTTCTTTAAAGTTATCATCTTCTATTTATAGTTTACTAGTGTGTTACCACGTGCCATGCACGTGTATTTATAAATTTTAAAATATTTAAAATATTGAATATTTTAGTTGAAATATTATTCAAAATAATTATTTGAAAAAATAAATATATTGTCAATTAATTGCTATATTTTTTTCTAAAAAAAAAATGCTATAATTTTTTAAATTAGTTTTTTTTTATTTTGAAAAAAAAAATATTTCTATACTAAAAGATATGTCATTTCATTTTAAAGAAAATATTTCTATACTCAAATTTAATGTCACTTGCAATTTGAAGCTTAAGCTAAGCTTGATCTTGATCATCAATTGGTATGGTATCAATCTTTCAATTATATTTCAAATGATTTCTTTTCCACTATTCTCCAGGCTAGTACATGGGCAACTCATTCTCTTAAAAGGGTTAAATTGTTGTGAGAAGAAGTGCAGGAGAGCTACATTTATATACACCAATTGCGTAAATTAGAAACTTTTAAAATTCCAACCTTGGTCCTCTTGAATTCCATTATTAATTTCAATTAAATATAAAATCATAAATAGTTAAAAATAAATAAACAAAACAGTAAATTTTAAAATAGATGAAAGGTCATGATGGTCCAAAAATGTCTTTTCAAAATTGTAACTTTTAATATATATATATATTATAAATTTGAAGAAATTTTGATAATTTAAATTTAAACTTTAAAATGATATTTTATGATTAAAATTAAAAGTATAATTTATTGAAATGGTAGATTCTAACCTCTTAACATCTTTTAAATTAAAATAATTGTTATTAAATTTAGTAACTAACTTTTCATATTTGAGCCTTTTAAATACTATTTTATGAGTTAAATGAACCATATAAACTTTATAATTGATTTGTAAATTTAAGATATGACGAAGGGATAAAATAGTCCAAAAATGTTTTCAATGGATGAGTAAAAAAAACTTTTAAAATTCTAAAACGTCATTTTAAATTCCTTTATGTCTCTTCAAATTTGTATAAATGAGTGCAAAACTCTTCCCATTCTACCTCTTTACATTCCATTTATGTATCAATAATTATAAGTGCATTTAAATCTTCATTCATCCTATCTAATTTTCTATCCATTGAAGTTGTTTATCGTAAGATTTAATAAATTATCAAGTTATTTGTAATTTTCAACTTTTTGATTTGTTTTATAAAAAAATATAGGTATTCTCATATATTATTTAGTAAAACATTATTTGACTAATTTAAATACTGTGTTGTAGTTATTTGTGTTTAAATATTACATTTTTCACAAAAATAAAAGCATATTCTTATAAAATGTAATTAATGAAATAAACTATAAACATATAGTTGATACTTTGCTTTTCATAGAGAAAAAAAAATTGTGTCGTGGGTTATTACGCTCCACCATACTTTTATTTTCTACGGTAAACAAATAAAAGACAACAAAAAAAAAAAAATTAAGATAGTTCACCTTCCTTAACCATCTTCTTCAACATGAAAGGTTATGCTTCAAAAACATTATACAATTGGGCACAACTATTCTTTGCATGGTGTTGTTAGCAATGGGCTAACATTTCTACGTTGTCTTCGAATCTTCCTCTTCAGTGAGTTTATATCTTCAAGTATCTAAATCTAAATATAGAAATTTTGAGAGAAGAAATTGAGGGAAGAATAAAAACAAACTAAGAAAGTGGAGATTTGCTATTCATAGAGAGAAAAAAAAAATTGTGTTATTACACTCCACCATACTTTTATTTTCTACGGTACACAAATAAAAGACAACAAAAAACAAAATTAGGATAGTTCATCTTCCTTAACCACCATCTTCTCCAACATGAAAGGTTATGCTTTAAAAGAATCGTACAATTGTGCACAACTATTCCTTGCATGGTGTTGTTAGCAATGTACTAACATTTCTACATTCTCTTCGAATGTTGAGAGTGAGTATAGATCTTCAAGTATCTAATCTAAATCTAAATCTAATCTAAATATAGAAATTTTGAGAGAGGAAATTGAGGGAAGAATAAAAACAAACGGAGAGAGTGGAGACTCAAAATTTGTTGTAGAAAATGGGTAGGGAAGAACTCTTATATAGTTTTTTTTTTTTTTTTTTTTTTTTTTTTTTTTTTTTGAGGACTCTTATATAGTTGTAGGAGTAGAAGAATGTTACAAAACTTTAGAAATTCCAAGTTTTAAAATTTAATCCTTAATTAATTGTAATCAAATGGTATGGTGTGGGTTTTAAAATTAATTTCTTAGAAAATAAAACAAACTAACCTTTTATATTTTAAAGTCATTTTAAAAATTATTTTATCAATTTCAATATTAAAATAAAAAATATTGTACTTGTCTAAAAAAAATTACACACATCATTGATAATATAAAACTAACAAATTTAAAGTAATATTTTATTATATAATAGTTGACATAACCTAGATGTATCAATATTAAGCGTATTTCATTATATACTTTTTTTTAATTTCATTAGAAAATGTTGAATTTAAGGTATTATATTAAATTTATTTAATTAGCAGTGTATTAATAATGAATAATAAATTCAATTAAAGAGTAATTAAAGAGTATGTAAAAGTTCTTTCTAAAAAAAATGTAAAAGTTACAAAAGTTTTGAATCCTATAATTAATCCATAGGTTCGTGGGAGTTAAAAGGACAACATTTTTTGTAATAATTTTTTTTATTTATATGTATTTATTATAGTGGATAATTAATCATTTATATTTATAAATAATACTTAATTATTATTTTACTATTTGTAATTAATTGTCAAGGTAGATTTTGTAAAGATATTAATTAATTAGAAAATGTTTTTTTTTTTAATTTCGTTAGAAAATGTTGAATTTAAGGTATTATATTAAATTTATTTAATTAGCAATATATTAATAAATTTAATTAAAGAGTAATTAAAGAGTATGAAAAAGTTATAAAAGTAATAAATTTTCAAAACTCTTTGAAATCCTGTAATCAATCCATAAGTTCGTGGGAGATAAAAAGACAACATTTTTTGTATTAATTTTTTTTAATTTATATGTATTTATTATAGTTGATAATTAACCATTTATATTTATAAATAAAACCTAATTAATTAATTTACTATTTGTAATTAATTGTCAAGGGTAGATTTTGTAAATATATTAATTAAAGGAGGGATATAATTGTCCAAAAAAGTTTTTCAAAGATTGTAGCTTTTTAATATATTATAGATTGATCAAGAGTTTCATTTTCTCTCTATGAATTAAACATGAAAGAGATCTTAGTCTGTTTCCTTTTCATTGTAAATTATGATTTTGACTTAATTTTTGAAATTATATTAAGTTGAATTTTTCATTATCAAAGGAAAAATAATCTAGGTATAATAGAATGATTGGTTTTTGTCTTAATTAGTTGTCATTTTTCTATTCAATATCTAATTTTAATTAATTAATTATTTCTATTTTTTAAAAAAAGAAACATTTTTCTTTTAAATGATGTTAACTTTATACTAAACAATCAGATTTCTTAGATGAAGATAGATATTTATAAAATCAAATAATATCCACAAGGGATAAAAAATAAACTGATGATTTGCCACGAAAAAAGAGGGAGAGAGAATTTCATAACAAATTTTGTTAGAGATAAGTAAATAATTAAATAAAAAAAATTAACATCTTCATTGTTAAGTGATGAAAGAGACTAACGCTTTTGCGGTCGAGTAATTGTCGTAGGCGACTGACAAGTGAGAAATCTGTTTGTTGTGCGATGGCAACATTGACACCTAAAAATGGTCAACATGAGTGGTCAGCAGCAGAAGCGACCATAGTTTGTGAAGAAGTAAATTAAGAAACATGTGTTTAAAATAAATAGACATAAGAGATAAGAGATGAAAAAAAAAAACAATATATGATGTTAACTTTATACTAAACAAGGTTTTGATGTTTAGAGTCATAAACATGTATTATTATTATTAACTACTTGTGTTTGTCTTCACCAACAAAAATTAAAATTAATAATCATTTCATTTTAAGTAATATAATTAAAATAACAATCCAATATCACATACTTGTAAGCATATAGGATATTGTGATATTCATCGATGATTATTTTCAAATAAAAAAGAAACGTATGTTTTAAATAATTTATTGAGTGTTTAAAAACATTTCTTTTGCACATAAAAATACTTTAAACACTTAAAAAGTCATTTCAAATATGTCTTAATATATAAATATTTTTTTATATATTTGAAATTAATTTTTACTTTCGTGATTAATAAGATGTCGTAAAGAGTGTCCTCGATTTTATAAAATTAAACGATTTTCTAATTTATAACTATTTTTTATTCGTATTTTTTACTTTAAATTATAACTATAATTTTTTCACGTGCATTGCATGTGTTTCTTACTAGTAATATTAACAATAATAAAACTCAACATTACCGTAAATAAGAATGTTGTTTGGCTAGAAGGTGATCGGAAATGTCAACACGAGCATAACTCAAGTGGCACATTGGAATGCTAGCACGAGCATAGCTCAAATGATACAAAGCTTGTACTCTCGACTAAAAAACCCTAACTTCAAGTCTCTATGCTGTAAAAAAAAAAAAGAGGTATGAAATTGAAATTGTATATATATTTTTTTTGTTATTTTAAAACTCAATAAGGAGTAAAACGGTAACTTGAATATATCAAAACATAAATTGTCTTCTTTTGTGATGTTTATTTATATTAAAAACATGAATTGTAAATAACAACTACATTCAAAATATTGTCAGTCTAAACATGTTTGAACTCGTTTAAATATTATATCATCGATTAAAATATTAGATGTTCAAACTCTCACTCTTATATATTGTTGAACTAAAAAAATCTACATTAGTATACTATATCTTTAGTTTAAAAAACACACACAAAAAAAAAAAAAAAATGCCTACCAAGTATGCTAATTTAATGTTTGTAATTTAACAAGTATGTCGATCTAATTATAATTAAAATTATAGCCAATAATGACATGTTTTGTTTTTAAAAATAGCATAAGTTCAATTTTAAATTGATTTAAGAATTAGCATGGTTTCAATTTAAACTGATTTTTTTTTTTTTTTTATATTATAACTTTAAAGTTGAGTTTTTTTTTTTTTTTTTTTTTTTTTTTTTTTTAATTTTATTTTTTAAGTTAGGGGAGTGGATGGATTAGAATTCATGACCTCTTGTTCATAAGTACGTACTTTAGGCCAATTGAGCTACGTTCTCACTAACAAATTTAAAGTTGAGTTGATATTACTATTTAAATAACTTATTTTAACATTTTAGAGTTGTTTTGGTATTGGAGTGTAGTTACTACATCACCGTTCTAACATTTTTTAATCCCTCTATACTTAGTCTAATGGCATAAATAGTATATATATATATATATATATATATATATATATATCATTTAGCAGTCTTGTTAGTCTAACAATTGTATGGTGGGAGATAAATACGACGAATGTCTTTATCTAATGAACTACGACCAGATTAGCATCTATCGATTTTTTTTTACTTATAAAACGTAGGGTTAACGATGATTTTGCATGACCCCGTTTAATGATCTTTTGGTTTATGATTTTCGATTTTTGAAAATTAAGCTTATAAGATATTTCCATCTATATTTATTTGTTTTGTTGTCTACTTCATTTCTATATTAAAAAAAAAAAAAGAAAAAAAAAAACAAGTCAAACTTTTTTAAAGTAGTTTTCATTTTTTTTTCATTTTTTTATTCTTTTGAATTTAACTAGGAATTCAAACGTGTATCAACGAAAACCATAGTAAAAAAAACTGAGTGAAAACAAGTTTATTTTTGAAAAACAAAAGACAAAAAACCAAATGATAATCAACCAAATCTTAAATTTATTTGTATGTACATTATTAACCATGTAATGATATAGAAAGTATTGGTCGATTTTGCTATGTCGTTTAATTTGAGAGGTATGAAATCACGTCTTTAATGTATAAGTCTTAACCAATATTTATTTCAATGATTCAGGATCCCAATGGATCAGTTTTTCATTAATTCAATGCTATATATATATTTTCATGCCAAAGTGAGCTTAACTCGGCGGTAATTGGCATGTGTCATCGACCATGAGGTCAAAGGTTCGAATCCCCCACCCCAAATATTGATGTACTAAAATATATATATATATATATATATATATTTTCATTCAACAATATTGGAGGTGAGTATTTGAACATTTAACATTTTGTTTTTTTGAAAAGTGAACATTTAACATCTCAATCGATAGTATATATCTCATAAATGTTTATACATAATCAGTATTTATCTATCGACCAAGAGATAAAAGAGGTTAAATTGCGACATTCAGGTATGAAATTCGTTAACATTTAAAATCGAAAAAAGAAAAAGTAACATTAAAAAAAAAAAAAAAAAAAAAAAAAAAAAAAAAGGTAAACACGCAGTTAGTAATTAAGAACAAAATTGGGTACTCAGCCAAGGAAGCTGGGTGAAGGTCCTCCTTGAATGGTTCTTAGGCTACTGTTTCCAAAAACCCTTCAAATTTCCTGTACTTCTGTCGCCATCGAAGCGGAGGAACTGAGAGAGTGAGGAAGACGAAGAATGGGAAGCGTGAACAACAAAGGGAGACAATTCGGAACTCACCACAATCCCCCACTATGCACCAGGTCGCATCAGATCGGGGCGTTGCTTCTAGTCTGCACCACCTTCTTCCTTACCCGTGCATTCGATCGATTGCTCGCTCCCTCCGCCGACAATTTGTTCAATGGGTTCCGTCAATCACTCCATACCGTTGAATCCAACAAAGATGGATCGGTGTCGTGGCCGGAGAGAGGTTACGGTTCACATCTCTCTCTCAAGATTTATGTCTATGACGAGAACGAAATTCAGGGGCTCAAACCTTTGATGTATGGGAGGGACGGGAAGATCACCGCTGCTGCTTGTTTGAAAGGCCAATGGGGCACTCAGGTATTCTTGTTTCCATTTTTAAAATTGTTTTGTGAGCCCTCTGTTGAGATTGTTTATTGTTTAGCTGCTGCTTACAGTTCGTAAACTCGTCGATTTTCATCCTGTAAATGCGTATAGGGTTGATTTTGATGTTATTTTTCATGCTTCTGAACACAGCGGAAGTTTGAGATGTGACTTTTACTCGTGGGAGTTCTCTGTTTATCATTTTGAAATAGTGCTTAACTTGGCTCCTTATTGAGCACATATTTTTAATAAATTTTATGGAGGGATATTCACTAAAAGGGAAAATACAAAAGGAGGGGGAAATAAAATATCCGCCCAACTCATGTTAGAGGAGATTAAGAAATGTCATAGATTGCAAAATTTGCCCTGAAGAGTGTACAAACTTTTAATCCGATTGATGTTACCTTAAACATATAGACTTGTTGCAACGTTCTCAAACTTTTCTGGTCAAATGCCATCCTGTTTATCTGGTGGGAATTATGGAAAGAGGGGAACCAAATGATTTTTGAGATAGAATGAGAGAAGTCATTGAGGGCTGGGATTAGATCGATTGTCTTCGAGGTTCCTCTTCGGGTGTCTACCATCTTTTTCCTCTTTTTTCATTTCAGATGTCCGGAGGCTTTTTGTGAGCCTAGGGAGGGCACATAATCGTAGTTTCCTCTTACTTCACTAATTTTTGTTCAATACAATTTTATTTTTTATTTTTTATTTTTTATTTTTATTTATTTATTTATTTTTTTTTGTAGAACTTCTCATTGACAATCATATTGCTTTCTATATATTGTGATGGTCGATTGCAGGTGAAAATTCACAGATTGCTTCAACAGTCGAGATTTCGAACAAGAAACAAAGAAGAAGCAGATTTTTTCTTCGTGCCAGCTTATGTTAAATGTGTCAGGATGCTAGGTGGTCTCAATGACAAGGAGATTAATCAAGCATATATACAGGTGCAGTCCTCTTAGTTTTGCTTGATATTGCAAAGTACATGTTAAAACAGCTGCATTAATTTAGCGACGTTTCCTGTAGTTATAGGTATAGAAAATGCTAATCATATTGTATATTCTGCTAATTTTGCCCACCTTTTAGGTTTTAAGTCAAATGCCGTATTTCAGGCGCTCAGGGGGTCGTGACCACATATTTGTTTTTCCAAGGTATAGATTTTTGTTATAGTAGTTTATGTAATTAGATATTTATGGAAATGACAACAGTTATTGAGCCTGATAACAAATAAATTTTTAGTATTCAACAAATAGCTATTAGTCTACTCTCAGTTTTGATGGTTTGTTCAAATTTCACAATGAGCAAGAATAGGATAATTTCAGGTTATTATTGGAACATATTTTTGCGCAAATTTTAGAAGTATTGCTTCCAACTTTCATTACTTACATTCCTGCTATCCAATTGCAGTGGTGCAGGAGCTCACTTATTTAAATCTTGGGCAACTTACATAAATCGTTCCATAATTCTTACTCCTGAGGTATAAACAATTTCATAAGATATTGTTACAATTCAGATATTGATACTTAGGCAATCAAGTAATCGAATCTCTGACATTCAAAAAGAAAAAGCAATCGAATGTCTTATGAGGCGCTTGTTTTTTGTACCATTTTACTTTTGGCCCTAATTATACTCTCCAAATGGCAATCCTTACGTTGATGGCAATAGGTGATTCATTTCTGGAACATTTGACTAGATACATTTGGAACTAAACATTGCACAATTGTTCCTGAGTTCCTATTCAGCAAGAAAAAATTGATAACTTTTGGGCAAATGAAAACTAGTTATATTTGCAGTACCATTTCTGGAACATTTGACTAGATGCATTTGGAACTAATCATTGCACAATTGTTCCTGAGTTCCTATTCAGCAAGAAAAAATTGATAGCTTTTGGTCAAATGAAAACTAGTTATATCTGCAGTGCCAATGCTAGTAATGTCAATACTCTAATTTGTTTTGGATGGATGGTAGTTAAGCCTTATGTTGACTTCAACTTTCTTGACTTGTCTTGTAAAATTATTTTAAAATAAAAATAATAAAATCTTTTTTTCTGTGTTAGTGTAGGGGGATCGAACAGATAAGAAAGACACTAGTGCTTTCAATACATGGAAAGATATCATCATTCCTGGCAATGTTGATGATGGGATGACTTCACATGGAGCTAAAATAGTCCAACCTTTGCCTTTATCTAAAAGGAAGTACTTGGCAACCTATTTAGGACGTGATCAAGGAAAAGTTGGTCGTCTAAAGTTGATAGAACTTGCAAAACAATTTCCTGAAAAGGTACGCCGTTTTCTTTAACATATTTTATTCTCTGAATGAAGTCTTACAAATATGGGGATATGAAAACTGTATCTTGTCATCTAATATTGAGAAATATACATAAAAAATGGATATGATATTCCAAACAGTTGGAATCTCCAGTTTTGAAGTTCAGTGGTCCTGACAAATTGGGAAAGTTGGATTATTTTGAGCACCTGCGTAATGCCAAGTTCTGTCTAGCACCTCGTGGAGAGTCATCTTGGACACTTCGTTTTTACGAATCATTTTTCGTGGTATGTCTCCCTCTCTCTCACACGCGCACTAAGCTTACAAGAGGAATTGATGATCAAGATTGTATCACGCTCTGTTTGACAGGAGTGTGTACCAGTTATACTATCGGATCAGGTTGAATTGCCTTTCCAGAATGTAATTGACTACTCCCAAATCTCAATAAAATGGCCATCAAATGAGATTGGCCCTCAACTATTGGAGTACCTGGAGTCAATCCCAGGTTTAATTCACTCACCAGTTACATCTTGGTCCATATGCTATTGTCTTAAAACTTACACCCGAACCTTCATTCTCTCCTTTGTTCTCACAGATGCAGCCATTGAAGAGATGATAGTGCGAGGTAGACGAGTTAGATGCCTATATGTTTACGCCTCAGATTCAGCACCATGCTCTACCATGCAAGGAATTCTGTGGGAACTTCAGAGGAAAACCAGGCAGTTTCACCAGTCAACTGAAACATTTTGGTTGCACAATGGATCACTTGTAAATAGACAGTTGGTCGAATTCCCAAATTGGAAGACCCCTATGCCCTTGCCTTGACATAACATAACACACGATGGCATCCATTTTGCCTGCCTTTGTTCTTTTTGCCCATTACCCATAGCCTAAAAGTTTGTATTTCAGATTTTAGAATTGTAAAGTGATGTTCTATAAAATTCAGAGAAAAACTTATATTGGATGAATAGTTAATGTAATTCAATATGTGATTCTTTAAAAAGTATACCAGTGCAATTCGAATCTAATCTGCTCAACATCTTCATGAGAAATAAGATTGTAAATTCACAACAGCAGCATTTGAAGATCTTATTCCATATATATCCCTACTCTTGAGAGATATACATTTCGAGAGTGATCTTAAAATGATTCAAATCACTTTTACCAGGTCAAAATTAAACATCAAAAGACATGTTTGAGAGTGATTTTAACGAGTTCAAAGTCATCTCAAACATGCGCTTAATCATTTGAGGGGACGACTACTTTAAACATGACAAATTAGAAAGCATTTGAATTGCCTACCTATGAGAAGTTTCTATACAAACTCTTCTTTTGTCGACTCACACTAAACCTCCTGTTTTACACTCACGAAACCCTCTAAGAATGATATTCATGGACGCATCGGAAAAGCAAAGCAAACAAGTTACAAAAGATAGCTCAGTTTCCCAGCAACGCCAGTCAAATCTTGAACTTGAGAGGTGGGCACATCGATCAAAAACATTTTAAAAAGAAGGAAAATCCAAACCATAGGGCAACCCCATCATCAAAATCTTGTATTTTTTATAAGATCATTCCAAAAGAAAACCTTCAAAATTCAGGGATTGTGGACCAAACAAACCAACCCATAATTCATTCAAAGTTCTCTAGATTTGATATATTTTGGAAATGGGGACATCCAATGCCAACCCATTTGCATTGGCATTACTATATTCTCCAATCAAATCGTTCAGGAAAAGAAAAAGGACATATTATCTCGTGACATTCTGTTCCCCATCTTGTTTTTATCAGACCAGAAAAGAACAAGAACACAACACACGTAAGAACCTACAATTCCGACAAGAAAAGCAGAATCAAAATTCAAAAATCAAGCCTTTAAAACTGTGAAGCTACCTAGCCTTCCCCACTTTTTTTCTGCCTAAGAACCCGTGCCATTATTTGACATTTTCAATATAGCCTTTCCCTTTTACTCTTTGAACGTTACAAACAACACAATTCACAGGCATCCAATGATTGCATATCATTTTTTTTTCTTTAAAACAACATCTGGGGTGTGGAATTTGAACCACCTTTCGGTCATTCGTACAAGCTTTATGCCAGTTGGCTATGCTCATGTTGACCAATTCCTACCTATCATCTTTATTATTTCTTTTCCCATCTAACCCTGAAATTAAATTCCAAGTTGGAGAGCCAATCAGAGCATGAGCTTGACTCAATTGTTGTACCCCATCAAGATGTCAAAGGTTTGGGTGTCGTTTTAGCAAAGTTTCAGGGTCACTAGCTTTCGGTAAAAGAAACCCATTTTTTTTTTTTATTAAAAAAAAAAACAGAGACGGTTTCTTCAATTGTCTTTTATTGCCAAAAAAAAAAAAAATAAAAAAAAATAAAAAGTTGAACTAAAAAAAGGGGTTGGGGGTTGAAGAGAAGAGACCGAAAGTGGATACAAACACAGAATTTTGGGTTTTGAAAAAGGTTGAGATATTATCATTATGGAGAATGCAAATATGTGTTTCTCTACTGTCAAAAATTTTGAAAAAAAAAGAAAAAAAAAAAAAAAGTATCACGTCAAGCAGGTATTCGGAATTTGTTCATTGATTAATGGGATGTGTGATTTCCTTTTCCATCAGAAACCTAGAAAGAAAATTATGAGATTGTGTTACAATTATTTGGGGCTGCCATGCATTTGTATATCCCTTAATTAATGCACTCACTTTACCTATCTCTAAGGTCACCCACTCTCATTTCATTAATGGTTCTCAATTAAGACAAATGGAGGGAATATTATAAATATTGAATAAGAGCAAATGGATATCATCTAGAAGATTGTTTTATTATTGTTTTAATACGCTTTGATGGATGTGATTTAAAGTTGGGAAGTTTGAGTTTGTGAAACATAAGAGAAATTGATTTTTCAAACTCGAGTTTATGTAACATGTATTTGGTTTATAGATTAGATTTATAATGTGACACTTATGTTTGAATAAGTGAAGGAGGGGTCACTAAAATATTAGAGATAATACATATATAGTGAGATAGTAAGCTTTTAGCTGAAGAGATGTGTGAATAAATTTAAAAAGATCAAAACGAGGAAAAATTGTTCAATGAGGCCACTGTAACGTGGCTGCCTCTTAACAATAGATTCAAATTTTTGCACGTTCCCTAATAACCTCATATATATGTAAATTCAAAGTATATTTGTTGCAATTTCTCTTTTATATACATCTAACAAGTGCATGACTGTCAAGTGTGTCAACTACATTATAGCCTCCAATAATTTCTCCAAAATGTGAAGGATAATCATATATATAGAACAATCACTAAGAAAAACTTAAAAACTTGACGGACACCGACCCACACTAACAAGATGCACAATGTTTTTAGTAACTTGTTCACTTGAAACTGTATAGTTAAAAACCTTATAAAGTTTTTTAGGAACCATGTGAATCAAAATAAAGCACGCTAAAAGAATCCAAATGGGTTGTTGTAATAGTTTTCAGTTTTAAAAGCAGTCAAACGACATTACGTGTCCTATTCAGATCGCAAGGGATGCAGGAGAAAAAGTGATTAGAATGGTGAATGTACCAAAAGCAAAGATGTGGGCAATGAATTTCATCCACAAATGCAAGCAGAGCACTAAATAACATTAATGCTTGAGGTTTTTTCTTTTTGTGGCCAAACTTTGTTTGTGATTACTAAGCTCTCTTCCAAGAGAGCCCTGTCTGTTAGGGCATCATTATATGTTGCCTTTCAAAAAGCCTAACTCATATCCCACTTCATCAGCTTGATAGCTCCATCTTCTTGTTCATCACTTCACTAACCTTTGTCAACTATATACCATATTCATAAATTTTGTTTCCTTTTTCATTCTCAAACAAGTTGTACATATATGTAAGGTAATTTATAACACAACCCATCTTGTACAAGTTGGAACCGAAATAATTGACTACATTTATTTGATTCAGTCGCTTTCACTAGATTGACAAACGTCGATCGATGAAAATTCGAGATTAGTCTAATTTTGGTCAGATTGATGGTCAAAATCAATTTTCGTTTTTATTTGATCAATAAATTAGTTGTATGTTGATTTTAGATAAAGTGAAATAAATCAAGTTAGATCAAACCAATTGTTGACACCTATATATAGGTTATATGAGTTGAGAATGGAAACAATATATCATTAAGAGAACAACTACCACTCTTCTTCATTAGATACATAATAAAGAAAGCATATCCTTTTATTTTATTTTATTTTAAATAGATGCATGCATTTAATAAGTCTTAGAAAAGTCACATTTATAAAGTAAAATATTCATCACATTTTGATAGTTTCATAAATCAAAAGGATTTTACATCTATGTAAATAATCCATCGATACATATGGATATGATCATTAAACTAATAGTAATTAAAAAAATTATATCAAATGTTATTAAACTTTTCCACTAGATAAACAATTTTTTTTAAGTACATCAACATTTGGAGATGGAGATGGAGAGATTCGAACCTCTGACTTTTTAGTCGATGATACATGTCAATTACTGCTGAGTTAGTAACATCATATCATTCACAAAACATAAAAGATTTTCTGGAAAAATTATTCAATGTGGTCATCACATTCATCTAAACCATTAGATGTGTAATAAAACTATAATCGTCTTTAGTTTATCTCTCCTACATCCAACATTATAAAACCGACAATCACACTGTACCAATCTCTCGTCTTGAATAATTTTTAGATTTTATGAAGTTTTGTTATCGAGGATACCAAATTCTAATATTTCAATTGATATCGACGTTCAATTCCATGAGAGTTTTTGTTAGTGGAAAAGAGAGGGCTAGAAAAGCGTAGAAGCATCACTCCAAAAATAGACATGAACCTAATGGCACATGCATGTTATAGTGAAAGAAAGATCAAAGACTTGGGCAACGACATGAACATCATGTTCAGAACATGTAGTCATCTAATCCACTAAGCCAATTTTCAAAAAGCGAAGCAGCAGATTCTACTACATGTGAAAACTTGTTGTTTTCTCATTGGCAACTCGCAAATGATGCATCAAATTTCTTCATGAATCCCCTCTCGGTTGGTAGGTTTCCTTTTTTGATACTCATACACCCCTGCTGAAATTTTGGGGAAAACTCAAATTTTACTCCTATAATTGTTAGGTTAAATGAATTTTTACTTTAAGGCTTTTAATTTCTTCGAATTAGACCCTAACTTAGTTAATTATTGCAATATAATTTCTATTTCGCATTGAAAAGATAAGTGAAGACCTCACAATTTACAAGATAAATGAGTTACTCCACTTATTGCCAATTGATTTTGAGATGAAACTCTATGTTATTTAATATGGTATCCGAGTTCATAAAACCCAAACGTTTTCCACATTGAAAAGATAAGTGGAGACCTCACGATTTATAAGATAAATAAATTACTTCACTCATTGTCAATTGGTTTTAAGATGGAACGCCATGTTATTTAATAAGTTTTTGCTAATTCACCCATTGATTTTAATAAAAAGCAATATAAATATCTTAGTAAACTCATTGTCGAATAATATCAAAATTTGCACAAGTTTTTTTTTTTTTTTTTTTTTTTTTTTTTTTTTTTTTTTATCAATTAATGTACATAGTTAACAAGCGAATAACTTTGTCAAACTCACTATTTTAAATAAAAATTTAGTTCTGATGTCGTTTTTTTAAAAACAATCGTATCAAGTTTGTACCAAACATATAAGTTATAATTCATTGAAAATATGTGGTAATACTTCTTTTAACGAATTTTCAAACAAAAATTTACCGGAAGTTAAAAATTGCAACACTTTTTTTAAGTTTAAGGTATACATTGTAATATACTCGTCTAAGTTTAGAGTGCAATTTGATGGAATTGAGACTTTAAGGTTAAAATTGATACAACGTGACAAAATTTAAAGGTAAAAATATATATTTTAATTCCCCCCCCAAAAAAAAAAAAAATTAAACCAATATGCTTAATTATTATTATTTTTATATAATTTGCGACATCATATTTATATTTCAAATCAAATATATTAACGGGTTGGTTATCAATAGAATAATTATTAAAGCTCGAAGCTACTTGTTGAGAGCCAACAAGAGCTTAGCTCAACTGGCATAAAGTTGTACTGATAACCACAAGGTTTGTGGTTCGAATCCCCCTCCCCACATATTGTCAAAAAAAAAAAAAAAAAAAAAAAAAAAAAAAAAAAAAAAAGCTACTTGTTGAGACATGTGAGTAAGATTTTAATCGTTTTCCTTTAAATAGGTCTTCTTAAATTGGCAAAATCAGATTATTTTTAAACACATTTTGAGTTTGAATATGTCCGATTTAATTGTCTATGTTAAAAGAATGGATAGTTTAAAATAAATGATAAACTAATTAAGGGTGTTTTTGTAAATGTATTGATTTTATCTAGAGAAAGAAATCTCAAAATTACATTAGAAAGAAAATAAAACATTATTTATTGTTGAATGAGTTTGAGATTAACTTCTAATTGCAATTTGAACGAACTAAATTGAGCTTGTTGAAATTTGTTAATCAACTTAATGAAGCTTTTCTTTTTCTTTTTACATTTTTGCTTTCTTTTTCATAATTCAGAACAGAATATGAAAAGAAAATGATGGGAAATTAAGAAATATGAGAAATCATTCATTGCATCAAATTTTTTCGTTCTGATGTATTAACTTTTCACGTTCAATTTAAGAGAGAAATTTAATGGATAATCTTAATGTTATAACTATCAATTTTAAAATCGAAAGTAGAATAATGAAAGTCATCACTAGTTTAATCCAATATCTTTGCAGAAATTAAACATATACTCGAATTGCTGGATATGTTTCTTTTTTTTTAAGGGTGTGTTTGGTTGGTGATGAAATTTGAAAACAAGGGATTCAATGAAAACATAGTTGTATTTCATGTTTTCAGATATGTGTTTGGTAGCAGATTCAGAAATTGGATCCAAATTTAAATAGTGGTTCAAAATGTGTTTGATAATATATTTATAAACCATAAATTATTTGTAGTTATCAACTAAATACTAAGTTGAATATAAAATGTTATTAATTAATTTATAAACATGTTATGTGTTATAATTTTTTTTTATTATTATTTTACAATATCGTATAATTTATAATATATTATATCATACAAATTTCAACTTCACAAAAAGAAATTGAGTTTATAACATGAAATACTATATTTATTAAAGTTTTTATCTTTTTTAATTTAATTATGCTTTTAAAATTTTCAAATTCAAAATCTCGATACACAATGAAAACATAAAAATGTTGTTTTTTAGAATTTCTACTATTTGGATCACAGAATCCGAAAACAATTTTCAAAAACACATCTGCCAAACGCATATTCACTTAATTCAATGAATCTGAAAACATAAAACAAAATTTGGATTGCCCACCAAACAGGCCCTAAGTTATTCTACTAGATATGTATTATCATTCAAAATTAATATAATGGGTTGCTTAATTAGTAGGTTGTGAATCTCCCATCAATTGAAGTTTTAAATCTATATATGTGATTAAGGGTGTGTTTGGTTTAACTTTTCAAGGGTTTAATTTTGAAAAAAAATCTAGTGTTTGACAACCATTAAAAATGACTTACTAAAAAATGAGATTGATAAATAAATCATTTTGAGAGAAACACTTTAGAGCAAATTTTTTAAAGAGAGTTTTTAAGTATATAATAATTTGTATATAAAAACACTTATGAGAAAAGTGTAACCAAACAATGAGTATTTAAATTCTAAACAATTTTTGTACAAAATGTTTAAAATAAAATGCATTATTCTTGAAAAACATTTAAGCTAAAAAGCATTCCAAATGAACCCTAAAAGCCAAGACGAGCAAAACTCACATAAAGTTTGTATTAATGACCAAGAGGTCCGTGGTTAAGATACTCCACTGTTTTTTTTTTTTTTTTTAAAAAAGTGATTAAAAATAATAATAAAAAAAAACATAGCTAACATTCAAAACATATGAGTGTCTAAATTCTAAACAATTTTTGTACAAAATGTTTAAAATAAATGCATTCTTGAAAAACAATTAAACTAAAAAGCATTCCAAATGGATTCTAAAAGCCAAAACTCAATATAAAGTTTGTATTAATGATCAAAAGTCTGTGGTTCAAATACTCTACTATTATATATATATATATATATATATATATTTTTTTTTTTAAAAAAAAATACTCCACTACTTTTTTTTTTAAGAAAAAATACTCCACTATTATAAAAAAAAAAACAAAAAAAGTGATTAAAATAATAATAATAATAATATTAACATAGCTAACATTCAAAACAGAAAACCCTATATTTTTTTTTGAAACTCTGAAAACCCTATATTTATTAAATGGTAAATTACACCGATAATCTTGCTGATTTATAGGAGTTTTCTAATATAAACTCATGTTTGTGAAAGCTTACCTAGAATACAAAGATTTTTTATTTTTTATTTTTTTCTGATTTTGTATTTTAAAAATCTTGAATAGAATTAGAAAATCATATACTAATAAAACATATTATTTATAACCAATTTTACTTTTTGAAAAATAAAATCATATCAAATGGAACTTGAAATTTAAATGTTATAATCACAAAATCTTCAAAAGTTTGCGAGATCAATTTTGAAACTACAGACTAGAGAAAATAAGGTCTCTCTACAAATTCTTCAATCATTATTGAAATATTTCAAATTTTACAAAAGTATATTACTTTATTTTGTCTTTTCGAAAAGAATTGAATAATTATAAAATGTGTTACATTTTTAAAATAGAGTTTTATTTAGAAGCATAAATTAGAGAGAGCACATGTTAATTATTATATATACAAATTATAATTATCTCATAATCAAGAAATTACAAAACAAATGTGTAAAAAAAAATTACAAAACAAAAAACAAAAGTGTTTGGCTGCTTATATAAAATATTTAGTTAATTCAACCCTCCACTTGCTAATATAATTTCAGTGCCGCCATTCTATTTGTAGCACTTTGGATAATATATTAATATCTTAACTTTTTATATAAAATATGTTATAAAAAATCATTTTTAACTGTAAACTTAGCTAGTGTATAATCTGCACCATAAACTTTTTATTTGATCAAATTGTATCCTTTTTTTTTTTAAATAATCAAATTGTATTTTTTTTTTAAATAATCCAATTGTATCCTAAACTTAGGTAGGTAATGGAATTTTTATCTTAAAATTTGATCTTTGTCTTTTGTTTCTTAACTACAATTTTACGATTTTGTTGCTAACATGAGCATAACTCAACTGGCATACGACGTGTACTAATGATTGAAAGGTCTGTGGTTCGAATCCCTTCATATGTTGTCCAAAAAAAAACAATTTTACGAACTTGTTACAATTTTAACATCAAATAGAAAGTGGGCCCCACATGCACAAATTCCTATGTCTGTCCACATTACCCTGAGAAAATTTCTAGTACTATGGTAGTATGAAAAAATTTCCATGCTACCTCCATTGTTTGCCATGAGAGAAGTATTTAAGAACTATGTGGGACCCATGAAATAAAATATTATATCATTAAATGCTGACGTGTCAAATGTTGAATGGAAAGAGTAGGTACTACCGTAGTACTAGAAATTTTTCCCGTTACCCCTAATACTGTCATGAGTAGCTGCATCACTGGAAAAAGAAATTCTTAAGCGTCGGAAAATGATAAAAATTCACACATATATATATATTCATTACATTTTCAATTTTTGTTGTAGTAAAATTCATTAAAGAAAACGAATAAAATTCTTGAGATATTTTTTTTTATTGATATTATATATTCTAAAACTTATTAGGAAAATAAGGTTGTTTTATTACAATATTGTATTTTAAAAATACGAGTAGATCGTTCGATTAGAACAACTTTATAGAAGAGACGACTTACGTTTCCAAACGTTTTTTTTTTTAATATTTGATTAGTGCGTTTTTTAAAACTGTCACGTCTCTTATTAATGTAGATTTTAAACTACAATATTTTAATAATAAGTTTTAAAACAACCTTAATTTTACTAATACTTTTTAAAATATAATATTAATAAAAAGATGTTCAAAATTCTTAGCACCAGTTTTTTTTTTTTTTTTTTTTTTTTTGACAATATGTGGGGTGGAGGATTTGAACCACAGATCTCATGGTTATGAGTACAACTTTATGCCGGTTGAGCTATGCTCTTGTTGGCTCTTAGCACCAGTTGAATCCACATGCAAACCAACTCATACTCTCGTCTTCTAGAAGGAAAAAAAATGTTACTCTTGTATTAATCTTTTGAAATTATATATAAAGAAAACTTTGTATTTATTAAACATATTCAACGTATTCTCTTGAAATTGATTTTTAATAATATTCATAAAAAAAAATTAACGGATATAATACTTGCATGTCTGACCTCTTGATTGATGGTACATGCCAATTATCGCTTAGCTAGACTGACTTCATCCAACATTTGTAAATTGTAATTGAGTTTTTCTTATCCTTTTATCATCGACATAACTCGTAAGTTAAAAAGTAACATTTAGGGTGTGTTTGGTTTAACTTTTCAAGTGTTTAATTTTGAAAATAAATCATTTTGAAGAAATTTGTAGTATTTGGCAACCACTAAAAATGACTTATTAGAAAATGAGATTGATAAATAAACCATTTTGAGAGAAACACTTGAAACCAACTTTTTAAAAAAGACTTCTTAAGTAAACAATAATTTGTGTATAAAAACATTTGTGAGGAAATGCAACCAAACATATGAGTGTTTAAATTATAAACAATTTTTATACAAAATGTTTTTTAAAAAATGCATTCTTGAAAAACATTTAAATTAAAATGTATTCCAAACGGACCCTTAACTATTATTAATCACAACACTGAAATTGAGGTTTATTATTATGGATAAAAAATTTTAATAATTAAAAAAAGAAAAAGACCGACAGACCTTAATCTTAAAAGAAATTCACACATATTTTGAAATTATGTACAGTTTAAAAGATGAGTGATATTTGAAAAAGATGACAAGAATAAGATCCAGATAAGATATAAAGAAATTTCGAAGTTAACTTAGAATCTTATTACGTGATGCTTTTAAATTTTGTTGGATAAAATTTAACTTTTTTATTTTTTTAAAAAATTAAATATATCTACTAACCTTTTTTTACGTCTTCTATCTAGTTTTTTCAATTTTCTGTTTCTGAAAATTAGGATTCTTCATAATTTTTTTTTTTGTTTTATTTATTTTAATAACATGTTACAATTATTCTCCATTTTTTTTTTAGCAACAATTATTTTCAATTAAAATTTTAAAACAAAATAATTGTGAGTATATTACAAAAAGAAAGTCTATTAATTTTTTCTTCAATTAGAACCAGTTCTAAATTTTTTTTCTGAACTTCAGAAATAAAAATTAGAGTTTTAATATATTTGTTTTTATTTATGTTAATAATATGTAACATTTATTCTGAATTAAAATTTAAAAAATATATTAGTATATTAGAGAAAGAAAGTCTATCAGTTTTTTCTTCAATTAGAACCAGTTCTAATTTTTTTTTCCATACTTCAGAAATACAAGTTAGTTTTAAAGAGTTTATCTAAATAACAAGTCTGTTTTTTAAAGATGAAAAATAATTTTATGAAGTTCTTTCCTGAGAAATGATCTATTACCACATAATTTCATCTCTATAAAACAAAATCAAAATAAAAAAAATAAATAGTTGTATAAAAAACATTTTATTTTCTAAAAAAAATTATCATTGTTTTAGTTCATCAACATTTTTGAAAGACATTTGAATTTCTCATTTCTAGGTCGATAACATATGTCTTAACAAATCAAGCTATGATGAGACTAACAAAAAAAAAAAGTTATTTAAATTTAAACTCGTGAAGAGGTAAGAAATAATGAAAAATGTCTTTTTTTTTACTTTACTTTATTATCAGGCAAAGATTTAAGAAGTGATCTTAAAAATCTAAACAATTTTTTTTTTAATCCACAGAAGTATGATATAGGGCTCCAACCCTTCTCCTAAAGAAAGATAATGGATGCTTTATTCACTAAACTTGAATGGGTCTAAATCAAAAAAGAAAGGTTTAATTTTTTAAAATAAAAGACATAACTAACGACCAATGTCAATCCAGTCCAAAAGTTTTCGATATTCAACTAAATTAAAACTTGGAAAGGAAAAGAGAAGTAAATTAAAAAAATATAAATAGTATCTATTAAATAAGTAAAAAGTCAACTTAAGTGGAATGATCGGAACAATGCTCTGCACAATCGTCCTATTCCACCAGTGGAGCTTCGATGTGAATGGATTTCTTCATATCTGGCTGAGTTTAAAGGGGCTCAAAAACAGCGGGGCCGTCAGGTTCAATCGAACCATGTAGTTCGAGAGTTGATTTCGCACGGTGAGAAGCTGGTTATGCCATGTTGATGCGTCTTGTGACTCGATGAATCGGTGTTGTGGCATTGGGGTTGTCCTTCGCAATCGGATGGGGATGCTGCAGCTTGCTTTTCATCAAAGATCCTCGATCTACAGTTCTCCACTGTGTGCTGAGGCGACGGCGGTTCGGGCGGGGTTGGAAGTGGCGCACCAGAATGGAGTAGACAGATTGTCTATTTTCTCAGATTCACTAGCTCTGATTTCTATCCTTCTGAGGAAGGATAGGGAAGTGTCGGATTGTGCAACAATTCTTTGGGATATTGAGCGCCTTCGAGAATCTTTTAAGGAGTTAAATTTTTTTCATGTGAACCGTGAGTTCAACTCTTTGGCAGATGAATTAGCCCGTATAGGGTTAGTTGCCATGCCACAATTGTGGTATTCGAACTATCCAGATTGGATAATTCAGCGTGCTCAAAATGAGCAGCGTTTCTTTGTATCCCCTAGGGGAAATTATTTGGTTTAAATATTATGCTTTCTATTAAAAAAAAAAAAAAAAGTGGATAAGATATTTATTACTCTCTTTTTGAAGTTAAATGTTGGAACCTTTATTTTTTAAAAATTACAATATGATTATGAAACCAACACAAATTCTCAAAGTGGATAAAACATTTATTACTCAAAGAGTCAAATGTTAGATTTACTCTCTCCAATACTGAAGTCAAATTAATAATGTTTGAAAGGCCATCTTTCTTTATTTTGGAATTGCAAATACTTAAAAGTAATTTTAAAAATCATAAAAATCTAAACATAATTTTTTAAACAAAGTTTACAATAAAATGAGTTGAAGTGTCAAATTTTAACCTTATTAAGAAAGAAAAAATCAAGGCTTTATCCATTGAACTCACAAATTGATGACTCTTTATCTAACTCGTCCTCGTATTGGATCGTCACTCCCCATTCAAACGGGTAAACTAAACTTAACATAAATGGTGAGATTTGGGGATTTGGATCTCTAAGGGCCCGTTTGGTAACGTTCTCGTTTCTTGTTTCTTGTTTCTAATTTTATTAAGAAATCTAAGTATTTAATAACTATGTACGTTTCTTGTTTTTCATTTTTTAAAAACACTCCCAAAATTTGTATAGAACTTTTGAGAACAACTAAAACTAGTTTCTTCTTTTTTGTTCTTGTTTCCAATTTTTTCCAAACATAAATAAGAATATAGGTTTATTATTATTGAATGTATAGGTGTTAGGGTCATGAAATTCTATTTTTCTTTATTAAAAATGAAGAAACAGAAACAACGGTCCTAATATTTTACAAGATCTCTAAACTGATTAGGAGGAATGATAACAAAATTACAAATAGTTTTGCTTCAATGGTTGCCTAATTCCATTGGCCTAGGGTTTCGTTGAGGATTTTCGCTCTTTGGCTTTGCTCTATTAATGAGCTTTTTTGGATTGTAACATCTATCGCGCCCTCATGGTGTCCTGCATGCCTTTGATTAATAAAAGATTATTTAAAAAAAAACAAATGTCAGTTTAGGCTTTTTTTATATTTAACTACGAACAATATTTGACTACATAATAGTGTGTAGGGAAAATCTTGACACCTAAAGTGAGAAAATTTTGTCTCTCCTCGTTAATATTTTAATGGTGGTGTGTAGGGAAATACCTATATATTAGTATGTAGTCAAGTATTGTCCTTTAACTAAAATTTAAAAAGTCAACATGAGCATAACTCAATTGACATTAAGTTGTACTAAAGACCAAGATGTCTATGGTTCAAATCCCCCACTTACCACACGTTGTAAAAAAATAAAATTTAAAAACGTCAATATGAACATAGCACAACTTACATAAAGTTGTACTAATGACCAATAGGTATGTGGTTCAAATTCTCCCATCCCACATATGATCAAAATATATATATAACCAAAAAAAGAAAAAAAATCAAAATGAATTTAACTTAATAGTAATTGACATGTAACCTCAATTAAAAAGTTAGAGGTTTGAATCTTATTACTCCAATTATCATTGAACTAAAAAGAGAGAAAAAGTAGAAGCAAATTAAAAACAATACATATAGTAAATAAGATTTTTTTTGAGAGAAAGTAAATAAGATACTTTTTTTAAAAAAAATGAAAAAGTAAATAAGATACTTATTACTCTATGGGAGGTCAAATTAAATGTTGAAATTTACATATTCACATTAATGAAAAAGAAAAGATGTATTCTAAAAAAAAACGAAAAACGAAAATGATTATGAAACCGTCCGAAAAAAGTGAAATACCTAATTTTGGTTGTAATAATGAAATATGATTTAAAATCCACGAGGAACGCCGAATGAAAGAAAAAAAGGTTTTTTTTCAAAAAAAAAAAAAAAAAAAAGAAAGAAAAAAAGGTTGGCCATGTAAAACTGATGAAGATGTGAAAAAAAAATAATAATAAAATAATGATGAAGATCATTTTCCAGAAAAAAAAAAAAAAAAAAAGATAAAAGAGATGAAAATATACCACCATGTAAATTTTTATTTTCTCTCAAAAAAAAAATGTAAATTTTTATTTTCTCAAAAAAAAAAAAAAAAAAAACTTTAAATTCCGATAAAAAAAAAAAAAAAATCTCCCATTATTATTATTTTTGTTTGCAGAATTCTTAAATTTAAAGAATCTGCCATTATTGTTTTTTGCAGAATACTTCCAAGTGTTCCGCATCCACATTCATTGCAGGAGGAGTTTTGAGACGGAAGCAGCCGCATCTCGCTGAAGAAGCAAGTGGATAAGAATAAAACCCAATTACTCTCCCAATTTTTACCTTTTTCCCTTTTTTACTTTTACCCTCCATTGTAAAACCCTGCGGTTACTCCCCATTCTACCGACTAAATTCACTTATCCATCCATTTCTCTCTCTATATATACACCAACACTCCTCTTCTTCTTCTCTACTGCTGCCCTTGTCATTCCGCTGCTTCGAATTAACTTCATTCTGCTCCGCCCTTTCTCTTCATCTGGAAGAGAAAATTCTTGCTCGTTTTCTTCTGGATTTTTTTGAAATCAGATCTATAAAATGGATATTCTGCACTTCTTGTTCGGAGTTCTTGGTCAGTTCTGTTACTCTTTGCTTTCGGAAGATTGTTCATCTTTTTGGTGTTTTCAATTTACAATACCTTTCGATTTCTCTGTTTCTCTTCTTGCAGGAAATGCGACTGCTCTGTTTCTGTTCTTGTCGCCAATGTACGAACAATAAGCCTCTCTCTGTTTTTTTTTTTTCTTCTTGCATGTTCTTGGCCGCGATTTGATTTCCTTCAAATTTCCTGTTTCTTAACCTAATCGATCGAGGATTTGATTCGTTTCTTCAGGATTACTTTCAAGCGAATCATTAGAAGCAAATCGACGGAGCAATTCTCCGGCATTCCCTACGTTATGACGATGCTCAATTGCCTTCTTTCTGCTTGGTACTCTTTCAAACTCAACCAATTTTTGTTTTAACGAATCCTCTCGCTCACTCTGTTTAAACGAATTGTGTGCAAAAAAAGGTACGGTCTACCGTTTGTGTCCCCACACAACATACTGGTATCGACGATCAACGGAACAGGGGCGGCGATAGAGATCATTTACGTGTTGATCTTCTTAATCTACGCGCCGAAGAAGGAGAAGGGGAAAATCGGAGCGCTGTTTTCATTTGCGCTGGGCGCGTTCGCGGCGGTGGCGTTGGTGTCGGTTTTCGCGTTGCACGGCAAGAACAGAAAGCTGTTCTGCGGCTTGGCTGCTTCGGTGTTTTCAATCATCATGTATGGATCGCCACTCTCCATAATGGTAAGTGAAAATTTTAAAAAGTGCTTTTCGATTTTATGGCCTGTAAAAGGGACGAGTCTTTTTTGGGTGCTCGTGGATTTGCTTTCGTTCTCTTGCTCGTGTGACGTTTGATTGATCTCGTTTTTTACAAAAAAAAAAAAAAAAGTAATTAATGAATTATTATTATTAGTTTCAACTTTTAAGGAACTTTTTTCCACTTCTTTTTGGCTTCTCGTGAAGTTATCATCAATTCTGGTTTTCTGTGGTAGGGTGGGTGGCACGGTCCCTCTTCACAATAATCTGACTTCACAATCCTAATATAGTTAAATTTAAAAATTAAAAAAGTTTTATTTTTAAAAACCAAAAATCAAAATAGCTCGTTTCAAAAAAAGAAGGGAAAAAAAAAATCAAAATAGCTTATTTTACCTTTCTCTTGTTTAGTTTGTCAAAATTTTTGGGATAGGTAGGAAAATTTTTATTTCTAATTCACCATTTGATTTTTGGTTTTTGGTTTTTGAAAATTAGACTTGTTTTCTTTAAATTTTCTCACCATGGTTTTCATTTTTGTTGAAGACACCCTTAAATTCCTAACCAAATTCTAAAAACAAAAAAGACAGTGAGAAGACAGAAACTTAAAGTTTGAAGTGGTGTTTATAAACTTAAAAACAAAAAATAAAAAACTAAGGTCCCGTTTGATAACAATTTTGTTTTTTGTTTTTGGTTTTTGAAAATTAAACTTGTTTTCTACCAAATTTCTAAACAATGTTAATGATACATCTGAATTCTTGGTTAAATTACAAAAACAAAAACAAGTTTTTGGAAACTATTTTAGTTTCCAAAACTTAGAGTTGATTTTTGAAAACATGGGAAGAGGTTAGAAAACAAAACAAAGAAACTTATTAATGAAAATAGTATTTATAGGTTTAATTTTCAAAAACCAAAAACCAAAACATAAAATTGTTATCAAACGAGGTCCATGTTTAAAACAGGGTATAAACTTTTTAATTTTGTGATGGGTAGATTTTTTGCTTTCTTAATATTTTAAAAATTTTAAATATCATTTTTAAAGTTTGAGAACTTAAGTTAAAATTAGTCCTTTAAAATTGAGGACTAAAACTTGTATATATATAATATATGTGTGTGGGGAAAATAGTTTTTGTTATAGAAAATTTCGTTATCAAGCTTAGGAATTTATTGTTGCGCACCGCTCTAAAATTATAGACGGTGGAGATAAGAGAGACTCTTCTTCTTTTAAAAATAGTAAATAAACAAATAAACACATTTCCGAAACTGAGTGGTGGGGCGGTTGAAAATTTCTTACTATGAGGGAAATGTTTCGAGTATTTTTCTTCTAAATTTCTGGTTGGGACGTGTCCTTTTTAATCAAATGATGATACTCTCACCTTTCACCATTAAAGTATTTTTTCTCCAACGTTATTACCAATTTCGGCAATATTTTTGACTTGGAAAAAGCGTTAGTTCAGAATCTTTTCACTGTCGTCATCATCTTTGATTGATTAGTACTATTTCATGTTGACAATGTTATTATGATTTGAAATAACTTTTAACTTAGTTAAAGTATTAGTGAAATGAATTGGAAAAGCAAAATTTGGAGTTTGTATGGTTGATGAAATCTTTGAACTGTTGTGGTGGTACAGAGAACAGTGATAAAGACGAAGAGCGTTGAGTTCATGCCATTTTTCCTGTCGCTGTTCGTGTTCTTGTGTGGCACATCTTGGTTCATATACGGCCTTCTTGGCCGCGACCCTTTCGTTGCTGTAAGTATCATTTTTCGGCTCTTTCCTCTTTTTCAACCTTCCTCCTTTGGCTTTTTTGCCTTTAACCATCACTGCACTTGCAGACCACCACACACTCGCCGCCCCCCTCCATTTCCCTGACACACAGCAACTTCCAACGACTTATATTATATATATTTTTTCATTTTCCTGAAGCTGCATTTAATTGGTGGGTTGTGAATTGAATGTGCAGGTGCCAAATGGCTTCGGCTGCGGCCTGGGTGCGCTCCAGCTGATTCTCTACTTCATCTACCGAGACCGCCAGGACGGCAGCCCAGAGAAGAAGCCCACGAACGATGGCTCCAACATGGAGATGGGCCTGCACAAGGCCCAACTAGAGAAGCCGCAGGCCACTGCCAAAGTGGGCCGTGATGACAAGGTCTAGACACGTGTCCTTGTGAGCCTCTGACGGTGACAGAACTTTCCTCACCTCCCGGTGTAAATTGTGGGGGTCTCGGTTTTCTTCCTGTCTTTGCCGCCTTTTAAGTTGTAATTGTACTCTGCTGCTACTTTTAGTTTTAGGTTTTTTCTTTGGCTTTTGTGTTTCTTTTATGTGGGTTAAGAATGGACAAGACGACATGTCGTTCTGCAAACCGAACAAGATGATGGAGAGGAACCACGTGTCTCATTGAACCATCTCGTGGTGTTTTTTTTTTTTTTTTTTCTTTCGTTCTTTCTTTTTGGAAAGCATTGTGAATTGCCTTTTATGTATTTCGAATTCCAAATGTTACCGAAGAAGGGTTAACAAACTAGCTCTCTAGTTCTTTTTAATCGTTGAACTTATTACTCGTAAGCGCTTTTTAATTTCCTTGATTATGAAGAAGAATATTGAAAATGGGAAAATTTCCAAATATATTTTTTAAAAAATTCTCTCTAAGAAACGATTTAAGGGAGGATTATTTTAAATAAGTTAACTGTATTGTTCTTTCTTGAACTCATTAGTTTGTATGGTTCTTTTGTGATAGAGTTTTTGATGAAATGTAAGAATTTCAATATAATATGGAGTTAGTTTGAATTTATTTGATTCACATTTTTTTTTCCCCTTCAAATAACAGCCGCCCTTAGAAAAGGGAAGAAAACAAAGGAAAGATACGATGAAATAACATCGGCGCTTGAAAAAGGGAAAAGCCATCGTGGGAGGCTTCATCTCAAACTTTTCGACTGTCCAGATGTTGAATACCTCCGACCACATTTGCCTCAATTATTGTAACAATTACGAAAATTTCTATACTACTATAATATGTTTTTTTTTTTTTTTACAACATGTGAGGTGGGGAATTTGAAACTCCGACCTCTTGATCGAGGGTACAACTTTATGTCGGTTGAGCTACACTCTTGTTGGCCAACTATGTATTCATTTCAATCATAATTTAATGTGTTATTAAATAATATATTAATGGAAAAAATATATGCTTGAGGTTTAGGTTAGATTTCATTTCAGTCTCTTAGGCCCCGTTTGATAACCATTTGGTTTTTTGTTTTTGGTTTTTGGTTTTTAATTAGCTTATAAACATCATTTTCAACTATAAATTTCTTTGTTTTTTCACCTATCTTCTTCCATGTTTTTAAAAACCAAGCCAATTTTTAAAAACTAAAAAAATTAGTTTTCAAAAACTTGTTTTTGTTTTTAAAATGTGGTTAGGAATTCAAGTGTGTCTTTAACAAAAATGGAAGTCATGGTGAGGAAATTTAATGAAAACAAGCCTAATTTTAAAAAACCAAAAATTAAAAACCAAATGGTTATCAAACGGAGCCTTAATTTTCGAACTTAACATTATATTCTAACCCTTGATGTTTGAGTTTAGTAGCACGGGTCATTTCATCCACTTTTTTTGTTAATTACTTATGGGTAGGTTGACATGATACTGTTTTTTTTTATTAAAATAATTATTTTTAAATTTTTTAAATAAAAATATATTAAAATAATTTTAAAAAAATCGCCATTCTCTCTCTCATCCTCTTCTTCTTCACCACCTCTTCCCTTCCTTTTTTTATTATCTATTTTTCCTCCTCTTTTCTTCTTATTCCCTCTCCTTCCTCTTTCTTCTGTTTTCCCTTCTATTCCTCCCTTTCTTTCACTATTTATTAAAAAAAAACCAGGAATCCAACGGGGTAGCCCAAATCGAAGGGACCATTCCCCGTCCTTATTTTTTAAAAAACAGTGAAAGAAAGGGAGGAGGTGGGAGAAGAAAAAGGGAGGAGAAAGGAGAAGAAGAAAAGAAAGAGAGGGGTAAAAAATGAATGAGGTGGCGGCTTCGGTTGTGGCGCGGTTCCAACAACAACCACTGGTGGTGATGGTGAAGAAGAAGAGGAGAGAGAAGGATAGAAAAAATCATATTTTTATTATTTTAATATATTCTTATTTTAAAAAATTAAAAATATTTTTTTTAATAAAAAATAGTGTCACATCAACCTACCGTTAGTAATTAATGGAAAAATGGATGGAAGGACCAAAAGTGCTACTAAACTCAAACCTCTAGGGTTAAAATGTGGAGTCTGAAAACTCAAGGACCGAAATGAAATCTAATCTAAATCTCAGGGACCAAAAGTGTATTTTTCTCTCTATTAATTTATGAAATTATTAAACCCAAAATTGATGAAAATCAATAAACCTTCTTTCCAAACAAGTAAAAACATCTACTAGATGGTAAAAAAAAATTGTGTTTAGAAGTTCAATAATTTGTGCATTTTATGTAAGTTCATAAATTTGTTGAACACTCCAAAATTTTATGGACTTTTATTATATGCAAAATTGATAACTTAAAACTTAAAAGTCATGGATTTCAAAAACAATAACAATTTTTTGAATTTTTTTTTTTTCAAAACTTGACTTAGTTTTTTAAAACAATAAATAAAGGTATATACTAAAACAAACAAACTTATAGGTAGAAGTATATGTGTATAAGCTTAATTTCCAAAAACAAAAACAAAAATCAAATAATTATCAAACGGAGTCTTGTATTTTATACTTTGACACAATACAATTTGTTTTTCTTTCTTGTTGAAGAATGTAGAGTGAGAAATTAGACGAGTATTAAACGAACTTTTTTTTTTTCATTTAATTAACTGTCTTTTCAACAAAGAATAATTGATGAAATTTTACCATTTTAGTTTTCTCAATAAAAGAAATCATGACAACATCATGGTTAATTTTTCAAAAAATGTTTAACAAGATGCAACAATTTTGTCTCTCTTTTGTTGATAATGTACAATTGAGAGCGAGAAATAAAAAAGGTATTAAACTAACAATATTTTGTCAACTTGACTAACTTTGAAATTTTCTAATATCATTATCACGACGCTCCACGAAAAAATGTATTGTTTTCTTAAAGTGAAACGACAAAAGTTTAGATTTTATAGTTCGACAAGGTACGACAAATTTGTTTTCCTCTTTTGTCGACAAGCGTATAGTGAGAAATTAGAAAAGTATTAAACTAACTATATTTTTGTCATTTAATTAACGGTCTTTTTAACGACGAACAATTAGTGGAGTTTTACCATACTTAAGTTTAAATCATGATATCATGTTTAACAAGATACGACAAATTTCTCTTCCTCTTTTTCTTGACAAACGTACAATTGAGAGCGAGAAAATAAAAAAGGTATTAAACTGACAATATTTTGTTAGTTGGTTTAACTTTAAGATTTCCTAAATATCATTATCATGAGACTCAACGACAAAATATATTATTTCTTTAAAATTAAACGACAAAAGTTTAGATTTTATAGTCCGACCGAGTGCGACAAATTTTCTCTTTTTGGCAAACGTAGAGTGAGAAATTAGGAAAAGTATTGAACCACTTTTTTTTTAGAAGCAATATTTTTATCTTCATTATTTTTAATGAAAAGTATTTAGTGAAGTTTTTACCATATACCTAGTTCTTCCAATAAAGAATCATTATACTACCATGGTTAATAAAAAAATAAAATGTTTCCTCTAGAAGGAAAATCAAAATTGAAGATTTTTTTTTTTTTTTTCTTTTTTTGAGTTCAAGAATATCTTTGAATGGAGATTTAAATGTTAATATTGCTGAATTATGCTCAATTTGACATATCTGAAGATGTTTTATTATTAGAGTATGAAGGAATGATATTACATAGAAAAGACATATAAAATCATTACCATGGGATTTACATAGGGAAAATCTTTTTTTTTTTTTTTTGAAAAAAATTACATAGGGAAAATCTATGGCTGATCTATAATACAAATGCATATTTGTTCAATTCTATGCAAGTTAGTTGTCAAAAAAAAAAAAAAAAAAACTACGCAAAGTTTATTATATTTTTAATAATTATTGGAACAGATTATTACTAATATGTACAATAATATCAAATAAAAATTGCATCAATTCGATTAGTTGAGTCATTAAAAAGCGATTAATTAGTTCATTAGTATTTAAATTTCATGATTATTAATCATAATTCATTTTTTTAAAAATTTAGTGTTTTTTTGTTTGGAAATAAAATTTAGTGTTTTTTTTTAATTAGTTCGGCAAAAAGTGAGTGAGATGAAGATTTGATCCTTTCAACTTTAGTATAAGCGAATCATGGTTTAATCACTTGAGTTATGTTGAAATTGGCTCAAGTTGGCTACCATTATTTAGAACTGCTTGTTCTCAATTTTTTGAAATAAAATTAGTTCAAGCTTGAATAAGTTTCTAAACATTGCAATGTATAATTAACAATCATATGTTTCCAACCCATTATTAACTAATAGTTGTTTAATGTCCAAAATCATTATATAGTCTGTTATAAGTTTAGTAAATTTGTGAGTTTGTTGTATATTCGATATTTTTTTTAAAATTCACGAATTTAATTAGCTATAAAATTTAATTTTTTCTTCTAATTAAATTTTATCTCAAGATTTGTAAAATTGAACTCCATTACCTTTTATTTTTTCATTCACAGCTCATGAATTTTAAACATAGAATTGAAAGTTTATAGATTAGACTTTATTTTCTTAAAAAGGACATATTATGTTTTTTTTGACACGTGGGATAGGGAAATTTGAACCACAAACCTCTTAATCATTAATATCAGTTTTATACCAGTTGAGCTAGGCTCATGTTGTATATTAGGTATTTTTTAAAATTCAAAAACTTGTTAAACGTAACATAATGGTATATTTATGTTACTATAGCTTGGATGTGATTAAATTAGTATAAATAATGTTTTTTTGTTTATTTTGTCCACTGTGAACATATAACTCAACTAATTACGACATTATTAAAGTACAGAGCTTTAAATCCCAATTCCAAGAAGATGGAAAATTATTAGTTGTTCCCGTGTAATGAGACCCTCTTTTTAAAATTGTCGAATGTAAATTTTCAAATTTGTCTACCCCTAATAACCGTTGGATACAAAATCAAGATACTTTTGTTATTTCTCTCTTACATCCAACCGTGTAAAACTATGGATCTCATTACACCAAGAGCACTTAAAAAAATCTCCAAGTATAAATATTTCTCTCTCCAAATAAGAACAAAATAAGATGACATCACCACAACAAACCAGCATTCTTTATTATTAAAAACACGTGCAAGGCACGTGAGGGCACACATAACTTCATTAAACACACACAACAGGAAGGAAAAAAGAAAAAGCTAGCAAACGTCGAAGCAACTCCCAAGTTTCGCCGGCCGGCCAGGCCGCCGGCGGCCACCGGTTTCTCATGAATCACGCCGGAAGCTTCATCCCCGCCGAACCCGACGCCCCTTCATCACGATCAGCTTTTCCCTTTGCTCCTCCACTCTCTGAACCCTACAAAAAACAAACAACCTCACATCCTCAAAACAATGGCACAGTACCAGACTGCGTTTTTACAATTTGATCAAATGTTATAGTTAAATTTTAAAAACATTAAAAAAAAATATGAACATAAGAACCTTTTCTAGCTTTTAATACAGTACAGAAATCCAAAAGGAAAACCCTGGTTTCTGTAGAAGATCTCGATCTTTAAGAATGGGAAAATGTTAAAGAAAGATCAAATTTTTTTTATGCCATTGGGATTCAAATGCTGATTATATTGTGTAAAATGAAAAACCTTTGTCTTCTTGTTTGGTTCCATATTCATTTTCAAGCCCATAAGTAGCTTAATGTTTATTAATATTATTCTTTTTAACGGCGGTTTTGAGCAGTAGTGTTCATTTTTACATTATTGTTTCCGGCGAGGCGCTGTTTCTCCAAGGCCTGCATGGACGCCAATGTCTGTTACACAAAACAAAGAAAAAACTTTCATTAAAAAAGAAAAAAAGTGATGTTAAAACGTCTAGAATATTAAAGTAGAAGTAATATAGTAAGAATATATATATGTATATTAATACCCTGACCAAGTCATACTGCTCCTTAGTAAGAGTCCTGGGCTCGGAGGTCAAGGAGAGAGACCTTTCAAGCTTAGCTGATGGCCCGTTGCTTCCCATTGTGGGTGGCCGGAAAAGAAGACAGAGGGCGGCGGGCGGCGAGAGAGAAAGGAAAGAATGAAGTAGCTAGCAAGTGAGGAGTTTTGTTGAGAGTAGTGGGGGAATGGTTAAGAGTGTTGTTATATATATATAGTGGAGAGGTAGAGAGAGAGAGAGGATGCCAGTGAAGCAAAGGGGGACGTGGCAGCCATGAGGACAGTGCAGAAAAAGATGCACATTTGGCGGCTCTTCTTTTTAGTTTTTACTATCTCTCGAATGCAACCGTTTCTCTCTATTTTATTATATGATATAATAATTGTTTTTGAGTTTTGGTTTCATTAAACCCAGGCCAATTCATTTTCATTAATGGCTTGGACTGCGTCTTTCCTCTTGTTTGTATTTTGCAGCTTTGGAAACGGTTGGCTACTGGCCTTTAATACCCCCCCTTCCCTCGTAAATATTCAACCACACAACTATTATTCTCCCTCTCTCTCTCTCTCTCTCCCCACTGCGTTTTCCACCCACTCCAGGATGTAATAAGGTCGGTAGTTTTGCACCGGTGGATGTAAGAGAGAGAAATGACAAAAAATACCTCGATTTTGTATCCAACGGTTATTAAAAGGTTGACAAATTTGAAGATTTACATCTGACGGTTTTAAAAAAGAAGTCTCGTTGCACTGGAAACACTTAATAATTTTCCCTCTTACGTATACAAATGTTTTTTTTGAACCCGAGCATAATTTAACTAGTTAAAGTATATATATCTTCGACCAAAATATCAAAAGTTCAAACATATCCACCTCATGACCTTTATTAAGAATGAGAGGTTTGAATGTCTCTATTTGATACTTTCAATCAAATCAAGAATAAGAAGTTCGAATATTTCTATTCCATTTGCTGTTGAAATCAAATGCTCGAATTTCTCTTTCTTTGGAGTATTCCCTTCTCTCCTTTCTCTCTCATTTCCCAACCCTAATTCACATTTATATATATTACACTATTTTTTTTAGTTCAATATAATGGTAGGAAATAAATTCATATGACCTTTGAGTTGATAATTGGTATTTTACTTTACTACCAACGATGCTGCTATATTTCAACTGAAATTAAGTTTGTATTAATGACCAAGGGATGTGTGGTTCAAATCCTCTATCCCACATATTGTCAAAAAGGAAAAAAAAAAAAAAAAAAAAAAAAAAAAAAAAAAAAAAAAAAAAAAAAAAAAAACTAATGCTGCTCGAAGTGATGCATGTGTATATGGCTCTTTTAACCCTATAAAACTTTTGACTATTTGAGCTATTTTAGAGATTAAAGTCTCTTTGCTTACTTAACAATGCCTTCAAGGGTTGTAGGCCGGTTTGACTTAGGGATTGGGAGGAGGAGTAGTCAAACTTGAATTGACCTAAAAAAATTAAGTTCCCATTTCATAACCTTGTTTTTTATTTTTGAAAATAATACTTATTTTTCCTAATTTTCTTACCATGATTTTTCATTCTTATCAAAGACACATTTAAATTCTTAGTTAAATTTCAAAACAAAAATAAGTTTTTGAAAATTGTGTTTTTTAGTGTTCAAAAATTGGTTTGATTTTGAAAAAAAAAAGGAAATAAGGTAAATAAAAAAAAAAAAAAAAAACAAAAAACAAAAAACTATAGGAGCAACATTTATAAGCCTAATTTTCAGATTACCAAATGGAGTTAAACAATAATTTATTATTTAAAGTTTCGTTTGATAACCATTTGATTTTTTGTTTTTGAAAATTATGTTTGTTTTCCTCCAATTTCTCTACTATGATTTTCATCCTTGTCAAGGGCACATTTGAATTCCTAGCCAAATTCCAAAAACAAAAACAACTTTTTTTAGTTTTCAAAATTTGGCTTGGTTTTTGAAAACATGAAAAGAATGTATTAGAAAAACAAAGAAACTTGTAGGTGGAAGTAGTGTGTTTATAAACTTAAATTTTTAGTTTTCAAAATTTGGCTTGGTTTTTGAAAACATGACCCACCTCAGAAATCTTGTATCAAACAAGGGTATCAGAAACCTTTGTCTAATCTCATCTCCAAAATCCTGCATGAACGGCTACTAATCGTGTGATGCAATACTATATAACAATAAAACAGTATTTTTGTTTTTTCCAATTTGAATTCAGCGCTCAAATTGTCTAAGTAGTTAGTGCCTTCTCTTATAAATTTTAGGTCCAAATCAATTATACCGATCGTTTCTTGTAACTTTTTTTTATAAGAAAAACCAATAATTTCGTTTAGATTTATTCTTTTCCGAGTCAACATGTTTTTAGGGAAAAAGATATGAGTTTTTTTTTTTTTTTTTTTTTTTTTTTTTTTTTTTTTTAATTTTATTTATTTATTTATTTACAATAGATATGATGTTTGGTTATGTGTTTCCTCCTTTCTTTTTTTGAAAAAATGTGTTTCCTCCTTTCTTATAATTTGGAAATAAAGTCGACATTGACATTAGTTTAATTCCTACAAATCCTTAAATTAATTATTATTTCATTTTTGGTCCTCATGTTACGCTATTGTCATTAAACTTTGCATTATTCCATGAAAATATATTTTGATTATTGTTTTTAATACTTCATCAACCTCTCTATCAAAGAAAAGAAAAGAAAAAAAAAAAAAAAACTTTATCAATTAGTTGTTTATAACTCAAATGGTTTATGAAAACTCGACACCTAATATATATCATATAGTGCTTCAAACACAACATATAAATGTTTATGGTTTTTTTTTTTTTTTTTTTTTTGAAATGACATATAAATGTTTATTGATCATGAAAAGAACAAGATAATGTATCTCGTTAGGTTTTTCGTTAGAAAATTTATGGCAAATACTAAGTACTTTTTATTATATATTCTAGAACTAAAATGTAATTTAAAAAATTCGATAAAACAAAATAGAGCAACCACTACAAAATGACATCCAATTATGGGCCTTGAAGCTGTGTAAAATGACACATGGGCTACCCAGCCCGCTTTTCTTTTGGGCCTCCCGACTTTGGGCCTTTCGTATATATAAGCATCAAATCACAGGAGAAGCTGAATCATAATTTTTTTGTCAATGGTCGGCCGATAATATTTAATATTTATAGAAAACAATAAAATTCCAAAACTTATTTAATTTCAACATCAACTCTGAAATGACGATTTTGAAAATTTTATTTTCAAAAATAAATTTTCACCAGGAAAAAAAAAAAAAAAAACTAGTAATTTTTATGTGCTTTCCCTAATATGTAAAATAATTTAAATTGTGTTCCAGAAGATGACTTCATGAAAGAATAATTTCCAACAGTGTGTTCTAAATATCTAAAGACTTTTCAATTAAAAATGAAAAATTCAGCCTCAATCTTTAAACACACATTAATTATCAAATTGAATTTGTTAGTTTTTTCTTTTCAACTATGTTGAAAAAGACAGAAAGACCAACAGAAGTGGAAGGAGAGGGAGAGGTGTGAGGTGAGACATTGGCAATGAAAACCAACATACACAAATGTTGAATTCATTAATATGTGAATAGAAAAGGGGTTGACCTTTTTTCTTTCTCTTCCATAATTTTGATAGGACCATATAATATATAAAAGTTAAAATAAACAACACAAGTCAATTTAAAACATTTATTTTTTAAAAAATTTTTGCAAACATAATAATACTAAATAATTATTCAATTGTTCTCAATAAATGTTTCAATAATTGTAAATTTATATTGAACATGAAGTTTGCAAATTATTTATTAAATAAATGTTTTTTTTAAGTAAAGTTGAATGTGAGAGTAGGATTTGAACCTTGATCTCAAATAAAACATTAATCTCTTGACCTTCAAAGCTATGCCCATAAATGTCAAATTTGAGTAGCTCAATTACTTAAGACATTATATCATGGAATAAAAGATCTCATAAGTTCAAAATGTAAAAATTAGAAGGCTTCTATGATATTATTTATAACTATTTTAAGATCGTTGTTACTGTATATTTCATCTCGAAGTATAGTGTTAAATTCATTTACATAATCAATTTTTACACATCAATTGTCACGTTAATTTACGTGAATGATATTGTAATTTTTTTAGGCAAAATAATGTTGTAAATGATGTTACATATGGCTTCCAACAGCTGTTGCGCCAATTTCTATCTTACTTGAAAGAAAGAAATAAAGAAAGAAGAAGAAGAACTCTTCAATGGTATCTTTTTGAAAAGATTTCAAAGTTCAATGGTATCTTTTTGATAGGTCAAGAACGAAAATTTTAGTTTTAAAACGTTTTATAGGCATTTTATTTTTTTAATTATATACTTACATATATGAACTAATGTTTTTTCTTGAGTTCAACAACATTTAGAAGCGAGGAGATTCGAACCTCACACCTCTACATGTCAACTAGAACTAAACTATATGCTCAATTTTGACCATAGATGAACCGATTGAATGAGCATAAAAATATGAGAGCAAGATTTAAATGCTTTTAAAGAAAACATTTTTTTAAAATAAAAAATTCACTTATAAACATTTTTTTCAACATTTTTTTCAATTTTGTCTGATATGTCATTAACATATTCAAAATGTTTAAAAATTAACAGATCTATTAGATATAAAATTGAACTTTATGTCAAATAGGACCCTAACTTTCAACTTTGTACCTAGTAGATCTATGAATTCTAAAAATTTTCGAAAAAGCTGAAGACCCATTAGACAAAATTTTGAAAATTCAATGACCTATTGAACACAAAATCAAAAGTTTAATAACTTATTAAGCACGTATTAAAATTCAGGAACCAAATAATAGATACAAACTTAAAAATTCAATGACTAAATAAATACAAGAACCAAATATCAAACTTAAAAATTCAATTACTAAGGCCCCGTTTGATAACCATTTGGTTTTTGGTTTTTAGTTTTTGAAAATTAAGCTTATAAACACTCATTTCATCTTTAAGTTTCTTTGGTTTCTTATCTATGTTCTTCCCGTGTTTTTAAAAACCAAGCCAATTTTTGGAAACTAAAAAAAATAGTTTCCAAAAACTTGTTTTTGTTTTTGGAATTTGGCTAGGAATTCAAATCTGTCCTTAACAAAAATGAAATCCATCCTAAGGAAATTGGAAGAAAACAAGCGTAATTTTCAAAAACCAAAAACCAAAAACCAAATGGTTATCAAACGGAGCCTAAATAGGCGGATGTCTGAAAGTTCAACTACTAAACTTATAATTTAACCTACTTTTAATATAGCTCATTCTTGGATGTATAAATTAATAATAAAATAGATTAGTGATAAATTATGCAAAACTAAATTTAATCAAATTAAGAGTACTTATAATTAATTAAGTAACAAAAACGAAAAAGAAAAATGGAGATATTTTCAGTCAAGTCACTACTATATTTTGAAAGAAGGACATCAACTAAACACCTGGATTTCATTCATAAAATGAATTTTCCTTTGTAATAGTTTCTAAAGGATCAACAAGTCTCTGTCCCCACTTAGGAGGGTTGGATACCTGTTTAAACTGCTTTGGTTATGCCATCCACTAAATATGATGTTAATTTAATGATTGAGATATCTCAACCTAGTATAAGAAGTTGTAAGTTCAAATTTTTGGTTGAATGCCAAAGCGAGCTTAGCTCAACGATGATTGGCATGTACCTTCGACCATGAGATTAGAGGTTCGAATCCCCCCACCCCCAAATGTTGATGTACTCAAAAAAAAAAAAAAAAAATCTTTGGTTGAATCCCCTCTACCTTAAATGAAATTTAATTCTTTTTAAATGATTGGCTAAATGTGAACAAATATTATTAAAATTATTTTCCATTATTCTAATATTAACATTAAACAATGTTTTCTCAATGGTACGTTTCTATTTATTTTTACTTCATATTTGAAAAGGGGACAAAATTGTCAAACCACTTTTCTTATTTATTTTGATATTTTTATAATAAATCATAGCCGGGAACATCATTTTTTGTTTTCTTTTCCTTTCCATTTTTAATCAATCAATTTTTTTAATAATTTTAATCAATCAAATTATTTTGGGAAATACTTTTTTTTTGGGGGGGGGGGGGGGTTATTTCTGCAAACAATGTATAGATTGAATTTGAATTGTGTGAACAATAAAATGAAAATTTGGAAAACATTTACCTATTCCATTCTATATATGCTACCAAAACATATATTAAAAAAATAGTGAAAATAATAAATACAATTATATTTTCTATTAAATCCTTTTCTTTTCATTTTTTATAGTTTAGAAGGATATAATTTAAAATCCTAATGAGACTCAACTCCACTATATATTATTGTCGAGTTAATACTTATCCATACTTTTTTTTAATTAAAAAATTGGAGTGTTTAACCCTCAACCTTTAATTTGAAAATGTAATTGGTATTTTATTCACTAAGTGAATGTTCAAATTTTCACTTACTACCATTTACCTTTTTTTCTTTTTTTTTTTTGAGTACATCAACATTTGGGAGTGGAGGGATTTGAACCTCTGACCTCATGGTCGAAGATACATGTCAACCGCTGAGCTGAGCTCACTTTGACACTTACCACCATTTACCTACTAGTTGTTCTATCACGTAAAGAAATTATTTATTTATTTATTATTTGTAGAGTTTTTTTATATAGATAAATGACTTTTTATCTATGTCAGCTGTGTCTCCCTCCCTCACCAATTTCAATTTTTTTTAAATGAGGAAATAACAAAATAAATTAAATAAACCCACTATACTACTATTTATATTCATCACTCACCAATGTACAATGTACAGTTTTAACATCCATTTCAGAATGTACTAAAGAAAACATCCGTTAAAAAAATATATAATTTTGATAATTAAACTTTAAAATTTCATTGATTTTTTTTTTTTTTGACGGAAAAATTTCATTGAATTAATTTCAAGAATTAATGCTCAATATGAATATAATTCATTAGAAAAACACCAAATACTATTTCAAAGGGCGATATTTCGATCTTCATCCTTCTATTTTTGAACTAAAAAATCAACAAATACTGAAACTAATACACTTTTGGTCCCTGAGGTTTGGATTAAGTGATACTTTGGTCCCTGAGTTTTCAAACTCAACAAAAATACCCTTGAGGTTTGAGATAAGTAGCACTTTGGTCCCTGCCGTCAACTTTTCTGTTAAATTTTAACGGTTGCTGACGTGGCACTAATATTTTAATTAAAAAAATTATTTTTAAAAAATTTTTAAATAAAAAAATATTTAAAATAATAAAATAATATTACTTTTATTATTATTTATTATTTCTCCCTCTCTCACTTCTTCTTCTTCTTCCTCTCCATCTTCTTCCTTTTCATCATCTTCCTCCTTCTTCTTCTTCCTATCTCCGGCGGCCGGCGACCACCGCTCGCCGCCGGTCGCCGGCGACTTTTTTTTTTTTTTTTTTTCTTCTTTCTTCTTCTTCTCTTCTTTTTCTTCTTTCTCCCCTCTTTCCACTGTTTTTCTTCTTCTCTTCCACTGTTTTTTTTTTTAAAAAAAAAAAAAAGAAGAAGAAGAAGAATGACGGAGAGGGAGGAGGGGCCTCCCTCCCCCTCTGTTTCCAGCCCGAAACTGGACAGGGAGGGAGGAGCCTCCTCCTCCATTCTTCTTCTTCTTTTTTTTTTAAAAAAAAAAAACAGTGGAAAGAGGGGAGAAAGAAGAAAAAAAAGAGAAGAAGAAGAAAGAAGAAAAAAAAAAAAAAAAAGTCGCCGGCGACCGGCGGCGAGCAGTGGTCGCCGGCCGCCGGAGATAGGAAGAAGAAGAAGGAGGAAGATGATGAAGAGGAAGAAGATGGAGAGGAAGAAGAAGAAGAAGAAGTGAGAGAGGGAGAAATAATAAATAATAATAAAAGTAATATTATTTTATTATTTTAAATATTTTTTATTTAAAAAAATTTTAAAAAACAATTTTTTTTATTAAAATATTAGTGCCACATCAGCAACCGTTAAAATTTAACAGAAAAGTTGACGGCAGGGACCAAAGTGCTCCTTATCTTAAACCTCAAGGGTATTTTTGTTGAGTTTGAAAACTCAGGGACCAAAGTGTCACTTAACCCAAACCTCAGGGACCAAAAGTGTATTTTTCCCTACTTTTTATTTATTTGTTTTTCCTTTTCCCAAATGATCCTTTGTTTTTTTTTTTTTTTTTAAGGAAAAAAATAAGTCAAGCTTCTAACTTTTTTTAAAATGGGTGGTTAAGTGAGCTAATGAGTAATTTTGTAATGGGTGAAGAATATTTTTATGGGTATTGTTTTTTTCCCATGTTTGTCATGTTTGGATGGCTTCAGTTAGGTTTCCAACCCTTTTCATGGCCGCCTCAATATATTTTTTAAACATGATTTGGAATGTTTTTTGGGTTGAATTTTATTTGATTTATTAGTTTGTTTGGCCTAGTTCGGTTTGATAATCATTTTGTTTCGGTTTGATAACGACTTGATTAATTTTTTTTTGTTTTAGATTAAACTTATAAACACTATTACCCCATGGTTTCTTTGTTTTATTATGTACTTTTTACAAATAATTTGAAAATCTAAACAAGGTTTTGAAAACTAGAAAAATAGTTGTTGCATACTTGTTAGTGTTTTTGGAATTTGGCTAAGAGTTAAAATGTTTAAACTAATATAAAAAAATAGTGGCTAAGAGTTCAAATAGTTATCAAACGGATCCAAATAGTTATCAAACAGGGTCTTGGTTTTTTGTTGTTTAGACACTGTTTGATAACCATTTGGGCTCCGTTTGATAACCATTTGAATTTTGGTTTTTGAAAATTATGTTTGTTTCCTCTCAATTTTTCTACCATGGTTTTCATCTTTGTCATGGACACATTTGAATACCTAGCCAAATTCCAAAAACAAGTCTTTGGAAACTAATTTTTTTAGTTTTCAAAAATTGGCTTAGTTTTTAAAAACATGGAAAAAAGGTATTAGAAAAACAAAGAAACTTGTAGGTGGAACTAGTGTTTATAAGCTTAATTTTCAAAACTCAAAAACTAAAAACCAAATGGTTATCAAATGGGTCTTTAGTTTTTTGTTTTTTGGTTTTTGAAAATTAAGCGTATAGACACAACTACCACTTATAAGTTTCTTTGTTTTTTTATCTACTTTTTTCTCATGTTTCAAAAAATCAGGTCAAGTTTTGAAAGTTGAAAAAATAGTTTAAAAAAAAAAAATGTTTTTGAAATTTGGCTAGAAATTCAAATGTGTCCCTAATAGAGACGAAAACTTTGTTAGAAAATTGAAAGTTGAAAACAAGCAAAATTATTATAAAAAAAAAAAAAATTATCCAATGGGATCTTAAATTTTTTAAAATTTAATCTATAAACACTACTTTCGCTTGCAAATTATTTGCTATGTTATCTATTTTCTAAAACTATTTTCAAAATTTTTTAAGTCAAGTTTAAAAACCTAGTAAAAATTCAAAAAACAGTAAAAACAACGTCAAAAAGATTTCGAGGTAACACTTCCAACTATATTTGTTGTGCTAATAAAGGAAACAAATTTCTGAATTAAACTTACAACCATTAACAAAAAAATTCCTTAAAAATAATATAAAAACATGCAAAATAATAAAATAAAACAATAATTTAAAAAGTATTATGACAAAATACAAAATACAATTTTTCAAAAAAAAATACAAAATACAAAATACAAACGAATGATACCATCATAGTACTAAAAAGAATTTTTAACTTATTCAAAATAAATAAATAAAATTAACGTGTGTTTTCCCATCTCTCTCTTTGTTTCACACCGACATACACTAATAATATTAATAATAATAACAATTAAAAATTTAAAAATTTAAAAATTTAAAAAAAAAAAAAAAAAAAAAAAAAGTCCAGGATGTGGCATTTTTTTCATGCTCTCTTTAAAGAAATAAAATATTGTTGACAAAAAGAAAAGGGAAAAAAGAGGAAAAAAATGGTGACCAACAGTAGGAATGCCCTTTTTTTATTTTTTTGAAAAACAGTAGGAATGCCCTTAAATGTGATACATTGCATTTGCATCTGCAATTTTTTTCTTTGTTAAAATCCCATTTTAGTACTTGAAAAGCGAGATTTATTATATTTTTGTCACGATATTTTTAAAAAATAATTATTTTGATCCATGAATTTTCAACTTGTTTGTTTTAATTTTTAAACTTTTAAAAAGTAATTGTCTTAGAAAAGAGCGGACAGTTATTCTTTTGAATTATCATAAATATATATATATATATATATAACATACTTGAGATTTTATAATTTTCTACTAGTTTGACACCTCTAAATTTTTAGAATGGAAGGATTGTACCTATAAACACGCATGTAGAACTTTTGACTCTGCCCGTAGCTTTAATATTCATTCACCTAGTACTTGACTCCAACCTATGTAATTAGATTACATGCTCCTCTTAATTCATTAATATACATACTTGAAGTCACATTATCAAATTGTTAAGTTAAATAAAAGCAATAATCAATATGGTTATTATTTTTTTTTAATTTTCAAATATTAAAGATTAAAATATCATTTTCGTCGATGTATTTTGGGTTTGGTTCCATCTTAGTCCATGTACTTTCAATAAAGCTTGAAATTGGTCCCTACTATAAGATTAAAGTTAATTCTTATGGAAATTGCAATAAAAAACAACAATAATTTTCATACAAGAAAAGATACAATATGAACATATTTCTAAAATTTACTCAATGAATTGAATGCTAATATAGACTAATTTTATTTAAGCAAAATTGACAATAAACTCATAGTATCGACCAATTTTAAGTTTTATCGAAGTACCTGAGTTAAAATTGAACATTTGAAAGTACATGAACAACAATGGAATGAAGCCCAAAGTATTAGACCAAAATGGTATTTTAACCAATACTAAAATAGACATTATAGAGTTCGACTCTTCTCAAAAAGAAAAAAACAAATTATAGAGTTCGACTTAAATAAAACAAACCTAAAGGTTCAAAGACCAAAATAGACAAAAGTTTTTTTTTTTTTTTTTTACGACTTGTGGGGGATTTGTTATATCAATTGAACTATGTTTACGTTCGCTAAAATAGACAAAAGTTTAAAAAAAAAAAAAAACAAAAAGAAAAAGAAATTGTAAAGTTGGAATATTAAAATGAGATTTAAATATTTAAAATAATAAAAAACAATCCGACGTGGCAGTAGGTGTGGCTGGGCGGCGTCCTGAGGAGGGGTATAAATGTAAAAAAAGAAAAAAGAAAAGGAAAATTAGGTTGAGATATGGGAGGATGATGTGTGTGGGCTAAATTCATGATTGGAAATGATTAATTTGGCAAAGCCACTGGCAGTATCCTTCATTCCATACCCACCCCATCAGTCACCTTGTCGCTATTTTCCCTCCGCTTTCAATTCTATTTTTATTTTTATTTTTTTACTTTTATTTTACCCATACATAATAGCGTTTTAGTTTTTTTTTTTCCTCTTTTTTTTTTTTTTAATTTTTATAATATTGATTTCATTATTTTATGTATTTATTTTTTTAAAAAATTAAATAATCACAATGGTTGGATGTTAAAAACATAAGGGAAAAATACATTTTTGGTCCCTGAGATTCGAGTTAAAAATACACTTTTATTTTAGGCATACATAATAGGGTTTTAGTTCTATTTTCGTTCCGGCGTCGGAAATGGAGGCGAGAGGCTCCTCCTCCATTTCGTTTAAAAATAAAAAATAAAAAATTTGGAGAAGGAAGGAAAGAGAAGAAGAAGAAGAAAAGAAAAAAAAAAGTGGCTACCAACAACAGGGTTATGGAGAAGAAGAAAATAAATGTTATGGAAAAGAAGAACAAAAATAAATAAATAAATAAAATATTTTTTTGTCTTAAAAAAATATTTTTTAATTAATTTATTTAAAAAATTTTAAAACATTTTTTTAATAAAAAAAATGGTGTCACATTAGCAATCCGTTAGAGTTTAACGGAAAATTGGACAGAGGGACCAACAACGTAATGAATGCAAACATCAGGGGTAAGAATGTCGAGTTTGAAAACTCAGAGACCAAAATGAAACATAACTCAAACCTCAGGGACCAAAAGTGTACTTTTCCCAAAACATAATAAATGCTTAGCTTAATGGATAAAGGGTATGTTTGGTTTAACTTTTCAAGTGTTTAATTTTGAAAAAAAAAATTATAGTGTTTGGCAACCACTGAAAATAATTTATTAAAAGATAAAATTGAGAAATAAATCATTTTCATAAAACACTGAAACCAATTTTTTTTTTTTTAAAAAAGGATTTTAAGTATATAATAACTTATATATAAAAACACTTATGAGGAAATGTAGCCAAACATATGAGTGTCTAAATTCTAAACAATTTTTGTACAAAATGTTTAAAAGATAATGCATTCTTGAAAATTACTTAAACTAAAAAGTATTCCAAAACTTAAAAAAAAGTATTTCAAACGCACCAAAAGAATTTCTAACGGAAAAAACTTCCGTGCATACCGTATGTAGGGATCTCCATGCATACCACCATTAAAATGTTGACAACTAGGAGAGATAATTTTTTTTTTCTCATTTTCTCCCTTTCTCTTTCTTAATTGTCAAGATTTTAATAGGGTATGTAGGGAGATCCTACATAGCGGTATGCAGGGAAGTTTTGTTCATTTCTAACCATCTCAAAAATCAATGGTTGGTCTGAGATATATACACTTAACTTTTATTTTATTGGATGTTAAAAATATTCAAACATTGGATACTAAATATATATATTTAAACATTTGTCTTATTCTAAGATTAAATATAAATAAATATATTTCTCAAAAAAATATAAATATATATAACATTTATTTTATTTTTATGTCTAATCTTTTAATCTTCAAGGTGGTTTTTTTTTTTTTTTTTTTTTTTTTTTTTTTTTTTTTTTTTTAATTTTTAGTTTTATGTCAGTTGAGCTAATTTTATTGACTTTAATCATCAAGTTTTAATTTATAAATTTGAATAAACATATTGATCATAATCCTTGCTTGTTGATGTTAATATATTATTTTTTCGTAATTAAATTAGATAACTTTAAAACTTGAGTGGAGTTTATTTTGTTAATATACACGGTGAGGAAGTGTTAGTCTCGTTTGATAACCATTTGGTTTTTGAAATTTTAAGCTTATAAACATTATTTATACGTATGAGTTTCTTTATTTTGTTATTTACTTTTTATAAATGTTTTCAGAACTCATGCCAAATTTTGAAAACTAAGGTTTCATTGAATAATCATTTGGTTTTTGGTTTGTGAAAATTAAGTTGTTAATCCCTACTTCCATCTATTCATTTTATTTGTTTTGTAATCTACCTTTACCCCTATTTTCAAAAACCAAGTCAAGTTTTGAAAACTAAAAAAAATTGATGACGATTTAGTTTTTTGTTTTTGAAAATTAATACTATTTCCACCTATAAGTTTCTTTGTGTTGTTATTTATCTTCTTCTCATGTTTTCAAAAACTTTTTTTTGTTTTTGGAATTTGACTAGGAATGCAAATTTGTTCTTTACAAAGATGAAAATCATTCTAATCAAATTGAGAGAAAACAAAAGCTTAATTTTAAAAAACCAAAAACCAAAATCAAATTGTTATCAAACATGGCCTTGGTTTTAAAAAATGTGTTGTTGTTTTTGGAATTTGGCCAAGAACTCAAATGAGACTTTATCAAAGATGAAAAAATTGTAAGGAATTTAGGGTATAAAACAAGCATAATTTTTGAAATTCAAATGATTATCAAACGGGACCTAAAAAATAGTTTTTGCTTTTTGAATTTTGCTAATAATTCATATGCTTTATTAAGAACGATGAAAACCATGGTAGAGAAAATGTGGGAAAGCAAGCACAATGAAGGGTGTAAGACTCGAAACTACCATTTTTAGTAAATGTTATATTTTCTTATTATTTAATTTATGCATCGAGTTTCTTTCTTTCTTAACAGACTAATTTAGGATCTATATAACTTCCGAAGTGTTTAAAAACGTGTTTTTAAACACTTAGAATATCATTTCAAACAAACTTTTAATCATGAAATACCATGTAGTCCAAGTGGTTGGATAATTTTGACTCATCAATAAAATTTCATTTTCAAAGGAAAAAAATTGGTGTATGCTCAAATTTATATGATTGTGTGTTCTTTTTATGATTGATATATTAAATAAATTAATTTTTTTTTTAAAAAAAAAAGCTTTGAGAGTGAACACAGATTTTGTGAATTCGTTCGTTGCCAAGTGGAACTTTTGTTTTTGAGTGCTCGAATTAAGAGTTGTTGACTTATTATCGTACAAGCATGACGCATTTGTATAATTTCAGAATATGTTTTAAAACTATTTGATTATTTAAGAGCATTAAATTAGAGAACGAAATTATCCTTTTACTATTCATCAAAATATCTAAATAATATGTCAATTTAAAAAAATAGTAAGTAGGGTTGTAGGGCATACTTTTATTGATCAGCATATTAAAAAAAAAAAAAGCCACATCATCAAAGTCAAAGTTCCTGCTTGCTTGATGCCAAAGTGAGTTTATCTCAGCGATAATTGACATGTACCCTCAACCATGAGGTCAGAGGTAAAAATTCAATACTTTGATTAGTTGAGAATGTGCCTAGCTTAACAAAAACAAACTTTTTAACATAATATACCAAATTACCTTATAATACATTCATTGATATATTTTCATTAAACTCAGAGTTTATCGGACGTGGACTAACCATGTTTATTCTAAATTAAAATTTCAATTTTCAATTATCTTTTTAGTCCATAAGTTTTCAAGAATAAGTACATTTAGTTCCTGAATTTTCAAAATCTACATTTTTAGTCTCTGAGTTTTGAGAAATAGGTTTAAAAGATGTCTGACATTAATTTTTCTCTATTAGCTACATTAACAAAGTAATTTTTTTTTAATAATTTTACTGACATGGAAAAATAAAAAAAAAATACAAAATAATTAAAAGCAAAAAAATTATAATCAAAATAATAAACAAGGAGAGAGAAGATTGAAAGAGGAAAGGGAGAGATTTTGTTTTATTTAATATCTCAATTATAATTAATTATTATTCATAATTATTTTTATTTTTTAATTTTCTACGTTAGGAATAAAAATAATTTTAAAAATCACTCTGTTACTTATGGCTAATAAAAAATTAATGTGAAAGACTTTTTAAAACCTATTTTTCAAAAACTCATAGACTAAAAATATACATTTTGAAAACTCATGGATCAAATTCACATATTTCTGGAAAACTCGGGACTAAAAGGATAATTTTTCCATTTTTCTCCATTCCATTTCTACCCTTGGCGTTAATTGGCGTTGAAATTATAGTTGTGCAATTTTTCATCGATTGCATGTTATTTATGTTTCATTTTTTTTTTTTTTTGAGTACATGTTATTTATGTTTCATGTTATGAGGAAAAAGAGCATTAATTTTCGTTTTTCTAAAAATTATTTTTATTCAATTTTAACAATTCTATTACGCAACCAATAACTTTTTTTTTTATTCCTTTATTGTCTCTGATTTTATTTCCTCTTTTAGCAAGGGTCGCCACTCTAGACCCATAAAGAGAAGAAGAGGGGAAGAAAAAAATATATAATAAAAAAAGAAAAGTTTCCCTCGAATAGGTAATTTCGTATGTGAAAAGGGCGATTTTGTCCCTCTCCTTCACTCGTTAGAGAGATGGCAGGTAACTATTTTATTTTATTTTTTTCATTATTTATTTATTTAAAATCTTGTTGGAAAGGATTAAAGCTATCGAGAACTATATCACGGAAGGACAAAAATAATGCAGATTTTAAGAAAGTTCCTCATTGGCTATAAAAAAGATCAAGGTATGATTTGGAAAAAAAAAACATAGTATATAAGTAAGAACGTGTTATCGTATCGTTTTAATAAGGGTCTTTCATATTTTGCTAGCCGGTAATAATTTCTCTTAGACTAAAGGATGAGTAGATGTAGTGCGGGTTTGTGAGCATGATTAATTGCCTTCTTGATTCTCTGTTATTGATATCTCATTTATAAGTTATGGGTTTCATAAGGATTGTTGGGTTTAATTTGGAAGTGATTGAGCAGTCCATCCCCTGCTCAATCTGCTTACCCTGTTGATGTCTTAATCTGCTATATTTTGGGTGTTATTTTGTTGCAGGTAGCAGACCTAAGATTTAAAGCGTGCACGGAACAAACTAGCAACTAGATTGGCATCAAGATGAAGGAGGCTTGGAATCTAGCTAAATTCCTGATGAATTCCTTTGGTTGACTGCTTAGTTCTTAGTTCACACTCTTCCGAGGAGGGAATAGTATTTCTTTCTGGCTGGCGTGCTTGGCTAGGAGGGAGTATGTCCCTTAGGGTGTATAGGTTTTGGTCTCCTTGTTCCTATCTGCTGTAATGCTGGCTTTTGAGTGATTTGCCTTGTTTGCATGAAATGTTATTTAGTGATTTCCTTTCATAGATTTTTTTTACGTCAACATGAGCATAGGTCAACCTGCATAAAGCTTCTACCCTTATTAGGAAGTCAGAGATTAAAAAATGAATACATTAATTTAATTTCCGAACAATATACTTTTAAAGTTTTTTAATGTTTAAATTATCAAAAATACACCTGAACTATGAGGTTGGTTTCAATTCCCTTCCTTAACTTCCAAAAGTTTTAGTTTGGCCCTCGAAGTTTGAAGTTATTTCAAAACAACCCTTGAAAACATTTTTTCATTAAATTTATGGATGAAAAATGATGTGTTTATATCTATATTTTTTATTATGTGAACATATTTGAACATGTACGTGGAAAAAACAATAAAAGCACATGCAAACACATCATTTTTCGTCTATAAATTTAATGAAAAATGTCTTCAAGGGTCGTTTTAAAACAACTTTCAAACTTTGAAGGCTGAAATGAAACTTTTGAAAGTTCATGTATAATTCAAACCAACTCCATAGTTTAGGGGTATTTTTGGTAATTCTAACATCTTTTAATTTATCGAAGTAATCAATTTTTGTTTTGTTTATATATATATATATATATATATTTTACATTTGATATACTTTTTCTGTCGGTTAAATTTCGTTGGAAATAAGTATGTTTTTCTTAGGGGAAGAAAACCAATAAACTATAATAATTTTTTTGTAATTGTGAAAAAAGTAAACAGAATTGAGTTTAAGCCTTTTCTAATCTAAAATTTTAGATTGCCCACATGAAAATATATAGAAATACATTATCGTAAACAATAATGTAGAAAAAAAAAACTAGAAATTTCATTTGGTAAGTTTTTTTTTTAGTTCAACAACATTTAAGGGTTGCGGGATTTGAACCTCTAACCTCTTGATCAAGAGTACATGCTAATTACGCTATGCTCGCTTTGACATATTTGAAAAAAGTTAATTACATGAAAAAAGACATAGTTGGAGCCAAGAACATTCCATGTCATGAAAAATTGAATATACTCATTAGAAGGCATAATCAAATGATGATTGTAAATTAAAATGTAATTATAAGGTTAACTAAAAATATCTTTGTGAGTGGAAGAGCCTGGAAAGCAAAAAAAAAAAAAAAAAAAAAAAAAATAGCTAGGCACATCTCAAAAGTTGTTTGAAAAGACTGAAACAGTGGACTTTTTCTTTCTCACTTTCTATTTTTTGAATATGTTTTTGATAGGTAGTGGTCTAATTGAATCTTTGTTACAAATAAAAAAGTATTTACTTTGCTAAATGGGTTTAATTTGTCCACGCAACGCATAAAAGCACATTTATTTATTTAATAATTAATTTTTTTGGTTGCTAAATTATTTAGATATACAATAAATTCGTTGTTGAGAGATCTACCTGTCAGTAAATTAATAAAGATTACGAGATTGGGTTTCAAGTTTCAACGTTGATGTACACAAAATTATCTTTGACCATCAAATCGTGTTGTTGATTAAAAATGGAATAAACAATTAAAAACAACGTACCACTGAAATCCACTTAAGAATGTTTAATCTAAATTACTATTACAAATAGAAACTCCTTGATAAGTAAAGATAGCCTGAATTGCTATAAAGCATATTCATCAAGTAATGATCCATAGTATGACAAGTTTAAGTCGAGAAACAAGCTATATTTAAAATTATAAAATTTTGCAAGAAATTTATAGTACTATAAGAGTACCATATTTATCAAAAGAAGTATAATTCAGTGATAATTGACATGTGTCATCAACTAAGAGATAAGGTGTTCGAATTCCCTCACCCCAAAATGTTGTTGAACTCAAAAAAAAAAAGTGCAATACTCAATTTTTTTTTTCCTACACAACTTCGAGTTAAAATGAAATTTATAAGTGAGATTGAGATGCCTAATTGAGTGAATATAATTAGTTGGAGGGGATGGTTAGTTTAAGCATATGGTGAGAATATGTCAAGTGAGCATATCTTTAAATCTCCATACCCCATATTTGTTGTACTAAAACAAATGTGCATGTTAGAGAGTGATTTTGAAATTCTTAAAATCACTTTTGTCATATTCAAAATCACTCCGAAACATGTCTTTTATAATTAAAAATCATTTTTGATTGTTAAGGGACTACCAAACAAAAATCGCATTTAAAAATGTAAAATCAAACATGAAATTGATTTTGAATAATTAAAGTTATGTTTCAAGGTGATTTCTGTTGAGGATCCCACATTGAAAAGATTAGTGGAGACCTCCCAATTTATAAACTACAAGAGTCACCCCATTTATTGTCAATTGGTTTTGAGATGAAACCCATGTTATCTAATAATTTCAAATATGACAAAAATGATTTTAGTCATTTCAAAATCACTCTTATGAGATAATCAGGAAAAAAAGGCTTTTATAGCCAATACATCAAGCCACCAAAATTACATAAATGCCTCCAATATTACAAATATTTACACCAGAAGAAGAACATCTTCATCAATAGAAAAATAATCACCAAACCATTCTCGAGCTTGATGTACTAATTTTATACAAAGCTAGCTTTCTTTCTTCAAGTGCTTCCCGAACATAATGGAAACGCACATCAATATGCATTGTTCGGTCATGGAAGCTGCGATTTTTCAATAAAGCAAGTGCACTCTGACTATCACGCACGTACAATCTTTACAGAATAAGAAGAATAACACATTTCATTTATCAAACCTTTTAGCCACATGAACTCTTTCACCGAATCAACTAGAGCAATGTACTCTACTTTAGTGGATGATAAAGCAACCACCAATTGAAGAGTCGATCTCCAGCTTATAACATTTCCAAACAAGGTAAATACATAACCAGAAAGTGAACATCTATTATCTAAGTCTGCAACATAGTTAGAATCCACACAACCAATTATACAATCATCAAAATCCTCAGGTTTTGTGTACAACAAACCTCTGTTAACTGAGCCTTTAACATATCTAAGTACCCATTTAGATGCTTCCCAATGAGCTTTTCCTGGTTTCCTCATATATCTACTAATCATGCTCAAAGAATAAGCCAAATCAGGACGACAACAAATCATTCCATACATAAGTCTTCCTAATGATGTAGCATATGTGAAATAGAGTTCATTTCCACAATTTCTTCATTAGTAGTAGGAGATCGTGAAGCAGAAAGTTTGAAATGTTGTGCCAAAGGAGTTTTAACCGATTTACAACTCTCCATATGAAATCTTTTCACAACTTTAGTCAAATAATCAGTTTGACAAACAAATAACTGACCATTAGTTCTATCTCTATGTATTTTCGTTCCAAGAATTTTCTTGGCAAATCCTAAATGCTTCATTTTAAATTTATAACTCTATTGGAGATTTAAAAAACAAATTTCTTGAACACTATCTGAGGCAATCAATATATCATCCACATATAACAACAACAGTACAAATATTTTCTCATTCACTGTTTTTTGTAGACACAAGAATCAAAATTGTTTTTCACAAATCCATTGGAAACAATGAAAGTATCAAAACATTTATTCCATTGTCAATATGATTGCTTCAAGCCATAGATGGATTTCTTTAAGTGACAAACAAAATCCTGCTGACCAACAATTTAAAAAACCAAGGGGTTGTTTCATGTAAATATCCTCATTCAAAGTTCCATACATGAATGCAGTAGTAACATTCATTTGCTCTAATTCTAAATTAAATTGAGTTACCATTGATAAGAGGATGCAAATGGATGAATGACGAACAACGGGTGAGAATACCTCGTTGTAATCAGTCCTCTTATGTTGTGTGAAACCTTTGGCTACTAATCTTGCCTTAAATCGAGGCTTGTCATTAATGATAATTCCTAGTTTTATTTTGAACATCTATTTACAATCAACAATCTTCTTATTTGTTGGCCTTTTAACAAGTGTCCAAGTTTTATTTTTGTGAATATTTATCTCAAGATTCATGATTGCTATCAAATTTTCATAGTCTTTTGAATTCATAGTTTGTTTATAAGTATTCGGCTCACAAAACATAGTGTCTTCAAAACAATTTAGGGCATAACCAACAAATTCAGCTTCACCATATCTAGAAGAAGGTCTAATAACTCTTCTTTGCCTATCTCTTGTGAGTTGATATAGTTTTGAAGTTGATTTTTTTCATTTGAATTAACAATTTGGTCGCCCTCTAAGACCAAATCTTCCTCTATTTCAAATGAACAAAATAGAGGAAGATTAATAAAAATATTGTTAAAAAATATTTTTTATTCTTTAAAATAAAATAATATTACATTAATAAAAATATTATTATTTTTCGGTTTTATTTTTCTTCTTTCTTCTTTTTCTTTATCATCATCATATTCTTCCTTCTAAACCCTAATATTCTCCTTCTAACCCTAATGGCCAGTCACCTCCATTACCGCCAACGACCACCTTCCGTAACCATTCTGACAACCAATTTTTTTTTTTTTTTAATTTCTTCTTATTTTCATTTCGACAAATAAAAAGCGAAAACAAAGAAAACATAGAAGAAAAGATGTAGAAGAAAAGAAAGAAAATAGAGGAAAAAAAATTTCAGATTTCAATTGTCGGAATAAATGTCAGGCGGGCGGTGACGCTGGTCGGAATTGTCGCTGACAATTGCAGGAATAGTCGTTGGAACTATCATCAGCGACAATTGAGGTGGCTGACCATTAGGGTTAGAAGGAGAATATTAGGTTTAGAAGGAGGAAGATGGTGATGAAGAAGAAAGAAGAAAACAAAAAAAAAAAAGAATAATATATATTTTTTAATTAATTTAATATTATTTTATTTTTAAGAATTAAAAAACAATTTTAAATTAAAAAAATAGTGTCACGTCAGCAATCCGTTAGTAATTAATGGAAAATTGGATGGATGGACCAAAATGAAATGAAATCCAAACCTCAAGGACCAAAATGTCGAGTTTTCAAACTTATGGACCAAAATGAAACCTAACCAAAATCTTAGGGATCAAAAATATATTTCTCATTATTTTTATATCATAAATTAAAATAAATCGAATTAAATAAAAATGGTTCTTGAAAATGAGAAATATGGCGAAACGTGAGATGCACGTGCACAACAATTACACTGACTTTCCATATCTATAATTGCAATTACACTGTTTTTTCATATTTGCCCTGAGACACGATATACATGCATTTACCTCCCCTATTTTTTTAGGGATGATGTATTTCAAAACTCTTTTAATAATCTAATTTCAAATCTCCCTTTAAATATCTTATTCTTATATGTTCGGATTCGAACACAACACTTTCCAAATTTCTCTTGGTACTATAAATGTTTGGTCCACTTGTTATTTTGCATTCTTCTAATAAAGCCTCAGATTTGTTTATGTTTGTGAACTTATTCATGACAAAGAAAGTGAAGTTAAGTAGTGAATTAGAAGAAATTATGAAAACATTTATGTCCCACAAGGTTAATTTTGTTAGGATTAATCTCAAATTTACTGTATATTTTTTTTTTGAACCTTCAAATTTACTGTATTTAGATTTTGTAGATTTACAGTATATTTGAAATGGAAATATAATACTTTTCAAAAAAAAAAAAGAAAAGAAAAGAAAATGGAAATATAATATCGTGACCAATGTTAATTTCTTAATTAATCTCAAATTTACCATATTTAGATTTTTTTGGATTTACCATATAATTTGAAATTGAAATAAATGATTTTTTCGAATATTTGTTATTATTATCCCATTTAATTAACAACTTTAACAACTTTAGGACCCGTTTGGTTTAAGGTTTTATAGATGCCTACGAATAAAAGATGTCTAGAAATACTGGAAATAAAATTGTTGAGAATCAAAGATAACTGTGTTTGGTTGTGCATGGAAATGTCATCAGTATTTTATAAGAACGAATTATGTCTGTATTTATTTTTTAGAATTAATCATGTAAAATTTATAATTTTAATAAATTAATCAATAAAATAATCAAAATTAATTCAAAGTATTAATAAAAATTAATGAATTAATAATCATGAAAAAATTTTAATTGGATAAACTAAGTTAATTTAACTAATTAAAATTATTTAATTAATTTTTTAATAAATATCTTTAAATACAATAATTTAATATATTTGTATCCATAAAAATTGATTAGATAAATATTTTAATAATAATATGATTATTTATTTATTATAAAGAAATCCAAAAAAATAATTAATTGGTTATAAATAATCAATAAGTAATTAATTGTAATTATTGAAAAACAAATTTTTATACTAAATTCATTTAAATAATTTAAATTCAATAATTAAATATATTTTTGATAATGTTAACTAATTAGTTATAATTTTAGTAAATATGTAATTGCATCCATTTAATAAACTCGGACTAAGTATTTGTTTAAAAAAAACTTGAAATTCTTAACAATTATTATTTAATCTAATTAAATAATTTATTATATAATTTTTTAATTTAGTATCCATTCGTTAATTAATTAAATATATTCAAAATAAAATTGCATATAAAAATAAAAAAGAAGACATGGGTAAAGAGAAAACCCATGCTTTTTCAAAGGCATAGAAAGCTCTTGCCTATAGGCATAAATGATGCCTGGGAACCATAGAAACCTTGAAACAAATAAGGGTATCAGAAACCCTTGCTCATTCCCATCTCCAAAACCTCGCACTAAACGGCTCCTTAGTCAGTTTGATTCTCAGAATTTGAACTACGACATTTTTGTCTACAAATTTTCATTTAAAAAAATATTATATTTACCATTTGGCTATTTATGTAATATAAACAATATTTGTACTTCTCTTGTTATCTCAAAATTCAAATGAAAACGAATTTTAGATTGGGCAAGTAAGAGGTCGTTTGGCCCCTGTATTGGTTATAATAGTGGGGCTATTATATCTCACTCAGTGTTTGGGGCATCAACAAAAATAAGGGGTGAAGTGGGTTATTTTTACCCTCGTGTTGCTACAGTAACCATCATTCAACCCACCCGATTATTCTATCCATTCTCTTCGGTAACTCTCTCCTCTCTTCTTCCATGTGACTCCTTGACTTTTCCGGCTACTTTTTCGACGACCACCGTCGATTTTCCTGCACTTTTCGGCGATCGCCGACGACTTTTCCAGAGACCGATTTTTTTTTTTAATATCTTTCTTCTCATTTTCATTTCAAAAAATATAAAAAAACGAAAATAAAGAAAAAAAAAAAGGAAAAGAGTTAGAAGAAAAGAAAGGAAAAAAGAGGGGAAAAAATTTCGGTCGTCGGAAAAGTCGGAAAATTTATAAGGAGTTAGATACTACGTTGTCTTTATACATATATATTTATGAAGTTTTATTACATAATTACTTTTGATAATGATAATGAGGTATATGAATGTTTACCTTCATCGTACCATATTTTTCATTCCAAATTATACTTATCGTATTCAAGTTTACTGTGATAATAATGATTAAGAAAAAATACACTTTTGGTCCCTGAGGTTTGGGTTAGGTTTCAATTTGGTCCCTGAGTTTTCAAACTCAACAATTTAGCTCCTGAGGTTTGGATTTGGTTACATTCTTAGTCTCTCCATCCAATTTTTCATTAATTACTAACGGAGTGCTGATGTAGCAACATTTTTTTTAATAAAAAAAATTATTTTTTTTTATTTTTTAAAATAAAAATAATATTAAATTAATAAAAAAAAGTATTATTTTCTATTGTTTTTATTTCTTTCCCCTTCTTTCTTCTTCTTAACCAACCACCATCACCACCATCATTCTAATGTTGCCGCCGGCAACAACCAGCCGTCGGCAACAACTTTTTTTTTTTCCTTTTTCTTTTCCCCTTCTTTCCTTCTCTTCTTCTCCATCCTTATTTTCTTTAACTTCTTTTTGTTTTCGGCCATTTCCATTGGGGTTTTAGATATAAGCTCCTTCGATGGGGTTTTCATATTTGCCCAGAAACGACGCACGCGTGGGTCTTGTGTGTTGCAGCCGAAAACGAGGAAGAGAGGGAGAGAAGGATGCAATCGGCGTCGTGGGTCTTCCGATCGAGCTGGGCCAAATCTGAACGCTCGTTGTGCTCACTCAGATATCGTGAAGGTTCCAGCTGCAGCTCGCTCAGATCTCGCAAAGTAGAGGTGATACTCGGTTCGGTTTTGTCAGTTTTTGACCAAACCGCGAACCGAATCGATCCAGTCGGTTTTACAAAACTCTGAATCGAACCAATGTCCAATATGAGACATGTCCAATGGTTCGGTTTTCCTTCAGTTCGGTTTGTCCAATGGATCGGTTTTCGATTTTGGGCCCAAAGAGATATTTCACCTCTACTGAAAATCACGCACAGAAATCCACACACAGTTCGATCGAAATCGAGAATAGAAAGAAAAAGAAAATATCTCAAACAAAAAAACGATCCGTGAAAAGGCCTTGCAAAAGCCAAATTCCAAAAGCCAAAAGCGGACCTGACTCGAGTATCAGCCTCGAGAAAGTGCTGATTGAAAATAAAAAACTTCGAACCCTAATTGCGAAACGATGCAAATGCATAACGAGATTCGCTCAACTCAATTGGGGAAAAGCCTTGCTTCTCGTTCTTGAGCTGAAACAATCGATTCTTTTCTTACATAAACTTCGATCGCCAATACAAATAACAAATAAAAAGAAGAAGAAGAAAAACAATGGAGCTTGTTGAAAATCAAAATCAAAGCCTGGATAGAGTCCCCACAACAAAAAAGTTGCTGAATTTATTGAATTGAAGTTGAATGTGCTCTGTTCGACTGCAAGGCTGAAACCGAGACGGAAAATAGTGAGATCGAGAGACGTGCGACTGGAATTGAAGTTCTAGCTTTGTGTGTGTCCGTGGCGTGCGACTGGAATCGAAGGAGAAGATTGAGATGTAGGGAGGTGTCGGCTGGAATCGAAGGAAAAAAACGTGATTTTCTGTGGCGTGCGGCTGAATCGAAGGAGAAAAAAGAGATTTTTGTGTCGTGCGACTGATATCGAAGGAGAAAAGTGAGATGTGGAGGGTGGCGAGATGCAAAAGGTTAGAAAAGGTTAGGGTTTTTTAAGTGATATATATATAGTCGGTTCGGTTTGGTTTTTTATTAGTTTTTTGAATGAAGAACCGAACCGAACTGAAAATTTTCAGTTTTCCCAAAAACAAAATCGAGATGTCCAAAATTTTTCAAAATAACCGAACCAAACCATTGGATCGGTTTGATTCGCTTGCCGTCGCTCGCGAAGATCTGCTCGCCGTCGCTCTTGAAGATTCTCTCAGCTCTTCGTTCAATCGCAACCCAGTTCAGAGGCGCCACCGTTCAGATCTTCGTTCAACCCAACTCGCTCTTCATTCCAGCTGCTATTCTTTCCGCTCAGATCTCGCAAATGGCTTCGTTCCAGCCGCTGCCGTCGATGGGGTTTCCTCTTCATTTAAAAAAAACAGTGAAAGAATAGGAAATCAGAGAAAAAAATAGAAAAAAAAATTGTCGGTGGCGGTTGCCGGCGGTCGGTCGCCGGTGGCTGGTTGGTGGTGTGGGGATGGTTGAAGAAGAAGAAGGAAGGTGGTGATGAAAGGGTTGAAGAAGGAAGAAAGAAAAAATAATTAAAAATTAATATTTTTATTATTTTTTATTTTAAAAAATGAAAAAATATTTTTTTTAATAAAAAATAGGTGCCACGTCAGCGGTATGTTAAAATCTAACGGAAAAATGGATGGAGGGACTAAAATGAAACGAAATCTAAACCTCAGGGACTAAATTGTTGAGTTTGAAAATTCAGGGACCAAATTGAAACCTAACTCAAACCTCAGGGACTAAAAGTGTATTTTTCCCTAATAATAATAATAAAAAATACTACTCAAGTTTTTATTTGATTTGATTTCTATTTTATTTGATTCTTTTGATAATGAAGGTAAAATGAGTTTTCAATAAGCATTTACCATTTTTATGTTGGAAATACAAAAATGAAACAAATATGGTTTTTCTATATGAAATCATAAAATGACTTATTTTGTGAAAAAAATCATGACTCTAAAACAAAGAAAATTAATTCTTACTTCAGGTTATTTTTGTTTTCTTTAAAGTTAAACACATAATTTAACCCCTATACTAAAAACTTTATTTTTTTTACAACTGTCCCAAACATTTTTTTATTTATATTTACAAAATATGATATTTGACGTACAAAGTTGTATGAGGAAAATAAACAAAAAAGTCAGGAAAAAAAAACAGTCAGCTTGAACTTTTGACTAAAATAATCTACATCCCAAACACAAATTATTTTAGTGATTGAGAATGATATTTTGGAGAAAGTTGACTATAAAAAGTTGATTGACGATTTTGCTTCAAAGAAAGTTCGGAGGATGACACTTCTTAAATAAAATATCATTGTTATATAATTGCTTGATGGCATTTTATTAGTTTCATATATTTTGTTTTTTTTTTTGGGTAAGAAACAATGGCAGAATTTTGAAATTTTACAAGTTTGTTTTTATTATAAAATATTTTAGGGTTTTATTTTGAAAAAAATCACAAGGTCCCATGCTGAACATGTTTATAAACTACAATGACTAAGTCATTATTGTCAAAGTGAGCATAGTTTATCTATAATTGACATGTACTATCAAGAGATTGGAGGTTCGAATCCATCCACTTCAATGTTGTTTAATGTTCAACTAAACAAAGACATAAGTCATTATTAACAAAAATTGATACTTAAGGACGGCCTAAAATAAAGAAACTCATCAGAGAAGTGGGGTTTATAAATTTAATTTTTAGAAAAAAAAAAATAAAATGCAGGCTTTATTGACCAAAAATATTTTTAAGGAATTAAAAAAAAAACCAAAAGATGGATGGCAATCTTGTAATTTAGTAGACATGCAGGGGGACTTGCAGGATCACCGGACCACAACCTACAATCCTAGCTCACGCGCACCGTGGATGGGCACACATGTTATGTATGTATGTATGCATGTGACGACATGCATACATGACCTGTACATTACATGCATAAGCGATAAAGAAGAATAACATTTGACTTCACTTCTCTCAGGACCTAGAGAGAGAGAGAGGTAAAAAAAGAAGAAGGAATGAAGAAAATTGAATCCGATCGAATACAATTTTGACGTCCGCAAGGACACAGTCTCTTCTCTCTCTCTTCTCTCTCTCGAAGTTACAGCGAGAAACAGGGCGTGCCTACTGTGGGAGAATCCCTCCATGAGTTCACAGAGTGTGAAATCTTTGCCTCTAAGCCTCAGCTGACATATTCCAATACCAATTTCAGGAAGAAGAAGAAGAGGAAGAACAAGAACAAGAACAGGAACAGGAAGAACAAGAAGGGGAAGAAAGAAGGAGGCCCAATCACTGATAACTTAAACCTCGATAATTTAGTCAATTTGGGTCTCCTGTTGATGTTCTTAGTTGATATTTTCGGACTTTGAAGAAGTTCATCTTTCTTATTCAGTTCCTGGTGAGTCCTCTGCGGTCTTCCATTCAGACCTCCTAATTTCTCTTTGGAGTTCATACGAGTGCAGGGTGTCGTTTCACGTTTTGGATCGTTGATTTGTCTTTGATCGAGTTGTTTCTGTCTGTCAGTTTTGCCTCTTCTCTGCTTCCTTTTCCGCCATGTGGGCAGGGATTGCGTAGGAATGTCGTGAAGTTTCATTTTTCCGCGTCTTGAGTTTTTCTTGGGGATTTTAAGCATGGGAGTTCGTTGGAGGGGTGAATATATAAGCTTTATTGATAAGTTTTTATTCAATTGCTTTACAGGTTGTTTATTGTAATTTTTTTTCTGAGGGGTGTGGGGGGTTTGAGATTTGGATTTCTTTTTGGAGATTTAATTGGGTTTTTTGCAAATTTAAGTTCGTCTCGCGTTCTTTTGATGAAATTATGATTGTCGATCAGGGTTTGGGAGCTAAGCCTTTGATTTGGTTCTAGTATTTGCTTTTCTTCTAAATGCTGAATTGAAAGTGGATCTGACATGTTTTTGTACAGAGATTCATACGGAACATCGAGGCTTGATTCTCTCGGGAAGACTCTGCGACTCTATAATGGTCAGAACCAAAAGGTGTTCCTTCGTTTCAGTTTTCTTTGGTCTCTGGCTTGTGTTTGGAAAAACTGAATACAGCATGCTCAGGCTCAAAACTTATCCACTTATATCGCTGCAAAACAATGAACCTGTAACCTGTAGGGTTGGGTATTGGGAAGAATGCTCTCTGAGTTGAGCTTTGTTTCAGTTTTCCACGCAGATTAACTGAATTAATTTTTTTAGGTAGGTTTCTCTTTCTTTAGCGAGTGATTCTAGCTTGTGATTGGGAAAGATGGTAACATCGGGGCCACCCACTCCTATGGGTGGTGGTGCACAGTCTGTTTCTCCCTCACTTCTGCGATCTAATTCAGGATTGCTGGGGGTTCAAGGTGGTCTGCTACCTTCTCAAGCAGCCTTTTCTTCACTTGTATCACCTCGCAATCAGTTCAATAATATGAATATGCTTGGTAATATGTCCAATGTGTCATCTCTCCTTAATCAATCATTTGGAAATGGGGCTCCTAATTCTGGACTTCCATGTCCTGGCAGTAGCCACCCTGGTGGTATCGACCCTGGTGCGGAGCCAGACCCTCTTTCTGGTGTTGGCAATGGAATGAGCTTTAATAATCCTTCATCGTCATTTGTAGCATCAAATATGGCGAACCCCGTTTCATCTGTCCAAGGGCAGAACCCACAATTTTCTAACCATTCTAGCAGCCAGATGTTATCAGATCAGCAGCAGTCACAACAACAACTTGAACCCCAGAACTTTCAACATAGTCAACAGTCGATGGAACAGTTTTCTGCACTTCAGAGCAATCAACAACCACAATTTCAAGCAATTCGAGGGTTGACTGGTGTTGGACCAGTAAAGTTGGAGCCTCAAGTGACCAGCAATGATCAACATGGACAGCAGCAACAGCAGCAACAACAGCAGCAGCATTTGCAGACATTGAGAAATCTTGGTCCAGTGAAATTGGAATCACAACGACTTCAATCTCTGAGAGGTTTGGCACCAGTAAAAATGGAACCCCAACAATCAGACCAGTCATTATTTATGCAGCAGCAGCAGCAGCAACATCAGCAGCATCAGCATCCGCATCAACAACAGCAACCTCAGCAGTTTCTCCATATGTCTAGACAGTCCTCTCAGGCAGCGGCTGCCCAAATTAATCTAATGCACCAACAAAGGTTTTTGCAGTTGCAACAACAACATCAGCAACAACATCTCTTAAAAAGTATGCCTCCTCAACGCCCACAATTGCAACAACATTTCCAACAGCAGAACCTTCCGCTCAGATCTCCCGTAAAACCAGGATATGAACCTGGAATGTGTGCTCGGCGTCTAACTTATTACATGTATCAGCAACAACACAGACCTGAAGTAAGAATATGTTACTCTGAATCTTTTGTCATGTCCAAGAGCATGACTATCTGACAAGTCCAATTTGTTTGTAGGACAACAACATAGATTTCTGGAGGAAATTTGTTAACGAGTACTTTGCACCTCATGCCAAAAAAAAGTGGTGTGTTTCCATGTATGGAAGTGGGCGACAAACAACTGGAGTTTTTCCTCAGGTCTGCTGCAAGATACACTACGTTCTTATATTAGTTGGCATCATAGCAGTAGAAATTTTGATGAAATTTGATACGTGTAACAATGTATAATATTTATTTTGATTTGATTTTTTGAAATAATCATTTGAACCTAGATTCTTTGAAAGCTTACCATTTCATCGTTGATGCAATATAAACACCATTTTCTTTGAAATTTTCAGGATGTATGGCATTGTGAAATATGCAATCGCAAGCCTGGCCGTGGTTTTGGTAGGTGCAGTTATCATGCCTGCTGGTTGGAACTCAAAATTTCTGTTGAATACCCATTTTTAATGGCGTTTGCCGAGCACTTTCATTGATGCTTCTTCAAGGTTCTTTCTTGATGGAATCTGAATATCTTTTTTCTATTTCAGAAGCAACTGCTGAAGTTCTTCCCAGGCTTTTTAAGATCAAGTATGAAAGTGGTACTATGGAGGAACTACTTTATCTTGACATGCCTCGTGAATACCATAATGCATCTGGTCAGATCGTCCTGGATTATGCAAAAGCAATACAGGAAAGTGTTTTTGAGCAACTTCGTGTTGTTCGCGATGGCCAACTTCGAATTGTTTTTTCTCCAGACCTTAAGGTTGTGTAAAAGATACTCCCCCCTTTTCTGTGTCTGCACGTTTGTGGGTGTGCTTTCAACAACTTATAATGATTTATGGCCCAGATGCCATATTCAGTTCATGACGTTTTTCCACTCATTATTTCTTTCAGATATGTTCATGGGAATTCTGTGCTCGACGCCATGAAGAACTGATTCCTAGGAGATTATTGATACCTCAGGTTTAACTTCATCTTGTAACACATTAAAATCAGGCCCCATATTGCTCTCCAGAAAAGCACTACCTTGCATTTAAAATGACCCGCTTATTTGTAAAATTTTCTCTATAATTATCACTATTACAGCCTGTTATCAATCAATTCGTGACTCACAGTTACACTCTTTATGCAGGTTAGTCAACTTGGGGTAGCAGCTCAAAAGTACCAGACTGCCATTCAAAATGCATCATCCAATTTATCAACTCCTGAATTGCAAAATAATTGTAACATGTATGTCCTTCTCATCATGCGTGTTTTTTATAACAAATAACTAATCTGTTTGCTTCTGTCTGTATGTAGACCTTCGGTGTGATTTGCTGACACTTCATTAACTTCTTGAAATATAAAACGTTCTCATTCCCCCTCTTAACTTTGGGCTTTTATGTTTTGCTCTTCGCAGGCAGTGATTATTTATTACTACTGGTTACCGATAGAATCACGATTTGTTTCTTCTAATCCTATAAGGCCTTTGCTTTGACTTTTCCATAAGCATAATTTTGTTAGTTCATGCCTTATCTACTACTATGGCCTTATGGCATTGATTGTTCATTCTAATATGCATCGTGATTCTGAAATTATTTTGAGCATTCATTCACTGGGGAGAAAGGAATTATTTTGGCATTCATTCCTTGGTTGGAAAGATTTGTATTTTACATGATGCTTGATTTTTATTTTGGGTTGACCTATGACTATCAGATGGGTAGCCTATATATGGGCGTATGTGGGCATCTCTAGAAAGTCAGACTCTGTAGATGTTTTATGCAAACTACTTCAAATTTTCACGTTCTTATAGATGAAGTATATCAATTGGTTAACACTAACTTTTACGCGCTTTGTTTTGAAATTAATTATGTTTTTGAAGCTCATTCAAGCCCTTAATGAATTATGCATAGGTTTGTGGCTTCAGCGCGACAATTAGCTAAAGCCTTGGAAGTTCCGCTGGTAAATGACTTGGGATATACAAAGAGATACGTACGTTGTCTTCAGGTAATTTATAACTCCATCAATTTGTGGTTGTTATGAGTTAAAAAAGTTGAAGGGTGTGGGCATCAGTGTGACAAATGAGTATAAATATTATTTTAATAGACACTCAGTATTTATTTCTATGATATTCTTTAATGTCAATTATCCATATTGTTGTCTTTTACTTGGGTGGTTATTGTTGATAGGTATCGAGGTTATTAGTTTCATTTAGATGAGGATTCTTCGCCTATAAATATAGGTTTGGGTTGATTTTACCAAGTCTAGGGTATTGAAGATGTTTGACATATAATTAATTTCTTTAGTTACCGATTCTTGGGCATTAAAGACGTTGGTATAAGAATGTGCATGTGAAGTTTTCAAATTTTGTTGTTTCTTTGGACTCATTGTATTTTAGATTGGTAGTCCTTCAGTAATTTGTTTTATTGTTGCTTATTTAATGCACATCTCCTAATCAGTTTTAATATGACTGGATTATATTTGGATATTGTTTGCCATTGGAGGTCCTTTTAAATGGTTTGTTTCCTTATGTTCTTTTTTCTTAAATATAATTTCTCACAAGGTTCAACTACTTTTTTTTAGGTTAAAATTTTGTAGTTTCCTTGGAGTTGTGGGTTCGCCCATTTAATATTCTGACCTTATTCTGCAGTTCAAATATTGTGCTATGCTCATGCCTACATAACTTGATATTCCTCCATGGAAGATAAAACTTCCTTTACCTTTACCTTTTAACTTGAGCAGTCATTTCTTTTTCTGCATATTTTAGAACACCCTTTTGCCAACTTTCCGAGTCCAAATAATTAAATTTTTGGATGGATCATGAAGATCGCAAATACTTTTGGTTTATGTTGGAATATTATCAAAATTTGTATTACATCATATGAACTAGTTGCTTAATTTTTGATATCATACCCACACGTATGAATTTTGCAGCAATGTTCGTTAAATCTGATTATGTGGTGATGGTTCTGTATTTGATATACTGCGATGTTTAGTTTTGAAATACATTTTTTAATCATTTTCACGTTGAATTGTTTATTGCGTACTGAACATATTGTAATGTATTGATTCATTGATATATTTCGGCCGTTCATTTCGTGGGCACTAAACTGAAGTATTTGTACATATATGTTTCTAAATTTTTACTTTTTTCCCTTGTCGCATGACTTCTCTTTTGGCTTTTCAGATATCCGAAGTGGTTAATAGCATGAAGGATTTGATTGATTACAGCAAAGAAACAGGGATTGGGCCAATGGGTAAGTAGAATCTTGTTGATGTTATTGTTTTATGAGCTTTGAGAAGCTTTTCAAGGCCGTTTAGTATTTGCGTTAATGAACTAACACACACACACACATAGATAGATGGATAACAAACAGTTTTCTAACCCAAGAAGCATATTTAACTGTCATGGGTTGGCCAAATGATCAATTAATCAAGTTGTAAAAGTAAGACCTCTTCACCTCTTTGAGGTCATAGGTTCAAAATAATAATGCCTATCTTATAATATACACTATACAGTTTTGGCTGTAAAATTCTTAGGATCAAGTGTTTGTCTAGTGGTCATTGTGATGCTGAAAGTTTGAAATTTGAATGGTCTAGTAGAGTAACCGTAGATGGTGCTGTGTTGTGACTTTAGATCATTTGTAAAATAATGAACTGTTTTAAATTGAAGTAGATAACTTGAGGTTATGATGGAGAAGATAGCTTTTGTTTAAGTTATGGGAGGCTCCTTCATATAATCGAGAGAGAGATTCTGAGGGTGAAAACCTGAATCTTCCTAATTGTAGTTTGTATAGTTTTGGGGTCATGTCCTCTGTTTTGCTTCAGACGCAAAAGGTTAGAAAATATTATATGTTTGTTGTTATTCATATTTTAAGTGCTATGGACACATTAGCAGCTAGTTTCCCAACTGTCATCTGATTGCGAGTGATCTCTGGCATTTGAATGGTCTCACCTTTCTTTAAAAGATCACACATATCTTTTTTTTTTAATAAGAAACGGTCAATGTATTGGAAACAAGTTCGTTAATAGATTATTGAATGTATCTTCTTCTATTATCAATCAGATAGTCTAGCCAAGTTTCCTCGGAGGACTAGTTCATCATCAGGGCTTACAAATCAAGCTCAAGTTTCTGATGAGCAGCAGCAGCAACAACAACAACAGCAATCATCCATGGCCCAGCACTCAAATAATAACCAGAGTTCTGTCCAGGCTTCTGCAGTGCAGCTTACGGCTAGCAATGGTGTGACCAGTGTAAATAACACCGTCAACCAACCTTCAACATCAAACTCAGCGAGCACCATTGTTGGGCTTCTTCACCAGAATTCTATGAACTCCAGACAGCAGCAGAACTCTATGGCAAATCCTAGCAACTCATATGGGGGAAGTTCTGTTCAGATCCCATCTCCTGGTTCTTCCAGTACAATTCCTCCTACACCACCGAACCCTTCTACATTCCAGCCACCAACTCCCACATCATCTAACAATCTTTCACAACCATCGCATACAGCTGCGAAAAATGCCAATCAGATGAGTGCTGCTAATTCTCCGGCAAATATCTCCATGCAACAACCTGCTTTATCCGGAGATGCTGATCCTAGTGATACACAGTCCTCCGTGCAAAAGATCTTACAAGAGATGATGATGAATAGTCAAATGAATGGCCCGACAAGTCTGGTTGGTGTTGGTTCGCTGGTCAATGATATGAAAAACGTGAATGGGGTCTTACCTACAAGCAATGCAGGTCTCAACAATGGGAACTGTATAGGTGGTAATGGAACAACCAACGGTGGCTCAGGCATGGGAGGTGGCGGATATGGATCAATGGGGAGTGGGCTTGGGCAGCCTGCCATGGTCAGTGGAATGAGAACTGCAATGGGAAATAACTCCATAATGAACGGACGAATAGGAATGGCATCGCTCGCTCGAGAACAAAGCATGAATGGTCAACCGCAGGATTTGGGAAACCAGCTTCTAAGTGGACTAGGAGCTGTAAATGGCTTTAGTAATCTCCAATTTGACTGGAAGCCATCCCCATGAAGAAAAAAGCTATATATACGGAATCATCATATATAGTTTGGTGCTTGATCTCAGCTGCTTGTGCAGCATTCAAATTATGCAGAATTTGCCGATGGCCCTGCGAGAGATGGCAGGCACGGCATGGCAAAACAGGTACGGGGCATAATGATTCACTCTTTGTACCTATTTGTTTGCTTTTATATTATACGAAAAGGAAAGTCTGATGGCTGGTGATGGTGATAGGGGCAGGTTTTATGTGATTTCAAATGTAACCTGTCTATTTCTATAGTTTTTCATTTTTCTCTCTCTAATATTTGGGCCTTTTTAGCAATTTTCATTATCTACTTTCTTCATAGCATTTGGGGTTTTGTTATGCTTTTCAAGGAATTTGGTCATTTGGAAGAAATCCAAAATGGGTTGCAGAGTGCTAACAGAAGGAAGTTTCGATTCAGGTGAACGAATTATTTGAGAAAGTACTAAAAAACAAATCAAGTGGATCTCCCACTGTTTTGGGGAACTAAAAGGGGACCCAATTGCTAAATTTAGAAACAGACCACATGGACAGCAAACCAAGGTTAACCCCTCTTGGTCTTGCCATACAACCTATCGAGGGTTCTTGTTGGTACAACAATTTAGGATTCTTAATATTTAATGATATGATTTAGAAAAAGTTTAGAATTTTTTGAACACGGGGAATGATATGTTTATACATAATATTAAAGTAGTAGATAAACCAGAAAGATAATTATTCTGATCCTACAATTCTAAATAATTGCACAAAAACCTTTTTATTCTCTTTTGCGATTCTATCTCACAGGAAAGAAGAAAACGGAAAAAGTAAAAGGGAAAAAAAAAAAAAAAGAATTCAGTACTTGAATTAGTCAAGAGGAAGGGATTTCACCATAAGTGACATGAGAGTGGATTTATAATCCTATGAAAAATGCAAAATGGTTATGATAACAATCGCAAATTTGAAAAGATTACCTTCCAAATATTGTTATGTTTAAATTGAACCTAATTATTAAGGATTGTAGAAATATCTGTTCGCTAAATGAACTTTCTGTTGTTCTTAAATTAATTTAGGTTCAATTACAAGTTTAGTTCTAGGTCTTTAAACTTTAAAAAAATCCAAATAGGTTTCTTAATTTTCAATTTTGTGTCTAGTAAATTATTAACCTATTTGACATTTTTTAAGTTTAATAGACACTTCAAGAATTTATTAGAGACGTAAAATTAAAAATTCAAAGACCTATTAGACTTTTTTTTTTGAAATTTTAGAGTCCAAATTGACAAAATCTAAAAAGTTCATATACTAGACTTGGAATTTAACCATTTTCATTATTTAGTTTTAGGATTTTTTTTTTTTTTTTATAAAAGGAAATATTCTTTTGTTATAGCGTTTTCTGTCCTTAAATCAATTAAAATTATTGCGTAAATGACCCATTTCAAGAGGCCAAAATGAAAAATACACTACCTTTTCAATTTGAGGATATGTCCTTTTGCTCATGTCATCATCCTAACAAAATTATCATTTTACTCTATGTGAAAACACGCATATAAGAACGAGAGGTTGGAGTGAGAGCAAGATTGGAGAGAGTGAAAATGTGGGGGGGGGGGGGGGAATTGGAGAGAGAGCGAGAAGCTAGAACAAGAGGTTGGAAAGAGAGCAAGAGATTGGAGAGAGAGCAAGAGATTGGAGAGAAATTGGAGAGAGTGAGATTAGAGTAAAGAGTAAAATCCCAAACCAATTTAACATTGTCCCAACAACATTCTCACATTTTGGCAGTAAGCTCCATCTTCCCCTCAAAACCTCGATTGTAACTAGCTCACATTTACTATTCTCAATTCTACAAGCAAGCAACTTAATTTACGCACAGTGAAGAACACTCAAATTCCCCAGGAAAAAAAAATAAAAAAATCACAAAAGGTTTCAAATACACAAACTAAAAAAAAGTCGTCGTTACAATAGAATTAAAAGAAGAGATCGATGAAATCGATAAAAGTATTCCATTTTTTACACATGACAATATACATATACAAGATGAACAACAACAAGAAGATTCGAAACCATCTCCTCCAGTTCGACGATGGGATGGATTCTTCAAACCTCGAGATACTTATCAATGGTGGCGGACAAGGTCGATTTGGGCACAGCCCCAATTACGCTCTCTCTCTTCTGCCCATTCTTGAAGAACAGAACCGTGGGAATGCTTCTGATCCCATATTTCGAGGCCACATTCGGGCTAACGTCCGTATTCAACTTCAAACACACGATTTTCCCTGCATATTCCTGCGCCAAATCCTTAATCACTGGCTCGATCATCTTACACGGTCCACACCACGGCGCCCAAAACTCCACCAGCACAGTCTTCTGACTGCCCACCACCAGCTCGTTCCAGCTCGACTCTGTAACCTCTTTCACTGCAATTTTTGTGTAAAAACAGAGTCAAATTTGCAAACCCCACAAGGCAGAAAAACGAAGATGTTCGTGTTAAAAATTCGTTATACCGATAAAAATTGGATGGAGGGAGATAGATCGGTGACTAACCGTCGTCAACGGCTCCGCGAGCTTTACAGGTGACGGCGGCGGGTTTTCTGAGAGTGGAAGATGAGAAGAGGCTGAATCGCGAAGTGGAAGTGGGAAATTTGTTGAGGCGTTGAAGGGATAAGGTGGTCTTTTGGTGGAAATTTGAAGAGAAGGGGTGAGATTTGGGGATGGAAGTGGTGGCGCACATGGCGGCGGCGGTGCTCAGCTGTATACAGTTATCGAGTGCCATTGGGGATTTGGATAAACTAGGGCACGGGAAGCTGTTTGTTTTATGTATGGAGGAAAGGAAACTAGTGAGGATTTTTTAAAATAATTTTTAAAATTTATTTTTTTATGAAATTTGAAATTGGGTTTTGGGGAATTTGGGGGAAATTGGAAAATGTGGATATTTTGGGAGTGTGAATGGAAGGCATTTGTTAAAGAAATGTGTGGATTTAGAGGCACTCTTTGTTTTGCTCCACTCATTTGCATTTGCTACTTCTTGGATAAATGGTGGCCAAGCAATGATTCTAATGAATCCAAGTCTTTTTTTTTTCTTTAAGAAAAACTTTAAAATATCTTTTGACATGATTAGGATAAAGAGTTTGTAGCTATTAGTTATGAGTGTGACTGTTATATAACCACAGACCTCGTGATTATCAGTACAACTTTATGTCAGTTGAACTATGCTCTTGATTATCAATACAACTTTATGCCAGTTGAGCTCTGCTCTTGTTAGCATATATATATATATATATATATATATATTAATTATGTTTTTTAATGTGTTTCTAACGTATTTAAAATTTGAAATTGCTAAAATATAAATTATCACTATAATCAAAATATTGTTTTTTTTTTTTAATGAATTTGAAAATTGATGGTTTCTTTTTTGCTTCTTTCAAAAGGCTTGCACCAACCAATCAACCAATGGTAAAATTGTATTTGGTCCGTTGATTTGAGCGCTTCCTATGCTTCTGATGGATGTCGGTTTGATCGGTCGACTCGATTTGTTGAGTCTTTTTTTTTTTGTTTTTAATTTTTTTATTACCCTTAATTGATGAATTAATATATTTTTATTTTATATGATAATCTTTAATTTACAAAACTATAACCGTTGTTTGGACTATACTCATTTAGTAATTATTGATTGATGGGTTCTACTTATCATTTTAGCTAAGTATATGTTATAAATCCCTAATATATAGATGTTTTTCCATCCTTATATAGTGTTTAAAAAGTTTCATTTTAGTTTTTTTTTCTTCTCTTTTTAATGTTTTAACATTATTTTGATTTAGTATCTCATTCTTGGTGAATGTTAAAATTGATTGATTAAACTATATGACTTTTTTTTTTTTTTTGAGAAGGATTACAAGATTACAATAAGTTTAAATATCGTTTGTCACCCTCTATCGCTTTCAGTAGCCAACTTAGGAAATCTGAAAACCAAGAACCATGATCCCCATTAATCATTACTCGTCGCGCCAACAAGTCAGCCACCACATTTTGGGCTCGTTGAATATGCTTAAACTGTGTCCCCACCAAGCGAGAAGAAAGACGTTGCACCTCCATAGCAACTATCCAAACTAAGGTGAAGTTTTCCTCCTCACCATTTAAAAGATTTATAACTGTCAAACAATCTGACTCCACCAACAGTCGGGGAAGCCTCATCCCACCAATAGCCAACAATTCAGCTCGAATTGCATACATTTACAACATAACCACCTCGAGAAGCCCCACGACCAATTCACAACCTTCCCCGAGCACATCTCCAGCAGGATCCCGCAGCACCCAGCCCAGACCCCCTACCCCTACATCATTTAGCAAAGCTGCATCACAACTAAGAGACCACATATTCGCCGGGGGGGGGGGGGGGATCCAAGCAGTCACCGCGTTCAATTCCACTATTCCATGTGAGTCAAGACAATCAACCCCACGAGTCCCACAAGCAGTCGAGGGAAAAAGCTCCCGAAGAGATGCTTGAATAGACTCCTTCACCATGATCTCTGGCCCATGTGAAGTGATCCAGAGGATCCCAATCGTATCTGTGCCACAACAGATAACCAATATTAGGGGATAGAAAATACCGCCCCAAGTCCCTAGTCACCTTACATTGCCAAAACAAATGTACAGTGGTTTCAGGAGCCTTATGACATAAAGGGCACCGGATAGAAAGATCAACTCCCTTTCGTTGTAGATTCACCCGGGTAGAAATGATGTCATTGAGGATTTTCCAGTCACAAATTTTCACAAACCCTTATATTTTTTTGGGTTGGTTCGGATTGTAGTAGAGGAAGGACGATGAATGAAAGAGAGAGACGACAATGGTTGAAGGTTGAAAATGTTGGGAATGACAAATAGTTTTGTCCCACATCGGAAGTGTAGCTCTTGGAAAGCTAATTTAAAAGCACTTGTTGTGTATTAGGCTTATAAACTTGATGTGAGGTAAGCCAAGACCAAGGCCCATACGCGCGCCGCCACCGTCTGGCTCGGGCTCGGGCTTGGGCTTATTTTTGAGACTTTCTTCTTCTTCTTGCTTAGTCAAATCCACGTGGCAGGCTCGGAGGAAGTGAAGGATTCATACTTTGGCTAAGTCTTTGCTGAAGAATTCTCAGGACACGTAGCATCGACAGAGGAAAAGGAGCTGGTCAAAGGACACGTGTGTGACCACTGTTTTTTTGGATTTTTTTAATTTTAAATATTCCAATTCTAATTTTGGCCACTTCTACACTATAAATAGAGCCATTCCCCTACCTTCCTGATCATCCCATCTCATTCTCTCTTCTTCTCATCTTTGCGTTCATTTTCCGAGATTGATTCCACTCCGTCCCGACGAGTGCACGTCTGTTTCGGAGGTTGTGTTAACCTTGGGGAGCATACCGGCAGTTAAACGATTTAGCACCGAGGTCGTGCCGAGTTTTGCTTTCAAGGCAGTGGTTGAAGGTGAAGTAATGGCGACGACGACGACGAAATAGAATGTTGTGTTGTTGGTTGCGAACGAGCGGCGAAGAGTCGATTGTGAATGATAGAGATGTGAAGGTTGAAGAAAGAGATGAATGAATGTGCTGTCAGTTGTGAACAACGACGGCGTGAAGGTTGAAGGAGGAGATGCGCAAGGGCGGATTTAGAGGGCTAGGGGAGGCCCCCAAATCTTATATAACTGTAAAAAAAAAAAAATTAATTATTATACTAAAATTGTTTATTTATTATTATAAAGAACCTTTTGGCCTAGTGCTTGCCCTTCACCCTTGTAAACTCAGTATTTTTTTTTTAAAAAAATACACTTTTGGTCCCTGAGGTTTGAGTTAGGTTTCATTTTGGTCCCTGAGTTTTCAAACTCGACAATTTAGCTCATGAGGTTTGAATTTTGTTTCATTATGGTCCCTCCATCCACTTTTCCGTTAATTCTTAATGGTTTGCTGATGTGACACTTATTTTTTATTATATTAAAAAATATTATTTTAAATTTAAAAAATAAAATAATTAATATATATATATATATATTTCATTTTCATTTCCCTCCCATTTTTCCTCTCTCTTCTTCTTCTTCTCAACCACCATCACCACTACCAAGGTCATTGTTGTTGCTGGCCGCCGACGATAATTTTTTTTTTTAAAAAGAAAATATAGAGAAAGGGGAAGAAGAGAAGAGAGAAAAGAGAAGAGAGAAAAGAGAAGAAAAGAGAGAAACAAAATTTGTCGCCGGTGAGTGATGGTCGTCGTCCGCGGGCAACTGATTTGGTGGTGGGTGGTTGAAGTTGAAGGAGGAGCAAGAAGAAGAGAGAGAGAAGAAATATATGTATAAAAAATTCATTATTTTAATTTATTTTTATTAAAAAAATAAAAAACAAATTAATAAAAAATCAGCGCCACGTCAGCATTCCGTTATTTATTAACAGAAAATTTGACGAAGGGACCAAAATGAAACAAAATTCAAACCGTAGGGGCTAAATTGTCGAGTTTGAAAACTCGGGGACCAAAATGAAACCTAACAAAAACTTCAGGGACTAAAAGTGTATTTTTCCCCCTTATTTTTTTAAATTATCTTTATAAAAAATCTTATAGATCAAATTTGTAGTAAATAGTTTAAATATAATTATAATATAACTTTGAGACTTTTTTTTTTTTTTTTGAAAAAAATTATAACTTTGGAACTTGTTCTATTTATTCTTGTACTTTCAAATGTCTAAATTTCTTCATTGTACTTACCATAAATAATAAAAGTAGTCTTTACTTTTAGTTTTACTATAGACTTAATTAGTTGTTGCAATTGCTAGCCTCTATTCAACTAATTCACCCACTAATTTGATCGTTGATGGTTAGTTGATATAACATAATGGGTGTTGTTGGCCTCCAAAACATTATCAAAATTTGGCCCCGGATCCAAACTAAAATTTTAGGATCCACCCCTAGAAATTCGAACCACGAAGTGGTGATTGTGAACTATGTGGCAAAGAGTCGATTTGAAGAAAAGACAGTTGACGAAATTGAAACCAAAAAAGGCTAAAAACCTGACATACACACACATGCACACACGCACAGATTGAACCAAAATTTATTTTCTTCAACCCAAGAACTGAATCGAAAAGGTCGGTTTATAAAAAAATAACTCAAACCAAACTAAGATCTTCTCTAACTCAACACCACCCTTATGATAATTTAATTTGGGTTAGGTTGTTGAGGTTTTTAGAGTTGTCAAATTTCTGGAACACTCTTAGTAATTAATGTTTCTTTTATAATAAAAAAAAAACTATATTTTTGTAATTAATTTTATATGAAATATATTTATTATACATTTTAGAAAAAGAGGTTACTTAACAAAAATTTCCTATGTAGAATTACATTACTAACCTTAATCAATCCGCAGGCTACAACGGGTATATACAGTTAGTCCAGATTTCAAATTTCATTTGCAGGTTACGAATAGAGAATTAGGGATATCGGTGGAATAAAATACGATATTTTTGCTTTTTTCTGAAGTAAGATATGAAACCCCTATTCTCTCTCTCGGCATATTATAGTCTAGTAACCCTAAATTTAATTCGATTGAGTATAATTTTAGATATTAGTGTTTTTTTTTCTTAATAGGTTTCTTTTTTGAAATGGTTTTTCTTTTTGATAAGTCAATATCTACTTTCTCTTAATTACAATGTAATATTTTAAAAAATAAACTTAATTAAAAATATTATTTGAATCATAATGATTTAATGAAAGAATAACTTTTAATTATTGTTAACATGAGCATAACTTCAATCTTGTATCTAATGAGCCAACATGAGCATAGCTCAACTGACATAAAATTTGTACTAATGACCAAGAGATCTGTGGTTCGAATAACAACCTCCCACTCCCACATGTTATAAAAAAAAGGCTAAATTATATATAAAAAAAAAAATACTCCTGAACTATGGGGTCTATGATGGGGTCTGTTTCAAAAATACTCCTGAACTTTAAAAAATGTTCAAAAATACTATTGTCATTAATTTTTGGATGGGAACCGTTAAAGTTTCAGTTTCATTAATACCTTTGAACTTTCAAAAAAAAAAAAAAAAAATCAAGAATTCTCTTATTAGAAAATGTTTCTTTTTTTTTTTCCTTCTCTCACCGTAAATTCTTCCTCCATGAAAATTGATGAGAAATTTTATTTATTTGTCATGTATTCATAGACTAAGAGCTTTTCTTCTCTTTCAACACATCATCCCAAGAGCTTCACTAGATTTTCGTGTTGAAACTCCAAACCTCCGGTCTTATAGACACTTATTCTTATATCACTAACATACATAGAGAGAACAAAATGGAAATAATATTATATATATATATATATATATATATATATATATATATATATATATATATATATATATATACATATATATATATGTCTTTTCTCGCACTTTTCTTCTTTACACTTTTTTAAAAGAGAAAACTCGATTTCAAAGTTTATTTTCATCTGGTGTTGTGTTGCACACAACCTTTATAGAATTTACAGTGATAGTAGGAAAAAAGAAGAAACATTTTCCAATAAATGTATTTTTGAAATTTTTGTAAATGTTCAAGGGTATTAATGAAACTGAAACTTTAACGGTTTTCATCAAAAAATTAACGGCAGAGATATTTTTTAACATTTTCTAAAGTTCAGGGGCATTTTTTAATCTTTCTAAAGTTCAGGGGTATTTTTTATAATTTAGCCAAAAAATAAAAACTTGTATCTAATGGATTCCAAAACTGTAAAAATGTTTAATGAATCCACAAATATATCTCTAATATATATTTTTTTTAAAAAAAGAGTTGATTGTTCTGTTGGATACATATTTAAATTTTAATGTGTAATAGGATCCTAAACTTTCAATTTTGTTCTTGTAGGTCCATGAATTTTAAAAAAATGTCAAATAAGTCAAGTGCCTACTAGATGCAAATTGAAAATTTAGAAACCTATTGAACACAAAATTGAAAGTTTAAGAATCCACAAAAAGTTTAGAAATTTATCTCTAATCTCTAGGTTGAAATTATATGTTTTGTACTAGTTGATCTACCCTCATATCGGCATTTTCATCGATTTATTTTGTATTTGAAATGACAAGATAAATTGAAATAAGATGAGAGCCGTACATATCAGATTAGATCATTATGATTTAGGAATGAAAATAAGATAATTAAAGAAATGAGGGAACAAAAGACAAAACAAAGAAAGAATAATGTCAACTGAAATCTCTTTTAAAAGCAAAAACCACAAGGGTAGCTAAACCGTCACTATCTCCCATAAGAAGTAATTAGCTCTCTAAATAATTAATTTCAATATCTTTTTTTTTTCAATATCTGTTTGGCATCTCATCTCATATCAAATCAACCAACTTTTATTTAGTATAAATCTATCACATTTAATATTTAATTAATATATAGTTAACTAAAATTTTGAGACATGAATTGAACGTTTCAAAATTTTGAAAGACTAAATAGTTACAAACAGTAAAAAGTGGAAATACTAAATTGGTAATCTAAGCAAAATTAATTAGAATTGATTAAGACATTTTTCATTTATTTTATTTGTATTGAGCATATATACGATATAAAAATTTTTATTCTAATTTGAAATATTTTCATTTAATTCTTTTTTTAATCTCATTATCGTTAAGTAAACGGAACCTGAACTATTTTACTTTTATAAACGAGTAACAAGTAAGCACAAAGGGAAGTAATTAATAGTTGTAATTTTTTTGAGAATTAATTAATAGTTGTAATGTTGCATACTCAACCAAAAAAAAAAAAAAAAATCATAATAATAATAATAAAATAACATATATAATATTAAAACAGCGAAGGAGATTAATTCTTATGGGTTACTTCAGCCATTTGTCGGATAACACGTCAACATATAAGAACAAGTCGTATAGATGGGCTGTCTTACAATTCGTTTGACATCTCTATATGTTGTTAATAATATATATATTTTTAAAATTATTATGTATTTAGTCCTTGGTAAAATTATTACTCTTCTTCTTCAAGAACCAATAAACAATTCACCAAAAATTCATTCGCCATAACCCTAAAATCTAGTAATTATAAAGATGTCCAAAATCAGCCAAAAATGAGTATAACTTAACCGTAATTGACATGTATTCTTGACCAAGAGGTTAGAGGTTCGAATCTCCCATCCCAGATGTTGATGTACTCAAAAAAATAAAAAAAAAATGTCCAAAATCATCAGAGGCCGTCACAATATAGATGATACATTGTGGCTGTTGTATTGAATATTTTTTTTCCAAACTTTTAGTCATGCAATCCATATCATAAAGTTGCAAGTCCTCTTGATACCGTAACTCATCCAACTTGAGACTAGCTTAATAGTTATTACAACTTACTCCCTCGAGATTGTAGAGGTTGAATGTCGCTCTTATATTTTGAATGTAATATTCTAAAAAATAAATTAAAATCCCTAAGTTAGTCACAAAAACTAGCACTCACAAATAACAGGCTTACATTATGTTCATGTTTATTTAATTTGCCATCTGTATTTCTTAATCTAATTGATGGATGATAATTAAAGGAAAGTATAAGATATGGATATATAGATATTGACAATACATCACAAAAGGTCAATCCTTGGCCTGCAAAAAAAGTTAGAATCATTTACAAAAACAACTAAATACTATGTGGTGTTCATCCAAAGGAGTTTGTCAATTAACTTAAATAGTAACTCCAAAAAAAAAAAATTAAATTAAATAGTAGTTGATGGTAAATAGGGAATATAAGGAATAAAATGGTAGTATTTAAGTAAAGTATGACCCAACACTTTGTTGTTGGGTCCTTGGGTTCATTGGTCGGGGGCATTGGGTTATGCTTGAGTTGTCATATTTGAGGTCGAAACCTGTTAAACGCAACTTGTTTATTTTAATTTAATTGTTTAATTTCATCTTCTCCTAAAAAAAAGTCTTGGATAGTTTCAACAATATTTTTTGAAATTAACGTATTTGTTAGATGTTATAGGTAATTTTGGACCACTCCGATATGCAAGGAGCTGATGGGGATAGCGCGATACCGACCCAAGGAGACAGTCAGGAAATGGGATCCGGAGGAAGAACAGGCCAGAGGGTCGGGCCAAAACCGAAGGGTCAGGCCAAAGCCGAAGGGGTCGGGCCAAAACCGAAGAGTTCTTCCGCCTCCGTTCGGTCCCTGGTGCCCCTGGCTGCCTCGGCTCCACTTGGTTCAACCTAAAACGCCTTGGAATACCTAAAACCCTAGAGCATGAGCAGGTATTTAAACCTCAGGGGACTGGAATTTTGATCCAAAACTCTCTCTTCTCTTCCTCTAGCTCTCTGTTTTTGCTCATATTCCCTCCGATTACTAACTTAAGCATCGGAGGTGGTGTGGCATGCACCACACCGTTGTGCAGGTTTCCCTTGTTTTGCAGGTCACGTCTTCCCCTTCAAATAAATTCACTGTTGGTGGCACGTGAGGGTCAGGTGAGTTCTCCTTGTCCGGATTTTGACATCAACAGTTGGTGCCGTCTGTGGGGAAGAAGCTTGCTAGTGGGATTTGCACACTACCTAGCAGATAAGAGGATGAAGAAGAAAAACTAGATTCCAGATGCAAAACCTTTCAAAAAATAACCATCGCTCACAGAAATCACGAAAGAAGAGTTACCGCAGAGGTTACCAAGACGAACAGTGCCGACCCGAGGCCGAGGCCGAGGTCAGAACGAAACCCCACGAGCGATCAGGATCATCTTTGGAGGGCAAATCAGCGAAAAAAATCCCGTTGAAGAGCTGAAAATCATTCTATCAACATCCAAGATTGAGGTAACGAACACTCAAGGAAGACTGGGGGCTAAGAAGGAAAAGCTACCGGATTGAGGCCAACTCTAGGCCGAAGCCGAGACCGACCTTCCAAAAGTGTCTCCAATATCACAAATGTCAATGCAAATTTGATTGCCAATCGAGTCGAACAAGAGACGAGGTTTAAATTGGAGCAAAGAAGCCAGATATGAAAGACGAAGGATTATTCCAGACTAAGGCCGAGGCCGACCAGGGGAACTTATTTCCCTCATGAAGCAGTGATAGCTTATGTTTTGTTCCCATTATGTTTTTCAATGACTAGTTGCATTTTCATCCCGTTTTTAGCATTTGCATTTGTAGCTGTAGGAAATTTTAAACGCTTGATACATTAATCTTAATAAAGGTTCCATGTTTAGTTCTGTTATTGCGGACGATTCAATAATGACAGGCGAAAATGTCTTCGGTTGAGTGGAACACTTAAAGATTTACTATCAGTAGCTTCCACAGAGATGGAGCACCACTGCCCCACCACAGGAAGGCAGAACCCGACCAGGCCGAGGATGACCAGGCCAAGGTCGACCAGGCCGAGGCTCGCAGTTCTGTTATTGTAGATGATTTAACGACTTGAGGAAAAAATGTCCTTGTAGGAGTGGCAACGCCTATACTCCCAAGGCCCTCGGTGGAGTGGCAACGCCTATACTCCACGAGGTAATCAACTTGTAAAAATGTCCTTGTAGGAGTGGCAACGCCTATACTCCCAAGGCCCTCGGTGGGGTGGCAACGCCTATACTCCCCGAGGTAATCGACTTGTAAAAATGTCCTTGTAGGAGTGGCAACGCCTATACTCCCAAGGCCCTCGGTGGAGTGGCAACGCCTATACTCCCCGAGGTAATCGACTTGTAAAAATGTCCTTGTAGGAGTGACAACGCTTATACTCCCAAGGCACTTGGTGGAGTGGCAACGCCTATACTCCCCGAGATAATCGACTTGTAAAAATGTCCTTGTATGAGTGGCAACGCCTATACTCCCAAGGCCCTCGGTGGAGTGGCAACGCCTATACTCCCCGAGGTAATCGACTTGTAAAAATTTCCTTGTAGGAGTGGCAACGCCTATACTCCCAAGGCACTCGGTGGAATGGCAACGCCTATACTCCCCGAGGTAATCGACTTGTAAAAATGTCCTTGTAGGAGTGGCAACGCCTATACTCCCTGAGGTAATCGACTTGCGAAAATGTCCTTGTAGGAGTGGCCACGCCTATACTCCCAGGGCACTCGGTGGAGTGGCAACGCCTATACTCTCCGCGGTAATCGACTTGTAAAAATGTCCTTGTAGGAATGACAACGCCAATACTTCCAAGGCACTCGGTGGAATGGTAATGCCTATACTCCCCGAGTTAATCGACTTGTGAAAATGTCCTTGTAGGAGTGACCACACCTATACTCCCAAGGCACTCGGTGGAGTGGCAACGCCTATACTCCTCGAGGTAATTGACTTGCGGAAATGTCTTTGGAGGAGTGGCAACGCCTATACTCCCTAAGGCAAACGACGACTAACGGACCCTCGGGAACAACTCCGATATGCAAGGAGCTGACGGGGATAGCGCGATACCGGCCCAAGAAGACAGCCAGGAAACGTGATCCGGAGAAAGAACAGGCCAGAGGGTCGGGCCAAAGCCGAAGGGGTCGGGCTTTTGGCCCGACCCCCTGGTCGGCCTCGGCCATGAGCCGAGGCCGCCCACTCGACCCGCTTGCGCGGGCCGAGTTCTTCCGCCTCCGTTCGGTACCTGGTGCTCCCGGCTGCATCGGCTCCACTCGGTTCAGCCCAAAACGTCTCGGAATACCTAAAACCCTAGAGCATGAGCAAGTATTTAAACCATTCTCATCACTGAAGAAGGGGACTAGAATTTTGATTTGAAAATCTCTCTTCTCTTCCTCTAGCTCTCTGTTTTTGCTCATATTCCCTCCGATTACTGACTTAAGCATCGGTGGTGGTGTGGCATGCACCACACTGTTGTGCAGGTTTCCCTTGTTTTGCAGGCCACGTCTTCCCCTTCAAATAAATTCACTGTTGGTGGCACGTGAGGGTCAGGTGAGTTCTTCCTGTCCGGATTTTGCCATCAACATTAGACATAAAATTGAACTTTGTATCTAATTAACATTAAACTTTTAATTTTTTTGGTTTGTGAGTTTAAAACTACTAGACACAAATTGAAGACTCAAGGACTTATTAGACACAAAAATTGACAGTTCATAGATTTTAGTAAACACAAAATTGAAATTTCAATGACCTATGAAACACATTTTAAAGTTTAGGGACTAAACTTGCAATCTAACATTTTGGAATATTGTGTAGTGATCACATATAATATTTACAACGCTACATAAGGACGCTCAATTATAAAACGACAACTTTCCCAAGCAACGAAAAGCAACATATATATATATATACAATAACTATTCATAATAAAAATTAACACACACACAACATATTTGTCATATAGAAGATGAAGAGGTTGAAAAGAAAAGAATGATCTATATTGGAAAAGGTTAGGTGTATGTTTGTTTTAAGAAGGTGAGAGAAAAGGTACGTCATTGTTTTCATAACAAAGACATTCGATTTAACAAAATTATGGTCAGTTTTCGGGTATAAATTAAGCACCTATTAATTTAAGTAATGCTTAATAAAAACTAAAAGCCATTCTAACCCTTTTTTCTCTACATATTTAAACACATAAATACGATATTAGAAACTGGAGTTGGTTTCACTAAACCTTCGAAAATCTACCCCAATCCATGACATGAACAATAATAGTTTTTCTTTTTTTTAGGGTATATCACCTAATTTTATTTTATAAACAAAAACGACACTTAATTTTGAGCTCAAATATTTCAGAAGTAACGATTTAAAACAAGGTTGTTAATTGTAATTTTAAGCTGAAATGTCGTCACTTTCATGATTATATATAATTAAGGTGATGGTGTAATTTGAAGTTTAATTAAAGATTGCCTCCATTTTAAGTGTGCACCTGCATACATAGTCAAAAACAACTGCGCCATCATGACAAATAAGGGTTTATTGGAGACACCATGATATATCAACTCAACCCTATAAATTTATGGGTTAAATTACAAGTTTAGTCCCTTAATCGTTTTTGTTTAATTTATATTTATTTGATCTTTGAACTCTAAAAAGTGTACGACGGACTCATATATTTTAAAAATTTTAAAATCAACTGAGACCCTAAACTTAAAAATTTTAGACACTTTTAGGAACTAAACTTATGATTTAATAAAATGAGGATACCCTCACCATCGTTATAAGATATATGAGTTATTTCTCCCATTCTCAATTGGTTTTAAGATGAAACCTCATATGTTTATTTATAGGGTATCAGAGACCTAAAACCCAAACGGGGTATTCGATTCAAGAAAAAAAAAATCCGACCCAAGAATGGTGAACCCAAAGAAACACCATCTTGAAGGGCACATGTCAAAGATCTCACATTGAAAAGATGGAGAGACCTCACAATCTTTATTAGATACATAGTTACTCCAATTGGTTTTGAGATGGTACTCGTGTTTATCTAATATTTAATCAAATTTCCAAAAATAAAAAATAAAACAAATATATATAAGTAAATCAAGACACATTTCAGTCACATGCATGCATGAAAAATTAACAATAACAAGAAACAAAATAAAAAAGGGGATTAAAATCGAAAGTTTAATTAATAAGACACATTAATTCACAACTAGCTAGCTAGTTTGAAAGAAAGAAAGATTATATGATGATGCGTGGTTGGAAAATGTCTTGAAAAAAAGGAAAAAATGTGAAGTACATATTTAGGAAAGAAGTCATTGCACTAGGAGAGACGTCACTTTAAGTTAAAAACCGAAAGCTGCCCTCTTTGGCAAACGTGTATAAGCAAGAGAGAAAGAAACCAAGAGTTTGATGAGACAATAAGATAACAAAGAAGAGAAAAGAAAAGCCAATTAAGACAGACAAGGATTTTCAGCTTTGTCGACACTTGAAAAAATTATCATAATTATTATATTTTTACATATATATATACAAAAATTTTAATTAAGAAAAAAAAAATGTCGTGTGAAAGCAACAAAAGTGACTGCCTATCCACAACCTCCTTCTCTTAAACCAACCCCACTTTGCTTTATTACTCTCTGTTGCTAGTCATTTCTTATATAGCTTTATTCTCCATTGGCTAGGGTTCTATTGATTTTGAATATTGGGTTTTTTTTAGAGATCAGAGAGATTGTTGTTGATTGTGATGAAGGATTCTTCTTCTGGAGATCATCATCATGTTAATTATGAGTATAAATCTTCTTGTCCACGAGGCCATTGGAGGCCTGCTGAGGATGAAAAGCTTCGTCAATTGGTTGAACAATATGGTGCTCAAAATTGGAACTCGATTGCTGAAAAGCTTCAAGGAAGATCAGGTATTTGTTCTTATAATATAATCTCCAACGGAGCGAGGAAGATCGTCTTTGATGCAAAAAAATTATATCGAAAAATCAAAAGGGTTTTGAAGTTTGGTTGAGTTCTTGATATATGGTTGCTCTTGATCGTCTTTGATGCAAAAAAATCAAAACTTTTTTAGAGGTTTCTCTCTAAAACTTTGGTGGGTTTGAGTTCTTCTCTCTCATATATCTCTCTCTTCTTTCTTTTTCTTGGTCTGATCAAGGATACCCACTTCAACAATTGAAGTTATGAGTAAATTAAAGGGTTTGTTTTTAAAGGGTTGAATTTCTAAATTTCTTATGATCTCAATTTCATTTGAAGATTAGTGAATCTTGATGGGTTTTTTGCTTTTTTGGTGACACCCTTTTTGGATTAAAAGAAAACGTACGATCAGATTAATTCTTGATGTGAAGTAAAAAAAAAAAAAAAAAGAAAAAGATTTAATTTTGTTGTGTGTTTTGAATATTTCTTGTTAGGAAAGAGCTGTAGATTGAGATGGTTTAATCAACTAGACCCTAGAATCATCAGAAAGCCATTTAGTGAAGAAGAAGAAGAGAGGCTTTTGGCGGCTCATCGAATACATGGAAACAAATGGTCACTCATAGCCAGGCTATTTCCCGGCCGAACCGACAACGCTGTGAAGAATCATTGGCACGTCATAATGGCAAGAAAGCAAAGAGAACAATCCAAGCAGCTTTGTGGGAACAACAAGAGAACTTACCAAGAATTCTCAGCCTCTAATTTTCTCGGGAACCAAACAGAATCTTCAGGAGATCATCATCGACCAACAACTACAACGATTCTTGTCTCTGACAACAACAAGAACAGGTTCCTCGAACTCCAAAACTCCCACAAGGATGGAATGGTTTGGAATTTCAGACAGGGCTTGAAAGGTCCCATTCTCCATAGACATTATAGTAACAATAATTATCCTAATTCTTCGAAGTTTGCCAGTTTTAGAACTCCCCCATCAGCTCGATTTTGCTTGCCAAATCATAAAATTCCTTTTGGGGTTTTTGAATTTGGTAACAATAATAATAATAATAATAGTGGTGTGATTAAGAGAGAGTTGGAGAAGCTTTGTCCTTCTTCGACGGCGGCTTTTGTGAAGTTCATGGCTAAGACTGATCATCAAGAACGACAAGATCAAGATGAATCCCTTAAGGACAAAGATATTCCCTTCATAGATTTCCTCGGAGTTGGAATTTCTTCTTGATGATCAATTATATTATATTCCATCAATCTCTTCTAATTAATTACTTGTTATTATTACTTATACATATATCATGATATGATCCTCTCCTATGTGAAAATTAAAGGTAGATTTTTTTTTTTTTTTTTTTTTAAATTTTAGATAATATATAAACCCTTTTTCCCATCCTGTGTGATGGTATATTATAAAGGATGACTTTTCATGCATGTGTCTTTGGAAAATAGATATAGCTAGATTTCTTGTTAGTTTTTATTGGATTTTCTCAATTTTCAATCTTCATTTTTGTTGTCTCATATATGTATGTGACGATGAATTATCCACGGAGAATAATATATACATACCCTTATTGTCTTATTTATGTTGAAATTATTTTGAGTATGGAGAAGGGTTTTGTTTAATTTTCAATATAGTTTACCTTCTATGTGATGATCTCCAAAAATTATTCAGATCAATAAATTGAAAAAAAAAAAAGGTATATGTCATGGGTAAGTTAAGGTAATTTGAATAATTTGGATGTGTTCTTCACAAGAATTAAAAAACAAATTAAGAATGGAAATAAAGGTTCAACTTAATTAGGTAATGGAAGCTTCTATGTGTCAAATTCTTGGACAGATATGACATTAGTATAAACTGTCCATATCAGTAGATTTAGAGAAGGCTTTCAATATGGTTGCAAGAAACTTATAACCAACTTCATCACTTTGGTGCTTATTTATTGGATTAAAATTAATTAAAAAGGTCATCTTCATTTGGCTAAAGATACAATTTCGTCTCTTATATTGATGTCATTTTAAAAGTTTTGTTTTTGGTCTTTTAAATTTTTCAATTTTATTTATTAGTTTTTTTAATTATTTAATTAACGAATTAATAAAATATGACATTAAAAAACCATTTTATTAACTAAATTAAAAACATATCATTTTTTTTTGGAAAATATATCTTCTTTTTAATTGAATGAATTCGACATGTCTATTAAATAAAATATCAAAGAATGTTATTTTATTTGACACGAGATAGATGGTTGGTGGTGTAAGACCTTTCAAATGATTTTCGAAAACAAAACCACAAGGGCTTATGTCCAAAGTGGACAATATATCATATCGTTGTAGAGATATGTGGAGATGTCCCTTATCCCTAACATTAAGTCTTCTCTCTCAAATGGTCATATCCATATTCACCTGTCTCTCTTCGAGTACATTGAAGTTTTGCTCTTAACTAGTTTAACTCATCTTCTCTATAACATATTGTGTATTGGATAAAGCTCAATCGGAGTCTATAGATTATATATGACCATATACTTTTTTAGGCATACCACTTCTTTCTTGACACCGGGGATGGAACAAGCTAAGACTAAGTCATGGGAATGACTATAATATCACTTTCATTAGCATAATGAATCTCTCCATATTTTGACAATGATATAACATTACTTTGTGCCTAAGCTCTCACATGAATTAATGCTTTTTGTTTCACACTAAAAGTTTTGATACCAATGAAAATGTTGTGCAGTACACACCCATCAAAACAAAAGGACCATTCGGTGTCTCCAAAAATAATAGCGTTATATATGTTCATCCATCCACTTTGAGCACATCAACAACTTTTATCGTATCTACATGGTAACTTATCTTTTCTCCAAGTTACCATCACACTTATCAATAAATTAGCTTTACATTAAATCACACATGTTTTTTAGACTACATTTTCTTTTCCATGTTTAAGGATTCTTAATTATGATTCTAGGTCTCTCATATTTTTACAATGATATGATATGGTTCATTTAACACCTAAAGTCCACATTTGATCGAGTCTTTTGTTTCACTTGACTAATTGATATTACATTAACTCTGCTTGAGATAGGTTGGTTCTATTGAAAAATTTTCATATCATTATTTTGATCTAACACCGAAAGTAACTTGATTAAAATGATTAATTACATGTAGAAGGTAAAATAAAATATTTGGACACAAATAAAAAATAGCCATATACAAATAATAGAGAAAAAAGGAATTTTCCATCGAGAATTATATATTTCTTTTTAGAAAATATATAACATTATATAGGATAGAAATCCGAACCTTTTAAATGTATATAAATATATAAATTTCTATCCTGAAAAGGTCTCATTTTAGAGAGGTGAACTTTATTGTTGATAACTTATTAGGGTTTTGTTTTATTAATTTATTCTTGTCGTACAATTTCAATATAGCTACCCAAAAACCAAACAAGTGGTAAAAACGACATCTGAACTTCCAATATTTTCTCTGATAGCCTGCCATGTCTTCTTTTTTTACCAAACCCTAGTAACTCCCAAGATTTTAAATTGCCATTAATTTTTTGGCTAAATTATAAAAAATACTGTGAACTATGAGGTTTGTTTAAAAAATGCTCTTGAACTTTGAAGTGTTTCAAAAATACTGCTAAACTTTAAAATATGTTTAAAAAATACCATTGTCGTTACTTTTTGGATGGAAATAGTTAAAGTTTCAGTTTAAAAAATACCCTTGAACTTTCAAAAAAAATTCAAAAATACCCTTATTGGAAAATGCTTTTTTTCACAGTAAATTCTCCTCCATGAAAATTAATGAGAAATTTTTCTTATTTATCACGTATTCAAAGTCAAGGAGCTCTTCTTCTCTTTCAACACATCAGCTCAAGAGCTTGACTAGATTTTTGTGTTGAAACTTCAAAATAACTTTTGTTTTGTTATTGAAATTCTACATGTGCTTGACTTAATTTTGTTGGTAGCATTTTCAATATTATTTCCCCACCAACCATTACCCACTAGCTTTCTCTATATTCATTTTATGAAAAATAAATGATACTATTATTGTACACAAGTTCTAACAATAATCCTTAAATATTAATGAGAACAAAATCATGTATATAACTTTTGATTAATTAATCTTGTAAACTAGACCAAGGCTTAGTTTGGCGTTGCTGTAGTTTCTAAAATAATTGCTGTTAACTGTGCTTTTAAGAAAATCAGCTGTATTACGAAGTAAATTAGTGTTTGGTAAATTTCAGCTTTATAGACGAAAAAGTAAGTTGAGGTGTTTGGTAAATTAATATTCTAAATTATCGCAACTTAACTATATTTTTTCAATAAATAAATTTAATATTGATATTTAATTTCAAAATTTTAGAAGATAATTTTCAAATTATTTTAAGATAATTATTTTTTTGAAACATATAAGATAATTGTTTTAAATTTCGTATGATTTAAAATATAATCTTATGTTTAACCTATTATGTTTTTATATTTTGCTAAGAAATATAATTTGCCACTTGTATTGGAAAAAATATTATTTTAATTTAAATAAAAATAAACACAAATAATTTCAAATGAGTATAAAATAATAAAATAAAAATATATTAAATTAAAAAATGATTAACTAAAAAATGTAGAGAGAAGATAAATAGTTAGTTACAGATTAGATTTTTAGGCAAGCTAAACAGAAAAGCTACCATTATTAGATTTTGCAAATGAACGTGGTTGAAAAAGTACTTTTATAAAAATTAATTTATAATCTGTTTTACCAAACGCTAAAAACGGTTAAGATTCTTTTATAATCACTTTAACTGCTTATAAAATCAACGCCAAACGTACCCCAAATCCAAAGTCTCATAAACACTTCTTCTTCTTATCACTAACACATACAAACCGAGGGAGCAAAAAGAAAATAATATATATATATTATGTTGTTTTCTCATACTTATCTTTTTTACACTTTTTAATAGAAAAAACTCGATTTCATCTGGTATTGTGTAGCACACAACATTTATAAGCAAAATTTTGCATTAATTTTCATAGAGGAAGAATTTACGGTGAGATGAGAGAAAAAGAAGAAACATTTTTCAATAAGGGTATTCTTGATTTTTTTTTTAAAGTTCAAGGGTATTTTTGAAATTGAAACTTTAACGGTTTCCATCCAAAAATTAACGACAATGGTATTTTTGAAACATTTTTTAACGTTCTTGGGTGTTTTTGAAACTTTTCAAAGTTCAGGGACATTTTTTAAATAAACTTCATAGTTCCGGGGTATTTTTATAATTTAGCCTAAATTTTTTTTCTTCTTTTTTCCTCTACTTAGACGGATTGTCTTATTGATTGGACGTGTCAAAAGTCTTTGGAAGATGTAGATTTAGTTTAATACTATAAGTTTGAAAATCCTTTGGTCCGATCCCTCTAATTGAAATTAATTTGTCAATTTTCTTATTCCTCCTTCTGGGAAACCCTAAAATTCAACTGAACCTTTTGGCAAACCCTAAAATTCTTTTATGCCATAAGAACATGAAGAAATGTCTTATCTTAGTTTACATCCTATTTACTAACTTTTCCACTTTTTTTTTTTTTTTTTTAATTTGGTATTTATATTTGAAACGATATGTCTTAATCCTTAACTATCACAAAAATTACCAACATAAGCTATGCACTAATTAGTTAAGATATCTTACTCTTAATCTAAAAGGGTTGTAGGTTAATATTTGTGCGTGATGTGATATTGAACAAATATGTGTATATATTTCACAAAAATCTATTTTGACCTTTTTTCCATTAAATTTTTATATTGAGTGTATTTAAGGCATAAATTTAACTCTTTTTTTAGCTGTGTGGTGAGGGGATATTCAACCTTTATATATATACTAGTTTTTTACCACGTGCGATGCACATTTATATATGTACTAAGATGACAGTTTTAGGAGAAGATTTCTGTATTGCTCATTGTCACAGCCAAAAGACAAAATACAGTATAAATAACCATATACAGGGACACGTGGTATACACCCATAGGAGAAAGGTAAAAGTACGAAAACAGCACAGTAAATAGCTAAAACATAATGGTAAAGGTAATATTACTAACAATATATATCAAGTTATGCATTTTTTTCTTATAACTAATAAAATAATTTTGAATAAAATATAAATAATAGATTAACGACCAAGAGGTCTGTGGTTCACATCCTCTATCCCCACATGTTGTCAAAAAAAAAAAAAATGAATTAATTACTAATATAATATGATATAATTTATAATTTTATAAATAATTTAAATTAATTATGTAAATCATTTCATATATTTGGTAATATTTTATAGGGAAAAATACACTTTTGGTCCCTGAGGTTTGGGTTAAGTGACACTTTGGTCCCTGAGTTTTCAAACTCAACAAAAATACCCCTGAGGTTTGAGATAAGGAGCACTTTGGTCCCTGCCGTCTAATTTTCCGTTAAATGCAAACAGATTGCTGACGTGGCCACATTTTTTTAATTAAAAAATTATTATTTTTTATTTTTAAAATAAAAATAAATAAAAAACAATAAAAATATTATTATTTTAATTATTTTTAAAACTTAACCCTCCACCCTCTTCTTCATCTTCTTCCCTCAACCCCTCCATCTTCTTCTTCAAATCTCCGGCGGCCGGCGCCGGCCACCGGCCACCGCCCGTCGTCGCCGGCCGGTCGCCGGCCGCCGGCGACTGTAGTTTTTTTTTTTTTTTTTTTTTCTTCTTCTCCTTTCTTATTCTCTCTTACCCCATTTTTCTTCTTTTCTTTTTTTTTTTAAAAAAAAAATATACAAGAGGCTCCCTCCCCCTCCATTTCCGGCCGAAAACCGAAACCCAAACTTGCAGAAAGAAAAAGTCACAAAAAAAATAATAAAAAATCAAAGAACACGGAACTCTAATCTTACTAGTTCGAAGGAGGAGGCGAAGGGATACGAGTTTTGACACGGTGAGATGAGAGTGAGACGTTGAGGGAAGAATGTGAGGTAACAGGTCTAAAAGAAGGCCAAAAGGGTTGGTAGATTTGGTGGGCTGAAGCTCGAATCTGAGAAGGAACCAGAGTGGGAATCGAGAGAGAGAGAAAGGTGACGAATGGCAATGGGGCAGCTTTTTCCTAAATTTGAATTCAATTTCTAGTGATTAGAAGGGGAAAACAGAACGGAGTGGGCATGTGGGGGCAAGGACTGAATGCTGAAAGCGAAGAAACTGCAAGAACTCGAAGATTGAAATGAAAAGGAAAAAGGAGGAAATACATGAAATGAGAGCTAGGGTTGCAAAATACGGGGAGGAAGAAGCAAATTCGTCAACGCTCATCACTTGGTGGGATAATGGGAACAGCAATGAGCACTAATGTTAATCGTGATTCCTTCGAAAAGGAAAAATGAAAGAAGCGGAAGCAGAAACAATAATAAAATACGTCTGCGTTCTGTATTTTTTTTAAAAAAAAAAAAAAAAAAGAAGAAAAATGGGGTAAGAGAGAGGAAGAAAGAAAAAAAAAACTACAGTCCCCGACAGCCGGCGGCGACGAACGGTGGCCGGCGGCCGGCGGCGGCTGCCGGAGATTTGAAGAAGAAGATGGAGGGGTTGAGGGAAGAAGATGAAGAAGAGGGTGGAGGGTTAAGTTTTAAAAATAATTAAAATAATAATATTTTTATTGTTTTTTATTTATTTTTATTTTAAAAATAAAAAATAATAATTTTTTAATTAAAAAAATGTGGCCACGTCAGCAATCTGTTTGCATTTAACGGAAAATTAGACGGCAGGGACCAAAGTGCTCCTTATCTCAAACCTCAGGGGTATTTTTGTTGAGTTTGAAAACTCAGGGACCAAAGTGTCACTTAACCCAAACCTCAGGGACCAAAAGTGTATTTTTCCCTATTTTATATTAGCATACCTATTATTTTGTTATTTAAAAATCACATATATATTTTATAATTTCATTTATTATGTTTATAAAAAGCTATATTTTAGAGTTAAAAAATATTTATTAAAATTTTCATTAAAATAAAAATTATTATATTGGATGTTACAAATTTTATTGTAGTTTATTAGAAAATCTAATGGACTTTCCATTTAAAAAAAAAAAAATGTGCGTCTTTCATTTTGAGCTAAATAATTTGTATAAAATATTATGTACTTTTTTTTAAAAAAAAATTAAAAATAATATATATGAATTATTGTGATAAAAAGAGAAAGTTTAATTAACATGCTAAATTTCTTATAAAATTTGAATCTAGTTAGAATATCGTAAGTTATCAAATTTAAATTAAAGTAGTCACCTTGAGCATAGCTCAACTGGTTAAGGTATTCAAGAATTACTTTCAATATTAGAGAGAATTTGACAATAAGAAAATTGAAAATAAAGAAAAAATGAAGCTTGGTGGAAAAATTGTGGATTTTTTTTTTTTTGTAAAATAAATAGTAAATGTTGAAAATGTTACAAAATTCTTTGGAATTTTGAACATTTGAAATTCTATTATTCATTATTTTTAGCCAAAATCATTAAATTCTTGATAAATAAATGAAAACATTTTTTTTTTTTTGTATTCTAACTTTTGTAGATTTCATATATTTATCATGTTCTTTTTAGTAGTATATATATTTATCATGGTTGATAATCAATTATTTATTATTGATAATTATTCTAACAATTAACTATTTATATTTAAGTTAGGGAGAGAGATTTTATGGAGATAGTGGGAGAGATTTTAGGGAGGTGGTGGTGAGAGATGGAAGTGAAAAAATTATTAGAATTATTTTAATCATTTGTGGTTATGGTTCATTTTCTTTTATTTCTTCATTTTTATCTTTTTCAAGAAAAAACAAATATTTGTTAGAAAAGACAATTAAAGAAAATTGTGCTTTTTAGTAATCAACCAAAGAAATATAATAACACATAATGAAGACACTCATCTTCCATTATGGTAGAAAAAGTAAAGTTAATGTTGTAAATAAAATGTTTCTGGTGAAAACATTTTATATTTATTTAAGTTTAAATAACACATTTTGTCGATTTTCATTTCCCTAATTAGTTAACATTTAGAAAAAAAAAAACATTGACAAAGTAGTTCAAAAATGTTTTCCAAACATCATTCATTTTGAATAAAAAATTATATTCTAGTAAAAAAATTCTAACAAAATTAACATGGGTTTTAATTAATTTAAAATTACTTTATCAAATAAAAATATGATTAGATAAAAATATTAATTTTAAAATTACTTTATCTAGATAGAGACAAACTTTTTACATTATAACTTTTCACATTCTATTTATTTAATCTCTATGGGTGTATTTAAATTGCATTATCTCATGTCACTTTCTTTAATGAACTTTAGATTACATTTTTATTGTTTTTAATATATCAATTAAAAAATATATAGATATATTTTTTTTTAATTGCTTGAAGAATGAAATGACAAAACTTTTTGTATTTCAATTCTTCAAAACTTTTTTTTAATTGTTAGTTTCGGGCCTCCGGAGGACGATTGGAGATGGATGTGAAACTCTGTTTTTCCACGACCCTTGGCTGCCCATTGCATCCACATTCCGTCCTGTGAAACGGCCTTGTGCAGGCTTCTCCGCTTCAACCCGGGTTTGTGAGTTTATTACCCCGACTCGAGCATGGGATGTTGATAAGCTTCGGCGTGTTTTGTTTCCGGATGAGTTGGTGTTGGTTGGTAGTATGCCTCTTGGAAACATGGGCATGTCAGATTCTTGGTGTTGGCACTACGATAAACACGGTCGGTATAGTGTGAGGAGTGGGTACAAATTGTTCTTGACTATGCACTCCTCTGGTTCTTCATCTCATGTGGTGAGTGTCAAAAAGTGGTGGGGGGCTCTGTGGAAGTTGAAGATTCCATCCAAGGTTAAGGTTTTTTTGTGGAAAGCCTTTCATTCGTGCATCCCCGTCACCACGGCTTTACTGAAGCGTGGAATGGATGTTTCACCGTTGTGTTTTTTGTGTACTGATGCTTATGAGACAGTCGACCATGCGTTGGTGGGTTGTGAGCGAGCTCAATCTTTCTGGAAGAGGATGCTTCCGTTGGTTTGTTGGGAGGTTGATTTTGGTTCTAGCTTCCCGGATCGTTGTTTGTTTCTCCTCTCTCAGCTTTCTGTGCGGGATTTGGAACTCTGGGTACTGGGTTGTTGGGCCCTTTGGAATGATCGGAATGCGGTTCGCGCTGGTAAACACATTCCCGATGTGGTTGAGCGATGCAATTGGGTGGATGATTATCTCTCCTCCTTCCAGAATGCTCGTGTGCCGAATGGAGCTCGTGCTTCAGTTGGGGTGTGTGGTTCTGCGAGCTCTCGGTGGACTCGTTCTCCGGTGGGTTGGTGCAAACTCAATGTTGATGCTTCATGTTGGCCTGAGCGGTACCAGTCGGGCGTTGGAGCTATCCTTCGCGATTCTTCTGGGGATGCAATGGCGGCTTTGACCACTTCTTTTTCTGTGGCGTATTCTCCTTTCAATGCTGAGGCATTGGCGGTGTTGGAGGGACTGAAGTTGGCCCACCGTTTAAATATTTCTTCTATCGTGGTCGAGTCTGATTGTAAGGCTGTGATTGATATGCTTTTGGGCGTTTCTTCCACGCTGACAGAGGCTGGTGTCTGGATTCATGACATTTTGGAGCTTGCAGGGTGCTTCAGTGATATCTCTTTTTCTCATGTATGTCGAGGCAACAATGAGTTGGCTCACTGCCTTGCAAAAAAGAGTCTGTCTTTAGGCTCTTATTTATGGCTTAGCAATTTTCCTGTTTGGCTTACAAGAATGATTGGAGCTGAGGCTCAAGTTGTATTGTCTAGCCCAAGTGGCTTGTGTTGATCAATAATATGCCTCCTGTTTCAAAAAAAAAAAAAAAATCCATACAAATTATTGTTGATAGATAATTTTTTTATTATTGATAATTAATTAATTTATTGTTTATAGTTAATTAAAAATTTTATGAAGCACTTGATTACATCATTATTTTCTCGACAAAATAAAAGAAACATAAGCTTATAATTGATAAATAAGTTTTTTTTCCAACAAATATTTTAAATAAAAATAACAATACACTAACTTATAGAATGACAATAAAAAATAATTGGTAACAAAAAAAAAATCAAGATCTTAATTATACACTAATTTTTCCAAATAGATTTTGCTTACTTGACAATGATATACAAATACTCTTAATCAACCTTCATCGAAGTTAATTTGCAAACTTGAAAGCTTGGGGTCTAGGATAGATACGACGACTCATGCTTCCCTTCCAACTTGAACACCAACATCTTGAGATGTTTTGAAGATTGAAGAGTCTTTGAGAAGAATGCATTGAGAGAACAACAGTAGAGAACGAATAAAACTCGATTTGGTGAAAAATTGTGAAGAAAACTCATTTTTATAGTAGTAGAATGTGAGAAGTTACAAAACTTTTTGAATTCTATAACATTTAAAATCTCATTTTGTATTAAATTATATAAAAAGATCTTTAAAGTGGTAGAAAAACCTTTTACATTCCAACCTTTGAGATTTTATGCACTTATTATTGATAATTGATTATTAATTAATAAATTTATTATTTATAATTAATTATAAATGACGTATTTGTAAATTAGTAAGTTAAAGAAGGGACAAAAGTGTCCAAAAATGTTTTTCCAACATTCTCACTTTTTAATATATATATATATATATTAATAAAACTTCATTAAAACAACTAACCAGAAAGACAACAACTCTCCTCAATATGAGAGAATAACATGGGGAATTCCAGGGGTCCAAAAAACGCAGCCCTTCTCCCTCACAGGGGAGGTCCTCTGGAAAAAATCAAAAGGGAATGTACAAAGCTAGCTGAGCAACACAGTGGGCTTCTGTGTTAGAGCTCCTATTACAATGAAAAAATCTTACAAAAGATATTACAATGAAAAAGCCTTTAAAGATATATGCCTTAAACAATTGAGCTATGTTCGGTTGGCAATATAAACTTTAATTCTCCCATCTTTAAATCTAAGACCAACCATGGTCCATGATATATGTAGACTAAGTAGTGTCCTAATCAACAAAAATAATAACTGACATTTGTTAAATTGGATTTTATGTGTTTATACTATAGCAAAGCGAAGTTTTTTTTTTCTTTTTTTTTTTCAATTTGAACATACAAATTAAGACACATATATATCTTTAAAAAAAACAAAAATTAGTGGTTCGGATTTCACCTCCATAGGTTGTTTTTGAACTCAAAATAGAAAACCTAAAAAAAAAAAAAAAAAGAACCAAAATGAAAGATACGTATAAATTAGGAGAAAAATAAGAGAGCTATATAAGGTCTCTGGATTTTCTTTTTCTTTTTTGATCAACTTCAAAATAAGGAATAATTATTGGAAACTAACCTGAAAACGAATAAGCATTAAATTTGTTAGTTAAAGTGGAGGTCAATTAATACTTGAGTTTTGAAATTCGGTTTCTTCAGCTCTCTTTTAATTTTGATTAGAATAAATATCCATTCAAGCAAAATAGAGCAGTGATTTTAACATTAATTATTGGCCAATAAATAGAGCAATCTTAATGAAAAGACCAAATTAGGGTTTTGATTGATTATATTTATATTCCGGTCGTTGCTGAACCGAACCATTTTCCAAACCAGGTTTGGTTTGGTCTATGATTGATAACTAAATAATAAATATATTTTTTTAAAATTATATTTGTTATTATTTCCTGAAATCATTACCTTTACTTTTACTATGTCTTTCTGTTCCTTTTGAATTTACCAATGGAAGCAATAAATTGGCTTCTTCCGAAACTATTTTTTTAGTCTTATGGGTAAGTGAAATCAGCTCCACGCAATAATGACGTCAGAATACTATTTACTCAAAGATTTATAAGCACCTTTTCCGGTGCTCAATTGAGAGAGAGAGAGAGAGAGATTGATTTAATTTTGAATGTCATTAATTTTTATTTATTTTTTATTTTTTTTGATAGACATTAATTTTTAATTATACAATTAATTAGTGATAAAAAAGGCTCATAGATTAGACTTGGACATGACATAATGTCACTTCAACTTTTTTTAATATATAAAAAGAAATGAGAAAGAGAGAGAAAAAATAGATTTACAAAATAAATCTTGTGATTTTTCGTATTCTCACACTAATTATTTGATGATGTGGAGGAAGGACATGACCTTAATTTTGTCACCTACTTACACAAGAACAAAGCAGCCGCTCTTTTATTACTCGTTCTAGTTGACGTACGTTTGTTTTTTCTTTATCAAACATTTGCATTTAAAGGCAGTCGGTAGCTACATTATTCATTTAAATTAACCCTATGTTTGTATAGGATTAAATTTAACCATTGTTATATGTAATTTTGGACCACTTCGATGTACAATAAGCTGACGAGGACAATCCGACACGAGTTCGAGAATAGGATCAGAAAACGGACTTCGGAGGCGAAACAGGCCAAAGGGTTGGGCCAAGGTCGGAGGGATTGGGCCTTGGCCCGACCCCTGCTCGGCCCACTTGTGCGAGTCGAGCTCTTCGGCCTCCGTTTGATCCCTGGTGCCCTCGGTCGCCCTCGTTCCACTTGGTTCAGCTCGAATCGCCTCTAAATGCCGGAAACCCCTAAAGCAGAAGCAGGTATTTAATTCCTTCTTAGTCACTGAAGAAAGGATCCCGAACTCTATTCTCGAACTCTCCTCTTGCTCTTGCTCTCTTTCCTTCTTCAACTTTCTGATTTAAGAATCGGAGGCGGTGTGGTAAGCACCACACCGGTGTCTAGGTTTCCTTGTCTTGCAGGTCACGCCTTCTCTTTCTCATACAAATTTACCGTTGGTGGCACGTGAAGCTCAGGTGAGTTCCTTCAATCCAGATTTTGCCATCAACAACCATAATATAATGTCTCAAATAAACTGGAAGAATTAGCAATAAGAATAATTTTAAATTTGTTAGATAAAATCATAAAACTGTCAGCCACGTTATGTAACAGACTATTGAGAGTAAAACCAGAGCTCTTCGTCCGTTGACACTATCGGCCAGAGTTCAATCAATTCGAAGTCTCTAAAGTCTAAAATAGTGGCGAATGCCCATCAATGGGAGTTGTTGGAGGCAATTAATATCATAAAACACTGGTCAGTACAAAAGTCACCAACTTTTCAAAATTTTCTCTATCCCATTCAATTGATTCGGCCCCACTGATTTGTTTTTGAATTTACAACCTCCATGTTATAAAATGCCCTCCATTTCTTTCCTTTTATCTCCATCTCCATCTCCAAGGTAGCTGCATAATTGACCAAAAGCTAAAAGGGCTGTTAAAGGAAATGGCGAAGGCTCAGGGAAGAGGCAGTGCTGTCGGTAGAGGCGTCGCTGTTGCTGCCGTTATCGGGTTGGTTATGATGTCTCAGTTGGAGAGCATTGTGGCAGCTGCAGTTTTCAATGTCGGTGGCGCCGGTGGATGGACTTTTAACGTCCAAGGTTGGCCAAATGGAAAACGTTTTCGTCCCGGTGACATTCTCAGTAAGTTAATTTCCTCCACCATATTTAGTTAACGACATCCATAAACAACAATCTCTTAACAACTAAAAAAGAGAAAAGTAGAAAATGAAAATATAGGGAGTCTCTACTTACCTATCGGTATTAAAGATACCGTCATCTTTAATTATTCTCAAACTATTGAATTACAGTAATTTGATATGGTATGACTTATGAGAACAACAGATATTGTGTTCAATGTTTGTAATGTCGTTTGGTTTCTAATTAGTATCGATGGTTACTTGATAGATATATTTGTTTTAATTTATAAAATTTTGGTTTAAATTCAAATTTTACTTAACGATGAGTGGCTTGTGTAAGGGACAAGCATCTCCGCAATGGTATGATATTGTCCATTTTGGACATATGTCCTCATAACTTTGCTTTTGGTTCACCCCAAAAAGGTCACATTCCAATGGAGATACTTGTCCACCATTATAAGTCCATGATCCTCCCATTATCTAGCCAATGTGGGACTTTGGTCGCACTCCCAACATGACTAAGTTAACAAGAAAATCAATTGTCTACCATTAAATTTTTTAGAAATGTTTATCTTTTTTAGAATGGAAAAATATATCGTCTTCTCTCTTCCTCTCCATTTTGAGAAATTATTAGGTGTTCCTCATGCAATGAAGCAGGTAGTTTTTCACCATTGGATGTAAGAGAGAAATTGTTAAAAGTATCTCGATTTTGTAACCAACGGTTATTAGGTACAGACAAATTTGAAGATTTATATCCAACGGTTTTAAAGATGGAGCCTCATTTTGCATCGGTAGTATCTAATAATTTGCCCTCTCTTTTCTATCCCAAAAAAAAATAAATAAATAATAATTTTTGCCTACCCACCCGTCAATAGTCTTCATACTAACTATTAATAAAAGTTTGATAATTATTTATTCTTTTGAAAAACGAAATCTCTCTTTTTCCTCATCTTTCTATATTTCTCTCCTAGTTATAAAAATTAGCTAATAAGAAATACATACGGTATTATTTGACTATGGTATAATAAATAAGTGTTATTAAAAAATTAATTGTGAAGCATTGTCCAAATAAAATAGACAAAGATAAAATAATAACACTTGTTGGAAAAATTTCTAATATGATCCTTACCCCATTAATTGATTGCGACACCTCATTCAAAAAATGATATCGAATCCACCAGTATTAAAGATATATTTATAAAGACGACTACTGTTAACCTTTTTGTTGCAGAGTTCAATTACGACCCATCGATTCATAACGTGGTGGTGGTGGACCAAGCTGGGTACACCAATTGCAGAACTCCGGCGGGTGCGAAAGTGTACAAATCCGGCCACGACCAGATAACCTTGCCCAAAGGACAGAGCTATTTCATCTGCAACTTCGCCGGCCACTGCGAGTCCGCCATGAAGATCGCCGTCAATGCTGTCTAAATTACAACTCTAATGATCTTATCTTATATATGTTGTCCTTGTTATTGTAGCCTAAATAGTACACAGTGTGTGATATCTTGTGGTTTTTCAAAATGTTTTGTCTTAAATAAAATAATAATAATGTGTCCTTTATATAGTGGGAGTGTTTGTTTTTTTAGTTGAAATGTCACTTCCTTTGTTGGAAAGTTATATATATTTTATGTGATCGTATTAATACCAAGTGTCGTTTGTGTGTGTGATCTAGATGAGACTTTTCCTCTTTTTCTTTAATTTACTGTTTGAGTGGTTGGGTAAAACTTTTGAGACTACAATAATTTTACCAATTTCTATAATCTATTAGTATAATTTAGGATAAGATGTGGATTTATCTAGATATATCAAGATAACACAGTAATAGAGTTATGGTAGTATGATTTAGTTACCGTTGTTTTTTTTTTGTCAAAGTGAACATAATCTAGTGATAATTGCTATGTAGTATGTATCATCCATAAAAAAGTCAGAAGTTCAAATCTCTCTACCCACAAATGTCGTTGAACTTAAAAAAGTAATTATAATTATAGTCATTTTTTCAATGTTGGTGAGTAATGGAGAAAATTAAAAGTTGGAAAGACAATGCAATTATGATGACGTAGATATGGTTAATTTTATATTATTTGCACAAAGTTTATATAGATAATGCTATAAAAAAAAAGTTTATATTAGATAAAGTAGTTTGTGACATGGTTTACAAAAAATAGTTGTTTTGTTTAAAGAATATATAATTAATACTAATGACTATATTTAGTAGATATAATTGTTGAGTTATGTACGCTTTTTCAAAAAGATATAATTTTAGTTATAACAAAGAAAGCTTTTGCCGGTTATTATTAGAATATTTTAGATTTTTGATAAAATACAATATATTCTCTAAATTTGAGGATACCTTTTTTATTTGATCTCTCCACGTTTCAAAAAGTGACAATTGAGTTCTTCACCTTTAGAAAATGATACTGAAAAATTATTGACCGTTAGTTGACTAACAAAAAGATGATTTCACCGTTAACTTGCAGAGTACTAGATTTGTTCACATAGTTTTTTAATGAGTTTAAATCATTATAATTTGCTTCTTTCTCTCTTTCTTCCTATGTCCAGCTTCTTGCGGCTGTTGTAATTGCATTCAAGTGTAAATGTTGAAACTGCATTTTCAAATGTTTAAAAACATGAAAAAGTCTTTTTTTTTTTAGTGAAAAAGATGATTTTAAACTTTAATTTAAACAAAAAGTTATTCCAAACAAGTCAATCATGTGATTGCTCCAAACCGAGTGTACAAGTGACCCAGCTGAATCCAACACAATCAAATTAGTATGTGAAAATAATATTTTCCTTTATTTATTTTTTTTTAAATTAACCAAGATTAGTGGTAGTTGTAAATATAGTAAAATCAGCTAAAATAATAGTAAAAATAGCAAACTCTAAAAATTACAAATATGGATCCGATAGATTTCAATGATAATTGCAATATTTTTGATCTGGTGTCATTGTACTAGTCTATCAATGATAGCAGTCTATCACTAATAGACTACGCCATACGTTGTGATTGTAGTCTATAAGTGACAACAATCACAATTGCAATTATTACTGATAGATTATCAGTGATAGTAGTCTATCACTAATAGACTATATGTATTCTAATTGAAGTCTATCAGTGATAAGAGTTTATCACTGATAGACTACATGCATTGTGATTGAAGTTTATTAGTTACAGACTTTTATCACTGATAGACGTTATACTATTCTGGTTAGTGACTATTATACCAATATAAAATTTGAACATTTACTTGACTAATATGTCAGTATATATGAGTATCTTTGTCAAACAAAATTAAAAATGTTGACAACTTTGAGAAAAAAATTCTTATTTTCTACATTAATCTCCTTAACATTTTAACGGTGGCGTGTAACCAAGTATTGTTTATAAAATTTTGATATATCCGTGACTTTTTCATGTACATTAAATACAATTAAATACCAACCAAAATAACTTGGAATTGAAAGACTATCTTGGAGGGTTTGAGGAACTTACTATATCTTAGTCCTTTGGCCCATTCGGACCCGTTTGGTAACGTTCTCATTTCTTATTTCCAATTTTATTAAGAAATCTAAGCATTTAATAACTATGTATGTTTCTTGTTTCTCATTTCTTAGAAACACTCCCAAAATTTGTATAGAATTTTTGGAAACAACTAAAACTAGTTTCTCATTTTTTGTTCTTGTTTCCAATTTTTTCCAAAGATAAATAAGAATATAGGTTTATTATTATTGAATGTATAGGTGTTAGGGTCATGAAATTTTATTTTTCTTTATTAAAAATGAAGAAACGGAAACAAGAAACGAAAACGTTACCAAACGGGCCCTTCTCTTTCCCTCATATTGGAATCGTATGCAGCTAACGTATTTCTCTTCTAGACAAGAATTCCTATGACCAAATTGAAATCAGAAATTTTGCTCAGAAATTGTAAGCAAGTAACAATAGTTTAAATATATATTTTAACCCATATATTGAAAGAGTCCTGGTATGAAAATTTAGTTATAATCACCGTTTTTTTTACAAGATGTGGGGTGAAAGATTTGAATACCTGACTTTTTTACTTATGTTGACTTATAACTCTATAATCTCTCTGTAATGATAGTTAGCTTTCATTATTTTGTTCACCCTACCATTATTAATTAAATATTTTATGAAATTATATATTGTTCATTCAACTATTATATATTAAATATTTTAAAAATTATATATACAACCCTTGATTTAGGGGTTTTTCTTTTATTAATATTGTAATTTTTTAAAAATTGTATTCAAAAGTACAGTACTAATTAAAAAAAAAAAAACTCAGATTGAATGCTTGATGGTTGATTTTTGGCTAAAATACTATTTTGGTTTTTGTAATTTATGTTTCATTCCATTTTACTGTCGTAGTTTCAAATGTCAAAATTTAGTCATCATATTTTCAATAAAGTTTAAAATTAGTCTCTATTGTCAATTTAAAGTTAAATTTTCTATTAAAAAAATAGTCTCTATTAATCTTTCTCCCATTAAATTTGGAAATATGTGTACAGTGTGACTATCATTGTAGGTAAATTATTACTATTTTAAACCAATTTCAATAAAAATTAACTTCAAAGTTCAAACTGGTCGTAAGGACAAATTCCAAGCTTTAATAAAAGTACACAAACTAAATTTAAACATTTAAAAGTACATGGACAAAAATGAAATAAAACCCAAAGTATAGGGATCAAATTGATATTTTAACATTTATTTTTTTAAAGATGAAAAATAAGAGTAATCGGCTTAAATAGATTTTTTTTTTTAATATTCGTGAACTCTAGGTCAACTTGCACGTACCTTGGCTATTCTTATAAGACAACCACTTGACCCTACTACATTTGGTTGCCAAAGTAACATTAAATCCTAAGTAGGTGGTCACCATAAATTTAGATAGAACTTAAATAGTTAGACCCTTATGCCTTTAATTGTAGGTTGAATTCTATATCATATTTATGATGTAATATGCCAAAAAAGGTATAACTCAACTGACATAAAGTTGTACTAATAACCACTAAGGTTTGTGGTTTGAATCCCCCACTCTACATATTGTCAAAAAAAAAAAATATATATATATATATATAAATATATATAAAAAGAGACAAATTTATATTGTAGTCTCTAATATTTGAATATTTTTCGATTTTGATTCTATTGTTTAAAAAGTTATTCCACCACTACTTGTGAATATTAAAATTAGCTGATAATAAACTAATTATAATCAAAGAAAACTTGATTTCTTTTAATTATCAAATTATCAATTTCTTATAAATTTAAATGAGGAATTAATAACTTAATTTATTAGATAGTGTTTTAATAATAAAAACTTAATTTAAAAAAAAAAAACATCTGTATTTAAATTGACATTTAAATATTAGAAATTAAAATATATTATTTCGTCTAAGATGAATGGATTAATCGTCGAGGACGAATTTAGGCCTTGTTTGATAACAATATTGTTTTCGGTTTTCTGTTTTTGAAATTTATGCTTATTTTCTTACCATTTATTAGTATAGTTTTCACATTTCTTAAACGACATTTGAATTCTTTGACAAATTCCAAAATAATAATGATGATTGTTGTGGGTGACTACAGGCCACCCCAGAAAGTAGGACAAAGCAGCACCAACACGAAGGCTTGACCGGGAAGCGTACACCGGAGGAGAGCAAGCCTCGGCCCCATCCCATGCTCGGCCGAGGCCGACCACTCGGCCCACTCGTGTGGGTTGAGTGTTTTCCACCTCCGTTTGGTCCCTGATGCCCCGGTCCGCCCCAATTCCACTCGGTTCAGCCCTAAATCGCCTCCGATCGCCAAGTAAAGCCTAACTGAAGACACAGGGATAAAGGGGAGTCTCCCACACTCATAAAGGGGGTCTGACTTAGGCATCAAAGTGCAGGTGGCCTACACCACACCGTCTTCCCCGTCTACATTGATGATCAATTCACTGTGGTGTCACGTGAAGGTTAGGTGAGTGGCTTGGCCAGATTTTGGCATCAACAATGATGATCAATTTTTTTTAGTTTTCAAAACTTAAGTTGGTTTTTGAAAAAATTGACAGAACGTAAATAACAAAATCAAGAAATTGGAGCTGTGAAGTTAATTTTAAAATGTGAAAAATTCAAAACCAAATGATTAACCAAATGGGTTGATTTTTGATTCTAACCTACTTATAATTATAGAAAAAGAGAAACAAAAATCCCCATCCTATCTTCAAAGAAACTTTTTCTTTTTCTTGTTTTACTTGTATTCGGTTGGAGTTGGGAAAAAGACTTCCAAATAAGAAATGTCCACCGTGTTTATGGCTTCAGCGAAAACTTTATTACCCAACTAAACTAAATCAAGGATTTCTCTTTCTTCCGTTTTGTCAAGCCGTCGGAGGCTCCACCGCCGCCGTTCACCGCCGCCGCTTCCGCCGTCATCTCAACTGTGCTGCTGCTACAAGGTCCAACTCCTTCAAGTCCGCGGACGAATCTTCCTTCCTTTTACCCTATCCCTCTGCTCCCCGTTTGGGGATGCCGATCAAGAGGCCACTCTACGACCGCCAGAACCATCGTCCTCACCATCTTCCTCTCCGACGGCGCCGGTAGTTTCAGAAATTATAATGTTCTCCAGGGATTCTAACATCTTATTCAGTGGCGGCGGTATCAGGTCTTTGACTCTTTTCTTTTTCATCGCCATGACTTTTCATCATGTATGCATAAATTCAATGGTGCTTTCTGCTGTAAATCTCTCCAGTATGACATTTTTTCTTCTTCTTCCGCCCTGGTTTATTGACTTATTTTTCTATAATAAAGAATCGTTTATGGTGTTGGACAATTGGATTGGTCTGTTCAAGCTTCTTACAGGTTGTATTGATGATTCTCGTGACATTCCATATCTGGATGGAGACACCGAGTTACAGATTTTTTATTTTCATTTTTAAAATTTTCCTTGTTTTTAGAGGGAGAGGTATTTTAGGAAAAATTTTCCATTGGCATCTGTAAAAGAGCATTCAAATGAAACTTATGGATAATTTATTTGACCTGTTCATTTTGTAGTAGACTTTGCTATTAAGAGTGGTCCAGATTGCCTGGCCATCGCATGGATGGTGGACCTGAGTTTTTGGTTTAACGTCCTGCTTTCACAATAAGATTCCTTTCGACACTTTCTTTTTCTTTTTTTGAAACTTGAAGCAATCAATGTGCAATGGCGAGTTCTTAGTGGGGGTCATAGGGCCCATCATCTTCTGGGGCATGATTTTGAGTCGCTCTCATGAATGGATTTTTCAGCCATGCATCATTTAATTTCTTTAAGAACATAAGCATCTTTAGTTCTATGTTTTTGATGGTTTGTTTGTGAGGTAATTCTAGACGTATGATATCGGATTCAGTAATTGTATTTTCTATCCGGAGTTGAAATCTAGCTCCCGTGATCCTTATGGTTTCTGTGACTTTAAGGCAATAATAGACGAGAGACATATTTGCTAAAATAATTTTTTCTTCTTTTGGTAGTTTTATTACAATGTGAAGTTTTGGAAGCAGTGAAACTTGCACATCTAATCAAATCATATTCTCTTCTGTACTTTTAGTTTTCTCTATGAAAATCAGACTGGAAAGTTCAGCTATGGCTATTCTAGTTTCAAGGGCAAGAGGGCTTCGATGGAGGACTTCTATGAGACAAGAATCTCTGAAGTTGATGGGCAGATGGTCGCATTTTTTGGTGTTTTTGATGGTAGTACCTAGTATTCTAGGTTTTTCTAAAAATTGTTTCTATATTTAAGTCACCATTTTACATTTTTCAAAAAAAAAAAAAAAAGTCAGCATTTAACTTGATTCAATTCATTTAAAAACTCTCCTTTTAAGATTCTTGTGTCGTCCAGTGTAATACATAAACGCTTGTTCTTTCCCCAATTAAATGGACGCTGTGATGTTACTTAGGTCATGGAGGTTCCAGAACAGCTGAATATCTTAAGCGCAATCTTTTCAAGAACCTAAGTAACCATCCAGACTTTATCAAAGATACAAAGACAGCTATTAGTAAGAAGTTATAATTCGTGCATTTGATTTCTTATTTTCTTTTTGCCTTTGCTAGTGGAGCATAAACTAAGAAAAATACTTATGTTGCAGTCGAGGTTTTTAGACAGACAGATGCCGATTATATTAATGAAGAGAGAGGGCAGCAGAAAGATGCTGGGTCAACTGCATCAACTGCTGTCCTGTTAGGGGATCGTCTCCTTGTTGCTAATGTTGGGGATTCCAGAGTAGTTGCGTCTAGAGCTGGTTCAGGTTGCATATATTTTTTTTTCTGTTAAGTATAGGAAGTAATGAAAAATCTACTTAGTTGAAAAAAAATGAAAATGGCAGATCGAAAGTTTGTGGTTCAATTATTGTATAAGTATTGAAAATGAAGATTTGTCGGAATTAATATTGATATTTCTTGGGCTATTAAGTTGTCAGAAACATTTGTCATTTGTTGCAGCTATTCCCCTCTCTATTGATCACAAGCCTGATAGATCAGATGAACGGGAAAGGATTGAACAAGCTGGAGGTTTCATTATTTGGGCAGGTAAAGTACACTAACTTTTGGATCGCAGGCTTGCACCTGAATCAATTGTTTAATTTTGTTTAAACGATACAGTATATTTCGGATGTTCTTTTTAATATAAATAACAGAACTACACTTTATCTGAATTTATGAAGTTGTATTGGAGATTTTCCTTTTGGCTTTCATTTGTTGCTGGTATTAAATGTCAATCCTGATGACATCTTTATGGACAAACAAATTTTGGTCATCAGTATTTCCATCTTTATCTACTATTATTATTTCCATAACAATCTTTATCAAATAGCTGAAACTAACCTTAACATTAAAGGTTGAAATGAAACTTCTAATTTGTTTCTAAACTTAACCCAGGAACTTGGAGGGTTGGTGGTATTCTAGCAGTTTCACGTGCCTTTGGAGATAAGCTACTCAAACAATACGTTGTCGCTGATCCCGAAATTAAGGTTGGGAAGCTATCTTTTATTATATGAACTTATGGTATACATTATTTGGTCTAGCCGTCTAGCTCGTGTACATCAGTACAAGTTATGTTCTTATTTTTTGTATTTGCATATGTTCTCCATCAAATTTAAATGAAATTTATCCCAAGTACTTTGCAAAGTGCTAAGACCTTTGAATTTAACCAAATGGTCATTGTTTTGAAACCTTTTGTAGCCGCGTATATAGTTTCAGACTAAGAAGCATGGACACTTTAGTTTGGCTAGCGCGACCGTGTCCGACACTTGGACACTCTTGACACTTTTTGAACACGTATCAGACACTTGTTAACACAATTGATATGTGACAAACACTAGTTGTACAATGTCAATATAGGTCCATACCGAACCCTTGTTAAGTATACTAAATAGACACAATACTAAATGACAAAAATAATAAAATTTAAGAGTGAAATACGTTCAATTCATTATTTTAAAGATACAAATGCATAAACTTATTGATTTTGAATTTCCTTATGGTATAAAAATGATATATACTTTAAAAATGTATATTTTACTAAACGTGTCATTGCCGTGTCCGTGTCCTAGATTTTAAAAAAATGGCATGTCTCCTTGTTTGTGTCGTGTCATATCCATGTCTCGTGTCTGTATTTGTGCTTCTTAGGTTTTAGACTAGCTGATGTTGCATGTTGGTAACCACAGTAGTTAAAGTAATATACTGCTTTGAGTATCGTTGGGCAACCGTATTTGAGGATAGAATATACAATTAGCAGTTAACGATCTATCATTCCAATCTTTAAAATGCTTAACCGTTAACCATAGATCTGTTTGTGAATATTTATCTGTTTCCTTATGCTCTTATATCTTCTGGAAATTTGGAAGAGAGCTTGATTTTCATTCATTTGAATAGGAAGAAGAGATCGACAGTGTGGATTTTATTATTATTGCAAGTGATGGACTTTGGAACGTCATATCGAATGAGGTGATTGTTTATTCTAATTACTTTGACTTTCTCTGCCTTGTTCTGTTGGAGAGATTAATTAGTCATTTATTCAAATTTTTAATCAAAGAAGATTTGTTCTTATTTTGACCTCTTAATATGTGATAATGCTATTTGGAGATCTTAAACTCTGGGAATACTTCTCTGGGATTGGAAGGGTTCAAGTCGTTTGGGCTTTCACCAATATAGACCAATTGACCGAAAGGATAGACTGAGATAGTTGTCACGCACCCTTCTTCCTTGTCATAATCTTAGAAACCAACTATCCCACGACCACCTGAAAAAGTGGAAAAAGGATAAAACAATACCCTGTTATCATTCTTTAATGGGAAAGTACTGCATAAACTATACAAAAAAAAAAAAAAAAAAAAAAAAAAAAAAAAAAAAAAAAAAAAAAAATCATAGGATGGTTGAAAATGGATAAGATTTCCATTAACTTGTCCTTTCCCAAGTCTTTGGTGTAGTAGCCGAGTTTACTAGTTGTGCAATTACGTGCTTGGTTAGAAGGTAAAGTAGTTGGCTACTATAATTTTCTAGTTTTGGTAGACATTTACTCAAGTCAAAAAACACTTTAAATGAGTTTTATAATCTAAATGTTGCTAGAAATGACAGCTACTTGGGTGGGATCAGTTGTCTTATGCGTAAACTGTTCTTGACATTCAAAGGTTTGAGGCTAAAAAAGAGGTTCCTCTTCTAGCTTATTCTCCCCTCTTGTGGCAATTTGTTCTTAATGGAGTTAACAAGGATCTACACACGGAAAGTCAAACTGTATATTGTCTAAGTTTCATCTCTGTTTTGTTCTTTGCAGGAAGCTGTAGCATTAGTGCAACACATCCAAGATGCAGAAGTGGCGTCAAGAAAACTAATCCAAGAAGCTTATGCACGAGGGAGTACCGACAACATTACATGCGTCATTGTACGATTGGGTTTATCGTAACTCGATACAATCCGAACAAACTTGTACGAGTAGCAAATGACCTTCCTTCCCATGGAATGTCATGACTAACGACAGTTACTGGTCTTAACAAGGCCTTGATCCTCAAAGTTAGCTGATTTGTTTGTTTGTATCGAATCGAATATGTAACTTGTATTTAGGACGTTCCTGCTCCATCTGTAGACTGTTTAAAATATTACCTTTATGTACATGACATACTGATATTTTCCAACTTTTGAATCAAACTCATGTTACGGATGTCGTTTCACTGGGTTTTGTCACATTGTAATAAACCATTCAGGTTAACCTTGTGTTCTTTTTTAGTATGCGTTCTACTTTTTTAAAAAAGTTTCACTTTCAGATATCTATTTCTCTTCGTTAATCATAGTCTTTACTGTTAATAAGTGCTGATGTCACTAATGACCAAAATTATTGAAATTAATAATTCAAATTAAAGGTAAGCCTTTAAAAGTACACAAAAGTGAAAGTATAGTACAAGGACAAAATATGTAATTTAACTTGAATTGAAGCTTCTTCAAACTTGAATGATCTTTACTGATTACTACGTTAACTTTTATATCAATGAGATTCATAACATAACTTAATTTATGAAAGTATCATGTGGGAAAAAAAAATCTCTTTTCTTTAAACAAAATATTAACATTTCTATTATAATTTACACATCAATCATTAAAGTTGCCTCTTTTACAGCTCCATTGCCCTAATTAATCATTATAAGAGATGGCAAGGTGGCCCATTCGAGGATTTAGGGGGACCATCCTAAATTATAATATTTATTAAACTAATAAATTAAGATTAATGGATATCAACTGGTTCTATGGTGTAGTGGTTAGCACTCTGGACTTTGAATCCAGCGACCTGGGTTCGACTCCCGGTAGGACCTCTTTTTTGCAAATTATAAACAATACTTTCTTCCCAATTCCAAGGCTCCATTACGGTGGGCCAATCCGAAAGCCCAATAGGAAAAGATAAAGTAGCCCAAGCCCAAACAAATGAGGCCCAAAACAGGCAGCTGACAAAGCCGTACCCCTCAGCAGTACACGTGGCGAGATGCAATAGGGCTCTGAATCTGAGGAGGCCGCAAAAGGAAGAAGAAAAAAAGATAGAGTACTTTGGCGCAGCATCATAAGCGCCACCTTGTTGACAGTTAAAAAATACTGTTTGCTCCCGCGAAAAAGCAGTTTCTTTCATTAGTTTATTAGTGAAGAACTGGAAAGGCACGAGAAGCTAGTGGGCGGTGGGGCGGCCGAAGCCAAGGCCTTCTCTTCACAAATGGCCCTATTTCTCTCTCTCTCTCTTACTTTTCCCCATTTTCTCTGCTCTCATCTCTCTACTCTCACTCCCAGTTGTTCCACTCCTGGGGGAGCCTGCTCTGCTGCAGATCCGTGATCTAGGTCTCCACCAAAATGGTGAACGATACTGAGTATTACGACATTCTCGGCGTTCGTCCTTCTGCTTCCGAGGAGGAGATTCGTAAGGCCTACTATCTTAAGGTTTGATTTCTGACACTGGAGGTTTGGTTGATTTATTTGAAGGATTTTGAGTTTCGTTCTGTTTAGTTTGATTCTTGTTGATGGAAATTGTTATTTAATGGCGATTGAATAGGTATATTGTGAATTAATTGGATATTTAGTTTGGTGTTTGAGTTAATTGTTCTGGTATAGGCGAAACAAGTCCATCCGGATAAGAATTTAAATGATCCTCAAGCTGCCGAAAGGTTTCAGGCAAGTGTACACTGGTTCATCGTCTTCTTTACCTTCTACGGTTTATGTTTTGCTTAATTCGGAGCTCTTTCAGCTGCCGAAATTGAATATTGTGTACTTTTGTCTGTATGAGATAGTTTAATTACTTTTCGCAGGTACTAGGTGAAGCTTATCAAGTTTTGAGTGATGCAGTCCAAAGAGATGTGTATGATAGGAATGGGAAGCATAGTATTACTAGGTTAGATCTCTTGGTTGGCAGTGACTCGTTTGTATATGTGGTTTTCTTCATCCATGCTGATGTCATTTTTTTATTTAATTAATTTTTCTCTGGACTGTTTGTGCTGTTCTTTTTTATGATTTACTGTTCTTTCTCTTGACGTTATTTGATTTGTTATGTCCAGGGAATCCATGCTTGACCCTACTGCTGTCTTTGCTCTTCTATTTGGAAGTGAATTATTTGAGGACTACATTGGACATTTAGCTGTAGCATCAATGGCTTCATCTGAATTAGAGAGTGAAACTGGTAATCCAGAGAGATTACATGATAAGTTGAAGGCAAGTATGCAGAATGGTATTTACAAGTTACAATAAGTGAATATCCTTGTAGTATAGATTTTTTTAGTTCATCACTAGAGGGGTGGCAAATCGAACCATAATAGTTGTCTTATCCACTAAGCTTATACTTTGATTGACCCTTATAATATAGAGTTGTGCCTTCTCAACAATAATTCAGATTGGCCAACTTCTGCATACTCAACCCAGAGTATTGACCTCAAACTAAGACAACTTAAATAAGAAGTAACCATGTCAGAGCATACAAATAATACTGAAGACACTATCCTTTGTAGCCAATCCTTCTCTAAACAACTTTTATATCTATAAGCAATATTAGATAAGAAGGAATTTTGTTCCTTTTCTTTTTCTTTCCCTCAAACTTCTCTTTCCTTTTCTATTCCTTTTTCTGGTTAAAATTCTCAGGAACATAAGTTATCTTTTTATTTGTCTCTGTCTCACACCCCTGTTTATCTCTTAAAATTTGGAAAGATATCAACATCTTCAATAAGCTTTGGTTTTAGATTTCCGCAAAGTTTACCACTTAACATTGGACTCTTCCATGCTCCAACAAGGGATGTATACTTATAGAATGTGTTCTTTTTCTCAAGATTCACTTCTCTAAACCATCTCCACATCCCTGTGCAACTTATCTATTGTAGGCTGTCCAGAAAGAAAGAGAAGAAAAACTTGCCCGTATACTCGAGGGTTTTCTTAATCAATATGTTCAAGGTGACAAAGATGGATTCTTACGGCATGCTGAATCTGAAGCCAAAAGACTTTCTAATGCGGGTAAGAACAACTATGAATATGATATTGCAATTCCTTCCGGATTTCATTAATTACTAACTTTGACCGTTTCTTGTTGCAAGACTTTTGGATTCTTCTGTTTCTCTATGCAAGAATGTTATGTGTCTAGCCACGTGAAACGGCACCTTAATAATTATGGCATTTTCTTGAAAGCTTACTGAGCCAGGAACCTTCTTGTACTTATATTGATGATCCTAGTTTTTCCCCCATCTTGGACATGCAGCTTTTGGTGTTAGTATATTACACACTATAGGCTTCATTTATTCAAGACAAGCAGCACAAGAGCTTGGAAAGAGAGCCATTTATCTTGGCGTGCCATTTGTGGCTGAATGGTTTCGCAACAAGGGACATTTTTGGAAGTCACAGATAACAGCTGCAAAAGGCAGGAAGATCTCAAGCTTACACTTATTTTTCCTCAGCGATGATTGAGTATTCTGCTTTAATATTTTGCTACCTAATCATATCTACTATTTATATGTATTCAGGTGCTTTTCAGTTGTTACAACTTCAAGATGATATTTCCCGGCAGTTTAAAATGGATGGTAGTGGCCCTGGAAATGATATTGAATCGCATATTCGAGCGAATAAAGACACATTCCTGAATTCTTTGTGGAAGCTTAACGTAGTGGACATAGAACTGACTCTTATAAATGTGTGCCAGATGGTGAGCTCTCTTTGTTTTAGAAGTGAATATTGTGAACTTATCGAAGTATATCCAGGGAAGTTAATTGCACTTAGTAATGATACATTTGTTATTCCTAGGCAATAAGACTTGGGAATAAGTATTAGCTGAATTGATACTTTGATATTGAAAAAAATGTATTCCTATTAGGTACAGACAATGAACATTTTGTGGTCCATTTTGTTCCCCAGGTGCTACGGGATAATACTGTTAAGAAGGAAGAACTAAAAGCTCGTGCTCTGGCTCTGAAGATTCTTGGAAAGATATTCCAGGTCCAATATGAGATACGTTCACCCTTTCTTGTTCATTTATTCCCAGAGGCCATGAAACACTCTCCATTATTAAAGTTTTTCTTAGTCTTACTAAAATTTCGTTGATGCCCCACAAGTTCTGGCCTTTTCTATATAATGTTCTAGTGATAATGGCTTTTACTGGATATATTGGCTCCTCTCTGATGTCAATGTCACACAGTATAAGATGCCGGCATATTGTGCATTTTCTGATGTAATTTAAAGAAGGGTGATTATGTTCTAGTTTTTAACGCTTTGTTATAAAAACTACTTCATGTCTTTATCGACAGGAGAAGCATGCACAAAATTCTGGAACGTCAGGAAAGAAAAGTGCTGCTGCAGTAGATAACGATGAAACGAGTTCAGAGAGCAGCGATGATGAGGATCCCCAAAGACCACTATCATATCGAACTCCTTTTCTTACTCAGGCAAGTAGATCAACTTTTCTCTCTCTACTCAAAAGGGTCCACTTTATTGCATGTATGTTGAAACTCAAACGGACAAATTTGGCTGGTAACCAGCTGATAACATATAGGTCAGAATTGAGGAAGAACTTGACTTTTTTATTTCTCCTCTCAGCTCCTGCCGAGTAAGTATGCTAGTCGGGCAGCTAGGTTTTCTTCTGAAACTCATATGAGACATAGGATAAGAATACAAACAACTTACCTGAATGTGAAATCATCGCTTACAGTTTCAATCACCGCCTAATCTTTTTGGAAGAAGGAAACAAGAGAGAGAGGATATGGGAAATCATAACACTTCCTAAGGATTTCGTTTTAGATCTTGAATAGTTAATATGCACCTACATTTAGAAACTATTGTCAAAATAACTTTAAATAATGATAGTTAAAAGCTATGGGAAATAGTTTAGTTGATGAACTTTAAGTCTGTGTAATAGGTTCTTAAAATTTTAAAAGTGCTTAATAGATTATCAAATTTTCAGTTTTTTGTCCAATAGATCTCTTAAGTTTAAAAAGTGTATAATAAGTTTTTGAACTCTCAATTTTGTGTCTAATAGGTCAATTAACCTATTTGGTAATTTTTAAAATTCATGGACCTACTAAATAAATTTTTTTTTTTTGAGAAATAAAATATTAAAGGTTTAGGATCATATTAGACACATAATTCACTGTTATGTCTAATAGATCTATTAATTTAAAATTAAAACAGCAAAATAATATCAGACAGTTATTAGATTCAAAATTAAGAATTTAGGGACCTATGAAATACAAGATGAATAAAAAAAATCATCATTTTCTTTTTTCTAACTTAATTCTGAAAACCAATTTTTTAAATTAAAAAAAATAGACAAGCCTTCACCTAATCTTGAGACATAAAGGACACCTCGCTACTTATGTAATAGTAATCCTATAAATTTTAAGATTGCATAAATTTTAAACACCCACCTGGCGCAGTGGATAAACACTTACTTTAGTTACCGCATAGTGTAGAGTTTGATCCTGACATTTGCAAAAAAGAAAAAAAAAATCATTATAAATTGTTTGATTATTGAATTTCATGCTTACAGTTGCATTAAAGTCGAATCCCAACGGAAATATCGATTAAAGGAATACTAATATGCAATTCTTTTGCACTCTTTGATGGGAAAGTAGGTCACTGTTGAAGTTCTACATCATTGTTCATGTCGTGCAGGGTATTGGTAGACTGTTCAGATGCCTCTGTAACCCAGCCTTTGATGTGGACGATGAAGAAATCGTGTATAAAAGCAAATGATGAAGATATCTATTCATGAAAGACGGTTTTATCTCTCATCTTTCAACAAGCATATTAAGGCTCAAAGCCTTCAATTGTGTTGACAAGTGATGTGCAATTTGGACTAAAATCAGCGATCTTCCATTTTGTCACAAGTTGGCCATCATGTAGAAACGACTCTACTCGTTCTGTTGATAGTTCTTCATATCCAAATATATATTATTTTTCTCCAAAGGGTTGCAAATGTAAAGCTTAACTTTCCAATGGCATATTGGAAACAAGGATTCTATATTCTGTTTAATATGAAATGACATTGCAAATGAAGTAGCAATAACCACGACCATTATAATCCTGGTCTGAGAGATCTATTTTCATTTCCAAAGTTCACAAGGGCACAGGCCACAGAATTTTATTTATTCACAGTTTCTCCCTAACAGTGGCCTCGTGTCTGAGAGAACAGCGAGCATTTTCTCTGTGGCTATTAGTTGGGTGCTCTGTTACAGTTTTATGTCCAGAAGTCTACTTATGAAATTAACATATTTGAAGGAATTTTCACAACCAACCAAGCATGTGTTCCAAACAACATGAGCTTGGCATCGAGATGTCCGGAAGCTACATATTTACAGAGGAAGAGAAAGGAAAACAGATGCGTATTTACAGATGGAGAGAAGGGAAAACCGATGCATATTTACAGATGAAGAGAAAGGGAAAACCGATAACACATAGTCCTCACATGTTCCAATTCCCGTTCTGCCAAGGAACATGTACACATCATGGTTTTCTGGTGAAAGGATCGTTCGAGAATAATAATTATCTAAACTTACTCCCATATTCAATGAGCCCGGTGAAGAAAAGAAGTTGGAGCGCGATGAGCTTGGATTGCACAAGCACAATGCACAGACATCAAATTTAGACAGCCACTCATGATGAGAGAATGGCGACCCGAGCAGGTGTGGAGAGCAGGAAATGAATCACAAACAGCCTGGACGGCAGGGGGAGTAAGAGCAGTGCATTGACTGATGTTAAGCGTTCGAAGCCCATCATCATCGTTCTTGCCTTTCCCTGGTCCCCATTTTGTAGGCTTGTTCTTGATGCAGCTATGTGCCAAAGAATACATTGCTCTGTCTGTTATGTTCTGACAGTAGTAGAGGCCAAGGGACCTCAGATGAGGGCACATATTTGCCAAAGCAATCACACTATCATCTGCAGATGAGGCAAAATGATCAACAAACATTCAGCTACTCTATTTAACATTGTCCTAGAAATATAGAACCATTGCTTCCATCAAAAAAAGTTCAACAGTTCGAGAAAAAAACAACCACAAGAATTTACTGATGAGACACCTCTTCTGATCACATAAACATGTCCAACTATGAGAAGCTCATGAGATTTTAATCCTGAGTTAGTGGCTATTGTAGGTATTTTTTTTATTAATAAGAAACCCAGCTTTCCGTGAGAGAAATGAAGGAATATACCAGGATATATGTATATATATATATAAATAGCCCAACTAAAAGGAGCCCAACAAACTACAAAGGGAGTACCATAGAGTTTGAGCCCATGAGAAGACGTGCAATTTAGCTTCCTTTTCAAGGGTCCATTGAAAAAAACCATGATTTTGTTTCAATCTATCAAACTTCATTGAGAAAAGGGATTTGCTTGGCAGTAACAGCCAGCATTGTCGGTGTAAAACAAGAACCATTGATTTAGTAGCACTTAGAGCTGGAAGGATAGGAAGTGAGTGAAGGATATTTGAGGTGAAAAATACTCCTTTCTGGAGGGCCATGAACAAGGGGTGATTTGACTAGTTGGCATCTATAACATACTAAAGCCTCAAAGTTCATTAATAGTGCCTCCAGAAAAATATCATAAATCAGGCAGAGATACTCAACGAAATAAAAAGCATCTCTGATCATTTAGTTACTATACTAAATGTAAATTTTTTGATTGAGTTGAGAGATGTACCTGTAATTAGGACACAGCCACACAAGTCTAGGCTCCTAAGATCAGGACATCCATACGCCAAACTCATCACACCCACATCACTCACATTTTCACACCAGCCAAGATTTACAGACTGCAAATGATTACAGTATTGTCCAATAGCCTGCACATAAAACGATAGGGATTACACCAATCAACTTCATACAATAATTTAAGTTGCTTAATCTGTACTTTGTTACCTGCAATGCAGTGTCAGATGTAGCCTTGACACAGCCACAAAGATTAAGAACTTTTAGCTTTCTGCAATAACTGGCCAGATAAGCCAGTGCAGCGTCACTGAATGCAATACAACCACTAATATTAAGTTTTTTAAGATCACGGCAACCATGAGCCAGGGCATATAGGGAAAGATCACTGAGCTTGAAACTTTTGCTGAGGTCCAGAACCTGCAGATCATGGCAGTAACTAGCAATGGTCTCAACAGCATCATCTGCAAGCTGGGGTTTATCCTGGCGCAAGATTAGAGTTTGCAGTTTTGCAAATTTAGGAGCAAGGGATAGGACCAAGTTGTTCATGTTCTTTTTGCACCTGATAAAAAGTTGACACCAACTAGCGATTAACTAACGCGTCTGTTGATTTTTACGTCATGAAAGATGTCCATCTACATCTTAACACTCCATTTCAATTAGGGCAGAGGCTACTGAACAACTGTCCTTGCCAAGCATTTATCTTGATAAAACAAGTTCACTAATAAAATATTTCTAACAAGTTCCAAGGTGATCATTAAGATGTGTGTTATCATTATGATGTGAGCTATTATGATGTTTCACCACTGAAAGGGTACAGGAACTTAATGTGTTATGGCCTACATGACATCAAAATAGCTGTGGTTCATAAAACTATAAATGTCTAAAAGTAAATGTTGAAGCTATACTTACAAAATAACAGTCATAAGTTTGTAGCTAGAAAAATCAAGCTTGCACCGTTCCTGATATGTTTATGATTTATAGGTTAACCTCCAAAAACAGAGCTATTACATAGCAACGAGAGAACTTTAAAGTCATATCTGATCATTATGGAAAGTTATCGATCTTCCCTTAATAAAGTGTCATGCAAAGATATTAAACGCAATCGTAGTTAGAAAAAAAAAATAGGTTTAGCAGAGAAACAGGATCACGAAGTTGAATCAGCATGAATCAGATATAACTAGGTATTTTTCCCAAAATGTTTGGTTCAAATTCTTGCTGATCTTCTGTCTTATTAACTTTAGAGGGACTACTGCACAATAATACCCATATAGGAATTACGTGATTTATCAGGCTAGATTTATGATTGGGGACAATACCAAATCCCAAGTTTTCCCGTTTCCAATAATAACAGTGATTTATTCTTAAGCATGTAAAATCAAAGGCATACACAGATCCGTATTTCTTGCAAGATTTTGAAACATGTGACTCATTACATCACCTATCTACCTTCCCATCCCACCAAGTATTCATAGAAACTTTTGTGATTACTTGAGGAAATAAGTAAAATATAAGCACAAAGTAATAATAAAATCAGAAGAAACGAGTCCAATTCATCATTTGAAGCAATAACAGAAGGATAAAATCAGCATAAACCAGATGTCCAACAACTCAGAGGCCTGGACGAAACAGCATATGTTTGAAACTCTCTATGAACCTATTGATAATATACAAGTCAATATGCTTTTTTTTCTTTCTCTTTCTTAAGTACAAGTCAATATGCTTATCTACATCAGATGTTAAACGATCAAAATTCGAAATAAAAAGAAAGGTGTTCAAGGCAGATGAGAGAAAGTACCATGAGAGAGAGAGATGGCCAAGGCCAAAGCAAATAGCATCCCTCCATCCACGACACACTCCTGAAGCCACAATAGCACTTCGATCATCAACAAGCGATACAATCTGCAAGAGGAGCTCCATAGGAATGTCCTTCCATCCGGCTATCACCCCACCGTCCATTTTAACTCCTTTAGCCCCAAAGTCCATTCCATCACCACCACCAGCAAGCATCATTAGTTTCTCAAAGCACAGGTTCAAGCCTTCAGTCCTCAAATTTTCTTTACCAACCATTATGCTCAAATTCCCACAACCCCTTACCTAAAACTTATCAGACTAGCCCGAAAAGACCAGAGTTTCCTCGCTTCTGCCGCCTGAGAGAAAGAAAGGCAAGATAAAAACACAGAACACAATAACCCGTAGAAGACATACAAAAACCATATATCGTATATGCAACAAACATAACGGGCTAAGGATATTTCAACCATGATCCTCGACTCACCTCTCAGAGACAAAAGGAAAAGCAGAAAACAGAGTGACCCACTTCAACGAATTACAGTTTCTGCTGCCCAATGGTTGAAAACATACTAGAAACCCCCAAAAAAAAGAGAAACCCACAAAATTTACACAGAGAACCTCGATTTTAAAAGAGGAAACAACAACACGAAGCAAAGAAAAGGCAATCACAACTAGGTGTCCGTTGATCAAAGCTCAACACCCTCCCAGTAAATTATCTTACGATCAATACAGAGAATACAAGTTATTACCTCGTACCGCTTCCTGATGAATAAATGAAATTCCTCCACGCCGGAGTTGAAACGAACAACCAGAGGTGCTCTATAAAAGACACGAAAGAGAGAGAAAGAGAGAGCGAGTCAGAAGCGGCGTTGGGACTTGAGGAAGAAGGAGAAAGAAGAGGAGGAAAAAAACGTCCGGTGGCAACAAACGAGCGATGCAGATTTCGCCACGTGGAAAGCATCATGCGTGCGTGTGAGAATGGGCTTCGGAGTTTTGAATGGGGCCCACTTCTTTTTGCGTAGGGACTAGAACAGGATCCATAATTGAACTAAAAAACTAAAATCGAATTTTCGTTTTTTTATTTTTTATTTTTTATTTTTTTATTTTTCATTTTAAAAAAATATTTGATATTATTTATATTTTTAGGAAACAGAGTCTGCGGTGTGTGTAGAAGATTCTATTGTGTTAAAAACCGAAGCCGCACTCGAAAGCAATTCCTTTTCCATTTCATCCACAAAACCAAAAATGGACCTTTTTCTCAAACCCCTTTTCCCCTTGATAACAAAAAAAAAAATACTATTCCAAATTCCTTCAAAACTAAGAACTTCTAAATTTTTGGTATTTACTTAACACTTTTCTAATATATTTATGGTTGTGTGTGATTCTGGATCACTCCAGAATTCAAGGACTAAGCAGGGCAATGCACTACCAACACTAAAGCTTGACCAAGTAGCGGATCTTGAAAGAGAGCGAGCTGAAGGGATTGGGCCGTCTTGGCCGAATCCCATGCTTGGCCGATACCGACCACTGGGCCAAGTTCCCTCCCCTCCGTTCGATCCCTGGTGTCTCTGGTCACCCCGGTTTCACTTAGATAAGTCTGAATCACCTATGAACGCCTAAAAGCTCTAAAGGAGGAACACGTATTTAAACTTTTCTTCTCACTGGATCCCGTAACTCATTCCTTGAACTCTTTCCCCATATTTTGCTCTTTTGCTCTCCTCTTTCAGCTTTCTGACTTAAGCATTGGAGGCGGTATGGCAAGCACCACACCGGTGTACAAGTCGTCTTCCCAATGTTTACTTTATAAATTAATAATTTTTCATTTTAAAACTATTTGAAGACATATCTTAATAATTTAAAATCAAATCTATAACTATATATAAATAGTTAATTTATGAAATATAAATACAAGAGACAGCAGGCAAAAGCAACAAAGGTACTTTTTTAAATATATATATACTATCAAACATTTTTTATGTTAAAATTTTGTCTCTATTTTTAAAAAAAAAAAAAAAATAGGGAATATGACCAATATACCATTGATCATTGTTAGATCCTAAGTGAGAAGAGAGTTTGAAGATAAATTGGATATCAATATCCTTTTTTAAAAGAAACAATAATTTTCTGCTGATGAAAAATCTTAAAATAAGAAAAAGAAAAGTTGAATATGATGGAAAGGTCATGTTTTTTTTTTTTAGTTGTGGAAAGGTCATCATTGATGAACTCTTGGCAGTTTTCTTTATAATATATGTCATTTTCATATTTTATAAATCCAAAATAAAATGTCTTTCTTTTTTCTTTTTTTTTTTTTTTTGGAGACAATCAAGTAAAATGACTCTAATTTAAAGCATCAACAGTGTTTTTGTTTTTGGTGACCTTTTCTCAATATTTTATTTGTACATTGGAAAACGTCTTTTCATTTTTTCTTACATGGTGGTGGGCTAAGTCTTCATTTTTTTTTTTTTAGAGTATCAAATGAAATAGGTAAGGGTGCATTTAGTTGGTGATCTAAAAACAGAAATTTGAAATAATTAATTCAATGAAAACAAAGTTATATGTCACGTTTCCAAATATGTATTTGGTAGCAAATTCAAAAATTAGATCTCAATTTAAACAATGTTTTAAGATGTGTTTGATAATATATTTATAAACCATACACTATTTGTAGTTATCAACTAAATATATTAGGTTGTATATAAACTATTATTAAGTAATTTATTAACCTGTTATATGTTATAAATTTTGTATAATTATTATTTTACAATATCATATAATTTATAATACATTATATTATACAAAGATATTAAGGATTTTATCTTTTTGTAATTTAATTCTATATTTAAAAATTTCAAATTCAAAATCTCAATACATTGAAAAAAATTTGTTTTCAGAATTTAAATTATTTGGATCACAGAATTCGAAAAACAGTTTTAAATAATGCATATGTCAAACCCATATTCATTAAATTCAGGAAATCCGAAAACATAAAACAGAATTCGGATTGTCTATCAAACAGGTCCTAAGTTCTTTCAAAAAAAAAAAAAAAGAAAGAGAAAAGAGAAAGAAAAGAGAAGAGAAGAGATATGTAAGATTTTTCTTCACATGTAATACTTGAAAATCATGATTAAGAATTTTTTTTTTTTAATTTTAAAAGTAAAAAGGAATTATGATAAAAACTTGAGTAATAACTAATAAGACAAACTTTTAAAGTTGTTAGGAGGAGAAAAGATAATACTTTGCTGTTGGGTGGATTTTCTTTGATGCAATTTAAATTAATTATTATTTTATTATTATTATTATTTTTTTGACAATATGTGGAGTGTGAAAATTCAAACCAACAAATTTCGTGGTCATCACATTTCATTGATATGTAAAATAAATAAATAAAATTTATCTCTTAAATGGAAAAATTTTCCCAAAAATAAAAAAGAAAAAGAAACGATTGAAAAAAATCACTTCACCAGAACAAAATTAAAAAAATAATAATAATAAAAAGGTGCACCCAAATGACTCGAGTATTCTTTTTACATAAGTGACAATATTAAAAGTACTGGCAAGAACATCTGGCATAGATGGTGTACAAAACTTTGTAACTCACCATATAAACTAGAATTTTGGTTGTTCCTTTTAATTTGATGAACAAATCTGTTATAAAGAGAGTGCAAAACAAAAAAAAAAAGAAGATGAGGGCTCCTAGATTAATTTAAGGAAGAAAAGGATGGCGATTTCACTTTTCTCAAAATAAGGTTTGTGAAATTTAGTCTCACAATTCATAGTAAATAAAGAGAATAAAATAAAATAAAAAATGAAAACCTAACCTTTATCACGTGGGATTCAACGAGCTTTTGCTCATAGAGTTTTATATGTTAGGGATACATTGGAATAAATGAGACAAAAAGTTTACTATAAAGTAGGAGGAGCATCTCTCTTAAGCAAGACATGTGGGTAGAGTCTAAAAGTAAAACAGGTAGGTTTAAGCTTTTAAACGTTGAAGATAAGGAGTCATTTCTTATAATAATATATCAAGTTGGTTGGATATTAGCATGAGTCTTAACACGTGATAAATAGAAAATGAACGAGAATAATAATACTGTAAAGATTTGAATTTAATACAATATATATGTAAATGACTCATTTGAAATGGTCAAAATGAAAAATGCTATACATTTTCAATTTAAGATTATATGTCCTCTTGTTTACGTCATCATTCTAACAAAATTACCATTTTACTCTCTATATGAAAATACACTTTTTTTTTCTCTCATCTCATTTCTCTCTCTCGTTTTTTGCTCAATTTATTTCTCCATTTTCTCTCTCTTTATTTTCTCTTTCTAGAGGGCACACAACGAGAGCGAGAGGTTGGAGTAGGGGGAGAGAGAATGAGATTGGAAAAAGAGTGAAGAGAGAGAAATGAGAGAGAGCGAGAGGGCAAAATTGAAGAGAGAACGAGACTGAAAACCGAGAGATTGAAGAGAGAACATGAGATTGGAGAGAGAGTGATAGACTGACTTTATGCCAATTGAGCTATACTCTTGTTGGCTTATTGATGTTGGGTTTGAAACTCATTTTCTTTTTTTCTTTTTTTTTTTTGTTGAGTTGAATGACATTTGGGGTGAGAGATCCAAACTTTTGACTTTTTGGTTAATTACCGTCAAACTATACTCACTTTCCATCATTTTCGACCAATTAAATCCATAGAAATAGAACTAAAATTAACTAGGGGCAACAAGAAAAGTGCCTAAAAATAAATAGGTGGTTTGAAAAATGGCTACAAACGTTTATAAATTAAATAGATGGCAAAACGATTTACTAATTAATAAATCTCTATTTGTAGAAGACAAAAATGCCCCCAACAAACTGCCTAACGTGTTCTTAACATTTAAAACTAAAATCAGAGATTAAGAGAGATAAAATACACCCCTAAAAATAAGTTGGAGACATTTTAGGAAGTTTGAAATGCAAAAATCTAAGAAACTAATTTGAAAATCTAGATGGATCATATTGTTTCTATTTTGAAGTTTGAAATTAAAAAATCCAAGAAACAATCGTTTTCTAATGGAAAAATTTGTTTCCCGGAAAAATGAGTCAATACCTTTATTGGGGAATGAGTACAAAGTTCAACCTCCCTCAGTAGAGAGAAACACCTTCGGAATGCGCGTTGATTGAAAAAAACAGTCATCTCAATCAGAAGATATACTACCTGCAACTAAGAAAATCTGAACTTAAAAAACAACTAAGAACACGTTAGTAATTGCTCAGGAATTGAATCAACTAAAAAGATAATACCTTAAATGCTGCAATTATGACATGTCATATCACCGCCACCCTCCCACCAGAACCGTCCTCATGCATTCGCTCCACCCCGTCGGTCCATCTTCGTCTTCCACACCTCGAAACCCTTGAGAGCCAAAAACCTCCATTCCCCATCATTTCCCACCGCCAAACAGAGTGCATATCGCTACCTACCTCTCACATCACGCCGACGATCCACCTCCGCCGTGCCAACGACCTTCCCCCGCCGCACCGACGACCATCTCTTGCATGCTCAATCGAGTCTTCTTTTACGCAAGGACTGTACCAAAAAATTAAAACTAAGGTAACAGCTTCATTTCACTTCCCTTATATTTGCAACGACCTCCCCCTACTTTATAGACAATCCCTTGATTTTAGGGATTTGTTTTTTTTTTTTTTTTTTGCAATATTTCGTGATTTATGTGAAAAAAACCAACTACATCCACCCCTTGTGACATGTTATTATAATTTGATTGTTTTTTATTGTAAAAATCCTACAGGATACTGTTAAGAAGGACCTTGCAAGGAAAAAAAAAAAACAAACGGATTAAGAAAGATGTAGTTGAAGAAGTTGACTCGTCAGAGCAGTATGTACTGATATATACATATATTATTTACACCGTTTATGACCTGCTTGTGTGTACTGGAGCCTAAAATTGAGATGTATGTATCTTGATATAACTCTGTCCTGTATATTGAAAGGTGAAAGTTTGCTGAAATGCTTATTGAATGACACTCTGTTGTCTGTCTGTACTATTATATACATGCATATTAGTCATGTCAGTATATAAGTTGTGTGCCTCCCCCTACTTTATAGATAATCCCTTGATTTTAGGGATTTGTTTTTTTTTTTTTTTTGACAATATTTCGTGATTTATGTGAAAAAGGCCAACTACATCCACCCCTTGTGACATGTTAAAATTTGATTGTTTTTTATTGTGAAAATACCTCAGGATGCTGTTAAGGACCCTGCAAGGAAAAAAAAACAGATTAAGAAAGATGTAGTTGAAGAAGTTGGCCCCGTTAGAGTGGTATGTACTGATATATACATATATTATTTACACCGTTTACAGCCACTATTTTGATCATGACATGCAAAAAACAAATAAATTAAGCTATGATATTTAAATGAGGGAAAAATATAGGAAGATTAATGGAACTTAACAAACGAAATCTTTTCTTACGGTTGGAGAGATAGAAGAAGCCTAAAATATAGGAACATCTTGTTTGACTATCAAAACCTGAAATCCCTATAAATCAGGGTGCATCCACCCGAAAAATGGGGGAAAATCTGTATGCAGCTGTTAACGGCGTTTGTGTATAGACGTATATACCAGAGGTAAAATTGGAAAAAAAAAAATCCGAAAAGCAGTTCCTAAAAAGGTGGAAGCCATGTTTGCAATTATTGAACTTCCATAGCCAAAAAAACAAGAGGGGGTATATTTTCTAGCCATTTACTACAATTCCTCAAATTTGGTAGTGATAACCCATGGCCTGTTATTGAAGGGGAGAAAAGAGGAAGGAATCTTAGGGAGAGATTGTGACTTTTTTTTTTTTTTAATAAATGAGAGAGATTGTGACTTTGGATATTAAGGCCTAAAATTTGTAATTTTCTTCGTGATTTAAGAAAGGATAAATTTTTGAAAAAACTGAAAATGATCAGGTTTAAAACGTTTTATATGATAAACATACATGTTGAAAAGTCCCAATAACTAAGGAAGTTAAATAATATCAAAGAAAACTACAAAATATACAACTTTTGAATTGGAATCTCCGAGATATCTGGATTTTTTTTTTCAACAACATTTGGGAGTAGAGGATTCGAATCTCACTTCTTGGTTGAGGACATATGTCATGAGCGACAAGATAATTGAATTTAGAATATACCTTAAAAAATGTCAAGGATATCATTAATGCTGACGTGAAAAATTATAAAATATGAAAACAAAAAACAAAAAACAAAAACCACTCCTCCTCACCCCATGCCCACCCCCCTCTATCGGAGCCTCCGGCTGGCCCCGGCGTCTCCTCCCTGCCGGCGCCAACTCTTCTTCCTCCTTCCTCCTTCCTAATCATGCCAAGTTCGGAAAACTTCTAAATGGGAATGGCAGAATATAAACACCACCAACACCAACTCAAACGACGAACCAAAAAGTTAACCTCTGGGTTACATCCGTTGCATAAAGAAGGTTGATTAAAACCCCAAAGAAGCCCCAATCTGCTTTTGCTTGAGGTGTTTTCAGACGCCCAATCCGACGTATTGGCACAAGGCCAAGATAAGAATTAACACCTAGGTCTTGGCTAATTTCAGCCACACGGACTCTTTCCTCTGGGTTTTACCATCGTAGCCTACAAACAATACTTGACTGCATACCGGTATATAGAGATCTTTCCACATACCCCATTAAAATTTTGACAATTAAGAAAGAAAATGTAGAAAATGAGAAAACTTTTTTCTCTCCTAGTTGTCAACATTTTAATGGTGGTATGTAGAGAGATCCCTACGTACAGACAATCAGCTAAGTATTTTCCGTAACCCTTTGAACAACAGTTACATACCCATTGAATTAATTTTTCCTAATAAGAGTTGTGAAGAATTTTTATGAGAACTGTAAGTTCTCTGAGTCTCTTTTATTACATGTTTTATAGTTACCCTTTTCATTTTTACGTGGCATCACATATTTCTAAGACCAAATTATAAATACAATAAAAAAAGAACAAAACTTACCTACATACTCCATTAAAATCTTGACAAGTAAGAAAGAGAAAGGGAAAAAATGAAAATTTTTTGTTATCTCTCTTAGTTGTCAACGTTTTAATGGTGGTATGCAGGGAGATCCCTACATACCGGTATGCAGACAAGTTTTTTCCTAAAAAAGAAGTTTATATTGCATCACAGAATCGTTTCAAACCATATTAGAGAAGATCAAAAAATAAATAATTCAAGTAATCTTTTGTGATAAACAAAGAAACAGATTGAAATACAGAGGATATTTTGGAAGGCCTATTCATCATCATTATCACCAATGAAATAGTAGAAAACAGTTAAAACTAGTTGATGCTCGAAAAGCAGAACCATCCTATCAGATGTAAAGAGCCTACTTTAGTCCATTCCATTAAGTGGAGTAGTAAAAGCTTTATCCTAATTAGTGGAAAATCCAAACTGGCTAAGATATTTAGGCTACTTAGGCGGGCATCTCAGGCATCTTTTACCACAGCCATTCATTTCATTCTATTGATGCTTTTAGAGATCAACTTTTTTTTTTTTTTAAGAATCAGGGGGTACTTTCTATCATATCCATGCTACATCTGTCTTCATCTTCTACCCAACATCTTTCCTTTAACCCATAAAAAAAAGATAGTCTGCACCTTGATGAATGATTGAATTCTGCACTGATTCTGGTCTCTGTTCATTCTCTTATTCCCATCTCAGGTTCGATGAAATTATTTTCTTTTGGGGTTTTTTTTTTCTCCTTTGGCTGATTTCTGATAGGTAATTATTGAGTAGGTTATGGCTTTTAGGTATCTAAGGTCTAAAGGCACTAATAAATTTAATAAACAGCTTTTGTCGGATTTGATGATTATAAAAATACTGTGTGGCTCAAGTATTCTACCCTCTGCTAGATTTGGCCAGGTTAGCGGTCTCTGTTGCTATTGGTTTTTTTTATTTTTGTTTATGATCGTATAATTTGGGGCGGCACGTAATTGATTAAACCTCAGAGATCTGACAGGACCGGTCACTTTACCTGAAGTTTGTTTGTTTGTTATTTAGGTAAACATTCATAATCAGAGAGATGTTTCAATTTCACACGTAAATCCATTACTAATTATAGAAAATTAGAAATTGGTGAAGTGAAATAAATGAGGCAATTCTTCATTTTGCATGCTAGGGTCCTTTCTTGCAAAATAAACAAATCAGTTTACCTGTAGAGGTTGGACTTTCTGAAATTACGATCAGCAGGTTGATTTGGTTTTCTTTTCTGGCTTAATCCATTCTTCTGGATCCTGAAATTAGCAGCAACAGACAGCAAAAAGAAAAAATCATAAGAAAACTCGGGTTGCAAGTGCTTTTGATTAAAAAAATGAAGTCGGCCCTCATTCATGGTGGCCAATAGATTACTCAAATGCACTAATGTTAATGTGAAGAAAAACTTTTTCTAGCCAGCGAAGAAAAGCTGGCTTAAGTTTGAGATACATTCCTCGAGTCTGAAACAAATTGCAACTCCTGCCCATTATCTTTCTGGAACAGAACATTTTTATTCTGTAAAATTCAAAGGTTATGCCTACAGTCATATGAACTTGGTTTTAAGCAAAAACCTTTCCACCAAGTCCGCGAAGAAGAAGCTTATGTTGGTCCCATCAGTAGCCTCTGGATCTGCGTCACTGCTGAAGCCTTCTCCTCAACATGAAGCTTCATTGTATATCCAAATCTCTTACAGATTTCTTTGATTGTATTCATATCCACCAGATTCTCGGCAGCAACCCTGACATATAATACATTCTTGCCTATTGCCAATCTACTGTTGTAATCCATTCTAGACTTTACGAGCCCAGGAAGGAAGGGAAAAAAAAAGGGGGGGGGGGGGGGGGGGGAAGGTCTTCATTTTTATGTTTTGACAAGATCGGAGTACTACAGTACGTCTAGAATAAATTCATATGGCTTATTTTCATTCTCGAATAGCTATATGATACGCAACTTCTTTTCTTCCATCTGATTGACTATACTTTGTTTTCACACCAACCATTTTGTGAAACAAAAAGGTGGAAGACTATGATTGTTGTCAGAGCATTTTCCTATCCTACCATTGGGTAATAAAGAACCAAATAAAAGAGGGATTGTGCAATCTTCAATGATTTAAGAACCCAGCTACAAAGTTTTAATCTTATGCTAACTCCAACTAATGATAAATACTTAAGAATCATAGTGAGGTGTTTTTTTCTTTTTTTTTTTTTAGGAAACATATAGTGAGGTGATAAATCGTGATTTCCAGACCGTTTTGTTTAACGGTTGGGGGAAAACATTATTCTCAATGAGCTTAATGCAGAGAAATTGTATCTACTTTTGGCTTGTAAAGATTACTGAGAAGTGGAGAGGATTTGAACCCTTTTAAACTATCATTTTTTGAGGACTTGGGCAAAGCTCCAAACAGAATAAAGAGAGAATACATGGTTAGTCTTCCAGACCTTAATAAAATAAGCCTTTGAAGAGGTCAATAAAGGAAATGGAAGATGCCACCAAGCTATGACAGCTGATACGACCATGCAGGACGCTTTATTCTTTAATTGTCGCTGCCCCTACACTTCCGACTTCTATGATAGATACCAACATGATTGATGAACTGAAGAAATTGGTTGTATATGAAAAGGAAATCTGCAATTACTTAAAAGGTTTGAAATACCTCAAAAAGCCTATTATACAGTATATTTCTTAGCCAAAGAATAATACTTGATATGACAGTAGGAATTTCACTGTATTGATAATAATCTCAGCCTAAGAAATGCTGAGGGCAAACATTGCATTAATAGAAAAGGAGACACCACGTGTCTATACATGATAGGAAACAGTCAACAGAAATAACAGAAAAAGGAATAAAGAGAACGGAAAGAAAAAGAACCCCAGGACCAACAGCCAGAATAAACTAAACAGACTAATAAACGAAGATAATGCAGAATTATTACACTAACATCCCCCCAAGAGAACACGGTTTAGAAACCACAGTGAGCTTGGTTCTTAAGCTGATAAACCGAGGAGAGTGAAGGCCCTTTATCATTACGTCTGCGAGCTGATCTTCAGAGGGAACGAATCTAACCACAAGCTGTTTACGAGCTACCTTTTCTCTAATAAAATGATGATCCAACTCGATGTGCTTGGTTCTATTGTGCATAATTGGATTAGCAGCAAGGTACGTTGCGCTCATATTGTCACAAAGGAGCAACGGAACTGAAGATACAACATTAATCTCACCAAGAAGCGACTGAATCCAAGCAATTTCAGCAGCGGCATTGGACATTCCCCGATATTCTGATTCAGGACTAGACCGAGATACAACCTTCTGCTTCGATGAGTTCCAGGAGACTAAGTTCGAACCAAGGAATATACAGAAGCCGCTGGTACTTCGACGATCATCCGGACAACTGGCCCAATCTGCATCAGTATACCTTGTAAAGGAAAAGGAGGATGGACTAATCGATAGACCAAGGTGAGAGGAGCCCTTGAGATATCGAATCAGTCATTTGACAGCCTTCATGTGTGATGTTGTTGGCGCATGGAGAAACTGACAGAGTTTATTAACGGTGAAACTGATGTCCGGCCGAGTAATGGTGCAATATTGAAGGGCACCAACCAAACTCCTATATTCTGATGGGTTTTCCAGCAACTCACCATCATGGAGAGAAAGAGAAGTACCTGGGGCCATGGGAGAAGAGGCAGATTTGCAAGACTCTAAGTGAGCCCGTGACACAATATCAAAGACATACCTCTGTTGAGAGAAATGAAGACCATTCTGGTTTCGAAGGACTTGAACACCTAGAAAAAATGATAAATCTCCCATGTCCTTAAGAGCAAAACGAACATTCAAGTCAGAAATGTAGTGCTGAATCAAAGACATGTCAGTACCGGTTACTAAAATATCATCGACATACACAAGGAAAATCACTTTCTGAGAACCTTTGCTGTAAACAAACATAGATGTATCAGCTTTGGATGCAACAAAACCCCAAGACAACAAACAAGTGCTAAGTTTCGAAAACCACACGCGGGGGCTTTGCTTTAACCCATATAAGGCCTTGTGAAGCTTTAGAACATGATCCGGGCAAGCAGAATCAACAAAACCAGCTGGCTGTCTCATAAACACTTCCTCTTGGAGATCACCATGAAGGAATGCATTATGAACATCGAGTTGTCGAATAGACCACCCACAAGAAACAGCTATAGATAGGACAATACGTATTGTTGCTGGTTTGACTACTGGACTAAAGGTCTCAAAGTAATCTATACCATATGCTTGAGTGTACCCTTGAGCCACTAGACGTGCTTTATACCGGTCAATGTCACCATTCGGTTTGAGTTTCAAACGAAACACCCACTTGCAGCCTATAATTTTCCGATCAGCAGGCAAGGGAACCAAAGACCATGTTTTATTTCTAAGGAGAGCGCCGAATTCAGCTTGCATAGCGGCTTTCCAATTCGTATCCTCTAAAGCGACTTTGTAATTTTTAGGTTCCATATCCACAACTTGAGAGGAAACCAACCAGGCCTTTGGTTTGAATATGCCATCTTTGGACCGAGTTATCATTGGGTGAGTATTGACAAGAGAGGGAACAGACGAAGGAGGGACAACAGAGGAATCACATGGTGAAGGTGAAGGTGACAGTGAATGGGAAGACGAGTTAGAAAGTGAAGGCTGGGCTGAAGAGGAATCAGAAGGTGAGGTTGGCAAAGGATCATAAGGAGGTAGAGAAGATGAAGGATGGGCTGAGGGGCTTCGAGATGGCAAAGGATCAGATAATGCAGGAGAGGAAATTGAAGGGAGAGAGGATAGAAATAATCTGGATAGTGGGACTTGACCGAGGAGACGACAGAAGAGCTCAAAGACTGAAAGGGAAAGGAGTGTTCGTTAAAAATGACATGACGAGAAACATATAAACGACTCGAGGATAAGTCAAGACAAAGATACCCCTTATGAGACGTACTATACCCGAGAAAAGCACATTCGCGAGATCTGAATTGTAGCTTATGATCATTATACGGCCACAAGAAGGGGAAGCATGAGCAGCCAAAAGATTTTAGCAAGGTATAGTTGGGAAGATGATTGAACAACACATAATAAGGAGAAAAGAAGTTTAGCACAGAACTAGGCAATCTATTTATAAGAAATACTGCAGTTTGAAATGCATATGACCAAAATTTTTTAGGCATAAAGGAGTGAGCGAGAAGAGATAATCCTACTTCCACAACATGTCTATTTTTACGCTCAACACTCCCATTTTGTTGGGGTGTGTATGGACAAGAAATACGGTGTGTAATGCCACTAGATACAAGAAGAGGAGCTAAAACTCGAAATTCAGAACCACCATCAGTTTGTAATGCCTTAATTTTTGCATCAAATTGAGTTTCAACCATGGCTTTAAAATTACAAAAAATAGAGAGCACATCTTGCTTAGTACGCAGAAGATAAAGCCATGTATATTTGGAATAATTGTCAACAAATAACAAGAAATATTTAGCTCCATTTATAGAGGGAACAGGGGAAGGACCCCAAACATCTGAAAAAACTAAAGCAAAAGGAGAAGAGGACCTAGACTCAGATCTTTCAAAAGGGAGCTTGTGGCTCTTGGCCATTTGGCAAGCTGTACAAAATTGATCCGAAGAAGACTTAAAAGAGAAATTACAATCAGCAAAAACACGTTTAACTATAGGTAATGAGGGATGACCCAAGCGGCGGTACCATAAGGACACATCTTGAAAACTGGAGATGAAAGCCGTAGGCTGGAAGCTTGAAGTGTGAACACTGGAAAGGAGGGGAGAGGCTGACAATTTGTAGAGACCACCATCAAGAAGACCCCGAAGAAGAGTGCTCTTGGATTGTAGGTCCTTCACAAGAAAATGAGTGGCATGAAACTCAACAAAGACAGGATTATCAGCACACAATTTTGCGATACTAATGAGATTGTGAGTTAAATTGGGAGCATGTAATACAAAATGGAGTTTAACAGGAGACACACAAGAAGATGGTAAAATAGTATAACCAACATGACAAACAGGTACGGACTTACCATTTCCAACAATGACCTGCTCACCACCATGATAAGGAACCGACTGCTGAAGAGTAGAAAGATTTGGCGTCATATGGTGAGTTGCACCAGAGTCTAAGAACCATGCTTCATCAGGATGGCAGTGGAAGAAGTGGATAACTGTTCTGAATTAGTAGTAATAGGAACAGTCGGTTGGGTTTGATGGGAGGGAAATTGGTTAAATAAAGCCTGAGGAGAATGGTTTGATGGAGGAGCTTGGTATATGGGATTGTGGCGATTGTAACAAACTAGAGCAGTGTGCCCAAGTTTGCCACAAATTTGGCACTGAGTACAATGTTAGGCCACCAATTAAGAATGTCTATGTTCGAAAGAATAAATGGGGAGAGAGAAGGATCATTGTGGGAAGTGATAATTAAGTGTATTGGGCTGTTAGTATTCTGTTCTTTACTATTTTTGGGCAATATTAATAGGAGCGTAGTCCTATGTCTAGAATATTGGGGTCTTGGGGATGGCAAGAGTCTTTAGTCTTAAATAACACAGTGATGTAACAGTCTATATAAGAAAGGAGTCTAGGAAGGTGAAGGGCATCGAAAAATACAGTGTAAAGACATTAGTCTTGGAGAGATTTCAACCCTCTCAATCTGGTTGAACCAATTTAAGTATCTATTCAGAACATTCTCAGAACTTTGTAAGGGAAACCTTACAAATTGGTATCAGAGCCAAACCTGGGCAGATTGGGCAAGATGGTACAAAAGAAGATGGAGGAAAGGTTGGAGGCGACGGACCATGTTTTGGAAGATCTGCAATCCAAAGTCCAAAAAATTCCAGTCCTGGAACAATCCGTTGAACACATCAGTAAAGGCATGGATAAGATAGCTGCAATGATCGAAGAGACTCAGAAGAAAATGGCTGCATTGGTACTAGGAAAATGGGAAGACAAGCATCAAGCCTCGTCGTCAAAGCAGAAGGAAAAAATGGATGAAGCGGAATCTGAAGAAGAAGATCCATATCTGCTGGAAGAAACCACACAACAGCGTGGAAAATTCAAGAAAGTTGAAATGCCAATATTTTCAGGAGAACATCCGGATGCTTGGTTTTTTCGAGCGGAGAAATATTTCCAGATCCACCAATTAACAAACAAGGAGAAAATGACCGTGGCAATAGTCAGCTTCGAAGGAGAAGCCCTTTCGTGGTATCGATGGGCCATGAATCGTCAGAGGTTTAAAAGTTGGGAAGATATGAGAGAAAGAATGCTCGATAGGTTTATGCCAGTCCAAGAAGGGTCCCCATGTGCGAAGTTTTTGGCCATAAAACAACGAGGCACCGTTATGGAATTTCGCAAAGAATTCGAGGAATTTGCCGCACCAATCCCGGAAATCGCGGAGGAAGTTTTGGAAAGTACGTTTCTCAACGGATTAAATCCTTTACTTAAGGCCGAAGTAAGATGCTTGAGTCCTCAGGGCCTCGAACAAATAATGAAGGCAGCCCAACTGATTGAAGACCGAAACATTGCGTGGGAAGTCGGCAGGGATCAAAGGAACGCCACAGGCCAATCCAAGATGCACTACAAAAGCCTCGACCATGGCAAGATACGATCAATTCTTCTCGCTGAGAAAAACACTCCTCCTCCAAAAGGGCCAAGTTACAAGAGGTTGACCGACGCTGAGTTTCAGAGAAAAAAAGAAAAAGGGCTTTGCTACCGTTGTGATGAAAAATACACGGTAGGACATAGATGCAAAAGCAAGGAGCTGAGAATAATGTTAGTCCATGATGAGGAAGACCTGGACGAAATGGAAATAGATGAAGTCAACCCAACTGTGGATGAAATGCAGGGAATAGACGAAGATCAAGCGGCAGAATTATCCATCAATACCGTGGTAGGATTCTCTTCCCCGGGAACAATGAAACTAAAGGGGGTAATTGGTGAAACGGAATGTGTAACTTTGATAGATTGTGGGGCCACTCACAATTTCATATCCCAAGAAATCGTGAACCAACTCCAAATTCCAGTAACTGAAACCGGAAGTTACCGCGTAATCATGGGATCGGGAGTGGCGTTCAGAGGAATGGGAGTGTGCAAGCAAGTCCCGGTTCAAATACAGGGGCGGATAATTACAGAAGATTTTTTGCCAATCACGTTGGGAGGCCTTGATCTGGTGCTTGGGATGCAGTGGTTACGAACACTTGGCTCAATGGTAGTCAACTGGAGACATCTGACTATGACCTATTTCCAGAACAATGAACGAGTAAGGCTACGAAGAGATCCAGCCTTGACCAAGGCAAACATATCCTTCAAGCGATTATCCAAGGGATGGCAGGCCGGAGAACAAGGATACATGATCGAAATGAGGGCATTCAATGTAGAGAGCATAGAAGATGAAGGCTCGAAAGGAACATTAATCCGCAACCTGCCAACAAAAATCAGAGAGATGATATCCAAGTACAGCAAGATCTTTGAGGCCCCAAAGAAGCTTCCCCCACACCGCAAGATTGATCATAGAATTCCACTCAAGGAGGGGCAGAACCCCATTAATGTCCGACCCTACAGGTACTCCTATCATCAAAAAAATGAGATAGAAAAATTGGTAAATGACATGCTGATTACAGGGATCATACAACCGAGTGTTAGTCCTTTTTCAAGCCCGGTTTTACTAGTTAAAAAGAAAGATGGAAGTTGGCGATTTTGCATAGATTACCGAGCCCTTAACAACGTCACCATACCAGATAAGTTTCCTATCCCAGTAATAGAAGAGCTACTAGATGAGTTGCAAGGAGCACGATTTTTTTCAAAAATAGATCTCAAGTCCGGATATCATCAGATAAGAGTCCACGGTGAAGATATTCCGAAGACAGCTTTTCGAACCCATGAAGGCCACTATGAATTTTTGGTCATGCCATTCGGCTTAACCAATGCACCGGCAACATTCCAATCATTGATGAATCAGGTTTTTAAACCCTTTCTGCGCAAATTTGTATTGGTGTTTTTTGACGATATTCTTGTCTACAGTAAGGATTTAGCAACTCATCAAGAACACCTCGAGATGGTATTCAAAGTCTTAGAAGACCATTCCCTCAGAGCAAATCTCAAGAAATGCCAATTTGCGCAACGCCGAATTGAGTATCTTGGACACTGGGTGTCGGAGGAGGGAGTGGAAGCAGACGGAGAAAAAGTCAGGGCAATGATGCAGTGGCCGGTACCTTCAAATCTAAAGGAACTCAGGGGATTCCTTGGACTAACTGGATACTATCGACGGTTTGTCAAAAATTATGGGGAAATCGCCGCACCATTAACACAACTCCTAAAAAAAGATGCGTTCGACTGGAATGATATGGCGACAGCAGCATTTGAAAGGTTGAAGAAGGCCATGACAACTCTTCCAGTGCTAGCACTCCCAGATTTTAGTATTCCTTTTACTGTCGAAACGGATGCTTCAGGGGTTGGATTGGGAGCTGTCCTAAGCCAAAAACAACGACCCATTGCATATTATAGTCATACATTGTCGGCACAAGCAAGGGCCAAGTCAGTATACGAGCGTGAGTTAATGGCGATTGTGTTAGCAATCCAAAGATGGAGACCCTATTTGCTGGGACAGAAGTTCCTGGTCCGAACGAATCAAAAAGCACTTCGAAGTCTTCTAGAACAAAGGGAGGTGCAACCTGAGTTCCAAAGGTGGTTGGCAAAACTGCTGGGATATGATTTTGAAATTCATTATCGTCCGGGACCAGAAAACAAGGTGGCCGATGCCCTTTCTAGACAACCACAGTCTCCGCAATTGGCTTCTATAGTCATACCACCTATTCTCAATATTGAAGAGGTCAAGAAGGAGGTACGGGAAGATCACCATTTGAATGGAATCATTACCAAGCTAAAAGAAGATCCTGACAGCATGCCCAAATTCACTTGGCACCAAGAAACGCTGATGTACAAGGACAGGTTAGTGATTGCTCAAAACTCTTCACTTAAGAAGTCAATCTTACAGACGTACCATGACTCGGTTGTTGGGGGACATTCGGGGTTCTTACGAACCTATAAAAGATTGACTAATGAGCTATATTGGGTGGGCATGAAGGCTGATGTCAAGGAATATGTAGCAAAGTGTGTAGTCTGCCAAAGGAATAAAGCTCAATCGGTGTCTCCTGCTGGTTTGTTACAACCACTGCCTATTCCTGAAAGAATTTGGGAAGAAATATCACTGGACTTTGTGGAAGGGTTGCCAAGATCATCCGGATTCGATACCATCCTGGTGGTAGTTGACCGACTAAGCAAGTACGGCCATTTTATACCAATAAGTCATCCATTTACAGCAAAGACAGTGGCAGCCGTGTTCATTAAGGAAATCGTACGGCTACATGGTTTTCCTAAAGCAATAGTTTCAGATCGGGATAGGGTGTTTATAAGCCATTTTTGGGAAGAACTTTTTCGACTCCATGATACAAGGTTGAATCGAAGCACTGCATATCACCCACAGTCTGATGGGCAAACCGAAAGAGTAAATCGATGTTTAGAAACATATTTGAGATGTTTTTGTGGGGAAAAACCAAAGACATGGAGTAATTGGGTAATTTGGGCAGAATATTGGTACAACACCACGTACCAAGTGTCCATCAACACAACGCCTTTTCAAATTGTCTATGGGAGACCACCTCCTCCCCTAGTAAGCTATGGAAGTAGAAAAACAGCAAATGCTAATCTGGAACAGCAGTTATTGGAACGTGACACCATGATAGAAGCCCTGAAAATTCAGTTAAATTTAGCCCAAGAGAGGATGAAGAAGCAAGCGGACAAAGGAAGAAGAGATGTGGAGTTCCAAGAAGGAGATTGGGTGTACTTAAAAATAAGACCCTACAGGCAAAACTCTTTGGCCAAAAGAAGAAATGACAAGCTATCACCAAAGTACTTTGGGCCCTATCAAATTAAGGCAAGAGTGGGAAAAGTGGCTTATCGATTGTTGCTGCCCGAGGATGCCACCATTCATCCAGTTTTCCATATTTCTCAACTAAAGAAGGCTTTGGGAGATCCAACGGAAAAACATCCCTTTCCACTCAAAGTCAACCAGAATTTTGAATGGGAAGCTGAACCAGAAGAGATTTTTGCAGCAAGAATCAATAAAGACTCTGGGGAAACTGAAGTGTTGGTTGCTTGGAAGCATCTTCCAGAATTTGAGGCTACTTGGGAACCTGTGTCAGATCTGAAGCAGCAATTTCCAGATTTTCACCTTGAGGACAAGGTGTCTTTAAGCCCGGAGGAATTTGTTAGGCCACCAATTAAGAATGTCTATGTTCGAAAGAATAAATGGGGAGAGAGAAGGATCATTGTGGGAAGTGATAATTAAGTGTATTGGGCTGTTAGTATTCTGTTCTTTACTATTTTTGGGCAATATTAATAGGAGCGTAGTCCTATGTCTAGAATATTGGGGTCTTGGGGATGGCAAGAGTCTTTAGTCTTAAATAACACAGTGATGTAACAGTCTATATAAGAAAGGAGTCTAGGAAGGTGAAGGGCATCGAAAAATACAGTGTAAAGACATTAGTCTTGGAGAGATTTCAACCCTCTCAATCTGGTTGAACCAATTTAAGTATCTATTCAGAACATTCTCAGAACTTTGTAAGGGAAACCTTACATACGATTTCGGTTTGGGTTTGGAGGACGAGGGGAAAAATTAGGAGGAGCTTGGGGTCGGCCCAAAAGACTTGGGTTATTTTGAGGATTTGAAAAACTAGAAGGAAAGGGAAACACAGCAAGGCGTGGAGAGGAGTTTGATTTTGAAGAATGCTGGGGGCGAGACGAAGAAGAAGAAGGTCGGCGAGAGTTTGAAGTGAATGACAGATTGGCCAAGTTGGCTTGAACCAAGTTGAGGCTATCGATAGAAGTTTGTTTTTCAATTCTAGCTTCATATGCCAAGAGGAGACTGCGAACATCCGCTAGAGAAGGCCTGTCAGTTCGATTTTGAATTGAAGTGACGAACGGATTATACTCGGGACCAAGGCCTTCAAGAATGTAGGCAAGATGATCGCGATACGATAACGGCTCTCCAATTGCAGAGAATTTATCGGCGATGTCCTTGATTTGAGCAATATATTGAGAAACCGTAAGACCATCCTTCCGAATCTTTTGCAACTGCGACCGTAACCCCATAATTCGAGCCGTGGAAGAAGATTCATAAACAGAACGCAGATGTTCCCAAATTTCGAAGGCAGATGAACAACCAATGATTTCACCAATTTTATCCTCATTTAAAGAAGAATAAATCTAGCTCATGAGTATTCGATTATATTTTTGCCAAACAGAGAACTGAGGATTTACCTGAGTTTGAGCTGTATCCAGAAACCGTGGTGGAGCAGGAGAACCATTGATGAATCCCTCCATGTCAAAAGCGATAATATGATTAAGGAGTTGATTCTTCCAAAGAAGGTAGTTGGAGTCTGATAATTTTATGTTTAAGGGAGGGGTTAAAGAGGGGTAAGGTGATGAATGTTGCGACATCGAGGGAAAAGGCGAGGAGGTGGGAAAAAATGGTAAAGCAGCGGAGGGAGGTGGGGGATATGGAAAACCAGCCGGGGCCGCCATTGAAGGGGAGGCGGTGAGATTGGGATGCGGAAAAATATTAGGGTTGAAACCAGAGGAGAAGGGAGGTACATTGGGATTGAGAGGCCGAGTGGTTGAGGTAGACAAAGGAGTCGAGAAGGTAGGATGTTGTCTCTGAGAAGAGATAGGGGTAACAACAGGATTAGTAGAGGTGGAGGTGATAGCTGGTAGCTGGTCAGAGATTAGTGAGGGGGAGCTAGAAGAAGACGCCATAAAATTTTTTTATAGAAGATAGAGCCAAAGCTCTGATACCATATGACAGTAGGAATTTCACTGTATTGATAATAATCTCAGCCTAAGAAATGCTGAGGGCAAACATTGCATTAATAGAAAAGGAGACACCACGTGTCTATACATGATAGGAAACAGAAATAACAGAAAAAGGAATAAAGAGAACGGAAAGAAAAAGAACCCACCCCAGGACCAACAGCCAGAATAAACTAAACAGACTAATAAACGAAGATAATGCAGAATTATTACACTAACACTTGAGCAGTTGGCCGAATTTTGAGACTCACCCCACTCACTTTTCTTCATCAAATTGCAAGCCTGAAGTCATTCGATCATCATTCTCGCTCTGCTTCAATATCAAGGATCAAGTATGCAGCAATCCACGTAATGAATATGCCACTCCTACAGATTTATATTCCTGTTTCAATCATTTTCTAACTCTTCAAAGGAAGCATCAATAAATTCTATACTGATAGAATCATTCAATTTAGTTTTACAGTATCTCCTGAAGAAACAAACACATATTACATGGAAAAGACAAGCAAAAGGAAGCTTAATTCAGTTTCTTTTATAAACCAAAACTGAATAAGAACGGGTAACATCTAAAAGTGAGTGTCATCACATACTGAAATGAATCTGAAGATGCAATTCTAGTCAACCATATGAGTTGAATATATATAAGAAAATATGCGCTTGACAATTTTTTTATTTTTATTTTTTTAAAAAAAGAAAACTGAAAATTTTGAAAGCCAATCTCAATCAATAAATTGTTCATTAGGAAATAAGTCACCTGTAGAGAAGGTCTCTTGGATGGCATATTGGCCTGAAAAGCGGCATATTACATATCTGTAACTGTAAAAATCATGATGGGTAAAACTTTTGCCCCATCTTTGAAATCGACACTTCAACAAAATACTCGAGGTCTTTACAAGAATTAACTATGAACTTCAGCCCTGAGAGATGGAGGCTAATCCATTTCAGTAGTTAATCCCCCTTCATAACCCTTGTCAGCAGAGAGGGAAAAGAAAGGGTGCAGTCTACAATTGACGTGGTGGAAACCTGCAAAGTCCTCCAGAGAGCTGGTGCAAGCTGCTTTCTTATCATCCTCGTATGCTTGTAGTATGCACCTAGTTACTCTTCCAATCCAGACAATCGGGTCGCCTAACTCACAGGTCACAGACAGCACAGCATGTGGTGTCATCATAAAAACCAAAAAAAAAAAAAAAACTAATGCCCTATTGTGTGTTTAAACTTCAGCAGCAACTAGGCTAAGATGGTGATTGACAAGGATGGCAGAATTTCAGAAAAGAAGATTAGGACAGTCTCTGCCAACAAACTCAATGGCTGTATGATCACCAGAAGAATACATCCCGACATTTTTCCTTGCCCATGTATCTAATCCGTCTATTATATAGACCATTGGCCATTGGTCCTGAAGCCCGTGCTTAGGTTCTACTGAAAGGTTAGTCATTAGATGTGCAATCATTATTTGCAATGTTGGGGCCTCTCGATTCAATTTTTGTGCATCTAGGCCTATGAATCCAGATGAAATGGTAGCTGTGAATGAGCTAGATTGTCTATGGTAGAATTGTGATATTTTGTTTAGTAGGAATTTTGACTTCGTAAGTTTTTCAGAGGAGAGTGGTCATAAATAGAGTGAAACAGAGACAGGAGTAAGCAATTGAGCTTTACTCAAGAGGGAAGAATGCAAATTCTTCCAGTTTAAGAAGTCTGCACAATATAGTAGAGCCAGGAATGATTTGGAGATTTAAGAGCTAGCTTTAAGGCAAATTTGCATCAATGAGGCTGATGGAGGCCAAAAAGCTCGAAGCAACAAAAACAGATAAGATTTTTTTGGGGAATGAGCTAAAGCATAACCAATCAACAATCTACATCAGAAAGGAAACAAATTGTAGAGTTGAAGCACAGAAAATTGCACACAAAATTGAAGAAGAAAAAAACTGGAAAGAATCTGATGAAATTGAAACAAACCCAAGCTGGAGAAAACTGAAAGTTGTAGGCCAGGTTCTGTTAAGTGTAAAAAGAACCCAGTCAAATTATCAAAATTCAAAATCAGACAAGATAGAAGGCAGGCTCCAAAGAGGCTTTGGAAGGGAGCATTATGAAGTCGACCAAGCCAGAAAGGATGGGCAAGAGTATGCAAATATCTGGTTTATAAAGCAGAACAAGGTGGTAGGTGAGAGCTCGTGGTGAGGAAGAATGGATTGGAGCGGGTTAAAGTCAGATTATACTGATCGGGAGTTGGTTCATACTGGTGTGTGATAGGCTGGAGAAAACTAATCCAACCAGTTTGCACTCTTTTTTTTTTGACACCCTGGCTTTTCAAACGGCTAAGATTGTAATAAGAATAAAGCCCATAGGTTGATACTCAAAAAAGCAAGAGATTGAATGAAATTATCTTCTCTACGTAGTCCATGGTATTTCCATCTTTAAATGGTAATAGACCAGCTTCATATTTTAGCCAGGTTACTGGAAATTTAAAAGTGGAGTGTATAATCAAATTCTAACAAGAGCTGAAATAAAAGAATCCAACTTGACCTAATAGGAAAACTAGCTAACTTGTGTATAAAAAACACTTATGAGGAAATGTAACCAAACATATGAGTGTTTAAATTCTAAACAATTTTTATACAAAATGTTTTTTAAAAAATGTATTCTTAGAAAACATTTAAATTAAAATGTATTCCAAACGGACCCTAACTAAACTCCAACCGAGGGAAGAGCTCAAGGCAAGCTAGGGATTTTTTTTTTCTTTGGGGAAATTTGGCAATGCATTCCCTAACATCCACAAACCATCCACCATCATATATATGTATGCCTTTGCCATGCAAATAACAAAATGAAAGTCTGTCAGGATCTGCATCACTTTCAAAAGAATTCCTGGTCTCTTCATTTTGCCCACCTGTGCATAAGAAGAGATTCCGATGGTTAGTTTGCCATATGCAACAGAAAATGATCACGATGGCCAATAATAATATGGTGCTACTGAATCTACCATACATTGGAAAAGGCCATAATAGTCCACAGACAATTAAATATTCTGATTAGCATTTACGAAGGAAATTTCTGTTATATGAAGAGGGTTGTTTTTACCTTAACTATGAGTGAGACCATTAGAAGTGAACTAGAACAGTCTATTGATACCTTACAAAGGAATTGCTGTTCCACATACTGAAGCTGCAAAACAAAAATATTTTTCAAAAACCTACTTTCTCACAGATGGAGGAATATTGAGAGAAAGCAAACCTTGGAGGGTTGATTCAAGTACTTAAGTTCTCATACTCAAATCCACATGGCCAACGAACTCTATCCAACGACGTCCAAAATTCACCATCCAAGTTGGGTTCTCATATTCGTATTTTGGCAGTGAGAATGTAAAATCCCCAAGCCATAAAGGCAAAGAGTTGATCGGGCCAAACAAATTGACACTATTTAATGTTGACATATATCAAGAGATCACAAGTTATCAAGGCATTAACAAGGCTTGGTTTTCTCTCCTAGTTCAGAAATCTCTTCTCTAGATTTTGTTCTTTTAACTAACCTTTACCCCTTGGCTTACGTGACAACTCCTCTACAAGATGACCTACTCATTTCCAACATCCTACAATCGTATTGATACAGATAAATAGTAAATCTACCTGGAGGAGGAGAGTGTGGTATGATATTGTCCAGTTGGGACATAAACCCTCGTGGCTTTGCTTTTGGTTAACTCCAAAGGCCTCATACCAATGGAAATACTTGTCATCCCTTATAAACCCACAATTATCCCCTTGTCTAGTCAATGTGAGATTTTGGTTGCACTCTCTAATTCCCGAGATACATGGGAGTAGTGACATAAGCTAACGGGTATCAATTAATTACAATAAGTTATCTAGAAAATGAGAGAACCAGGCTTCTCAAATGCCTAAATAACTTGTAATGCTCTTCACACACACACATATATATCAGTTCTAAATAGTGGCAATCTATTTGTCTCTCACTCTCTTGCAGAAGTGTACTTAGATCATTCTCTTCAGTCTCCAAGTGATGGCAACACAGGTCTCATCCACTCCACCAAGCGTGGTAACTCTTAACGACAACGAGAACTGCAATGGAGATCGCAGGCAAACCACAATTTTAACTATTTCAGAGCTGGAAAAATCAATTAGACTAAAAGATTCTAAAAACCAAAAAGCGAAAGGGAATAGCAAGATCCTAAACGTACTGTGCTATCGAAAGAACCACATATCGGAACCAAATGACATTTCTACCTGCCGGACGGCGACGGTCGTGAAGTTCGCCATTAAAGAGAGGTCGAGAAGGGTTTTTTGGAAAAGTAAAGAAAAAAATGAAAAAAAAAAAAATTGACAAAACGGGCCCTTCTCAAACTATTTCGAAAGAACAGGGGAACATTTGCAAACCAACCATGTAGTCGCGCTTCTGGAAGAGGCGCGACTGCTATGGGAACACGCGAATGCAGAGATTCCGTCAGAAATCACTGCAGCTGTCTACGTCCGTCAGGAATCTCTGCCGCTGTCTACGTCCGTCAGTGAAAATGACTGCTCCGGGAAGGCATACATTCAGACCACTTTTATCTCGAGAGACAAGCAAATTTCTGTCTTTTTCATTTAAGAATTAGGTGAAAATTTAAGAAATCGGTGGTAGGTTTAGGGTTTTTGCATGGCTTTAAATTTGAGAAGAATCCCTCTTTTTTTTTTTTTACATCGGCTGCTTCTCTTCTCCATTTCCTCTTCTTATTTTTCAGAAATACTCCCTTCCGAAGCTGCTGTTTCTCTATTTCTTCTTCTGATTGAAAAAAAAAGAAGTTCAAACATTTGAAAGATTCAAGTACAGCTACATTTAGAAGATGAGTATTTTTATTACATTGTATTTTCTGTCTTTTTCATTGTTTTAGTAGTGTTACTCGTGTTTTTAGTTATACTTGTTTTATTTTTACAGGAAGAAACTTTACCGAAAAAAAGAAGTTCATCTTGGAAAGATTTGAATACAGTTGCATTCAGAAGATTATTTTCTGTCTCTTTCTATGTTTTAGTAGTGTTACTAGTTTTTTTTTTTTTAAAATTATTTATATTGATTTCTATTTTACAGGAAGAAACTCTACATAAAAGAATGTTCACTTGGACGTTGGAAAGAGTCAAATACAACTGCACACAAGGTAATTTTTTATTTTATATGAAAAACAGTATGTTTTTTTATTCATAAGAAGGTCGGTTTTTGTTACTTTAACAATAATGTTCATCAATAAATCCCTTGGACATTGAGATGCATATGATGTTTGATCGATAATTAATCTTTTTATGTTTGAACTCACTAAAACAAATATAAAATAATTTTTTTTTAACAATATTTGATATATGTAGCTTAAAATAAATGTGGACAAAACATTTGGGACAATCCTATAATATATGTTGGGTACATTTTTATCAACAATATTTTGAAGTACATGCTTAATTTCTTTTAGAATTTTACTACATATTACCATAGAAAATCACTAGTATAACAAATATATATGATTAAAAGTATCTCTAAACCTGACTTTGTAAAAAATGGTTAAAAGTGAAAAAGACAACAAATGGGTTGGTTGTGCTAAACCATCATAGAGGAGGGGAAAAAATTAATAAAAATGAAAGGTTGGTTAGTTTTTTACTTTATATGAAAAATGCCAACATGAGGCACGTGTGCTTATTTTCAGAAATAATCATGTTTTCAAATTAATAGTATTCAAAATTGGAAACTAGAACCAAATGTAGATTTTTTTTTTTCTTTTTGAAAAAAAAACCCAAATTTAGACTTTCCCTTGGGTTTTTTGGAAAAGTAAAAAAAGAAAGAAAGAAAAAATTATAGAAAATGGGGACTTTTGGAATTATTTAAAAAAAATCATTAAAAACGTAAAAATTTGTACACTGATTTTGTCTAAAAATCATTAAAAAAAAAGAATTTGTGCAATGATTCTAAAAAACAATCATTGAAAGATGGTTAATTTAAAAAAAAATGCATTTAAAAAAAATGGGCAAAATCGAGTTACTTTGAAAAAATTGGAAAAAGCATGTTGATTTTTTGTCCTTATTGCGTTCTAGAATCCGTGGCTTGAAGCTACGAATTCAGTGCAACTGACTGGCCATGTTGAACAGTCGGAAAAATGAGGGTGAATTCGTGGGTTCAACCCACAGATCCCTGTTTTTTTTTTATTTATTTTAAATTTACGACACATTTGAGGTAGATAATTCTTTTTGGTTATTTTTATATTTTACAAATGATAACCAAATGATATGTTTTAAATAAATTATTTTATTATAAATTTTTTGGATTTTTATGATTAATCAATTATTTTGTTTTTAAATTTTATAGTTATCATGATTAATAAATGATGATGGTTTTATTTTTTTTTTCTAATTTTCTTATTTTTGAAGATTGGTAAATGATTATGTTTTTTATTTTTATTTTTATTTTTTTTACTTTTTGATCTTCCATGATTCACAAATGATATACATTTTGTTATTAATGTATAAATTTAGTTCTTTTCACCTTAATGGTAATTTTGTATTCATAATGAGAAAATAATTCTAATTTTTAAAATTTAGTTTTAATGGATAATTTTGTATTTTTTCCATCAAATTGTTGTAATTGAAAATTTATTACCATTAATATTAATTTATTATAATTTGATAAATTTTATTTTTAAAATAATAGGGGACTACATGAAAAATACCCCAACAACTTAGAAACACAAATTAATCCAGCAACATAGTAAAATACCCCAACACATAGGGACTATCCATACAAATGTTTAAGCAATCAATCATCTTCATCCGAATTATTGTGATCCTCAACGTGTACATCATATTCAACTAGAATGTCTCCAACAGGACGTTGAACTCGATAGACGGATGCTAGTTTATCGATTGACTTTCTACCACGGATCGACAAGTTTTCAAAATTTTGCTGAATAAAAAATTGAAAACCAAATCAAACAATGTAGATTAGAAATTGTCTAATAATGAACTTATAGTATAAATTCTTACCACAAAATGATATGCAGCTCCTGCTTGTGTGATGAATCGTCTGCTAATACTAGCATACCATTCATTGTACCCATGTTCAACATCTGGACTTCTGTTGATGGGTGTACCAAGGACGAGTGAAGCATGTCGAGCATCCCAAATTGAAATTTGTGGAGCCAAATAGTTGATCCAATTTCGTTCATGTCTGTCTCGTAGGTCATATGTGTGCAGCCTCATATAAGTATCACATGAGGAAGGAATTGGCTGCAGACACATAAATTGTCGCATCATGCGATATGGAAATATCCACTCCGCGACATAGAAACAAATGAGGGGTGTTCTAGAAGTCCAAACTTGATATCCAACTAGACAGTACTGAGGCAAAATGGGCATGAGATGATTATACGGCTGCCAAACAATCTGCATAGTTTAATTTCAACATAAGTCCGACCTTATCAAATGAAATTTAGAAGAGAATATGTGAACTTAATCATACCTGATCAGGAGTAAGTGTGTCCAACATATACCGATATTGGACTAAAACATGTGTCGGTGATCTAGTGACACAAAAATTGTCATTCAATCTACAATCATGAAAAAAATTTAGTATTAGGGATTATGGTTCTAGTACGCAAACAAATTTATGTTGACTAAAAGGTCTTACCAGATGGCAAGTGGTTTATCTTCCAAATTATGTTTGTATCGATGGTGTCGTATAGGTGCCAAAAAAGGAAATCGATCCCACGCCCAAACTTGTAGAAGTATGAGTGGACCTGCAAGAAGCTTATCACCAATGGTTGCACCTTTGCATAACTGTCTGTATAACCATGCAAGACAGCCTGCTCCTCAACTATATGTCCCTGCCGCCTGAAAATCTGCTAGCAGTGGGAGGAACATCAGGTGGACTCTGTTGTTGGATTTATCGGAAAATACCATACCTCCAATCAAAGTGAGTGTATATGCTCGAGCATATCGTTGAAGGTCTTCTGCAGTAGCATCCTCTAGTAGGTGGTCGAAATCATTAAATTGCTCAGCTAACCACTTGAGTTTAAGGCGACCTCCTACCAAAACATTATTATTTGGGGTAACTCCTAATAGTTGTAAACACAATGCATGCCAGTCATGATTCAACAATCCAGTTAATGCATTCCCGTCAATCGATAGTCCAAACTAAATCGCGACGTCTTGTAATGTGAATGTACATTCGTCGTGCGACATGTGAAAAGTATGTGTATCTTGTCGCCATCGCTCCACGAACGCAGTGATTAGATGCCAGTCCAACTGAATGAAGTCCATGCATGACACACCGTAGAATCCAGAGGCTCGTAGATAAGGCTCAATATGAGGATCTGGTCGTCTCCCCTCCCGTCTAAGAACAGCCTCCCGACGCCGACAATCTAAGGCATCGTCATACTCATTTGACCAGATCAATTCAGAAAGATGACTGGCCTGAAGGTATAAAACTGAGGGATCATACGGTCCTGTAGTAATGTTATCTCCCATCTAGTGGAATTTAAACAAATTAAAAGTAAATGTTACATTAGTAATTTGTGAGTTATCTGATCAAACAATGCAATTGTGTTTTAAAAAAAAAATGTTGTTTTTGTATTGAACATGAAATTAAGAGAAAATATCGAATTTCACTACAATTTCATTATAATAGAATTCTACTTTCACAACAATTTCATTACAACACCGAAGAAATTTAATTACAATACGATGTCAAATTTCAAAACAATCTCTATCTACAGTGACGTGTTGGGACCCCGAATAGGACAATTTCTTCGATTGTGTCTCTCTTGTCTGCAAATCCCACAACGAATTTTGACAACCGGCTCCGTCCAATCCATTTCGTTGCATATACGAGAAGAGCATGATCTACCAAAACATCTCAAGGACAATGAATCGTGATAAATCTTGGGAAAACCAGGATCAGGCCAGCGACTGTGTTTAGGGATGGGTTCAAACTGGGGTGCATAACAAAACAAGTACGTTGGCAGTTCATAATGGGAGTCAATTAGACTTAAGTAATCTATGTCACGTTCTTTACATGCAACAATGACATGTGAGCATGAAATCTTAAAGCTCTTCCATTTATTGCATGTGCATGTCTTCTCAATTAACCTCACCCTATGTTTGGTTCCGCCTTTCAGAGTGATTGGATCGATCGTAGTCGTGATGTCGCATCGTCCCTTCCCATAGTCGAACACATTCACATCGTGTCTGTTTGCGCGTGCTTCCCAAGTAGTTAGTTTCTCAATGGCATACCTAACAAGTGTAGAAAAAGATATTACTCTATCTCGTACAAGCGTAAACATTCGATTCAACTTGCAATGATTCATGGAATATTACCTCGTGAATCGTTGTCCTTCTCGAATTGAAGCTTCTATTTTGACTCGACGTTTAGCGAAGTAATTGACAGTACTATAAAATGTCGCTTCAACCAACGCAGTGATGGGTAACTTTCTGGCCCCTTTAAATATGTCATTCACGCATTCTGCCACATTTGTGGTTAGCCAGACGTAACGGTATCCCCCATCATGTGATTGTGTCCATTGTTTGGGATCTAAAGAATTAAAGAATCGCAAGCAGTCCTTGTTGGCAACTTCAAGCTCAATCATGCAGTCTTTGTACTTGTCAATTTGAAATTGTGCACCTGTGCGTTACACTAGTCTTTTCAATGACTTATCCTTATACCTTTCATTGAAATTACTAGCAACATGACGTAAACAAAATCTATGTTCCGCATCTACCCAACTATTTCTTGCGTTTCGTACAGTCGCTATAATGCTCTTGTGTCGGTCCGAAATCAGACAAAGGTTCTTCCTTTTACCTACCACCAAATGTGATGGGTTGTGTAGAAACCAGCCTCAGGTTTCACCACTTTCCTCCGGTACATTTGCATACGCTATAGGGTAAACATGGCTATTGGCATCGACAGAGGAAGCTATCAACAGCTTTCCTTTGTACTTCCCATATAGATGTGTACCATCGATCTGGATTAAAGGTTTACAATGCTTGAAACCTTCAATTACAGGTGCAAATGACCATAACACACTATGAAATATGACTTCCGTAGAACTCCCTCCCACCCCCATGCATTTCCAAAACACCTTCGTACTGGGATTTCTAAGTTCTATTATATTTGTTAACCTAGGCAACAGTCATTTGCACCTGTAATTGAATGTTTCAAGCATTGTAGACCTTTAATCCAGATCGATGGTACACATCTATATGGGAAGTACAAAGGAAAGTTGTTGGTAGCTTCCTCTGTCGATGCCAATAGCCATGTTTACCCTATAGCGTACACAATTGTATCGGAGGAAAGTGGTGAAACCTGTGGCTGGTTTCTACACAACCTATCACTTTTGGTGGTGGGTAAAAGGAAGAACCTTTGTCTGATTTCGGACCGACATAAGGGCATTATAGCGGTTGTATGAAATGCAATCAACGGTTGGGCAGATGCGGAACATAGATTTTGTTTACGTCATGTTGCTAGTAATTTCAATGTAAGGTATAAAGATAAGTCATTGAAAAGACTAGTGTACCGCGCAGGTGCATAATTTCAAGTTAACAAGTACAAAGACTGCATGACTGAGCTTGAAGTTGCCAACAAGGACTGCTTGCGATTCTTTAATTCTTTCGATCCCAAGCAATGGACGCAATCACATGATGGGGAATACCGTTACGGCTGGCTAACCACAAATGTGGCAGAATGCGTGAACGGTATATTTAAAGGGGCCAGAAAGTTACCCATCACTGCGTTGGTTGAAGTGACATTTTATCGTACTCTCAATTACTTCGTTAAACGTCGGGTCCAAACAGAAGCTTAAATTCGAGAAAGACAACGATTCATGAGGTAATATTCCATGAATCATTGCAAGATGAATCGAATGTCTACGCTTGTACGAGATAGAGTAATAACTTTTTCTATACTTGAGAAACTAACTACTTGGGAAGCACGCGCAAGCAGACATGATGTGAATGTGTTCGACTATGGAAGAGGACGATGCGACATCACGACTGCGATCGATCCAATCACTCTGAAGGGCAGAACCAAACATAGGGTGAGGTTAATTGAGAAGACATGCACATGCAATAAATGACAGAGCTTTAAGATCCTATGCTCACACACGCCATTGCTGCATGTAAAGAACGTGGCATAGATTACTTAAGTCTAATTGACTCCCACTATGAACTGTCAACTTACTTGTTGTGTTATGCACCCCAGTTTGAACCCATCCCTAAACACAGTCGTTGACCCGATCCTGGTTTTCCCAAGATTTATCCTGATCCATCGTCCTTGAGAGTAGAATTCTATTATAATGAAACTGTAGTGAAATTCGATATCTTCTCTCAATTTCATGTTCAATACAAAGAAAACATTTTTTTTTTAAACACAATCGAATCGTTTGATCAGATAACCTCACAAATTACTAATGTAACATTTACTTTTAATTTGTTTAAATTCCACTAGATGGGAGACGACATTACTACAGGACCGTATGGTCCCTCAATTTTATACCTTCAGGCCAGTCATCGTTTTGAATTGGTCTGGTCAGACAAGTATGACGATGCCTTAGATTGTAGGCGTCGGGAGGTTGTTCTTAGATGGGAGGGGAGACAACCAGATCCTCGTATTGAGCCTTATCTACGAGCCTCTAGATTCTACGGTGTGTCATGCATGGACTTCATTCGGTTGGACTGGCATATAATCACTGCGTTTGTGGAGCGATGGCGATAAGAGACACATACTTTTCACATGTCGCACGACGAATGTACAGTCAAATTACAGGACGTCGCGATTCAGTTTGGACTACCGATTGACGGGAATGCATTAACTGTATCGTTGAATCATGACTGGCATATGTGTTTACAACTATTAGGAGTTACCCCAAATAATAATGTTTTGGTAGGAGGTCGCCTTAAACTCAAGTGGTTAGCTGAGCAATTTAATGATTTCGACCACCTACCAGAGGATGCTACTGCAGAAGACCTTCAACGATATGCTCGAGCATATACACTCACTTTGATTGGAGGTATGGTATTTTCCGATAAATCCAACAACAGAGTCCACCTGATGTTCCTCCCACTGCTAGCAGATTTTCAGGCGGCAGGGACATATAGTTGAGGAGCAGGCTGTCTTGCATGGTTATATAGACAGTTATGCAAAGGTGCAACCATTGGTGATAAGCTTCTTGCAGGTCCACTCATACTTCTACAAGTTTGGGCGTGGGATCGATTTCCTTTTTTGGCACCTATACGACACCATCGATACGAACATAATTTGGAAGATAAACCACTTGCCATCTGGTAAGACCTTTTAGTCAACATAAATTTGTTTGCGTACTAGAACCATAATCCCTAATATTTAGTAAAAGAAGACTTCATTAGTGAAAACATGTCACATGTGCTACAATAGACAAATCATGACCTAATAAATTTTGAAGTATCAAAACTATGTTGTAAAAGGAAAAAAAAAATCAATTTCATTATAAATGTGTAATATACAATACTATAAATAAGGCTTCGAAGATATAAGCAAATGAGTTGTGCTGATAGTTAAAACTTTTAGCAATTTTTACTAGTGTGAGTATATGGCTAATAACTATTAGTTACATGATTTGTCAAAAAAAAAAAAAAACTATTAGTTACATGAAAGAGATTTTCTCAAAAAAAAAAAAAAAAACAAACAAACAAAACAAAACAAAAAAGTAAATATATATATATATATATATTTATAACTATATTTTAATGGTTACAAGTGTTGCACCCACATTGTGGTAATCACTTCAAATAGTTTCTTGCAATAAAATGAAATTCACTAAGATTAATGAAATTTACAATTACAAATATCATCCTTATGAGTCCTGACTAGAAGATGATCTCCTACTCTGCCTAGCTCCTGATCGATGAGTCACATATTGACCTCGATCACCTCGACCTCTAATATTTCCAGTATCACCCTGATCCCTAATGTTTATATCCTGACTAATGTTTCTATATGTCACATACTGATCTCCAGGAGGATGATAAGTATGTGAGGATTGACCTTTTTCCATCGTTCTTAATCCTGGATGGTCGAATGGAGAGGTCATTGGAAATGATGCAAACATCGGAGGAGTTTGCATTAGTAAGTCAGGAGAGAAAAATGGGTCTGGGTATGATGGTTGAAAAGGTGATGGTGGTTGAGGCACGTACGAGAACTCATACTGGAATGGATCACCGTATTGCTCCGGTGGATCATTCTGTTGCTAAGCTGAATCATCGTGTTGCTCAGGTGGATCATCTTCTTGCTGAGCAGGAGCATCTTGTTGCTCAACAGGGACATCTTCATTTGGAAATGGTGCACCCCCGTCCTCATGAAGGATTTGATATAGCGAGGCCATATGTTGGTAAGCCATTCTATCGAGTCTTGTGTTATTGTTCTTGTTGTTCTAAAAAAAAATCAATTGAATGTATGAAATTACATTAACTTGTTTTTTATTTCAACTTATTTAACAAAGTATTACCAGGTAATAGAATGACGCTCCTGCTTTGGTGATGAACCGTCTACTGATCGCTGCATACCACTGATCATAACTTGGGTCAACGTCAACACCAAACTCGATTGGTTGGCCGAGTATTACATTTGCATGTCGGTCTTCCCAGATCTGGGTGGATGGAGCCAAATAAGTTGTCCAGTTTTGCTCATGTCGGCCCCGCAAGTTGTATGAGTGCAACACCATATCTGTATTACACGATATAGGTATGTGTTGCACCCACCCGAATTGTCGCATTACCCGATCAGGAAAATGCCACTCCACTATAAAAAAGCATATCCGTGGACTTCTAGTGGTCCAAATGTCCTGACCAACGAGACAATAGTCGAGCAATACATGGAGCAAGTGTGCATATGGCTCCCATATGATCTGTACAATTATTCAACATAGGGTTAATTTTGAAAATCAAAAGTACGAGTAAAACTCCACAACATTATAAATTATTCATTATTTGAACTTATATATACCTGGTTTTGCGGAATCGTATCCAACATATATCTGTATTGGATTAAGATATGAGTTGGAGTCTTAATCACAGAGAACTCATCATTCCATCTAAAAAAATGTGAAATTGAATATTAGTTTTGTTGTAACAAAGTTGGAACGCAGGAAGTCGTTATATTGAGAAAAGGTTCTTACCAACTGCCAATGGCCGATCTCTTAGATGGTTTTCATACCGGTGCCGTCGTCGAGGAGGTACAGTAGGGAACCGATCCCACGTCCACAATTGAAGCAGGATAAGTGATTCGCCCAACTCTCTGGCATCTATAACTGAACCCTTGTAGAGGTTCCTGTATAACAACGCGAGACATCCTGCACCCCAGCTATATGTCCTGGCTTTATCAAAATCTTCCAATAGAGGTAGGTACATTAGGTGCACCCTACCGCCAGACTTGTCGGTAAATAACATGTCTTCATTCAGTGATAATATATATGCTCGGGCATAACGTCGAAGGTCTTCTTCCTCGGTGTCCTCTGGTAGATGGACGGAATTATTGAATTGAGCAACTAACCAAGATAGGCTCAGACGAGCTCCATCCAATACCCTATTGGGGACATGAACTCCCATTAAGTCTTGACAAACAGCTGGCCAGTCTTTGTTTATTGACCCTGTTAGCGCCTTCCCCTCAATAGACAAACCGAATTGTACAGCAACGTCTTGTAGAGTGATAATACACTCCCCATGTGGAAGATGTAATGTGTGTGTCTCCTGTCTCCAGCGCTCAACCATCACAGTAATTAAGTGCCAATCTACCTGGATGAATTGAAGGCGTGACACACCATAAAACCCGAATGCTCGTAGATATGGCTCAATCCGGGGGTCTGGGCTCGAAAACCTTTTGAGGACAGCCTCATGACGTCTACAATGCATGACATTGTAGTAGACATCATCCCAGACCAGTTCAGATCGATTACTGGGCTGTAGGTGTAGAACAGATGGGTCATACGGACCTATAGTAATATCATCTTCCATCTATTGATATTTAAGTATATTAAGAGTAAGTATTAGTTACACGGATATTAAAAGAAAGGAAAATTTTGCACACAATGAATAATATGCTTTATATATCAAAAAAAAGTTTAACACTTATGTTACAAATATTTTGTACATAATGAAAAAAAATGTAAACAACAGTTCAATACTAATTCAGCCTTCTAGCTGCACGATGAGGACAATTTCTTCGATTATGTCGTTCCTGCCTACATACTCCACATCGTGTTTTAACCATTGCCTCCCTCCAATCCATCTCGTTTCTTATACGAGAACTGCATGGTCAACCCTTCCCTCTCATCAACTCGACGTTAAGATACACTTTCGGGAAGTCTGGATCAGGCCAACAACTCTGATCGGGGATTGGTGTAAACTGCGGTGCATAACATGCCAAATAATTTGGTAGGCCATAGTGATCTTGAACAAATTGCATGTAATCGATGCCTATTCGTTTGCAAGCAGCGATGGCGTGGGAACATGGAATTCGATATGCTTTCCACTTATTACAAACACACGACTCCTCAATAGATGAGAGGTTATATGAGGAGTCGTGTGTTTGTAATAAGTGGAAAGCATATCGAATTCCATGTTCCCACGCCATCGCTGCTTGCAAACGAATAGGCATCGATTACATGCAATTTGTTCAAGATCACTATGGCCTACCAAATTATTTGGCATGTTATGCACTGCAGTTTACACCAATCCCCGATCAGAGTTGTTGGCCTGATCCAGACTTCCCGAAAGTGTATCCTAACGTCGAGTTGATGAGAGGGAAGGGTCGACCATGCAGTTCTCGTATAAGAAACGAGATGGATTGGAGGGAGGCAATGGTTAAAACACGATGTGGAGTATGTAGGCAGGAACGGCATAACCGAAGAAATTGTCCTCATCGTGCAACTAGAAGGCTGAATTAGTATTGAATTGTTGTTTACATTTTTTTTCATTATGTTCAAAATATTTGTAACATAAGTGTTAAACTTTTTTTTTATATATAAAGCATATTATTCATTGTGTGCAAAATTTTCCTTTCTTTTAATATCCGTGTGAGTAATACTTACTCTTAATATACTTAAATGTCAATAGATGGGAGATGATATTACTACAGGTCCGTATGACCCATCTGTTCTACACCTACAGCCCAGTCATCGATCTAAACTGGTCTGGGATGATGTCTACTACAATGTCCTGCATTGTAGACGTCATGAGGCTGTCCTCAAAAGGTTTTCGAGCTCAGACCCCAGGATTGAGCCATAACTACGAGCATCCGGGTTTTATGGTGTGTCACGCATTCAATTCATCCAGCTAGATTGACACTTAATTACTGCGATGGTGGAGCGTTGGAGACAGGAGACACACATTTCATCTTCCACATGGGGAGTGTACTATCACTCTACAAGACGTTGTTGTACAATTCGGCTTGCCTATTGAGGGGAAGGCGCTAACAGGGTCAGTAAACAAAGACTGGCCAGCTGTTTGTCAAGACTTAATGGGGGTTCATGTCCCCAATAGGGTATTGGATGGAGCTCGTCTGAGCCTATCTTGGTTAGCTGCTCAATTCAATAATTTCGTCCATCTACCAGACGACGCCGAGGAAGAAGACCTTCGACGTTATGTCCGAGCATATATATTATCACTGAGCGGAGACATGTTATTTACTGACAAGTCTGGCAGTAGGGTGCACCTAATATACCTACCCCTATTGGAAGATTTTGATGAAGTCGGGACGTATAGCTGGGGTGCAGGATGTCTCGCGTTGTTATACAGAAACCTCTGCAAGGGTTCAGTTATAGATGCCAGAGAGTTGGGCGAATCACTTATCCTGCTTCAATTGTGGACGTGGGATCGGTTCCCTACTGTAGCTCCCCGACGACGGCACCGGTATGAAAACCATCTAGGAGATCGGCCATTGGCAGTTCGGTAAGAACCTTTTCTCAATATAACTACCTCCTTCGTTCCAACTTTGTTACAACAAAACTAATATTCAATTTCCCATTTTTGTAGATGGAATGATGAGTTTTCTGTGATTAAGACTCCAACTCATATCTTAATCCAATACAGATATATGTTGGATACGATTCCGCAAAACCAGGTATATATAAGTTCAAATAATGAATAATTTATAATGTTGTGGAGTTTTACTCGTACTTTTGATTTTCAAAATTAACCCTATGTTGAATAATTGTACAGATCATATGGGAGCCATATGCACACTTGCTCCATGTATTGCCCGACTATTGTCTCGTTGGTCAGGACATTTGGACCACTAGAAGTCCACGGATATGTTTTTTTATAGTGGAGTGGCATTTTCCTGATCGCGTAATACGACAATTCGGGTGAGTGCAACACATACCTAGCTATATCGTGTAATACAGATATGGTGTTGCACTCATACAACTTGCGGGGCCGACATGAGCAAAACTGGACAACTTATTTGGCTCCATCCATCCAGATCTGGGAAAACCGACATGCAAATGTAATACTCGGCCAACTAATCGAGTTTGGTGTTGACGTCGACCCAATTTATGATCAGTGGTATGCAGCGATCAGTAGACGGTTCATCACCAAAGCAGGAGCGTCATTCTATTACTTGGTAATACTTTGTTAAATAAGTTGAAATAAAAAACAAGTTAATGTAATTTACATTCAATTGATTTTTTTTTTTTAGAACAACAATAACACAAGACTCGATAGAATGACTTACCAACATATGGCCTCGCTATATCAAATCCTTCATGAGGACGGGGGTGCACCATTTCCAAATGAAAATGTCCTTGTTGAGCAACAAGGTGCTCCTGCTCAGCAAGAAGATGATCCACCTGAGCAACACGATGATCCAGCTCAGCAACATAATGATCCACCGGAGCAATACGGTGATCCATTCTAGTATGAGTTCCTGTACGTGCCTCAACCACCATCACCTTTTCAACCATTATACCCATACCCATTTTTCTCTCCTGACTTACTAATGCAAACTCCTCCGATGTTTGCATCATTTCCAATGACCTCTCCATTCGACCATCCAGGATTAAGAACGATGGAAGAAGGTCAATCCTCACATACTTATCATCCTCCTAGAGATCAGTATGTGACATATAGAAACATTAGTCAAGATATAAACATTAGGGATCAGGGTGATACTGGAAATATTAGAAGTCGAGGTGATCGAGGTCAATATGTGACTTATCGATCAAGAGCTAGGCAGAGTAGGAGATCATCTTCTACTCAGGACTCATAAGGATGATATTTGTAATTGTAAATTTCATTAATATTAGTGAATTTCATTTTATTAGACTTTTTTCACATGTGATGCACGTGGTTTTTTCCTTTTTAATATTAACAAAAAAAAACATAAAAATGAATAAATTAAAAATAATTAATCTTTCTCAATTAGAGTAAAATTTAAAATCTACATTGAAGAAGAAATAAACACTATCATTAAAGAAAAACATATTAGTCAACGAAAATTCGTAAGAAACACATAAACTTGTTCTTTAATTAATGAAATTAAAAATTGTTTGAATCTATCTTAATCTTAATTTCAGGAGTTAGAAAGCTAGTTTTGGAACTTCAAAATACATTAAAATGCTTCTTGAAATTAATCATTTAGTTGAATTTCAAAATTTAACAATAAATATATTAAAATTTTGAATTTTCATTTATAGTATTATATTTTTTATAAAATGATTGATTATTTTTCCTTGTGTTTATTTTAACATATAATGAAATGAGTCGTCGAATTTTCAAATTATCAAGTGACAAGAGATTTCAAACCATGGATACTTGGTGTACTTTCTTCAAAAAAAAAAAAAAAAAAAAAATACTTGGTGTACACATTTGAGTAAATTCTAGTAGAAGTGGAGTGAATATTTGTATTAGAATTCTGATTTTGCTCGTGTTGGATTTGTATATATTTTGATTAGTTATGCAAACTTTGTTTTGTTTAATTTACTAAACTAAACACCAAAATAATATACCTAAAACTTATTCTAAAAAAAATATGATGTAGCTGTGTCAAAATCTTCCCATCATTAGCTGTGTCAAGATCAACCACCTTCTTCATTTTAAGCTTTTTTTTACTTGTTTGAATGAAAATAATCAATGGAAAGGAATTAAGACAACAAAGACTGCATCTATAAAATAAACACATGTTTTTCAGCTACATTCTTCATTCTAAAGCAAACAAACTATTTCTTCTAATACGAGAAAAAAGCATGTGAGAAGTGAAACGCTAAAGCATAAAGAAAGAAAAAAGAAAGATAATTTATTTGTTATAATGAGGTATTAGCTTCTCCCCCAGATAGTGAAAATGATCATTTTCCCCTTCAAGAAGGCGCACAACCTGAAAGAATATAACTGTAATGGTGAGAAGCAACATCAAGGAATATTTAAACAATAATGATGACGACTAAAGTAATGAAGATGAAACAATTTCATCACTTGTAAGCTTAAGATATCATGAAAGTCAAATTACCTCTCCCATTGATGGACGATTCTCAGGGTTTACCTGCACGCATAAGTATGCAGTTCTGGCCATGAGGTACAATTCATATGTGTCGTATGTCTTCGCAACTCGAGAATCAATCAGTTCATGTAATGCTAAGTTCTCAATTAATGGTTCAGCCTGAAAATTAAAAGTCTAAGGAATAAGAGATGTACAATATTGTCATGACAATGGAAAATGATGGAAATTATGCTAATTGAATTGCTAATGGCAGAAAAAGATATATAAACTTCCCACGGATTTGAGGGGCTTAGTTCTTTGTATTTGTAAGGATAACTTCTTTCTTGGCGCAATGCCCCTCTCCCACAACTTTAAGATCTGATTTCTCTTCAATTTTCATCGTATTGACAAGGAAAGAAAACCAAACAAGTCCAAGCTAATCATGTACATGCCCTTTACAAAATATAACCACACACCGGTGAAACATAACCGACTCCCTCTAGTTACAAAGTACATTAGATAATGAACTTAGAACTTGGACTCTCACAACTTTCTGAACCAAACAGGGGGCTTAACCTTCCCATCAGATGCTACAATACTCATTGACTTTGCTGTTATACTGCGTATTTCAATTTTCAAGTATCTTTTTTCAAAATTTTAGATCCATTTCCAAGGATGAACTGTGCTAGTTTGTATTACTAATAAAAGAAGAAAAGTACATAGACTGGCTAAACATAGAGAGGTTTATTTGTTACTCTCCCAACTCACTCTAGTTATCTATACACCAACGAATATGCCGACTATAATTCTTATGCCCCTAATAATATTTATAATGGTTGGCAAGTCTCTCCGTATTTTAATAACAGTAGTATATATTGTCCTTTTTAGACTTAAACTTGTGTAGTTTTACTTTTTGTTTCATTTCAAATGTCTTATACTAATAAAGAAGTTATCCTTAGAAATACAAAGAATCTCCATGTCTAACCATTCTCATTATAACCTCCTTAGTCCTTACTGTAACGAGCATTACAGTAGAATTAATACTCACCCACTCTCGCAGAGATCGCCCTTGTATATCATCCTCCACGTCGAACACCTTGCGTCCAGATATTAATTGTATCAACACGATTCCAAATGCATATACATCCGTTCTTACTGAAAGAATACCATTTTCTGCATATTCCGGTGCAACATATCTACATATCACAAACAAATGGTTAGAAACACCAAAAATAAAATGAAAAGGTCAACTATTAAACATAAGTGCTGACCCAAATGTGCCGAGTATCCTTGTATGCGAAGTATCATCTTTTGTCTTCCATTTGGCCAAGCCAAAATCACCTAGCTGAGTTGACAGGAAAGAAAAAAACAAGGAAAAAGAGTTCAGTTGAATAAACTGCAATGATCTCCACACAACATCCCTCCCCTCCCCAAGTTTTGCAAGGGGTGCAGGTGAATATATTGCGGCAAAAACATCCTACATAACGCTCTCAATGGGTAAAGAGGACTGTAACTTCAAAACCCCAATTCCAAAAATTAGAAAACAAAATCAATTCAAGAAAAGCTGATCTACATGCCATGTCAATTAGCTACAGAATAGTCTCGGTGTTGAAATTTTATGGGAACATGAGCAATTAGGAAAGGCAAAAACTAGACTTGTCTTCTATTATTACAGTAGTCTAATGAGCATTGCACAAGGAGTCATCAAAATATTTCATTTTAATTTTTTTTAGCAAGTGATAATTAATGAATTTCCATATTCCATTTCTGGAGAGAAAAAAAAGTTAAGAAGCTTAAATTAGTTGCTCCTTTTCTCAGTGAGTACAGATTTTCAACCAGTCTGATAACTAGAGGCTATTCTATGTAAGGAATTATATGGAAAGAGGTAGGAACTTGGTTGATCAATACTTCAATAACAGTGCTCCATTCCTACTTAAAACATGAGGAGAGTACTAAGCACCATGTTATGATCCAACTGATAAGGTGTTGACCCTACATAAATTAGGAAGTGCTCGATGCTATCTCTGAAATTAAGGTTTCAACTGTTTAAACTTGAACTCTTTGTTTCTTGCCCGCGGACCTCACAAAAAATGAACTTTTTCTGACCAGTAATTTCAATTCATTGGACGGCTAGATTTCTATCTCAACATACAAAAAAAATGCCATCACCGAAGTCCCATCTAAAAGAATATAATGTCAAAGACAAAGGGACTACATCACAAGAAAAATACAAGTATGATGGGCAAAAATAGACCACATTCTTTCTAGGAAGCTGGAAAATTTTAACATCTATGGTTTGATGGCAAAGCTTAAAAGGCCTATTATATATGGTCAGACAAAGGTTGTGAATAATTATTTACCATAGGAACGAAATCATGTGTGAGCAATATGTTGCTTGGACGGACATCTCTATGTATTACAGGACCTCCACGACATTCTTCATGCAGAAAACGTAGTCCCTTGGCAATTCCAACGGCAATGCCATATCTTTGATGCAATTCAAGAACTGTTGTTGTCTTACCTATTTAATTACCAAAGCAAATGTTAGTAAAGGGAAAAACAAATTTGGACTACAGTCAATCCCAGTGAGAGAAAACCAGGCAAAGATCAAAAGAAGATGAATTGGATCAGTGAGTTTCAAGCTACTCACCAAATAAGTGAAAATTAAGAGACCTGTTGCAAATATATTCGTACACCAGAACATTTAAGTTTTCCTTGCAACTATAACCCAATAACATCACTATGTTCTTGTGACGAGCAAAACTCAAAACTTGTATCTCAGAATGAAATTCTACAAATCCTTGTGTACTTTCTTCTTTTCGCACTTTTGCAGCAATGAGTTGTCCATTTTTGAGTTCACCCTTAAAAACATGACCATAACCACCCTCTCCTAATAAGTTTGCTGCTGAGAAATCGGCAGTTGCTTGCTGAATGTCAGAATAATTAAATCTCATGGTATCTCTCATATACAACTCAGACCTCGTTCCACAAACAGAACATAAAATTGGTGCTTCTGAAGATTTCTGTTGAAAGACGTCCTTATTCGGAAGTAAAACAATCTGAGAAGCAGACGCATAAATTTTCTGTTCTCTGGAATCTGTACCTATAAGACAATATTAATTTTTTTATTTATAACCAAGGACCTGAAATTTAGATATTAGGAAACAAGAAAAAGGAACATTTGTTTGAAACAATTTTTTTTTCATAGCCTTCACCAATGTCAGGGTTGCCACAGCCAACAAGTTCAACCAATGACAATTGAGAATGCCGTAGGTTTGATAGAGGCTAGAAACCCACTCTAATCATGCAACTAACATCATGCCCAGGCACTTTTGGCTTTTTGTTTTTTTGTCATTGATGTCTTTCCCATAGCTAGTTTCAGACACTTTCCGGAGGTTTTCCTCTTTTGTGTTGCAGTTGTGGCCGCAGTGGTGTGTCCTTTGTAGGAGTCAAGAGGAGGACCTAGACGGCTAGACCCTGCAATGGGATTGTCTTTTTTTTTTTTTTGTTTTTATTTGGGTCACTTCAAGGCTTTTGGGATAGTGTCGGCTCGTAATATTGATTGTTGCTCTTTGTTTGAGGAAGTTCTTTTGCATCCCCTTTTTCACGACAAAGGAAGAATCCAACATGGTTTTTGCTATCTTGTGGGGTATTTGACTTGAGAGGAATAGTAGAATTTTTAGAGGGGTGGAGAAATTCGTGTGGGAACTTTGGGAAACGATTAGGTTTAACTCGTCTTTGTGGGCATTTGTGACTACTGACTAGACCCTTTTGTAATTATCAGCTTAGACTTATTCTTTTGGATTGGGACTCGTTTCAGTAGTTTTTTCAAATGTCTTTGGCGGGTTTCTTTTTTATGCCCTTGTGTATTCTCTCATTTTTTTTGTTATATATATAAATATATATATATAAAAAGTTGCAGACACTTTCCTAGTCGCTCAGAGTCTTTATTAACTGGTTTTCTACTTTTGACAGGCCAACTGAACTAAGAAGAAAATGTATTACAGCATTTTTAGATCTATTGAATAAGCAGGTGGAAGTTCATGTTCATCCATAGTATAGACAAACAATAAAACAAATTCCTCTGGATCTACAACAGAAAGCATGTTCTAGTCGATTTTCCAGTTAAAGGCGATCTAAGTCAAAGGCGTAGTGCAGGACAGTCTTGATGAGATAAGAATTCCATTTTGGAGTATAGTTTGTTCGGATCAGGTGAAGTTCAAAGGTGGAGTGAGGTACCTCCATGCCGAGAAAGTAAGTCGTGAATTCCAAGTCCAACATTTGAGGATGATATAAGAAACTTACCTATTTTCTCTTGCCGAGAAGACGACTCAGGATCCGATGCATGCTCTCTAGACATGCTACTAGACGAACTGGTCCAGTTGCTCTGTGCAGATGGGCTATCCTGAGAGCTACTTTGGAATGAGAAGCTTTTGATGGAGAGAACAGTCTGCTCACTATCCCTCAATTTATGTTCAAGTTTATTATCTGCCCCAGTTGTAGCCTTATTTCTCAAAACTCTCACAGACAAGTTATCTTGGATTACAGCAACCTTGCAAGATAAATGTCTAAGGTAAAAGCTCTCATCCCGTCGAAGATGCCTGTTAAATTTTGCAAGTTATTAATTATCATACAAGCCAAAACAGAAATTCAGAAACTTGAGAAAGGCACTCGAGGAAACAAGCAAATAAAAAGAAAAGAAAAGGCTATTATTATGGACCTGTGGTGGTTCCCATCAGCAAACAGAAATTATATTATATGTAGTGAGCATTATATAAACCCATCTTTCTATTGATTTCAGCATTCAGTATTAACAACTGCGCTCCAAGAATAATGATGAAATAATTATGTTCAATAAACATATAATGTACAGTTATCATGACGAAGTTAGTTTTCCGCCTTGAGACTTTATAACAATTTTATTTGATGGCGCCCCATCAAAAGTGCTAGAAGATCAATATTAACATCCTGAAATTTAAAATCTTCTTCATATTTTTTATTTCAAGTATATTCCAATTCGTTTGCTAGAGAATGAGAGTTTAAGCACTTCACAACACAGCTCATTATAAAATGTTCAAAGTAAATTAAAACAAATGGTCAAGACGTACCACATTATTAGTTTCATACTGACGTTCATTTACTATGTTGACCAAGAATATTTTCTCAGGAGCAGTTTGCTGGAGAATGTGAGTTTAAGCACTTTGCACGCGCACACAGTTCTTCACTATTAGATATTTAAAATAAATTAAAAAACCAATGGTCAAAACGAAGTAAATTACTATTTTCTTGTGGATGTTCATTTACTAGGTCCACCACGCATATTATAAAGAATATTTTCTCAGAAGTTTTTTCTGTAAATTTTTTCTAGTTGTTTCATATACATTTATAATGTGTATGGATGCATTGGACATGGATTTCACATATCATATGAGCAGACAGAAACTTGAAAAAAGGATAATAGAAAACATAGATTGTTGCTATTGCATAACTGTTTAAGCTGGTTAGACCAGATTTTTCAAAGAAACTATAAAAGATAAAACTTTCATTGGTGGAGTTATAGAATTACTATGGAAGGCCTTTCCAAGTTTCCCCCTTGTAAGGTTCTAACCAAGCTGATTAGAACTTTAGCCACTGGAATTATGAAAGCTACAGGCAAGTTTTTCTTGTCCTATGCATTTGAAAGCAAGAAAATTCATCCTCCATTATCCAGAGAAAAATTGGTGTCTAGAAGATACCAAGTTTCAATATTAAGTCCTTTTTTTTATATATTGACGAGTGTTTAGACCAGTTTACATGTTTGACCCTTCAACATTTGGTTGCTAAGGCCACTCATAGGATTTTAATATCCTAGGTAAATGGCTACCATGGGTTTAAACTCATGCCCCTAAGTCCCTAGCTCCAATAACCATTAGGTCAACCTATGAAGTTTTAGTAATAATTGAGAACACAAATAATATACACCTGTCGAGTATAAGGTATGGAAACCAAAAAAAAAAAAAAAGGTTAGGAGAAGAAAACACCTTGCAGAAGCAGACATCACATTAAAACAGAAACGTCATTTATAAACAGAAAACTAGCAAAATAAGAAGAAAGATTGTATAAGTAATCAATATGAGAAACTTCCAAACCTGTCAAGTATAACCCAGCTCGCGCTAAAGACCAAAATTTCTTGTAGAATAACATTCTTAATAGGGAAACCAGCAGTAATTCTGACTTCAATGCTAACCTGTGTATTAATAGATGATCAATCAATAGGAATAGGAATAAACAATTATAAAACTAAGAACTGCAGAAACTCGTGCTACTAAAAATGCTGCACTGTTAGTCTATGGTAAGAGAATCAAATATTGAAGCAGCTGAATAGCACTTCTTTGCATTCTTTTAGAACTTTTCTCCTTGTTTCATTTTTGCACTTACAAGTTACAATAAAATCTGATAAAGTTATTAAACTATTTAAGATAAATGGCTAGTTTCAGATTGTCTCGCACCAATTAGTAAGTTATTCTAGGTGACTTTGAACTTGGGTTGAGGAAAGAATGCTGTGGTGGTAGATAGACTCCTATGTAAGTTAGGACTTAAAGTAGAAGGTTAAGAGTTACGAAACTATAATCAACCATGATACTTAATTGCTGAAATCTTCAATCAACCATCATGAGTACAAGAGTTTATATTTTTTTAGTAAAACAAATAGGAGGTGGGCATTTGAATCTCTACTCTCAACACAAGGAGTAAATGACTTAACCGCTCAGTTATGCTCAAGAGCTCTTATTAATTTTGGTATAACTATGATGTTAAAGTTTTATGAGTTTTTTCTTTTTACATTTAATTTTCAGTTTAATGTTTTAAATTTATTTTGTTGAAGTTAGATTTACATTTCAGTTTTTTGTCTTTTAAGTTATCTTTTGAAGTTTTTTGAGTTACTAACTTTAATGTTGTTTTAAAGATTGTAAGTTAGGTTCATTCTTGTGCCTATAAAAGGATGAACTTCCATGTAAAGTTTGTATCACTAAGTTTTCTACATCAATTAGAAGTTTATTCATCTTTTGGATTCCACTCTCATTTTCCATTTTCTCTCTTTGTTCAACAAACATTGAGAGTTTGATTATTGCTTCCGCAATATTATTTTCAACCTTTCATTTTCAATTTTGTCAACAGTGGTATCAGAGCCTTAGATTTAAAGGGCTGTGATTTTATTTGAGAGTGAGAAATTCCATTTTTGTATTTGAAGAAAATGTCTTCTAATTTTGGTGTCGCCTCTCCTCCACATTTTGGTGGTGAAAACTACCAATTTTGGGTTGTTAAAATGCAATCCTATCTCAAGGCTCTTGGCCTTTGGGAATCTGTTTCAACTAATGCTGATCCTCAACCATTAGGAGAAAATCCAACGTTGAATCAGATTAGACTACATGAAGAGGAGAAATTAAAGAAGCCAAAGGCTTTATCGGTGATTCATGCCGCTTTATCAGATCCTATATTTGCTAGGATTATTGATTGTAAAACGGCAAAAGAAGCTTGGGATAAATTGCAAGAAGAATTTGAAGGAAGTGCACGGGTGAAAGCCGTCAAATTATTGACTCTCAAGAGAGAGTTTGAGATGTTGAAAATGAAGGACTCAGATTCTGTGAGGGACTACACAACAAAAGTGATGACCATTGTAAACCAAATAAGACTAACTGGTGAAACTTTTCCAGATCAAAGAGTTGTGGAAAAAATAATGGTTAGTGTTCCTAGCAAATTTGAGTCAAAAATCTCAGCCATAGAAGAGTCATCTGATTTGACTACTCTCTCTATAGCTGAGTTAATTAGCAAATTACAAGCCCAAGAACAAAGGGATACAATGCGTAATGAGGAGCATGTTGAGGGTGCTTTTCATGCCAAGTCTAAAGGCAAGAAGCCGATTGTCGAAGATGATAGACAAGCGACCAAAGATCAAGGGAGCAAGGGAAAAGGAGGAGCATCGAAGAAAGGTAAATTTCCTCCTTGTTGTTATTGTAAAAAGACCAATCATGCCGAGAAAAATTGTTGGTCAAAAAACAAGAAAGTCTATCATTGTGATTACTGCAACAAAGATGGTCATACAGAGAAATTTTGTTATGCCAAAAAAGACCAAACCCAGCATCCTCCGGAACAAGCAAATTGTGCCAACGATAGTCAAGAAACAAGTTTTTTATTTATGGCTTCTCATGTTGATGACAAAGAGTCAACTTCTTGGCTTATTGACAGTGGATGTACTACTCATATGGCTAAAGATATAAATCTTTTTAGCCAAATGGATAGATCTATAAAGTCTAAGGTTGTTCTTGGACATGGCGAGACAGTGCTAGCTGAAGGTAAAGGTACTGTCACTATGCATACTAAGCAAGGTGAAAAGAAAATATCCAACGTTTTATTTGTTCCGAGGTTATCTCAAAACTTGCTTAGTATTGCTCAATTGTTGCATAACAAATTTTCTGTGGTTTTCAAGGACCAAATTTGTGTTATTTATGATCCACAAGGAGCAGAGGTTGCAAGAGTCAACATGGTTGGCAATGCTTTCTTTTTGAATGGTGACTCTCTATGTCATCATGCACTAAATGCAAAAGTAGAAGAAAGCAAAAAGTGGCATCATCGCTTTGGTCACTACAACAACAAAGCTTTGAAGATTTTGCATTCTTCCAATATGGTTGATGATTTTTTCAACTTTACCTCCTTTGATCAGATTTGTGAAAGTTGCCAAGAAGGAAAGATGCACAGACTGCCTTTTTCAAAAGGTGGCAATTATAGAGCCAAAGAAAGGCTTGAATTGGTGCATAGTGATGTTTGCGGTCCCATGCGCAACATATCTATTGGCAATAATAAATATTTCATTCTGTTTATTGATGATTTTACCAGGATGACATGGGTATATTTTTTGGTTGAGAGAACTCAAGTTTTTGAAGTTTTTAAGAAGTTCATAAATTTGGTTGAAACTCAAAGTGGTTGTAAGCTCAAAACTTTGAGAACGGATAATGGGAAGGAATATACCTCCAAGCAATTTGACAAGTTTTGTGAAGACTCGGGAATCCAACACCAGTTGTCCATTGCCTATACACCACAACAGAATGGTGTATCGGAAAGGAAAAACAGAACCGTGATGGAGATGGCAAGATGTCTACTCTTTGGGAAAAAATTACCAAAGAAATTTTGGGCAGAAGCTGTATGTACTGCTATTTATTTGCTCAATAGACTACCTACAAGGGCAATTGAGGGCAAGACTCCTTATGAAGCTTGGTCAGGTAGAAAACCTTCTGTTAAGAACTTGAAGATTTTTGGATCAGTATGTTACTCTTTTGTTCCTTCAATTAAGAGATCCAAACTTGATGAGAAGGCAATTAAGGGAGTATTTATTGGCTATGCTGCTGATTCAAAAGGGTATAGAATTTTTTACTTGAACACTGAAAAGGTTATCTTGAGTCGTGATGTCATCATTGATGAAGATGCTTATTGGGATTTTGAGAAGCAAGCAATTGTGAGAGACTCATCCACTCGTCTTGAAAACTTAGAACAAAATGAATCTTCTGTTGATTCAACTGTTTCTAATGATCAAGATAACCAAAATTCTCCATCAAATGATGATGACCTTATTGATGCAACTGGTGATGATCCGAATTACAAGGTAAGATCACTTGCTGATGTATATGAAAGTTGTAATCTTGTTATTGTTGAACCAAATAACTATTATGAGGCTTCACAATCTGTTGAATGGATTGCCGCTATGAAAGAAGAATTGGAGATGATCAATAAAAATAATACATGGGAGCTTGTGGAGCAACCACGAGGAAAGAACGCCTTAGGTGTGAAATGGGTGTTCAGAGTGAAGTATAATTCTGACGGTTCAATCAACAAATATAAAGCAAGGTTAGTGGTAAAGGGTTATGCACAACAACCCGGAATTGATTATGGAGATACATTTGCTCCAGTTGCACGACACGACACAATACGCTTGATTATTGCTTTAGCTGCACACTTGGGGTAGAAAATATTCCATCTAGATGTCAAATCAGCTTTTTTGAATGGTGATCTTACGGAGGAGATTTATGTGAATCAACCTGAAGGGTTTGTGGATAAAGGCAAAGAAGACAAAGTATATCATCTGAACAAAGCCCTTTATGGATTGAAGCAGGCACCTCGTGCTTGGTATAGTAAGATTGATTCTTACTTGCTTCTTCAAGGTTTTAGGAGGAGTATGAGCGAAACTACTCTCTATGTTAAGGTTGGTGACAACTCTAAGCAGCTCATTCTTTCTCTTTATGTTGATGATATGCTTGTAACTGGAAATGATTATCAAATGCTACAAGATTTTAAAGTTGAGATGGAAAAGATGTTTGAGATGTCAGATCTTGGTTACATGCGTTATTTTCTTGGTATGGAAATTCATCAAGAAGATAAAGGTATTTTTATTACCCAAAGAAAGTACGCTCAAAGAATTTTGAAGAAATTCAAGATGGAGACATGTAAAGCTGTTTCTACTCCTTTAGCGATAAATTTAAAAGTCTCAAAGAATGACGGTGATAAGCTTTCAAATCCTACAAACTACAGAAGTTTAGTAGGAAGTCTCTTGTATTTGACAGCATCTAGACCGGACTTGATGTTCGCTGCAAGTTTTCTATCAAGATATATGAATTCACCCAGTGAAGTTCATTTTGGTACTGCTAAAAGAGTGCTTAGATACTTAAAAGGTACTCTTGATTTTGGAATTTGGTTCAATTTTACAGGTGATTTGGAATTGACTGGATATTCTGACAGTGATTGGGCTGGTTGTGTTGATGATTCTAAGAGTACTTCCGGTTATGTTTTTTCTCTTGGCACTGGGATTTTCTCTTGGAATTCAAGAAAGCAAGAAGTTGTGGCTCAATCAACTGCCGAAGCTGAATATATTTCAGCTGCATCAGCTGCAAATCAAGCAATATGGCTTCGCAAATTGCTTAGTGATTTGGGATTTGAACCTCAAGAGCATACAAAATTGTTTTGTGATAACAAGTCCGCTATTGCTATTGCCTCCAATCCTGTACAGCATGGTAGAACGAAACACATCAAAGTTAAATTTCATTTGTTGAGGGAAGCAGAGAAAGAAGGCGAAATCAAACTCAAGTTTTGCAGTTCTGAGCAACAACTTGCCGATATTCTCACAAAAGCTCTACCACATAGGCCATTTCTGTTTCTACGCCAAAAGTTGGGCGTCACAAAGAAAAACCTCAAGGAGGAGTGTTAAAGTTTTATGAGTTTTTTCTTTTTACATTTAATTTTCAGTTTAATGTTTTAAATTTATTTTGTTGAAGTTAGATTTACATTTCAGTTTTTTGTCTTTTAAGTTATCTTTTGAAGTTTTTTGAGTTACTAACTTTAATGTTGTTTTAAAGATTGTAAGTTAGGTTCATTCTTGTGCCTATAAAAGGATGAACTTCCATGTAAAGTTTGTATCACTAAGTTTTCTACATCAATTAGAAGTTTATTCATCTTTTGGATTCCACTCTCATTTTCCATTTTCTCTCTTTGTTCAACAAACATTGAGAGTTTGATTATTGCTTCTGCAATATTATTTTCAACCTTTCATTTTCAATTTTGTCAACAGAAACTATTTCCCCTACTGTGAAACATGCCATTTTGTTAAAACTATTGATCCATGAAAAAGAATCTTCTGATCAGGAAAAACTGAATAGAAAATTAGATCAATAAATAAATAATTTTTTTATTTGACTCCATTTTTCCTCGAATTTTGTATACGCACTACCTATGGCCCATTTGGTGGGTATAAATATTAGGGGTAGTTGTATAGATGACAAATTGGACCAAATTAATAGAAAATATAGCACAGCTGCAAACTAATTGCATATATAGCAAAATTAATTGTACAAGACCAAAAAGCTGTCGTCAGATTCTATCCGTGTCTATCACTGATAGACTCTGATTATTCAAAGTCTATCAGTGTCTATCGCTGATAGACTCTGATTAATCAGTCTATCAATGATAGTCACTGATAGATTTCGATTAACCAGAGTCTATCAGCGATAGACACGGATAGACTTTGAATAATCGGAGTCTATCAGTAGACTGATAGATTCTGATTAATTAGAGTCTATCGCTGATAAACTCTAATAATCGAAGTCTATCAGTGTTTATCAGTAATATACTCTGATAGATTTTTCTATATTTACAATTTTTTTTACATTGTGCTATATTTGCAATTATATAATTCTTATTTGCCACCCATTGCAAATCCTCTAGACATTAAATATCTAGATAGGTAGATAAATTAACTTTTAGGAATTAAATATTCGTGTTTTTGTACCAGCTATGTTCATGAAAATTTCATTTATCTAATCAATTCATTACCTAAAAAAACATATATACATATTATTAATACTTTAAATAATTTAATATCAATCATTAATCAAGATTAATATTACTTAGTACATTATTCTACTAAATATTTGATTAATCACTTAAAAATAGATAACTAATTCTGCTAAAGCGAGCTTAGCTTAGCGGTAATTGGCACGTACCCTCGACCATGAGGTCAGAGGTTCGAATACCCCCACCCCCAAATGTTGATGTAATAAAAAAAAATAGATAACTAATTCTAAATAATTAAACTTAATTATTAAAAAGTAAGAAATAAATAAACATTAATTAAATACTAATATTAAACAGTTGAGGTAATATTTAAATATTAATAATATAAAATTTATTATTAAAACTTCTATATTAATAATTAATTAATTGTTAATTAAAACTAAAGCAATAAGTATTAATTACTAAATATTTAATTATGCTCCTTAAGTAAAAAAAAACTATGATGAGACCTTAGTACTTATTACTTTTAATTTTAATTAAATATTTAATTATGCTACTTTGGTTATATATATATATACATGATGAACCCTTAATACTTGTAATTATTTGGTTAAATTATAGGTTTGATTTCTAAATTATTAAAATTGTGCTTAATAAGTCTCTAAATTTTAAAAACGATCTTATAGATCAATGAAATTTTAATTTTGTATCTAACCGTTCTTTAAACTTTTTTTAAAAAAAAAAAAAATATCCCTTAAATTAAGGATTTATTAGGAATAAAATTAAAAAGCTTGAGACATATTAAAAATAGAATAGATTTTTTTAAAAAAAAAAAAACCAATACTGAACCTTTTAGATAGAGTTATAGTAACCAAACTTATAATTTAAGCTAAGTATTTTCTGAACTTGAAAAGTTGAATTGAATTAGGAAAGACAAACATGGATATTAGAATGTTTAAACAAACAAGCCCTTGGTGATAAAAATGGAGGATAATGGGGAGTTAGAGCAAGCATTACCTCTCCTTCTTCATACATCTCTGCACTTTGCTGAAGCATGGCAATATATGCATCAGCTTTCTTCGAAACTTCATCCTCCATTGCACGATGGCTGGTTCCGAAAAACGAATCAGGACATGCTTTCAATTGGTATCCCACTATCGCAAACCCACACACAAACGCAGTAAAGATCAGAACAAAGCTGCATAATCTGTTACCATAACATCACATTTCCTGCCAAAAAGAAACAATCACTTCAAATCCAGCACAGACTTACTCGGATTAGCCACTTTGTGAAGGATTCCGAGCACAATAAGCGTATCGCCTCCACGAAGAATGTCGCCTCTCATCCACAAGTTCTTAAGAGTAATCTGAAGCTCATGTTCGGTACGATCCTTGGTAGCGTCATACGCAATGATGATACGAGACGAAATTGGAGGAGTCTCCATAACAGCGATTCAAGAACTGGATTATTGCAGTAGAAACCTAGCTAGTTCCCTTTTATCAAAATCGAAATCGAAACTGTCGCCGTAGTCAAGGACAACGCTGTACCGCGATGGGGATTTCTGCCCAATAATCAGAAGCAATAGAAACTTCTGATCGTCTGGGCCTTTCGTTCTCATTCTCGTACTGAATGAGATTAACATAATAATTCGTGAAATTGTAGGAAGATATGCTTGCGGATATTCTTCCCTTGCTAAAAAATGGCGGGCAAGGTCGGCGTCCAAAGAGAAGATTGCGAGGAATTTCTGTAATTGAAGTGAGCTGGATGCTAGAGGCCATTCAGACGCTGCTAAAACGCTACAATTCTTTTATGTTTTTTAAACGGCCTCCGTAGTCTGTCACTTTCGTATATTACCGTTTGTTCCTTCTTCGCTTCTTTGCAGGATGATGTGAAAATTAATTCTCTTTTTTTCTTTTTTAAACTGATGCTTGGGAATAAACTTTGATTCCTTAATTAGAGTTTTATTATTTAGATCCCGTTTGATAACTATTTTGTTTTTGGCTTTTGGTTTTTTAAAATTAAGCCTATAAACACTACTCCCATTAATAAGTTTCTTTGTTTTGTTCTCCACCCTCTTCCCATGTTTTCAAAAACCTTTTCAAGTTTTGAAAACTAAAAAAAGTAGTTTCCAAAAACTTGTTTTTGTTTTTGGAATTTGGCTAGGAATTCAAATGTGTCATTGATAAGGATGAACCAATTGTAAGAAATTTTGGAGAAAACAAGTTTAATTTTCAAAAACCAAAAACAAAAAACGAATTGGTTATCAAACGGGGCCTTATTTATTGGGTTTTGATTTGAATTATTATATTGTATTAGCTTCATTTTCATGTATGAACCATGCACCAATTCGAGTATACGGTGAAATTGATGATTTTAACATCTAGTTTATGAACAGAATAATATATATTTGGTTGTTTGAAGCCAAAAAGTTGGCTTCTAGAGTTAATTAAAGTAAATGGATCGTATGCTGCATGATAATAAACTAGGGAAATAGTTTCATTTTAATTCAGGAAGAAAGTTTGACATGTCTATATTGAATCAAACCGAACATAGTTCAATTGATTAAGGTACATATCCTCAACTAAGAATTGAATTTTGGGATAAAAGCCTTCTATTTTCTTATTCCAACAACCAACAGCTCAATGCTTTAAATAGCATTGATTATACACTAATACACTCAACAGGAGAGAAAGAACAATAGATAAGAGATTTACAATCAGAGAAGAAAACTAGACCCATAAGCTAAGATCAAATCTAATTAAGACTAATAGAGAAGTAAAAGACACGCTAAACCAGAAGAAAGTACAGGAGAGGGTACGGCCACTGTGCAGTCACGGATTTAACTTTTAACAGCCCCCGCAAACGAGACGTAGGTGCAAACTGAAGAGCGAGTTTGTCCCAAAGAAACTGAAATTGAGACGTGGACAGTGGCTTCGTAAGACAATCACCAAGCTGCTCGGTAGTGGGAATGTGACGAATGTCTAGGCTGCGAGCAAGAACTTGATCCCTAATGAAATGAGCGTCCAATTCAATATGTTTGGTACGGGCATGGAACACCGGATTATATGCTAGCGCGGCGGCGCTCAAGTTATCATACCAAATAATGGGAGGAGACTTAGGAGGAACTAAAAGTTCAGTTAAGAGGGAGCGGAGCCAAATAAGTCCACAAGCGGTGTGAGAGAGAGCACGATACTCGGATTTCGTGCTTGAACGTGCCACAACTGCCTATTTCTTAGAGGACCACGAAACAAGGGTGGAGCCAAAGAAAACACAATAACCACCAATGGATTTACGATCATCAGGGGATGCAGCCCAATCTGCATCGGAAAAACCGGTGAGACATAAAGTGGGAGTAGGCTGAATGAATAATCCGAGGGAGGAAGTGCCAGAGAGATACCTCAAAACCCGCTTGAGTGCCTGCCAATGATGAAGCGTTGGAGCTTGATTGAATTGGCTCAATTTATTCACGGCAAAAGAGATGTCGAGCCGTGTGTGGAGAAGGTACTGCAGTGAGCCAAGGGTGCTGCGATATAGATGAGGATTGGACAACAAGGGACTGTCATGAAGATGTAGTTGCTTACCCGAGAGCATGGGTGTGGGAGCAGGCTTCAAATGTTGAAAATTCAGCCGAGTGAGGAGGTCATGGACATATGTAGACTGAGAGAGAATCAGTCTCGCAGCTTGGTGTTGAACCTGGATACCCAAAAAATAGTGAAGGGGGCCGAGATCCTTCAACGCAAAGGTGGACTACAGGTGGTGAATAAGGGACTGCAAGATTTGATCGTTAGAACCAACAAGAATTAGATCATCCACATAGATGAGGAGATACATAAGCCCCTTGGAAGAGTGATATATGAAGAGAGATGTGTCCGCTTTAGATTGAGAAAAATTCCATGACAGTAAGGTGGTACGAAGAGCATCATACCAAGCACGGGGAGCTTGCTTGAGACCATAAAGGGCCTTGTTAAGTTTGCAGACATGAGTAGGAGCCCGAGGATCCACATAACCTTCCGGTTGAGCAATATAAACCGTTTCATTAAGGGTTCCATGAAGGAACGCATTGCTAACATCGAGTTGCTTGATGGACCATTTGCGAGTAACAACAAGGGTAAGAACCACCCGGATGGTGGAAGGTTTTATCACCGGAATGAACGTTTCACCATAATCCACGCCATATTGTTGAAGATAACATTTGGCCACAAGGCGGGCCTTATAACGTTGAACATTTCCATCGGCATCACGCTTGATTTTATAGATCCATTTAGTCCCCATTAAGTGTTGGTGGGAAGCTGGGGGAACGAGGTTCCAAGTGCAGTTATGTTGTAGAGCCTGAAACTCTTGATCCATGGCATCTTTCCAGGCGGGACAAGTAATGACGTCACTAAATTTGGTGGGCTCATAGGCTGTCCAGTCCGTAGGACGGGTAGTGGTAGTGAGGCCAGTGAATGGGAGTTTAGGTTTGTGAATACCCGATTTGGCCCGAGTAATCATGTGGTGACGGTTATCAATAGGAGGGGGGATCAAGGGGACTGTGGGAGAGGGGGATAGTGGTGAAGGAGGATAAGTGGGAGAGAACGACAGTGGGGAGGCAGGGAATGGGCTGGTTAACCGAGGGAGGGAGGGAGGCGAACCAGGTTGGACTGAGGTGAGAGGTGAGGTGTGGACAGTAGGCTGAAACACGGTGGGAGGAGAGGGAATAGGAAGCCAGGACAGAATGGTGGTTTCAGAGGGCATTTGAGGGTTGGACGGCTGCGGTTGGAACAAGGTTTGGTATGGAAATTCTGCTTCATTGAAGCATACATGCCGTGATGTGTAAATACGGCCAGTTGAAGTCAAACATCGGTAGCCTTTATGGTGATCACTATAGCCCAAAAATACACATTTCTCAGTGTGAAACTCAAATTTATGTTGTTGGTAAGGTCTTAGACACGGAAAGCATGCTGAACCGAAAGCCTTAAGAGAATTATAATCCGGGACTTGACGTTTAAGCAGGAAAATTGGTGTGTGTTCCTCAATGGTTGGAGAAGGCATCCGGTTAATAAGATAAACGGCCGTATGAAAGGCCTCCCACCAATAATGAAGCGGCATACGTGCTTGAGCCAATAAAGCAAGGCCGGTTTCAATAATGTGACGGTGCTTGCGCTCGATGCAACCATTTTGGGCGGAGGTATGTGGGCAACTCATTTGAATGTCTATTCCATGTTCTTTGCCATATTGTAGAAAAGGTCGAAATTCACCCCCACCATTACAGTGAACAGTCTTGATGCTAGTTCCATAGTGATTTTCTACTAGCACTTTGAATTGTTTAAACACCTCAAAGGTTTCTCCTTTGGTTTTGAGAGGGTAGATCCACGTGTACCTAGAGTAGTCATCAAGGAAAGCCACATAATAACTGAACCCTTGTGTAGACAGTAATGGAGAGGGTCCCCATAAATCAGTGTGTATAAGATCTAATGCCTTAGGTGCTCGGGAGTCAGACAATGTGAAAGGTAAACGATGAGACTTTCCAAATTTGCAGGCCTCACAAAAAGAAACTTTATCATTATTTTTTATACGAGCATTACAATCTTGTAGAATTTGATTCAAAATGGTAGGGGATGGATGGCCTAATCTTTGATGCCAAATATCCAAAGTACATGACAAAAGTACATAGTTGACTACATTGATCAAATTCTTTTGGTCTTTTCGGCCCTGGACCTTTACAGTAGTGGTTGCTCCCATAAGATCCTTCTCCATTGCTCTAGTATCCCTTCCAAAAGCTTTCCTTGAGACCTCACTCATATCCAGCAATCTGTAGAGCCCATTTTCCATGCATCCTACTAGGCAAATCTCATTGGTGCTCCTTTCCTTTACAAGACAAGAGGAATCAGAAAATTCGATGGTGACCAAATTGTCTTGAGCCAATTTAGAGATGCTTATAAGGTTCTTTTGCATTAGGGGAACACACAAGATATTCTTAAGTAGCAACTTTCCAGTGTCAAAATTCAGATATGCATCTCCTATGCTAGTAATAGGTAACTTGGCTCCATTTCCTTCGACAACATTTTTAAGTGTAGAGGGAGTACCTTTGAGAGATAGTTTGCCAAGATCTGAAGTCACGTGATGGCTAGCATCGCTGTCCAAGTACCAGGACTGGTCTTGGAGAGTTTCAGGAAAAGTCATGAGAGCTGTTGAAGAGTTTGTGTCCTGCCTGTGTTGAGGAGTGCCCACATTTGTGGAGGGCGGTGGGGTGTTGGTTGCTGCCCTATCATAGCGGTGATAGCACACTGCTGCGGTGTGGCCCATTTTTCCACCAATTTGGCATGTTGGGCGGTTGTTTGGAGGATAGGGTGAATACCGGTTTCTTCCTCTGTATCTCCCCCCTCCTCGGTTGTAAGAGTTGCCTCTGTTTTGTTGCTGATTAGTGTTGGCAGTGGGGAGTGTTGATGCCTTGTGTTGTTCAACATTTGTGAAGTTTATGGATGGTGGAGATGCAGTGACTTGATTGACTGATATGGCACCTTTTAAGGCTTGGAGTCTCTCTTGCCTTTGCTCAAACGAGAGCAATTCAAGTTGAACCTCACACCAGGTCATATTGCGGTTTCTAATAACACATACAATGGGTGTGTATTCTTCATCCAATCCTGCAGTAACATGAGAGATGAAACTTCTCATGTCCATGGGGTATCCAGCCACTTGGAGATTGTCAAAATACCTCTTCATAGTATCTAGGTAATCATACATCTTCATAGTACCTTTGCGGGTTTGTTGCAACATCAGCCGATTGTAATCCTCTTGCGAGCGAGACTGTATTCCATAATGTTCTTGTACCGAATCCCAGAGAGGTTTGGCCTCATCGTGTCCCATTACTTGGGCAGCAATTTCGGGTGTCATTGAGTTATACAACCAACCCACAAGAAGTTGATCAGCAGCCAACCATAGGTCATATTCCAGATTTGGCATTAACAAACCATCAGGATCATCTTCAGAAGGAAGAAGAATAATGGACATTTCAGGTGCTGGTGTTTTTCCACTTAGGTGTCCTTCCAGCTTATAACTCCTTAATATTGGAAGAACAATATTTTGCCACAGTAAGAAATTGTTTCGATCAAGCTTAATTGAAGTTACCTGGTTTAACAAGTTTGTGAAACTTGGTGAACCTAGAGATTGATTTCCATATCTCACGACCATAGGGCTTCTCTCTACTGCTTGTTCCCTGGTTTGTTCTTGTTTTCCGGCATCAGTGGGAGACGGAGGCTTTTCGACATCAGTAGGGATTAGCGGTGCTTTCCCTTTGTCTTTCGTCTGTGGCTCGTTGGAAGTATCAGTCGTCTTCCTTCTTCTTTCTTAACCACGCTGATACGCAAATTGCTAATCGCAAGTGTACGGGCCCAAGTTATAATATAGTGATTAAAAATCGAATGTCGTCCTCTGGATTGGTTTTCTAGTTCCCCTAATTATTAAAGGTATATTCGCCCAATTTTATTTAGAGAAACTAATCGAGAAATATGCAAATCAATGAAAAACTAATCAAAGCAATAAAAAGTGTGGAAACTCAATGGAGAAAAACCTTAGGGAATTGATTTCACCTATTAGATGCATGAATTAATTCAAAGAATAATTAGGAACAAACTCGTAACAAATTCATAAACCAAGGATTATCGATAATTAAAAGTCTCTCCCGAGTACAATTAATTCTTTATGCAAATTAAGAAATTGATATCCCTATCTAATTTCAACAACAAGCATAAGCATTAAAGAACAATTCTCATAACGGTTTCTCAAGTAATCCCAAATCTCCCAATTGTAGAATTACCTGAGTTATGCAATTGATGGTCTAATCTAAACTACCCTCTCCCGAGCAATTAGTTCAGAAACAAGAATCATACAATCCGTGATCAAGAGATTATAAGCACTAAGCATACAATTGCATAAATAAACCGCGTTACGAATCGTCCTAAAAAATCCGTAAATTAATCCATACAAACTAATGGCTACATCAAGCCCCTAAGAAACGAAATTTAGCTACTCATGTCTCTAAAAATACAATAAAAATCAGTCCAATACATGCTAAAAATCAGTACAAGAGACAAGGAAGAAAGATTAAACTCGCTAGCCGTGATTCCCGCGCATTCCCGTCACGATCCTCACGATCCAAGCTCCCAAAATCAAGCTCCCTTCGTTTCTGCCCTGTTCTGGTCGTTTTTCCCTCCCTAAAGTCGTGTTTCTCTCCAAAACAGCTCCCCCAAATCAGATGGCATCGCAAAGTATAAATACTGAACTTTCTGCGCGACAGCGTCGCGACGCTGTATCGATATGCCCTAATTTATTTCCGAAATACTCACAGCATCGAGACGCTATGGAGACGCTACCTCATTTGCGCCTCCTAATTGCTGTGGCCAGTGTTGAGACTTTCCAATGGTAGCGTCTCAACACTGCCCTATTATATAGATGCCTTGAACCTTATGCTCTTTTCTTCGCTCGAATTTATTAATTCTTTTTTTTCTCCATAATCATCGAAAATCTCCAAAAGCATCAATTTCCATTAAAATGTTTAATTCCTACAAAACAAACCAAATAGACATAAAAGTGGCCAAATAATACTCGAGACTAACACTAAAATATCATAAAATATAGCTCAAAAAATTGCGCTATCACACGCTCTGATACCAAATTGAATTTTGGGATAAAAGCCTTCTATTTTCTTATTCCAACAACTAGCAGCTCAATGCTTTAAATAGCATTGATTATACACTAATACACTCAACAGGAGAGAAAGAACAGTAGATAAGAGATTTACAATCAGAGAAGAAAACTAGACCCATAAGCTAAGATCAAATCTAATTAAGACTAATAGAGAAGTAAAAGACACGCTAAACCAGAAGAAAGTACAGGGAGGGTACGGCCACTGTGCAGTCACGGATTTAACTTTTAACACTAAGAAGTTAGATATTTGAATCCTCCGACTACCATTATTATAGGGGTATGGGGTTCGAGACAACTAGTCAACTATACTCGTGTTGTGTTGATTCATCTTCTCTATGAGATGTGGGATCAATCCTACTGTTTCTACATCCTTTCGGGAATTAGTCAACCTAACTTCGAACCTGATTTCCTACGTAAAACGAGAAATAGTCCTTCAAGATCTATCTATGGTCTTTTGTTCTTTTTTGCATATGTTATTTTGGCATAAATCTTTTTGGTTCTTAAAAAGAAATAGTTTGAGAAGGTTCAATTGTTGGAAATGAATTTCTAAATTTGTGGATTTATTAACATAAACAAACATCACTATTCTTGGTTTAACTCCCATTGAGCTAAAAAAATGTTTGTGATATAGATTTATACAACTTGTAGAGTTAACAAACTCATAATTTTATATAAACAAATCCTCGTATCAAACACAAACTTAGGCTTTGTAATTTTAAATTATACAAGCCTCGTTAACTCGTGAGTCAAATACAATCTATGGATTAAAAATTAACATCTCAACGATGTGGAGACTCATGTTTCTACAACAACGTTACAGAGCTTGAGACGGTTGACCCTTGCTGTTAAGGATTCGATAAATTCAATGTTTGCCATTCAGATCATCAATATCACAAGACATTTCCAATGTATTGTTCCCTTAATCACACTGTTCATTGACATTCCCATATTCCACCTCCCAAATAATCAACTCCAACACCCAAAAGAAATTCTCTCTCTGAAGATGCTGTAATTGGTCATCCTCAAAAGCATACACATAATCCTTTATCACAACCCAGCTGCAGGCCTTCACCCTATGTGCATCTATATTCTCCATGGCCTTCCTAACACGAACCATGCTTTCCCATCGACCTCTCATTGCATATGCTCGAGCCAGCACCGAATACGGTAGGGAGGATTGCGGTTCCAGCTTCATCACCCTCTCTGCAACTCTTTCAATGACGTTCAGGTTTCCATGAATTGCACAGGCATCAAGAAGTGATTTCCAAAATGTAGAAGTAGGTTGGCATGTTGTTGTTTTGATAATGTTAACTGCTTCTTCAAATTTACCAGCCCGACTTAGCATGTCCACCACGCAAGTATAATGCTCGTTCCACGGTACGACTCTGTGTTCATTTTCCATTGTAGAGAAGATGTCTAGCCCTTCATCAACAAAACCAGCATGGCTGCAAGCTAATAAGACTCCAACTAGTGTTATCCTATCTGCCAGCATACCTTCCCTGACCAAATTTTTAAAAGTGTGTAGGGCCTCAAAGTATTTACCATTGTTAACCAGACCCATAATCATAGTGTTCCAAGCTATTAAATCTCTTACAGGCATATCTGTAAAGACCTTCATGGCATTATCAATTGATCCAACTTTAGCATACATGTCAACGAGCGAACTAGTGACAATGGCATCAGACTCAAAACCCAATTTAAGAACTAAATTATGAATTTGACTGCCCAACTCCACAGGTGTGAAGACAGAAATGGAGCTCAGCATACTGCTGAGTGTAATCTCAGTTGGCCTGAGGTTCTCCCTTAAGGCATACACAAAAAGCCACATAGAATCCCTCCAATGACCATGCCATGCAAAGCTTGAAATCATGACATGACAAAGAGCTTGATCCCATTGATTGGTTTCTTCAAAGAGCTGCACTGCATCCATCAAGCTGTTGCATTTGGAAAACAAGTCAATAGCAGCACTAAGTACAATGCTGTTAGAAGTAAATCCCATCTTGAAACAGAAAGCAAAAATTTGCTTACCCAGTTCCAACTCGTGGAGACAACCACATACACTGATCACTATTGATACAGTGAACTGATCGGGAGAGTGCTCAGTGGTTCTCATAAGAAAGAACTGATTTAGTGCCAATACTCTAAAGTCTGATCTGTGGCAGCCCAAAATCAAAGAGTTCCAAGAGATCACATCCACCTTTTCCATACTTAAAAATATGGCAAACATATAATCAACAAGGCCAACTTTTCCATACATATCAATCAATGAATTCCCAAGCACCACACTTGACAGATCCACTCCACTTCGAATCATACTGCCATGAATTTGCTTACCACGACAAGCACACGACACAAGTGAAAGTAAAATGGAGAAGGTATATTCACTTGGTCTAAAACCAGCATTTTGCATTTCCAGAAAAACGTCCATGGCATTATCAACAAATCCAGATGAAACGCAACCATAAATCATGGAGTTCCAAGAAACAATGTCCCTCTGAGGCATTTCATCAAACAGATGGCGTGCACCTCTGATGTCGCCAAATCTAAACAGACCCTTCAAGCATATGTTCCAAGATACAATATTCTTCTCTTTGATGTCATCAAATACTCTCAAAACGTCATGGACAGGACCAAATAGCGTGTATAGCTGAAGACAGCGATTACCCAGAAAAGTATTGCTGCTAAGGCCAAGCTTTACCAACTGAGCGTGGATTGTTTTCGCAATATGAACAGATCTAAGGGCTAAGCACTGGTCTATCAGATGAGAGCAATGAGAAAACGAAGCTCTGTGCGCACCACGAAGATTCTTTAGCAGGAGGTGCATATAAGTACAGTTACCGCTATGAAGAATGGAACTTGGGTTCGAGCAATAATAGTATAAGGCGTCTCTTGATTGGTGCTGGTTCTTTTGCTGCTGCTTCTTCTTCTTCCATCACTATCACAGCAATTTCTAGCTGAGAATTATATCAATTTGAATGTAAGAAAACCAATTTCCCCCAACTGCAAATTAGCTTCATCTAACGAGAAAGGCCTGTAAAAAAAACATACATTTTTAAAATACAATCACCAAAATGAAAAGAGAAAAAAAAAAAAATTTGAACGTACAAGGCCAGAATGAGATTTAAACCTAGAAGGAACCTATTTTTAAAATTTTAAACACTTTAAAAAAACTATATTTTATTTTTTAAAAAATTAAAACTAAATAAATAAACTTGTTTGTATATAAATAATTATATTTTTTTATAACAAAAAACAGAATGTACGATTATAATCAAACAGAATTATAGAATTTAACAAATTGATTTATAAACAAGATATATCATTGTAGTTCTATATGTTTTATTCGATTCAAAAAAAAAAAAAGTTCTAGATGTTTTATAGATAGTTTCACATAATCTCTAAATTTTAAAAACTTATTTAAATACTAAAGTTTTCATAATAGTCTTACAATCTCATTAGCTACTATAACATCAAACTGGCTAAGGTTTTGTCTATTATTATCAATTTAACCAATGAAAGGAATCAGATCTTGCGAACACCCTAAGGTAAATCAAAGCATTTAAAGGAAAAACAGATAAATCATCTTACTGAAAATGCATATGAATGGAGAAGGGAGATAGATTCACTTCAATAAGATTTCCTGAATCTTTCACATACAATGGTATCAGTTCTATAAATTCTAGTCATTTATCCCATCCCTCACCAGCAAGAGTAAGCCAAAAGCCAAAATAAACTACAAAGTTTATTAGCATCAAAGTGACTTCTCAGTCAGCAAAGTGTTTGTCGTGATCCCTGTTCTCATCTCATTTTTTAGAAGATCACATAAATTATGCATTTGAAGATATTTATGTCAAAGAATAAAGAATCAGCTTGTGTTCTGCTATCAGACAAGACAACTAAAACAGCTGACCCTTCAAGCAGAAACACAAGGTATCACCAAGTTTGTTGTTCTTGTTTGTTCAAATTACAGTACATTGCATGTCTTTCACCCAACATGCTTTGAACCCGTTACGATATACTTCGATGGACTTGATCTATAATTTCACTATTTAAGTAAGCATTGACGGCTTAGTTGGTGAATGACTTGACTTGATGACGATTATAACATTCAACAGGTCGAGTAGATTGAGGTCCTGGTTTCTTCTCACTGAGCTCTTGAACATGAATTGCTCTTCAATGGCGCCAATAGTGAACACTTGATACTGCAGTGAGATATACCTCGATGGACTTGATCTATAATTTCACTATTTAAGTAAGCATAGACGGCTTAGTTGGTGAATGACTTGACTTGATGACGATTATAACATTCAACAGGTCGAGTAGATTGAGGTCCTGGTTTCTTCTCACTGAGCTCTTGAACATGAATTGCTCTTCAATGGCGCCAATAGTGAACACTTGATACTGCAGTGAGAAGGAACATCTTGGTCTCTTCTCATTTAGCGATCTAAATTTCTCTCAGTGCAGACATTATCGAGTATCAACTCAAGTAGGTAGCCACAAAATTTTGGGTCCTATAATGAATGAGAGACAGATTCCTATCATGATGGCATGAGCTGAGAAGATGGATCTTCTTGTTGATTTCATGATTTCACATTGAAAGATTCTGCTCATTAAGTCGTACAGCTACCCTTTCTGCCAACCTCGAGTTTCCGTGTTTTCTGCATGCATCGAGGATTCTTTCTAACATTGGGGCAGTGGGATCAAAGGGCATATTGTTGATAAAATTTTCGAGCTCATCCATGTTTCCATGTCGGCCATAGAGCTCGATCATGCATTCATAGTGCTCCAATCGAGGTATGATGCAGAACTTATCACTCATTGAATCGAAATACTGCCTACCCAACTCAACGAGATTTTCATATACACAAGCAAGCAAAATACCTTGGAAGGTCACATGGTCCGGTTTAATTCCTTCTTCCATCATCATCAATCGAAACAATTCAATTACTATCATGCCCCTTCTGTTGTGGCAACATCCTAAAATTATGGAGTTCCACAAAATCACATCGCGAGAAGCCGCATTTTCAAAAACCTTGAGAGCATACTCAAGTTGGCGGCATTTGCAGTACATGTCGACTAAAGCTCCGCTAACTACAATGTCTATCTCATAATTATTTCTAACCATGAAGCCATGGATTTGTTTGCCTTGCTCTAGTGCAAAAGTGTTTGCACAGGCTCCTAGAAGAGTTGCAAAGGTGAATTTACTAGGAGCTGTTTCCCATTGCATCTCTGAGAAAATTGTCATGGCCTGTTCACTCATGCCATGACGAGCATAGGTAGTAAGTAGAGCATTCCAAGAGACTTCATCCCGCCTTTGACTCATTTGGTAGAACCAAATTCTGGCACTTCTCAAGTTCCCACATTTACCATACATGTCAAGAAGGGCATTGCCAATATAGAGATTAGCATAGAAACCAACTCTATAAACAAGACCATGAACTTGCTTTCCCCTTTCAACATCTAAAAGGCCAGTACACACATTCAGTATCAGGTGAAGAGTAACGTGATCAATATCCTTAATCGAACTGCGCATCAAATGGACAAAGTCTAATGCCTCTTCCCACTGAGAGGAATGAATATACCCTGCTAACATAGCATTCCATGAAATCACATTGCGTTCAGGCATTTCATTGAAAAGCTCCCTAGCCTTTAGAACTTCCCCAGACATTGCATATCCATATACCATTGAAGTCAAAGAAATAAGGTTTCTTGAACTGGGTTGGTTAAATACTTGGTGAGCATTTTCTAATGTTCCACACTTCACATACATGTCAATTAAAGAGCTCGAAATAACCTCATCCTCTTCAAAACCTACTTTAACTACAACACCATGAATTTGTCTACCTTCTATGAGTGCGGTCATACTTGAACAAGCAATCAGTGCATTGGAAAAAGTAAAACTCAATGGCATCACTGCTTCTCGGAACATTTGAAAAAACATTGACACTGCCTCTTTTCCATTGTCCACCTCAAGATAGCGCCTAACAATCACATTCCAAGTAACATCATTACGATTCTGTATTTCATCAAACATGTTGCGTGCATCATTCATAAGCCTGCACTTTCCATAGACATCAACAAGCGAACTCTCGAGAATTACATTGCCAACAAAGCCAGATTTCACAATATGGCCGTGAATTTGCCTCGAAAAGTGAAGAGCCAAAACAGAACCGCAAGACCCAAGGACACTAGCTAAAGTTATCTCTGTAGCATAAACACCGGATTTATTCATATCCAAAAACAAATTCAACGCCTCTAAACCATACCCATTCTGCGTATATGCCGTTAACATCGCATTCCAAGATCCCCCATCTCTCTGAGGCATTTCCTCGAACAGCTCCCTCGCATCCTCCAAACACCCACATTTACCATACACTTCAATCGCCCGATTCAACAGGAAAATCGGCGGAGTGGGGCAAAACGTAACCAGATGAGACTCGACCTTTCGAGCCTCAATAAGTGCGCGAGTGGAAGAGCAAAGTTGGAAGAGGCGGACGTACAGAGGATGAGGAAAGGGGAATGGGGAATCGAACAGGATTGATACAGCTTTCCGAAGGCGACCCTCTTTCAGGTAATTGAATATTGTGGCGGTGGCGGATTTGACGCCGGTGGGTTCGGTTTTAGCACTCAGGTTCTTTCGGGAAAGAAGACGATTGAGAATTGAGGCCGCGGACACACCCATGTATCTAACGAGCGGCTCGAACTTGAATCCTTCACATAACGGACCCTGAAAAGGAAAGTCATGTAGCATGGGTGAGTATATAAGAATATACTCGATAAGTAGCCCACTTAAGGGCTGAAACTGAAAGCATGAGATCTGATAACATGAAATCTATTAGCATGAAACCTGATTCTGGGTCTTATCATCATAGGGGTCTAACTGAAATCATTCATTCGGGTTTCTAACCCTTGGGTCATAACTGAGTACATGAGACGTTTAGCCTAGGGTGTTTACGTATCCCCAACCTGTGCCAACTAGAGCGTTGTGTGGGTCAGTCGGTTAAGGCAAGTAAACTAGAGGCTAGCTGGCAACCTCTAGCAGAACTACACCTATCCCAACACAACACCCCTGATATATGAACAAAAAATACCGTGGAGCAACTGACGCATGAAAACATGTCTGGTGCCATCTGGCGCACGAATAACGTGCCTGATCATAAGCTCAACATCGTCCTGAACTGAGAGAGCGCACGATAACGTGCCTGAAGCTGGGCTCTAACAGTCAACTGATAAGAACGCACAATAACATGCCTGTCAAACTGAGTTCTACCAGCCCTGAAGGAAAGACACTCTAGCTAACGTAAGACTTAAAGATCTTTTAAGTCCATTTGAGGCCCTAATTGAGTCTAGGGTCCCTACACTAGGATCAGTCCTAATCAGTCACACTTGAAACTGAAGTTCTGAATTTCTAGGTCTTAGCGACATAGAGACCTAACTGGAATAAACATTCAGGTTTCTAACCCTAGGGCCACAACTGATCACATAAATATGCTCTGTCTAGGGTGATAACATATCCCCAACCTATGCCAACTAGAGCGTTGTGTGGGTCAGTCGGTTGAGGCAAGTAAACTAGAGGCTAGCTGGCAACCTTTAGCAGAACTATACCTATCCCATCACAACACCCTTGAAATATAAATATAGCATACAGTGGAGCAACTGACGCATGTAAAACATGTCTGGTGCCAACTGGCGCACAAACAATGTGCCTGATCATAACTCAACACCTATGAAGCACGGACACGCCAAAATGGGGGGAGGATCTGTGTCGGACACGGATTCGTCCGGACACGCTCCGGACACGTGTCCGACACGCAATTTTGCGTGTCCTATTTTATTTTATTTTTTTTTAATTTCGGACACGCTCGGACACGACTGGATACGCCCACGGACACGTTCTGGAGTTAGGCTGAGAGTGAGAGAGAGAGAGAGAGAACAAAAACCTCTTCTTGCCGCCGCTTGCCACCTCTGGTCATCTAAGTTTTTCTTCTTCTTTTTTATCTTTGAAACCCTCCTTTTTAAAGTTAACCTAGATAAAAGGCCCAGCCCAATAAACCCTCCTTTTTAAAGTTAAGATAAGATAAAAAGCCCAGCCCAATAAAAAACTGTTTTTAAATTTTAAAAAAAAATGAATGATTTAAAACTACTCAGAAAATTTTATATTTATACTATTTTTTTAAAAAAAAATCTATATATATACTAATTTTTTAAATATATATATATAAAACAACGTATCTTCAGCATGTCCGTATCTTAGTTTTTTAGAATTTGACGTATCGCCGTGTCCTGTCGTGTCCGTGTCCGTGTCCCGTGTCCGTGCTTCTTAGCTCAACACCGTCCTGAACTGAGAGAGCGCACACTAGCATGCCTGAATCTAAGCTCTAACAATCAACTGATAGAACACGCAAACGTGTCTGGCAACTAGGTTCTATCAGTCCTGAGATGGGGTAGGAACACACTCTAGCTATGTAAGACTTAAGGAATCTAGCAAGTCTACCTGAGGCCCTAGAACGTAGTTGAGGTCCCTAATCTAAGTCTTTCCTTGAAGAAACTTATGATCCCTAAGCCGCTATGATGCTACTAAAAATTCGACAGCATAACGACATACATATAGGGAACCCAAAATTTTTCCTTGCACCTGGAAATAAGAATATACACTTCTATGGCCATAACGAGACAGACCTCGCATACACAAACCAATCACAACTCCAACAAACATTTAATCCCATCCTCCATTATCTTAACAACACCAAGGCAAACCATAGATTATCCAACCAACCATGCAAAAGTAAATATGTCATAGTGAATATCGAGATTAACATATATTGACATGCCTTGAAACGAAGCTCATCATGTCCATTTAAATTCCACAAGCAAAGACTAATGCATATACATTAACCAAGCAACCATCTTAAACCTCAAGGAGAAAAATATACTAAAATGAGAGAAACCAACCAAAAGCCACATACTCAATTCACCAACACAGTCACAGGCCAAAATCATAATAATTATTTCCAAATAGCTACTTACCTAGATAGCTAATTTGCTTGACAAAAAAGATGAGCTCCTCAGCTTCCAAGCCCCTATCCAACAACACAAAATGGGCAAATATCCTCAAATCAAAAGGGAGTTTTATTCCAAAATCACACCTAGAACCAAAGTAAATTTTGGAATGCTTTAACACCCCAAACTCACCTAAAAACAGAAACAGAGCTTGTTGTCCGGGCTAACAATCTCGCTCCAAAATGACAAATACAATCTCGAATGCCACGAAAACCTTGGAAACAATTGCCACAATTAATGGGTAAGCCTCTAGCACCATAACCAACCAAAACACAAGCTTAAAACACTTACCCATTGCCGATAATGCTCCACGACACTGAAACTTGAAGACCCACTGCGAGAATCACCGAAAACGAAGAGAAACGCTTGCGGAACGGAAAGAAAAGTGAATGGGTAATCGATTAAACTAAGCAAACAACCAAGGAACAATATATACTCACTTACCCACTGAACAAAACGCCGGAAATCAACCACGAAAGCTGCTGAAAACGCCGCCGCTCGACACCCACGCTGCAACAATGGCCGGCATGCGATCGAGAGCTACTGTCCGCTGAAGAAACGCCGGAAAACGACGGGTACAAAGGGGAAAGACGTTAAAGAGAGAGATCGAGCGTTAGGGGCACAAACCAAGCAAAACCCACTGAAAACAAAGAAAAAAAACTCACCGGAACGCCCCTTCTTCGCGCGCCTTAGGTGCTGGAACGCCGCCGCCGCTCGTGGTTCCAAGTTCGCCGGAGAATGGGCCGCCGAGGAAGACAATCGACCGAGGAAGGGAGCTGCAGAGGACTCACGGCTGAATGAAGAAGAAGAAGACGCAAGGTAGGAGACTGGCGGCTGTCACGTGAGGAAGAGAATGAAGGGGTGAGGCGTGCATCTCAGAAGAAAGGCAAGAGGGAGATTTAGGGATGCCTTCCACTTCAGCTTGTTTACAAAAACGCCCTTGCAGCTAGTACCCGGAGCAAAAATCACCAAGGCCCGTTTGGTACAAGGTTTTTGGAGATGGGAATGGGCAAGGGTTTCTAATACTCAAGATTTCTGTGGTGGACCCTTGTTTGTTTCAAGATTTCTGTGGTGGACCCAGGAAATAACGCATTCTCAGGCATCATTTATGCAAAAGCATGGGTTTTCTCTTTTCTCATCTCTTCTTTTTTATTTTTATATGCAATTTTATTTTGAATATAGTTAATTAATTAACTAATGGATACTAAATTAAAAATAATATAATAAATTATTTAATTAGATTAAATAATAATTTGTTAAGAATTTCATTTTTTTAAACAAATACTTTTTTCTATGACTTTTAAACAAATACTTAGTCCAAGTTTATTAAAGGGATGTAATTACATATTTACTAAAATTATAATTAACTAGTCAATATTATAGAAAATATATTTAATTGTTGAATTAAAATCATTTAAATGAATTTAGTATAAAAATTCATTTTTCAATAATTATAATTAATTACTTATCGATTATTTATAATCAATTAATTACTTTTTTAAATTTCCTTATAATAAATAAATAATCATATTATTATTAAATATTTATCTAATTAATTTTTATGGATACAATATATTAAATTATTGTAGTTAAAGATATTTATTAAAAAATTAATTAAATAATTTTAGTTTGTTAAATTAACATAGTTTATCCCATTAAAATCATTTCATGATTATTATTTCATTAATTTTTATTAATAGTTTGAATTAATTTTGATTATGTTATTGATTAATTTATTAAAATTACATAAAGTTTACTGAATTAATTCTAAAAAATAAATACAGACATAATTTGTTCTCATAAAATCCTGATGACATTCTCATGCACAACCAAACACAGTTATCTTTGATTCCTAGCAATCTTATTCTCAGGCATAGTATTCCCAGGCATCATTTATTCTTAGGCATCTATAAAACCTTAAACCAAACGGGTCCCAAAGGTCCTTAATTAGAGAAATAGAGATTTTCCCTAAATTGCTGATGTTACAATACATGTCAAGAAAGGCATGGCCAATATAGAGACTAGCATAGAAACCAACTCTATAAACAAGACCATGAACTTGCTTTCCCCTTTCAACATCTAAAAGGCCAGTATACACATTCAGTATCAAGTGAAGAGTAACGTGATCAATATCCTTAATCGAACTGCGCAAAAAATGGACAAAGTCTAATGCGTCTTCCTACTTAGAGGAATGAATATACCCTGCTAACATAGCATTCCATGAAATCACATTGCGTTCAGGCATTTCATTGAAAAGCTCCCTAGCCTTTAGAACTTCCCCAGACATTGCATATCCATATACCATTGAAGTCAAAGAAATAAGGTTTCTTGAACTGGGTTGGTTAAATACTTGGTAAGCATTTTCTAATGTTCCACACTTCACATACATGTCAATTAAAGAGCTCAAAATAACCTCATCCTCTTCAAAACCTACTTTAACTACAACACCATGAATTTGTCTACCTTCTATGAGTGCGGTCATACTTGAACAAGCAATCAGTGCATTGGAAAAAGTAAAACTCAATGGCATCACTGCTTCTCGGAACATTTGAAAAAACATTGACACTGCCTCTTTGCCATTGTCCACCTCAAGATAGCGCCTAACAATCACATTCCAAGTAACATCATTACGATTCTGTATTTCATCAAACATGTTGCGTGCATCATTCATAAGCCTGCACTTTCCATAGACATCAACAAGCGAACTCTCGAGAATTACATTGCCAACAAAGCCAGATTTCACAATATGGCCGTGAATTTGCCTCGAAAAGTGAAGAGCCAAAACAGAACCGCAAGACCCAAGGACACTAGCTAAAGTTATCTCTGTAGCATAAACACCGGATTTATTCATATCCAAAAACAAATTAACGCCTCTAAACCATACCCATTCTGAGTATATGCCGTTAACATCGCATTCCAAGATCCCCCATCTCTCTGAGGCATTTCCTCGAACAGCTCCCTCGCATCCTCCAAACACCCACATTTACCATACGCTTCAATCGCCCGATTCAACAGGAAAATCGGCGAAGTGGGGCAAAACGTAACCAGATGAGACTCGACCTTTCGAGCCTCAATAAGTGCGCGAGTGGAAGAGAAAAGTTGGAAGAGGCGGACGTACAGAGGATGAGGAACGGGGAATGGGGAATCGAACAGGATTGATACAGCTTTCCGAAGGCGACCCTCTTTCAGGTAATTGAGGATTGTGGCCGTGGCGGATTTGATGCCGGTGGGTTCGGTTTTGGCGCTCAGGTTCTTTCGGGAAAGAAGACAATTGAGAATTGAGGCCGCAGACACACCCATGTATCTAACGAGCGGCTCGAACTTGAATCCTTCACATAGCGGCGCATTCTTTTGCTTTACTCTCGCACGCACACAGTCACAAACACTCACAAAATAAGAAAAAAAAATAAACTTTGTGAAGTGGTGGTTTGAACCTTTGACATCTTAATCAAAAGTACAATTCTATGCTCAGCAATCTTTTGTTTTTTTTTTTTTGGTGAGTTTAATGAAGGGTGAGATTCATACCACCAATTTTATTTTTTGGACTTGAATGAGCTGTTTTTAGATAAATAAAAATAATATAACAACAAACAAGTACAGATATTAATATTGAAATTATTAATTTTGGAAGTTATTCATTTTATTCTCTTCCACACTCTCATAAGTCAATGTAAACATAGTTCAATTGGTTATAAATATTATAAACTCAATCAAAATGTCATAAGTTCCAATCCTATCTATTTTTTTTTTTTTTAACAAAAGACAACATTTATTATTACGCCACTTGGACAATACGAGAACGGTCTAACTCGACCTGATTACAAAGCCAACTTGAATAGCATCCGATCCAAGTTTCATTACATTTAGTAAATTTTGCTCTTTTAGTTATTTCGTGTGCAACATTATTTATTTGTCTGGGGCAGAAATTAAAGGATATGTCACTGAAATTTGGGGTAATTACAAAATTGCCCCCTCCAAGTTTTTTGTTTAAAATTTTAACCCCCTATAAGAAAAAAGTTTTTTTTGACCCCCTTGATGATGAATATGATGTAAGCATGCATAGCAATTTACTTTTATACCCTCAAGTCATTAAAACCCACTAAAATTAATTATTTCACCAACTTTTCACCCACCTTCACCAACTTCCAATACCATAATTACCATACATTACTCTTAACCCTCCATTAAACTCATTTTGAAAAAAAAAAAACATCTTTCAATCACCCAACCTCTCATCTTCTCTCTTGAATCCACAACAAGTTGTTCACTAAAGTACATTTGATCCACAACAAGTGCTCATTTTTTAAAGAAGGTACGTTACTTTTGATTATTCTATCGTATTTGTTTAAAAAATATCCAATAGAATGTGTTGAAATGGTTTTTCGTCAATCCTGAGTCGAACCCGGTCCAATCTCGGCCGGACAGGTTGAAAATCCCGGCCGAACCACCCTTTTTTCCGGCCGGGATTCATACATTTTGAAGACCGGCCGAACCGATATTTTCCCGACCGGACCACGTTTTTCCCAGCCGAACCGTCACCGAGATTTGGCCGGGAAATACCATCCCGAGCCACACCCTTTCCACACAATGAAGATCATCACAATCCCTCGACCTCCACATCTTTCCCATACAAAGAAGAGCAAGAGCAAGAGCAACACATCCCCCCCGTTTCCACACACATGCCATTTACACCCATGTATAATGACCCGATGTCACTGAGTCCAATACGTGACGACGAGAGGGCATATAACCTTGGGGATGATGTTGACTACGTTACATCACAGAATGATTTCCATGACTGGGGAGACTATGGAGAGGATGTGAACCCGGACAGTGATTTTCAGGATTGGGGAGATTACGGAGAAGAGGTACTTGAGAGTGGCAAGGAAGATCTGTACGAAGTTGATGTAACTGCCCAGGAGAATATTGGGGTTCATCGGGAGGTACTTGGAACTGCAGAAAATATCGATACTCCTACTATGGCCGTTAATATGGCACACGCCCGGTCAAAGAAGATACTGTCTCGTATGTCCATACCTGTGTAAGTAAAGAAAGTATATTGTTAGAGATACAATATATACGGCGAATGTATACACTATCAATCACTCTAAACCAACGTACCTGAAACGCGTATGGGAAGCCATATAGACTGTACGTTTCCTGTTTGCCATCCGTCCTCTCTTTATAGGACACTGCCTTCCCACCTACAGCCTTCTTCAGTCCCTTTATGGTCTTATCAAAAATTAACTTACTCCAATCCTCATTACAAAACCTTTGCCAATCATCAATAAAGCCGAGCAGGCTAGTGTCCATCTGCTGCTTTCTCTCCCTCCCCATCATAGCCAACTCAATGAAATAAAATATGGCCATCTTCACAGCATCCTCATCGCTCTCAAAATTAATGGAAGGGAATAATCTATCTAGTTCAAACCCTTTCATGCTGATGCTATCGTTAAGGTACAGTCTTCTCAGTCTAGTACTAGATACATTACCCCTAACATGTTGGGTTCTATGCCTAATTCCAGTAATAAGGTCAAATTCCCTCCGACCAAATGAAACTTTCTCTCCCAGAATCTCAAAGCTAATAACATCAATCCTAGGCTCATTCACTTCCCTCAAAAGAAAATAATGAATAAGTTGTCCATTAAACATCAAGGACGTATCTAAGAAATGTCCAAAACATGTTTGCCTAAACATTCCTAATTGGGTATCAGTTAATTTGTCCTTAATATTTTTAACGGTTTTTCCGAGATGTGAACAACATGTCAAAGCAGCAGGAAAGTAGTCAGCAGGTGCAATCTTTGGTACCAATGTCATGATGGTAAATCCTATTCAATAATAATTTAAAAAAAAAAATTAACCATAATTTCAAAAAAATAAAAATAAAATTTTTTTTTATGAAGTAATCACGGTACAAAATTATAAATTCAACACCAAAATGCCTGAGTAAATCAAAAAAGTACAAACAAAACAAAAATAATAATTTAAAAAAAAATTAAAAAAAATCAAAATTTCAAAAAAAAAAAAAAAAAAAAAAAAATTGGATCTCGGTCCGGTTCGGTCCGTCTCGTTCGGGTCGCCCGCCCGAACTCTCCTGGCTTCCGGCCGAACCGACCGGCCGAGATCGCGTTTTTTCGGATTCAAAATATCCATTCCCGGTGCCCCAACATGCATCTCGGCCGGGATTCATCGCCTGCAACTCAAAAACCCAGAAAACCCGTACGAAATCCGGCCCCATTTCACATCACAACACATTCAGAAAGCGCCGAAAACACGTTTTGAACAATAAAATCATGCTAAACTACAAGAAATTTGGGCAAACGATCCTAGACTACATCAAACGTTTCTAAACCCTAGAAAACAGTAAAATAAAACGAAAAAAACATACCTTACAGCTAGAAATCGTTCTCCTAAGTTGTTTTTACACCGAATAGAAGCAAGAAATCGATGAAGCCTTAACCAAGGAGAAGCAAAAAATCTGAGGGAGAACGAGATGGAAACTGAGGGAGAAGAAAAGTTTAAAAATCTGAGAGGGGCATTTCCGTAATTTCACATCCAAATAAAAAATAAAATAACCTAAAAAACCAAATAAAAACTGAGGGGGTTAAATTTAAAAAACAAAAAGTTAAGGGGGTCAAAATTGTCAAATTCCTCCTGAAATTTGGCAAAAGACCTCAAATATATTCCACGAGGCTTCCACATCTCTCCATACAATAGCCTCCTTATTTATGAATTTGATGGCCATTTTGCTATCTGATTCAACAATGATCTTTGATTTGACTTTTTGAAAATTAATCAAACAATAAACCCTTATTTAGACTTCAAATACCACCAGATTATTATTTTCCAAAGTCTATTCTAAATAAGGTCTAAATCTTACATTCCACCTTGTAATTTCCCTTTTTCTAAATTTTGATCCTATATTTTCAATATTTATCTATTTTTTTAATACTCTTTATTAGCTTTAAAGTTTAATCCATCTACTTTTTAGACGTAGATTTTGAACCAAACTTCTTTTAAAAAATAACTGTTTAGAGTCCCTTTGAAATGACTTTTAAAATTTTAAAAAAAATGTTTTGAAATTAAAAAAAAAAAAAAGTGTTTTTAAATACTTAAAAAGTCATTCCAAACCAGCACTTACTCTAATATGCAAAATTCTAACACAAATTTTACATACGACAAAAACTCTTTAATATACAAAACTATGACAATATTTCAAAAGTTCATTTAGTCTAGTGTTGTGCTACAAATTTAATAGAAAAATGAGATTAAAAATAAAAACAAAAGAACTAAAACAATCCTTTTTCAAAATTACAAACGTTTTGAAAACAGAAAGACTAAAATGGACACAAATAAATATATTGATCAAAATAGACATTTTGAAAATAAAACAACTATCCAAATTAGACGTTTTGAAAATAAAACAACCATAAAGCCAATAAGAGCATAGCGCACAAAGTTGTATTGATGACCACAAGATCTGTGGTTTGAAACCTCTCACCCTACATATGGTAAAAAATAATAATAATAATAATAATAAAACAACCATAAATGAATAAAAGCAAAAAAATTATTTTCTTTCTTCTTTTTCCCATTCTTTTAATGGTTTTTAGTTAATGTTTTACGTTTAACTCCTCTTCCTCTTCCTCGTCCTCCTCTTAGAAAGTGAATATTTTTTAATTTAAACAATATAATCCCGGATTTTAGGATTCTATAAATAATATAATAATATTTTTTCCAAGTACATGAATACTTCTAGAAGTCAATTTCTTTTTTATTTCCCATATAAAATCTACGAACGAAACATACAATAAGAATAACGTGGCAAGATGAATTTATTAATGAAAAATGCAAAATAACAATATCTTTCTTCAACCATCTTTATTTAATAATAAACCTGTCATATCTACGTATGATATAATTTGGCTAAATATATTAAAGAGAATTTGCGGTGGGTACAAATAAGAATTATATAATTGCAAATATAGCATAATGTAAAAAAAATTGTAAATATAGCAAAATATATCTGAATATATTACTAATAGACACCGATAGACGGTTGGAAATACGCTGAATTATAAGCTGAATAACACTAACAAACTTATCACTCCAAAGATGGAAGTAAACAAATACACTGTAAATAACAATACAGACACTTTATATAATGATAATTACAGAACTCAAAATAAACCAAAAGAACAACAGATCGAATTTACAAAAGATGTAAATAGCCTGATCAACAGTAGCAATAACCACAACAAACCGACAAACCTCAAGAACTTGGTGAAGGAAATGATATGTAGTCGAGGAACGCTAATGAAGCGCTGTCCTGAAGACAATTATTCGCTCTGCACGGGTTGCTAGCAGACTACAGCGATTGTCTCAGCAGGATACAACGACTAACTCCGATAGAACAGCAACCTCGAACTACACGGATCTGACAGAACTCTCGGATACTCACTCTCAACAAAACCAAACTCAAAAGAAGGAAAGATGAGAGAAATACGAAAATGGAATGATGAGAAACGAGTAAATCAGCTACTATTTATAGTTGTACAAATAGTAACTCCTTGGAAAAACGAAAAGGCAACAATAAATACTCTGTAATTACGTTCAATTACAGTGTATTTACCACAGCTGCAGAATACAGGAGGTCTAACGATTACTCTGTATTTTTGAGCACTTACAGCAGCTGTAGAACACGAAAAGACACCAACTATTCAACTTCATACAAGTTATGAATTTAATTTCTTGACATTAAACTCAAGAATTAATCAACCAACTTTAACCTCTTTGCATTCAACTAATAACTTTCTTTCACAAATTACAACAAAATCCAACATAGACTCTGGTTAATTAGAATCTATCTGATAGACTTCGATTATCAGAGTTTATCAGCGATAGACTCTGATTAATCAGAATCTATCAGTTTACTAATAGACTCCGATTATCCAGAGTATGTTTATCGCTGATAGACTTCGGTTAATCGAAACCTATCAGTGATTTTGGTTAATCGAAATCTATTAGTGACTATCATTGATAGACTTTGATTAATCAAATTCCATCAGTGATATTCATTGATAGATTTTGATTAATCGGAGTCTATCAACGATAGACACTGATAGACTTTGAATAATCAGAGTCTATCAGTGATAGACACAGATAGAATCTAACGACGACTTTCTGGTCTTGTACAATTAATTTTGTTATATATGCAATTAGTTTGCAACTGTGTTATATTTGTTATTAATTTGGTCCAGTTTGTCATCTATGCAACCGCCCCTATATTAAATCCTACTCACTTTTTAGTTAATTCTTAAGAGGTGGTCTAATTCTTTTGACCTTCTCTTTTATCCTTAGTATATTTAAAATTCTCAATCGATGTCAATTCAACCTAGTTTAGGGGATAAGACACCAATTATTATCTTAAAAGGTTGATAATTCAATTATTCCACCTAGTTTTGAACTAAAAAGGAAAACCTCTATCAATTCCTTTTGTAAGGAAAAAAAATTCAAATTTTGTTATTATAGGATTGTACACAATCCTTTGCTTTTATTAATAATTGGATTCATTTTTTAAATTAAAATATTGAATAAAATTTAAATTTGACTTTATAAGAAAAGGAATAAATACTTTTTAAAAGAAAGACTTGGACGTTGTAACTTACGGTTCACGATAGGCACTCAAAGATTCAAAAACAATTTTAAACTACATATTCTATACAGTGCTATTCATTTTAAATCCTTTAATTTTTTTTTTTTTTTTTACCATTAAATTGTTTTGTAATATTTATTGCAAGAGAGGAACGATTTGGATAGAATTGCAAATGTTCAAAATGACACCTTTGTCTTCTTCAATCAATACCTTAAAATAAGGGGATAAAATAGTTGGATAAGAAATTTTAAAAAAGAAAGACTTTTATTGTTTTTTTCTAGATTTACAAATACACCGATAATAATATTTTTTTAAAAAGGGACAATATCTAAAATAGTAAATATTTTTCTCAAAGTAAATCACACAATCATGCCCAACCTATAGTCACGTTGATTTTAAGTTTGAGCAAAAAAAAAATTAGGTCCCATTTAAAACTATTTTGATTTTGATTTTTTGTTCCCTTGTTTTAAAATAGGATTATTCGATGAATTCTTAAATCTCGTTTGAAAATCATTTTGTTTTTAGTTTTTTAAAATTAAGCTTATAAATGCTACTTTCACTTTTAAGTTTCATTGTTTTGTTATCTATCTTCTTACCATGTTTTCAAAAATCGGAAAGTTTCGAAAACTAGGTCCCGTTTGATAATCATTTTGTTTTTTAAAATTATTATTGTTTTCTCCCAACTTTTTTACTATGGGTTTCATCTTTGTTAGGGATAAATTTGAATTCCTAGCCAAATTCAAAAAAAAAAAAAAAAAATTGAAAACTATCTATTTTTAATTTAAAAAAATTAGCTTGGTTTTTAAAAATATGGAAAGAAAATAGATTAAAAAAACAAAAACAAAACAAAAAAATAAGGAAACTTGGTAGGTGAAAATAGTGTTTATAAACTTAATTTTCAAAAACTAAAAACAAAAAATCAAGGCCCGTTTGATAACCATTAGTTTTTGGTTTTTGGTTTTTGAAAATTAAGCTTAAAACACTATATGCACCTACAAGTTTCTTTGTTTTGTTATCTACCTTCTTCCCATGTTTTAAAAAACCAAGTCAAATATTGAAAACTAGAAAAAATAGTTTCCAAAAACTTGTTTTTGTTTTTTAAATTTGACTAGGAACTCAGATGTGTCTTTAACAAGGATGAAAATCATTGTAAGGAAATTGGATGAAAATAAGCATAATTTTCAAAAACTATCAAACGGGGCCCAAATGGTCATTAAACATGGTTGTAGTTTTCAAAAACTTGTTTTTGTTTTTGGAATTTGGCTAAGAATTTAAGTGTGTCCTTAACAAATATGAAAATTATTGTAAAAAATATGGAAAAAAAAAAAAAAAACAAGCCTAATTTTCAAAAACCAAATGATCATCAAGCGAGACCTTAAATTTTCCAATTTGAAATTTGGGGATTTTGTTTTTTTAAATTAGCACAAGTTTTTATTTTTCAAACTATACTTTCTCATCCACACTATTAAACTATAGGCAAGTTTTCATTTTTCAAATCTTTACTTCCTTCGCACTCTTTACTAAAAAAAATCTATGACACTCCTCACTCGTTGACAAAAACTTATTATAATCAAAACAAAACATGTATTTATGAATATAAGTTAATTTATATTGATCAAAAAATCATAAGTTCGAATCTCCACTCTACATATAGTTGAACTAAAAAAAAAGTGAAACTTTGTAATGATGAATGGATCTAAGGAATTTAATCATCAAAATCCATGGTATAAAAATCTATAATATTTGATTTGTCCTGGCAGGCATTAAAGCTGGAGGCTGCTCATTGCAACAATGATGAAAAGCAAGCTAAAGCTTTGGAATTTAGAATGGGTACTCAAAGGAGAATATATATATATATATATATAAACAAAAGGGCCAAGGCCAAAAATTTCCAAATGGCTAAGAATTGGGCTTTGGAATTTAGAATAGTGTGTGCATCATTAGCTGTGGGAATCAAAAGTTTGGTTCTTTTGATTTTTGGCTGTCCCCTCCATCTTAGAATTTTTGGTTTCATCCTCTTGAAATTGACATCCCAAATCGATTGATTGAGCCATTAATGAAGCCTAAGGCACCCACAAACTTACAACGACTTCGACGTTGACTTCTCAATTTTTTATTCCCACAATAAATTTTATTTGTATGTGTTATTTTATCTTAAAAATAATTTCTCTATTTTCATGTCTTTTTCTCTCATTTCTATCAAGTTTATAAACTAGGTGAAAGGAATTGAAATAGAATAAGTAATATAATTAAGGGGAAAATATCTTTTTAGTCCTTGAGTTTTGAGGAATAGGTGCGTTTGGTCCATGAGTTTTTAAAATTGACCTTTTTAGTCTCTAAGTTTTGAGAAATAGGTTTAAAAGGTTCCTAAATTTTCAAATTTGACCTTTTTAGACATTGATTTTGAGAAATAGGTTTAAAAGGTCCTTGTATTATTATTATTTTTTTAAAATTAATACTTTTCATTTTTAAATTAAAAAAATATATTATTTTTAAAAAGTTGAAAAATATAATATGAGAGACCTTTTACATCTATTTCTCAAAATTTAGGGACTAAAAATGTCCATTTTGAAAATTTAGGGACATTTTAGACCTATTTCTTAAAACTCAAGGACTAGAAATGTCTATTTTGAAAACTCGGGGACCAAACGCACCAATTCTTCAAAACTCAAGGACCAAAAAGGTATTTTTTCCTATAATTAAAATATCAACTTGAATGTAGCTCAATAACATTTTTTATAAGTGGAATGTTTAAGTCTTTGTTTTGCATTTATAATGCTATATTTAAATAATAGGATAATAAAGTTCGATTTTACCGATAAATTTAGGTTGTTAAGTTGATTTTAATTTTAAAATTTCAGTTTCATCCATTTAAACTCTAAGATTGAATAGGTGTTGTAATTAATACTTTCTTTAAATCTGGATTGAAATTATTCATGAACCGATCAATAAATCATAAAAAAAATTCAACTAACACACGCTCAAAACTATATCAAAGAAATGTCAAAGAAACAATCAAACTTTAGCAACAAAATACTTAAATCCAATCAATTAAAAACACATCCAACATAATTAAAATAAGTATTATTTGTTCAAATAGTATCAACCAACTATAAAAATCTCCATAAATGGTCCCAAATCTTTATGAGAAAAAGAAAAATTAAATTAATTGAATATAACTTTTTTTTTTAGTTCAATTGAATAGAACATTAATTGCACGAATAAGGTTTAATTTTTTTTATCCTTTCAAAAAAAAAAAAAAAGTTTAAATTTTTTACATTATTTAGATTTTGGAGTTTAAATGGGTAATGTTGAAAATTTTAAGTTGAAATTTGACTTGCAATAATGAAAAAAAAAATGGAGATTATAAAAAAAATATATATATATACGGTTAATAGTTTATCTTTATAATAAAGTTATGGGGCCTACAGGCCGACGCTCCATCTAGAAGTTATTGATTAGTATTTTGTTTCAAAGAAGTTATTGATTAGTATTATTATTATCGCGTTTAGTGGATAGTTTTTTAATATTTCCTTTTTTCAATTTTTTTAGTTTTTTAGTTTTTTTTCAAATTCATTTTTGTGAGATAGTGCGTAAGCATTTGTTTTATTATAATTAGGTTTGGAAATGCCATCTTCACTTTCAACGATTTTGATTTTGTTCTTTTCTACAATAAAATCCAATAAATTCAATTTTCTAAAAAAAAAAATAAAAAAAAAATAAATCCAATAAATTCAAAACAAGTGATTGTCTTCGGTTGTGTAGTTTTAAATTTAGGAACTATTTAATTTCCCCTCACGCTTATAAGCAATGTAAATTCATAAAACAAGCCAACAAGAGCATAGTTCATCTGAGATAAAGATGTACTGATAACCACGAGGTCCGTGGTTCGAATCCACCACCTCCCATATTGTCAAAAAAAAAAAAAAAAAAAAAATCATAAAGCAAACTTACATAAATATATATATACTAAAAAAAAAGTTATCCACACAATATAAATACTACATAAGGTTATAAGTTTATTCTTGAGTAACTCAGAAAGAAAAGAACCCAAAACTTCAAAATCCATCTTAACGATCCAAATTCATAAAAGAGGGGAAAAAAGATATTTGATGTTTCTACATATATACGCTTATTTTTTTTTATCTCATTCCAATAGTTCATATAAAACGTAGGGTAAATATTTAATTTGGACCCTAATCTTTGAGTTAATTATGAATTTAGTTCTTAATATTTTAAATTTTTAAAATTTATTAACAAATCTCTATTAGATCATTTTCAAATTTTGTTTTATTAAATTTTGTTAACGGAAAAATTTATGTCTCATTAAATTATTGTCTCATCAATATATTTGGACATATGGACATACCATTTGAAAAAAAATGAATCGCGTTAATACTATAAAATGGAAGATTTTAAAATATTAGGTATAAAATTAAAAATTATCCAAAAAGAAAAATGGAAATTTTTTTAATGTATTTTAGCTAAAATATATGCAAGTTGTAATGGGACCAAAACTAAAAGAGGAAGTTCAAAAGTGCCAAAGGTATAAAAATTTCTGTAGAGATTGGATACAAATTATAATCATTGCTCATATATAGAAACCATGAGTATCAGGAGAATTGAGGAGGAAGAAAGTAAACTATAATTAATTTCATTTATAACTTTTTTTTTTTTAATGTTAAATAATTCTGTAGTTGTTCGACACGTTGTTGTACCTTTTGACAATAAATTAAGTAAAAATTTAAAAAAAGGAAAACCCAGATATTATTCACAGATTTTTTTTTTTTTTTTTTTTGTTGTCACAAAAGATTTTCTTTTTTTTCAACTAAATTTCCGAATGACTCCTCATATTTTATGCTTGTATTTGCAGTCTTCTACTGGTTTTTATCGTGTACAACAACCTAACATTTTTGTTTTCGAGAAGTAACAACCTACCATTTTAATCAATATTTGAAATGAAAAGAAAAAAAAAAAGTTTCACCTCTATTTATCTATTGGAAAAAAGCATGTATAGATATTTTGTAAAAGAGCCAAGTTCCTTTTTTTTTTTTTGAAAGAATATTTAAAGGATTCCACCCATCCAAATGTATAAAATCTATAATTATGGAGATTATATTAAATAATTAAACAAACCAAAATTTAATATTTTTTTTGATTAATATCTTTAAACCTACAAGTCTAACTATAATTCAATTGTTTCCAACCAAAAAAAAAAAAAAAAAAGACTATAATTCGATTTGATATTAAAGTAAAATATTTTCAATTTAAATAAGAAAAATTCATATTGTTTCTATATTTTACACTATTATTTACCTCTTAAAGCTACTTCACCCCATATTTCTTATATATTGTTGGTTTTTTTTTAGTTCAACAATATATGGGATGAAAGATTCGAACTTATGACTTGATCGAGAATACATGTCAATTACTGTTGAGCTATGCTTACTTTCACTTCTGTTATATTAGAATATTTTAGCATTATAACATTTTATGTGACTTAAATATAGTTGAATTTATCAAATATATGGTTGGGAGTCCAAATAATATGTATCTCTCCATTTCTTATTTTCCTCGAATGTACTAAATTGTTGTAAAAGTCAAATTTTATATATACAATAAGATACAATTTAGTATCTCAATTTTTAAGTTTGTGTCTAACAAATCTTAGTAATTCTTAAACTTTAAACTTCAAATTTTGTGTCTAATATGTTTCTATACATTTAAGTTTATGCTAACATTGACCTATTAGACATTTTTTTTTCGAAATTCTCACACTTATTAACCACAAAATTGAAAGTTGAGGTTTCTATTTAGCCATAAAATTCACATTTATGTCTAATTGATCCATTAATTTAAGAAAATGTCGAATATCTTATAGACTTTTATATAAAAAAATAATGTTGATCCATTAATTTGATAACTATTTAGTTTTTAGTATTTTCCTTTTGAAAATTATATTTATTTTCTTCCAATTTAATTGCAATGATCTTCATATTTATTAATGACACATATGGATTCTTAGCCATGCAAAATTCCAAAAACAAAAATAAGTTATTGAAAACTAATAAAGAAACTTATAGTGAGAGTAGTGTTTATAAACTTAATTTTAAAAAAACTAAGGCCCCGTTTGATAACCATTTGATTTTTAAAAATTATGCCTATACACACCTACTTCCACCTATAATTTATTTGTTTTAGTATCAATCTTCTTCATTGTTTTCAAAAACCAAGTCCAATTTTGAAAAAAAAAAAAAGTAGTTTTCAAAAACTTGTTTTTGTTTTTATAATTTGGCTAGGAATTCAAATGGATCCTTGACAAGGATGAAAACCATGGTAGGAAATTTAACAAACATAATTTTAAAAAACCTAATGATTTTCACACGGGCCCTAAATAATTATGAAACGGAAGCTTAAAAACCCTTTTGCACAAATTTGAAAATTCTTAGACTATGACTTGTAATTTGATTTTGTTTATCATATATACATATTAGAATCGTAATTAATAAAAAAACCAAAAAGGTGATTAAGAAGAATAAGCTTTTGTGAAGCGGAAGGATGAGATCTTTATACCCGTAGCTTGACTTTACAACCGAACCGACGGTAACTACACCAAGTTACCGTGAAATCGACACGCAGGGACCATTGATAGACAAACCAGATACGAAATTACAATCATACCCCCCTCACCCTCCCCTATACCCACCCTCTCGCCTCTCTGCCTTCAAACGCACCACAAACAAATCATTTCATTTCAACTATCTCCCTTCTCTCTCTCTCTGAAATTCCTTCATCCACATTTCCCCAGAAAAAAAAAAAAAAAAAAATCAACGCCATGGGAGATATTAGGACGAAATTCCCAAGAAAACCTATCCATAGCCCAGATCCTACCGCACGTAAAGCCGATGGCTATTATAAACCTCGAGAACAAGACTCTACGGCTGAAGATTGCATCATTTTCAGAGGCTGGGACAGTGCAGTCGACGATGACTCGCAATCGGAATCGGGAGTCTGTTCGCCGACGCTCTGGGGTTCCAATTCTCGAACCAGCCCTCAATTCCACCGCCAGCGTAATCGTAGCCTGTCCCCAACGTCCCGGACCCAAGCCATAGCCAGAGGGCAGCAGGAGCTCATGGAGATGGTCAGGAACATGCCCGAATCCTCCTACGAGCTCTCTCTCAAAGATCTCGTCGAACACCACTTGAGCAATTCGGAGCGCCAGCAGGAGGGCTCTGTTGAGAAATACGATTCCGGCTCCGAAACTTCCTTCAGAAGAGACGCGAGCAAGAAGAGGAGTGAAACCAGAGCACTCGTTACCAGAAGTAGGAGCGTCGATAGCGGTGGATTTTACCTCAAAATGTTCTTCCCACTGCCTTTCGGGCAGATTTCGACGAAAAAGAAGAGGAATCTCAGAAGCGATTCAGGGTTGAATGGTAGTTCCAGAGTGTCCCCTAAGCCGCTGCCGCCCGTGGACAGAGACTGGTGGAGGAAGAGATCGTCGGGGGCCGCCGGCGAGAACGAGGGCAGTGTCTCCGGCGGAAGCATGACGAGTAGCGGGAGTAGTAATAGCACGAGCAGCGAAAGAAGCAATAGCAGGTAACCGAATTTTGATGAACTGATATGCCCTAATTTTGCCCTAATTTTATCAATCCAGACAAAAACAAACCCAATTTCGTATTGAAAAGATTCATTCAACTGACTGAAGATCGTCAGCCAATAATTGTTTGGTGGTTGGAATTTTGGATGACATTCTGAACTCGGATTTGTTATTTTACTTGTTTTTGGCTTTATACGATCAACAAATTCAGGGTAATAATTCATGAATTTTGACTTTCTTTGTCTGAATTTGATGTGATTTGATTTGCAGGAACTCTGAATCACAAAGGAGTTGCTGGTTTTGTATCAGTCCAATCAGAAGTAAAAATCCAGAGTAAAAGACAAGCTTCATTGGAGAACTCAAATGAAATGAATCTAATTAATATGTAATCTCCTTTGAATAATGCTCTGGTATTTTCCCACTAAATCACAGCTGAATTTTGCAGCTAAGCCTGTCTATATCTTTTTGTTTTATTTCTACTTTTTTTTTGAAAAAAATATATTCCTTGTCTTGATCCTATTTTTCTTCATTTATGTTTTAATTTCCATGTTACATCTACATATGTATATTGTTAACCCGGAATTTACTTTTCCTAAATTCAAATGGTCCATTAACTAAACCATGTGGTATTAAATAATTAAGATATTATGTTAACGGGAAGGATCGTTCCCGGGATTTGAGCCTTCAACTTATAGAGGGAAAAATTTCGGAAAAATTTCTACTACTATAGTAGTACTTACTCTCTCCATTCAACATTTGACACGTCATTTAATGAGTATTTAATGATATAATATTTTATTCTATGGGTCTCACACAATTCTTAAATACTCCTTTCATGGCAAACAATGAATGGAGGTAGTATGGAAAATTTTCGTAGTACATACTCTCTCCATTCAGCATTTGACACGTCATTTAATGATATAATATTTTATTTCATGGGTCCCACACTATTCTTTAACATTTCTTTCATGGCAAACAATGAAGGGAGGTAGTATGGAAAAATTTCCATACTACGGTAATACTAGAAATTTTCCCATTCACTATAATAGGCTATAACCCAATTTTTTTTGCTAACAAGAACTTAGTTCAACTGACATAAAGTTGTACTGATAACCACAAGGTCTGTGGTTCGAATCCCTCTCCCCACATATTGTAGAAAAAAAAACCCAATTTTTTCTTTTCTTGGGTATTTATAATGTGTGTTTTTTTTTTTTTTTAAATGAATTATTGTAGAGGCAAAAATGGGTAGTCTGCATTGGTGAAGTCTTCTTTTGAAAAATAATGAATACAAAAAATGGCCAAGATGGCCCACCAAAAACTATTCAATCATCACAACGTCCGGAAAATTTAAGCCATTGGCTTCATTTATGGACTTTGGAGACAATAATATATTTCAGAGATTTAAATTTGAATTTCTTTTGTTGTGATGTCACTTTAAATCATTATTGCCAATATATATTGTCAATAGAAACATAAATAAACGTCTGGTTTAATACTTTGTTAGGTTTCAAGTCGTTGATTGGGATTAGTGGGTTATCATCTCTCCACAAGATTGTAGCTAAAAAATCAAAATATGTTGTCAGATCTGTTCAAGCAAAAGATAATAAATTAAGTATATATTTGGTAAGTGAGTTTGATTATCCTAAGTTGCAAGTTTGTTAATCAGGTAGGTTATTATAAACTTAAGTTAATTCACCTTTTATACTATATATAATAAAGTAGTTGGACGATACTAACCTAAGACAAAATTTTTATAGGAGATGTCTTAATAATAATAAGAAGAATATTTTGATAGGATGTCTTAATTATTACAGCACATAATTCCCTCCTTATTTTCAGCCTAATCATTGTAAAGATTTGTACATTTGTTTTAGCTTATTTCTTGCCTTGATTTAGGTCCATTCTTTGTATACAAAAGGACCCATTTGTGTATGAACAAAACGTGAAATATACAGAATATTTTCTGAGTTTATATGGTATCAGAGCATACCTTTTTTTTTTTTTTTTTTTTCTTCTATGGCTTCCTCTTCAACTACTTCCATGGCGTCTTCTTCAACCACCATGTCCTCTCCTCTGTTTTTGCTCTCCAATATTTGCAATTTGGTCCCTCTACGTCTTGATTCAACCAATTACGTCTTATGGAAATTTCAAGTTTCCTCCATTCTGAAAGCACACTCTCTTTTTGGGCACATCGATGAATCTCTTCCTCAACCTCACAAGTTTGTTCAGACATCAACGGGCACCGATACCACAGAAGTCAGTTCTGATTACCTTCTCTGGATTTCTCGTGATCAAGCCCTTATCACCTTAATCAACGCCACTTTATCTCCTTCGGCCCTCGCTCACGTCGTTGGTTCAACTTCGGCAAAAGATCTATGGTTATCATTAGCAAAACGTTATTCCTCCAACACCCGCTCCAATTTTCTTGAATTAAGGTCAGCCCTTTATACAATCAAAAAATTGTCTTCGGAATCTATTGACAAGTATACCTGTAGAATCAAAGCTCTTGTTGATAAGCTTGCTGCTGCCTCTGTTTCTATTGAGGATGAGGAAATTTTGGTGCACACTTTAAATGGTTTACCGGAAGAATTCAGTGCCTTCAGAACTTCCATACGAACCAGAAGCGGCTCCCTCTCTCTTGAAGAACTCCATGCCCTCCTTGATGCAGAAGAGAAAATGATAAAAAAAAAAACTCAAAAGACTGAAATTCTACCCACTGCCATGGCTGCGTTCAACTCACCTTCATAGACGCCACCAACAAACCACGGAAATCGCGGGCGAGGAAGACGATCGTTTCACAGTAATCGCGCACGAGGAACGGCGAACTCCTTCAATCACGGTGTTGACAATTTTCGGCAGCCGCACAACCCTAATTTTCAAGGATTTCAGCCTTATTCCCACGGTTTTGGGCCTAATTCTTATGGGCCGACCTCAAGACAGCCTTATGGACCCAACACACAAGCAGCTGGACAGACTTTTGGGCGTGGACTTCTCGGATCGGGCCAAAATTTCGGGTCTTCAATTGGGTCTGGAGTGTTTTTCGGGTCTGGACAAAATACATTGAATGGAGGCCGAATTTCTTGCCAAATTTGCTCAAAATTTGGACATAGTGCCCTTGATTGTTACAATGGGATGAATTTTTCTTATCAAGGCCGACATCCTCCAGCACAATTGGCAGCTATGGCGGTAAATTCAATAAACCCAGAGCATTCCTCTGATACTTCTAATAATTTTTGGTTATCTGACAGTGGGTGCAATGTTCACATGACAAACGACTTGGCCAATCTCAATTTATCAACCAATTACAATGGAGAAGAATCTGTCACAGTGGATAATGGTCAACCTCTAAACATCCAAAACACCGGTAGTGGTATTCTTCCTACTCCCTCACATACCTTTACTCTTTCTAAAATTCTTCATGCTCCTCAACTCGCTGCTAACCTCTTATCTGTCCATAAATTCTGCCATGACAATAATTGCATATTTATCTTTGATACTGACTGGTTCCTCATTCAGGATAAAGTTTTCGGCAAAATCCTATACACTGGTGCTAGCATCAATGGTCTCTACCCAATTCCCAGCCCATCAGCTCTGTCTCGTTTTGGTCTGCATTCCAAAAATTTTAATTTTCATGCAAAACAGGAGTGTAATCTGTGGCATCATCGGTTAGGACATCCTGCACCTAAAATTTTACGTTCTAGTCTGTCTCGTTTGGGTCTGTCTTTATCTTCTTCTATTTCTACTCATGAATGTCCTAGTTGTCTAAAAGCTAAAATGTTTAAGCTATCATTTCCTATGTCGCTTTCAGTTTCTTTCGCACCATTAGAACTTGTTCATAGTGATGTATGGGGACCTTCTCCCATTGTTTCTCTCAATGGATATCGTTATTATGTTAGCTTTATTGATAATTTTAGCAAATTTACTTGGCTATTTCCTATGGCTTATAAATCTGATGTGATTACAATTCTTCACAAATTTGTTCCATTCGTTGAAAATCTTTTATCAAAAAAATTAAAAGTTTTTCGATCTGATGGTGGTGGTGAATTTAGTAATCGTTCTACTCTTTCATTTTTTGAATCCAAAGGAATCTTGCATCAAAAGTCTTGTCCCTACACTCCTGAACAAAATGGAGTTGCAGAACGTAAGCATAGACATATTGTAGAAACTGCAATGTCATTACTTGTTCACTCTTCAGTTCCTCTTGAATTTTGGCCTTATGCTTTCTCCATTGCCGTTTTCCTTATAAATCGTATGCCTTCTTCATCCCTCCATATGTCTTCTCCGTTTGAAACACTTTATGGTTCCACTCCTGATTTGCATCATTTAAAAGTTTTTGGTTGTGCATGTTATCCATTGTTAAAACCAAACACCAAACATAAACTTGAACCTAAAACATCTCAACACATCTTCATTGGCTATCCCCTTCATTTCAAAGGTTACATATGCTATAACCCACATACAAAGAAATCAATTGTATCTCGTCATGTCATTTTTCATGAGACTATCTTTCCTTTTGCCACATCTACCACCAAACCCACCTCCCCTTACCCTCCTACTACCATTGACCCAACTCCATTACTCACTCTCCTAAATATCTCCACATCCACTCCTCCGACCCCAAACTTGACTCAGTTACCTACTGTTGACAATTCTAGTCCATCCATAGTTGAGTTCAATGATAATATTACTTGTGCTAATCGTTCTTGTCAGATTACAGATAATACAAATTTGCTGCCTGAGCCTGCAGATAACACTCAAACTACTGTATGTTCGATGCCTCATAATACTCACTCCATGCAAACTCGAGCCAAGTCTGGTATTTTCAAGCCAAAGGCCTTTTTATCCACCATAGTGCCCTCTGTTCCCACTGCTCCTACAACCTACACTGAAGCCTCAAAATATCCGGAATGGAGAGCTGCCATGTGTGAAGAGTTCAATGCTCTTCAAAACCAAGGTACATGGACCTTAGTACCTCGACTGCCTTCTATGAATATTGTAGGTTGCAAATGGGTATTTCGAACTAAATACAATCCTGATGGCTCTATTGCTCGACATAAGGCTCGCTTAGTTGCAAAAGGTTATCACCAAGTAGCAGGTTTTGATTTTGAAGAAACTTTCAGTCCAGTTGTTAAAAAGCCAACAATTCGGGTAATACTTGCTCTAGCTGCTCAGTATAAATGGCCATTATATCAGCTGGATGTAAAAAATGCTTTTCTACATGGTCACTTAAAAGAAGAAGTCTATATGTCTCAACCTCCTGGTTTTCTAGATAAATCGTGTCCCACTAATGTTTGTTTACTTCACAAGAGTCTTTATGGTCTTAAACAGGCTCCTCGGGCATGGTTTGATCGTTTTACATCCTACTTATTGACGTTGGGATTTATCGCTTCCGCTGCTGACCCATCTTTGTTCATACGATCAGAAGGGACGTCATTAACGTATTTGTTGCTATATGTGGATGATATTGTTGTCACTGGATCTGATCATGCTTACATTTCTGTCTTAAAGAAACAGTTAGCCACTGAATTTCAGATTTCAGATCTTGGAGCATTGCATTACTTTCTTGGATTAGAAGTTCACCCTTCTACCAATGGTATTTTTGTCAATCAGGCTAAATACCTCACTGATTTACTCCACACATCGGGCATGACATCTGCCAAAGCATGTTTAACTCCTATGTCTACATCTGTTGATCTATATGCTTCTGCACCTTTATTCAATGATGTCACACTTTATCGTCAGCTCGTTGGCTCTCTTCAATATCTCACCTTCACAAGGCCAGACATCACCTTTGCTGTAAACCGAGTAAGTCAATTCATGCATCGACCTACAACTGTTCGTTTCTCTGCAGTAAAACGTATATTACGTTATCTTTCTGGATCAAAGGAACTTGGCATTTTATTTCAACACGGCGATATGTCTCTCACTGCATATTGTGACTCTGATTGGGCTAGTGACACGTTAGATCGTCGTTCAACATCTGGATTCGTTGCTTTTCTTGACTCAAGTCCTATTTCTTGGGTTGCCAAAAAGCAACCAACAGTCTCTCGATCTTCTACAGAAGCTGAATACAGATCACTCGCAACTACGACCGCCGATCTATATTGGTTACGTCAACTTCTTTGTGATCTCCATATTCCCTTATCTGCTCCGCCCACGTTATGGTGTGACAATGTGTCTGCAATCTCTCTTGCCAATAATCCTGTTTTTCATGCCCGAACGAAGCACATCGAGATCGACTACCACTTTGTTCGTGAAAAGGTGATTCACAAGGATATTTCAGTACGCTTTATATCCTCCAAAGACCAACTTGCTGATTTACTTACGAAACCACTATCTTCTCAGCTATTCCTTTCACTCAGGAGCAAACTTTTGACTTCACACCAGTCTTCAGTTTGAAGGGGCATATTACAGCACATAATTCCCTCCTTATTTTCAGCCTAATTATTGTAAAGATTTGTACATTTATTTTAGCTTATTTCTTGCCTTGATTTAGATCCATTCTTTGTATACAAAAGGACCCATTTGTGTATGAACAAAACGTGAAATATACAGAATATTTTCTGAGTTTATATTAATAACAAGTATGTGGTAACTTACCACTGGTAAGAAATTCAGACGTATAACCTCTATTTTTTAAGGGTAATTAAAAGGTTTTCATATTCATTGTTTAAGAAAAAGTATAAGGAACGAAGAAAGTTGATGTTCAATTATGGAGAAGAAGATAAAACTCAGGAGAAACCTTTCCCATCTTCATTCAATCATCTCAATTGAGCAAGATCATCATACAGAGAGATTATATACAAGGGAGGGAGAAAAACTCCTGAAAAAATAACAACTTACAATCAAAGGAAAATAAGAAATAACAAACTAATAAACAGAAAACTAATAGCATGTGCACAACACGTGATACAAAGTCAATGGGCTATCTTCACAGTTGAAAGGTTTCATAGAAATTTGAAAGACCACATTAATGATGTTTTTTTTTTCAAGAATATTGCAATTTTTTGAGGGACTTTTTTCAAGATTTATTTTTAAAAAACAAATAAAATAAAATAAAAATAAAATATCTGCCTCAAACATTAATGTCTATTTTTAATATCGTCAAGAAAAAATGTATGAAATTAAATTAAAAGATAAATTTATGTCGTTAATAAAAAAAAATTTAAGAATTATAAAATACTTGATTGACGATCTTATATTCTTAAAATTACATTTATGGGTATAAAATATATTTTTTGAGAGATTTATAGGTATAAAATATTGAGGGATGGTTTTATATCCTTAAAAGTAGAATAATAACTATAAACTAAAATAAATATAAAAGAATATTAATATATTATAATAAAAAAAATGAAGCCTCTCATTGGGAACTATAGACAATTCCCTCAAACATCTATAGTCAAAATTACTTGTATCCCTTAATTTTATAAATCAAAGTTAACTAAAACCAAACAAGTTCCAAGAATTTGTACAAAGTTAAACTTCTCTATAAAAAAAGACAACGGTTGGAAATTTTAAAGAAAATAAACCAAGACTTCCTTTGCTTACTACTAACTTTCACCACAAGCAAGCTCATTATAATCAATTAGTTATAGCTCAACCGATAAAGTTCGATTCACTCGAGATTTTCCTTCTCAATTCAAATTCAAATTCTCTCCCCCACAACTCTACTTTTTGTTGGAAAAGTGAGCTTAGGGCTTGAGCCAGTTACCTTTGGGCCGAGTATTGCCACTCAAAGCGATTCTAAATGGGCTCATAAGTTGCAGAACCGACCCATCGAACCAGTTCGCCATTCGGGTTGACGTTCTCAACAAGTCTACTACGACATTCATGTCTTAGACTCGCCAAACCAAGTGGGACCCCAATGGCCGGTGGTCTTGATCTGCATGAAGACTGTTCTTCTCCAGCAAGAAAACGCGGTTTTACTGTCGAAATCCGCATCAGCCCTTCGCCCCAAAGTCTCTCCCCCACTGGAAACTTCGGCAAAGTCAAACCCAAAGACCGAAGAAAGAAAGAACAAAAGAATTGGTAAAAGACTTTGTGAATGACTGTGGGGGCGATGATAACTATAATCCTCTCATGATTTCAATTTTAGTTTACTAAACCCTTCTCTTTACCTTCCTTTGTCGCCATTTGGCAGAAGGGAATTCGTCTGTCACGGGGATTTAGATGTGCGGTTTAAGGCGGGGTTTGTATTTGTAATTCCCCATTCTTTCATTCTTTTCTTTATTAGTCGGTCTCTCTGAAAATTCCAACTTGGCTCTGAAAAAGAGGAGGGTCTGAAACTAATCGAACAAGCAACCCCTCGACGAAGAAAAGCAAAAAGAAGAACACACAGTTCTCCCCACTTTTTGCTGCTCCTTCTCCTCTGGATTCTAGCCAGGTATGCTTCCTTTGAGCCCCGACCCATGTCGCTTTTTCTCTGTTCCATCCATTTCTTTTGTTGATCTTGGCGTGAACTTTTTAGATTGTGGGTAAATTTGCTTTTGCTTTAGTTTTTCTGCTTTATGGTTTGTTTCTTCGTTTCTGTAAAACAAACGTACGGGCTTTCATTTTGAGTGGGTAATGGGGCTATTATGGTTTTTATTACGATTTTTATGCGGTCCGTTGGCTCACATTAGAGTTCATCCGCCCTTTTCTTCTTTTTCTCGTTCTTTATTGGGAAAGATTACATATGGGGTTCTTGTTTATTTGCAAGGAATTTTTTGGTGATTCTCCTCGTGTTAATCCTGGTTTAGATTCATTTGTATAATCACTTGATCTTTTGTTACCCCTTTTCAGAGTTGCTACTTTTTTAAAGTTATAAAGGGAGAGTTATTGATGGCAATGATTTTTGATAGACTTCTGTTCCACGACAGGACCTTTGTTTATTTCACTTCTTAAGGTTACTTTTCTAGCTGAATTTCATAAATCCTTCTGGATTGTGCTTCACAGGCGATTCAAGGACAGAGGACCTTATTGGGGTGCAATAGATTCGTAGGGATATGTCTACCAATGCTGCTGCCTGCGCTGAGAGAGCAACAAATGATGTGCTTAGAGCTCCCGATTGGGCCATAAATATTGAGCTCTGTGATATCATCAACATGGATCCTAGGTAATCCCAAAACTTCTCTCTGGAGCTGAACTTTTTCAAGTCTCTTCTTCCCTGGATTGGTTGTTTCCTCCCGTTAAATCTTTTAAAAGTTTTGGATCTTTTCCATCAGTTCTAGCGTTTGTTTGAAATGAACATCTATTAGCTGTTTACCCCTCCTTTGTGAACTCAAAACCAAATGAAAGCAAGTTGTTGTTGCTTTTGCTTACATGTTTTATTTTCGATTTACTTCTTCGACTTATCTCATAATTGTCTGCAGTTGTTGTAACAGAATGCAACCAACCAGATATAACTTCTTTCAACCAAATATCTATTCTCTGTCGTGCTTTTAAATGTTGACTTTGGTTTTGAATGGGAAATTTATAGGCAAGCGAAGGATGCATTGAAGATACTCAAGAAGCGTCTGGCTAGCAGAAGTCCTAAAATACAACTTTTAGCTCTCCATGTGAGTCTTCTTAGTCTCTCTTGTCTTTGTTGAATGTTTACCACAAACAACAATGTCCTTAAATTTCTGGGTTGTGCTATGTTTTTTGTAACAACCAATTTCCAAAAGTTAATTTTTAGTATGATATTTTCGGAAGAAAAGTTAATGTGAAAGTCCACACTCTAACCATGTTATGCCTATACGGTTCTTCCTAATTTTTTTCAACATTACTGATACAGGTATTAGAAGCTCTAAGCAAAAATTGCGGTGATACTGTTTTTAAGCTGATCGTGGAACGCAATATTCTACATGAAATGCTTAAAATTGTAAAGAAGAAGGTATTTACTGACCTTGACATGTCTCAAAAAAAATTTACTGACCTTGAGATGAATCTAGTTTGTTGTTTGGTTTGATATACCACAAATCTAGACAGGACAGAAGGAAAAATAGTTTAATGTGTTCTTTTATTCAAACTCAGCAGCCTGATTTAAATGTACGGGACAAAATTTTAGCTCTGGTAGATGCATGGCAAGCAGCATTTGGTGGTGACTCCAAGGGAAAGTATCCACAGTACTATGCAGCCTACAATGAATTGAAGGCAAGTCATTTATTACTTTGATATACGATTTTTTAAACCTTTGACAGTGTGTAGAGAGGATTTTTTGCACTTTTCTCATATGTTTTCTCTAATACAGAATGCTGGATTTCAATTTCCACCAAGAGAAGAGAATGTTAGCCAGTTCTTTAGTTCACCTCAGACCGAGCCTGTTATTGAGCACCCTGTTTCAGCTTATGATGATCTTGCTGTTCAGGTTTCTCTCCAGTCTGATGCTTCTGGTTTAAGGTAAAGTTTTAATTCATGTTTGGCCTATTTTACCTTTTGGCCTTTTCTTTTTGAAAAAGCAAGGGGCTATTTACTGCTCGTTTAATAATTTTCCCATTTCCTACATTCCGGTTTCTATTTAGGGCTATTTAGTGTTCTCAGTAACTTGCCTACATCATGAGTTTCAATCCAATGTGTCTGTCTACTTCCATTCTTCTTGCTCAAGTCTAGTATTTTACTTTTGATTTGCCATTACCTCTCTGGATTCGACTCTGACTATAATTTGAACTTAAACAGCTTGCCAGAAATTCAAAATGCCCAGGGACTAGCAGATGTTTTAATGGAAATGCTTAATGCGTTGGATCCTAAGACTCCAGAGGTATTCTTCATGAAAAGTCTTCGAGTTGAAAAAGAGAATTTGAAGAAACTCACATGTTTATAAACATCTTTATGTGTTCCTTTTCTTTTTCTTATAGAATTTGTCATTTTTAGATAATGTTAGGCTTTTTGACGTAGTTCTATATTTATTCTTCCCAAACAATTAAGAACGAGACAAAGAGTTTAGTTTAGATAAAGGGAGACGTTCCCTTCAATTATCCATGTCGCTGAACTTTGCATATGTGGACTTGATTTCAGTTGGTGAACTGAGACATAATGCACAATATGTGTCCTTTTTTTTGTTAAGACATTTTGACTTGGTCATATTGGCAGGCTCTAAAGCAAGAAGTGATTGTTGATCTTGTTGATCAATGCCGTTCCTACCATAGCCGTGTCATGATACTTGTGAACGAGACCACGTAAGACATTGTGCCACTGCCATCTTTACATATTTTCTGCATGCTTAATCTCTGACTCGTGCCGTTTGCTCTCATTTCAGAGATGAGGAACTGTTGTGTCAAGGGTTGGTGTTGAATGACAATCTGCAGCGCGTACTCAGCTACCATGACGACATTGCAAAAGGAACATTCATGATGGGAGCTAGGAGAACAGAACCTCCTGTTCCATCTCCATCGGTTCCGTATATGAACCCCGAGGATGATGGTTCGGAAGATGAATTTACGCCGTTATCTCGCAGGTAACTGTACTTGAGCCCTCTTACCTCGAACAATTCTTTAAAATGTAGAATATCACTGTAACTGTTGTACTTGAATTTCAGGTCAACAAAAGATCACATCTATGAAAGGGACACAAAATTGACAAATGGTCAATCATCTCGAGTTAGTCCGCTTCCTTCACACTCATCAAAGAAGACGACTAATGCAGAAATGATCGATCATCTCAGCGGCGATGCATACAAGCCTCAAGAGTCTCCAATGACAGTAGAGTCACCATCTTATCCACCTCCAGTTTTCCCACCTTCACCAATAACTTCATCCCCCTCACCTTTCTACACTAGACAGCCTCTGTTCGACGAACCACCTCCGAGAAGCATATCCACGAATCCGCTCCCGGCAACACCTCGGGACGCTCAATCTCCAGGCTCCCTCCCTCCCCCACCTGCGAGATATAATCAAAGACAGCAATATTTTGAGCAACAAAAAGCTGTCATAGGAGGTAGTCAGCCTCATTTGAGCAACGGCTATGAAAACATAGTGGGACAAACTAAGAATCTGTCGCTCAGTCCTTCCACCCCAACCAGATCCGCAGAGCATGAAGAAGCCCTTTTCAAAGATCTGGTGGATTTTGCCAAGGCCAAGTCATCTTCATCCTCCAAATCCAACCGACCATTCTGAGACACGAGTAGTAAATAAAGACTGACGTTTTTCTTTTTCTTTTTGTTGTTGTATTGTAGGCAGCTGATGTGGTTCTTTGACGAGGTGGTTGTATATTCATGAACAAAGCCGTCCATTTTGTATTGAAGTAGGTGTTAGAATTTGTTCATGTTGCTTTGAATGCTGATCTGCATATATTATTGATATTTTTAGTAGAAACCTCGATGTAATGGTGTCGTTTTATTATTATAATATTAAATTAAATTTATAAATTTAGATTTTAGAATTTGATGGACGTGATGATCATTTAGACTATTAACCTAAAAAAAAGCTTCAATTTTTTTTTAAACAGTAAGTCTTACTAGGTGGATACATGAATAAAATAAATGGAAACTTTATAATATGTATATTTGAATGAAAGGGATCTTGAGAATATAAAAGTATTCTCAAGATGACTGATTCATAGGAATAGGTTTATAGAGAGAGTCAATTGGAAATTCTTTACTAGGTTTTGAATCCAAGTCTGGATCTTAGAGTTGGAATGTTACACAAATATCCATTATCCATCCACATTAATATTTTATCAATATTTCAATTAAACTTGATATCAAATCTTAGTGCATCAGAGATCTACTTTTAAAACATTAAAATCAACCTTTTGATACCTCAAAAACGAAAAAAGAGAAAAAGAAAACATATTTATTTGAATATTACTAAAAACAACGTTAAAAAAATAGCAGATAATATGCCTATGTAATTTTCAAGTATTTATGGTTTTATTACAAGTTTAGTTCCTGAACTTTCAGAGTGGTATCAATTAGATCCTTGAACTTTAAAAAGTTTCTAATAGGTCCTTGAACTTTCAATTTTGTTTCTAATAGATCCCTAAACTTTCAATTTTGTGTCTAATAGATCTTTGATATATTTAATATTTTATAAAATTGACTAATTTATTGTGTATAATATTGAATTTTATGTTGACTCTAAATTTCCAATTTTGTATCTAGTAGGCTTGTGAATTTTAAAAAATGCTGAATAGATCACTTATTATACACAAAATTAAAAGTTGAAAGACCTATTGACACAAAAGTGAAAGTGTAAGGACCTATTGGAAACAAAATTAAAAGTTCGAGGACCTATTTGAAACTTTTTAAAGTTAAGAGACTAAACATGTAATTATACAAAATAATTTCTTTTTAAATGTTAAATTACAAATTTAATACTCGAACTTTTAGGTTTGTATTTGTATTTATTTGGTCTTTAAACTTAAATTCTTGAACTTTTAGATTTATATCTATTCTGTCTTGAACTTTAAAAAATGATTAATAACACCTCAAATTTCAAATTTATGTTCAATAGATATAATTGAATTTTCAATTTTGTATCTATTAGTTACATGACCTATTTGAATTTTTTTTTTTAAGATTCATGAAACACAAAATAGAAAGTTTAGAATCTTATTTAACAATTTTATGTCTAATAGATCGATTAATTTTAAAAACGTTTGAATATGTTCAGGTCTATTAGGCACAATATAAAATGTTTAGGATCTACAAAATTGAAAGTTAACCTAATCCAAATAGACTCGTAATATTAAAAAGTGAGAATCTTTTTTAAAATTTCGGTATTTAGCATGGGATTCGGGGTTGTAGTAGATCACTGCAGTCCGTTTCCTTGTTCCCGCGGGATTCAGCATTTCCTAGTCCGTCTCATACAAGAATTCAGAAACCAGCTTCGTATATAAACACAAGTCCCCTCACAGTCACCACTTACTAATCCTTTGTACGACTTGTTCAACTTCAAAAAAATGGTGAACCATGCAGCATTCTCCCACCTCCTCCTCCCCGACTCCCTCCGTTCCGCCGCCACCGGAGCCGGCTGGTCCGAAACCTACGACTGCTTCCTCTTAAGCGCCCACCTCTACTCCTCCCCCCTCCGCCACCACTCCCCCAACGGCTTCATCTTCAGCCTCCAACTCTCCCACTTCCTCACTCCCCTCTACATCCCCCACTCCTCCTTCCTCCTCTCCTCCTCTTCCCACCTCCTCCACTTCCCTCCCTTCCACTTCTCCTCCTCCTCCTCCTCCGTCCGCCACTTCGTCCTCTCCACTCTCTCCGACCTCGGCGTCCCCCTCTCCGACCCCGACTCTCTCGCCCGCCTCATCTCCTCCTTCCTCCACTCCCACCACCACCTCGCCATCTCCTCCCCCGTCCCCCTCTACATCTCCTTCACCTGCACCACCCTCCTCCGCGACCACGCCGAGGCTGCCGACTGGCTCCACCGCGGCACCCCCGACTCCCACGTCCTCAGGACTCTCAGGGCCACCGGCGACGTGCTCAGGAGGCTCAAAGACCAGAGCTTTGATGCCTCGTCTTTGACGTTGGAGGATGAGAGCTGCTGCACGGTGTGCTTGGAGGACTTTGCCAAACCCGACGGCGGCGCTGTGAGTCGGCTTCCGTGCTCCCATGTCTTCCATTATGGGTGCGTCTCTCAATGGCTCAAGTTCGACTACCGCTGCCCGGTTTGCCGCTCTCCCTTGCCTTGGGTTCAAGCGCTCTTCCCTCAGTCTTCTTCTCCTTCTTTGCCTTTGGCTGCAACGACCTCATCCACCGACTATCGTCATGATCTTGACGATAATGGTCATGACGATCATGATCCTGCACCAGGGGTTCTTGACAAAGTGGGGTTCTTTCTTAAGAATGTTGTTAAAAACATGTTGAGTTTGAACTAGCTCTCTTGTAAAATGTGATTGTTGTTCCTTTTTTATTTTTATTTTTTTCATGTGTATTCATCAACTTCTCTCTGTAAAATGTGATTGATTCATTTTTATGATGAATAAATAATAATACACAAACCATCATTGTGAGAGCTAAATACTAGCCAGGAGCTAGCTTTTCTAAATGTTAAAGGATTGATATATAATTAAATTTATCCTAACTCAGAAGCTTAAACGTTTGGGTCGCATATCTCATCTTTGGTGCTTAAGAATTCGATTTAAATTTCTATGGTTTTAAGTCTTAGTTTAAAGTTTGGATTTAATCTCTATCCCAAGGTTGTATTAGAGTGTGTGATTATTTTCGTCCATTAGTGTTGGGGAGGCAAAATTTTCATGCTCTAAAATCTAAAGGATTCTTGAGAAGTATTAATTTTAAGAAAAATACTTTAGAGATACTTCATTAAAATCTTGGCAGCTCTCTAAACGAAAAGGGTACAAAATGAGAAATTTCTTTTACCTTTCTTAGTTGGTTTCAAGTGTTTATTTCAAAATAATTTATTTCTCAATCTCATTTTTTAATAAGTCATTTTTAATGGATGCCAAACACTAGAAATTTTTTCAAAATGATTTTTTTTTGAAAATTAAACACTTGAAAAGTTAAACCAAACGCACCCTAAGATTGTGATGTGTTTATGGTAAAATCTCGAATGGTTAATCAAAGGGTATATCGAGGATGCGATGGGCTAGGCGAGGTTCACGAACGTGTGGACAATTCAAAGAGAAAAAGAGATTTGGCATATTTTACATGATTTTTAGTTGAGAATATTAATTTTTCAAATTAATTTTCTAGCTTAATTTTCATGTATTAAATTATTTTTTTTTATTGAATATTATATTTATTTCATTTCCTTCTCTATTTTAAAATATTTTAGTTCGATAGATAAACTATTTTTTATTACTTATAAAAATTTGGCAAACTACATCTTTGAGTTTTGTAGAAAATATAAAAACAAAAGTGGTTGGAAATTTCTGCTATATATATACTCACACACAAGCAGTTAGAAAATTCAACTACAAAGTACCACATGAGCATTCTTGGATACGTTGAGACTTAGTGGGTAATTTGAAAGCATAGAAATAAACCCAAAACAAGTGTGAACATTGGAGACTTAAAATAAAATTAAATATTTTATTATTTTATAAAAAAAATTTATGGGTTATTTGCACGAATAACAAAATGGACTAAAATAATAGCTGATATAACAAAGTCTAAAACTATTTGCAAATATAGCAAAATTGGAGTTTTTCAGTGATAGAAATCTGTCGGCGATAAACTTCAATTACAAGTGTAATTATTGTTGATGGACTATTCTATTAGTGATAGTAATCTATCATTGATAGACTACATGCATTGAAATTGAAAAATTGCTAAAATTATTTGCACATATAACAAAATTAAAGTCTATCAGTAATAGAAGTCTATCAACGATGGACTTAAATCATAATTACAATTATTGTTGATAGACTATTGTATATAGATTATATGCATTGTGATTGCAATCTATCTTGCCAGATTTACAAATTTTTTTAAAGTTGTTTATTTGCAAATAACGAATCTCAAATTGCTATCCATTATCCTAACTCAAACTTTATACCAATAAATTATCTTTTAATAATATATATATATTTTTAAAAAAATTAATTTAACCTTTTTAGTTAATTGTACCAGTCACATAATTTGTAAATTTAAAGGCAAACCACCTCAAACAAAAGCAACAGAAATCTCAATCCCGAGCCAATGAGCAGGGTTAGGAAACAAGAAGCAAAGGATAAAGATGCAGATTAGCCACCAAACAATTCTTCAAGGAAATTGTTCTCATTTACACAAGAATTGTAGGAACAAATATGCCTTTCTTTGGTCAAAGAATAAACTGACCCACAGAATTACTTCCCTCCCTCCCATAGCAAAGAGTGACTCAAATATTCAACAAAACAAGAGTACTCTTTTGCTCCTTCCACAAAGGAATTGCATTAAATGGATGTTAAAACTTGAAAAGACAGCTATTTCTTGGAGATTAGCATTTACCAGTTTATGCAATATGCAGATCAGAGAAGGAAAGCAAAGAGAGCTTGAAAGATGGATCTGGGGCTTCTCAACTTGTTAGGAGAAGACACATCCTTGCGCCCTTGCATATGATGATGCCTCCCCTGAGAATGCAAGCAAAAGAAAAGATTGAAAAGGAAGGCATCAAGTTGTCTAGATCAAGTAGAATTCAATGAAAATTTTCATAAAATGTTATGGAGTTTACCAGTACAGCATCCTTGAGTGGCCCCCAGCATTCTAGTCGATTGTACTTTTGTGAACCGGAATGAAAATATACCCTGACTAAGGCATCTAGCAGCTCAGGATTCTCCCCAAATAAAATTGAATCTCCATATAGGACAGATTCAAGCACCTGTTTTACAAAAAAACAGAGGCCTTTAGTCTTGTACCAATCTTAACCATTGCTATGCTATGCCACTTCCATCATCATAGGTCAGATCTGAAGAGTTCTCCAACAGCTAAGGAGTTTTTTCTGTTTTATGACTGTGAATGTAGACAAATGGGAAGTTCTATATCTTCTGTTTATGGAAATTTGGAGGGCAGATGTTGTTCCATGTTAAACACCAAAAATAATGTCTAGACAATGAGAAATTATTCACAGAGGCTGGTAAATGTGGCTGACGGTTTTATGCTGTTAGATATTGGAGAGGAGCTGAAAATTACAATTTCAGTATGTATCCAAGGATTTAGGATGTGACTATATGACAGCTGCATTGAATAATTCTTCCTAAAAAATTCGGAAATCAATTATATTGCAATGAAAGTGAAACATTTTGAGACATAGGAAAAGAAAAACTTACAAGAGGCAATTCTTTGGAGAATATGTGGTATCTAAACTCTGCAGTAAGGTCAAGCAAAGAATTAGGACCGCTCACATAGCAATGTACATGAAGACACATTTCATCCTTCACTTTCTTCCACTCAGCAACCACATCATCCTTGTTGTACCACCCTCTCAACTGCATACATTCACACACCCAAAAATGAGAAGAACAGAACAATGTGTTGTTCCACTCAGAGAATAAAGTCTCAATAAATTTGTACCTGATCAAGGTTGATAACATCAGAGATGGTTAAGGTGAGATTAGCAGTGAAGTCACAGTGAGATAGTATATATGTTCTTGGGATGATTCCTGCAGACTTGTTCACCTCCCTAGTGAATACAACTTTTAACTTTGAAGCTTCAAATCTTGCTGGAGGAACCAGTATCCTAACAGCCTACCAAAGACAAATGCATCATAAGACAGAGTGACAAATTTGACAGAAAAAACAGGCAAAAAACTTTTTGCTTTTTGGTTCCTTTGATTCGATAATTGTTTAAACCACCAAACAAGGCTTGAAACTGAACTTCATTCAACAAAAAACTTCCTTCGAAGGAACCAACTAAACAAAGAACAAGATAATAATCAAGGATTCTGTGTACATTATCCAGCAGATATAATACACAATAGTGACTTAACTGCTGAACTTCTTAGCTTATTTGCAGAAGCATTATAATGTACATTGCATACCGAAAATCCAGCAACACATTTTTCGTTCATCATCGAGAATTTTAGGCAATGAAACAAGAATGCAAGCCAGAAGTTAGAATCAACACGAAACACACAAATCTTGCAATTAGTTTTTTCCGCAAAATTACACTTACAATCTCGACCAAACCCAAAATTCAACAACAGAATCCTTATCTTTCTCAGCCTTCAACACAAAGATTTTCAATACAAAATGCAATCAAAATCAGATTGGGAAAACTCCGTACACCCACAAATCCCTTCAATCTAACTCACAACTTCAACCTACTGAACTTGAATCAGTCTCCAATTAACAAAAATGCAGTAATGCCATAACCCACATCAACCAAAATCAAATCGAAAGAAGTAGAGATGGTACCTCAGAGACTAGTCTATTGTAAGAAGCTCGAGTGGTAGGAAGGGAAGAAAACAGAACCGCAGGCTTGTTCCTCTGCACAAATTTGAACTTGGTTTTGCCTGGCGATGGAGAAAAAGAGTAACGAGCACAATGAAAGGCCATGGAAGACGCATAACAACTTACGGGTCTTCTTCTTCACCTTCATCTTTCAGAATCAGAACCCACCATTCTCGTCTCTCTTGGATGTGGAGAAATGGGGTTCAGAGTTTCTTTCTTTTCGGTCATGTGGACAGTGATTCAAAGACGCTTCGTTGGACCAGAATCTGAGGCCACCGATCTCCCTCCACACACATTGATCTTTCTTTCTAATATTTTCAATTAAAAAAAAAGGTGAGGCTAAAATTTTTTTGATTGGTTGAGGATTTTGAAATATGTGACATGTCATCGTCTCCGGTACATTCTTTGATAACTTGTGGATAATGTGCTGACGTGGCTAACGATGAGCGTTTACACGTACTCATTGTGCAGTTTTGCACGGTATATCTTTATTTTCGGTATTATTTCATAAAGTTGTTTAATCAATCATAAAGAATATTGGGAAAATTAACTTCTTTATTTATTTCTTTTTATTTCCCCTGTCATCATTAAAAATACTAAAAATTACTAAATTAATGTTAAAGGATCTTTTAAACACATTTCATAAAACTTCAAACTAAAAACGTAGATTTTGAAATTTATGGACCAAACACACCTATTCGTGAAAACTCAGAAATTAAGGGCTCGATTGATAACGTTTTCGTTTCCTGTTTCTTGTTCCCGTTTCTCCTTTTTCAAGAAACATACTTGTTTGATAAGTCATCTATGTTTCTTGTTTCTAAATTTCTAGAAACGTTTATAAAAAAGAGATCAAATTTGAGAAACTACAAAAAGTTATTTCTCAAATTCCGTTTCTGTTTTTTTTTTCCTATCTTTCATGGATGTATCCATCTCTCCCTCTCATTCCTACACCAATCTCTTCTCTTCCTCTATTTTTTAACCATTTCCTCGTTTTTTTAAATTTTTTTTTCTTTTTTCTTTATTTCTTTCTCTTTCATTTTTTTTTATTATTTATGTTATTTCTTACATTTTTCCTTTTTTTATCACCTCCGCCGATCTCTGACTACCGGTCGCCGCCAACCTCCGCAGACCAGTCGTCATTGTCACGGCTGTCGCCGACCGACCACCTCCATCGACCTTCGACTACCGTCTGTCGCCGACCAACAGCCACCGTTGACATCGGACTACCGACCGTCGCCGACTTCTGTCGACCTCTGACTACCGGCTGTTGTCGACCTCCATCGACCTATGAATACCGACCGTGGCCGATCGCTACCGTCGACCATCGACGATTGGCCACGGTCGACTCCACCAACCGACCACCACCGTTGACCTCCACCGACTGACCGCCACCGTCCACCTCCGATTACTGGTCGTCGTCGGCCTCTGTCGAGCAGCCACCATCGTCAACCTCTGACTACCGGTAGCAGACGACCGCTACCGTCAACCTCCAACAGCTGTCGATCTCCGCTGATCGGCCTACACCGATCGACAGCCAACGTCGACCTCCGACTACCAACCTCTGCTGATAGGCCGCCATCGTCGACCTCCTAATACCGGCCGCGACCGACCGCTACCGTTGACCTTCAATGACTAGCTACTGTCGACCTCTGCCGACCGACCGCCACCGTCCACCTCCGACTACCGGTCGACGCCGACCTTCGTCGACCGGACGACATTGTCGACCTCCAACGATCGGTCGCCGTCGACCTCCGTCGATCGACCACCACCATCCACCTCCGACTACCGATCGTCGCTGACCTCTGTCAATCGGCCGCTATTGTCGACCTCCGACTATCGGTTGCTACCGACCGCTATTGTCGACATCCAACGACCGACCGCTATTGTCGACATCCAACGACCGACCGCTGTCGACCTCCGTCGACCTTCGACTACCAGTCGTAGTCAACCTCCGTTGACCGATCGCCATTGTCCACCTCCGACTACCGGTCGTCGCCGACCTCCATCGACCTCCGATTACCAATCATTGTCTACTGCTATCGTCGACCTCCAACTATCGACCATCGTCGACCCGTCACTGTCGACCTCTGCTGACCGACTGCCACCGACCGGTCGCCACCGTTGACCTCAAACTACTGGCCACCATCGACCTTCACCGATCGGTCGCCACCATCGATCTCTGACTATCATTTGTCGTCGACCGACCACTATTGTCAACCTCTGACTACCGGGCGCCACAGTCGACCTACGACTACTGGCCTCAACCGACCGACCGCCACTTTGACCTGCGATTACCGGTCGACCTCTAACTATCGGTCGCGACTAACCTCTACTGTCGACCTCTGACTATCGACTACCGCCGACCTCCATTGACCGACTGTCACTGGTTACCTCTTACTATCGGGCGCCACCGTTGACCTCCGACTCTCAGATGCTTCCGACCTCCGCTAACTGGCCGCCACTGACCTCCACTGACCAACCTTCGCTGACCGACCGCGACCTTCGACCTTCGACTACTGGTCGCCACCGTCGACCTCCGACTGCCGGCCGTCACCGTCGACCTCTGACTGCCGTCCGCCACCGGCGTCGGAGAGGGATGAGCCTCCTCCCTCTCCCTTCGTTTTATTAAAAAAAAAGAAAGGAAGGAAAGAAAGAGAGAAGAAAAGGGAGAAAGAAAGAAAAAAAACTTTCCGGCAACGGCGGCCGGCCACCAGAGTTGAAGAGGAAGGAGATAAAGAAGAAGATGAAGAAGGAGAAGTAGAAGAAATAGGGGAAGGAAGAAAAGGGAGAGAGAAAGAAATAAAGAATTATTTAAATAATAATATTTTATTATTTTAATATTTTTTATTTAAAAAATTAAAAAATAATTTTTTAATTAAAATAATAGGACCAAAGTGCTCCTTATCTCAAACCTCAGGGGTATTTTTGTTGAGTTTGAAAACTCAGGGACCAAAGTGTAACTTAACCCAAACCTCAGGGACCAAAAGTGTATTTTTCCCTAATTTTTATATTATATGTACCAAATTTTATTTTAACTAAAAATCAAGAAACGAGAAACAATTATCAAACACATATTTGTTTCTGTTTCTTTTTTTAGAGAAACAAGAAACAGAAATAATTATCAAACATGTTTCTGTTTTTAGTTCTTAAAAAACAAGAAATAAGAAACAGGAAACAAGAAACGAGAAACGAGAATGTTATCAAACGAGCCCTAAGAGAATAATTTCCCTAAAATATATATATGTGTGAGATCTTAAAAAAAGAATATTAGGGAATGTTTTGTTTGTAATTATTTTGGAATATTTGTGTAGATGACCCATTTGGAGAGACCAAAATGAAAAATATCCTACCTTTTCAATTTAAGGTTGTATGTCATTTTGCTTATGTCATCATCCTGACAAAATTACCATTTTACTCTCTATATGAAAACACACATTTTACTCTCATCTCATTTCTCTCTCTTGTTTCTCGCTCAATTTATTTCTTCTCACTTTTTCTCTCTTTATTTTTTCTCAGATAACACAACAAGAACGAGAGAGAGCGAGAAGCTAAAGCAAGAGGTTGGAGAGAGAGTTAGAGATTCAAGTGAGAAATTGGAGAGAGCAAGAATTTGGAGCGAGAGTGAGAGTAAGGAGAGAGAGCGAGAAGTTGGACAGAGAGTGAGAGATTGAAGTGAGAAATTGGAGAGAGAGCGAGAGCGAGAAGTTGGACAGAGAGTGAGAGATTGAAGTGAGAAATTGGAGAGAGAGCGAGAGCGAGAGTAGCGAGAGAGAGGTTATAGTAGAGAGTAAAATGGTAATTTTACTAGGATGTTGATGCAAGCAAAATGACATATATTCTTAAATTGAAAAGGTAGAACATTTATCATTTTCGTCCATTTTAAAAGGGTCATCCATACAAAAAAAAAAAAAAACCCAATTATTTTCATAATAATTTTCTAATTTTTACAATAAAATTTTAATGATTAGGTGAAATATGTGTTTAGTTTTTAATTTAATTTTTAAATTTTAGCAAACAATTGGGGAAAAAATATATAGTTTTGAAAATTTTATTATTATTTTTTTGTTTGGTAAAATTGCACAAATCACACCCATGAACTTTGAGGTTTATTACAATCAAACTCTCGAATTTTTAATTTGATTAATCAACCTCTTGTATTTTGTTAAGTGTTGCAACTTGTCTCTTCTCTTAGTTGATTTTATATTACCATTTAATTAGACTTCACAGGTGTTACTCTCATACTTGAGTAGAGGGGAGAACACTTGTCATTGAGGACCTTTAATTTCTCTTTTTTTTCTTCATTTTTCACATTTTGCACTTGTTCTGGTCCATTTTTCATTTCTTTGGTTCGCTATGAATTTTATTTGGTTATTTTTCATTCCTTTAATCATTCACACTTCTTCTTCTAAAATACTTCTTTTCATTTTAGGCAAATATCACTATTATTTTATAACATGTCCTTTATAAAAAAACAGTTTTTTGTTTTAATACATTTACTTTCATTTTGACATTCATATATACCATGTATATAGATTTTTCATTTTATCCATTGTAGTCACATATACCATGTATTTTTTTTTTCATATATAATCTCAAACACGACAACATAAATGATAATATTAAATTAATATAATCCAACACATATACTACGTTTATATATATTATTCAATTCTTATTGAGATATGCATGTATTCTATCTATTATAGTTTTCATCATATACCCTTAGTATATTTAGTTATTTGCAAATATATTGTTGGTATATTCTTACGTCACCACCATCATGTTACTTGTAAATATTTATTCAGTATATGTGTGTGTATATATTGTAGAAAAATGTTTATACAAAATATATGTACCACATATTATTAAATATACCTCTATATTTACTAAAATATATTCTAGCTATAGTTGTTTATTTGAAATCAATATATATCATGAAAATATATACCACATATTATTAAATATACTCCTATATATATATATATATAGTTACAGTTGTTTATTTGAAATAACTTCATAACCATTCTACACGATTTGGCTTCTACTCCAAAAGGAAAGATCTTCTTTATCTGACAAACATCAAGCTAGGATTTTATGCACTGTAGAGCATAAACCTAGTATATATGCTAGTAACCATTTTGTATGGAAAACTAACTCAGTATATATTTATCATTGTATACGGTAAAACATAAACTATCAGAACATGATGATAAATATAAAAAAAATCATTATATATATAAAATAAAGAGAAAAGAAAATTAAATAAATATTATGTTGCATTTTGTATAGAAAAAATGTTCATAGTAAATATTTACCATTATGTATTGTAAAACATACCCATGAAATTATGCTAATTCAGTATGAAAAAATAAAGGGAAAAATACACTTTTGGTCCCTGAGGTTTGGGTTAAGTTACACTTTGGTCCCTGAGTTTTCAAACTCGACAATTTAGTCCCTCAGGTTTGAATTTCATTACACTATTGATCCCTCCATCCAATGTTCCGTTAACATCTAACGAATTGCTGACGTGACATGATTTTTTTTATTTAAAAAATATTTTTTGAATTTTTAAATAATATATTTGTTATTTTATTAATTTATTATTATTTATTGTTTTTCTTTTTCTTTTTTCTTTTTCTTCATCCCTCTTCTTCCTCCATCTTCAACTTTTCTTCCTCTAACCCTGCCGACCACCACCGCGACCGTCATCACCGGTTGCCGCTGACCACCGTCACTGGAAAATTTTACACACAATGAGACACAATCGATTACCCAACTTCACCCATTTTTCCTTTTCCAACTGAAATAGAGAACAAATCTGGCAAATCTCCAACGACAGTATGACGACGACGACCTTGAGCTCCGTTAATGGCGTGGGTCAAATCCTTGTAGTGCAAATCTAGAGCCTTCAAAGACGTTTATCATCCAAGCCCTAAAAATCTAAGACTCACAGTTGTCGGACGGGCGTTCAAAGTCTCAAAGACATTGTTGAAACCACCAAATCCAAGAACAAGAAGCCCAAACCCTCGTCTGATTGTCGAAACCACCAGACAAAAGACCGCTTCCCAGAATCTCCAAATCGAAACTTGATTCGAGTCCCTGCACTTGGCCTAAAACCAGTGTTTCTTCTCGTCTGATTAGGGTGCCCAACGATCTCATCTGTCTCGTCCAGATCTCACCAAGCCGTCTAGATCGAGAATTGAACGCGTGCACGAAACTCTCTCGATCTCTTCAACGGTGGCAACACAAACACCCAGATCTGGTGAGAATACCGTTTGGAAATCCCCAGATCTGATACGAACGACGATTGTCGCAGCATTCCGATGGGTTCCATTCCGTTCCAATGGGTTCTGACAGTGGGAGAGGAGAGGGGAAAAAGAAAGAAAAAAAACTGAATAACGGCGGCGATCGACAGTGGTCGACGGTAGAGGCAATGGTGGCTGTTGGGGTGGGTTGAGAGTAGGGTTTGAGAGTGGTGGAGAAGAAGAAGATTAAGGAAGAAGATGAATAAAAAAAGAAAAAAGAAAAGAAAAGGAAAAATAATAAAATAATATTTAATATATTATATTATTTTAAAAGATTAAAAATATATTTTTTTAAATAAAAAACCGATGCCACATCAGTAGTCTGTTAGTGTTTAACAGAAAATCTGACGAAGGGACAAAAAATGTAACGAAATTCAAACCTCAAGAGTAAAAATGTTGAGTTTGAAAACTCAAGGACCAAAGTGTAACTTAACCCAAACTTCAGGAACCAAAAATGTGTATTTCCCAAAAATAAACCATTATATATAAAAAAAATAGATAAAAATCAAACTATGTAATTGTTTAATACTTGATTATAGAATCTTTTTAGAAAGCCTAGAAAAGAATTCATTTTTTTTAAAAAACAAATTCTTAACAATGGAAAATATAACAAACAAAAGAAAAGAAATTTAATGAATTGATGGTATGAAAAAAAACTAAACAGCAAATGAAAAAGATTTAAAAACAAGGGAAATTAAAAAATAATAATAAAAAAAATCACTTACTCTTTGTCTTTGACGAAAGGCTATGGTGGTAGAAGGAATAAAAAAACTTCCTTTTATGATTTTATTTTTTCTTTTCTAAATATAAAATTGTGGAAGATGGCATTTTATGGAAAATGAATTAAATGAGTTATGAATTTTGAATAGGAAAGAATAAAAAGTTCATTTTATGATTTTTGTTATTTTTTAAATATAAAAATCATGGAAGAGGGCATAAAAGTAATTGAATCACAATTTTTATATAAAAACTCTAGACTTTTTGGCTATTTGTGTAAAAGATGGTTGAGTTGGACAAAAATGAAATATATGCCTCCTCTAATCATGTAGTTATCCCTTAATTGTAAAAGATAAAAAAGCCCATCAAAGTCCATTAGCCTGAACATTTTTGTCCATCAATGGACAATTTTTAGCATGCAAGCCCTAATCTCTCGTTTTCACTTTCAGTTGAGAAAATCAATTAGTGTTTTTTTTTCTTCAAAAAATTAGCTCTAATATGCTCGTCTCGTTTCTCTACTGATTTATGTTGATTTATGTTTTTTTAACATTTGATAGACTCCAATAATGAGGTTTTTTATTTTTTATTTTTTTTTATCTCTTCTTCTTTCTTTCTTTTAATCGAAGATAGACTCCAATTATTGGAATCTATCAGTGACTTGTTGACTTCAACAAACTTTGCTTTATAATCCATTCAAAACGTTGTAATCCCTAATAAAATTATTGAGTGTAATTTAGACTTAAATTAATCAATCATTGACAGACTCCATAATTTACAAAATAGATTGAAGTTAATGGCCCAAGACTAGTTAATTAGTTGGGAATCACAAAATCCCAAGGATTGACAAAATATGAACAAGAAGATATTCTTGGCAAATGAGCTAAGTTATAACTTTTATACTTTTTGTTTAATTTTCAAATTTTTTATACATGTGCAATTTCAAAAAACTCAGATATCAGTGTCTTTCTATCGTATATAGCTTTTGATTAATTAGATTCTATTAACGATAGACATTGATAGACTCTGAATAATCAAAGTCTATCAGTAAAGACTGATGGATTCTAAATAAATCAGAGTCTATCACTGATATACTCTGATAAATTGTGTTATATTTGCCATTTTTTTACATTGTGCTATATTTGCAATTATAGAAATCTTATTTTCCCCGTTTCAAATTCTCTTTAAAAGGAATTGAAAAACAGGAAACTTACGGAAAGAAAAAGGTTGTGAGATTTTTGTTCTTATCATATTTTGTCAATATATACTGACACTGAAAGTGTTTTTTCTTGGAGTGACAACGTGATATATACTGTATTCTTCAGATGTATTGATTGATAATGAATAATACAGAGCACTTGTACTCTTGAATTTCTGTGAGATTTTGCATTTTTAACGAACAAACCCAAATCAAACCTTGAAATTGAAGTCAGGTTATTTTCTTAATATATTAAAAATATTAAAATCAATTCAAAACACCCTTAAAAGAACCATGCTTAATGCTTAGCTGCACTTCCTCCGAACCCTTATTAAATTTTTGACAATTAAGAGGAGTACAATCTTAGATTTAGTGGATAAGCTGCTACATAAGCAATATATTGAGATTTTCATTTAACATGCTCGTTGCCACAGCATCGTCCTTTGTAATTAAAATTCCAACTAATGCATATACCAATTCACCTGTTTTATTATGGCTTCCACCTTTGACACAGTGCATAAATTCATCTTCCATGAGGGATATGAGACGAAGTCTGTGCATTAATGCTATGATCCATAGTGTTCATATTGTCACTGACAACAAATGAACTCGAGTCTGAAGCCCCATCTAGCACATTATTCTCAGCCCATGAATGCTCAGCCCGCATTAGTCGAAGCCCCTCCAACTCCATAGCCACCTCCTTCATGGTGGGCCGCTCCTCGCCTTTAACGCTCACACACGTTTTTGCTAGTCTTGCCACTTCTTTTATCTGCTCAAAGTTCGCTTCTGTCATCATTTCCTTCTCCACAACTTCTTCAAGACGATCTTCTTTCATAGCACACAAGACGTACATGGCTAAATTCCTCTCAGCTTCTGCCCCCACAAAACTCACCGCTTTCTTCCCAGTTAGAAGCTCCAAGAGCACAATTCCGAAGCTGTATACATCGCTTTTCTCTGTCAACTCACTTGTCAACAAATATTCAGGGTCCAAATATCCAAGAGTCCCTTGCACCATCGTGGATATCTGAGTAACATCCAATGGAACCAGCTTTGAAGCTCCGAAGTCAGAGACTTTGGCGGTTAAATTATGGTCTAAGAGTATATTAGTGGGCTTGATATCTCTGTGGATAATGGGAGTAGAAGCAGAAGAATGCAAGTATGAGAGAACACCGGCAGTTTCCGAAGCTATTTTTAATCGAGCTTCCCAGGAAAGAGAAGAATTCTTGGTTTTGTCATGGATGTGTTCGAAGAGCGTGCCATTAGCGATGAATTCGTACACTAATAATGGAACTTTTGTCTCCAAACAACAACCAAGGAGCCTGACCACGTTCCGATGATTGATTTGGGAGAGAACGATGACTTCGTTGATGAATTGTTTAGTTTGAGATCGATCCACCAATTTTGATTTCTTGATTGCGATTATCGAACCGTCATCTAAGATTCCTTTGTAAACTGTACCGTAGCCACCTTTGCCAACCACGACGCTTTCATCATAGTTTTTCGTAGCCTTCTCTAACTCTTCTCGAGTGAAAATTCTAAGCATGTCAGCAGGTGACTGCCATTGAGAAAGATGTTGTTGAAGCATCAAACCTCCATTTTTCTGAAAAAACATCTGCTTTTGTTGGATAAACTTCCACTTTTTGTAACCCAAGTATAACCATATGCTACCGATCACTAAAATTGTGAAACCCACGCCAATTCCTGCATTTTGTTTCAACTTACATTATTTATGTTTCTTTTTACTAATATTGTTATCAAAAGCATGTAATAACATACAAAGATTAAAAAGGAAAATAATAATAATAATAAAAACTCACCGATGATGATAAGAAAGAAAGACATGGAGTTTTGGGTGCAACCTTCTCCCCCACGTCTGCTATCTCCTTTATAATTCTTAGGACAGTTGCAGGTATAGTTTCCTAGTGTGTTAACACACCCGTCTTTGAATTTACATTCATGACTTCCATTCTCGCATTCATCTATGTCTGAAAATGCACCCAATTGAACAATAAAATTAACTTTATTAAATTTTGATTTTTTTTTATATCACCAAATTAATGTGTGTTGAACGAGAAATTATTCAATGAGACCGGTAAGTTCTGTACCATTGAATGTAAGGGAGAGAAATTATTAAAAAGTACTTTAATTTTGTATCTAGAGAAACAGACAAATTTGAAGATCTATACTTCATGATTTTAAAGAGGTAATCATATTGTAGCGGCGTTATTGAATAATTTGTGTAAAAGTATTTGAAAAATCAAATACGAATTTTACCTTGACAACCTCGAGAGAGATATGGATTACCCTCAAAGCCTTCCAAGCACTGGCAACGATATTCAGATCTATCACTGAGGAAGTCGATCTTTTTACTGTTTGGTCCACATATGCAATTGGTTTTGTTGTCAACTTTTGAGCAAGTTTGATCAGTTGGGATGGCCCAATCAAGCACCAGAGGAACTTCCTCTCGTGTAAAATTGTGAAGATACGAGGAGGAGAAAGTGAAGTTGTCTTGTTGAATTACAAAAGCATATCCACAGGGATTGAAGTTGAGAACCTTAGTGTGATTTTCGAAGCTAAAAACCTCCAAGCTCAAATGTTTTAGGCCTTTGGGAATCTCCAAGTGACAGCATCCATTGCCGAAGCAAGATCCATCTGTTATAGTTCTAGTAGTGTTTCCACACAGCGTCATGCACCCACTTCTATATGATCCCCCCGGGAGTTGGCCTTGAATTAAAGCGAAAGTATCGCAGCCGATGACGGTGAACTTGTTCTTCGTGTGGGAAATGGTGAACATGGGAATTTTGATAATGCGATCGTTAAAGAAATTAGAACCATCTTGTTTGTAGCAATCTCGAGCTACAGACTGCAAGATCTGGAGCTCGCTGTGGATGATGGATATATTGGTGACTTCAATGTTGCTGTCTTGTAGAAATGCCTTTGGAGGATGATGATGAGTTTTGTTGCAGGTAATTAAGAAAGTGTTACTGAGATAACACCCTTCCTTCATTCCGAACGGATATGGAATTTCCAGGTTCCCACATCGTCGGTCGCAGTCTGGTGATGCCGCCGTTGCCGCTACTAAAACTGCTGAGAAAAGCATCATCAGCCGGACGAGCTTCTCCGCTGGATGTGTCATGTCTAATCTGCAAATATAGTTTATTGGAGATGACTCTCTGCTTAATTATCAGCTTTAATAATTTATATTCTCTTTTTGTTTTCGGACACAACAGTAAAATGTCTATCAGGGAAGAAGAAAGGCGTCAACCAAACTCCAAAATTCATCCCATGTCATATCACTTTAAATTATAAGCTTAATGACTGAAGGTGCTTTTGGTTGGTGATGTGTGAAAACAGAAATTTGAAAACAAAGTTGTATTTCATAAATATATGTTTGGTAGCAGATATAGAAATTGGATTCTAATTTAAATAATTGTTTAAAATGTGTTTTATAATATATTTATAAACCATAAACTAATTGTATAGTTGTCAACTAAATATTAAGTTGAATATAAACTATTATGTTAATATGTTATAAATTTTGTATAATTATTATTTTACAATATCATACCATTTATAATACATTATATTATACATATTTTAACTTAACAAAAGTAAATTGAGTTTATAACATGAAATACTATATTTATTAAACTTTTATCTTTTTTTAATTTAATTCTACATTCTAAAATTTCAAATTCAAAATCCGGATACAATGAAAATATATAAAAAAAAAATTCAGAATTTACACCAATAGAGGCTTGGGTTATCAAGTCGCCTTATGAAAAGTTGTTGAACATCAAGCCAACAGTTAGACATTTTTGAGTCTTTGGTTGCATATGCTATGTATTTGTACCAGATCATCTGAGAAGCAAGTTTGACAAGAAAGCAATCAGGTGCATCTTTGTTGGCCATGACAACCAAAGAAAAGGATGGAGGTGCATTGACCCTGTCACTGGATGATGCTATACATCAAGGAATGTTATATTTGATGAAGCATCATCATGGTGGGCTAAAAGTATCAAAAGAAGAGATGAGTCAAGTGCAACAATCTCTAGTAGAAGAAGAAAAAAATCTTCCAGAAGAGAACAATGAAGAGGAAGAACAGTCAAGGACATGAAGTGGTGTACATGATCAAGAGCCAGAATTATGAAGATCAACCAGACAAAGAAAACCAAATCTCAAGTACGTGAACTCAACATTAGCAACATTTGAAGAGCTAACAACATATGAAGAAGCATCTCGAAATATCCAATGGAGGAGAGTTATGGAAGAAGAAGTTAGTGCACTACGAAGAAAACAAAAGATGGGACTTGGTACCAAAGGGCTATGAGTATATCCAAGCATATGCAAAGTTTCAATAGCAACTCGAGATAGAATAGTTAGTGTTGAGGAGGAGTGTTAAAGTAAAAGGCAACACTAACTATATATCTAGAAGCTTCTTGAAATATCTACATGGATGTACATATAATTAATCCTCTCTAGATTTATCTTGAACTGTTGTAAATAGGATGTGTAGTAGAAGGTCTAGAATTATCTTACCTTTAGGCTCTAAGGGATTCTAGAATTCCTTTAGATAAGGATAAGGATAGAAATATCTAGGATGTTTTTAGATCCAAGAAGAGCCTAGAGAAATCCATTTGCTTGGGCTCCAAGGATCTTGGAGTGTGTCCTCTATAAGAATTACAACTTGGAGAAAGTATCAACAAGTTGGAGAGAGCATCAAGAGTGTTCAGAAAGTAAGAGTCTTCTCCTAAAAGTGTTCATCTTTGTATTTTTTAATAAAAGTTTCTTTCTTCCAAGTGTTTGTTTGTCCCCTTTTGTGCTAATTTCTTCAACAATTCTCTAGTTATCCATAGGAGATCAATTAACATCCACAAGCACATTTTTTGTTTAAATAAGATGTCCACAGATTTTGTTGTTTGGCATAGGATGTTGATTTCTTCCAAATCAATTTTCATTTTCAGAAGTGAAGAACCAATTATTTCTATAAAATATATCAATACTACCGGCTTGTTCAATAATTCGATAATACAAAAAAAAAAAAAAAAAAAAAAGTCCTTTCAAATTAGAAGGGAATCCAATGCTCCGTATAACAACAAATTATTGACAAAGGAAGTTGGAATAATGTGACAATAATTTGACTCCATACGAGAGAAAAATGACAAAATTAGATTTCAGACTTGTATTAAGTAGTAATAAGGTCATACAAATCATCTTAAGAACTTGAGGGAAATTGTCTCGGAAAAGAAAAAGGTTAATTTTCTAGGGTAGGAAAATTTAGAAGTTGCTTCAACTTTCAATATGATTAGTTCATTGGTCTTTGGATTATGAGTTTCATTCGGACACTGGTAATTGGTGAAGTTTCACTTGGATCAGATCTTTTTTCTTTTTCTTGGATCCAATATCCATTTGGATTTTAATACCATATTAGATTACATGAGGTTCCATTTCAAAATCAATTAATAATGAGTGAAGTAACTCATGTATCTTATATATTGTGAGGTCTCTACTTATCTTTTCAATGTGTGATCTTCAACAATGAATAATTTTTTGTACACTTATCTTCTATCTAATTAATTGGTTTGACTATAAATTTCCATGTGAGAAAAATGATTCAAAATGAAAGCACTCCAATTTCACATCCAACTGTTCTGCTCACAGGAAAAGGAGAAAGCTTTTAGTTAATGGACATTTCTTCCTAACTAGAATTTTAGCACGTGTTTTGCATGTGGTATTTCAACTTTATTTTATAGTATATTAAATTTAATTTTTTAAAAAGATGTTCAGTACAAATTATATAATAGAATAATTTAAATTTACAAGAAAACAAACTATTTATCAAATAATATGTGTGTTTTTTCAATCAATTGAATAATATTCTTAAATTAAATCAGTGTCATTGTTAAAATACATAATTTACTATTTTATTCAAATCATTGATTTATACGATTCAAACTTAATCAACACAATTTTATTTTTTTGACAAATATTATTAATAAAAAAAATACAAAAATTATAAAAGAACAATAAAAAAGTAAATAGTAATAAAATAATCAAGATCCTACATATACATTCATTTCTTATAATAGGTTTGTTCACTTGACAAATATTGATATCCAAATACACAATTTTTTAATCTCATCAAAGTTGAGTTGTAACGTCAAAAAACCTAAGATCTGGGATCTATCAGCACATGCATCCCTTGCCATTTGAATGTACCATAACAACACTTTGAGATGTTTTGAAGATTGAGGAGACTTTGTGAGCAAAGGAAATAAAGAGAATAAAAATAAAGAAAGAATGAAACTCCGAGTGTTGGTGAAGAAAATGGTGAAAAAATCCATTTTATAGTGGAGAAGATGATAATTACAAAACTTTTTGAATTCTATAACTTCTAAAAAATCCATTATGAGTTATAATTAAAGAAAGTTGTAGGAAATAATTTTTAAATTCTATTTTGTGTTTATTTTATTTATATTATATATTTATCTAAGAATTTTTTTAAATCTATTTTTTAATCCAATTACAATAATTGAGATAGATAATTGGAAGAGTTTTTTTTTGGACAACATGTGCAGAAGAGGGGATTCAAAACACAGACCTCTCGGTCATTAGTACAACCCTTATGCGAGCTATGTTCATGTTGGTAATTGGGAGAGTTTGTAACATAAAATTTTTTAACATTAATATTAATAATCCAATTAATTAAGAGAGTCCTTAAAAAAATAATTGATTAAGAATTTTTCTAAATGAAAAAACAATTAATTAAGAGAGATGCATGATATCAAATTGGAAGAGATAATTAGAAGAGTATGTAACTCATTTGATTGAATTTGGAAGTGTGGTGAAAAAAGTGTATTGATGAAGAGAGATAAGAAAAAAAAAAAACAAAAACAAAACAAAACAAAACAAAAGGATTTATACGTAAGTGGGTGGGTCGTGGGTGGGTGGAGTGAAGTCAAGTAATTAAAGGAAGGGTAGTTTAGGTATTATGAAAAAAATCAAGGATAATATTGTTCAATAATCAATCCAAAAAAAGTTTCTTCCACGTTTGTACTTTTATATAGATTATAGATTATATTCAAATTTTAACGATGAAAATGCATTCACTAACTCTTTCCTGCATGGACCATATATTATTTGAAACAAACTAAGAGAAAAAAAAATTTAGGTTAACGGCCTCCAAAATATTTTCTTAATGATATGATATTGTTTATTTTAAACATAAATCTTGCATCATCTTAATTTCAATTTTGCTTAAAATGTTTAAAGAGATGTTGTACTTTACTTGCTTATACACTATGGATCTTCTCCATCTTCTTAATAACACTTAATAGATTAAAGTACATTGCATAGTTCATCATAATTAAGGTTTTGACAATTTACTTATGTATTCCTTGATTTGAGTATTGATTAATTAAAAAATGTGTTGTTTTTGAGTTGAGAGAATTCAATAATAGATCTATTGACATATATTCCAAAACATTCATTCTCCTTCCCAAAGTGACCATAGCCACATACTGAACTTAAATGGAAGCATGATATGACTAGAAAATCTTTAGGTGCAATGGACATGTAAAGTATTTTAACCTATGTTTGAAAATTTCAAGATTATATTTGATTATGATTTTATGTTTTGCTTTAAAAGTTTTTTGCTTTTTGTTTTTTTGTTTTTTTTTTGTTTTTTTTTGTTTTTTTTTGTTTTTTATCAAGATTTTGTCACTTCTCTCTTTCTTCTTTAGATTTTTCCTAGTTAACCTATTTCTTTAACGTATTTAATTTTTTTTTTTTTCAAATGCTTCTCCCCTCTTTCCGTTATATATGTGTGTATATATATATATATATATATATATATCAAGATTTGTAGTTGACTAAGTCATATTTTTTCCCTAAATTTACTGAATGGACAGTTTTTTTCTTTCCTTGCTAACCATCATTTTTTTTATTCCATATAACACCCTGTTGAATTACAATAGTTTTCTTCTTCTTCTTCTTAAGGAGAGGCTAGAGGAAGAAAGTCTTCCAATTAAGGACTATTGTATTATTATTATTATTTTTTTGAATAGTTATACTTCATTTCATAGAATCAAGAACAGTTACACTAAGAAATACATTTGCTATGAGGATGAGGTCCCATTGATTCTAACCATAATGGAAAATTAGAAAGCCACAAAATGGACCTTTGAGTATCTAAGGCCTTTTTGGCCAAAGAGTCAGCTCTGCCATTTCTATTTCTTGGAACATAGGAAATATGGAAAGAAGAAAAGGTCTTCCCAAAATCTTGAATTTGTGCAATCCAATGCTGAACTTCTAGCATATCACTAATTTCACCGTTCACCATATTCACAGCCATCTGAGAATCTAAAAAGATGTGGACATCTTGATATTGAAGGCGCTGAAGTAGTCTTAACCCATGTAAAATTGCACGAACCTCCGTTGCTTACGGCGTTAGCTTTATCTGATCTATCATCGACATAGCTCCCACAATACGATCATCGAGAGAAGAAATTAAAATACCATATCCCGATCCATCCTTTTGAGGATCAATCGCAGCATCCGTGTACATATGGACTCCATATCGCCTATATCCCACCTGAGTCACTAATGGGCCACCACGATAAGGAATTTCTATTTTTCGCCCATTTTTGCTTCTGAGCTCACTCCAATATTTTAAAATCCATTCACATCTGATTTGCCATTCAGTTATCATTTTACCACTCCTTATACCATTCTGATCATTCCATATTGCCCAAAAAGCTATACACGCCTTTTCAAATTCCTCTTCACCCAATGTATTTGCCAACCTCATGACACGGTCTGCAAAATTATTCTGAACATCAATATCTCCACAAGCTCAAAAATCTGATCACATATCTTCCGGGCTCTCTTGCATCTGCAAAATGCATGGTCAATCGTTTCCTGTCGAAAAAAACACACATTACAATATGGAGATACATCTATACCTCTTTTCCAAAGGCAGAAGTTAGTGGGTAAACATTCATGGACAACCCTCCAAATGAATAATTTAATCTTTGACGGGATTTTTAATTTCCATAATGTACTCCACCATTGTCGATGCTGATTGGTGCTTGTTGATGTCAAACCCCCCTTTTGTAACATAGCAAATTTATAGCCACTTTTGACAATATATTCCCCTTTGCCATCATAGTGCCATACCCATTTGTCTTCCTCATTACTAGCACTAATAGGCAATGCACAAATCAGTTGAATCTCCTCTTGATTCACATATTTTTTAATTAAGCTTCTCTATATCCCAACTTAAGGATGATGTGATGAAATTGTCAACCATCAGATCATTCTTCTGAGTCATTCCTGGTAATCCAATTAGCTTAAAAGTGGTTTCCTTGGGAATCCAAGGATCTTTGAAAAAATTTATGGATTTACCATTATCAACTTGCTTGCGCAATCCTCCCTGTAATAAATCACGAGTCCAAACGAAACCTCTCCAAAATATTGAACAATTCGATGTAATTGGCGCTTCAAGTAAAGATCCCTGGAATGCATATCTACCATGGAGCACTCTAGAGGAAAGAAGGTGGGGGTTTTTATACAGCCTCCACACTTGTTTTGCTAGGAGAGCTTTATCGAAATTGCTGAGATTACGAAAATTAAGACCACCCATCTCCTTTGGCATACACAGTAATTCCCATTTTTTTCCAATGAATTTTATGTGTTGTCTCTGAAGAACCCCACCAAAATCTTGCCATACACTTATGGAGATCTTTACAAATGGATTGGGGTAACCAAAAATAACTCATTAAATATGTGGGAATAGCCTGAGCCACACTTTTTATTAGCACCTCTTTTCTCCCAATAGAGAAAAAACTACATTTCCATCCTTGTAATGTGTTCCACACCTTAATCTGGCTGAAATCCTCATACCTTTTCCTCGAAAAGGAGGTTGGAACTCTCAGATACCTGCCAAGATTTAATACTACCGGAATATGCATAATCTCAGATAAGAATGTTCTCAATTCCTGTGAAACATTGGGAGAGAAACATAATGCTGATTTGCTAAAATTAACCATTTGGTCCGAAGCATGTTCATAGTCTTTTAACAAACTACGCACCTTCCACACTTCTTCAATGGAAGTCTTACAGAAAAGTAGGCTATCATCTGCAAAGAAAAGTTGAGAAATAGCAGGACAATGCTTTGTCGGTTTCAAGCCTGTAATCTGATTACTATTTTGAGCCCCTGTGATTACATTCGAAAGAGCTTCTGAGCATAATAAAAATAAATAGGGAGATAGCGGATCACCTTGTCTTAAACCCCTTTTAGGGATAATATTTCTTGTCGGCCTCCCATTAATTAGAATGGAGAAACGAGGAGTAGAAATACAGTCCATAATCAAATCCAGCCATTTAGGGCGGAAACCAAGCCTCAACATTACTTTTTGCAAAAAAATCCATTCAACCCTATCATATGCTTTGCTCATATCCAATTTTAAAGTCACCCAACCCTTTCGTCCTTTTCTCCTAGATTTAATAGTGTGCATGCATTCGTGACCCACAATTATGTTATCAAAGATGGAACGTCCAGGCACAAAAGCAGACTGATTTTCAGATATGATCTCTTATAACACCCATTTCATTCTGTTGACCAAAACCTTAGACACTATCTTATATGATACATTGCATAGGCTAATTGGTCTAAAATCTGCCACTAACTTAGGTTGCTTAACTTTTGGGATTAGAGCCAGATATGTGTTATTCCATTCCTTAATCGATCTTTTCTGATTCAATATATCTAAACAGTTAGAGATTGTAGTGTTACCTACCTCTGACCAGAATTACTGGTAGAACAGTGCAGGGAAGCCATCCAGTCCCGAGGCTTTCGACGAGTGCATCTGCTTAATGGCCTTCTCTATCTCTCATCTAGTAAATGGAGCCAATAACTTAGCATTCGTGCTATCGGGCACCTTGGGTGACATCGCCTGCAAAATAGAATCTATTGAATCGAGATTCGAATTAGAAGATGCAAAAATATCATTGAAGTACGATTCAAAAGAACGATCGATCAATACTGTATCAGTAATCCACGCTCCATCTTGGTTAAATAGTCCAACTATCTCATTTCTTTTCTTCCGCAGTGATGCCTTTTTATGGAACCATCGAGTGTTTTTGTCTCCCCACTGGAGCCAATTTTCTCGAGACCGTTGCTTCCAATATATCTCTTCATCTTCAAATAATTTATCCAGCCTTTCTTCCGTATCTCTGATATGACTGAAATCCCATGGAGGAGCTTGCTTATATAGATCCTGCAGTATAGCTTGATTTCGATGTATAGTTTTGCGAATTAAGGACTATTGTAGAAGTATCATAGTTATCCAAAAAAAAAAAAAAGGATTTAGAACACCAGGAGACTGCATTAACAATAATATATCCCACATAAGAGGGGAGACCTTTGATATGTCATTAAATATTATATTGTTACATTCCAACCATATATTCCATAAAATAGCTCCAAAGATGTTGCACAGAGTATGTTTGGCATTTGTCTAAGGGAAAGCAAAACCTTGAGAGATGAAATCATCAAGCTTTAAGGCCTAGGAAGAATTTACATTATTGGGAAAGAAAAAGTAGACCAGAGATTCCCTAAATTACGCATCGAGAAAGTATTGTAGATAACGTTCTTGCTCTAACTAAAATTTTAAATGTTATTTTAGTCCATTGTAGTCAGAGGTAGAGCTACAGTAGGCCCAGAGGACTCCCCTGAATTTGAAAACAGTTTAATATTTATATATTATTATTGTTCGCTCTTTTGTCTAAAATGTGTTGTGTGGTCTGGTGGTATGAACGTCTAGCTCCCCTCAGCATTTCTTAGGTTGTATTGTATGAGTTCAATTCTTGGCTCTCACTTTATTACCTGATTTTCTTTTCCATTTTTACATAGATTAATATTTTTCTTTTGTTTCGTTTTAGTTGACGTTTTTTAAGCATTGATGTTTCTTTTCTTTTCCTTTTTTTCTTTTAAAAAAAATAAAAACGTTAATGTTTTCTTTCTTCCTCTTTTTTTTTTTTAATAAAATACTATTAATCTTGAAAAATAATTTCTTGGTAGTCAATATAAATATAAATGAATAAACATATTTTAAATTTTAGTAGATTATTTTTAAAAAATTAGTTCCATTAGGATATTATAACTCTTGGAAAACAAAATTTTATATTTATTGTTTCACATTTTATTCTATTTCTTGTATATTTTTATTAAAAAGATGCTAAAAATACTTTTAGATTGGAAGTAACAATTTAGTCCATAAATTTTAGTTTGTAACAATTTAATTTATGTATTGTTAATTTTCTAACAATTTAGTCCATATGGTGAAAAAAATACTATTAAGATTTAATTTCTTACATATATCTAGACCAATAAACTAATTAGATACTAAGTAGGTACATAATAAAAATTGACTCTTAATTGTGAAGGAGGTCTTCATGGTAGTTAAATTGTTATAAATTTTAGGGAAAAATACACTTTTGGTCCCTGAGGTTTGGGTTAGGTTTCATTTTGATCCCTAAGTTTTCAAACTCGACATTTTAGTCCCTGAAGTTTGGATTTTGTTACATTCTTGGTCCCTCAGTCACTTTTTTCCGTTAAACACTAACAGAATGCTGATGTGGCAATGTTTTTTTTTTTTTAAAATAAAATATTATATTAATTACTTTTCTTATTATTTTTTCCTTCTTTTTTCTTTTTCCCTTTTTCTTTTTCCTTCTCCATCTTCTTCTCCACTACTCAAACCCTAACCTTAATAAACTTGGAAGCCATCTCCACCTCCAGCCGCTAGCCGTCGCCATCACCAGAGTTCTTTTAATCTTTTTTCTTCCTCTTTCTTCTTCTTCTCCTTTCCCATTTTCTTTTTCTTACTCTTCCTCTCTCTCTCTTTCTCTTCCTCTCTCTCCCCCTCGTGCGTACTCAGCTCCACCGCCGCCGCTCGCTTTTCGTCTGCCGTTCGTTTCGCCCAACTTTCCTCACGCCGCCGCGCTCATGCATTCGCACCTTCGTCCTCGCGCCGTCGCTGGATCAAGGGGAAAATCAGTCTGAGCAGCGAGTAAGGGAGAGAAAGAGAGAGAGACCGAGCGGCGAAGGGACGAGAAAAATGGGTTTTAGGCGGATCAAGCGGCGAGGGTTTCGGGCGGCGGCTTCACATTTCAGATCTGAATGGAAAAATGGGTTTAGGCGGCGAGGGTGTTCCAGTTCTGACAAAAAACGAAGATTTCGGGCAGAACGAACGGCGACGACTGGGTTTCAGGCGGAACTAACGTGCGATGACTGGGCTCAACGGGATCTAAACTCGACGGGCGTGGGTGGGTGGAGGTTCGTTCGTTCGCCAGTGTGGGTTTTGTTCGTTTGCCTGCGCCGGAAACAGCCGGAAACGAGGGAAAGGGCGTTTCGTTTTTTTTTTTTAAATAGACGAAGGATGGAGGAAGAAAAATAGAAGAGAAGAGATAAAAAAAAAAGGAAAAAAAGGTTGCCGCCGCCGACCGGCTGCCAGTTGTGGGTGGTGGTGAAGTGAGGAAGAAGAAGAAGGTGGGTGGTGGTGATGAAGTGAGGTAGAAGAAGATGATGATGGGGAGAGAGAAAAGAAATAAATTTATTAAAAATAATAATATTATTATTATTTTTATTTTAAAAATTAAAAAATAATTTTTTAAATAAAAAAAATAGTGCCACATCAGCAAACCGTTAGTTTTTAACGGAAAAATGGATGGATGGACTAAAATGAAACTAAAACCAAACCTCAGGGACTAAATTGTTGAGTTTGAAAACTCAGGGACCAAAATGAAACCTAACCCAAACCTCAGGAACTAAAAGTGTATTTTTCCCTAAATTTTAAAGTACAAGGACCAAATTGTTATATATACTAAAGTTTAAGGATTAAAATGTTACTTTTTTATGAAAGTCTAAGGACTAGTATTTTTTTTTTAAATATATCAAGTCCCCCTAACATAAAGTTCTAGATCCGCCACTTATTGTAGTGCTTGATTTTTGTCAACTAAATAATTTGTTAAATATTGTTTTTGGTAGACATAACATTTTCTATGTTAAATAAATTTTGACTTCATCAACAAATGTATAAAAAAAGATTTGAAAAATCACGTTTTATTATAAATATTAAAAGATATAGATGCCCATATGCTTAGTGGCCTATGACATGTGTCAATATTCAAATTGTCCATGTGCCTTGTAAAGATTGATGCTTGGTGTCCAATTCTAGCCACATTCTACTTGCCAAATTGCCTATAAATAGTGGCTTTTGGTGGAGTTAAAAATATAATTCCATTGGTGAAAAATTTCTCATCCATATTTCTCCACTTTGCTATCTTGTTATTTTAATTTAATTTCATGTTTTTAAATTTCATGCTTTTATTTATTTTATTTATATTATAATTATATTTTATTATTATTATTATTATTATTATTATTATTATTATTATTATTATTATAATATTATATTTTATCTACTGTCGTATTCCCGTTGTGCACCGTTGTGCTACTCAATTTTACAACACGTTATCAGCACGAGCTCCTGTTGCTTCCCTCACTAAAGGTAGGTCAGGTTTTTATATAATTATTAAATTAAATATTATATTGCATATTTAGTAGGTATTAAATTTCTAATATAAAATAATATTTTGTTATAGTGTTACCATGACAAATCTTACGAAATTAGAATTCTCAGCCCTTGACATTAATGGCAATAACTATTTGTCATGGGTGCTTGATGCAGAAATCCACCTGGATGCTATGAACCTGGGAGAAACGACTAAAGAAGGAAATACAACATCCAGACAAGATAAAGCCAAAGCTATGATTTTCCTTCGTCATCATCTCCACGAGGGATTGAAAATGGAATATCTTACAATAAAAGATCCCCGTATCTTGTGGAAAAATTTGAAAGAAAGGTATGATCATCAGAAAACAGTCATTCTTCCTAAAGCTCGTTATGAATGGATGCATTTGAGGCTACAAGATTTTAAATCAGTAAGTGATTATAATTCCGCATTATTTAAAATCAGTTCAAAACTGTTGTTATGCGGAGAAAAAATTACTGATGTTGATATGTTAGAGAAGACATTTTCTACGTTTCATGTCTCGAATATGCTCCTGCAGCAGCAATATCGAGAGAAAGGTTTTAAACAGTATTCTGAACTGATTTCATGTCTTCTCGTGGCCGAACAAAATAACGAGTTATTGATGAAAAATCACGAATCTCGACCAACTGGAACAACACCATTCCGAGAAGTGAATGCTGTGAATTTTAATAATAATCGTGGCCGAGGTCGTGGTCGTGGTAGAGGAAGAAATAATTATTATTCTTATGGTGGTCATTCTAATTTTAAAAGAACCACCCAAAATGATGATCACAGAGGGAAAGCTCCACAAGAAAAGAGTTCAAAAAGTGATGAAAATAAATGTTTCCGATGCGGAATGACTGGGCATTGGTCACGCACCTGTCGTACGTCAAAACACTTAGTTGATCTATATCAAGCCTCCCTGAAGGAAAAAGGAAAAGATGTGGAAACAAATCTTGCATACCAGGATAATGATATATTTGACCCATCCAATATGACAAATTTGGATGTGGCAGATTTTTTTGAATCTCCTGAAGAGAAGATCGGCACAACCGGTGGAACATCAAGTGCATCTTTTGATTTTGAGAATATCTAATAATGTTGTTGTTTTTATCTTCATGTTTTTTTTTTTTTTTTTTTTTTTTTTTTTTTTTTTTTTTTTTTTTGGTATATTGCAAGTGTTGTTTTTCTTATTGTAATTATTCTCTTTTAATGAAGAAACATGGAATCTTTTCATATGTTGGGTGATTCGAAAATGAGCAAAGAAGATTTATGTCTGGCAGACAGTGCAACTACGCACACAATACTTACGAGTAGAAAATATTTTTCCAAATTGACAATGCTGGAAGCAAAAGTCAATACGATATCAGGTTCTGCAAACCTGATTGAAGGATTTGGAAAAACAAATATTATTTTGCCTAGAGGAACAAAATTTACAATTGGCAATGCATTGTTCTCTAGTCAATCAAAGAGAAATCTACTGAGTTTTAAAGATATACGTTGCAATGGTTATCATATTGAAACTGATAGTAAGAATAATGTGGAATATCTATATATTATCTCTACTGTCTCAAATGAAAAACGTATATTAGAAAAGTTGTCTGCTTTATCTTCTGGATTATATTATACTCATATACGAGTAATTGAGACATATGCAACGATGAACCTGAAGTTCATGAATCCAGACATATTTACAATTTGGCATGACCGATTGGGTCATCCAGGGTCTATAATGATGAGAAGAATTATTGAGAATTCAGATGTACATCCATTAAAGAACCAGAAGATTCTTCAATCCAATGAATTATCATGTGATGCTTGCTCTCAAGGCAAATTAATTATTAAACCATCGTTAGCTAAAGTGGGAACTGAATTACCTGCATTTTTGGATAGAATCCATGGTGATATATGTGGACCTATTAACCCACCAAGTGGACCATTTAGATATTTTATGATATTAATAGACGCATCCAGCAGATGGTCACATGTGTGCTTATTATCAAGTCGAAACCTTGCATTTGCAAGATTATTTGCTCAAATAATTAAGTTAAGAGCACAATTTCCTGATTATACGATTAAGATCATTCGTCTTGATAATGCTGGTGAATTTACATCCCAAGCTTTTGATAATTATTGTATGTCAATTGGGATAAGTGTTGAACATCCTGTAGCTCATGTTCATACACAAAATGGTTTAGCAGAATCATTTATAAAGCGTTTGCAATTAATTGCTAGACCATTGCTTATGAGAGCTAAGCTTCCTACATCTGTATGGGGACATGCTATTTTGCATGCAGCGACACTTGTACACATTAGGCCAGTAGCTTATCACAAGTACTCCCCATTACAACTAGCTTATGGCTATGAGCCAAATATTTCTCATATGAGAATTTTTGGATGTGCAGTATATGTTCCAATTGCTCCACCACAACGTACTAAGATGGGTCCTCAAAAGAGGTTAGAAATATATGTTGGATACCCCATCAATTATTAAATATCTTGAACCCCTGACGGGTGATGTATTTACTGCACAATTTGCTGATTGTCATTTTAATGAGACAAATTTTCCAACATTAGGGGGATGAATTACGAAGTTGGAAAAAGAAATTACATGGAATGCATCATTATTGTCTCATTTAGATCACCATACAGATCAATGTGAACTTGAAATTCAGAAAATAATTCATTTGCAAAATATAGCAAATCAATTACCAGATGCATTTATAGATGCAAAGAAAGTGACTAAGTCACATATACCAGCTGCAAATGTCCCATAAAAAATTGATATCCCAACACAACATGTTGTCATTAATGAATCTGGAACACGCCAGAAGCGTGGTAGACCAGTGAGTTCTAAGGATAAAAATCCTCGAAAACGAAAAATAATTAATAGTCAAAAAGACTTGGTTGAGGATATAGATACCTATGAAGAAATTCATGACATAAATAGTGAGGAAGGTGAAATGCCTGAAGATAATAATGAGATTTCAATAAACAATGTCATAACAGGAAAAAGATGAAATCGAACTGATGTAGTTATTGACAACATTTTTGCATATAATGTTGCTCTTGATATTATATATGAGAATGAGGATCCTAAACCAAAATCTGTTGAAGAATGTCGACATAGAAAAGATTGGCTTCAGTGGAAAGAAGCAATCGAGACAGAATTAAACTCACTTTCAAAACGTCAGGTTTTTGGACCAGTAGTCCAAACACCAGAAGGTGTCAAACCTGTGGAATACAAATGGGTATTTGTGAGAAAAAGAAATAAAAATAATGAGATCACAAGATATAAAGCAAGATTAGTTGCACAAGGTTTTTCACAAAGACCTGATATTGATTATGAGGAGACGTATTCTCCGGTGGTGGATGTGATTACACTAAGATTTTTAATTGGTTTGACTGTGTATGAAAGTCTGGACATGCATCTTATGGATGTTGTCACAACATACTTATATGGATCTCTTGATAATGATATTTATATGAGAATCCCAGAAGGATTTAAGGTACCTGAAACATATAAATCAAATTCCCAGGAACTATGTTCAATAAAGTTACAAAGATCATTATATGGATTGAAACAATCAGAACGAATGTGGTACAATCGCCTGAGTGGATATTTGTTGAAAGAAGAATATCAAAACAATCCAATATGTCCGTGTGTTTTTATAAAGAAATCACAGTCAGGATTTGCTATTATAACTGTATATGTTGACGACTTAAATATAATCGGAACTCCTGAAGAGCTCTTAAAGGCAATAGAATATCTCAAGAAAGAATTTGAGATGAAAGATCTTGGGAAAACAAAATTTTGCCTTGGCTTTCAAATTGAGCATTTAACAGATGGAATATTTGTTCATCAGTCAACCTATACAGGAAAAATTTTAAAAAGATTTTATATGGACAAAGCACATCCAGTAAACATTCCAATGAAAGTTCGTTCATTAGATGTGAAGAAAGATGTATTTCGACCTCGAGATGATAATGAAGAACTACTTGGTCCTGAAGTACCATATCTTAGTGCAATTGGTGCACTTATGTATCTTGCTAATAATACAAGACCAGATATTGCATTTTCAGTAAATTTAATTTATTAGCTAGATATAGTTCTTCACCAACGAAAAGACATTGGAATGGAGTTAAGCATGTACTCTGCTATCTCCGAGGAACAATTGATATGAGTTTATTTTATTCAAATAAATCAAATTTTGATCTGGTTGGTTATGCAGATTCAGGATATTTATCTGATCCACACAAAGCTAGATCTCAAACAGGTTATCTATTTACATGTGGAGGAACCGCTATATCATGGCGATCAGTGAAACAGACCATAACGGCTACTTCCTCTAATCATGCTGAAATTCTTGCAATTCACGAGGCAAGTCGAGAATGTGTATGGCTAAGATCAGTAACTCAACATATTCGTGAAACATGTGGTTTGTCTTCTAGTAAAATTCTTCCAACGATATTATATGAAGACAACACAGCTTGCATAGCTCAAATCAAAGAAGGATATATTAAAGGAGATAGAACGAAGCATATTTCACCCAAGCTTTTCTATATTCATGATCTTGAAGAAAATAGTGACATCATGGTACAAAAAATTTGTTCGAAAGATAACCTGGTGATGACATGCAAAAATGTCATCATTTTCCTATTAATTTTAGCTAGTTTTGTGCATGAATTGTGAGCTTTAATGTATTTTTATGTTGATTTTGTAGAAAACCGAGTTCGAGAAGCAAAACCAAGAATTTTACCAATTTTGGGTATAAAAAGAAGACTTTGGGCCATAAAAGAAGAAAAGAAAAGAGAACATTTGAAGTGGAAGCCCAAAAAAAAAAAAAAAAAAAGCCCAAAAGAAAGAAGAAAGGAGGCAAAAATCCGTGTTTAAGGCTTCTAGAAGGCCTAGCGTCTCGACGCTAGGACTAGAGCGTCTCGACGCTAGGTGATCAGCGAGGAAAAATCCAGAATCACGACAGCGTCGCGACGCTGAGACAACTTCGGCGCTAAGAAAACTGACGTCACAGCGTCTCGACGCTGGCGACTTGTTCAGCAAGAAATGACCAGCCCTTGCTCCTATAAATAGCCCCCTCTCCCAAGGTTCAAATGATCCCATTTTTTGGGGGTGCTCTCCCCTAGCTCAATAGAGAGAAAAAGAGAGAAGAGTTGTGAGGAAAAAGGAGGAATTGAGCGAGATTCCAAGGCTCGGATTCGAGATGTTCGTGACGGGAGCTTGGGATCAACTTATCGGTTATTTCTTCCTTACTTCTTTGTAATTTCTTATTTTAATTTGAGTTAGGCCTATGGATCAAGATCATTTTAGCAAAATTATTTCCATTTGTGAGTAGATCTTGAGACCTAGGGTCGTTATTCTAGTCAATTGGATATTGTAGCGCAATTTCTTGGATTATGTAATGAATTTCTTCATATTTCATCTATGCAATTTATGCTTAATGCCTTTAATCTCTTGATCACGGATTAATTGTTATGTTGGTCTAAATTGATACTCGACAGAGAGAAGTTAGATTAGATCATAATTGCATGGCTAATAATTGCTTGGAACACGAGAGTGAAAGAGAATTGTTAGAAATTGATAATGAAGTTGCTTAATGCCACTACAAGAAAAAAGACTTTTTATAGCATTTGAATATAGCCTTTTTCAATATAGGCTATGAAATAAAAATTACAAAAAAAAAAAAAAGAAAAAAGAAATTGGAGGAAAGCGCGCGACAAAATTCCTTCCTCTCCCTATTTCCCTCTTATTTTTTTTTTCACTGTTTCTCTTTTCCCTCTCATTTCCTTTTCTTCTGTCCGAATTTCCGTCTCATCTCTCCTCTTTTCTTTTCTCCACTTCGCTGATTAGTCTCAAATCTCAACAACCCTTCTCTCTGAGATTTTCTTTCCCTCATTTTCTCTTCACAACCATATATGAGAGAGAGTGGCAAAGAGTGGGTGGGTCAACATTGAGCTACTTATGACCACCAAAATCTCAAAAACCCAAATATTTTCTCTTAACTCTTCGCTGACGGAGATTTGGGTTTTTGCCAACATCACAAAGGATCAAATATTGAGTTGATGGGTGGGTTTTTGCACAAAGAGTGGTCATAAAAGAGGTGTGGCAGAGGCGAAGTCTTGGGTTTTTGTCGTAGGAGCCAACAATCTTGTTAATCACAATATTTTCACTACTGCAACAAAAATCTAGGTTTTTTTCTCCTGCTCTTTCTCTTTTGGTATTATATCATTTCTATATCTTTTCTTTTAATTTTCTTATGATATATGATTTGAATGTTGGTAATATATGTTTAGCCTTTCATTTTAGAAGGACTAACAAGTTTTATATTGTTCCCACATTGTGTTAATCTATTAAAAATTTCAATTTCAATATAGATTATCTGTAATTACTGGAAAATTTGTCTCTGAAATTTTCTTTGGATATAGATAGATACTTTGTGTATGAATGGATTATTTTTAGGCAAACTTTATTCCATCTTTCCATTTAAACTTCTGTGTGTGCCTAATGGGGAAGGGATAACAAATTAGTAAAGTTGTTTACTATTCATGTAAATATTATCATTCTGAAACTCGAATTATGTTGTCAATTAATATCCTAAAAATTGAAAATGTGAAGATCCAATTTATAAACAAAAACTAATGAATAGTTAAAAGAAAATACCAAAGGCAAGATAAATGAATTAGATAAGCTAGGGAGAAAGTACTAGGAAACAAATGAATTTAGGATTTAGTTGTTTCCAAAACCTCAAGATTATACTTTTTTCTCAATTTTCGGTTTTGTAATTTTTTAAAAATTGCTTGAGTATTTGGTTTCCCTGTCATGACCTTCAATTTTAATCAGAATCATAGTTTATTATTGTGCTCAGGGTGTGGTAATGAAAAAATTGTGTGGTTTTAGTTTTTGTTTGTGTTGGACTTTTACCATCACCAAGCTTCTTCCAAACCTTCATACAAAAAAACACCCTGGAGTCTCGGACAGGAAAAACCTAATGTGTTTATTTAAGTTCTAATGTTGAATAAGATGACACATTTGTAGTATTAGCAACTTTGGTAACAACCAACTCAAATCTATTAACGCCTACATAAGAGTTTATTTTTAGTTAACTAATTTGCATAAATTTAAGATTGCATTGATTATGAACCAGCCATTTTTTTCAAGCATATGTAGGACACGACACCACCCATGTCGAACTAAATGTAACATAACAACTTAAAAACAAAATGATTGAGAACATGCATATTAATAAAGTGGGTGCATTGATTTTGTTTACAAAAGCTTCACAGTCAACATCAAATATGCTAATAGTAAAGTACTCTTATCTTAATGGGTTACTTTGTTTTTTTTTTTTTTCCTTCAGCTGTTATGTTTTGTTCACTCTTTGTTAACTTGGTGGAGATTGAGCTACTTTCTATGCTATTTCATTGCGGTTTGGTTTCTCTTTTTTACTTTTGAAGGAATTGTAATTTTGAACACTTAATTGGTACTATTTTTTAAAGACTTGTGGTTACTCATTACGAGTTGTGAGTGCTATTGTCAAGACGTTGTGTGCTAGAAGATTTTTATGAATTTTTAAGTTGAATCTAACTAGCTAAATGAATAATGTCTAACACTATTATTAGTTTAGCTTGTGTTGTTTGACTTATATGTTGGGAGCTATGATGAAATTGTTATGGACTTAATTTATGTTAGCATTTATTTTTCGTTTTCTTATTTTTTTTTACTTTGTATGTTATAAAAGATCGTTATATATGAATGTTTAGAGTAAAGATGAACAGATAATGGTTACCATTGTTTTTCTTTTAATAGCATTCCAAAGAAATTGTTATAGACTTGAATTAATAAAGTTCATTATCTCTTGATGTTAAAAGTAAAATGCTCTGCTTGGGAATATGACTTTAAAATTGCTTCAGTGGATGATAATGACCAATTTGACTATCACCCTTAAACTTAGCTTCTCTAGATAAATTGTTTTAGAATTAAAGGATCTATTTTACTCCCTCTCACATCTCATTTATTCTCTTACTCTATCTCTCTTGAAGAGCAATAATAACATAGTTTCTGTCTGCACTCTCAAGTCTTGGTGGAACCCAGTTTTTCATTTCTAATGATGTTTGTTAATTCATCTCAATCTTGGAGAAAGTTTGGGCTTGAATTTTGAATTTGGAACATGGGTACATTACAAATTGGATGTAGAATTGAATTCTTAGTGTACTTTGGTTTGCTAGGGTCCTGTGCATTGACTTGTTAAATTTTTTCCATTTCTTTTTCTAATTGAACCTTCATGTATGCATTTTATTTGTTTCATTGCATGATTGTACATTTAGTTTAATGCTTTGTGTATTTCATGTGCTTTCACCACTTGAGAATTAATGATGGTTCTTGTTGAAAGAGTAATGGATCTTATTAGAATTAATATGTATTGTTTATCTTACCTTTGAGAATTTTTCAATATCCTTACATCAATGTTTGAGAATCAATTGAATGGCTTCTTTAAGAAGCACACATTAATAATAAGCACTTCAGTAAAAACTGCTTAATAAAATATCATTTTAGTTATTGGCTTAAAAGTTCTTTATAATCAAGCGCCTTGGTCCAAAGCACTAGCCACTTTCAGAAATACTTTTTATTTAGGATGTATTTGGGATGCCTTTTTAATAAAGTGTTTTGAAGTAAAACACTTTTTTCATAAGTACTTTTATGGAGTAAACATTAATTAAATAGAGCACTTTTTTAAGTTGAAAAAGTGTTCTTAATTGGTTAAAGGCAATTTTTAAATGTTAACCAACAATATCGATCCTTTAAAAAACAATTTTAGTCATCCATGAACACTTTTTAAAATAATTTAAAGACATGCTAGACACACATTTCCTCCAAAAACATAATGTTTTTGTGTAATAAGTAGTTTTTTGGCATGACAAAGCACGTCCAAACATAGCCTAAATCATAGAAATTTATAGAGACCAAAGACAAAGAGATGGAACAAAAGAATACTTTTGATATAGGTGAAACCTTTGTCTTCCAAAGTACTTTATGAACAACTGACTTGGAGCATGCTCTCGAGCCACGAAGTCCTTATACTCCTATGTATTCTATCTTTTTATATACTTAGTCATCAATCACTTAAAAATTGATATATTCCCTTCTCTCATATAGTGCTTCTTGTCCAAGTTATTGATGATTCAACTGATCATATCATTAGCGTCATCAACACCTTGAAAATGTTCAACAAAGATTGGGTGCATTTAAATCGGTATGAAAATAGTAGTAGCTACCTATTAGTCTTTGAGTTAATTATCTAACATTAATTTCATAAAACTAAACTTCGTCTAATAGTGTTACTAATGAGTACATGGAAGGAGCATGGAATTTTCTACAAGAAGTGAAGAAAAGGAAGCCAGGTGTCAATAAAGTTTTATGTTCGTGTAAAGAATGTAGGAATATGACACATTGTGAACTTGAATTTGTATATGAGCACTTAGTCGTTAAGGGAATGGACCCTACATACAATGTTTGGTATCATCATGGAGAAGTATGCGAGGGGGATGAAGTTGAGAATGATGTTGAGGATACATTCATGTTTGAAGCAACCAACTTCTATAAGAGCATGTATACGGGAAATGAGGAAAATATGGAGCCTTCTACATCAAAGAAGGAAAACAATTTTTCTCAAAATGTCCAAGATGCAAACACTCCATTGTACGTAGGATGTACAAAATATACAAAGATGTCAGCGGTTGTAGCATTGTATAAACTTAAAACTTTTAATGGTTGGTCAGATGCAAGTTTTACCAGCCTTTTGGAGCTCTTGCATGACATGCTCCCGACAGATAACGTTATATCAAGATCTACTTATGAAGTTAGAAAATTATTCAAGGTGTTTGATTTAGGTTACCAAAAAATTCATGCATGTGTTAAGGATTGTTGTCTATTTAGAAATGAGAACGAAAAGTTAGAAAGTTGTTCTTGTTGTGCGACTTCAAGATGGAAGATTGATGAACGAACTAATCAAATAAAACGAGGTGTACCTGCTAAGGTATTGAGATATTTTCCAATCATTCCACGACTTAAACGAATGTTCAAAATAAATAAATTGAGTGAAAATTTACGTTGGCATTCTTGCCATAAAAGTATTGATGGAAAGATACGACATCCAGTTGATACTGTGGCATGGGAATCAATTGATCAAAAGTGGCCTGAGTTTTCTATGGACTCACGTAATCTTAGGCTAGGCCTTGCTACAGATGGCTTTAACCCGTTCTCCAACTTGAGCAGTCGATATAGTTGTTGGCCAGTCATGCTTGTTACATATAATCTTCCTCCTTGGTTGTGTATGAAAAAAGAAAATATAATGTTAACATTGTTGATTTCTGGCCCTAGACAACCTGGAAATGATATTGATGTTTACTTACAACCTCTTGTGGAAGATTTACAAAAATTATGGCAAGGAGTACAAGTTTACGATATTGTAAGTAAAACACATTTCAATTTAAGAGCAATTCTTATTTGGACTATAAATGATTTCCCAGCATATGGAAATCTGGCTGGATGCACCACAAAAGGAAAATATGCATGTCCAACCTGTGGAGATAATACCCGTTCTTGTTGGTTGAAACACAGTAAAAAGTTTGCATATATGGGACATAGACGATTCTTACCATCACCACATCCATATCGAAGGAAAAAAGCTTGGTTTGATGGTAAAATAGAAGAAGAGTTACCTCCCAAAATTGCTACCGGTAATGTAATTTATTCGGAACTTGAAAATTTTGAAAATTGTTGGGGAAAAGTCGAAAAGAGAAAAGCTCAGAAGAATAACAAAGGGTCAAACCAAAGATGGAAAAAACGATCAATATTTTTCGATCTACCATATTGGAAGGTAGATGAACTCTAAGTTTATTATTTATTTTAATTAGTTTCAAAGTAAGTCATTAACAATGTGAAACTTTCATTCTGTAGGAATTAGTAATACGCCACAACTTGGATGTCATGCATGTGGAAAAAAATGTATGCGAAAGTATTATAGGTACATTATTAGATATCAATGGAAAGTCAAAAGATGGAATTATTGCAAGAAAAGATTTACAACTTTTGAAAATACGACCTGACCTACATCCTCAAGAGCGAGGAGGTCGAACTTACCTATCCCCTGCTCCGCACACATTGTCTAAGTCCGAAAAGAAATTATTTTGTTCAAGGTTGTACAAGCTCAAGTTGCCTGATGGATACAGTTCAAACATTTCAAAGTGTGTGTCATTAGATGAATGCAAAGTGATGGGGTTGAAGTCTCATGATTTTCATGTGTTGATGCAACAACTTTTATCTGTGGTGCTTAGAGGCCTACTCCCAAAAGGTCCAAGGAATGCAATATATAGACTATGTTCATATTTCAACAAACTTTGTCAGCGTATAATTGATAGAGAAGTCATGCTAGAGCTTGAAAAAGAAGTGGTGGACATTTTATGTACTCTTGAAAGGTACTTTCCACCTTCCTTTTTTGATATAATGACCCATTTGGTGATTCATTTGGGTCGCGAAGCTCGTATATGTGGACCGGTTCAATTTCGCTGGATGTATCCATTTGAAAGGTAAATTACTTACTTTTCTATATGTTGGTGATAATTGTGTTCCTCTTTGTAATCAATGTATTTAATTTAGATATATGAAGATATTGAAAGGATATGTAAGAAATAAAGCACGACCAGAAGGGTGTATTGCAGCGTGCTACTTAGCTGATGAGTGCGTTAACTTTTCAAATAAGTACTTTAAGCAATCAACTGAAGTAGTGATCGATCAACATCGTAATCAAGAATACCACAATGATGTCATTCTAGAGGGTCGTCCTATATCATCTGGAACTCCAATTACATTACAAGATGATGTACTTGAGAATGCACATCGATATGTCTTATTCAACACAATAGAGGTGGAACCATTTATCGAGTGAGTTAGTTTGCTTAAGTATATTACTTAGTTCAATACAAGATATCCATTTAACTGTAATTCATTTTGTTAGGATGCATATGAATGAACTCATGATCTCAAATAGGAGACTAGTTAAAGATTCTAGTCTACTTTGGAAGATCCATACTGAACAATTTCCATCGTGGTTGAAATCTAAGGTATTATATATATTATTTTTATGAATGTTCTGTGGAACAACGAATGTATAAAACGATAACACACTTTCATCTTATCAGATTGAGTTAGATTCATCTTCGACAAAATACTCGGACTTGTTGAAATGGCTTTCAAATGGACTAAGAAAAAGTGCAATGTCTTACACTGGATATATTATAAATGGACAACGATTTCACATAAAAAGTGTGGAGCGATCAACCCAAAAAAGTGGTGTTTCTGTAGATGCAACTACATTATGTAGATCTAGTGCTAAAGATAAATCTCAAGTTATGGATGTAGTTGCTTATTATGGGGTGTTACAAGAAGTCATTTTGTTAGATTATTATGCGTACCAACTTCCAATCTTTAAATGTGATTGGGCAAATGTTCGTAATGGCGTAAAAGTTGAGGAAGGGTTCACCCTCGTTAACTTGCACCAAAGTCAAAACATATTTATACGAGAGCCTTTTATCCTTGCCTCACAAGCCAAACAGGTGTTCTATGTTAGAGAACATGACACCTCCCATTGGTATGTCTTATTGAAAGCACCACCAAGAGGATTTCATGATTTAGAGATGTACGATGAGAATTATTTTGATACATTGACTGGTAATGAACAAAGTCCTAGTATGCTTGAAGATATTGATGAAAATGATGGGCTTACTTATGCGAGACATGATTGTGAGGGCATTTTTGTTTGAGGAGCAAATCGAGATTGTATAAATATGTTTTGTGAATGTATCATACTATATGGTCATTTATTTTGTGTAAGTACTTTGTGATTGAGGATTATATGAAATCATCTCTCAATCACAAGTAATTGACTATAACTTCTTCTGTAAAGACTTTTCCATAGAGATGATGAATATCTTATTGTTGTTGGTTGCTTCTGACATATTTTTCATAAATCAACCTTGTTCATAATTGGTCAGTCTCATGTATACTATTTATATTTATACTATTTATCATTTAACATATTTACATATTTCAGATACATATTTTCTAAGTGTACCTCCACAATGGTGAACACAAGAATGACAGTAAGTACTTATAAATGTGAAATAGATCTTTGTTTATTGATGGTTAGTTCATAATGATTTTCTATTGGCCTTGGTTTCAGGATGGAATGGAAAGAAATAGGTCACCACCTCCAACTAAACGACATAAAAAATCTCTACGACGAAAGATTTGTAGTGACGAAATGATGCATGACCACCAATTAGAAGAGGTAGTGGTCCATAGTGGTAACCCCAATCAGGATAGATTGCCTCTTCCAAATGACGTCAATGAAGGAAGATCTCCTACTAGTGCCCACCCTCAACATGTCTCACCGAATCCTAATGAGAAGACAATTGGGCATAATCCTACTTCAATTCCTACATTAGACTCACCAGCAACTCGAACAAGATTAGCACTTCGTAGGCAAGTAGGAACTTCTAATGAAAATAGACTTGAAAATGAAGATCATATAAATAGTGAGCATCCACTTGAAACAACAACTTTGCCAAAACGAACAAGAGGTCCTACTAAGATGAAGGCCATTGCCGTTGATAAAGAATCTAGGGTGAACATACTTTTTAATGAATATGGACAACCAATTGGGGAGACATCTGTAGGATTAGCTTCTTTTCTTGGTCCACTCGTGAGGGAGGTTGTGCCCGTTAATTTAGAGAATTGGAAAAAATTACCTACAAGGTTGAAAATAGTGTTATGGAAGTCTATTCAGGTATGAAATTACTTTATTTCATTTATATAGTTCCAATTAAATGTATGTATCATTTTTCCCTAAATGATTCATTATGATTTATTTCTAACCATGTGATGCTTTAGTCGAGGTACAATGTAAATGACGATTGGCAAAAACAATACCTTTTCCAAAAGATGGGTAGGTTATGGAGGGCGGGAAAATCTCGTCTGGTAAACAAAATTCGCAAGGCCCCAACAAAGGATGCACTTTTGAAACTTATGCCAGATAATTTTCAAACTACCGATGACTGGATGGATTTTGTCAATGAAAAGACTAGTGCAAACTTTGTGGTATAAAAACTTCTACCTAAGTTTAACTAAAATTTTTATACTATTACTTTGATATAAATATTAGACATATTTTTGTTTTTGTAGGCAAAAAGTGAGAAATATAAAGCCATGAAGAAGAAACAACTACCACATACATGTAGTAGAAAGGGGTATGCTCGTTTGGCTGAAGAGATGGTAAAGATCATTATTACTTAGTTTAATTATTCTACTTTCATTATTGTTTGTGAGTTTCATTTTTCTGTATTTCCTTTGATAGAAAAAAAGCTCCTCAGATCCAACTTCAATCACGAGGGTTATGTTGTGGACAAAGGCACATAAAAAGAAAGATGGGCAACCAGTGAATGCCAAAGTTGCTGAGACACTCGTAAGACATTTATTTTATTGTCTTGGAGGGAAAGACTACAAATAATATAGTCAAGTTACATTTTTAACTTCCAGGATTTTGCTATGTTGGAAGGAAAAGGGTGAAAAAGTTTAGTAAAGTTGATTTTGTTTTGATATTTTGTTTATGGGCTAGGTGGAATTTAGTTGAAAATGACTTTTAATGAATTTTTCTTTGTTTGGGGGAGGGGAGGGGGGGGGGGGGGGTTGGAAAATGCTTAGGAAAGTTGTCCTTGTGACTATGTTGAGATATTTTGCTTATAAAATATATGAGATTTAGTTGAAAATTACGTTTCATGTATTTTACTTTGTTTGGAGGGGGCACTTAGAAGAGTTATCCTTGTAACTTAGTTTTGATATTTTGCTTATAGAATATGTGAGATTTTGTTGAAAATGACATTTGATGTATTTTGCTTTGTTTGTGTCTATGTGTGTGTTGGGAGGAGGTGGAAAAAAACATTATTTAGAAGAGTTATCCTTGTTTCTTAGTTTTGATATTTTGCTTATAAAATATGTCGAATTTAGTTGAAACTTTTCAATTTTACATTGACGAGAGGGAGGGTTTTGATATTTTACTTATTGAATATGTGAGATTAAATTGAAAATGACTTTTCATTTATTTTTCTTTCTTTGGAAATGACTTTTCAGTCAAGTTGCTTTGACTGTGTGTGTATGTGTGTGTTGGGGGGGGGGGGGGCACTTAAAAAGAGTTATCATTCTGACATGGTTTTGATATTTTGTTTATACAACATGTCCGACTTTTACATGTATTTTGCTTTGTTGGGGGAGGGGTGGAAAACACTTAGGAAATTTATATTCCCTGTGACTTGTTCATAGGAGCGCATTGAACAAAGTGAGGTTGAGACAATAACTTCTCCAAATAATGTGGTTGGTGATGCCTTGAGTAAAGTTCTTGGCCCTGATCGTGGATATGTAAGAGGACTTGGATTTGGTGTGACTTGTTCAAAATTAGTTCTTTTGTCTCAACAAGATAATAGGTACACGATGCTTGAGAAAGAATATTTGAAGATGAAGGAGGAAATGATGGAAATGAGATCCATGATGTCATGTTTTGTAAAGAAACAGGTAAACTTTTTTTTATTATTATTATTAAAGTTAGCTTAAGTTCATAATCTGTGTTTTTAGAGTACTTTATGTAACGCCCCAGCTAAAGAAGGGATAAAAGATACAAAGGGGGGTCGCTACTACATGCATGAATACGAAAACTTTATAAACTACAAAGCGGAAAATAACAAAGTTTTTCATTTAGTTCAAATAGGGCCCAATACGTGAAAAAGTTCCTCAATCAAATAATGCAATGAAAGCATCTGAATGAATCCCGAATGAAAACAAAACAATCGTTTAAAACTAAAGTTCAACATGAAACTGGTGTTAGAATGAAAGGAATTGTATTCCTAAGGAAAATGACAAAATTTGCAGCTGCAGTCCCATAGCCAGCCAAGCCACGACTCTCGCCGATCGCCAACGCTCTCAAGTACCACCTGAAAAGGAAAGATATGTAGCATGGGTGAGTATATAAGAATATACTCAGTAAGTAGCCCACTCAAGGGTCGAAACTGAAATCATGAGATCTATAACTTGAAACTGAGTTCCTGAACTTCTGGGTCTTAGCGACATAGGGACCTAACTGGAATGACATCTGGGTTTCTAACCCTAGGGCCACAGCTGATCACATGAACATGTTTTGTCCAGGGTGTTAACCTATCCCCAACCTGTGCCAACTAGAGTGTTGTGTGGGTCAGTCGGTTAAGGTAAGTAAACTAGAGGCTAGCTGGCCACCTCTAGCAGAACTACACCTATCCCAACACAACACCCCTGAATGTAAAGATAAAAATACGGTGGAACAACTGACGCATGTAAACATGCCTGGTGCCAAACGGCGCACGAGCAACGTGCCTGATCATAAGCTCAACACCGTCCTGAACTGAGAGAGCGCACGCTAGCGTGCCTGAAACTGAGCTCTAACAGTCAACTGATAGAACGCACGTAAACGTGCCTGGTAACTAAGTTCTATCAGTCCTGAGATGGGGAAGGAACACACTCTAGCTATGAAAGACTTAAGGAGACTAATAAGTCTTCCTGAGGCCCTAAAACGAAGATGAGGTCCCTATCCTAGTCTTTCCTTGAAGACACTTCTGATCCCTAAACCACTCGTATGCTATCGAAATTTCGGCAGCATAACAGCATACATATAGGGAAAACCAAAATTTTTCTTTGCACCTGGAACAAGAACAAAACACTCCTATAGACACAGCGAGTCAAACCTCGCATCCAGGCTTCAACCACAACTACAACAATATTCAGCCCATCCTCCAAAGCCATAAACAAACATCCAGTACATTTATGCATCAATCAATCCAAACATGCTCAGTAATGAAACAACAAACGCCACCGAAACTAAGCAGTTCTCATATTATTGACATGCCTCACAACTCAGTATAAACTCCTAAAAACATAAACGACTCTTAAGGTTTTACCAAAGAAATCAATGCTTGATTCATGTCCACGTAAACAACATTTAAGTCACGCCCAAGTAAGCATACAACGCTCCAAGAGACACATCAGACCAAACATACAATTCATCCCATGATTAACTTTACTACCCTTATGCACATAACGGATCCAAGAGCAACTACACTTTATCCAAAAGCTACTTACATTAGATAGGAAACTTGCTCAACAACAAAGTAGAGTGTCCCTTAGCTCCCAAGCCCCTATCCAATCCAACTAAGAACCGATTGAAGCTTGCTGTCCGGGTTCACAATTTCGCTCCAAAACGACGATTAAGGTTCCGAACGCGAAGAAAACCTTGGAAACAATAGCCACAATCAATGGGTAAGCCTCTAGTACCATAACCCAACCAAAAACACAAGTTTAAAACACTTACCCAATGTCAATAGTGCCCAACTACACAGAAACTTGAAGACTCTCTACTTGAACCGCCGATTATGAAGAGAACGCTTGCTGAACAAAGAGAATAACGAAGGGGCATTTGATTAAACTCAAAAATCAGCCATGAAACAACTTCTAAGCACTTACCTACTAAACGATACGTCGGAAACTCACCCCGATAGTCGCTGAGACGCCGCCAAGCCCTGCTGGACGAGCCGAACGACGCCACTGCCGGAAAATGCAATAATCTCGGCCCTATCCCACGCCGCTGCAACAAGAGGAATAGAGAAGGGAGAGATGGGGAGTGAGAGATCGACGAGGGAGTAGGGGTTTGAGAGGGAGACGCGCCAAAGAAGGAGAGAACTCACCCGATGGTCGAACACCGAAGCTGTCGCCGCCGGAATTCACGAGCTGCACTTGACGCCGGCGTCGGAGCTGCGGAGGTCGATGAAGAAGAGGGGAACGGGACCAGGCGGCGGCTGCTACGGTCGAAGACGAAGAAGAAACGCCGGAAAGTTGCTGAGGTCGAAAACGAGAAGGGAGATGGGGAGCGGCTGCGACAAAGAGAGAAACAAAGTTTGAGAGATTTAGGGCAACCTCTCATTTCAGCATATTTACCAAAAGGCCCCTTAGCTCTACCACTTCCAAAATCTTTAATTCAAAAAGCCCAAAAGAGAAATAAAAGGGAAAATAGGCTTCACCTTGACTTGCGGCGTTACACTTTAAGCAATGTTTCATCTCAAATTATTATAGGGCGAACAAAGTGAAGAACTTTCAAATGCCACTGCAAGCGTACCTAAGCCAACAAATATTCCCTCAACTTTTCCCATACCTTCTCCACCGGTAAACTTATTTTTGTAAAGTGATGAATAATGTTATTGTTTTTTTTACTATCCAATTTTCATATCTTACAATGTTTTTTTTTTTCTTATAAAGAGTATTAATAATAATACTCAAATTATTTAAGTGCAAGTTATTAGATTGGCTTGGTTCGGGAGAGATAGTTGCAGAAGGACGATGGTCTTCTAATGATCCAACTGCTCTTGTTCATCATATTCCTCTTGGACCACATGCAGTTAGAGTATGGGTTGATGTATCAAAGAAACCCAATGCATATTTGTGGAGGCCTACATCAGAGATGACATGTATTGAAGAAGCTATGGGTAGTACAGTTGCATGGCCATCTGACAAAGTGACTATTTGTATGTTATTTTCTAGGTCTATTTATTTATATTTAAGAAATAATCTTTTTATTTAGTTTAATTATATTGGTATTCATATATTTTGTTTTATATATTTATGTAGGTGAATGAAATGATACTTTTACACAAGCAAAAGGATCAAAGATGGCATCTCCAACATTTTTGAATTTTCTATTTTGTGAACTTATCAAAGGTGGCATCTTCAACATATTGTGAATTTTCTATTTTGTGAACTAACTTTGTTGGAAACTAGGATTAAGTGAACATTTTATCTTTTGTTGGTAACTAGATTCTATATTTTAGGAAGCTATTTGCTACTTTATTTTGTAATGTAAATAGATTGTGAAATTTCAATTATGAAAGGAAATCATAGTATTTAATGTGTCATGAATTTTATGTGTGTGGGTTTAGCTAGAAACAAGTGCTTAAAGTAAATTTTATTAAAATTGAACAAGTTCAAATAATACAATGAATTGTAATTTATTATTTATGTAAAGAAAATTAATGTTGAGAAAAAAGTTAATAGCCATAAGTAAAAACTATAACAAAATTTACATAACGAAAATAAAATGCTATGAAAAAGTTATTATGAGATTTAATAAGTTTATTATAGCACACGATTGAAGCTACTGATACAATATAATAGCATTACTAAAACGCTATTATATGTTAAAGATAGCGCAAAATTTTAGCTATATTAACATATTATAGCTTTAATAAGAAAACGCTATAAAATGTTTTCATAGCAACACATATAAGCTATAACTTCGTAATCTATTATAGCATCCGTCATAGCTATATAAAAACGCTATAAAAAGTCTTAGACTTTTAATAACATGGGCTGTCAGGACCTTCGCAAAAAGGCTATAAAAGACCTTTTATAGCGTTTTTCGTTAGCTATCATATCCGTTATTTCCTGTAGTGTGCCATACTATGATTAACTAAGGAGATGGACACATAAATTAGTTATGTTAGTATGAGATGTGGAGGAACTTGAAAGAGAAATCCGCTTATAATTACTTCTAGATTTATGAAATTGAAGATTATTAATTACATATATCCATGTAATTGAGCTACAAATCCAAGAAAGCTAGTTAACACCCTAGGTCAAGCACCCCCCTTTGATAGGAAAATTCCCTTTTACTTGCATGTTTCTTTTTATTAGTTTCTCTAATTTTCGCTCTATCATTCGAGATTGGACTTCTAAATAAAATTGAACATGATGGTTTTTGGTACTTAATGGATATAATTCAAATTCCCTGAGGATTCGATACTCGGAATACTTTCCGTTTTATATTACTTGCGGCCCGTGCACTTTGCGGTCAACACCTGGCAGACTTATTTACGAAGTCATTACCTACCGCAACCTTTGAGAAATTGGTACACAACATTGGAATGCGGCGACTCAAAGATCTTAAATGATGTTTCTATGAGGGGGAGAAAATATATTGTATTCTCTGAGGATTATTAAATTATATGTAATATGTACTCTTTTCCTTCACTAGGATTTTTTCCCATTGGGTTTTTTCCTAGTAAAGGTTTTTAACGAGGCATATTTCATGTATGGGCATCTAAGGGGGAGTATTATAAATATTAAAAGATATAGATTTCCATATGCTTAGTGGCCTATGACATGTGTCAATATTCAAATTGTCCATGTGCCTTGTAAAGATTGATGCTTGGTGTCCAATTCTAGCCACATCCTACTTGCCAAATTGCCTATAAATAGTGGCTTTTGGTGGAGTTAAAAATATAATTCTATTGGTGAAAAATTTCTCATCCATATTTCTCCACTTTGCTATCTTGTTATTTTAATTTAATTTCATGTTTTCTTCTTCAGACTGTAGCAGCTGGACTTTACTGATTTAATGAGCTGTTTTTACAGTCCCACTCAAACTCAAATGGGTTGCAATAACGTTGAGTTTGTTCTTCAGCTCAGTAAACTTGAATTCAGACAAGGGTTTTGTTAACCCCATCTGCAATTTGTTTCTTTGAAGGTACATATCTCACTTCTATTTCTTTAGTAATTACTTTGTCTCTAACAAAGTGTATATCAATTTCAACATGCTTGCTTCTGGAATGAAAAACTGGCTTTGCCGCTAGTGATAAAGCACTTACATTATCACACCAAATTATTGATGTTTGATTATCTTTGCAATCAATTTCATGTAGAAGGGCTTGAATCCAAGTAATTTTAGCTGCTGTATGTGCTAAGGAACGATATTCAGATTTTGTACTCGACCTTGCTACTACACGTTACTTCCACTTTTTGTAATTCAAGTATAACCAAATACCGCCAACCACTAAAACTGTGAGACCCACACCAACTCCTGCATTTTATTTCAACAATATTCACCATTTATATATGTCCCTCCTCCTTCCTCTATTTTTTTTATAAAAAAAAAAAGAAGAAAAGTGGGAGAAGAGAGAAGAAGTGGAGGAAAGAAGAAGATGAAAGGAGAAAAAAAAAAACAGTCGTAGGCGATTTGTTGAAGAAGAGGTTGAAGAAAAGAGAAAGAAGAAGAATAAGAGAGAGGGAGAAAGAATTAAAAAATAATAATAAAATAATAATATTTTTTTTTATTATTTTAATATATTTTTATTTAGAAAAATTAAAAAATAATTTTTTTATTAAAATAATAGTGCGACGTCAACAAACTGTTAGTGTTTAGCAAAAAATTGAACGGAAGGACTAAAAATGTAACGAAATCCAAATCTCAGGATAATTTTGTTAAGTTTTAAAACTCAGGACCAAAGTGTAACCTAACTCAAACCTCAAGATCAAAAGTGTATTTTTTCTATTAAAATGCAACAGTCAGAAAATGAAAAGAAGAAGAATGAAAAAAAAAAAAAAAAAAAGAGCAGAATCGCAGGTGCTGACCAGTCCACCCATTTTTGCCTTGGGAGGCGTAATGTCACCTTGAGATTTTAATAAAGACAAAATTTTAGCTTGGTTTGCTAATTTTTTTTAAAGTAACTATTTTATCTAATTTTATTTCTAAAATATAATATTTATCTAATTTATTTTTTAGAATATATGGGGTGGGAGGACAACGGTCAAGAATACAGACTTATATAAATTGAACTATGTTCATATTGACAATATTTATGTAATTTATTATGTTATAATATAATACAAAATTGATATTAAATTATAAAAACTCACCGATGATGATAAGAATGAGAGAGGAGGAATCTCGGATGCAACCTTCCCCCTCATGTCCCCCATGTCTCCAATGTCTTCCATCTCCTTTAAAGTTGTTAGGACAATTGCAGGTATAGTTTCCTATTGTGTTAACACACTTGTTCTTGTATATACAATCATTTCGCCTTCCATCCTTGCATTCATCCATATCTAAAACAAGTCCAAAACATTCAACAATTAAACTTACAAACCCAAATTGTTTACATTTCCCTATTTACTTCTCCCAAGTCCCCAATCTAGATTCTGTTTCTTTTTCTTTTTTTTTTTTAGGGAAAATAATCAACTTTTCTCTGTATTAATTTCAATTTAACATTTTTTTTTCTCTTTTTAACATTTTAGTCCCTCTCAAGTCTCAATGACTTACTTCTTTTTCTAATTTTTTTTTTCTAACAAATTTTCCTCTTCATATAATTTTTGTCTTTCACTCATTTTACTTTTATTTTCTCTCAAATATAGTGACTGTTTTTAGTAAATTAAAGGTTTTGAAATCAGTTATGAAAACAAAAACATTGATAATATTTAAGTATATCAAAACCACATTTATAATTGAGAAGCCAAAAATCATTAAAATGATTTATTATCAACCACTTTTCACCAAAGTAATAACACTTGTTTTAAAATCATCCTTCTCTAAGTCAAAGATTTAGTTTAACTTAATTGAAAGTTGAAAGAGATCATGAAATTAATTGAATTACTTCAGGGTAGGTACAGATTGATATATATAAATAAATAAAGTGGTGTGTAAAATATAATAGATTCCCAAGTAGAGAGATGAATAAGCCTTTACCTTGGCATCCTTGAGGGAGATATGGATTCCCCTCGAAACCATCCAAACATTGGCAACGATAATATTCTGATCCATCATCAGAGAAGCTACTATTCCATGTGTTGTTTGATCCACATACATTTTTTGTTTCTTTTCCAATGGCCCAACCAAGCACAACCTCAACTTCCTCATCTTCAAAATTCTCAATATCAGTTCGAGAAAACTCGAACCCCTCATCTCCGGTTACAAAAGCATACCCACAGGAACTGAAATTTGGTGCACGAGTGTAATTCAAGACGGTAATCACCTGCAAAGTCAAATCCCTCAACCCATTTGGAATCTCCAACTGACAGCACCCATTGCCAGAGCACGTCCCATTATTTATAATACTATTGTTGAAACACATCGAAATACACCCACTTGCATAATCACTCCCGTTGTGCACCCCGAGGACTAAACCCAAAGCGTCGCAGCCGATGGTCCTGAACTTGTTTTTGCCATCAGCAATTGGAAACATGGCCGGCACCGAAAGATTGGTTAGGTTGGGAACGAAAGGACCAGCGACTGGCTTGTGACAATCTCGCACTATGGGCTGCAAGATGTGGAGCTCACCATCCATAGATATATTGGTAACGCTGATGTTGGTGTTCTTTAGAAACTCCTTTGGAGGTTTATTGCCATCGGTTTTGTTGCAAGTAATTGAGAAAGTTTCATTGAGATAACACCCATTTCTCGTGCCGAATGGATATGGAATTTGCACGTCGCCACACCATTCGTCGCAGCCGGGTAAGGCTTGAGAAGCTACTACGGCCAAGGCTGTTGACAACATGGCTATCTTCATCACCGTGAGTGGTACGAGCGTCGTCTTTGTCGAACGTCTCATGTTCAATTTGACAATGAAGAAAGAAGAGAATTAAAATTATATTTAAGAAGAAGTTGGGATGATGGAAAAAGGTTTCAACTTTATCAACTTTAAAGTTGATCTCATTTGCACTTTCACGATAGGGAAAAAGGTCAATCTTCCAAATAAGTTTATTGGATAACATAGAGTTTCATCTTAAAACGGCCAATTGACTATCTTATAAATTGTGAGGTCTTCACTTATCTTTTTAATGTGGGATCTAATTAGAACAAAATTTGTTTCAGATGGTTTATTTAATTACAGCATACACAGGCTATTTATATGCCTTGGCTCTTAATGAAAAATTAGCAAGGTTTATTTACTCTCAGTGTTCAATATGATATCAGAGAAATTTTAAATTCTTTTCCTGAGAGTGTTGCTTTCTTGCGTCATCTTCCACTAGAATGGTCGTAGTTGAAGAAGAAAACCCTTCTGATCCTGTTGCCAATCCTTCGAATCCCGCTTCGTCTTCTTCCGCTAATCCTTCGATCAATCAGTCTGTAGTTGATCATTATGCGTTGAGTCCTTATTATCTTCACCACTCGGACAACACCAATTTGATTCTTGTCTTCGATTTACTGACCAAATCAAAACTATACATCCTGCAGAAATGTGATGCTCCTGGGTCTTACCATCAAGAACAAGGTTTGTTTCGTTGATGGATTTCTCTCTTGTCCTACTGGTAATTTAAAGAATTCGTGGATTATTTGTAAAAGCAAAGCTACAACATGGCTCTTGAATTCTTTGTCAAAGGAAATTTTCGCTAGTGTTAATTTCACCGATTCGGCAAGAGAAATTTGGCTCGATTTACAACAACGTTACCAGCGAAAGAATTGACCACACATTTTTCATCTCCGAAAGGAAATTTCCAATCTTGTTCAAGATCAAAATTTCTTCACCACGTACTTTGCGAAGCTGAAATCCCTTTGGAATGAGCTCTCTTCATATCGACCTTCTTGTGCCTGCGGGAAGTGTTCTTGTGTGTTCTTGTGGTGGTATGAGTGATTCTTTAGGTTCTGCTGCTACTGCACTATTAGTTAAAAATTCTTCTCACAATGCTACTAATCAGTCTTCTTCTAATTCCTTCAAAAAGAAAGAAAGACCCGTCTGCACGAGTGATTCTTTAGGTTCTGCTGCTACTGCACTATTAGTTAAAAATTCTTCTCACAATGCTACTAATCAGTCTTCTTCTAATTCCTTCAAAAAGAAAGAAAGACCCGTCTGCACGCATTGTAACATCCTTGGTCATACAGTTGAAATTATGTGAGGTTTATTTATACCATATTGGATAACATGGAGTTCCATCTCAAAACCAATTGGCTGTGAGAGGAGTAGCCCATGTATCTTATAAATTGGTGAGGTCTCTACATATCTTTTCAATGTGGGATCCTCAGCAAAGTTTACTACTTGTTGTCTAAGAACAAGAGTTAGGTGAAAACATTGTTTTCATTTTTAAATTTCGAGATTTACAAAATATATATCACTATTAATTTTTAATAATATTATTAAACTATTTAAATGTTTATTATCAACTTATTAATAATTCATTAGAATTAGTATAATAAAGTTAAAACTCTCAAATTAAGGGATTAGAACAAATAGAATATTTAATTCTATAATAACAAAAATAGTGACAACTTTGAAATTTTACAAATATAACATTGAATTATGAATGATGTTAAAATAAATTAATAATTATTGAACCCCTATTTAAAAAATTACCATGCGTAATTTAAAACAGTATTAGAGATAGCTCTTTTTAATAAAAAGAAAAAAAGAACCAAACAGATCCCAAACTTTTTTTTTTAATCAAAACGGCAGGATCAAAGAGATGTTGAGCCATGTTGAAAAGATAAATAGAAACCTCACCATTTATAAAATATATGAGTTACTCCACTCTTATCTAATAAGAGAGACCCAACTTTTCTATGTTGTGCTTAAATTATAGAGAAAAGATGGACAAATGTTGACCCCTAAACTCAATGTTGATCTTCCAAAGAGACAAAAAGAGATAACTAAAGTTGCATTAACAAATCAACAATTGTTGTTTGCATATTATATAAACAAAATGCAATTAACAAATTGCTTAGGCCCCGTTTGATAACACTACAAGAAAAAACACTTTCAGTGGCGTATAAAATATGTCGCTGAAACGAAAAACGCGTCGGTAAAACTTTCAGCGGCGCGCGTAGCTTCGTCGCTGCATCCGTCGCTGTATTTACGTAGTCGTAAGTATTTGCGACATACTACTGTAGACGTTGCTGAAAGTCATCTTCAGTGACGTCTACACGCCGGTGTAAGCGATAGGTAGGGACGTGGGGACACGTCACTGAAGATCACTTTCAGCAACGTCTGGCCCATTGTCGCTGAAAATGATATTCAGTGACATAGATAGCACGTCACTAAAAGAGATACTTTCAGTAACATCCAAACCGTTGTCGCTGAAAAAGATATTCAGTGACATGGTCGTCACGTCACTAAATTGTATACTTTCAGTAACATCCAAACCGTTGTCGCTGAAAACAATATTCAGTGACGTGGTCAGCATGTCAAACTTGTCACAGAAAATAAGTTTTAGTGACGTGGATAACGCTGGTAAAAGAAAGCTTACCCGTCACTAAAAACTGAATGCTAGTTTTTTTTTTTGGGGTATGCTTTCGATGAGGTTTTGGAAACGCACCGTACCATGATAGTTTACTGACATTATATCAAACGTCGCTAAAAATTGTTTATGATTTAAAAAATAAATAGTTAATTCAATTAGTAAACCTGTAAACAAAATAATATTATCATCTTCGAACTAATTAACAATTCTACAATTAATCAAATAGAAAATGTAATATGCCAATTATAGTGAAAATGCACCTTCATATTAACCATAATCAAGAAACATGTCTAGAATATACAAATTGATCATTTTCTAAAATGATCTCAAGTGTCTAGGTGAACAAGTTTGCTTAACAAAATGATTCACAACACAAAAGGTCACAACCTACATTCTTCACATTCACATACAAAACGATTCACTAACAAAAGATCACAAACAAAAAAACCAACCTACATTCTTCACATTTCCATACAAAAAAGGGGACCCTTGTCGAAACGATTCGTGCATCCAAGCTGAAAAATAAAAGGAACTAGAATATGTAAGCTTGAGATTGAATAATTGATAAACAACTCATTAAAAGCTATGAAACTTAATAATTAAACAAGTAATGAAAAATATCAAACATGAACACAACTACACTTATGAGAAATAATGAACAGAAACTTAAAAACATAAGAAATCTCATCTATTCAAAATCACAACTAAACTCTAAACTAAACTTATCAACATCACGACAACTACACTAGTTAAAATACGCAAGTACAAATAGGTATCGACCTTTCTAAACACAACAACTAAATGGAAAATAAGTGAAACTAAACTTTTAAAAACACAATAACTCGTTAAAAGAACTAAGTGCAACAAGGTATTGACTCCCCTAAATAGAATAACTCAACAACTCCAACTTAGAAACTCAACTTTGCAAATGGAACAACTCAACAAGGTGTCCAACTCCCTAAACACTTATCCCAAATATCATGAAATTCATTTGCAATCAAACTCAACTCAACAACACCATAACAACTAAACATATCAACGAAGACAACTAAATCAGCTTACACAAAAAATACCAAGTCATTAGAAACAAATAAATGAACTTCAATAATTGAATTAGAGAAGATATAACTCAAATCGAGATAAACAACTCATCAAAAGCTATGAAACTAAACCTACAACAACAAAAACTTGAAACAACTGAAACTAAATTGATAAGAACTTAATGAAACTAAACTTATCAACATCACAACAACTGCACTAGTTAAAATACTTAAGTTCAAATAGGTATCGGCCTTTCTAAACACAACAACTAAGTGGAAAATAAGTGAAACTAAACTTTCAAAAATTACACAATAACCCGTTAAAAGAACTAAGTGCAACAAGGTATTGACTCTCCTAAATAGAATAACTCAACAACTCCAACTTAGAAACTCAACTTTGCAAATGGAACAACTTTCAATAAGGTGTCCAACTCCCTAAACACTTATCCCAAATATCATGAAAGTCATTTGCAATCAAACACAACTCAAAAACACTATGACAACTAAACATATCAATGAAAACAAGTAAACTCGTAAGTGCAACAGGGTATTGACCCCCCCCCCCCCCAAACACATTAACTTAACAAATCAAACAACGAAACTCAACTTTGCAAATGGAACAACTCAACAAGGTGTCCAACTCCCTAAACACTTATCCCAAATATTATGAAATTCATTTGCAATCAAACTCAACTCAACAACACCATAACAACTAAACATATCAATGAAGACAACTAAACATCCCAAATAATACCAAGTCATTAGAAACAAATAAATGAACTAATTTCAAGCTATGACTACCATAACTGCAGGATAACCATAGCAATCAAGTAATACCAAGTCATTAGAAACAAATAAATGAACTAATTTCAAGCTATGACTACCATAACTGCAGGATAGCCATAGCAATCAAGTAATACCAAGTCATTAGAAACAATTAATATTACCTTTTAATTTTCATTATTTGACTGTTCTGAAGTCCTTTCCACATTCGACGATGAACCTTCTCCACTTGCCAACCTTCTTAAAATTTCTCAATTGTCGCTTGTTGCGATTCAACTATACTTTGCAATTGAGCAACTTGAGCCTCTGTCGCTTTAGATTTTTGGTAACTTGAGCCCAGGTCACATGCCTAGTACTTGTTCACATATCTCTTTGTCCTGAAGAGTTTCACCGCCGTCTTGTGATGAAGCAGTTTTTAATGCCACCATTTCGTCCTATAGCAAAATACGTAACAATAATATTATTATGTTGTAAAAATTTAAAAGAAAAAACATAACAAAGTTTTTACTTACGTGTTTTTTCTTTGCCTCATCCACCCATCCATTCTTTTCATTACGATGAGTGAGCTCAAATAACTCAAAATGCATACAAGCATAACAACAAAATTTATCGACACAAACAACCGAACTTATTAAAAGAACTAAACTCAACTTATCAACCAAAACCACTAAACTCCTTAAAATAACTAAAGTGCTTACGTGATCTAATCATTCATCTTAGCAAGTGAAACTAAACTCAATGGAAAGCAAGTGAAACTAAACTACTTTACATGATCTAATCAGTCATCTTAAACAATCTCATGCTCAAAAGAACTAAATGTAAGAACATAACCAAAAACTACACACAAGAACCAGGAACCTATAGGAGGCAATAAGAGTAACATAAATGACATTTTTTATACTATCATACAAAAATCTTCCACGATTTATACAAATGCAAAACCTGCTCAAATATTTTAGCTCAGACATTGAACACAACATAAAGATCACAGTGGAAAAATATCCATCCAGAAAACGATGGTGTACTAAATTATCATTTAACACTCCTAGAAAGAACACAACTTTCCACAACATGCTTAAGCGAACGACTATATCATGCTCATCGAAATCCAAGGACAATTTAAAGGCACACAACTAACTCATGCTAGCATGCCAATTCTCAACAGAAACTAATTCAAGCTTCAAACTCGTCATTTATCAATTCCAACAAACATGCTATGGGGCTAAGCTTGAAACTGAAATCCAATAACTACTTACTTTAGCTATTAAGTTGCTTGGCAAAACGAATACACTCTTTAGCTTCCAAGCTCCTAACCAACTACACAAGAGAGGAAAACATACTACAACTCATAAACCTCTTTGAATATAAAAAGGCACGAGAAGATAATTAACTTTTGGGGAGAGGTTTAACTCCCAAAAACTCACCTAAATCAGCCAACAAGCTTGCTGTCCAAGCTTCCAAATCCGCTCCAAACGACAATTAGACTTTCAAACGTGGTGGGTACCTTGAAAAAGAAAGCTAACTTCAATGGGTAATTGATTAAGCTATAAAACCAACCCAAAACTAGCTAAAAACCACGTACCCAAAGCCAAGGATGCTGAAAAACGCCAAAGATAGCCACAACCTAAAACAGAGGGAGAGTGAGTGGTCAAGTACATAGCTCCGGGAAGGGATTTTTTTTCTTTTATAAATAACCAAACTTTCGTTGGGAAAAAAATGAAAGAATAGGACATACAAAAAGAAAGCCCACAAAAGGAAGCAAACTAACGACCTTACTTGACCAGAATTTGTTCTATAGGTTGTCCTACTATGTCCCTGAGTTCTAAGGAAACAAACTACAAAAGGATCTTCAATCAAGTAAAACAAGACCCCATGTGTAGTTACCAAAAAGCTTTGCCACAAAAGCTTAGAGAGAACATTAGAATCTAACAAGGGATCAAAAAACTCATCAAGACAAGAGGAACCAACAAAATACAATCAACAACATTTATAAGCAAAAAATAATTATTTTGCAAAACCATATAAATCATTATTTTCACCTCAGCATTGGCAGTCAACTAAAACATTGAGTTTGATATCCTTCCTTCATAGTTCAATATTACTAAATAACTACTTCAATTGGGAGGAAAGAAATTGCCAAAAAAAAAAGGACCTACAAGATCTATTGTCAAAGATATTAATTACTAAGGATTCAGAGGTAAAGAATTGTTCGATGTGGACTAGCACTTGGTAAACAAATAATGGTAGTGAGTGTAAATGCAAGTGTCTAAGTAGTAACCTTTCTCCAACGCCCAAGACCTTGTTGCTTTGCTTGGTTTTCAAGACGTAGTAGTTCTACAAGGTAAGGACTCACTTCACCCTTCTGCTGACTTCGCTCCCTTACCTGCATTTATAATTCCAATAATACCAAGGCAAATAAACAAGCAGATAAAAGAAATGGACAACCTTAACTTTTGAGAGAGTGAACAAAATAAGATTCAAGTTCAAGAAGAATGGCAACACTGTCCTATATATATTCCAGAGCCATCAATGTTATTTATGTGAAGCCCACAAAGATTTCTTAATTCTTAAAGTGTACAAAATTTGACAAACAAAAAGATGGGCTAGAAAGTTAAGAGAAACGAAACATTTTCGCCAAATTTTAAATAGGTATTAGAGGAATTTTCAATCAATCAAGTCAAAACTATAAGAGTTTTCTACCTTTAGCCTTGAGAGACTTAGGCTTTTTTCTCAATAATAAGAGGGTTACACCTCTTCAAGGGCCCTTAAAGGTTTGACGAGTAAATGTTTTTTTTGAATGCTTATGTCTATAGGCATAAACATTAAATAGAACTAGGAAGTGAAGTCTATGCTCGACATGGTAGTTTAGTGTAAATTAGGGAGCAATTGGGTTACACCTCTTTCTTTTCAGTCGTGTTTCCTCTATAATCATCACTCTTTTTTCCATTTCTTAAGATTCCTTTTTAACATATAGGTTGCTATATAACACACAAAACTACACCAAGCTATACACATATGGACTACAATCCAAGCTATATGTTCTTTCAAATACATAATAATTGCACACATTTATTTAGAAAATCCCACACACTAAAGCATATATATACCCTTTAGAACTCCCTTCCAATACAGTCCGGTTTAGACTTAGGCTTTTTCTTTAATGTTTTTTTTTTTTTTTTCCAGCAGCCATGACAAGTAATTAAAAATTTGGATTTCATTCTTGATTTATACCAGAAAAATTTGGTATCTTAAAGGTTTTTAAAAAAGCAGAGAAAGTTCATAAAAAAAACACCTATGTACTGAGTATGAGCGGCGGGAAAACGGGTACCTTTGGTGGCGATTTGCTCGAGGAAGAGAGGGAAAACGGACAGCGAGACTCCACGGCGCTGTTGCTGCTTCCACGGCGTGACGAGATGAACTTTCGGCGCTGCTGCTTCCACGGCGTGAGACTCGACTTCGGCGCTGCTGCTTCCACGGCGAGACAAGACTTCGATCGGCGCTGCTGCTTCCACGGCGAGACTCGACTTCGGCGTGAGCAGTAGAGTGTGGGAGGGAAAAAATCGAGGGAGATAAGGGTTTTTCACGGCAAGTGTTATTTTTAGAAGCCCATCAGTTTTGGAGTCACGATTGAAAAGGGAAGAGGAAAAAAAACCCTAATTATTTTTAAAATGTTGCTAAAATCGTGATAAAAATATATTTTTTAGTGGCGCCTAACTCATTCTTTAGCAACGTGATATACATGTTGCTAAAAATAAAAATTTTTGTGGCGCGCGTTTATATGTCTCTAAAACTATTAGCGATATCTAATTTTATCGTGTCACTGAAAATATTTAATTGTGACATTTGGTATACGATGCCACTGAAAGTCATCTTCAGCAGCTTATTTTTGCTGCGTCACTAAAAACTTGTCGCTGAAAACATATTTTCTTGTAGTGTAACCATTTGGTTTTTGGTTTTTAGTTTTTGAAAATTAAGCTTATACACACATGCATCCATAAGTTTCTTGGTTTTAGTATCAATCTTCTACACCTTGTTTTCAAAAACCAAGTCCAATTTTGGAAACAAAAAAAAGTAGTTTTCAAAAACTTGTTTTTGTTTTTAAAATTTGGCTAGGAATTCAAATGCAACCTTAATTAGGATGAAAGGCATGGTAGGGAATTTAGAAGAAAACAAGCATAATTTTCAAAAACCAAAAACAAAAAACCAAATGGTTATCTAACGGGGCCTTAACTATCATATTAAATTCTTTTCTTTTTTTTTTTAAAAAAAAGAACTATCATATTAAAATACTCTATACTCCAAAAATCTGATTTTAGGGAAAAGTTCAATTTTAACTATAACACACACACACACATATATATATATATATATTATGGTTTTAATTAATTGGTTGGATTTGAGTCTTTTGTTGCTAAGTTTGATAATTTTTTTATTGGCTTGATTTTGTAGTTACCTTTAGCTAATTTTATGATTGAGTTTTGGCATTTTTTGACGTTGTATTCTGTTTATGATTTTGGTGGGCGGTTCGCGTGAACAATTTTTTAATTTAATTTTAAGAGTTATGCATTTCAACATTTATTTGCTCAAGGTTTAATTTGATGAGTACTCAAGAAAAGTTTAATTTGATGAATTAAATATGGGGGATAAAAATGTTTTTTTCCCTATGTTTTAATTATATATTTTTAAATATTCTTTTATGTCCTTTATTCATATTTCTATTAAAACTAATGTTTTAAGAGTAAATTACATCAATAATATAAAAGAATATATACATAAACCAATACACTGGCTACTATATGAATTTTCCAAGACTGATAAAAGTAAAGTCTAACTTCAAAAGAATGCCAACAGTATTTGGTTTTTGGCAAAATATTAGATCTGTGAGTTTGTCCCACATCGAAAAGGTTCAAAGAAGTGATAGGCTCCAAGTACTATAAAAGGAGCCTATGACTTTGGTTTCAAAGCTTAGGGCATACTCTAGTAGTGTGAGTAGTATAAAGCTTTAACAGAGTGTTTCTTGTAATTTGGGTCGGGGAGAGAATTCTTTGTGATTGTAAAAATTTTTCACATAGTGGATTTCTTTTTCTGGGTGCTTTGGAGTTTCTACGTAAATTCTTGTGTTTCTTATTTTGTTGTTTTATTTTAATTTCTTTGTTATTTTTTTGCTTATTCTTGTAGTAGAATTGATGGGTTTTTCCCAACAAAAAAAAGATTAAAAAAAGGATCACTTTTTATTGTTTCTTTTATCACTCTCTGTTCCTATTATTCATTTCTTTCCTATTTCCCTATTCAATTGAGACAGAATTCATGTTTGCATGAACTAATGGAATAGCCATTTTTTTTCTTAATGAAAACAATAGACTATTGATATTTAAAATAAATATTATTTTAATTTAGTGAAGAATTAAGTTATTACTCAAAAAGATTTTTTTTAATTAAAGAAATGAGATTAATTCAAAGTATCCTTTTTATTTATTATTAGAATATACAGAATTCTACTGGGTTAATTTGGAGACAGGTGATTATTTTTTATCCTATACTTGTAATACCTATTTCTTCATGGTTATAATAATAATAATAAATAAACAATAAGTTAAAGAAAACTTCCAGTAGAAGCTTTAGAATTTTTAAAAAAAAAGGAAAAAGGAAAAGAAAATAAGCTTCCAACGGAAGTTTTTTTTTTTTTTTAAAAAAAAAAAGAAAAAAAAAAGAAATGTAAAGCTTCCAGTGGAAGCTTTACTTAATAAAAAAAAAAAAGAAAAGAGGAAAGGAAAAGTAAAGCTTCCGCTGGAAGCTTTACTTAAATAAAAAAAAAAAGAAATTAAAAGAGGGGAAGACAGAATCGGGGAGGAAAAGAAGAAAAAGAAAAGGGGGAGGAAACAGAGAAAGGAGAGGGAGACGGAAGCAAAAGGGGAGCAAAAAATTTGGGCATTCTTGAACGATTTTGGGAGGGAAGAAGCACACAACCTTGGATTCAAGTATTGGGTAAGTTTCTTGTTCTTGGTTTGAACTTTTGCACAAGTTAAGAAGCTAAAAAATGGGTTTCATTGTGGGTTTTTCTTCTTTGACTTGGATACTCCATGGATTAGTTTGAAAACTAGGAGATTCATAATGGGTTGAGTTCAAAGAGAGAAAAACTTGATAAAAACCCATAGTTTAAGCCAAAAAAAAAAAAAAAAAAAAAGAAGGGGGGGAAGAAATTGATGATGGTATTCATAAGATTGATGGTTTGCAAGCTTTTAAGGGATAATGTTCATGGAGAACAAGGAGGTAATGCTCATGGAGAAGAAGAGAAGAAATGAAAAGAATTAAGCTTATTATGAAGATGGGCAAAATGGAGTTATTGGAAACTTTATTTTAGAAATATGATATTAATTACATGGTAGTTGGAGGCCAAGTTCATGAAAATTTTAGTTATTCCAAGTGTTAAAAAGAAACTAAAGCTTGGTATAATCTAGTGATGTGTTTTAATATGGAGATTTAAAAGCCGTTAATACTTGGGTAATTATTATTTCAGGCCAAACAGAGATCGGGACCGCCAACGACCCAAACTCCTCTCATCAATAGTATAGTGAGTGGTTATTCTTCAAAATACTTTTCTATTTAGAAATTAATGAAATTTGAGTTTTAAGTCAAATATGATATATATATATATATATATATATATATATATATGTATATGTATATGTATACATTTGTACAAATGAGTTGGTTGTTGAGAATTATGACCATTTCTAAGACTATTGTAGAAAGGTGACTTATGGTTTTGAAGCTTTAAGATCTTAGCCTATCGGCAAAAGTCCAAGTTCTTTTGAAATCTTACGATCGTGTAACTATACATTTCAAGTATTTGAAAGTTTTAAAGTGAATGAAGTGATTGAAATATGATTTGCTTGAGATGAGAAGCTTAATTAATTTCAATGTTTTATTGATCTCATGAATTTAACTATGGCATGAGAATTTCTCAAGTATGATCTTTGGTTTACAATGGCATCCTTTTAAAACGATTATAATGCTAGTGTGGGTTGAGAGCTTATAGCTATAATGTTGACATTATTTTCAAACCACTAGAGATTGTACCCATGGTGAGTTCCCAATGCACTTGCGTGAATGTGTTTCCGTGGTGTATATATGATATGTATGAGGTCTTTGGGACCCACTTCGGCACACACATAGGCTTTGGGCCGTGTGTCGAGGTGCTTTTCCCTTTTGGGGGTTGCTCTGCGCGCGTATGATCAGGATAGCTCTGCCACACATCTTGAGATTACTCGATGTGTGGTATGACCAGGATAGCTCTGCCACACATCTTGAAATTACTCGATGTGTGGTATGACCAGATTTGCTCTGCTACATATCTTGAGACTACTCGATATGTAGAATGACCAGTTGCTCTGCCTTATACGTCGAGTTTCTCCGTATATAGTATGACCAGTTTCGGGTACAACTATTAGTGATGGAAAAACTTCTCATAGCCTATGATGGTTTATCCTTCCAAATGCTTATGTTACAGTGTTTTCGATTTTAGACATTATTTCATGTTTTAACTTGCATAAGACTTTATCTGGTATCTCAAGGTTTTATTCATCAAAAGTCTATATTGTTTGTTAAATTATGATTGCAACTATGTTTGTCATGAGTTCCTAAAAAGTCACATCTTATCCCTTTTTATATATGAATTCTCACCACTTACTGGGTTTATTAGCTCATCCTTTTTCTTTCTAAACTTTTTCCACCAGGTAGTAGTTGAGTTCCTGACGAGCCTATCAGAGTTGATATCTGCCACCAGACTCAATAGGTTGCATGTCATTTTGCATTACTTATAGATGTATTATTTTTGTAACTAGAATGGCTAGCATCTTCATGGTGATGTATGATCATGGTTGTGTTTGTGGTTTTTGTGATTGAAAACTATATATTGTTTTGTGTAGTTGACTATGTCATGGTTGTAAATTCTGAACCGACTTGGGCGCCAGTGTTGGATTTTATATTATGATTATTTGGGAGTGTTAAATCTTGCTTTCAGGTGGGTTAGATATCCAAATTTCAGGGGAAACTCTGCCGAAATTTTTATGATTTATTTTCATTTAATAAACCATTGCTAGCCACGTTTTGAAATTTTTTTTTCATAGTCAATTCAGTTCATGCATAGTGGACAATGAAGTTTGCAGTTAGTTGGGATTTCATTGTCAACACGTCACGTCCAAGGTTGGTTAGGATAATCTGGGGCGGGGAGTGTCAATACTATTTCACAAAAAAGACATATCAAGATAAATAATTCCAACAGACACCTTAGATTTATTAATGGCTCTCAAGGAGCTATATATGATGGTAAAAATATCATGTATGGGACAAATTATTCAATAAGACCACTACAATGTGATTGTCTCTTCAAAAATAATAATTTTAAAATGATTAAATTGGACACCTCAACATGCCACATAATTTTTCCGTTAGTCAAACGGTCAAATTAACACAAGGACCATTTAAAACTATTTTTCAAATCTCAGGGACTAAAGTGAAACTATTTTTCAAATCTCAGGGAATAAAGTGTCACTTTTTAAACTTCAGAGACTAAATAGACATCAAACTCAAACTTCAGGGACCAAAAGTGTATTTTGCCGTAAAATATATCAATACCCTTGTGGTTGTTCAATAATTCAATAATACAAAGAAGTCCTTTCAAATTAGCAGGGAATCCAATGCTTCATATAACAACAAATTATTGAAAGGAAGCTGAAATAATGTGATGAGAAATAGGGAAAGGCAGAGAGATTTCATATTGAATAATGTCTGCTATAATAAAAGGCAACAACCAGCAAATATATAGCATAACAAGATACCACATGTAGGTCCCTAATAGGGCACTTCAGAACAGAAAAGATTACACACAAAATAGAAGAAATAGTCCAGAATAATTTAAGGAGAAATGACAACCTTATTATATGTGACAATAATTTGACTCCATACGCAAGAAAAACAATAAAATTAGGCCCCGTTTGATATCCATTTCATTTTTTTGTTTTTGGTTTTTGAAAATTGTGCTTGTTTTCTCTCAATTTTCTTAAAATGATTTTCATTTTTGTTAGGAGTGACATTTGAGTTCCTAGTCAAATTCCAAAAACAAAAACAAGTTTTTGAAAACTACGTTTTTTTGTTTTCAAAATTTTGCTTGGTTTTTGAAAACATGGGAAAGGAGGTAGGTAAAAAACAAAGAAGCTTGTGGATAAAAATAGTGTTTATAGGCTTAATTTTTTTTTTTTTTTGAAAATGGATACTTTATTGGAAGCCGTATGTAAGAAACATACGGGAGAAAGCTACATAAAAGCTTCCCAATTCAAAGCTTTGGAAGATACATCATAATTGGCAAAGAGCTTTGAAGTGGAAGACCAGAAAGAGGCAGAAGCAATGATTTGTTCACAAATATGGGCAGTCGAACTGTAGGAGTTGTTAAAAATCCGAGCATTGTGCTCCTGCCAAATGAACCTCAAAGCGATTGCAAAGATAGCTTGGAAGAGAATAATTCTTTGAGAAGAACCCTTAAGAGAGAAAGCTTCTTTGCAGAGTCCATTTGCCTGAAAATGCAGCGGAAAAGTTATTCCCACGGCTCTATAGAGCATTTGCTAGAAAGCTGAGACAAATGCACAATGAATGAAGATATGATCCAAGGTCTCCGAATGTTTGTAGCAGAGAACACAGCAGCTCGGATTGAGGGCCGAATGTTTTAAGATCAATTGCAATCTGTCCGCTGTATTAATCCTTCGATGCATGACTGACCAAATGAAAATTTTAACTTTCTTCGGAATAACGACGCTCCAAAGGTTCAGGAGAGCCTGGGGATCCAAAGAATCAGGCGGAGGATGATCTTCGAACCAGAAGAAAAATCGAGCAGATGCAATTGAAAAAACTCCATCAGACTTATGCTTCCACCGCAGGATATCTGAGCCCCCAGAAGACGACGACCTAGGGAGAGAAGCAGAAAACTCCTCCCAAACTGAAGCTTCCCTATTCAGCAACGATCTTCTAGGAAAAAAAAACCATAAGGAATTATAAGAGTCCAATGCCTCGGCCACCTTTAAGTTGTTTTTATCCGACAGGGCGAAGAAGCGAGGGAGGGATAAATACAAAGGCCCTGAATCTGACCCACAGTCCTGCCAAAAGCAAACCGTGCTGCCATCCCGAAGCTCCCATCTGGAATTGTCTATAAATTTTTGACCATACTTAGCTATCGAGAACCAAGGGGACTTGGAGCTAGAGAACTTTGCACGGGAAGGAAAAATTTTCATGTTTTGAGAAGAGAATTTAGCCAAAATAAGGCCCTTCCACAAAGGACCGTCTTCTTGGAGGAACCTCCAAAGCCATTTGAATTGAAGAGCGTTGTTGAAAAAGAAAGAAAAACAGAAAAATCGCGTTCAAATGGAATCGAACCCAAGCGCTTCAGCGTCTAACGGGTGCGCTCAGCCACTTTAAGGGGAATCAAAAGAGTTTATAGGCTTAATTTTCAAAAACCAAAAACAAAAAAATGAAATGGTTATCAAACGGGGCCTTAGATTTCAACCTTGTATTAAGCAGTAATAAGGCAATACAAATTATCTTATGTACATCGGTTATTAGAGGCAGACACATGTCATCTTCAACAATTTTTGGCCTAGTACAGTCTATAGTGTTGGGTTTTTGGCAAAATATTAGAAGTGAGTTTGTTCTACATCAAAAAGGTTCAAGGAAGTGATCAGCTCCAAGTACTATAAAAGGAGCCTACGACTTTAGTTTCAAAGCATCCCATTTAGAATCACTTTAAGCTTGGTATACTTTAGTAGTGTGAGTGGTATAAAGCTTTGAGCGAGAGAGTGTTTCTTGTAATTGGGGTTGGGGAAAGAATTCTCTGTGATTGTAAAATTTTTTCACATAGTGGATTTCTTTATGTGGGTCGTGGTTTTTTCTCCGCTTTGGAGTTTCCACGAAAATTCTTGTGTGTTCTTATTTTGTTGCTTTATTTTAATTTCTCTGTTATTTTTCTGTTTATTCCTACGGTAGAATATTTGGGGTTTTTCCCAAACATATAGTTAATCGGTCGGAAAAATTTCTAGTACTACGGTTCTATTCAACATTTGACACGTCATTTAATGACATTATTTTATTCTATTAGTCCTACATCATTTTTAAATGTTTCTTTAATGGTAAGTAATGAATTGAGGAAGTATGAAAAATAATTTTTTTTTCCTAACCTAAATAGCCCACTGCAACTGTTTGGCTTGCTGATACTTCGCTTTTGTTCCTCTAGGCATGGTCTTTGATTTTTATTTTTTTTTATTTTTTTTATTCTTTTTAAGATTTTCCTTTTTAGATCCATCAGCATGAGAACAATCAAGGGTGTTTTTTTTTCCTCTCTATGGAACTTTTTGGGTTGTGGTACTGTGAATTTAAAAAACCAAAAAATAAAACAATACCCATTGCATTTTATCTGATTCTTTTTTCTTACTTGTACCAGTTGTCTTAGTTTGCATTGGCTAGTAGTTACAAATTATTAGATGCTTTCGGTGTAATGAGACTCTCTGTTTAAAACCGTTGGATGTACATCTTCAAATTTGTTTATTCCTAGTAACCGTTGGATACAAAATCGAGATACTTTTACAATTTCTCTCTTTTACATTCAACGGTGCAAAACTACTTACCCAATTGCACTGGGAACATCTAAAAATTTATCTTTGTAGTTAGCCTTTGAAACACAGTGTTGCTGAATGAAAGAAGATGAGGGAGAAGGGAGGGTAGTTTCGTTTCCATTTTCTCAAGAATTCGAGTGAAATTTTTTCGGGAAACAAAGGGAATTTTCTGGGATGGAAAATTATGATGTTGTTTCAACTTTGAATCTGATCGGTTCATTGAATTATGAGTTTCACTCAGAAATTGGTAATTGGAATAGCTTTTGAAAATAATGTTCTCTTTTCAAAAAATACAACCATTTTTTTCTATACGCATCTTTGGAAGAATGACTAGGGAGAATTGGGCAGATTGAAGAAAATGAGCAATCACCAAAGCTGTCATTTACCAATATGTGTAAAATGCCAATCACAAAATCCATCAATAAAGAAAAGGAATAATCACATAATTATGATAATTGATTCATGGACCAAATCATCACAAAGGACATTTCTTTATTCATCAAAATGGTGGAAATATTTCCTTATCCAACAATCAGTCATGCTCCAATGTCTTGTTGTTCTGTCAAACAAGTTGATTTTTATGGAATCATCTGTATGTAATTTGTATTTACCCTTAGTTCCTTACTTATTTTTCTTTTCTCAAGATGGGCAAGAATGCTTTTGACTTGAAATCACAACCCCATTCTTTTTCCCTCACTCTTGTACAAGGAATTAGGCCATATTTATGTCTTTTCCTTATGAATCCTCCATGAGAAATGCATTTGGCATGAGTTAATTTTCAACAATCTAAAAGATTCATCAATTATTTTATGGTAGCAGAGTCCATTAAATCCAAACGGGTATTCGGTCCAAGAAAAAAATTGGGATCCGATCCAAGATGGTCTACCCAAAAGAGGCACCATCTTGAGGGGGTATGTTGAGGATCCTACGTTGAAAAGATAAGTGGAGACCTCACAATTTATAAGATAGATGGGTCACTCCACTCAAAGCCAATTGGTTTTGAGTTGGAACCCAATGTTATCATATATGGTATTAGAGCCCATAAAACCCAAACGGGTATTCGGTCCAAGAAAAAAAATTGGGATCCGATCCAAGAATGGTGAACCCAAGGAGGCACCATCTTGAGGGGGCACGTTGAGGATCCCAAAAAAATAAGGGAGACCTCACAATTTATAAGATACAAGGTGACGGAACGACTGTTCCAGGGTCGTGTCAAATAAATTTATAATCCTCAACCTCTAAAGCTAACTTGTAGCCGTAGTGGCCGGGGTCGATCACAGGGAGTCTATGCAAACAAATCTTAATTTCCTTATTTGTTTTAAGTAAGGGTTTTTGTATTTGGAAAGAAAATAGTTATGGAAAGAAAACTAATTATGGAAAATATTAAAAGAGGAAAGGAGAATCAAGTAAAAAGGAAAGAAAACAATACCTCAAAGATCAAGTAACCGAGATTGTCATGGTAAGTTCAATTCAATTAAATCATTAATCTCACTAATTAGTCAAAACAAGTTTAAGTTGTCGGCGTACTCCGACAACAAACCGAGAGCCATGATCCTACTATCACAAACATGCAAACGCTAAGTTTGATTCTAGTTTAAATTAATTAATTGACCGATTAACTAATCTAAACCGCATTGGGATCTAGCCGAATTAATTCACATGCAACAGGCAACAAACCACAATTACAATTGATTAAATCATTTAGTTCTAGGGACGCATGAGAAAACGTTAGCCTATTTGCTACTTAGATTTAGCAAGTAAATTTAGATAGGCGGTCAACGTTGTCAATCTTTCCTACCACAATCTAAACTTATAAACAAAGAACTAAAATCACATAAACATGCTTTGAGAATTCAAACAAGAGATTTCATTAAAAGAAATTGAACTTACACATTGACGTCCCGATTACATGAATGAAGAGTCTAGCCGCTCATGGAACAAGAACCAACTGAATTCTTCATGGAATACATCATGGAAAGCAAGAAAAACTAAAAGTAAGAAGAATGGTGGAGAAAGGGGAGAAGGATGGACTACAATGTTGTAGTGATTTGTGAATTGAGGGATGATTCTAAACCTAAACCAAGACACTCTATTTATAGGAGTTCTCGGCCTTCAAATCGTGGTAGCTTGGTTCTGAAGGAGGCCTCAAATCTGGAACAAATCCGTGGAGCAAATATGGAAAACTTCAAATCTGGAAAATCGACAGCGTCGCGACGTTGTCCCTTCAGAATAGGAAAGTTGCTCTTGGGTATGCCTAACATCGAGATGCTAGGATTGCAGCGTCTCAACGCTGCACTCCAGCTTGATCTCCAAGTTCTTTCCTTCTTTGCACGGCGTCCTGACGCTGATGATGGGGGTCTCAATGCTGGCAAGGCTCCAAGGGCAGAATGGTCATTTTACGCTCCAGTTTCGCTTGTTTAAGCCCCGAATTGCTTCCAAAAGCTCCAGTGAGGACCTTACACATATTATACTCATTTTAAAGCATTTTTCGCAAGGAATTTAACTAAGATAAGCAAATTAGGAGATTCTAAATGTATAAAAAATTAGACCGATCACAAGGGTCAACCCATTCATTGCCAATTGGTTTTGACATGGAATCCCATGTTATCAAATAGACACATTTATAGGGGCCAAATGAAAAATGTTCTACTTTTTCAATTTAATGTTATATAGCTTTTTTCTTTCGTCATCATCCTAACAAAATTACTATTTTACTCTCTATATGAAAACATTTCTCTCGCTATTTTTTCTCTCATCTCGTTTCTTGCTCAATTTTTTTCTTCTCCCTTTTCTCTCGCTTTCTTTTTTTCTTTCCGAAGAGCACACAACAAGAGTGAGAGGCTGGAACGAGATTGGAGAGAGACATGAGAGAGATATTGAAGAGCGAGAAATGAGAGAGAGCAAGATTGAAGAGAGAAATTAGGGAGAGAACGAGATTGGAGAGAGAGCCAGAGATTGGAGAGAGAAATGAGAGAGAGAGAGCGAGAGATTGGAGAGAGAGCGAGATTGAAGAGTGAAAAACTAGAGAAAGAGTGAGATTGAAGAGCCAGAGATTGGAGAGAAACGAGAGATTAAAGAAAGAAATTGGAGAGAGAGAGCAAAAGGTTAGAGCGAGAGCGAGAGTAGCAAGAGAGAAAGAGATTAGAGTAGAGAGTAAAATTATAATTTTACTAAGATGTTGATGCAAGCAAAGGACATATAATCTTAAATTGAAAAGGTAGGCTATTTATCATTCTCGCCTATTTAAATGCGTTATCCATACGAAAAACCCAAATTACTAATTTAAAGTGTATAGTTTATTGAGTGATTTTAGATGATCAAATGTAATGTCCCGGACAAATTAGTATTCAACATTTGAACCTGGTCATGCTACCCACTTGTCTCGAGAGTGGCGGTTTGCTTCTTAGAAAAAATTTTAAGAGGTCACCTAGCATAGGATTGCTTCAAATCAAAGCACACTTTTGCTATTATTTTCTGTCATTGATAGATTTAGTAAGGTGATTGGTTGGACTTGTTCAAATTAGGTGATAGAAGATTTCTATCTCTATCTATCACGTAATCAAATACACTATTGGTTTCTATTAGTGATAAATTTCTATCAGTGATAGAAATCTATTACTGGATTTCTATCACTGTGATTCTATCAGTGATAGAAATCAAAACAGGGGCAAAATGGAAATTAAAAAAAAAACGATTTAAAAATTTTGCTATATTTGCAATTTTTTATAAAAATTGCTATATCTGCAATTAACCATTAGAATTTAGCCACCTATTACAATTTTTCTTTTTACAATCAGAAAGGATGAAGGCCAACCCAACATCTAGAAAGAAAAAAAAAATGAAAGAAAATAAAAGTGAGGCTTCACACGTGAGCCACACACAAGAAAAAAAGAAAGAAAGAAAGAAGGAGAGGCTTATTCGAAAAACAAAGAGAAGAAGAGAAATGGAGGTAGAAAAAGAAGGAGAAAAAGAGAGAAAGGGAATCTCGTCAGATCTCGCCGGAAATGGTTAAAAGAAGCTCTTAAGCAAGGATTCAACTTGGTAAGTCATTTTCCTCTTGAGAATAGTTTGGAAAAATGGAAAACCTAGATGATAGTTTCATAGGTTCTTCTCTATGTTCAAAAATCTTATGGGTTCTTTCATTGTTCAAGAAATTTCATAGATCTTTATGGGTATTCCTTGTTTGGGGGTTGATTCAAGTAAAAGAAAGAAAAGAAACAAGAAAACCCAAATCTTTTTTTTGTGAGAACGAAAAAAAAAGAAGGAAAATAGAAAAAGAGGAAGAAACTAGGAATGGAAGTTGTTGATACAAATAGGTTAGTTTATCATTCTCTTAGACTTGTATTAACATTGTGGCAAATATGAGTATCATAGGAATTGAGGGATTTAGTCTCATGAATTCTTATATCCTTCTTTTAATGACTTGTATTAGGTTGTCTATTTTACTATGTACTTTCTTGAAGTTAATGTAAAACTATTCATGAGGAGGAATTGAGTTGTTGGAATGAAAGAGAAACTAAGGAAGATGAAGGGAAAGAGAAATGCTTGTGGATGGAAAAATGAAGAAGAAGATGAATAGTAAAGAGTTGGAAAAGTTGGAAAATTTTATTGTTGAAAAAATACAATGAGGGTACATAAGAGTTAAGGAGGGGAGAGAAAATCTTTTTGGGTGTTGAATTTTAGCTTGGATCCTTGGAATTAATGAGTATGATGTTTCAAATGGGTAAAAAAAATGAGCTACTCATATTATGTTCGAATTAATTCCAGGATGAGTGGAGATCAATCGAGTGGACTAGCTAGTTATGAGTTTGAATCCTTGCCATTGATGTGTGAGTGGTCACTTTACCAAATTTTATAACATTTTACTAATTTGTGAAATTTGAAATGAATTATGATTTGTGTTTTTAAGAAATTTTTTTTTGGATATTTGACAATTATGGAGGCTTAAGAGGATTTATGTTTATTCCATGAGTTCATTTACTATTTAGAGCAATGAATTGAAATGATGAGAAATGGTTTATGTTTTTCAATTAAAATTGTAATTAGTACCATGAAATTGCAAAGGATTTGTACTTATATACGATTTTAGCTATATTGATTTACCTCGCTATTATTTGAGTTATCAAAGGCAAATTTTTAGAAATTTCTTGATTTTAGCAAAATGACACAAGTTCAAATTGTTTGAGATAAATTCAAATAGTGATAGTTTTAACTTCACGATGTTTGAATCACGATTTTAGCTGAGTACATAGATTTTTGGATTTGTGTAAGCCAAACCTTGCATATGGTAAATTCAATTACGAAAAATGATCTTTGGGTTATGATTTCAATTATGAGAACTTGGTTTGAAATGTTATGGCTTTTGCATGGTTTGTGAACTTAGTTTACGAGATACAATCGTTTTTCAAACCACTAGATGATGTACCCACAGTGATTATATTTCCTGATACACTTACGTGAATGTGTTTTCGTAGTGTAGTTATGATATTTGAGGTCTTTGGGACCCACTTCGACACACACATATGCTTTAGGTCGTGTGTCGGGGTGCTTTGCCCTTTAGGGGCTGCCTTTGCGCGCGTGTGACTAGTTGCTCTGCTATGTACCTTGAGATTACTCGGTACATAGTATGACCAGGATTTGCTCTGTTATGTATTTTGAGATTACTCGATCCATAGTATGACTAGCTTGCTCTACTATATACGTCGAGATCCTCCGTATATAGTACGACTAGTTTTGCTCTACTATGCATATTAAAACTACTTTGCGCCAGTACGACTAGTTTTGGGTACATGCTTAGTGATGGATTTCCTAGCCACTCAGTTGGAATCGTCGATGAGCCCGCAATAATAATCACTCTAAAACTCACAATTTTGTAGAGAAGAAACTTGTTCCCTTACAAAACTCAAGAACACACAAGAGAAGAAAATTGTTCTCTTGAATACGTCTCTTTGAATTGTTTTACTTGACTTGCTTTAAACATAACAAAATACATCCTATTTATAGGATTCTAGTGAAAATTCTAGATCAAAAACTCCCCATCTAAATTCACAAACTTACTTGTACTTTATCACCTTACATAACTCTCCTACTTGAATGCATACTTAATTAAGTAGTAACTCACAAAAAGTTTATAACATTGTAACTTATTTAACTTACCACATCATAAATCTAGCTTAATTTCTAACAAATATGTGTTAAAGGTTACGTTTAAAAAAAAAAAAAAAAATCTTGTGGTATAAAATACTTTAGCTTTGTGTACTTGGCAATAGAAGTTACAAGTGTGTTTCAAGGTTTCTTTCAGACGTTCATTTTAAATTCTTGTTAAGTATCTTTATATGATTGTTTATGATATTAGTCTCCTTAAATTTATTTTCTTGTAAACCTTTACTACTACTGGGATTTTTAGCTCACGTTTTTTTTCCTAATTTTTTTTAACCAAGTAGCAATTGAGTTTCCGATGAGCCTATCGAGGTCAAGATCTGCCATTAGTCTTATTTATGTTATACATCATTTTTCATGTATATGTAATATTGATGCTTTGTGTTAATAACTAAAGAGGCTAGCATCATTCTGGAAGTTATTGTTGTACCGTTTGAGTTTATGTTGAGTTGTAAATTGCGAATTTATGTTTTCCAACAGTGGTTTTGGATTGTTGTTGATTTCTGAACTGATTGTTGATTGTGACATATTTGCAGTAGTGTTGGATTTTAAAGAAATCATTTGGTAATGTATTTTCAATTTCAGGTGTGTTTTATCAAATTTTCAGGAGAAACACTGCCGAAATTTTTATTTTTTATTTAAGTTTTGCTAGCCACCCATGGTTTTAAAGGAAAATGAGCTTGTTAGTTTTGCTAAGTTTTGACAATGGATTTCATAGTTTAATTGGGATCTATTGTTAGCACGCCACGTCCTAGGTTAAGGTAATATGGGGTGGGGTGTGACACCTCTCTTCCTGTTCACGTTCACTCTAATAGTTGGTTGCTTGTCTTATCATTTCTTCCCCCGACTTTTTTTTTTTTTTTTGAAAGATTCCCCCGACTTGACTACACCATTCTCCAACATTCAAATAATGGTAAACATAAATTAAAACATACGTAAAGAAATAAAATTCACTTCTAAATCTAATTTCATTTTTTTTTAAATCTTTTTATTAAAAAATGTGGTAAATAACATAAAAAATGATGTGAAAGGTTAGAGTTAGAAAATACATTCAATAAAACAATTGCAAGATACATGAATTATTAGTTCATAAAAAAAGCACGTGATCCAATCCAAAAAAAAGCCATACAATATTTAATTAATAATATAGATAAAAATGAAGTTTAGAATTAAAATTTCAACTAATATGAGATTTTTTTTTACAACATTTAGGAAGAGAGATTCAAACCTATGATCTCTTAATCTAGTGTATATATCTAATTATGGTTGAAATATGCTCAATAGTTTGCACCTTTGATATGGTGCATAAATCATCTTCCTTGAGGCATATGTGATAAATTTTGAGCCTTTATGCTATAATCCATGGTATTCATATTGCTAGTGATAATAAATGAACTCGAGTTTGAAGCTCCATCTATCACATTATCCTTAGCCCATGAATGCTCAACCTGCATTAGTCGTAGCCCCTCCAACTCCATAGCCACCTCCTTCATGGTGGGCCGCTCCTCGCCTTTAACGCTCACACACATTTTTGCCAGTCTTGCCACTTCTTTTATCTGCTCAAAGCTCGCTTCTGTCACCATTTCCTTCTCCACAACTTCTTCAATACGATCTTCTTTCATCGCACACAAGACATGCATGGCTAAATTCCTCTCAGCTTCTGGCCCCTCAAAACGCACCGCCTTCTTCCCAGTTAGAAGCTCCAAAAGCACAATTCCGAAGCTATATACATCGCTTTTCTCGGTCAACTCACTCGTCAACAAATATTCAGGGTCTAAATATCCAAGAGTCCCTTGCACCATCGTGGATATCTGAGTAACATCCAACGGAACTAGCTTTGAAGCTCCAAAGTCAGAGACTTTGGCAGTGAAATTATTGTCTAAAAGTATATTAGTGGACTTGATATCTCTGTGGATAATGGGAGTAGAAGCAGAAGAATGCAAGTAGGAGAGGACACCGGCAGTTTCCGAAGCTATTTTCAATCGAGCTTCCCAAGAAAGAGAAGAATTCTTGGTTTTGTCATGGATGTGTTCGAAGAGCGTGCCATTAGCGATGAATTCGTACACCAATAATGGAACTTTTGTCTCCAAACAACACCCAAGGAGCCTGACCACGTTCCGATGATTGATTTGGGAGAGAACGATGACTTCGTTGATGAATTGTTTAGTTTGAGATCGATCCACCAATTTTGATTTCTTGATTGCGATTATCGAACCGTCATCTAAGATTCCTTTGTAAACGGTACCGAAGCCACCTTTGCCGACCACGACGCTTTCATTGTAGTTGTTTGTAGCCTTCTCTAACTCTTCTCGAGTGAAAATTCTAAGCATGTCAGCGGGTGACTGCCATTGAGAAAGATGTTGTTGAAGCATCAAACCTCCATTTTTCTGAAAAAACTTCTGCTTTTGTTGGATAAACTTCCACTTTTTGTAACCCAAGTATAACCATACGCTGCCAATCACTAAAATTGTGAAACCCACGCCAATTCCTGCATTTTGTTTCAACTTACATTACTTATATATTTTTTTATTATATTATTAAAAATACCTTTGACTATGGACTTGGTTTCAGTTATATCCTTTAACTTTCAAAAGTTTTATCCTCAAAGTTTGAAGTTTGTTTCAAATCGATCATTGGAGACATTTTCTGTTAAATTTATGGACGAAAAATGATGTGTTTGCATGTGTTTTTATTGTTTTTTCAACGTATATGTTCAAATATGTCCACATATGCAAACATGTCATTTTCCATTCATAAATTTAACCCAAAAAAATGTCTTTAAGGAATGATTGAAACAAAATTCAATCTTCGAGTGCTAAAATGAAACTTTTGGAAATTCCAAGGGAATAAATTGAAACCAACCCCATATTTCAGGAGTATTTTTTATAATTTAAGCCTTTCTTTTTACTAATATTGTTATGAAAAGCATGTAATAACACACAAGGATTAGAAAGGGAAAAACAACCTTTATTATATATTATAATATAATATAAATTTAGTATTAAAATATGAAAAAATAAAAACTCACCGATGATGATAAGAAAGAAAGACATGGAGTTTTGGGTGCAACCTTCTCCCCCACGTCTGCTATCTCCTTTATGATTCTTAGGACAGTTGCAGGTATAGTTTCCTAGTGTGTTAACACACCCGTCTTTGAATTTACATTCATGACTTCCATTCTGACATTCATCTATGTCTGAAAATGCACCAAATTGAACAATAAAATTAATTTTATTAAATTTTGATACATTATTATTTTTTTATATCACCAAATTAATGTTTGTTGAACGAGAAATTATTCAATGAGACCGGTGTTGGAAGCGTGTGATGGACACTCACAAATTAGAATCAAATAAAAATATTTGAGAAGAAACAATTCACTTGTATTGAACAAAAAACTCTTCAAGAAAGCTAGAAACTTGGTTCACACTTTTTCTCTCTAACTCTTTTGTGTTTTCTTCTCCACACACTTGCTTCAACACATTCTAAAACTATCCTATTTATAGGATTACATGGAAAAGTTTAGATCTAAAACTCCCATCCCATCTTAACTTCATGAACATAAAACTCCCTTCTAATATGAATGTTAAACTTAACCTCCAACAATTTAAACTTACAAAACTTACTTATTAATTTACTAATAACTTATATAACTTATGCACTTAATTAATTAGAACATGTTTAACTTACAACATCCCCCCTTAAACATGTTTTTCTCAAAACTCCGAGCAAAGTTCTTAACTTGCTAAACACATCGACCTTAAGTGGCTTTGTGAAAATATCTGCAATTTGATCTTCTGTCTTCACATATTCTACTTGAATCTCCTTTCTTGAAATGCAATCTCTGATAAAGTGAAATCTTGTATCAATGTGCTTACTACGATCATGAAACACTGGATTCTTGGCTAGAGCAATTGTTGACTTATTATCCACATGGATCACAGTTGCATCTTCTTGCAAAATTCCAACTGTCTTAAGCAAATTTCTCAACCAGACTGCATGACAAACACATGATGCTGCAGCAACATACTCTGCCTCACAAGTAGATAATGTTACGATAGGTTGCTTCTTAGAACTCCAAGTAAAAGATGTATTGCCAACAAAGAAAACATATCCACTTGTACTCTTCCGATCATTAAGATCTCCAGCCCAATCACTATCACAATAACCTTCAAGCTTGAATTCTTTAGACGATGAATAAAATAATCCATAGTCAAGCGTACCTTTGAGGTAACGAAGAATTCTCTTTGCCACTTTCAAATGAGTAGTTGTAGGAGATTCCATAAACCGACTCACCAATCCAACACTGAACAAAATATCTGGTCTTGTGCAAGTTAAATACCTCAAGCTTCCAATCAAGCTTTTGAAATACGAAGGATCTACAACATCTCCATCTTCATATTTGGACAGTTTTGTCCCAGTTTCCATTGGAGTTGTGACAGGTTTAGAATTAAACATCTTAAATTTCTCAAGAATTTCTTTAGTATATCGTTCTTGAGAAATGAAAATACCTTCCTTCGACTGCTTCACTTCGATGCCAAGATAATATGACATGAGCCCAATATCTGTCATTTCAAATTCTTGAGCCATTGCCTTCTTGAGATCTTCAAACATACTTGGACAATTTCCTGTAAAAATTAAGTCATCCACATAGAGACAAACTAACAAAATATTTCCATGACCATTAGTCTTCATATAAAGAGAATGTTCATGAGGGCATCTCAAATACCCATTGTCAAGGAAATATTTGTTAATTCTGCTATTCCACATTCTTGGCGCCTGCTTCAATCCATACAAAGCCTTTTTTAACTTCAAGACTTTATCTTCATGACCTTTCACTGCATAACCAAGTGGTTGTTCCAAGTAGACTTCTTCTTCAAGATATCCGTTCAAGAATGCCGATTTGACATCCATTTGAAAAATCTTCCATCTATTCTGAGCAGCAAGTGCAATTAACAACCTTATGGTCTCCCAGCGAGCAACAGGAGCAAATACTTCATCGTAATCAATGCCTCTTCTTTGAGAATAGCCTTTTGCAACTAATCTCGCTTTGTGTCTCTCCACTTCTCCTTTTTCATTTCTTTTTATCTTGAACACCCATTTGACACCTACTGCTTTCTTTCCACTTGGAAGAGTAGAAAGCTCCCATGTATTATTCTTCTTTATGGCTTTTATCTCTTCATTCATAGCAGTCTTCCAATTTTCATCTTGTGAAGCTTCTTCAAAATTTAATGGTTCACTGTCACCAAAAAGACAAAAAAGAGTAAGATCACCAAAACTTTGACTTAACTCTTCTGTTTCATCATATATGTCTCGTAAACTTCTCATGCGATGAGGCCCTTCACTTGAACTTGCTGTTGATGATGAAGGTGTAGTCTGTTCTGGATTGACCGGCGATGGAGGTGGTGTTGATGGAGAAACAACCACATCACCAGTTTCATCATCATCTTCAGGAAAAAGTAGGAACTTATAATCTTTGGGTTCATCATTCCAATTCCATGAAGCTTCCTCATCAAACACAACATCTCTACTTACCACCGTCTTTTCTGTGGTTGGATTATAAAGCTTGTAGCCTTTTGAGCTTGCATCATAGCCAATGAAAATAAGTTTCTCACTTTTATCATCGAGCTTACTTCGCGTTTGATCTGGTACATGTGCATAAGCAATGCTCCCAAATACTCTCAAATGAGAAATAGATGGCCTTCTTCCAGTCCATGCTTGTTGAGGAGTTTTGTTCCACAGGCTTCTAGTGGGGGAACGATTAGACAAATACACTGCACATTCAACCGCTTGTGCCCAAAACTCTTCTGGCATCTTCTTACTCTTCAACATGCTTCGAGCCATATTGAGTATAGTTCTATTCTTCCTCTCAACAACACCATTTTGTTGTGGAGTATATGGAACTGTCATAGGTCGACGAATTCCATTTTCTATGCAAAATTTTTTGAATTCATTTGAAGTGAATTCTCCTCCTCTGTCTGATCTCAATGCATTTATGTAATAACCACTTTCCTTTTCGACAAGAGCTTTAAATCTCTTGAACATGCCGAATACCTCTGATTTCTTCTTAACAAAATAAACCCAAGTTTTTCGACTGAAATCATCAATAAATAATAAGAAATAATTATTCTTACCGAAAGAACTTGGCTTTATCGGTCCACAAAGATCAGTGTGGACAAGCTCTAATGGTCTCCTTGCTCTTGAAGAAGATTCTTGTGGAAAACTCTTTCTTGATTGCTTGCCATAAAGACAACCTTCACAAAATTGATCCGGATGCTTGACATATGGCAATCCTTTCACCATGTTCTTCTTAGCTAATAATCTCAAGCCATCGAAGTTCAAATGCCCAAATCTCAAGTGCCAAATCCAAGACGGATCTTTCAAACACGACTTCAAACATTTTGCAACATCTGTTTGAATATTTAACAAAAACATTCTGTTCTTCGTCATTTGCACTCTAGCAATCATATTATCACGATGATCTCTTATTGAAAGACTATAATCCTTCATCAAAATATTATAGCCTTTCTCTAAGAGTTGTCCCAAACTCAAAATATTGTTCTTCATATCTGGCACATAGTAGACATTAGAGATAAACTCATGCTTCCCATTCTTCAAGTTTATCAAAATTTTACCTTTTCCTTTAACAGGAATTTTTGTATTATCACCAAATGTAATATTTCCGCCAACCGATTCATCAAGTTCCACGAACATTGATTTACTTCCACACATGTGATTGCTGGCACCGCTGTCAAGATACCACGAATTGTTTTCACATGTCTCTTCACCTTTGCATGCTAGAAGCAAAGACGACTCACTGCTTTTAACGTCTTGTTCAGCATAGTTGGCATTTTCTTCAACTTTATGTCTGCATTCCCAGGAATAATGACCAAATTTATGACAATTGTAACATTCAATTTGACTTTTATCATACCTCCGATCATTATTTGATCTTCCTCCATATGGCCTTGAATTATTTTGTCTTCCACGACCTCTTGATGAATTAGAGTATGAATTACTCTCATCAAATTTCCTTTGTCCGTCATTTCCTCGACCTCGACCACGTCCACGATTGTTACCACGTCCTCGACCTCGATTGTTTTTTTCTTGGCTATCTTCTTTATCTCTCAACTGCAACTTTGATTGAAAAAGTTGCTCAGTTGTTTGTTTACTTTTCTTGAGAAGCTTCTCTTCATGGGCTTGCAAAGTACCCGTAAGTTGATCAATGGACATTGTGCTCAAATCCTTCGATTCTTCAATAGCTACAACGATGAAATTGAATTTTTCATCCAATGAGCGAAGTATCTTTTCAACTACTTGCTCATCATTTAATGTCTCACCATACCTCTTCATTTCATTTACCACTGCAAGCAATCTAGAAGTATAATCTGAAATTGATTCAGACTCCTTCATATGTAATGCTTCATAGTCACCTCTTAATTTTTGGAGGCGAACCTTCTTGACTCGATCTACTCCTTTATAAGTATTCTCCAAAATTTGCCATGCTTGCCTCGCAGTAGTTGCTCCAGAAATTTTCTCAAAATTTGTATCATCAATTGCTTGATGAATAATGGTGAGAGCCTTTTGATCTTTCTTTCTTGTATTTTGCAAAGCTTCTCGTTGGGCTTGATTCAAAGCCACATCATTTTCCGGTTCTTCATAGCCTCTATCAACAATTTCCCATGCATCTTGTGAACCAAGTAGAGCTTTCATACGAATACACCAACTGCTAAAATTTTCCTTAGTAAGTCGAGGCACTTGGAAAGGAACCAAATTGTTGTTTGCCATTTGCAAAACAAATTTTCCTTTTCTCAAACTCAAGCTCTGATACCACTTTGTTGGAAGCGTGTGATGGACACTCACAAATTAGAATCAAATAAAAATATTTGAGAAGAAACAATTCACTTGTATTGAACAAAAAACTCTTCAAGAAAGCTAGAAACTTGGTTCACACTTTTTCTCTCTAACTCTTTTGTGTTTTCTTCTCCACACACTTGCTTCAACACATTCTAAAACTATCCTATTTATAGGATTACATGGAAAAGTTTAGATCTAAAACTCCCATCCCATCTTAACTTCATGAACATAAAACTCCCTTCTAATATGAATGTTAAACTTAACCTCCAACAATTTAAACTTACAAAACTTACTTATTAATTTACTAATAACTTATATAACTTATGCACTTAATTAATTAGAACATGTTTAACTTACAACAACCGGTAAGTTCTGTACCATTGGATGTAAGAGAGAGAAATTATAAAAAAATAACTTAATTTTGTATCTAGGAGCAGACAAATTTGAAGATCTATACCTCATGATTTTAAAAAGAGAATCATATTGTAGCGGCCTTATTGAATAACTTGTGTAAAATATTTGGAAAATTAAATAGGAATTTTACCTTGACAACCTTGAGAGAGATATGGATTCCCCTCAAAACCTTCCAAGCACTGGCAACGATATTCAGATCTTTCACCGAGGAAGTTGATCTTTTTACTATTTGGTCCACATGTGCAATTGGTTTTGTTGTTAACCGTTGAGCAAGTTTCAGTTGGGATGGCCCAATCAAGAACCAGAGGAACTTTCTCACGTGTAAAATTGCGAAGATACGAGGAGGAGAAAGTGAAGTTATCTTGTTGAATTACGAAAGCATATCCACAGGGATTGAAATCGAGAACCTTAGTGTGATTATCAAAGCTTTTCACGTCTAACTCCAAGTGTTTTAGGCCTTTGGGAATCTCCAACTGACAACAGCCATTGCCGGAGCAGGGGCCATCTCTTACAGCACTGATACTTCCACACAATGACATGCAGCCACTCGTGTAGTTTTCCCCTCCGAGTTTCCCATCGATGAAAGCATAAGTATCGCAGCCGATGACGGTGAACTTGTTTTTGGTACTGGAAATAGTGAACATGGGTACTGTGAGAAAGGGTTTACTGGAGTAATTGAAACCACTTTGGTTGTAGCAATCACGGGCCACGTATTGCAAGATGTGGAGCTCGCCGTTGATGATGGATATATTGGTCACTTCAATGTTGACTCCTAGAATTGCCTTTGGAGGATCATGAGTTTTGTTGCAGATAATCCTGAAATTTTTATTAAGATAACACCCTTCCTTTGTACCGAACGGATATGGAATTTCCAGGTTCCCACACCGTCGGTCGCAGTCTGGTGATGCCGCCGCCGCTGCCGCTACTAAAACTGCTGAGAAAATCATCATCAGCCGGACAAGCTTCTCCGCTGGATGTATCATGTCTAATCCGCAAATATAATTCATTGGAGATGACTCTTTGCTTAATTGTTAGCTTTAATAATTTATATTCTCTTTTCGTTTTCGGACACGAGTAAAATGTCTATGAGGGAAGAAGGAAGGCGTCAACCAAACTTCAAATTCATCCCATGTTATATCACACTTTATAATTAATTCCTTAATTTACCGTAGGATAACGTTTTTAGTTTTTAAAAATTATGATTGTTTTCATCCAATTTTCTTAAAACGTTTTTCATTTTTGTTAAGGACACATTTGAATTCCTAGTCAAATTTAAAAAAAAAAAAAAAAAACAAATAAAAAAAAGCTTTTGAAAACTACAACTCCGTTTGATAATCGATTGGTTTTTTAAAATTAAACTTATAAACATTAGTTTCATCTAGATCGTAGCTTCCTGCTCCAATTTAGATTCAAACGATCAAAAGAAATCATCGATTTCCTTCGAAAACACTAGTTCCATCTATAAGTTTCTTTGTTTTTTATCTACACTCTTCCTATGTTTTCAAAAACCATCCGTTTTTTAAAACTAAAAAAAGTAGACCTCGTTTGATAACTATTTGGTTTTTTATTTTTGAAAATTAAACTTGTTTTCTTCCAATTTCCTTACCATGGTTCTCATATTTGTTAAGGACACATCATTTGAATTCCTAGCCAAATTTCAAAAACAAAAATAAGTATTTGAAAACTAATTTTTTTAGTTTTCAAAAATTGGTTTGATTTTTTAAGACATGGGAAGAAGGTAGATAAAGAAACAAGGAAGCTTATAGGTGGAAGTAATGTTTAAAAACCTAAGATTTCAAAAACCAAATGGTTATCAAACGGAGTCATAGTTTTCAAAATCTTGTTATTGTTTTTCAAATTTGGCTAGAAATTCACATGTGTGCTTAACAAATTAAAGATGAAAATCATAGTAAGAAATTTAGGATAAAACCAACATAATTTTCAAAAACCAAAAACCAAAACTTATATGGTTTTCAAACTAGGCCTACTTTTTTTAGTTTTATTAATTTTTTTAATTCTTTCTCTCTCTCTTTCTTCTCCTTCTTCTTTCTCTTCTCCATCTCCTTCTTCCTTCTTCCCCATCTCCTTCTTCTTAAACTCTGGTGGCCGGCCACCGCCGGCGAACGGCGAACGGCGGCGGCGGCGACCAGATTTTTTTTTCTTCTTTCTTCTTCTTCCCTTCTTTTCTTCTTCTCCTTTATTTTCGTTCTTCTGTTTTTGTTTTTTATAAGAGGTAGATTCGGGGAGGAGGAGCCTCCTCCTCCCCGATCCTGCGTCGGAGAGGGAGGAGGGACCTCCCTCCTCCGTTTTCGGCGCTAGAGACAGAGGAGGGAGGTCCCTCCTCCCTCTCCGGCGCCGGAATCGAAGGGAAAGGAGAAAGAAGAAGAAAGGAAGAAGAAAAAAAAAGAAGGGAAAGGAGAAAGAAGAATAAAGGAAGAGAAGAAAAAAAAAACAGTCGCTGGCCGGTGGCGGCGAGCGGTGGTCGCCGGAGATTTGAAGAAGAGGGAAGAGGATGGAAGAGAAGAAGAATAAGAGAGAGAATGAGAAAGAATTAAAAAAATAATAAAATAATAAAATTTATATTATTTTAATATATTTTTATTTAGAAAATTTAAAAAAATAATTTTTCTTATTAAAATAATGGTGCCACGTCAGCAAACTGTTAGGGTTTAACAGATAAATGGACGGAGGGACCAAAAGTGTTACGAAATCCAAACCTCAAGGGTATTTTTGTTGAGTTTGAAAACTCAAGGACCAAAGTGTAACTTAACCCAAACCTCAGGGACTAAAAGTGTATTTTTTTCCTAAATTTAATGTTTTCATATATTGGATTAGGATGTTTTTAATATTGGTATGGTATTAATATTAAAAAAAAAGTTATAAAAGAATGGCATATTTAATATTATTTATCATTAGGACAATAGTGAATTTTTTTAATTATTTATTTTTGCAAATATAACATTTAATAATGAATAATGTTATAATTTTTAATTACATGATCCCTATTCCATAAATTACTAGACAAAAAGAAGAGATCGAATTGATATTTCAAAAAAAAAAAAAAAAGAAGAAGAAGAAGAGATCGAATTGGCAAGATATCTTGTTTCTAATCAAACCGTATGAGATTGCGGTAATAATGTTAATTTGGCACATTGAATTTATATGACATATATTAGAAAATATATTTCAATAATTGTTGAATCAGTGTGATATATATATTGAAATTATAATATGAAGTAGAATATAATAAACTAATTTAAAAATATTTGTTATATATAAAAAAAAAATCCACACAAATATAAGTTAGTACATGTAATACATGTATCCATAGAGTTTCTTAAAAAAAATTTAAAAAGGAAAGGTAATACAAAGTTAAGTGATAGTTAAAAGAGAAAGCTAGGGGAAGGACTAATGAAAAAGATCCTCACCCCAAAATGATGTGGAATCTCTTCCACCATACATCATCTAAGCCTTCAATTTACTGACCGCTAACATACGCAAAGTTCAATTAGTTAAACATAATTTACTGACCGCTAACATACGCAAAGTTCAATTAGTTAAACATATATCATCAATAAAAAAAAAATCAATATTCGAATCCTCACTCCACATGTTGTTGAACTAAAAAATAATTCTCATCGATAAACTCTCTATTTTCCTTAAATATTTTGACAGCTCACACATTTGTACATACAAACATTTCAAAGTTCATTCTCTCCGTTATCCATAGGAGAATTAATATCCACAGAATCAATATCCACATGCAATTTTTTTTTTTTAAAATAAGATGTCCACGGATTTTGTTGTTTGGCATAGATGTTGATTTCTTCAATCAATTTTCATTTTCAGAAGTGAACCAAAATTATTTCTATAAAATATATCAATGCGCTCTACCGGTTGTTCAATAATTCAATAATACAAAAAAAAATGTCCTTTCAAATTAGAAGCGAATCCAATGCTCCATATAACAACAACAAATTATTGAAGGAAGTTGGAAAAATGTGACAATAATTTGACTCCATACGAGAGAAAATAACAAAATTAGATTTCAGACTTGTATTAAGTAGTAATAAGGTCATACAAATCATCTTACGTACCTCGGTTATTAGAGGCAGACACATGTCATTTTCAACGAATTTTGGTCGAGTATAGACTATAGTGGTTAGTTTGAAAAATTTCTAGTACTATAATTCCATTCAACATTTGACACGTCATTTTTATGATAGGTTATTTTATTTCATGGGTCCCACATCATTCTTTAAATGTTTCTTTTATAGCAAATAATAAATTGAGGGAATTTTTCATACTACAGTGGTACTAGAAATTTTCCATAGCCAGTCCATACCTAAATATGACTGCTGAGCTGGCTGAAACATCCTCTTGTTGAGGATCCCACATTGAAAAGATAAGTGGAGACCTCACAAGTTATAAGATAAATGCCAATTGGTTTTAAGATGGAAGCCATGTTATATAATATGGTATCAGAGCCCATTAAACCCAAACGGGTATTCGATCCAAGAAAAAAAATGGGATTCGATCCAAGAAATGGTGAACCCAAAGAGGCACCATCCCCACATATACCCTACAAGCGTCACCCCACTCAATGCCAATTGGTTTTGATGTTCTTCTAGATATGGCCTCTGGTTTTTTTTTTTTTTTTTTTTTTTAATTCTTTTTAATATTTTTATCTTTAGATTCGTCGGCATGAGAATAGTGGATTGTGTTTTTTCCCCTCTTTGTGAAATGTATTTTGGGTTCTTGTACTGCCAAATATAAAACCAGACTCATCCATTTTCTCTGATTCTCTTTTCATTTCTACCACTTGTCTCAGTTTGCAGTGGCAAGGTTTGTCTTCGAAACATAGAGTTGCGAAATGAAAGAAGTTGAAGGGGACGGGACGGGACGGAAGTTTCATTCCATTTTCTCAAGAACTTGAGGGAAATTATCTCAGGAAAGAAAAAGCTAAGGTTAATTTTCTAGGGTTGGAAAATTTAGGAGTTGCTGACTTTCAATATGATTACTTCATTGGATTATGAGTTTCTTTTGAACACTGGTAATTGGTGAAGTTTGGATCTCGAAAAGAATATCGCCAAAATGATTTTCATCGTTTCAAAATCACCCTAGCTCAAATATGTCTGAGTGAGTGAGCCAAGGAGCTATTTTAAGTAATTTCCATACATACATATAATACAAAAGATCACAGGCAAACGTACATAGATAATTTTTGGTACACTCATCTTCTACCTAAATAATTGGTTTGACTATAAATTTCCATGTGAGAAAAATGATTCAAAATGAAAGCACTCCAATTTCACATCCAACTGTTCTGTCCACAGGAAAAGGAGAAAGCTTTTAGTTAATAATGGACATTTCTTCATAATAATATTCCAATTTAACGACGGAAATGCATTCACCAACTCATGTATCGTCCAAGTGAGGCATAGCTCAACGATAATTGGCATGTACTCTTAACCAACCGAGGTTCGAATCCCCTTAATGGTGTTGAACTAAAAAAAAATTCTTTTATGCATGGACCATATATTACTTGAAACAAACTAACATATTAAAAAAAAATTAGGTTACCCTCCAATATTATCTTACATATGATATTGATCACTCTAAGCATAAATCTCACATGACAATCTCGCTGAAAATATTTTAGGACATATTGTCATTTACTTGTTTATATACTATGAATCTCCTCCATTTTCTCACTTGTACCTAATAGATAAAGTACGTCGCATAATTCATCATAATTAAGGTTGTGACCGTTTACTTATCTATTTAATGATTTTAGTATTGAATAATTAAAAACTGGGTTGTTTTTGAGACGAAAGAATTCAATAATAATAGACGTCTATTGACATTCCAAAAACATTCATTCTCCTTCCCGGGCCTACACGAAAGCGACCTTAGCCACATACTGAACTTATGTGGAAGCATGATATGACTAGAAAATCTTTAGGTGCAATGGACATTTAAAGTATTTTAACTTATGTTGGAAAATTTCAAGATTATATTTGATTACGATTTTATGTTTTGCTTGAAAAGTCATTGTTTTTTTTTTTTTTTTTAATCAAGGTTTTGTCACTTCTGATATCTTCATTCTTTATGAAGATTTTAAATTCACCGCTTCTCTCCTCTTTCTGTTATATATATATATATATATATATATATTAAGATTTTTAGTTGACTAAGTCAGATATTTTTTTTTTCCCTCAAGATTTTTTCATTTCTCAAAAGTTTGAATTTACTGAATGGACAGTATTTTTCTTTCCTAAATTGAAATTAAACTTGCTAACCATTAATTTTTTTTTTCATTTTTATTCCATATATTTTCACCCTTGTTGAATTACAATATTTTTTGTTGGCTTTCATCAACTATTACAATGGTAAGTTTCTTTTTTATTTTTTTTAGAAAAAAGATACTTCCATTGAAAGAGGAGAAGATGAGTACACAAGGATAGGTTAGAGGAAAGCCTTCCAATTAAGGGCTATTGTAGAAATATCATAGTTACCAAAAAAAAAAAAAAAAAAAAAACTTGGATTTAGAACACTAGAAGGCATTAACAATAATATATCCCGTAAAAGAGGAGGCCTTTGATATGTCATTAAAAATTATATTGTTACGTTCCAACCATACATTCCATAAAATAGCTCCAAATATGTTGCACAGAGTAATATTTTGCATTTGCCTGTGTGAAAGCAAGACCTTGAGAGATGAAATCATCAATACTGCAAGGCAAATTAGAAATGAGACTTGATATATTAAAAGCATGGACCATAGGCTATCTGCATATGGGCAATGAATAAAAAATATGGTCCATAGTTTCGGAATTCCTCTTGCAAAGCACACACCAATTTGGACTAAGGCACATAGAAAGAAGGGAAATTCTTGTAAATGGCCGTAAAAAAAAGCTGGTTTAGAAATATAGACAAAAAAAAAAAAAGTGAAAAATGGCCAAATCGTGCCTGCAGTGACTTTATTTGTGCACGGAGTTCCATTTTTACCCTCATCCTAAATTTCAATATCTTTTATCCTAACATTACGGATGGTGTATCTAAACTAAATTATTTAAATAGATTCTATTTCCCTGTTGGATTACCGATTTGAATTAAAAAAGATATGATTTATCTTTAATTGATTGTCACTCGTTGAACACACCACCAAAGTCAATTCCTATTGCTCTAGCCGCTCGTCGTCTTCTCTGAATTATCTTCTTCCAATTACAAAGCCAAAATTCGAAGGCATCAATTTCAGAGAGTGAGTCGACACATGGTTTGCAACCTTTGATCGGATCATTTGGAAATTTGGTTGATGGAATGGAGATCAGAGCTTCCACTTTTCTGAATGGTGTTTACTGATATGTTTGGTTTGGTTTTCTTTGGCAGGAAACAATAAAAAACAAAGCATCTGCAATTCCTTTATGAGGCCAAATTTACAATATTCTTCAAAGAGGAAGTAACTAGACGATTAATCGATTATGATTTAATTTTCAAATCATGTGTATAAATTGCTTGGCTGGAAATATTTCTAGTACTTTTGAATATGAAAATTTCTATCAAAAGCTTCATGAAATCTATTTAATCGTTTGTCTCTCTGTTTTGCATTTTTAGCAAAGAAAGAGCTTCATGGATTCGGTTTTTTCCCAAGGCTAGATTCTCTTATGGTGGAAAAATCTCTATAGAATGTAAAAGAGAAATATAAATACAGGTTGAGTATAGGGTATTTGTATGAATTGATATTAATTTTTTTTATTTACGAAGAGATAAGACACCACTGTTATATTCTTTATCAATGAAGTAACAGGGTATTAGTATGAATTGATGTTAAATTTTTTATTTACGAATATATAAGACTGCCATATTTAGATTTCTTTTTATAGCTTTTGAATACAAGATATTTGCATAATGCCCTAAAATCTAAATTAGATTTTGTTCCTTAAATATTTAAATACATATGTATTGGCTTCTAGACTTTGTATTTATTATATATCATTATTAAATTATTAACCAATTAGATATAGATTCTTAATGATTTTGTATTTTCAATTTTTTTGGTTGTTTAACTATGAGATTTGTAGATGAATTGATTTCATTTAATTTGAATTATAGATTTGATTAAACTAATTCAAGATTTTCGGTTATATTTTAAGTTGAGGATATTTTCGTAACTTAATATTTCATATTTATTAATTCATAAAATTGATTCGACCATTTATCTAAATAATATGAGTCATTGCTATTTTTCAAAACGGACTATATATATATATATTGTCTATTCGTGCAGTTAAACCTCTATGCTTTAAGTTTAAGGCCCATAGGAAGAATTTACATTCTTGGGAAACAAAGTAGACCCGAGCTTCCCTGAATTAAGCAAAAAGTGTCTTAGATCTCTTACACTAACTAAAATTTTAAATGTTATTTTAGTCCATTGCAGTGTTTGATTTTTGTCAATTAAATAATTTAATTCATTAAATATTTTTTTTGATAGATTTGAAAAACCATGTTTAAATTAGTTTAATAATGATCATATTTTTCGCAATATGAAAACAAAGTGGCTTACCAAACAAAAAACAGTAAGGAGGAGAAAAACAAAATGGCAATCTTAAATGGAAAGAAAAAACAAAAAACAAAAAAAACATAAAGAAAGAGAGAAGTGGAGAAGTGGAAATTAAATTCTTGATAAAAAATATATATATATATTGTTGATGGTCAAATTTTGCTTAGGAATTTGCCCTTCGCTCCACGTGACGATCAACAGTGAATTTATAAAACGTAACCTGCAAGACGAGCATACGCTGCACACCGGTGTGGTGTAGACCACACACACTCGATGCTTAAGTTAGCTTTTGCCGGAAAACAAGTGGAGTATATCTAGGGACTGATTTTGCATACCTGAATGTGTGTGCGGTCTCCCTTTTTATAAGTTCCCCTTAGGGTTTTCGCCGCTGTCGGGCTTCAAGCGATCACCGAGCCTTTGGCCCTGGTCGGCCTCGGCAATGGGCCGAGGCCGACCTCCTCCTCGGCCTCTCCCTTGGGCCGAGGCCGAGGATCATGGCTTTGGGTCGGGAGGAGCTCCGACCCTTTGCTTCGTCGGCCTGGCTTCTTTCGTCCTCAGACCCGACTAATTTGGGCCTATCCTGCATGAGATGCAATTGGCTAATTTTTCCTATAACATATATATCTTTTTTTTTACTCTTATTGAACTTGTCATTTTCTAAACTATTATTTTTTTCTTTTCTTTTTATAAAATATATTTTTAGTCCCTGAAATTTAAACTTAGTTTTCTATTTGTTTTTTGAATTTTTAGAAACTAATAATTTTAGTTTTTTTTTTTTGAGCAATAGAACGCATCGACCTTCCATACCACCAAGAGAACCGCTCAGAGAGCAACAATACAACGGTAAATCCGATAAAAGTACACCCTCCACACACGGAGGGTCAGCCTCAAAAGAATAGAGCAAAACACCACCCATTATGGTGCACTCTCCCCCTTAGTTATGATAATTGAATTTAGTTTTTATTTGATTATCCAAGGTTTGAATTTGATTTTTAATTGGTCTATATGATTTCTAAAAAGTTTCAAGTAGAATGGATCATGATGATATAACATAATGATGACGTTGGCTAAAAAAACATTATCAAAATTTGGCCTTCCCAAACTGTATTATATGGATCTGCCCCCATGTAAAGATTTTAAATAACCGATTGATATTCTACTCCTGCCTCGATCATTTATTGTGTCTATAGTGTAAATGATGGTTGGAAAAAAAAAAAAGGCATGACATGAGTTAAAAAAAAAAAAAGAAAAGTTATCATTGAAGAATTTAAATAGATTTCAGACTAATTTATGCACTTTTACCCGTCGATAAACGGACCAAATTAAATGACTTTCATAAATTATTTAGATCACATTTGATAATCATTTGGTTTTTGGTTTTTGAAAATTACACCTATAACACTAATTTCCTTCCATAAGAATCTTTGTTTTGTTACCTACTTTCTTTCCATGCTTACTAAAAAAAAAAAAAAAAAAAAAAAAAAAAGTTTTCAAAGACTTAATTTTTGTTTTCGAAATTTATAAATTAGAGAAAACAATCTTAATTTTCGGAGAAATTATCAAATGATTTAGCCACAAGGCTCTCCACTCATGACTCATATGATGACATGTGTTGGTTAACCACATGATTGACCATTGTGGCCTAATTAACCTTTTTTTAAGGTATTTAATTTTTTTTTCAAATATATCACTTCTATCCTTTTTTGTTTAAGATTTTTAATTGATTAAGTCTTTTTTTTTATCAAGAATTTTCCACTTCTCTTTTTCTTTATGTTTTTTTTTTTTCTTCTTTCTTTCCGTTTAAGATTTTCATGTTAACCAAGCCATTTTGTTTTGAATATGTGGATTTAGGGTTTAAAAAGGGGAATCTATTAATATTTAGGGATTTAAAAGATAAAAGGATACAATGGACAAGTAAAATAACAAAAATCAACAAATTAGCATGAATCAAGGGAGAGAGTTGTAGAATTCTTTTTTTTTTTTTTAAGTTAATTTTTACCTTAAAAATAGGGGTGAGCGAAAATGATTGAATCAAGGGTAAAAAAAAGAAGAAAATTCAAACGGGATATACACCCAAAAAACGGTTTAGCCATTTTTCATTAACAAAATCTGTTTGACGATTTTTCAGAAATACAATGTATATATGGTCATTTGTAAGAATTTCCTGCCTCTTTGTTTTCATATTACGAAAACTAAGGTCATTATTAAACTAATTTAAACATTTTTTTTTCAAATCATTTTTTATAATTTTTTTCATCAAGTCAAAATTTAACCTACAAAATGTCATGTCTACTAAAAACAATATTATAAATTATTTAGTTGAAAAAAATCAAACTCTATAGTTGGCTAAAATAACATTTAAAATTTTATTAAAGAGCAAGAACATTATCTACAACAATAACTTACCACCGTAATAGTTCATAAAAGCCAACAAAAAAAATATCGTAATTCAACATGGGTAAAGTATATCGAATAAAAATGAAAAAAAAAAATAATGGTTAGCAAGTTTCATGAGAAGCAGAGTTTCTTTGCTTTCTTTCGTCATAGTAGTTGGAAAAAGAAAAAGTCAAAGCAGCAGACCAGTAGTCCCATTATCCACCTTTAGAGACATTTTTGAAGAAGGTTCAGATCAATTTAGGAAAGAAAAAATTCATTCAGTAAATTCAAACTTTTAAGTGACTTTCTAGAAAAAATCTAAAGAAGGAAGAGAGAAGTAAAAAAATCTTGATAATTAAAAGAAAGCTTAGTAGTGAATTTGAAAAAAAAAAAAAAATTTAAGGGTGTGTTTGGTTTAACTTTTCAAGTGTTTAATTTTGAAAATAAGTCATTTTGAAAAAATTTCTAGTGTTTGAAAACCACTAAAAATGACTTATTAGAAAATGAGATTGATAAATAAACCATTTTGAGAGAAAAACTTGAAATCAACTTTTTAAAAAAGACTTCTTAAGTAAACAATAACTTGTGTATAAAAACATTTGTGAGGAAATGCAACCAAACATATGAGTGTTTAAATTCTAAACAATTTTTATACAAAATGTTTTTTTAAAAATGCATTCTTGAAAAACATTTAAATTAAAATGTATTCCAAACGGACCCAAATACGTTAAAGAAATAAGGTTAACTAGAAAAAATCTAAAGAAGGAAGAGAGAATTGACAAAATCTTGATAAAAAAAATGGCGCTTAGTCAACTAAAAATTTTAAAGAAAGAAAATATAACATAGAGGAGATGTCACACCCCGCCTAGATTACCCTACTGAATCTAGGACGTGGCGTGTTGACAATAGATCCTAACTAAATTATGAAACCCATTGTCAAACTTAGCAAAACAAACTCATTTTTTCTTTAAAATCATGGGTGTGGCTAGCAAAACTTTACCAAGTAAAAGATAAAAATTTCGGCAGAGTTTTCCCTAAAAATTAGATAAAACACACCTGCAATTAAAAATGCACTCCCAGATGATTTATTTAAAATCCAATAACACTACTACCAGTACGTCACAACCAATAATCAGCTCAGAAACCAACAACCATAACACAACCACAAACCAAAACCACTAATGGAAAACATAAGTCCGCAATTTAAAATTCAACATAAATTTCAACGGTATAACAACTTCTAGAATGATGCTAGTCACTCTAGTTATGAAGCAAAATATCAATACTATATTTACATGCAAAATGATGTGTAATCTAAATAAGTCTAGTGGTAGATATCGACCTTGATAGGCTCATCAGAAACTCAAATGCTAGTTGGTAAAAAAAAGAATTAGGAAAAGAGTGAGCTAAAAAGTCCAATGAGTGGTAGAAGTTTATAAGAAAATAAATTTATGGAGACCATTGTCATAATCAAACATATAAAGGTAGTCAATAAGAATTTAAAAATAAACTTCTGAAAAAAACCTTGAAACACTTGTAAATTCTACTGCAATTACATGACATTAAAAATATTTTAGACTATGAAAATTAATCTTTAAAACATAACGTTAACACATATTGGCATGGCTAGGAAATCCATCACTAAACATGTACCCGGAACTAGCGTTACTGGCGCAGAGCAAAACTAGTCATACTATATACAAAGGATCTCGACGTATATAGCAGAGCAAACTGGTCATACTATGCATAGGTTGAACCTCCATACATAGCAAAGCGACTAGTCATACTATGGATCGAGTAATCTCAAGATACATAGCAGAGCAAAAATCCTGGTCATACTATGTACCTTGAGATATGTACTGAGTAATCTTAAGGTACATAGCAGAGTAACTAGTCATACGCGCGTAGAGCAACCCCCAAAGGGCAAAGCACCCTGACACATGACCCAAAGCCTTTGTGTACCGAAGTGGGTCCCAAAGACCTCATATATCATAACTACACTACAAAAAAACACATTCACGTAAGTGTATCGGGAAATCACTGTGGGTACATCATCCAGTGGTTTGAAAAACAAATTCTATCTCATAGACTAAGCTTACAAACCATGCAAAAGCCATAACATTTCAAATCGAGTTCTCATCATTTGAAAAATCATAAGCCAATGATCATTTTTCGTAATTGAACTTACCATATGCAAGATTTAGCTTACATAAATCCAAAATCCATGTATCCAGCTAAAATTGTGATTCAAACATCGTCAATGCACTTGTAAAACTCCCAATATTTGAATTTATCTCAAATAATTTGAACTTTTGTCATTAGGCTAATTCAAGAGATTTCTAGAAACTCGCCTTTCATAAACTCATAATAACGAAGTAAATCGAGATAGTTAAAATCGTACACAAATACAAATCTTTTGCGATTCCATGGTACTAATTTACAATTTCATTTGAACGACATAAACCATTTCTCACAATTTCAATTTCGTTTAACACATAGTATATCAATTCATGGAATAAACATAAATTTCTTGAAACCTCCATAATTGTCAAATATCCAAATATTTCATAAAATAATTCATTTCAAAATTCACCAATTAGTAAAATAATAGAAAACTTGGTAAAAATAACCACTCACAATCCTCTGGGTGCGGAAATTTCGATTCGTGACCTACTCCAATTCGCTTGACCTAGAATATTAATAAAATTAATCACATCCTTAGTTATTTTCAAAAGGAGGAAGTAAACATAGGAAACTTTTTTTTTAAAATATAGTTTAACCAAACTTTTCATTCTTGCATAATGTCCATGATTACACTAAAATCTCAATTTACTCCTCTTTTTTCATATTAAAACTCAATTCCACTTTGTTACCTTTACTCAATTAAATCTTCTTGATGACTCAGCTACAAAATTTGTACTTTTTCTCACAACTTACCATTTTTCCTTATCATGGATTATTTTATTTTATTTTCACTATTCATCTTCTTCTTCGATTCCTCTAGCCCACAAACATTTCTTTTTTCTTCATCTTTTCCATTCTCCCACTCTAACTTCTTTGTTTCTTTTCTTCCTTAATTTCATACTTATTCCAATGCTAACATGAAGCTTAAAAGAATAATAAACTTACCGATTTATATCTTTGCCCTCAAATTCTTAATCTCCTCTTCCTCCTTGTTCCTTCATCCCATTCCAAGTCATCTTTATGCAAAACACAAAAAACAAAAACTCATAGAACTTTTGAGCTTAAAGAAACAAAATACCCACATTAAGAGTGTCTCACACTTCCATATTTTTCTTAATCTTTCAAACTTTAAAGAGGAAGAGTCTACCGGCTTGAAATTGAGTTGTTGGACTTCTCCACCACCACTAATTCCCAATGAATTTACGGCGATTGTCGGCGAGCTGATGACTTCCGACAACCATTCCACCTTCATCGTCTTTTGTTCCCTCCCTTTCTTTCTTTTTCTCCCAATGGAGTTTCTCATTTTTCTTTTTTTTTTTTTCAATTTTCATGTTGGAAGCCACACAAAACCCTTTTTCCTTTTTTTCCTTTTAAACTAAACTTTTCATAGCAATTGGGCTTGGGCCTCCCTTTTTTTTTTTTTTTCCTTTCTTTCTCCAACTTTCAAAAATAAAAGGGAAATTGTACTAGATAGCCAAATTAAAATAGGGATTTTGAAATTTGGCTAAATCGTATAGGATTTTTAAAAATAGCTAATTAGTATTTTTTGGATGAATTTACCTTTGATCTTATTTTATTTCAAACTTTTTCTCCATCAAAATATCTCAAAAAAAAAAAAAAAAAAAAAAAAAAAAAAAAAAAAAAAAAAAAAAAAAAACTGATTTGTAATGCTAAAGGACTAAAATTGGGTCCTACAAGAGAGAAATGGTGAATTTGAAAAATAACTTAAAAAAGGGAATTTGTGACAAATGGCTAAGAAAAAAGTTTGGAAATTGGAAAATGGCTACCACAATTTGTGAAACAACTAACTAATTATTTACATGTCTATTTTACCCTTGGTATATACTGTTATTTATAGTTCTGTCCAACCCAACTACCAATATTTAGTTTTAAAAAAAATCAATGTAAGATTTTTCTCAACCGAACAATCTTAAAGTCACGTGGATTTTCCACAATATTTGTTAAAAAGAAAAAAAATACCAATTTTATCCTATATTTTCTCGGTCTCAACAATTTTTAACTTTTTTTACATTCTCACCCATCTCTTCACGATCGAACGTTCCAATCTTTGCCTGAATGTTTCATTTCTTTATTTCTAGAATTTAAATTTCATCTCCACTGCCTTTGCACCACCAAACTTTTTTCAATAATGGCTTCCCATCAAGTTTCGATCCTATATGATAGCGTTAATTGGGAGAGGGAAATTTCTACAATAATTTCAAGTGCAGCATAGTGGTAGTCAGCCATGACTCAACCCTTTCTCATCTCACTGATTCCATCACAGACTTTATTAGACTTGATGCTCGAAAGGAAATTTCACAGATCTCCCTCTTCAATAATGGTGAAGACAAGTTTTGGATTATAAGCTTTTCTGAGAACATGGATTTTGCTTGGATTCTCGTTGGGGTATGTAACGGATGTACCACCATTGTTGCCTTGTTGTATATGTTGAAAGTGTGGATACTAGTATCCATAGGGACGGTGCAAGCCTGAATTCAACGAAAAACACAAACAAACAGAGGAAGAATTTCATGTAAGTGTAAATATAAACACAATATAGTAACCATGTTGTTTGTGTGAATGTTGAGCCTATAGATACCAATATACACAGAGGCAGTGTTGGAGAAAATTCACTAAGGAATGCAACTCGGAGAAGAAATTTTGGATTGTACCAACAAGGGCCCTCAAATGCGAGGTTTTAAAGCATTTTACAAGGGAGTTTTGGATTTCATAAAAATGTCTCTAGAAAAAAAGTAAACTTCATCAATAATCATCATCAATTTCGAGTCTCCATTGAGTAAACAAAAAGATAACGAAAAATGATGAGGAATCCATTTTCAAAGAAGATATGGCAAGAATCGGGTAATGCTTAGTTGTTGTATTAACTATATGTATATACTCTGTATTAATTATATGTATATACTCTTATGTACATAGAGATTTCAGAGATATATACCCTTAGCCAATATGCAAGCGATTGATAGGGTCGTTAAGTATGATGCTTGTTTGTATATACACATATATATAGATATATGTCGTTCTACTTTATTGTGTGTTTGTACCTAATTACTTATGTGCTTCCATGTATGTGTTATTATATACATATAAGTATTTAGTGATTTTGTATGAAAAAATGTATATTGACAGTTCAACATAAATGTTTTTAGGATTAAGAATTTAGAATTTTTGTTTAAATGATGCTAATTACGGTTTTAGATTTAATGTAAGGTTGTTAAATCTTGTTGATGTCAAATTCATTTTTTTTCTTTTGATTTAGTTGGTTAGTCTCTTGTTAAAATTAGATTTTCTTTCTTCCTTAATTATGCTCCATATAGGTTAATATTTCTTTTTCTAAAAAGTCTAAACATAGGTTAGGGGCACTTTTGTCCATTTTAATGACTAATATTATAATAAAAATTATGTTTAGCCATTATTTAATTTATAAGGATAGTTAGCCATTTTTCAAGTCTACGTATTAAATCTAGCCATTTTTCTTGTTGCCCCTAAAAAAAAAGGTCAAGGGGGTGTTTGGGCCACCGAAGTCCAAGTTGCCTTGTCCCCTCAAATCGGTGTTTGGATCCCCAACTTGCAAAATTCTAACTTATGAAATTCGGACTTCTAAGTAACATTGTTGAAGTCGCCTCGTATACCGTGTTTCTCTCTCATTTCTCACATATCTGACTTTTCCCCTCCTTCCTTTTCTCTTTTCCTTTTTTTTCCACCGCCTTGTTCCCCATCTTCATCTTCCTGCGTTTTTTCTTTTCCTGCTCAAATTTGGAATTCTTGTGAAGAGGTTGGGTTATTTTACTTTTTTTTTTTTCAGATTGAAGTGGGGAGAAGAGTTCGGGGAAGATGAGGAGGTTCTTTTTAGATTGAAGAAGATGAAAGGGTGGGGTGAGTTTTTTAGTTTGAAGAGAAAATGGTGGGTTTATTGAGGAAGATGAAGATGAGGGAATGAGGGTTTGTACAGATTGAAGAAGAAGATGGGGGGGGGGGGTGTTGAGGAAGAAGAAGAAGAGGTTGGGGGTGGATTTTTATTTGAAGAAAAAAGGAGGGGTGAGTAGCCTTTTTGTTTGAAGAAGAGGGCAAGGGTGGCGACGACGACAAGGGAAAGGAAAGAGAAGGTTTCGTGGGGCTGGGGCGAGAGGAGTGAGAGTTTTTTTTTAATTATTTATTAATATTTATTTATTATTATATTATTATATTATTATTTTAAAATTTATTTATTACTATTTATTTATTATTTTGAAGTGCAGAGTTGTATGATTTTGAAACCTTGAGACCTTATTAAACACTAACCCCAAATATGAGGGACCAAAAAGGTATTCAATCCTAATATTATTATGGACAATTTGGAAGGAGAGGAATATAAATATAACTTAAAATCTCAATTCTAGAATTGATGGAAACAAATATTTATCAATTATTTTTCTACAATGTTTGAATGTAATGAATCTAACTCTTTTTTTTTTTTTTTTTTGTTCATTTTAATCAAAATTGTAACTTAAAAGGAAGTGGTAAAATATACTTAAAATCTCAATTTTACAATTGATGGGAAAAACATGTTTATTAATTCAATCTAGAAAAATTGTATAAAAAATTAAAAAAAAAAAAAAAATAGCTAACATAAACTCCAGATTTCACAACTCAGGACTTCAACTCCATCTCGTTGCCCCACACACTCCCTAATTGGGCTGGTTATCATATGTGAGGAGGCTCATTGTGGCTAGATCGTGGACTAATTTCTCATTAATTAGCCATATTGGTTTCTAATTCAATCGGTTTGTACAAAATTGTTAAACAACGGCATAACAAATGAGTTTTTGGTATGAAAAATTATAATCATAATAGATTCAGAATATAAATTTTAAAATTAGCAGATAAGTTATGCCAAAAAAAAAAATTAGCAGATGAGTCACTTATTAATAAGAATACAAAAAAAATAATGGAACCAAAAAACAAATAATTGAGAAATAACACTCGCGAAACCTGCTGTGAACAAACCTTCAATTTACTTTCTTTTCTTTTTTTTTTTTTTTTTGGAAAAGAGATCTTCAATTTACTTTCTGTTGATGCCAAAATTCGAACAGACGACTCACTTGACCTTCATGTGACACCAACCGTAAATTTCTATAGACTAGGAAAGACGTGACCTACAAAACCAGTAGAAACTGCACACCGATGCTTAAAGTCAACAAATTGGAAGTAAAGAATGTCAAGAATCAAAGTTTCGGACCCGTCTCCAAACATGAAGAAAGGGTATTTATACCTGGGTCGGCTTATTAGGGTTTTTCCTCCGTTTTGGGATGATTCGGGATCCGATCCGGTCCGACTGGCCCCTCCTGCAACTTCAGAGACGAGAACCAAAAGCACTGGGCAAGCCTGGGGTCGGCCTCGATGGCCCAATCCCCTTGGTTTCCCTACTTTCCGATGGCCCGACATTGGATATCCACTCAAGTTCATAAATATTATAAATAATCTTTGCAGGTAGAAATAGGGTTAACCGCATAAATGGCTAAAAATAAATCATGGAATTGAAAAACGTCTAAAAAAATTTTACTTGCAAAAATGACAAATGGATAAAAATGGAAAAATACTATTTGTTATCGACGGACAAAAATGCCCTTGGTTGTTTAAAAACAGTGTATTCCTAAAATTAAGGATAGAAGATTCTAGTGTATCTCCAAAAATCATAACCAAGTGTATTCCTAAAATTAAGGAGAGAAATAATGTATCTCCAAAAATCATAACCACCTAAATCTTGGATGGTATCGTTATTCTTTCTGTTCAGCAAGCGTTCTCTTCATAACCGGCGGTTCAAGTAGCGGGTCTTCAAGTTTCTGTGTAGTTGGGCATTATCAGTAGTGGGTAAGTGTTTTTTTTAAACTTGTGTTTTGGTTGGTTTATGGTGCTAGAGGCTTACCCATTAATTGTGGGAATTGTTTCCAAGGTCATCGTAGCATTCGGGATTGTATTTGTCGTTTTGGAGCAGAATTTGAGGGCTTGGACAGCAAGCTTAGTTTCTATTTAAGTAAGTAGCTTTTGGACATGAAGTAGTTGCTTTTGGAATCATTGTATGCTTATTTGTAGTGAATTGAAGTTTTGGATAAGTTTTCATGCTTTGGTCAAATGTTCCTTGGTATGTTGTATGCTTACTTGAATATGGTTTAAGTGTTGTTTACTTGGACATGACTTAAGTGTTGCTATGCTTGTAGGATTAAGTATGTTTGGAATGTTTGATTCTTGATTGTTCTGGATTGTGTTCATGTTATGGAGGATGGGTTAAATGTTCATTGGAGTTGTGATTGGAGTTGGGTTGTGATTCTGGCTCAATTGTGTTTATAAACGTCCATCGTTATTGTTTCCAGGTGTAGAAAAATTTTGGGTTCCCTGTATGTATGTTGTTATGCTGCCGAATTTTCGGTAGCCTCATAGTGGTTTAGGGATCATAATTACCTTTGAGGAAAGGCTTAGAATAGGGACCTCGACTACGTTTCAGGGCCTCAGGTAGACTTATTAAATTCCTTAAGTCTTACATAGCTAGAGTGTGTTCCTTCTCCATCTCAGGACTGATAGAACTTAGTTGCCAGGCACGTTTACGTGTGTTCTATTAGTTGACTGTTAGAGCTCAGTTTCAGGCACGCTAGCGTGCGCTCTCTCAGTTCAGGACGGTGTTGAGCTTATGACCAGGCACGTTGTTCGTGCGCCAGTTGGCACCAGACATGTTTACATGCGTCAGTTGCTCCACCGTATTTTTATCTTTACATTCAGGGTGTTGTGTTGGGATAGGTGTAGTTCTGCTAGAGGTGGCCAGCTAGTCTCTAGTTTACTTACCTTAACCGACTGACCCACACAACACTCTAGTTGGCACAGGTTGGGGATAGGTTAACACCCTAAACAAAGCATGTTTATGTGATCAGTTGTGGCCCTAGGGTTAGAAACCCGAATGTTTATTCCAGTTAGGTCCCTATGTCGCTAAGACCCAGAAATTCAAAAACTCAGTTTCAAGTTACTAGATCTCATGTTTTCAGTTTCGGCTCTTAAGTGGGCTACTTACTGGGTATATTCTTATATACTCACCCATGCTACATGTCTTTCCTTTTTCAGGTGGTACTTGAGGGCGTTTGGCGATTGACGAGGGTCGTGGCTTGACTGGCTACGGGATTGCAGCTGCAAACTATGTCATCTTTCTTTAGGAATTCAATTTCTTTCATCCTAGGATTTGTTTTATGTTGAACTTTTATTTTGAAACGATTGTTCTACTTTTGGAATTTATTCAGATGCTTTTATTTCGTTATTTATTTGAGGAACTTATTCATGTTTTGGGCCCTATTTGAATTAAATGAAAAACATTGTTATTTTCCGCTTTGAAGTTTACCAAGTTTTCCGTACTCATGCATGTGGTAGCGACCCCCTTTGTATGTTTTTATTCCCTCTTTAGTCGGGTCGTTACACTTCAGTTGGGAATGACACATCATTTAATGAAGCCCTCCACGTGGGAAACAGCTCCAGCTTCCATTCTGTCTCTGCTAGCTCACGCTGTAGCATAATCTGTGTAAATTGAAGCTCCAGGTCAGCTCAATTACAAAATTAGCGAGAAAATAAACACCCAAAGTCCTTAATAAACATTCTCATCAAACACCATTAAATTCATCAAAATCCAACACAAATAGCAATTTCTCAAGGTAAAATTAAGCCTTTAAGCCCCAAAATCATGGCCAATAACTCTTATTTCTAAGAGTTATCATTTCACTTATTGTTTTTTATTGTCAAACTATAAAGAATCTTGAGTGCAATGAAAATACCTAGTATATGGGAAAAATTATGCTCATCGATGTTCATCCAGTTGATTGATGTTGATGGTGGAGTCGATTGATTTGAAAGTTTGACGAAGAAAATATTTGTTTATGTTCATTGATTTTGCCATGGATTTTCCCGTGAATATTTAATAAAATTAAAATTAACATAAAAGAATATTAGTTTTTTTTTTTACATACAATAAAAAAAAATTGTTATTTAGATATGAATTTGGTTTTTAGAATATAACATTTGAATTTAAAACGAAATCTAGGAGGTTTGGTTGGAAGTTTAGATACGTGTATTTTTAGGATCAATTAGTTTACAGGTTGTGCAGGGGTAAAAATGGGACGCTGGAAAATTTTTGGTCACACAGAAAACACGTGTGACCATTTTTTAGTGTTTTTATATTTTTGGATATATTTCAAAACCGACCCCATATTTTGCCATCCATACGAATTTCTAATTAAGCAACTTGAAATATTTAAACACTATGAGATCTTTAAAACATAATCCTTAAAGTGTAGCCGCATGGCTAGAAAACTTCATCACCAAAACATCTATATCTATACTATATTAAAAGGCAGGATCCGTGAAAAACATTTTTAGACCATAATACCCCTTTAAATTTTAGATAATTACATTAGTAAAAATTTAATTAGTTCTTCAATTATTCAAAATTTAAAATCTAATTAAATATTCAATTATTCAAAATCTAATCTAATCTAATACATAAAAAAATGTTGAATTGTCGTTTCTGAGATAGGGTGGGAGATTGAAATTTTATTTTTACTTAATTATTCAATTATTCAAAATCAAATTTGAATCAAATTAAAACGATTGAAGGATGTTGAATTGCAGATAGAGGGATAGATTGGAATTTTATTTACTATCTATATCTATACTATATTAAAACCAGGATCCGTGAAAAACATTTTTAGACCATAATACCCCTTTAAATTTTAGATAGATAATTACATTAGTAAAAATTTAATTAATTCTTCAATTATTCAAAATTTAAAATCTAATTAAATATTCAATTATTCAAAATCTAATATAATCTAATACATTAAAAAATGTTGAATTGTCGTTTTTGAGATAGTGTGGGAGATTGAAATTTTATTTTTACTTAATTATTCAATTATTCAAAATCAAATTTGAATCAAATTAAAACGATTGAAGGATGTTGAATTGCAGATAGAGGGATAGATTGGAATTTTATTTACTAATTATTCAAAATCTAAATTAGTTTTCAATTTTTTAAATCAAATTTTGAATCGAATTTTGTAATTTAATAAAATTCAAAAGAATATGTGATTTGATAAAAAAAAATCTAATCAAATTAGAATTTGAATCTAAATTCCCTCTATAAATTTTCCATCTTCTCTCATTCATTTTCACATAAAAAACTATTCATCTCCTCCATTGTTCATTTCAGGTACCTCTCTTCGATTATAATTATAACGTTTTTGTTTAATTTTATCAATTCAATTAGAAAAATATCATTCTCAAATATTATTATATGTTATAGATCGACTTTAATTTTTTTTCACTTAAAATTTATTTTCTTGGTCTAAAATTAGTTATCTCCTCCAATTGTTCGTCTTTATTTTAGATTTTTTTTTTTAATTTTTAGTTTTTTGTTAAATGTGTAACCACCATTGTTTAGATGTCATGTTTAAGAACTATGTAAATATAAATTATTAAAGTAGATGTATATATATATATATATATATATATATATATATTGTTTTAGTTTAAATATAATTTCCTTTGAAACATACAAACTTCTGGAAACAAAATGCATCAATTAAGAATAAATCACTTTCTCCCATTGCCACTTTATTATGGAAACAGAATAAAATACAACACTATATTCCCTAATTTATCTAAACCTACATGAAACGGAATTGGAACACTGTAAAATTTGTGGTTTGGATGGCTATAAAACGAACACCGATCAACAAATAAATAAAAAAATATAATGTAAATACAACGAAAGAGATAGTGTGCCAAAGTGAGTTTAGCTCAGCGGTAATTGGCATGTAGCCTCGACCATGAGGTCAGAGGTTCGAATCCCCCCACTCCCAAATGTTGATGTACTCAAAAAAAAAAAAAAACAAAAGAGATAAAGAGAACAGAGAGAGAAAGAGAAATGGACTAAAATAGATCAAATTTTTATATTTTGATAGTTTGATGGTTTAATTTTTACAAATAAGTTTTGACTTTATAAACCAATTTCTTTAACATGTATTTTTTATTATTATTTAGCATAATTATTGTTAATTACTTCATTTGTTATGATAAGTCACATATATATTATATTATATTGAAATTAGTCATATTATAAAAAAAAAAATCATCATAGAAGTCGAAAAAACAAAACTAATATAAGAATGTATATACAATCTTAATTAATTTTACTTCATAATAACTTAGTCAAATTATTACACGTGCATCGCACGTGGTAAAAACCTAGTATACCTAAAACTTCACATACTAGCACAAAATAATCTCAATATGAATAACGGAGCAAACTAATCACACTCTACATGGAGGATCTTGAGCAACCAGTCACTTTCATCACAATTCTGATAATCATAGAACAATTTATTGAATAAGCATATACTCCTTGAAATCTCCATATAATTCTCTCAAATACCCAAATCATTCATATAAACACAAATCAAATTTGGTGAATAATTTACTACTCACAATGCCGTTAGCGAGGTGAATTTGAATGGTTGTTATCTCAACTTTCATTTGACTTGAAATAACAATTTAGCCAAAGTATTAACAACGCCCTTCAATCACTAATCAAAACATAACATCACTTTATTATACCAAACCATAATTTCCTTCATAAATCATACCACTTCCTTCATTATTCGATTAATTTCTAAATATAACTCCATTACCAAACACTTCTCCATCTTTTTCTTCCTCTTTTTTCCTTTAGTTTCCTTTCACACTAAAAGTTGGGCTTTTTATTCCCTTTTCTTTCTTTTATGTGAGCTAACTCCAAAAAAGAATAGACACAAGGATCCATAAAATTTCCTAAACCATAGGAGGAAACCCACAAAAATTATTGGATATAAATAAATGAAACCCATGAAACTAACATCTGAAGTCTGTTTGATAACCATTTGGTCTTTTGTTTTTGGCATTTGAAAATTAAACTTATAAAAACAACTTCCACCGATAATTTTCTTTGTTTTGTTAATATTATCTACCTTCTCCCATGTTTTCAAAAATCAAGTTAGTTTTTTAAAACTAACAAAAAAGTAATTTTAAAAAAATTGTTTCTGGTTTTAGAATTTCGCTAAAAATTTAAATGTGTCACGGTAAGGACGGAACCGGAGAAAACAAACACAATTTTTAAAAACCAAAAAATAAAAAAAAAAATAATGGTTATCAAAGAGAATTAAACATTTGCATACTTTCTAGCTTAAGTTGAATCCCTACCTAAAAGTTTCTTTGGATCACTACTTCCATGAGCTCCTAACTCTTCGATCCTCCTTAGATGAGAATGATAGGCTCTTTAACTTTCACCATCTCTCTTTCTCTTTTTTTCTGTCTCCTTCTCTTTCTCTCTCGTTTTACTTTTTTTTTCCCCACTTTCTCTCTTGTTTCTTTCTTATCTTACCCAAGCCTTACTTTTGATTCTTTTTCTTTTTTAAAAAACAAAATAAAGAAGCAAAAGTTTGTCGATTTTTTTTCCTATTCATCCTTTTTATCGTGGCTTCTCACAGACCATTTCTTTTTTTCTTTTTTTTTTCTACTTTTTTTCTTTTTCCAAAATATCCAAAACCATTTTTAATCCTTTTGTAGAAATTCCAACGAGTGGAATTCAATATTAATTAGGGAGGAAATAAGATTACAACTTACAAGGTTTTGAACACAAGAACTCCCGCTTTGATACCATGTTAAATCACCAATAAACCCAAAAACTTAAGTTGATGGAATACAATAAATTTAACTACATCAACGTTTTAACAATTTTCGTCACCATGAGCATAACTCAACTGACATAAAGTTTGTACTAGCGACCAAAAGGTCTGTGGTTTGAATCTCCACCCAACATGTTGTAAAAAAAAATGTTAAAAAAATCATTTTTAACCCTACACTTTGCAGGTTGTATCAATTTTGACCATGAACGTTCAATTTCATCAAATTGAACCCTAAACTTAGCAAGTTATATCAATTTTTAAACCTGAACTTTCAATTTCATCAAATTAAACCCCAAACTTTTTGGATCATATTGATTTTGACCTCAAACTTGCATGTGTTACAATGTATACCTTTGGTTAACTTTCCACTTGAGCCAATTGTTAAAGCACTAATTAGTCACTATTTCTTCATTTTTTTCCTTAATTCACATTGCAACTGAATTACTTTCTTATAGAAAAAATATTGGAGAAACTTTTTATTTGAAGAAACTTTTGCTGCTCAAAAGTTTTACGTGAATTTTCTCTCATTTTTTTCCTAATACATATGTGGGTTTTGTTATTTTTTTTTAAGTACTTCGAAAAACATGCAACTGTAAGATGATGAAAAAACAATTTTTGGAGTTTTTTTTTTTTTTCCATTTTAGATGACTTTTTCTTATTGTTGAGAACTTTGTGACGACTTTTTTTTTTTTTTTTTTCTTTTGTAGCTATCTAAGATTACGAAAGCAAAGCAATTTTGAACGTTTTTTTTTTTATCTTCAATATTTGCTAGTTTTTTCTTGTTGCTAAGAACTTTGTAGGTTTTTTTTCTTCTTTTACTGTTTTTTTTTTCTTGCTAATTAGAAGAATGTGCAAATGTAGGAAATGATAACAAAGAAATTTTGAGTTTTTTATTTCTCATATTTGCTAGTTTTTTTCTTGTTGCCAATAATTTTTTGATTTTTTTTGGATAACAATGAGAAGAATAATCCGAGATATTTGATTTCTTCTAATAAAGAGTTTTTCCAACAAATTTCTTACAAAAAAAAAAAAAAACCAACTCAAGGGCAATGTGAATTAAAAATAAAAAAGAAATTGTCAATTACCATGCTTTAATAGAAATTCAAATGAAAAGTTGACCAAAGGTCTACATTGCAACACTTATGCAAGTTTGAAGTTCAAATTGATACAATTTGTTAAGTTTGGAGTTCAATTTGATGAAATTGAAAGTTTGAGGTTAAAATTGATACAACCGGTTAAGTTCATGGGTCAAAATTGACTTTTTTCCAAAAATGTTTTAACAATTTCCTCCACCATTTTTTGTCAAACTGATTTACGAGCGGATTTAGGGCATGGCCCTCAAATTATACTTGATTTTACACAGAGAGTGACTGAGCTGTGGTGGCTGATTACGAAGGATTTAACCTGAAATCGAGTGTTGGGAGTGCGACCAAAGTCCCACATTGGCTAGATAAGGAGATGACGACCATGGGTTAATAAGGGAGGACAACTAAACCAAAAGCAAAACCATGAGGGCTTATGCCCAAAGTGGATAATATCATACCATTGTAGAGATATGTATAGTGTCCTATAATCCCTTACACTGAGAAGAGTTTTCTCTGTTTTGATGTATGCCGAATCAATAAAACGGACTAAGTGGATGTAGATCTTGTTATTGATCCAACCATGGTAAACACCTTGGTGTATTCAACTTCACTCTCTGTTTTTCTTTATTTTCATTTTCAAAGTTGTTTTGTGAGTTTCATTTATTCGTAAGGATAGTAGAACGGAGTTTGAGATTTTCTAGTGTAATCGTTTACAACAGATCCAATCCAACCAATTATACAAAACAACCAGCTTTCACATATTGATGAAAAAAAAAAAAAAAAAAAACTAAACTAATATTCAACATTGCATAAATCATCTTCCATGATGGACGATATGAGACAAAATCTGAGCCTTTATGCTATGGTCCGTAGCACTCATATTGCCACTAACAACAAATTGGGTCGAGTCTGAAGAAGTTCCATCCAACATATTGAAATGCTCAACCTGCTCCAGCCGCAGCCCCTCCAACTCCATAGCTACCTCCTTCATGGTGGGCCGCTCCTCCCCTTTTACTCCTACACACTCTTTTGCGAGCTTTGCCACTTCTTTTATCTGCTCGATGTTTTCCTCCGTTACCATTCCCTTGTCCACAACCGCTTCCAAACGATCTTCTTTCATCGCACACAGGACATACATGGCTAGATTTCTCTCCACTTCTGGCCCATCAGCACGCACGGCCTTCTTCCCAGTTATAAGCTCCAAAAGCACAATTCCAAAGCTGTACACGTCGCTCTTCTCTGTCAACTCACTTGTCAACAAGTATTCTGGATCCAAATATCCAAGAGTCCCTTGCACTATCGTGGCTATTTGAGTATGATCCAGAGGAACTAGTTTTGAAGCTCCGAAATCAGAGACCTTTGCAGTGTAATTTTGGTCTAAAAGTATATTAGTAGACTTGATATCTCTGTGAATAATGGGAGTAGAAGTTGAACAATGCAAATACGAGAGGACATTGGCAGTTTCTGAAGCTATTTTCAAACGAGTTTCCCATGAAAGAGAAGCATGCTTGGCTTTGTCGTGGATGTGTTCGAAGAGGGTGCCGTTGGCTATGAACTCGTAAACTAACAATGGAACTTGCGTCTCCAAACAGCATCCCAAGAGTCTCACCACATTCCGATGATTGATTTGTGAGAGAACAATGACTTCGTTAATGAATTGGTCGGTTTGGGATTGGTCCACTAGTTTTGATTTCTTGATTGCGACTATGGAACCGTCGTCTAAGACTCCTTTGTAAACGGTACCGTAGCCACCTTTGCCCACCACTGCACTATCGTTGAACTTGTTTGTAGCCCTCTTCAACTCTTCTTCGGTGAAAATTCTAAGCATCTCCATGGGTGATTGCGACTGAGAAAGATGTTGTTGAAGCACCAAGCCTCCATTTTTCATGAAAAACTTGTTCTTTCGTTGGATGAGCTTCCACTTTTCGTAACCCAAGCATAACCATGTGCTGCCCAACACTAAAATTGTGAACCCTACCACAAATCCTGCATTTTATTTCAGCAATCAACATTATCTTTATAAAGAGAAGATGATGAAACAACATAGAACCCTAAGGTCCCGTATGAGAACTATTTGGTTTTTGAAAATTATGCTTATAAACACTACTTTCACCTATTGATTTCTTTGTTTCGCTATCTACATCCTACCCATGTTTTTAAAAAGGTTCAATTACAAGTTTCATCCATGAACTTTCAAAGTTGTGTCAATTTGGTCCTCGAACTTTCAATTTTATGTCCAATAGATCCTTGAACTTTAAAAAGTATACAGTAGGTCTTTAAACTTTCACTTTTGTGTTCAATAGGTCCCTTAACTTTCAATTTTCTGTCTAATAAATTCTTGACCTATCCCATATTTTTTGAAATTTAGAAGTATCAGAAGTTAAGGATCCTGATAGGCATAAAATTCAATTTTATATCTGGTAGATTGACTAATTTTTAAAAATCTTGAATATGTCAAATACTTATTAGAAACAAAATTGAAAGTTACACCTATTAGATATTTTAAAGTTCAGGGACCTATTAGACACAAAATTGAAAATTTAGAGACCTATTAAACAAGGTTTAAAGTTTAGTGACCAAACACACCCTTGAAAGTTCAGGGACTAACCTTGTAATTTAACCTTTCAAAAACCAAGTCAAGTTTAAAAAAAAAAAAAAATAGTTTCAAAAAACTTGTTTTTTGTTTTTGGAATTTGACTGAGAATTCAAATGAAACCTTAACAAAGATGAACAACAATGTTGAGGATCCCACATTGAATAGATAAGTGGAGACCTCACAAGTTATAAGATAGATGAGTTATTTCACTCATTATCAATTGGTTTTGAGATGAAATCTCATGTTATTTGATATGGTATCATAACCCATTAAACCCAAACTTCTTCACCATCTTGAGGGGTCATGTTGTTTTTAAAATTCAAAATTCAAATGGTTATTAAACGAAGCCTAAAAGTCATAATTAAGGTTAGATCTATAGAAGAATTATTAAACTCACCCGCGATGGTTTGAATGAAGGCCTTATAGTCCCGGATGCATCCTTTTCCCCTTTTTCTTCCATCTCCTTTAGAGTTTTTAGGACAATGGCAGGTATAGTTTCCGAATGTGTTAATACACATGTTCTTATTCTCACAATCATTTAGGCTTTCATCCATGCATTCGTCTACATCTGAAAAAAAAAGCTCAAATCACTGAGTTATAGTAAATTTATATTATTATATCAACACTTTGAACAATCAATCTGAGTGATCTATAAAACAATACAATAGGATTTAAAGATGAATAAGCTTTTACCTTGACAACCTTGAGGGAGATATGGATTCCCCTCGAAACCATCCAAACATTTACAACGATATTCAGATCCATCCGAGAGGAAATCGATTTTTTTGCTGTTTGGTCCACATATTACGCAATTGGTTTTGTTCTCAGCTTTTGAGCAAGCATCAATTGGGATCGCCCAATCAAGCACCAGCAGAACTTCCTCATGTGTGAAATTCTTAATATATTTGGAGGAGAAATTGAAGCTGTCTTGTTCGATTACAAAAGCATACCCACAGGAATTGAAGTCGAGTACGCCAGTGTGATTGCTGAAGCTTCTAACCTCCAACTTCAAATTTTTTAGGCCTCTAGGAATCTGCAACTGACAACACCCATTGCCAGAGCAAGACCCATTTCTTATATTTCGAGTAGTGTTTCCACACAGCGCCATGCACCCACTTTTGTAGGATTCCCCCTCGAGTTGGCCGTAAATGAAAGCATAAGTATCGCAACCGATGACCGTGAACTTGTTTTTGGCATGGGAAATTGTGAACATGGACAATTCAAGAGTGGGATCGTCGAAGGAATTGGAACCATTTTGTGTGTAGCAATCACTGGCTATGTAATTCATGATGTGGAGCTCGCCGTGGATGGATATATTCGTTACATCAATGTTGCTGTCCCGTAGAAATGCCTTTGGAGGATCATAATGAGTTTTGTTGCAGGTGATCAAGAAAATTTCATTGAGATAACACTCTTTCTTCATCCCGAATGGATATGGAATTTCCAAGCTCCCACACCGCTGGTGCTCGCATTCTGGTGACAGCCACGCTGATCCAGCTAAAGCTGTTGATAAAATTATCATCATAAGTCGAACAAGCTTATCCGCTGGATGTCGTCCCATGTCTGCTCTGCTGTTTGATATTCTCTGTGACAAACAAGCATAAGCTTCAATTTTGATTTATAGTTAATTGGCCTTTTGGCTGCATACCGGTATGTAAAAAAATGAGAAATCTTTTTTATCTCTTTTTATTGTCTAACATTTTGATGATGGTATGTAAATCGATCTCTACATACCGCTATGCACCTAATATTTTCCTAGTTTCTTTTTGGGAAGGCTAAATATATCAAACGAAAGGTTTTCTCGAATGGGTCGTTCAACTTTTAAGATTCTCAATTTTCTTCCTAATGTATTAAAAATCTTCAATTATATTATTTTGTAAAAAATTATTAAAATAGGTTATCATAAAGTCAATTTGTTATTAAAGTATTATTTGAATTAACATATTTAATTAGATACGTTGACATGTCCTTTGGCCATGTTCATTGAAAAATAGGTTTTGTTAATTGGCCCTTTTGGATTTTGCAAATAGGAGTGTTGGATTTCATGTGTGGAGTAGTTTCACAACAGCATATTCATGTGTTTAGATATGTTAATAAAATAATAATTTAATAATAAATTAATTTATTGTTGGCAAATTCTAATAATATATTGATATATATATATATATATATATATATATTGACTGTGAAAGAGTCTAATTGAATATTTTGAATACATTAAAAATAAAATTGAGAGATTTTAAATATTAATGAGCAAATTGAGAAATGGTCTAAAAGTTTAGAAAGTATCCTGTCAGCTGTGGCTTTATATTTTAGCCTTTTTGAAATAAGATATCCATAGATTTCGTTGTCGGCACTCGGCAGTGGATACTGGATATATCGATTTCCTTAATCAATGCCTAATGAGTTTTATTTTCAGAAAGAAAAAAAAAAAAAAGGTAAAGTATATGTATCGATTGGAGAGAAGTAGAGAACTAATTATAAGGAAAATATATAAACTTAAATTATGTCTTATATAGATGTAAAATACTTTTTAAGTTAAACCCCCTTTTTGTATAAGCAAATCAAATAAAATTACAAAGAGCCTCGTTAAAGACAATATTATAAAGGATAATGGTAATAGGTAGCAAATTTATGTTTTCATATTTGTAAATATAGAAAAATTGAAAAAAAAATTGCAAATATGGCAAATCTGTTAATTGAATTTTTATTATTCTCATTTTGTTCTTTATTCTATCAGTGATAGTCATGGATAGAATTCTATCTGTGACTATCAGTAATAGAATTCTATCTGTGATAGTTATTGATAGACTAATATCATTTATTAGAATTTTATCTATTTTTTGTCATGGCCACCGATGAAAAACGCAAATTGAGGAATCCAAATGAAAAGAAATTGAAATGCTCAAATTGAATTAATTTTTCTGTATTAATGACTATCACATTTAGAATTCTTCTTGTATTGAAGTTTATCGATGACTATCACTGATAATATTGAAAGTCTATCAATTGAGTTATCACTTATCAGTGATAAACTTTAATTAATCACTGATAATTACAATTGTGATTAAAGTCTATCAGCAATATGTTTCTATCACTAATAGATTTCACTCACAATGATAGACTATCAACTAAACATTATTAGTAATGCTTAAACTGAACTAAATTTTATTTATTGAAGTCTCTCAATGACTATCACAAATAGAATTTTAATTGTATTAAGTTTATCGTTGATAGTCACTAAAAGACTTTAATACAAATATAATTATATAAGTGATTATCATTGATAGACTTCAATACATAAAATTATTCTATAAATGATAGAAGTCTATCATGACAAATAGACTTCTATTATTTAAAGATCAAATAATTTCATTGATGATAGTTACTGATAGATTTCAATACCTCAATACAGATAGGATTCTTTCAAATAATAGAAGGAGAGTCTATTAGTGACTATAGACGACTTAAATACAAATATAATTTTATTTGTGGTAGTTATTGATATCACTGATTTATAAGTGACTATCAGTGATAGCTATTTTGTTATTTGTATAAACAACGTAAATATAGTTGCATAAAAACTTGAATAGTGGATGAATTTGAATAGAATATGAGATGGATAAAGTTGATACATGCTACTATACAAGAATATCTTAGCAATTTTGGTTTTGAGAAGTGAGCTCGTGCACATTCTAGGAAAAGATCAAGATATAAAATAAAAACGTTAATATGTAATATTGTAATTAGATATTCAAATTGAACTAAATTTTATATGATGGTCATTGATAGACTTCAATACAGGTAGAATTCTATTAGTGAATAATCTCTGACATTACTGATAGAATTCTATTACTCTCTACCAGTGACTATCACTAATAGAAAAGCTTCTCTATTAGTGACTATAGAAATCACTGATAGCCGCTAATAGACTTCTATCAGTGATAACACGTTTTATGGGCTTTTTAGTCATTTGCACGAGTTGGTTTTTAAGTTTTGTTATATTTGTAAATAGTTTTAGATTTTGTTATATTTGCAATTATTTTGACCTATTTTATTATATGTGCACGTGTCCCAGATATAAATAGTATTGACAGGAGGGTTGATCAATTAGATACAAGATCTTTTTAGATCATCACCATCCAAGAGAAATTTTTTTCAATGAAGCTGCCAAATTTTGGCTATCTTGTAACAACTATTGAATGAGGATTTGAATATCTACATGTCTATCAATAATCATTAGGTATAATTTGAATTATTTTAACAATTATCTTTATCTATTTTATGATGCAAAACTGTTACACGAACATTGTGTCGAACTCTCCTCCAATAATTTTTCTAAAGAGAAACTTTTCTAAACGGTGTTTCCAGCCATTAATATTAGAATAGAAGATAGAACCAATGTTGACATCTAAATCCCGTTAAATTATCAAAAATATCCCTAAACTTTAAGGTTGATTTCAAGTATACCCTTGAACTTTCAAAACTTTTATTTTAGTACTAGAAAGTTTGAAGTTTGTTTTAAAATGACCATTATTTAAGACATTTTCTGCTAAAATTATACATTGAAAATAATATGTTTGCAAGTGTTTTTATTATTTTTTCCACATACATGTTCAAATATGTTTACACAAGCAACGATACATATACAAACACGTCATTTTCCGTCCATAAAATTAACGAAAAAATGTCTTTAAGCGTTATTTTGAAACAAAATTCAAATTTCGAAGACTAAAATGAAACTAATTCAAAGGTATTTTTGATAATCTAATCATCTAAAGCAAGGGTCTCGGTCTTCCCATTAACCAGAGGGATGGCCAACGTTCCACCAACAAGTGAATTTTAATGCGCATGCCTATCTTGCCAAAATCACATACTTTTTTAGAGGCCAAAATCACTTCTTTCTTGTTTGGCATCTGTATAAAAGTGTTTTTAGAAAAAGCTGAATTGCTTTAAAGTGATTTGTAGATAAGCAAGGAGTGATCTTTGATTCCGCTCGCTTACTGCTTTTTTTCTTTTGAAAAGTTTTATCAGTCCCTCTCGAAAATTTCTGTCTCACTCTCTTACTAATCATATTTTCCTCTCCCAAATTGTGTTGTCTATGTCTTGTCCATCACTCTCTAATTTTTCTTGAAAAAATCAATTTATACCACTTAAAATCCCAAATTATTGTATCATTTTTCTCTACCTAACATAATTTGTCTCTAACCTTTCAGTCTCTCAAACTGTTTTTTCTAAAAAAAAATCGACCTCTCTTTTTTCTCTCTAATATTTCTGCTTTCTCCAACTTTTTTTTCCAAAATTTGTGTGAACCTCTCTTAAAAAATTTTGTCCCACTTCCTTTCTAATTATTTTTCTTTCTCCCAAATTCGTCTCACCCTACATATTTTTCCCTCTCTAACTTTTTTCGGACACTTCCAAGAAAAATGGTTAATCAAAATGGATAAAAGTATATACATAATAAGTCTCTTTAAAGCTTTATTAAAAAAAAATCTCTTAAAACATCCCTCAAATTCCAAAAGAATAATAAATATCAGGATAATAATAAATGAAAATAACCATAAAATCTGCCAAACATTTCTCTTTTCTCTTTGATTAAAAAGAATTAAGGGGCACTTGCACATATAGCAAAATTGGTCAAAATAATTGCAAATATAACAAAATCTAAAACTATTTGCAAATATAGAAAAACTTAATAACCAGCCCGTGCAAATGACTAAAAAGCCCATAAAACATGTTATCACCGATAGAAGTCTATCAGCGGCTATCGGTGATAGTCATTGATAGAAGTCTATCAGCGACCATCAATGATAGAATTCTATCAATAGCGATTATCACTGATAGAATTCTATCCATATTGAAGTGTATCAATGACTATCATATAAAAAATAGTTCATTTTGAGTATCTAATTGCATATTAACGTTTTCATTTTATATCTTGATCTTTTCCTAGAATGTGTTCGAGGTCACTTCTCAAAACCAACATTGCTAAGATATTCTCGTATAGTAGCATGTATCAACTTTATCCATCTCATATATTCTATTCAAATTCATCAGTTATACAAGCTTTTATGCAACTAATATAAATATTTACGTTGCTTATACAAATAGCAAAATAGACACCTTCCATCATTGATAGTCACCTCTAAATCAATGATATCAATAACTATCACAAATAAAATTTTATTTGTATTTAAGTCTATAGTCACTAATATACTCGTTCTATTATTTGATAGAATATATCCTATCTGCATTGTGGTATTGAAATCTATGAGTGATTATCATCAATAAAATTAGGGGCAGTTGCATAGATGGCAAATTGAACCAAATTAATAGCAAATATGGCACAGTTGCAAACTAATTGCATATATAGCAAAATTAATTGTACAAGACCAAAAACTGTCGTCAGATTCTATTCGTGTCTATCACTGATAGACTCAGATTATTCAAAGTCTATCCGTGTCTATCGTTGATAGACTCCGATTAATCAAAATCTATCAATGACTATCACTGATAGAATTTGATTAATCAAAGTCTATCAGTGATAGTCACTGATAGATTTCGGTTAACTGGAGTCTATCAGCGATAGACACAGATAAACTCTGAATAATCGGAGTCTATCAGTAGATTGATAAATTCTGATTAATCAGAGTCTATCTCTAATACACTCCGATAATCGAAGTCTATCAGATAGATTCTAATTAACCAGAGTCTATCAGTAATATACTCTGATAGATTTTGCTATATTTGCAATTTTTTTTACATTTTGCTATATTTGCAATTTTTTTTACATTGTGCTATATTTGCAATTATATAATTCTTATTTGTCACCCACTACAAATTCTCATATAATTATTTGATCTATTAAATAATAGAAGTCTACCTGTCAATTGTCATGATAGACTTCTATCATAAATAAAATTTTACATGTATTGAAGTCTATCAATGATAACCGTCACTTATATAATTATATTTGTACTAAAGTCTTTTAGTGACTATCAACGATAAACTCAATACTACTAAAATTCTATTTGTGATAGTCATTGATAGACTTCAATAAATAAAATTTAGTTCAGTTTAAGCATTATTACTAATGTTTAGCTAATAGACTATCGTTGTGAGTGATATCTATTAGTGATAGAAACTTATCATTGATAGCTTTAATCACAATTGTAATTAATCAGTGATTAAAGTTTATCACTGATAGGTGATAACTCAACTGATAGACTTTTCAATACTAGTAGTGATAGTCATCGATAGACTTCAATACAAGTAGAATTCATGTGATAGTCATTGATAGATTTTAATACATAATAATTAGTTAAATTTGAGCATTTCAATTTCTTTTCATTTGGATTTCTCCATTTGTGTTTTTCATTGGTGGCCATAATAAAAAATAGATAAAATTCTAATAAATGATATTAGTCTATCAATGATTATCTCATATAGACTTCTATCAGTGACTATCACTGATAGAATAAATGGCAAAACGGAAATAATAAAACTTCATTTAACAGATTTTCCATTTTTACAATTTTTTTATTCAATTTTGCTATATTTGAAAATAGAAAAACATAAATTGCTACCCATTATAATTATCCAAGAATTAATACCAAATAACCATAAACCTCTTTCGACTGGCCTTCCAAGCAAGGGCTGACCTAGATAGTAATATAGGGACTTATAAAATTTTAATAGTTCTTAAGTCTTGATGACAAAAATAAATGGGATGTATACCAATACACATAAAAAAGGCATATGAAAATATAATATTACCACCAAGATCATCTAGCCTATAAAATAAAAAGATAAATAAAAAGTTACAGTATATCCAAGATAAAACAATGTAACTTATATATCCAATTACAAATTAAAATTAAAAAATAATAATAATAATAATACCAACTAAAATTATGCTACACATTCTTTCCTAGAGTAAAAATAATCTGACTTTGAAATTTTTTTTCTTTGACACAGACATTCAAGTAATCTACTCGAAACTTAAATTTTATTTTACTTCGATTGTTGATTGTTAATTGTCAATTATTGACTTTTTTTTTTTTTTTAACAACACGTGGGGTGAGGAGATTCAAACTATATACCTTTTTGGTCATTAGAATAAGTTTTATGTCAGTTGAACTATGCTTAAACTACTACAAAACAATCATTTAATGATGGTCATAACAAAAACACGCATAGATATAATGACGGACGAAGTAAAATGCATGGGAATTAAAAAAAAATGAAACTGAACTAACCAACATTGTACAAGACCTATAATGGCTGTGAAAGACCGCCATCAAAACCTTTACTCTTTCCCTTTTTCACTCGTTTCACTCTTGTGTGCCCTTACTCGTGCTCTCTCCCTAAGTCTTCTTCTCTACCACTCTCATCGACGGCCCTTTTACTCGTGTCTCCCTCTCTCCCTAAGTCTTCTTCTCTCCCACTCTCATCGACGGCGCTCTACTCTCTCAAGGTTGTTGTTCGCTGCCATTCACCTTTATCTAGTCGTCGCTCCTCCACCGTTTTTTCGGTAGCTGTCCGCCATGGGAGTTCATTTTCTTCGTGGCCCTAGGGTTTGTGAGTTTGTCGCTGCCGCCCAGATCTAGCGAAGGAACAGCAGTTTGGTACTTGGAAACTCTTGATATCGATTCTGTGAGCATTTATTTCGATTATAGCATAAGAGAAATCCGATGGCAAGGCGACCTCTTTTAGGGCTTCACGCATCTTTCTTCCTTGCGAGTTGCGTTGTTCGTTCTCTCACAGCCTTGAATCCTACTCCATATTTCAGCCAGCATCACAGCCTCCACCCATTTATGAGATAACATGGGGTTCCATATCAAAACCAATTGACAATGGAAGGAGTAACTCATACCTCTTATAAATTGTGAGTTCTCCACTTATCTTTTCAGTGTGGGATCCTCAACATGCCTCCTTTAAGATGGTGCTTCTTTGGGTTCACCATTCTTGGATCGGATCCCAATTTTTTTTTTTGGACCGAATACCCGTTTGAGTTTTTATGGTCTCTGATACCCTATGAGATAACATGGGGTTCCATCTCAAAACCAATTGGCAATGGAAGGAGTAACCCATACATCTTATAAATTGTGAGTTCTCCACTTATCTTTTCAAAGTGGGATCCTCAACACCATTCCGGCAACGAAGCAGCGCCTAAACCCGACACCTCTGTTCCAGCCAACGCCCCGCTCTTGTTCCGGCAACAACGCGAGGTTCTCTTCTGACTCGATTTTGCTTTATTTTATTATTCTTCCAGCCCCATTTCCCACTTTTCCCACCGTCTCCTTCCTTCGATTCCTTGACAATCCATCTTCTCAGATTCTTCCTCTGTCGTTGTAATCCGAGTCGCCGTCGCATTCTTCATTTTTTTAATATATGCTCCTTCAAACCCATTGCTTGTTTTCCTCATCTCTATCATTTGCTTCTCAATTTTAGGTTGTTATTTTCTTCTCGGATCTAATTCCATCAATACCTTGTAAGTGGCCGACTTTCTTTTCCCCTCCACGTAACTTCGTTTTTTGTTCAATTTTCTGTTTGATTTCTTTATTTTGTTTCATTGTTGTTGGATGCCCCTGAGGTACTTGCTAGATTTAACGAATTTTCTTCTCTTGATTTTTGATTTGTACTTAAAGATTTTTTTTCATTATTTAGTTTTAAATTAGTTTATAGTTTATCTTTTTCCTGGTGTTGATTGCTTTTTTATTGTGTGGTATGTCTTGTCTAGTGTTTGCTCCAACAATTTAACTTGATATGGATGATGAACTGAAAGGATTCCACTTAGCTACTTTTAGAATACTAACAACTGAAAAAGAGGAAGAACGTCCTCTCTATGGACCTTGCTATGTGCCTTGTATTCAAATGGATTGTAAAGGCAAAAATGAAGAAATGTATTTTGGATTTGACTATAGATATAAACTAGTAATTCCTCCTTGTTGTACCCTCCAATTATGCTTTTCATTTGGTTATACTTTTAATATTTCCCCCAACAGAATCATACTTTTAATATTTCCCCCAACAGAATCATAGTTGGATTGTAAAGGCAAAAATCAAGCTGGTTGATCCAGATATCGTCTCAAACCCCACAGAATATCAAAAACTTGCCCAATCAATGTCAAAGTTTGACGAGGTATACCAAGATTATTTGTCTCTAATAGTATGATTTATGTGGAACAGTTAGAAGAGCCTCTTTTTCTTTTCTTTCTCTAATATTTTTCTTTCAACACTGACATCACTCTTGGTTGGTTGGTGTGGGTTGGCCGGACAGGTGGTATCAACTTTCAGAAAATTCAAGGAATGTGTGAAGCAGCTAGGGGGAGACAAAAGGTTGACTTACAGGTATTTCTTCTTGACAGCATAAAATTTGTTGAATTGATCTTAGTTTCTTCTTCTTTGTCATGATTATCACGTCAGCCTTAGCAAAAGAGAGTGGAATGACGAGGATATGGCAGAGATAAGTTCTTTGTCCAGTAGTCAACTCAAAGATATTCGGAAGAAGCTTAAGGTGCTTTTGGTTCATAAACATGATTCTTACATGTGTGTGTATTCTGGATAAGAACAATTTTTTTTTTATTAATGCTAACGTGCTTTCTTTCTTTAATTTATTTAGCAATATTCATTCATACTTATTATCTTCTCTTCTTGTTGAAGTTAGTAGAATTATTTCTTTGTTGAAACAAATAATTTATAGTAGAGAATTCGCCTAATGGGTGGGAAATAAGAATTATATAATTGCAAATATAGCATAATGTAAAAAAAAATTGCAAATATAGCAAAATTTATCAGAGTATATTATTGATAGACACTGATAGACTCTGGTTAATTAGAATCTATCTGATAGACTTCGATTATCAAAGTTTATCAACGATAGACTCTGATTAATTAGAATCTATCAGTCTACTGATAGACTTCGATTATTTAGAGTCTATCAGTGTCTATCGCTGATAGACTCCGGTTAATCGAAATCTATCCGTGACTATCATTGATAGACTTTGATTAATCAGAATCTATCAGTGATAGACACGGATAGAATCTATCACTGATAGAATCTGACGACAACTTTTTATTTTGGTCTTGAACAATTAATTTTGCTATATATGCAATTAGTTTGCAACTGTGTTATATTTGCTATTAATTTGGTCCAATTTGCCATATCTATGCAACTGCCCCTTTATAGTAATTGTTGGAGAGACAACTAACTTTGCAGCTTATGCATATGCTCTTGCAAGTTGCAATTCTTGTGCCCTTGGGAGCTTTTAGCATTATTTTCAGGTACATAACTCATTCTTTTGTTGGGGGAGTTTGTATGTTACCTCCTTTTTGTAAGTATTTTTTTGTTATTACTTTTTTGTATATCTTTCTCCCCGGAAATATTTTATTTAAGTCACTATGTTATTGTGTACTAGGAATCCATCTGGAAATGTACGTGAACAATGAAAAAAGTTATATTGTGTATTTATTTGTCTTTCATTTATGTTCCTGGGATGTTCATGGTGCTTTGATAGCTAAATATGTAAAAGTTGGAGAGTTATGGTACCTAATTTTTTTGTGTCAAAATTTATTTGATATAATCAAATAGTTTGTAGTAGTATGGATTATAATGTGTTGTAATTGTCCAATGATAATTATGAGCTATTTTGAGTTTTATCTGATTGATTGACTGAATTGTTGAATTTTTGCTGTCATAAAGAGTAATGATCGAATTGTTGAAATTCTGTTGTTATAAAGGCTAAAATTTACTGAAGCTTTATTGAGGAAATTGATTTCATTTCATGAGATGTTTGTTGTTGTTGGGGGGAAATAATGTTGTTATCTGCATTTGTTGTAGGACTTGTGTTAAACAATGTAAAGATAAAATAAGATGCATTAATCGACAATGAGAGGAATAAGATGCTGCCCTGACATTTTATGAAAATTTTCATTGAATTCTACTCGATCTAGACAACTTGATGCCTTCATTTTCAATCTTTTCTCTTGCCTACATTCTCAGGGGAAGCATCAAGGGGAAGCAAGGATGTGTCCTCTCATAAAAAGTTGAGAAGCTCCAAATCAATTTTTCAAGCTCTCTTTGCCTTCCTTCTCTGAGCTGCATATTGCATAAACTGGTAAATGCTAATCTCCACGAAATAGTTGTCTTTCAAGTTTTAACATCCAAGCAAAAGAGTAATACTCCTGTTTAGTTGAATATTTGAGTCGCTCTTTGCTATGAAAGGAGGGAGATAACTCTGTGGATCAGTTTATTCTTTGACCAAAAAAGGTAGAAAAGGACACTAAAGGACCTCTGCCCTTATCTTGAAACATAGAGTAGAAAAGGACCTCCTCTATAATCGAATAATACTATTTGTTTCGAGCGAACTCCACATTAAAAGTCTACAAAAAGATGTCCACATAAAATGCGCATACGAAATTTTTTATGTCATGAAAATGTGACATAAAAATGTGGTCCAAACTCTCAGAAACACTCTGGTACGTACATACACTATTGTACTCTCAAAGGATGCCTTTGAATATGATCAAAGGTGTTACACTTTCCATATAATAAGCAAAAGAAGCTTAACCTTTCTAGGTGATTTTAGTATTTCTCTTTTATCTTTTCATTTGACTATGTACATCTGTTTATTATTCATGGTTCGTGTATTTTCTACTCTGGGAATAAGGTCTAAAACTTTTTCTCTTTTCTTATGAAATAAAAATAATAAACTTAAGGTTTAAATTCTAGTTTAGTCTTTAAATTTAAATTTTCACTTTCTTTTAATTTGTTTTGGTTTGTAAACTACGAAATCCTATTTTGGTAGTGGATTTCACAATCTGGTCATTAACTTTCCATTAATAATTTAATGGAAACTTGGATTTTTTTCAAAAATGGACACGTGATTAAACTTATTTAGCTTCAAACACTCTCGTCTGAGTACAAATTTATGTATTTTACGTAAGATTTCTATATAAGTAGTCATTGTTGCTGGCTTAGTGGGTGATGAAATTTTGTAACTATGATGATCAGGCTTTCATCCTTTTGCATATAGATTGAAATGTTTCAAGCTGCTACAATGGTGAGTATATTAAATGGAAGAAAGGCTTCAAAGAAAAGCACTACAAGAAAAAAGCTCTTTGCCGACGCAGGTGTCTCTCGACGCATAAAAATGCGTCGGGAGAAAGATATATCTCGACGCGCAGTAAACGACGTGGGGAGAAACAATTACGCGGATTTTCTGCCGACGCAATCACTAAACGCGTCGGCAGAAGTGGTCTCTCCCGACGCAGCTAACCACCGCGTCGAGAGAGGCAGTTTTAAATTGGTCTCTGCCGACGTCGTTAGTGACGGCGTCGACAGAGACACTATCTCTCTCGACGCGTACAATGAAGGCGTCGAGAGAGAGGGGGTCTGCCGACGCCGTCACTAACCGCGTCGGTAGAGACCTTGTTTAAAACCCTAGCCCCAATCATATTTTCCTCCTATTCGACAAAGAGCAAAGACCCCCGCGTCTGCGATATTCTTCCACTGCCGTCTGCCCGTCACCTCCACAAACTCCTTCCCGTCGCCTCTTCATGCCTCCACAAACTCCTTCTTCTCACAGCCACAACGCTCACAATTCGAATTCTATCGCCGTCTCTGCTGCCATGTTCATCGGAAGACAATCTCGTTCCCTTTTGGCCCTAGGCTAGCGGAGTCGCTTCGTTCTCTTCAGCACACGAGACGAAATTTGGCTAACTTCACTTGCTCCGCTGCTGATAAACCGGTAATCAGGTTGTTCTTTGTCTCTCTGTGTGATGATTTTAATGTTGTTGTGAATTTTGTTTCTAAGCACTTGAAATTTGGCTGATGTTCTTCCAATGGTCTCTCAAAGGAATGAACTGTAATGCAATTATTTCTGGCTGCATTTGATTTTCGTAATGTTCTGTTATTTTTCTTTTGTACATTAGAGTGACTGTATGTTTGGACGGCCAAGAACCGACATAAATTTGTAGAAACGAGGAGGTTTGATCATGCTCTGTTATTTTTCTTATATGAAATTTTCATTTGTGTGTTTCTCTCTATTCCAATCGAATTATCAAGTTTAGGGTATTTTGCTTTGCATATGTGATTTTTTGAAAACTGTCAGTTTTGTGCGCTATATTTTGTAGAACCTTGACTATCTTTTGTTTTTATATTTTGTTTAACCTTTAATTATTAGTTCTAGATAAACCTTCTCTTGTATTTTATTTGATGTTTTGTATCTTTCATCATTTTCTTTGTTGGTATTTTCCACTCTCAATTTGTTGTCACTCCTTCTCTTTGTTGACAAATTATGAGATTGTTTAATATTTGCCCCCTTTTTTTAATGTGTCAACCATCTAGTTTCACTTTGCTATGTGTTCTAGATTCGATACTTTTTAAGTATTGCCTGCCATTGCATTGTGCTTTGGAGCATAATGGATATTATGGATTGTTGTTTCTTTCTTATTTGACTGACTTTTGATTTTTTTCCTTTCTTTTTTATTTATATTTTGTTCGGTTTTATTATCAGTTAGTGGTAAGTTTTATCTTATTTGGTTTAATATTTCCCTATCAAGTTTAGGGTTTTATTTTGCTTTGTTTCCTAAACTGTATTTTCATATGAACATACTGAAGATTGTACTAGTATTACATGGTTTATCCTCTTCATTTTCCCATATTTGCTATTTGTAATTTTTATCTATGGCTGAGTAGTTTTGTTGGCCACCTAAAAGTTCTAGTCTTCGTTTTTGTACGTGTTTCATTTTATTTGATTCTCTACTTTTTAGATCTCTTTGTTAGAGAACTTGCAGAATCTCTTTGTTAGTCTCGTTTCACTTTTTTAGAATTTAGTTGCTTGGTTTTAGATTTGATACTTTTTTTTTTTTTTTATCGATTTGCTAGTTTTATATATTTTGGATGTCTAGTTCCTTTTCATTGAAGAGATTGAAGTTTGAAGTTTCTAGTTCTTTTTAATATTCTGGAATTTGTGTGCAGGGGATTGTTCCATTGTCACTCTTTTTCTCTTAGATTTAAAATTAGCCATTTCATACATGTTTTTGTTGATTTTGTTACTCTTATATAGAGTACTATATTTTATTTAGCCTCAAATTTAGTTTTTTGTTTGCTTGATGTAGTTGTATTATGTTTTTTTTCAATTGTTTTGCTCTTTGTTAGGAAAATCAAGGATTCTTTGATTCCCATTTTATTTGCTTTTGAACTCTGCTTTTCAAAGCAGGGTTTATGTGACAGTTTTTCTATTTTGATTTTTTGTATTTTTGTTGGCTTGGTTTTTAGATTCAATATTTTTTGAAACAGATTTGTCAGTTTTATGTAGAATACTATATTTATAGTTGGTAAATTATGTTTTGCTTTCCTCTTCAATTTATTTTGCTTGGTGTTTATTATTAACCTAAAGTTCTATCTTAGGATTTTATTTTGCTGTCTTTTATATGTGATTTTTTAAAAACTGATTTGTCAGTTTGTGCATTATATTTTGTTTAACATTTAGTTATTAGTTTTGGATAAATCTTCTCTTCTACTTTATTAAGGGTAGATCACTTCTTTTCTATATTTTATTCGACGTTTCATATCTTTTCGTCATTTTCTTTGTTGGTATTTTCCACTAGAGCACCATGCTTTTTTTTATGCATGGATTTGTTCAATTTGTCATTCTCTTTGTTGAAAAATTATGAGATTATTCAATTCTTCAATTTTTAATGTCTTTTTTGTGACCGTAGTTTCTTTCTTCGTATTTTAGTTTAACAATTGGTTTAACAACTGTGGGGTAGGAGATGAAAAGATTATTGAGATAGTAATTGGTGTTCCATCTTTATGTTCAAAATTAGCCATATGATTTAGATTCAATACATGTAAATTGATTTGTTACTCTTACGTAGAATAGTATATTTTCACATATATACACCATAAGCCTCCTTTTTTTTTTTTCTTTTTGTGGAGAATAGAAAAATCTGTTGTGTTTGGCTTGCAATGACAGGGCTTCTTCAGAAATCAGAATCTATTACTAATTTGCTAAAGTCTTTTTTTTTTTCTTTTTTTTTAAACACAGTCTGATGGCAGATTTATCTTTTTGGTTTTAAATATATCTCTAGATATGGGTTTTTCCTTTTTGGTTTTTACAGTTTAACATGGTTCATAAGATTTAATCTTTCGAATGCACATTGCACATAACTAATTTGGATGTTTTTTTCAACAATTCCAAGTATTAGGTAATTTGAAATGCTTATAAAGGTAGTTGGAAGTGGATTCTACTAGCTTTAAGAAGTTTTGACATTGAAATGTTTTTAGTTTGGTGGTTGTCTTTATGGTCTTCTTTGTTTTCTAGGTTTAAGATTTTGCTTTAGATGTTTTTTCTGTACTTTTTAAAAGTCTGACCTCCTATTCTTGTTGAATCTTTCTTGATGATGTGTTGGCTTTCTTGTCATCCCCTTGTTCTCAAAGGGCTCTGGTGGGAAGTATTTGAAGCCCGATGCTCTAGCGCAACTGTGTTGCAATACGAGATTTCCCATAAATACTGCTTTTTCATATCTACTGAAAAACACTTATGGCAAGCCGCAAGACTGCTGGGGTTTTTTTGTTATTTTTGTCTAATCAAACATTCTCAATATAGATCAATGCCTCTTTCAAGAATCATAATTGCATGTCAATTCTCATTATATTTAATCATGAAGACAAATTATTTTCATTGTCCAAGTGCTCCTAGACTGCTTAACTTTGCTTGTGGATCTCTTTTATTGTCTTCAATATCTATTTCATGAATATCACATATCATTTATCTGTTTGTTCAGTGTATATTCATAATGCTATTGCAAATGTCATTCAGTCGATTTGCAGCCGCAATTTTTCCCTCTTGTTTCGTGAGTGTTCCAACCATACATAATTTTAGCTTTCTAAAGATGCCTATTAATAGGTTTTGTGATGAGAAGTGTGACTAATCTCATTATTGTTTTAGTGAAATAATTTTTTATCTCTAGATATGGTTTTTCCTTTTTGGTTTTCACTTTACCTTTTCTTTTTTCCTCTTTTTGTTTTTACAATACTGTTTTTATGATTTGGATTACTGTGTTATGCGAAATCTGACTCGCTTGTATTTGGAGATTGTGGTGTTGCCCAGGTGTTATGAGGGTTGTAGTTGGGTGTTTCTAGCTATATTGAAGTACATTTCTCTTGTTTGGCAGGTCTAAAAAAATATGGGTTACTCTTATTTATGTCGTTATGCTGCCGATTTTTTTGGAGCATCTAATTAATAATTTAGATGCTTTAAATTAGTTTAAAACTTAGTTTCAAGTTAAGAATTTCGCTTCTAGCATCTAATTGATTTTCTTTCTTTGATTTTTTTTGTAGATGATTTGACTCAATCATAATGTGGAAGGACACATTTGCATTTGGAGGCCGCCACGAGCTTGTTAGATGTTTTTCGTGTAACTAAAGACTTTCGCTTCTAACTTTTTATTAGAATTATGTGTACCGAACAATATTTTTAATTTCGTGTATTTTTTTTATACTTTTAGTTTTTTGTACTTTAATTTATAATGCAGGATTTTGTATCTCTCGACTTCCATGTAATTGAATTTATGTGTAATATCTTGAATTTAATTGAATGCATTTTGGTTTTAAGTATATGTGTAATATTTTGAATGTATTTCTTTTAGACTTTCAAAATAGAAAAAATAGCAAAACGAAAAAAAAAAAGATAAATAAAGGCTCTGCCGACGCATAAGTCAATGTGTCGGCAGAGGGCATTTCTGCCGACGCGCAAGTCAACACGTCGGCAGAAATTGCTCCGCAAAACTTTCTGCCGACGCGTTGACTTCCGCGTCGGGAGAGACCATTTCTCCCGACGCATAGTCAACGCGTAGGCAAAGAATCGAGTCCATCGCTTTCTGCCGACGCGTTGACCACCGCGTCGGCAGAAATGCCCTCTGCCGACGCGATAGTCAACGCGTCGGCAGAAAAGCCCCATAATCCCTCCCCACATTATGCGTCGGCAGAGATGGTCTCTGTCGACGCATGACAAATACGCGTCGGCAGAGGCTCTGCCGACACGTTTTTCCCGACGCTTCTCCCGACGTCTGAATACGCGTCGGGAGAACCTTTGCCGACGCGTATTCCGATCTTTCCCGACGCATATGCGCGTCGGGAAAGACCTTAATTGTTGTAGTGAAGCTTAATTAGGTGTGACAACTTATTTGCTAATTATGTTTAATTTGTAAATGGTTTCTCTTGCCACAGATTCATTCCGTAGAGAGGTGCAGCTTAGGTGTGATGGACCATGGACCATTTTTTATTCTGATTTTAAGCTTTTCTATAGGTTGAATTAATTCGGTCAAAGAGTTAGATTTCACCTTAACAGTAATTTTGTTTTGATTGTCAGTATGTTTTTGTTGTTTTCCTCTCCCTTCCCACTTGTAATTTTCAAATTACTTATTTTTATGGACGTGTGAAGAATGAAACTTTGTCTGTTTGTTTACTGGGGCATCCAAATCCTTTACAAGATAATCATGCCTATTCTGCATGATTGTTTGTTTGATTGCAATGTCCTCTAATGATGGTTTAGATTTAGAATTGTGCTTAATGCAAGACCTAACTTGCTTAGTTTTAGGATATTTGGGTCTTGTTGTGAACTTGAAGTGTTGTGAGGTTGTAATTGGATGATTTTTTTCATATAGAAGTGTGTTTCTCTTGTTTAACAAGTTTAAAAATTTTTGGGTTAGTCATACATGTATGTCGTTATGCTGTCGAAATTTCTGGAGCAACAGGTTAGAATTAGGATAGAGACTTTAGTAATGTCTCTAGGTTAAGTGTAGAAACCTAGAGCATTACAGATTCTCTGAAGGGGTTAAACTTGATCTCTTAAGTTTATAGGCTTCTGGAGTTTATTGGGTTTTCTAATATTTTTTTTCGATACTCATCGCACTTAGGTTTTTTTTTTTTTTTTTTTTTTTTTTTTTTTTTTTTTTGTATTTTTTTGTTAACTAAATTTGTTTTTCTTAAGTTCTTCGAGTTGTTATGGACATATGTTTGTTATGTAAGTTCTTGTTTTGGTTGTATCGAACTTAATTACAATTTGTTTTTCTTAGGTTCTTCAAGTTTGATGTACGAGCAAGATTATATATGGTGACAAGAATGGAAGCGGCGTACGAGAATTTTTGTTTTGAAGTGTAGGTATAGGCTTTGAATCATAGGTGTTTAGTAATTTTGAGGCTTTTAATTGTAAGTATTTGTAATTTTATTTTTATATCAAACTTGTATGAATAAAAATTGTATGAACAAATTTGGTTCATTGGCTTATTTGAATGAAATTTGACAAATATTTGATTTCTATACAATTTGACACATTTAATGACGGGCATTTATCCTAGAATTTAATGACGGACTTATAATGACAGACTTTTAATGATGGACATTAAATGAGGGACATTTAGTCATAAAATACCCTTTCAATGACGGACGACTTTTAATGTCACGCATTGACCGACATTAAAAAAGTCCATCATTGTAGTCTTTAATGTTAGGCGGGCTTTAATGACGGGCAATGCCCGTCCTTAAAAGTCGCCCGACATTAAAGACTACGATGTCACCCGCATAGATGATGTACATTACTCGACATTAAATTTATTTTTTTTATTATTATTTTTTTTTTTGTAATAGTATGTCAGTGGTCAATTATTGACTTCCATGCTTGTTAATTGCTAAATTGCATTTTTTTTTTTTTTTTGCCTCAACTGTTATGAAATGAGAAAAATTAATGCATTATTATGAAATAGAAAAAACTTGACTCCACTAATTAAAATGTAAAGATGGTTCTCTTAAAAAAGAATGTAAAGGTGGTGTTAGTGATATAAAATTAGAAGGAAAAAGAAACTAGCCGTGTTAGCTAGAGGGCAAACAAAATTGTATTCAAGCAAGATTAATGTATGAAGACAACTATTTAATTGAATAAACGTTTTAAAAACCAATGTTTAAGTACTATCAGGGTGTCAATATGATCATAGTTCAACTAACATAAAACTTGTATCATCTATTCAAGAGTTCAGAAATTTACATCTCGACATCGACAACTCACATATTATAAAAAAGAAGAGAAAAATACACTTTTGGTCCCTGAGGTTTGAATTAGGTTTCATTTTGGTCCCTGAGTTTTCAAACTCGACAATTTAGTCCCTGAAGTTTGGACATTTCATTTTAGTTCCTCGGCCATCAATTTTTCCGTTAACTCCTAACAAAAATCTGACGTGGATCTTGTTTTTTTTTATTAAAAATATATATTTATTATTATTATTATTTATTCTTTCAAAATTTTAATAATATATATATATATATATATTTATATTTATATTTATATATTTATTTTCCTTTTCCTTTACTTTTTTCTCCTTCTTCCTCATCCTCATCTTCCTCTTCAACAAACCTAATCCTAAAATCTTCATCCTCCACCATTGTTGCTGTCAGTCGCCGCAACTTCGACCACCGCGACAGCCGCCGACATATACAAGAATTCAGACTTTTCCCAACGCAAGAAAGCGTTGGGAGAAGTCAAAAAACCGTCGGCCAAGGTTTCCCAACCAAAAAATATCCGTCGGCAAAATGGTCGGGATTTCCTCGTCGGGAGACCTTTTCCCAACGCTTTTATTTCCGTCGTCGGGAGATCATAATGACCAACTAAATTATAAAACCATCGACAATTCATGGAAGCTATCCCAACGGTTTAAAACTGTCGGGAATTATGGGATATGCCAACGGTTTTATAGCATATACCTTAGGAGGAGGATTGGCCAACGGTTTTATAAACCGTCGGCCAATCCTAGAATTGCCAACGATTTTGATAGTCGGCAGTTCCTTTTTTTTATTCTTTTTTCAACATCGACAATTATTTATTTTTCTTATACAACAATATATTATTATATTTCACTAAAGGAAAAATGAAATTATAATAACTAAAGAGAATTAAACAAATATATATATATATATATATCAAAGATAGCCATAAATAAATTCCAAATCTGTTCTTACAATGTTACTTGTAATCTGATTACAAAATGAACCTACTATATCAAAATTAACAAACAAAACGAGATCTTCACCGTTTCACAAAAAAAGAACAAAATGAGATCTTCATTTATTCATTGATTCTCCTTCACACACTACTACAAATTTGGCCTTTGTTGACGGCTAAAAAGTATCAACTATCACTTTCATTGACACTTTTTAGAAGTCAACTGAAGTGGTATCAATAAAACTAAAGCGTCAATATTTCTGTTTTCATTGACGCTTATAGAATGTCAACGAAGATGTCTTTATTGATGCTTATAAGCCATCAACAAAGACATTATTGACACGTTTTATCCGTCAATGATATTCATAAAGCGTCAACGTAGGCACCTTTGTTGACGTTTACTAGCCATCAACAAATCGTATTATTGACACGTTTTCTTCGTCAATGATATCCATAAAATGTCAATGTTGCCATATTTATTGATATTTATAAACCGTCAATATAAAGTTATGTTGACATTTTTGCAATGTCAATTATAGGATCGAAAATGTCAATATATCATTTTATTGACATTTATTAACCGTCAAGTTATCGTATTAAATTGTCAAATTGTGTATTTTCATTGACGGTTAGTATATGTCAATTATGGTGTTTGTTATGACGTTTTTTAACCGTCAACAAAACATATTTGGAAAAAAAAAAAAACCTCACGTTGGTTTTTACCCTTGCATTGGAACCTGTATTTACACAATAGTAGCTATCTACCCATTGTAATGCCTCCAAAATTCAACATAATATAGAGGAAATTACTAAATTTTATCATGTAACCAAGTTTGATTTACCAAAAATCCGATAGTATGACGACGTAATTACAGAACACAACCTTCACTTCACTTGACAATAACATGGTTTTGTTTCCCCTACAGAAAACATATCCATCTACATCCAAAAGCATCGCCCCAATGGCCAATACTAACCCACAAATATGATTGATACCTCTTTTTTCACAGCAAAATATTGAAAAACAAATTAAAATTCCGATTCAATGTCCCACTACTGTACTGGTATATATTTTTTTATACGAACAAAGTCATAGGCCGAGGAATATACATAAGGGTGAACAAGGAGATATTCATCTGACTTAACTTTTCACATGCACCCTTCCAATACTTGTCTGCCTGATGTATTTTTGCACCTCTGTCATACCAGGACTTCGTATAATTTGGATCCGATTTCCACTTCCTTTGATGTTTCAAACTCTAGAATAAAATTAAAAGAAATTCAATCATCATGAAACAACCAACTTAAAATCTAGAAAGAGGAGGGAGAGAAACTTACTGGTCTCTCAGCATCAAGATACCAAGGTGCAGAGGACATATATTGAGGAATGTGAGGGTTGATTTCTTTCCCATTTTCATCGATCTCAACTGGCTCGAGCCCGGCCTTACGTGCTTCCTCTAATTCAAGTTGTTTGCGATGGTCTTCCCTAGATTTGAAAGCAACTGCAGTGCCGATGAGAGAGTCAATTAAAACAATCAAAACAATGTCTTTATAATAAAGTGGGAGCACTCTTCTGTTCTAACTTGATAGGGTAAAATCGCCTTTCGTTCAATAATGCACAACTCAAAAAGAATTATAGGACCAGAAAAAAAGTGAGACTACATCCATAATTCTACCAAGACTTCTTTCTTATGTAAAATTATTGTATTCGAAATGATACCTGATGCAGTAGCCATCTTCAGCAGAAACAGAAGGGATGTTCAAGAGTAACGCAGAAGTTATTATGAATCCTAACCAAAGAAGACAAGAAGATGAAGGTCAGTGATATAGTTGTGGCAACGGATTTAGTTAGACAATCCACAGAAATTTAAACTTCCAATATAATTCATTCAAGAGAAGGTAAAAGAGATAGATTCCTAGTTGGGAAAAATAATTAATATAATACCCTCAAAAGTGATAGTTATTTGATAACTATTAGATTTGAATTCGAAAATATGCCATATTAAATAATTTTTTCCTAAAAATTGCTTATTAACTATATCTTTATATTTGGAACACAGAAATAGATAGAATGAGAATTTTTTTCTTTTTCTCAACAAAATAAAAATGCGTTCAAAGAGAGAGAAAAAGACATAGGAACCTGATTTCTGAACAAACTAGTCTATCGAGCTAATAGAAGCTTGTCTACGTCGCTAGATACCTAAAGTAAAAAACCATAAAGTAAAAAACCATCAAATAACAATTAGATGAAAAGCGACAAATGGAAGTTCGATACTAACTTTTGTAAATTCCAAGTTGAATGTGTTGAGCCCCAAACTTGGGTTTGGGAAATATCCTCCAAAGACCAAGTATGACAAAAAATAAATATAGTAAAGTACATGTTGTTTTTGATGAATATCGCTTTCCTTTTTCATCAAATTCTTTTTCTCCTTCAACAACTAAAGCATATCACCATGATCATTCTAATTTAGCTACTGCCCCCATTTCCTTTTCACCTTCCTTTGACTTTCACCAACGGTCACATGCTGCTCACACCTTCCCATCATGTGTTGTCCAACCTTCATCCACAAGCTCTTCATTTTCCACCTGCCACACGCCATCCCTCTGATCTTTCAAATAGAGAGAGAGAATCATAGTTAAAAGCTGAGAGAGAAGCATGTACCTCTCTTCCAACATATCGCTTTATCAGCATTTCATCCCAATCAAGCTCTTCCTTTCAATATAACAATTAGCAAGATATTAGCAAGCGGATTTTAAATGGATAAACTCAAACACAGCAAGAATGGACACTCAAATTATCGAGCACTTTTCATTATAGGTCAATTATTTGTTTCTTTTCTGCTCCTGGAAGCTCACAAATTCCAAGAACATCCGGAGGATCCAACTCTAACAAACACTAATTTCCTCCAAAAGAGACAGAGAACTCAGAAGTGTTAGGCAAAAAAGAATAAAAAAGATTCATGTGAGTAATGAAAAAGTTGGTGCAGGAGCAATATAAGTATCAAAGCATGTTGACATTAAACAACATTAAATTTCAAAACTCATCAACATGATCCATTTGATATAATGGTATTGCATGTAGAGAGAACATTGACTAATAGAGAGTTGGATTTCGGGATTACTAAAAAATCATCAATAGACAAATTACCTTCCACAGTTGATAAATGTCAATGCTGAGATCAGAACTTATTTCTGTGCAAGTTGATTCCTCTAAAATTTTGAGCATGAGCCGCTGGAGGAAAAAAAACTCGGGCATCAGAACTTTCCGTCATTCCAAAATAATTTGAGCATTTAAGGTCATTAAGCAATTTACAAAACTCACTCTGCGATAGTGGAAGCAACAATTGTCAGCAAAATGCAACGCTGACCATTTTCTGGTTTCCTTTAATTCATTCAACAACTGAAAGATGGATGTTTTTGGAGTCTCCCATAAGAACAATGCAATTGAGCCTAGAAAAACATTTTGCCCAAACAAGATAATAACCCGAAAATTATTACAAAAGGTGTACATTTAACTTGTGAAGAATTTGGAATTTTGACGGCTAGTATATTAGAAGTTCTTGGAATTCCCATGCAAACTCATTTTTGCTATCCAATAAATACTCTCCACTTTTCAATTTTGAAGGAGTCAAATAATTCATTTTCAACCAAGGGGGCATCATGACTCGTGCATAAAAGAACCACTCTCAATTCTATGCAATTTTCCTTAAGTAACAAATTGTATATCTCATACTCAAAGAGATATCAAACAAGAAAAAAGGAAAAACTCACCTGTTCTCTTGACAGGTGCTGCAAAGAGGCTGAACGGCGACTGAACGGTACTGCGAAGACCACGAATACGGCGCTGCAAAGACCACGAACGGCGTGCGACAGTGCTGCGAAGACGAAAAACGGCGGGGTGCAGGGTGCGCGAAGACGAAAAACGGCGGGGGGGAGTGCGCGAAGATGAAAATGTTGTTGGGGGAGAGGGAGCAAGAGACAATGGAGATATGCTTAGGTTTTTTTTTCTTATTTCTTATTTTTTTTCCTTTTTCTTTTATTTCTCATAATCCATCAAAATAAACAAAATAAAATGGAGTCTTGGGTTCTTTTTTTTTCCAAATCTATTTTTTAATTAAAAACCAAATTTAAACTCCTAAAATCACTTCAAATTTGGGAGCAATTTAAACCTAAATCCAAAATTTCAGAAAAGATATATTTTTTGACGTTTAATACCCATCAATAAATCGTCATTAATATTGACGTTTATTGCGCGTCAATATAGTAATGTTTATTGACGCTTATTAGCCATCAATGAATGCGGTTTTTATTGACGACTAATAAGCGTCAATAAAAACCGTCAACAAAACTCTTTTCATTGATGTCTTTTGTCCGTCAACTATGTGAAAAGGTGGAGTTTGACGAAAATCTACTTAAAGTACGCTTTTAATCACATTTATTGACGCTTTTTGTCCGTCAACATAAACCATATCATTTCTTGATACCATAAAACCGTCAATATAGCTATTTAATAACTAATAATTTTTTTTTAAGTAAAAAATTACTTCTATTGACGTTTTTTTTACACAAGCGTCAATAAATGTAAAAAGCTAAGCGTCAATAAAGGTCAAATTTGTAGTAGTGACATGAGATTGACAAAATCTGGAAAAGTAGCTTTTGTGATGACCACCTCGAAGCACCTATATAAGGAAAAATCAATAATTATAAATCTAAAACTATAAACATATATTATTATGACTAACCACGAAACAAAACAAACTCAACATAATATCGAATAAATCTCCCAACAGCTCACCAAAAGTTAAATTAATAAGAAATAAACTCACTGTTTGTTCACAATAACTACTAATAAACACAATCAAACGTAAGTGTCAAAACATCAAACAATCAAACTAAACAATGTCCTAACACCCACCCCCAATACTCAAAGCAACATAGAAATAAACTCCAATCAACTCTCATCTCGCCCGCCATAACTCGAAACAAAATATAAGCACTTAAAAAGAGCAAACGCATATCCTGAACACAAAGTACAACCATCCACCCAACAAAGCAACTCCAAATCACGTCTCCTAAACGCATGAAAAACATGTTCACCGACAATTTAAGCACACAAAATAAAACTTATCACTTGTATCACACAATAACTGCTAATAAAAACAATCAAATGTAAGAGTCAAAACATCAAAGAACAATGAAACTGAACAATGTCCTAACACCCCCCCCCCCAAATACCCAAAGCAACATAGAAATTGAACTCCAGTCAACTCTCAACTCACCTACTGTACTCGATACAAAATATAAGCACTTAAAAAGAGCAAAAATTTAAGCATAAGCCTAAGCCTATAAACGCATATCCGGAACACAAAGCACAATCATCCACCCAACAAAGCAACTCCAACAAGTCTCCTAAAACCATGAATAAGGAAAAAAGATTTGCTACCATGATTGCAGGATAGCAACAAAAGTATAAAGACAGATTAAGTAATATCAATTTATCAAAACACAAACGAAACTATATAATTATATTAACCTGGTATCTCGTCTGGCAAAGGTACATGTGGAGGATTAGCATTGGCCTGAACAACGATATTAGATGCCTCGTTTTCTGGAGTACGACCCACCATTGTCCCTACACAAGAACTCAAAAAAATGAATAAATGATAAGAATAAACAAACCAAATGGTTACATTGTTAATCACTATCATGGTTACATTGTTAATCCTTGTGACGAGAAAAAGCCACACTTATTTCCTATTTCAAATTTTGAAGATTGGTTTTTCAATTCTAAGAATCCTCATTTATTTCGTTTTTAAACTTAAGTATTCTTTCCTCCCATTTTTTTAAAACTTTTCATTCTTCTTTTTCTATCTCAAAGTCTCACTGGTTTCCTTTTTCAAATTTTCATGTATAGTATTTCTATTCCAAGAAATCCATTTCAACTAAATGGGATGTGAGGATTCAAAACTATAACCTCTTGAAAAAAAAAAAGCTCACTAATTTCATCAGTTAACTTTTAACTTTAAGCAACAAATGCACAAAAATTAAACACAAGCTCATCAAATTAAAAAACTTAATAACAATCTCTCATTCAACTCAAATTGAACATGTTAACCCACACATCAATAACAAGTTGAACACACTACAAACTTTTAGCCCCCACGTATACGTCAATCAACAAATCCACATAATTTCAAACATTAAAATGCAAATACTAAGTCATAAATTTTAAACAATACTGCTAACATTGTCGTATGGATTCAAGAAAAGAAAGATGGATTCAAGAAAGAAAGCCTATATCTTCTTCAACTCATAACATCCTTTGCCTTCTTGAAATATTAATCTTTTTAAATTTAGGTTCATTAATTGCTTACAAAAAACAAAGCAAAACTGTAGTCCACATTTATAGCTAATGAGAAATGATTTCAAGTATACATATATATATAATGTGTCTAAATTAACAGATGAATCTATTAACAATCTTTAAATGTAAATATAATTCCCTTTTGATAATTCAATAGTCTTCTCATCAAAAACAACCATCCAACCATAAGGATTCAAGACTCAATCAACATTTTTCTCAGTCTCAACCAAAGTATATCCAATGGCTTATTCTAACAGAAGCCCAAACAAAAATTCCATCCCAACAATTTTCACAAGATTCTTTGATATATTAAAGTTCATCCAACAACATAAAAAATATCTTAGCATTAAAAAAAAAACTCTAAAAGTAAGAAAGGAAGCCAACCTCAAACAAGAAACCCTAACTATATTTAACAACCCACATTTTACCGTTTAAAGACACTGTGAAGTTTGGAGAGTTAGGCGGTGCAGCAGAAGGAAAAAAAAAGATCAGAGGCGAATGGCGGTGGGGAAAGTCTAATTCTTTTAATGAACGGCGGTGCATTTTTCATCCACCTATATCTAATTCTTTTAATGAATATCTTATCTCCCACAATCATAATCGGCAGAAAACAGAAAAGTACCAAAAAAAGAAAAATCACACACAGATTAACAACCATACACAAAGACTGGTGCGAGAACAAACAACCAAATTTCAGTTCAATTCATTCTATGGTTAAAGAAAAATCAGAATGAAAGAGGGAAGGAGAACGTGCAATCAGAATGAACAACTCATGGAAAAAAAAAAGAAAAAACGAGAGAGGAGAGAGAAAGAAATGGTCACTTGCAACAGGCGGACTCAGATGGGGCGGTCGAAGGCGGCTGTTGACGGCGGCAAACAGACGGTCGGAAGCGAAGAGGCGGCTGACGGCAAAGAGGTTGTCGGAATAGGCGGCGGTGGAACTTTTCTGGCGGGGCGCGCGAGAGAGACGTTGTCGTTGGTAGGCCAAAATCGAAGAATGGGAGGGAGATTGAAAAAAAAATCACGCGGGCAGTTTTATTTATATGACTAAACTCCCGACGGTTCAGTCAAACCGTCGCCCCAATCGGACAAGGGCCGACCATTTTAAAAACGGTTGGCCTTCATCCGATTCAGCCGACGGTTTGACTGAACCGTCAGGAGTTCTCTCGGTCCAAACTCACGCCCCTTCAAACCGTGTGTCAAATGAGGATTTGCTCGACGGTTTAATGCAAACCGTCGGGTTTTTTTTTGAGGATTTTGGTCGACGATTTGGTAGTACTGTCGGCCGATGAAGATAAACCCAACGGTTTATAAAACCGTCGGCATAATTGACTTTTCCCAACCAAATTTCAGTGGTCGGTAGAAAATCCGTCGGCAAAACTCCAATTTCTTGTAGTGATCCTCCATCTTGTTGGGTTGTTGCCTCCCTTTTTCTTCGATCAACCACGCCACCGCCGCCGCCTCAGACCAAAACAGTCGACCTCTTTTTTTCACCGATAAGCCACACGCCGCCGCCTCAGATCTATAACGAAATACACCCATGGGTTAGTTTGTTTGAACACGAAGCAGAAAACGCCAATGAAACCCACCCACACGAAGCAGAAAAACGGGAGCAAGGAGACGTCTGCTCGTGAAAAAACCCACCTCTACGAGCCTTTGCAATTTTCGGCCAGTCCACCTCCGCAAGAAGAAGATCTGAAGTTTTCTTCCTTCTCCATCCACTTTTTCTGTCTAACATTTTCCTCCCCTCCGACGAGCAACCTCTTTTCTTCGATTTAGTTTAAAACGAAGGGGAAATCCCCTTCGTTTTAGATCTGGAACGAAACCCACCAAATCTGAAACGAAGGGGATTTCCCCTTCGTTTCAGACCGTTGTTCTGAGAGAAAAAGAAAAAAGAAAAAAAATTTCGGTGACCAGCGAACGGCGTCGGGCGACCATTGGCGGGCATGGTGAACGGTGGTAGCAGAGATGTAATTAGGGTTGTTAGAGGAAGAAGATGGAAAAAGAAAGGAGGGAGAAGGAAAAAGGAAAAGAAAAAAAAGTAAAAAAGTAAAAAGTAAAATTAAAAAAATATAGTATTTAAAATATTTTTATTTAAAAATTTTAAAAATATATTTTTTAATAAAAAAATTGTTGCCACATCAGCAATCCGTTTATTTTTAACAAATAATTGGATGGAGGGACCAAAATGAAACTTAAATCAAACCTTAGGGACTAAATTGTCGAGTTTGAAAACTCAGGGACCAAAATGAAACCTAACCCAAACCTCAGGGACTAAAAGTGTATTTTTCCCTAAAAAAAAGGACAAAATGCAAAAATCACCCCTAAACTATGTTGATTGTTTGGATTCTACCCTTAAATTTGTAATGTAACAATTATGGGTTTATTGCGACATTTAAAAAAGGACAGAGGTTGATTGCAATACTTAACAAACTGCAGAAAGAAAGGTGATTGATTAAATTAAAAACTCAAACTTAACAAAGCACTTGGAACTTATTGATCAAATTAAAAGTGTAAGAGAGTATGATTGCAACGAATCAGTCTGTGTATTTTTTTCATAAGATTAGGTTAAAAATCACTTTTGGTCCCTGAACTTTCATGAAAGTAACAATAGTTCAGTCTCTAAACTTTTATTTGTAGCGATTTAGTCCCTATATGTTCAATTTTGTAACAGTTTCACCCTTGGACTTTCACATGTAACAATTTAGTCCCTATCATGAAAATTAATGTTAAGATTAAATGAAAATTTTTATATAGATTGATTAATAAACTATTTTGGGTCCCAATGTGTTTATAAGCTACAAAATCTAATCGTTAAATAATAAAAATCGACATTTAATTTTGATTTTTTTTTGTGACAAGGATTTTATGTTACAAATTTAAGTTCGAGACTAAATTATTAAATTCGAGGATTAAATTATTAAAAAATAAAAAATATAGGGAGTTTAGAGACTAAATTGTTACTTTCATAAAAGTTGACCGGAGTGATTTTTAACCCTAAGATTAATAACGATGTCCGGTAATTAAACCCTGATCCTTAATGTGTATGCTTGGGGTTTAAATAAAAGTTATTTGAAGGGACATGGCATGACTTAAAACTCATAAGAAGGCAGGATCCAACCAATGATACTACTTGAACAAGGCTCCACAACGATGAAGAAAATAATTTAGTTTGATTATCGTACCTATAATAGAAATCAAATGCTCATCAACAATTTTCGATTCATCAAATCCATTCATCATCTTCCATCATGGATCCGTGGAAAAATCTGAAGCTTTTCATTGTACAATCTACTAACATTTATGCTTCACTTACAACAAACTGACTCGGTGTCGAATCTGAAGTTCCATCAAGCATCAAATGAGCCACCATCTCTCCTTTGTCCGCCAAATTATTATTAAGCCATTGATAATGCTCAACCAATCGTTCTCAGCCTCTCCAACTCCATAGCTACCTCCTTCATGCTGGGTCGCTCCTCCCCACTCATTCTCAAACACTTTGTTGCTAACATGGTCGTTTCTTTTATCTGTTCAAAGTTCGCTTCCGTTGCCATTTCCTTCTCCACAACTTCTACCAAACGATCTTCCTTCATTGCACACCGGACGTACATAGCTAGATTTCTCTCTGCTTCCGGCCCCTCGAAACTCACTGCCTTCTTCCCAGTTATAAGCTCTAGAAGCACAATTGCAAAGCTGTACACGTCACTTTTCTCCGTCAACTCGCTTGTCAACAAGTATTCTGGGTCTAAATATCCTAGAGTCCCTTGTACCATTGTGGATAATTGAGTTTGATCCATTGGAACCAACTTTGAAGCACCGAAATCAGATACCTTTGCTATGTAATTGTCGTCTAAAAGTATGTTAGTCGTCTTGATATCTCTGTGGATAATTGGAGTGGAAGCTGAAGAGTGCAAATATGAAACGACCCCTGCAGTTTCCGAAGCTATTCTCAAGCGAGCTTCCCAAGAAAGAGAATCGTGATTGGTTTTTTCATGGAGGTGGTCGTAAAGTGTGCCATTAGTGATGAACTCGTACACCAACAATGGAACCTGTGTCTCGAAACAACATCCTAAGAGCCTGACTACATTACGATGGTTGATTTGGGACAAAACGATAACTTCATTAATGAATTGGGAAGTTTGGGATTGGTCCACTAATTTTGATTTCTTAATTGCAACTACCAAACCGTCCTCTAAGACTCCTTTATAAACAGTACCATAGCCACCTTTTCCGATCACTGCACTTTCATCGTACTTGTTTGTAGCCTTGTCCAACTCCTCTTGGGTGAAAATCCTGACCATGTCGGTGGATAATTGCCATTGAGAAAGATGCTGTTGAAGCATCAAGCCTCCATTTTTCTCAAAAAACTTCTCTTTCAATTTGATGAACTTCCACTTTCTATAACACAAGTATAACCACGTACTCGCAATCACTAAAACGATGAACCCCACAGTAATTCCTACATTTCAGCAATATAATAATAAACATTTTTACGAAAAACATAACAAAACAAAACCACAAAAGTTCATGTAGACAATAGAAGAACCAAATTAAATTAACCTCACCCACGATGACTTGAACGAAAATGGAGTTTCGGGTGCAACCTTCTCCCCCACGTCTTCCATCTCCTTTAAAGTCCTTAGGACAATTGCAAGTATAGTTTCCTATTGTGTTAACACACTCATACGTGCAGTCATGAAGTCTTTCATCTTGGCACTCATCTACATCTAAAAAAAATCCAAAATTCAACAATAACGTCATAAACCCTATTATTATTTTGTCTTAATGATTATAAAGCTTTTACCTTGACAACCTTGAGGGAGATATGGATTCCCTTCAAAGCCTTCCAAGCACTGGCATCGATATTCAGCTCTATCATCAAGAAAGCTCACCTTTTTACTATTCGGCCCACATATACAATTGGTTTTGTTACTAATGGCCCAATCAAGCACCAATGGAATTCTTTCGTGGGGGAAATCGCGGATATACCTCGACGAGAAATTGAACTTGTCTTCTTCAATTAAAAAGGCATACCCACAAGGATTGAAACTGGTCACATTAATGTGATTGTTGAAGCTACTCACCTTGTACTCCAAAAAGTTTAAGCCATTGGGAATCTCCAATTGACAGCACCCATTGCCGGAGCAGGCCCCATCTCTCACGGTGGTAATATCATCACACAACGCCACGCATGCAGTTCTGTAGGTTTGACCCTGACCGTAAATATAAGCATAAGTATCACAGCCGATCACGGTGAACTTGTTTTTGGTACTGGAAATAGTGTACGTAGGTACGGAGAGATAGATGCTGGTTAGATCCGGGCCGTTATTTGTGGGGTAGCAATCTCGGGCCACGAAGTGCAAAATCTGAAGCTCCCCGGAGATGAATATATTTGTAACCATAAGGTTGCCGCCACCTAGAAATGCCTTTGGAGAATCGTAATGAGTTGAGTTACACGCAATGAAGAAATTTTCATTTAGATAACACCCTTCTCTCACGCCGAATGGATATGGAATCTGCAAGTCGCCGCACCACTCGTCGCACCCGGGTAAGGCTTGAGAAGCTGCCGCCGCCGCCGCTGCCACTGCCGATAAAATGGCCATCTTGACCGCCGTCAGTTGAATGAGCGTCTCCATTGGACGCCTCATGTCTAATTGTGTCTGTGAATTTCAATCAAAACGAAGAATTTAAATTGTATTTGAGGACGGAAGCGTCTACTATAGTTGTTTTGTTCATTTATTCCATTTTGTTATGTTACCCTCGATATATATTTAAACATATAGATATAGATTATGATGAAATTTAAATGTTTGAAGAATTGATTATAAATTCGTTATTATTTGATTAACCGTAATCTTATTGCTGTAGATTTTTGTATTACTGTTTGATTTAGCATGATATACGGAGACGATCAAATCCCGATGATCTAAGGAAATTATGGGACAAAGCTAAATAACTATATTACTTAAATATAGTTAAACCTTTTTTTTTTAATTTATGATTGGGGTTTAATTAAAAGTTCTTTTAATAACTTACATAAAAATACAGGATCCAACCAATGATAGTAATTGAAAAAGCTCCACAATATTTAAATACATAATGAAGAAAAAAATGAAGTTCGGGATTAAAATTACAATAACTCTATGCAATTTGTACCTACAATTGACATCAAATTACGAATCAACAATTTTCAGTTTATCAAACAAATTCATCATCTTCCATCATGGATCCGTGGCAAAATATGAACTTTCATGCTGTCGTCCACAACATTTGTGCTTCCACTCACAAGAAACTGGTTCGATGTCGATTCTGAAGCTCCATCCTGCAGCAAATAAGCCACCATCTCTCCTGGGTTCTCTTTGTTATTAGTCCATTGATGCTCAATCATCAATCTCAGTCCCTCCAACTCCATGGCCACCTCCTTCATGCTGGGTCGGTCCTCCCCACTTATCCTCAAGCACTTTGTTGCTAACTTCGTCACTTCCTTTAGCTGCTCAAAGTTTGCCCTCGTCGCCATTCCCTTCTCCACAACTTCTACCAAACGATCTTCCTTCATTGCACACAGGACGTACATCGCTAGGTTCCTCTCCGACTCTGGCCCCTCGAAACTCACCGCCTTCTTCCCAGTTATAAGCTCCAGAAGTACAATTCCAAAGCTATACACGTCGCTCTTCTCTGTCAACTCACTCGTCAACAAGTATTCTGGGTCCAAATATCCTAGAGTTCCTTGCACCATCGTGGATAATTGAGTTTGATCCACAGGAACCAACTTTGAAGCACCGAAGTCAGAGACCTTTGCTGTGTAATTATCGTCTAAAAGTATGTTGGTTGTCTTGATATCTCTGTGGATGATTGGAGTGGAAGCTGAAGAATGCAGATATGCAATGACTCCCGCAGTTTCCGAAGCTATTCTCAAGCGGGCTTCCCATGAAAGAGAATCCCGATTTGTTTTTTCATGGATGTGGTCGTAAAGTGTGCCGTTGGTGACGAATTCATACACCAACAATGGAACTTGTGTCTCTAAACAACACCCCAAGAGCCTTACCACGTTACGGTGGTTGATTTGAGACAGAACAATGACTTCGTTAATGAATTGGGAAGTTTGGGATTGGTCCACTAATTTTGATTTCTTGATTGCGACTACCAAACCGTCGTCTAAGACTCCTTTGTAAACAGTACCGTAGCCACCTTTTCCGACCACTGCACTTTCGTCGTACTTGTTTGTAGCCTTGTCCAGCTCCTCTTTGGTGAAAATTCTGACCATGTCGGTGGATAATTGCCATTGAGAAAGATGCTGTTGAAGCATCAAGCCTCCATTTTTCTCAAAGAACTTCTCTTTCAGTTTAATGAACTTCCACTTTCTGTAGCCCAAGTATAACCATGTACCCCCAATCACTAAAACTGCGAACCCCACCGTCACTCCTGCATTTCATTTCACCAATAACAAACATTTTATGAAAAACTTAAAATAATACAACTTAAAACCCATGTAGAGAATAAGAAGAATCGTCAAATGAACTCACCGACTATGATTTGAACGAAAGACTTGGACTTTGGGATGCAACCTTCTCCCCCACGTCTTCCATCTCCTTTAAATCCCTCAGGGCAATTGCAAGTATAATTTCCTTCTATGTTAACACACTCATGCGTGCAATTATTCAGCCCTTCATCCTTGCACTCATCTATATCTGAAAAGTTCCAAAATTCAACAATGATTTTACAAACCCAATCATTATTTTCCAGATTCCTTCCAATTCTTATTTTATCTCAGCAATTACAGATCTCTTACCTTGACAACCTTGAGAGAGATATGGATTCCCCTCGAAGCCTTCCAAGCACTGGCAACGATATTTAGAGCCATCGGGGAGGAAGTCAACCTTTCTGCTATTTGGCCCACATATACAATTAGTTTTGTTCTCAGCTGCTGAGCACGTACTGTTAGCAATGGCCCAATCAACCACCAACGGAATTCTCTGTTGGGGAAAATTGCGAATATACTTGGACGAGAAATTGAACCTGTCTTCTTCAATTAGAAAAGCATACCCACACGGATTGAAGCTCGACACATTAACGTGATTATTGAAGCTGCTCACCTCGTACTCTATATTAGTTAGGCCATTGGGAATCTCCAACTGACAGCATCCATTGCCAGAGCAGCGCCCATCTCTTACAGTGGTAATGTCATCGCACAACGCCACACATGCAGTTCTGTAGGTTTGCCCCTCGAATACGCCACGAATGAAAGAGAAAGTATCGCAGCCGATAACGATGAACTTGTTTTTGGTACTGGAAACAGTGTGATAGGCTAAGTTGAGAAAGGCGCTGGCCGAATTATCGAGAGCATTATTTCGCGGGTAGCAATCTTGGGCCATGAAATGCAAGATTTGGAACTCTCCGGAGATGGATATATTTGTGACATTAAGGTTGCCGCTCCCTAGAAATGCCTTTGGAGGATCGTAATGAGTTTTGTTACAGTTGATGAAGAAATCTTCATTCAGATAACACCCTTCCCTCGTGCCGAACGGATATGGAATCTGCAAGTCGCCACACCATTCGTCGCACCCGGCTAAGGCTTGAGAAGCCGCCACCGCCGCTGCTACATAAGCCACCGATAAGATGGCTATGTTCACCACCGCGAGTCGAATAAGCGTCTCAATTGGACGCCCCATGTCTGATGATCTCTATGAATTTCAATGGAAACTGTTAGTGAAACGAAGATGCTTCAAGTTTTTGATGGGTTTGGAGATGGAAGGCTAATTGACCTTGCTGCTTGAAGAATTTAAGGATTAATTCTTTGTGGGACAGAGAATTAAAATTCTATTTAAGAAATGGGAAGGAAGGTGTCTACCGAAGTTGTTAATTGATCCTATGTCACTTTCACGACAAACTAACCATATATATTGAAATATATATTCAATGATTCACATTATGAAATCCTGCCTTATACAATTTCAAATATATCTAAAGTAGAATTGATGATGGGAACTCGTAATCATCAAATTAAAGTTAAATTATTAAAAATACCATTGAACTATGAGGTTCTTTTGGTTCCACCTAAAAGGCCTCATACCAAGGGAGATACTTGTCCTCCCTTATAAACCATGATCATCCCCTTATGTAGCCAATGTGGGACTTTGGTTGCACTCCCAATTCCCAACAAATTTAATGAAAAATTTAAAGTTGTTTCAAAACAAATTAAACTTCATAATTCTGAAACTTTTGAAAGTTTAAGGTATTACTGAAACCAACCCCATAATTCTGTTTTTAATAATTTAACCTTAAATTAACCATAATCTATTTGATCTAGATTTTTGGATTACTCCTTGCTTTAACATGAAATATGGAGATGATCAAATCCCATGTTCTAAAAAGTAAAAATGTTTTAGGAGTTTTTTTTCACAAATTTCTATCTTCATAAATATTATTGAATGAAAAACATTTTTACTATTGGTAGTAATATTGAAAAATTAAGAGATTATAATAAACAACATATTTAATTGAAATATTGTTATAGTAGTTATTAATTGGAGAGACTATTAATAAGAGAAATAGTCAATTTAATCATAATAAAGTTTTTTTTTTTTTTTTTTTTTTTTTTTTTGGTATAATCATGATCAAGTTGGAACCATTTTGTAATGTTACTATTACTATATTTTAATATAATAATAAGAAGGAAAGTAAAGTTAAATGATATAATCTCATATTGAATATAAAATGTTACAAGAACGCCTGCTTAAATCACTTTTCTAAACCGTGTTAAACGCATAGTCCAACATGACGTGCTCTAATAATTAATATTAGAATGGCAAATGTTGATGGCAAAGGGGACTTTGTCCTGCTCCTTCAAAGAGATTACCAAGTGGTATTAACAAAACGAAGTCAAAGGATACAATTTGCAAATTACTTACAAAATGTATTGTTTTTGCTTTTAAATATAAGGAAAATTGCAATGGGTAGAAAAAAATATTATGATATTTGTAAAATTAACAATGATTTTTAGATTTGTAAATATAGCAAAAAAAATTTAACATCTCATTTTCGTTTTTTTATTATTTCATATTTACACTTGTTAGTATATCAACTGGTATATTAGTAGTATATCTAATATACTTCATATTTTACTAGTATACGAAATATAAAGTGTATTAGTTAACTGATACACCAAATTTGATATAACTCGAAGTTAGTTCAACCTATAAGAAAAGTCAAAATTTATGATTTTCGTTTTCCGTCAATGTTTTCCATTCAACAAAGGAATTATAAACTTCATCTTTACTTTTTAAATAAATACCCAAATTTTTATAGAGTAGTCATCAATAAAATTTAAAAAATACCTAGCTCCTCCATGTGTTTTAATCCTAGTTGATCCCCATAGATCTGAGTGCATGTAGTGATCTAGTCTTTCCTTAGTTATATGAGCATCGGTTTTAAAACTATTTCTAGAGGCCTTACTGAGTGCACAATGTTCAAAAAACATAAAGTTTGAGAGAGATTTTTATCTCCTAACAACCCCTATTTATATGTAGATAGTTTAAGCTTTTTTTTCCTAATATGTGCTAATCTTTTGTGCCAAAGTTGGGTGTATTTTGAAGTTTGATTAATGGCTACATTGTTTTCACCTATTAATGTATTGCCTTGTAGAGTATAAAGTCCATCGGAGCTAGAGTTTACCAATTAGTTTCAATGGTCTTTATAGATTTTAAGAACTCAATTTTTTGAATTGTAATTAAATCGCGCTTTGTCTTGGGTTCCTAAAGAAATTAAATTTCATTTCAAATCAGGTACAAATCTTACAGAGGACAAAAGTTTCAATGAACCATCGGCTAGTTTTAACATTGATCCAATTCCTTTAACAAAGCATGCATTGATGATTATCCCCCATAACTAGGGGTGAGCAAAAAAAACCCGAAAATTGAGCCGACCGATCAAAAAAAACCCGAAAATTGAGCCGACCGATCAAACTGACGTCGATCGGTCGGTTTTTATATGGAGTCGGTGGGAACCGGTTTTGCCCTTGTCGGTCGGTCGGTTCACCCAAAATGGACGAAAACCGACTGAACCGACTAACTTAATTTAAAAAAAAAAAAAAAAAGTAACATCAGCCATCATGTCATGTTGTGCTGGGCAGCCTTGGTGTCTTGGGAAGACTATCATCCGATGGTCATGATGGTCTTCCCAAGATTTTATTAAAAAAAAAAAAAGGTTTATTGTAACGCCCCCGCGTTATAAAAATTAGACTAATTCTAGACCATTTGGGTCTATTTCCTAAAGTTCTAATCTAGAAGTTAAGTCTAACCGTTAAGTTGATAAATTAAATTCTTGAATTTAGGGAAGAGAGATTTTATTCAATCTTTAATTATCTAATTTTGGGAGTTAATTATTGATATATATTCCCTAATTCAAAAGGAAACCAATTTCTTTTAATTGATTTTATCCCACTCTTTTAGGTTCTTAATTAGATTTCAAATAAAGCCCTAAAATTTCCCTTTCTTAAATTAAATGGGGTTTTCTTATCTTAGATTGTATTTTAAAAGAAAATGTAAATAAAGAAAAAAAAAAGAACCCTAACCCCTCATCTCTTTCTCTCCTTCCTCCCCACGCCGCCCCCCCCTCGCGCATCTTCTTCTTTGTTCGACAACCTTTCCCCCGCGTCCCACTTCTCTCTCTCTCACTCGCGTTTCGTGCCGGTAGCAGAAACATGGAACCACTCTCTCCCGTGTGTTTCTCCTCCGGCGAGTTGGGCGACCCACGCGCGAAGCAGCAACTACGAAAGCCCACCCCCTTTTGTTCGTCTTCTTCCTCCAGTTATCGCGACCCGCGAGCTGCAACGTAAGCTTGGAACTGCTGCGACGCTAGCCTGTTGATCTCGACTAGTTGTTCCTTCGGCGAGTGCATCCGGTAATTGAGTTCTTCGGCCCATACCTCCCTGTTTTCCTTCTTTGGCGCGAGTTTTGAGTCTTCGATAGTCATGGTAGCAGCTGCACAATGTTCGTGAGGCTCAAAGTCCCTCTTTCTCACATTCTTGAGAGGAGACTGAGTTTGCACGAAATGATGCGGGATTCATGTGTGTGTTTGAGTATACATGGAATGGTGTGGAATTCATGTGCTTTGAGTGTGCATTACATGGTGCAGAATTCTATGTGTTGATTGCTCACCTTGTATATGAAGCATGATATATATTGTAGTTGAAAAACATGATACTTGTCCTGTATATGTATGTTGTTTGATGGCTCTTCAGGTGTGAGCCACTTACTCAGTACCGTGGCTTTTGTACTGACCCACCACCAGGTTTTGCAGGTGATGAGATCATACTCGGACTTGGTGATGAAGACGAGGCGCATGAGGAAGAACCATAGCTAGTTCGCATTGTTTTCCCTTTCTATTTCCTTTGGATAGGATAGTTGATGCTTTATGGTTGGACAACTGTTTGTCCTGTTTGGTTAGTTTGGTTTTGTTCTTGTTGAAACTCTAGGCTTTAGTTGTGTTTGTGTTAATGAACTCTACCTCCTTATTTAGTTAACAATAGTTAAGTTCGTTGTTTGAATAAACTAAAGCTGAAGTTAGTTGTGCTTAGTTGAGTTTTAGTTCTAAATACTCTGTCTATTTGGTTAACGATATCGCGAGACCTGACTCGCTTTGTTGTGGAAGTTTTGTTGTAGTTAAGTTCTCTTATTTGTTATGTTTCATTTTCTCTTATTAAATTGTATTGTGTTATTAGATATTTTAAATGAAATGTTTGTCTTTTATAATTTAGATGTTTGTCTTCTATCCTATTATGAATGTTGATATACTATTGATATATACCTCATTTGTTATATTACTCAAAGAATTAATAACATTCATATACATAATTATGAGTACCTAGGTACATCAATGATAGAGTTTCTATGTTTTTTTTAAAGTTCATTAATATATTTTTAATTGTTGGTGTATTATGAAGATTGTGGAATGCAAATTTTTTTATAAGTATATCAATAAGATGCAATTTCAAGTATATCATTAGTGTATTAGTTGTATATTAGTACTCACTAAAATTGCAATTTCAAATATAATATCAACATGTGAAGGTGGGAGATTTGAACCACAACCCAATTTCAAGTATAATATTAGGGTATTAGTAGTTTATCATTAAAAATGATATATAGTATATCGATGATATATATATTTTCGAACATGAGCATAACTCAACTAGCATAAGACATGCACACATTCGACTAAGAGATTAAAGGTTTGAATCTCCTACTACAAGTATTGTCCAAGCAAAAATTATTATACCTAATTCTTCGTTAATGAATTATATATATAAAAAAATATTTAAACTAACGAAAGCTCATATGTATACTTTATGAATGAAGTATATTATATTCATAAAATATAAATTTGATATACTACATATTTACTATATCATTTGATTGATATATACCAAATTTAAAGTAGATCAATTTACTAATATACCAATTATTGAGTATATCAATCACATTAAACAAATGAATGATATACCTGGTATACAGTATATCATTAACGTCATTGATATACTTCTTAAACCTCCGACTTCCAACGTGTTTTTAGAGGGTTTTTTTTTACTTTTCAACTTTAATGTTTGGGTTAGCTTTATATATATATATATTTGCAACATTAAAAAAACTAATAATATGGTGGGAAATTTTTTTCTTATTTTTGCTATCCTTGTAATTAGCCCTAAATACAACCCTAACTTCCAAATATATACTTTCAAGTTACAATTTTATGGTTCATTTAATTCATTTCTATTTTAAATATATTCTTAAAGTTTTTTTTTTTTTTTATCAATATTTTATATTAAGGGTGAGCTTGATCCGCCACCTAACACTTTTTGTAGTAAAAATGATTTTAATTAAAAGGTTAAATTACAAGATTAGTTCCTAAACTTTGTGTGTCTATTGGTTAAGCTTAAAAAGTGCCTAATAGACCCTTACATTTTCAAATTTGTGAATAAATCCATGAATTTTAAGTGTTTAATAGATCCTTAAACATTCAATTTTGTGTCCAACAAATCCGTGAATTTTCAATTTTGTGTCCAATAGGTCCTTGACTTTCTAGACATACAATTGAAAGTTTAGGATCTCACTTGATATAAAATTCAATTTTATATCTAACAAATAGGTTAAGCTTTTAAAAAAAAAATCATATATATGTAATCTCAAAAAAAAAAAAAAATCATATATATGTCAGGAATAATACACAAAATTGAAAGTTCATGGATCGATTAGATATTTTTAAAATTGAGGGATCGATTAGACACAAACTTGAAAGTTGAAGGACTCATTAGGCAATTTTTAAAGTTTAAGGACCAAATAGACACAAATCTAAAAATTTATGCTTCGTTTGATAACCATTTCGTTTTCGGTTTTTGGTTTTTGAAAATTGTGCATGTTTTCTCTCAATCTTCTTATAATAGTTTTCATTTTTGTTAAGGAGACATTTGAGTTCCTAGGCCAAATTCCAAAAACAAAAACAAGTTTTTGAAAACTACTTTTTTTTTTTTCCAAAATTTTGCTTGGTTTTTGAAAACATGGGTAAGGATGTAGATAAAAAAACAAAGAAGCTTGTGGGTAAAAATATTGTTTATAGGCTTAATTTTCAAAAACCAAAAACAAAAAACGAAATGGTTATAAAACGGGGCCTAGGGTCTAAACTTATAATTTTTATTTTTTATTTTTGGAAAAATGACTAAACTTATAAATTAACCTCATTAAAATCTTTTTTGTTCGATTACAATTTCTGGTCTAAAAGTGATTCTGCAACCAAATTGCCATGAAGGGTTCGTTTGGAATACATTTTAATTTAAATGTTTTTCAAGAATGTATTTTTTAAAAAACATTTTGTATAAAAATTGTTTAGAATTTAAACACTCATATGTTTGGTTGCATTTCCTCACAAATGTTTTTATACACAAGTTATTGATTACTAAAGAAGTCTTTTTTAAAAGGTTGGTTTCAAGTGTTTCTCTCAAAATGGTTTATTTATCAATTTCATTTTCTAATAAGTCATTTTTAGTGGTTACCAAACACTATAAATTTTTTCAAAATGATTTATTTTCAAAATTAAACACTTGAAAAGTTAAATCAAACACACCCGAAGTAATTATAAGGTGTTGATCAATCACTTTAAAAACACACTTTTTTGAGAATATTAACGAGTTATTCTTCAAAAAGGAAAAAAAAAAAATTAACCTTGATTATTTTATAAGCAATTATTATCTGTCACCAAACCTTCTAAATTCTAAAAAATAAAATTTTAAAACTTTTGACCCTCTAAAATCACTTAAAAAAAATTAATCCAGATCCACCCTAAATTGAGTTAGTCTTCTTTTTCTTTCCACCTTTCTTTTTTTTTTTTTCTGAAAGATTTCCACCTTTCCACCTTTCTTATCACGTTGACTCTGATTTTTTTTTTTTTTTTAAGAAAAACCATTTAAAAGATGTTGATATTAATTCATTAATATAATTCATAAGTGATAATATTTTAAAAGTCAATTATTATATTTGAGAAATAGACTTAGTATGACATGTAGTTTGTAAACTCTAATCAACTAGTATGTAGAATTATCACCAAGTAGGCTGTAGAAAGGTTCTAATTTGAAAATTACTCATTTGACATTTGGGACGATGGCAGTTGCTCAAATATCGACAATGATCTATAACTATTATCTAAAGTTCAAGAATATTAATTTCTAAATGTAGCAAATAGGACACTAATTTAAAGGCGCAGTTTGATAGATGAAAAATTGGACCAAATTAATTGCAAATATAGCACAGTTGCAAACTAATTGCATATATAGCAAAATTAATTGTACAAGACCAAAAAACTGTCGTCAGATTCTATCCGCGTCTATCGCTGATAAACTCTGATAATCGAAGTCTATCAAATAGATTCTAATAACCAGAGTCTATCAGTAATATACTATTTTGCTATATTTGTAATTGCGCTATATTTACAATTATATAATTATTATTTGACACTTCAAATTCTCTAATTTAAAAGTGCAAGTGTTCCTTGTTTATTTCCTTTTCACATAAGATCAAAGCCATCTTTCTTCTCCATTTTTCTTTTTTAAAAATATTGTTGTTTAGAGAGGCTGCAAAAATTGGATGTAGATTAGAGGATATAATATAATTAAAAGTAATGGCGCCACCATAAGGTCAAAGGCTGCAACAATTTAAGAAATTTAAATTAAAAAAAAGAAACCAATTAATTACCAAGTCATCTATTTTTAATAACCATAGAGTCGTACCTTTGTTTAACACGTTTTTCACAATTTTTCAAATTGAATGGTGCCCTTTATTCAGATATGTCATGCTGGAGAATACAACATACAACTTTTTAATTTTGTATGCCAACAAGAGCATAGCTCAATTGATATAAAGTTGTATTGATAATTACGAGGTCTGTGGTTCGAACCATCCCATATTGTCAAAAAAAAAAAAAATCTTTTCATTTTGTCAAAATAGTAATAATAGTAATAATAATTTCTTACCCCCTGTCTATTGTGTCATTTTTTATAATTTCATCAAAGTAAACCTTGGACTTGTGTATTGCAATTTTCAACTTTTTTAAGGTTTTACTATGAAGAATTGTTTTTAAAAAAAAGTTGTTCTCATTATTTGCATTCCAATGAGTAGTTTTATGCATTGATTCATTTGAGGATATGAGGGTTGGTTCTGGTCATGAGGTTTCAAAGAAATTGAGACCATATATTAGGGTTGGATTTTTATTGAAATCAGTAAATTTGATTTTGAAAAAATGTATCCATTGATTCCTTTGGTACATTAACTTGTTTGGGCTTAATTTTTTGTTTTTTTGTTTTTAGTGTTTTTTAGTTCAACAACATTTAGAGTGAAGGGATTTAGAACTCTATCTCTTGGTCGAAAATACCATGTTCAATTACCGCTGAGTTATACTTCGTTTGACATTTTGTGTATTGTCTTATTAGGGCTTAAAATTGTGTAGAAATAAATGAATTTATATATATTTTGAAATTAGTTGGTGAATAGACAAAGTGGAATTAAAGATAAAAATTGGCCGGTGATTTGTTAGAACTTGTCTTTCATTGAAATGAGTGAGTTTGGAGATTTCTAGGTTGTTTATTCTGAAATTAGTTGGTGTATAACTAGAAGGTAAAAGTTGTTAAAATTATCTAAATTTTAGGTTAAATTTGATAAAATTGAAAGTTATAAAAATGGATGAACTACTTTAGTGTGTAAAAATTATAGTCTCCTTACTATTTGATTTTTTAAAATTATGTTTGTTTTCTCTCAATTTCTTTACGATGGTTTTTATGAATTTCTAGTCAAATTTCAAAAACTAAAACAAGTTTTTAAAAACTATTTTTTTTTAGTTTTCAAAACTTGACTTAGTTTTTTAAAACATGGGAAGAATGTAGATAACAAAGCATGAAATTAATTTATAGGTGGAAGTAGTGTTTATAAGTATAATTTTCAAAAACCAAAAACAAAAAGTCAGATGGTTATTAAACAAGACCTAAAGTTTTTTAGTTTAAAATACTATTTTGATCCTGTAATTTAAGTTTCATTTCATTTTAGTCTCAGTAGTTTCAAATTTCCAACTTTAGTCTCAATACTTTATGAAGCTTCTGAAGCCTTCCTACCATAAAGCTTCAAATACATATCAGTTCTGCTTTAGTTTTGAAAATATTAATCAATCCCTTCAACACCCTATCCAAACACCCATCATTCTTCTCTCTCACCTTGTCGAATAAGGGTGTGTTTGGTTTAACTTTTCTAAGTGTTTAATTTTGAGAAAAAAATCATTTTGAAAAATTTTTTAGTGTTTGGCAACCACTAAAAATGACTTAATAGAAAATGAGATTGAGAAATAAATCATTTTGAGAGAAACACTTGAAACCAACTTTTTAAAAACACCTATGAGGAAATGCAACCAAACATGTGTGTTTAAATTCTAAACAATTTTATACAAAATATTTTTTTAAAAATGCATTCTTGAAAAACTGGGTCCGTTTGGAATACATTTTAATTTAAATGGTTTTCAAGAATGCATTTTCTAAAAAACATTTTGTATAAAAACTGTTTAGAATTTAAACACTCATATGTTTGGTTGCATTTACTCACAAAGGTTTTTATAGACAAGTTATAAAAATCAGCATCAGCATCAGCAAAGCCAGAAATAGATAAGTGACTCGGTTTATGAAGTAACAATCCATCATTGATAGTGCCCTTTAGGTATCTCAATATTCGTTTAACAAGCTGCCAATGTATGGTTTTGGAGAATGCATAAATTGGCAAGCTTTGTTAACACAATAGGATATTTCGGGTCTAGTCAATGTAACGTATTGTAAAGCACCAACCAGACTTCTATATAGATAGGCATCATAAAAATCTTCACCAGAACAAGCAGAGGGAATAGATGTGCTTACCATAGGAGTTGCAATAGAGTTCGCACCAGCCATGTTTGCTCTATTCAAAATGTCATTGATATAAGAGGACTGAGATAAGAACATACCTCCACCAGATGGATATGAAACTTCTATTCCCAAAAAATAGTTAAGATAGCCTAAATCCTTCAAAGAGAACTTGGCATTTAAAGACTTAACCGAACTTTCCACACCAGAGTTAGAACTTCCCAAGATAATAATATCGTCCACATAGATAAGCACATAGCAACAAGAGTTAGAAGTTTGCTTATCATAAGGGAGGAATCAGCTTTAGAAGTTTGAAAACCCAAAGATTTAAGAAATAGACTTAACCTCTCATACCATGCGCGAGGAGCCTGTTTTAGACCGTACAAGGCCTTCTTCAAGCGGCACACTAGATGTTGAGTACCTGCACCTTTGAAGCCACTAGGTTGCTCCATGTAAACAGATTCAGTTAAATGACCATGTAAAAACGCATTATTAACATCAACCTGTCGAATGGATCATCCATAATGCAGAGCTAAAGTGAGTAAAATTCGAATGGTAACAGGTTTGACTACGGGACTAAATGTTTCAGTATAATCAATATCAGCAGACTGGTGAAACCCCTTAGCAACCAAACGAGCCTTATATCGAGAGATGGTCCCATCAGAGTTTCTTTTAATTCGAAACACTCATTTACACCCAATTATCTTTTTATTGGAGGGTGTTGAAACAAGTTCCCAAGTATTATTCCGTATTAAAGCATTATACTCATCCTGCATAGCTTGACGCCAATGAGCACCTTTCAAAGCCTCTCTGACATTTGGTGGTTCATTCTCAATGTAATTAGAAGTTGTGGTAACAAAGGTTTTTGGCTTAAAAATGCCACTTTTAGCCCTTGTTACCATATGATGCCTGTTAGTAATAGCCCCAGGTGGGAGATTTGGAATAGCAGAGGCATCAGAGTGATGGGTAATATGCTCATTAGACTCAACAGGTTGATGGTGGTCTGGTTCATGTGAGGTAGGAGAAGGTTCGGGTAGGCTAGACTCGGTGGAGGAAATATTAGGGATAGTTTGTATTGGAGGAAGTAAGGACGCAGGCGAGGGAACAAGTATAGACTCAGATGAGGACAGAGTAGACTTTGAGGAGTTGGAAGCAAAGGGAAATTCAGACTCATTAAATAACACATGGCGAGATATGAATAATTTTCCATCAGAAGACAGGCATTTATATCCCTTATGAGATGGACTATACCCAATAAACGTACAAGGAATGGATCTAAGAGCAAGTTTATGAGATTGATATGGACGAAGGCATGGAAAACACTGACAGCCAAAGATTTTTAAAAAAGAATAGTCAGGTTTGGTGTTAAAGAGTTTATCCAAGGGACTAACATGTTGAAGAATTGGAGTCGGTAATCTATTGATAAGATTACACAGCAGTTGCAAAGGCCTCGTCCCAAAATTTTAAAGGAAGATATGATTGTGAAAGTAGAGCAAGACCGGTATCGACAATATGTCTGTGTTTTCTCTCAGCTATCCCATTTTGTTGGGAAGTATGAGGACAGGAGAATCGATGAGTAATGCCAGAGGAAGTAAGAAAAGGGGTGAAAGTCTTAAACTCACCGCCCCCATCAGATTGAAACTGAATGATATTAGTGTTTAAAAGCTTTTCAACTAGAGTTTTGAACTTTAAAAAGGCTGGAAAAGCATCAGATTTAGAGCGTAAAAAATATATCCAAGTATAGCGGCTAAAGGCATCTACAAAACTTATATAGTAACGATAACCATTTCTAGAAGGGATGTAAGTAGGACCCCACAAATCAGAAACTACAAGCTATAAAGGTTTGGTGTAAGCAGTCGTAGATTGAGAAAAAGGGAGATTGTGGGACTTGCCCATGGCACACGCATTGCAAAAATGAAACATTATTTATTGACATCGTAGGTTTGTACATCCGGAGTATGGTTTTAACAATAGAAAGGGATGGATGCCCAAGACGCCTATGCCATATATCTAACTCAGATAAAGCATTAGGAAACATAGTATGAGAAGAGGAAATATTAGAAAGAAAACTTTGAACTGCTGTAGTATCACTTTGCTGCTCAGAGGGTGATTTGGATAGATTGAACCGATACAATCCTTCATGGAGAGTCCCTTGGAGCAGAACCCGACCAGACACTTGATCCTTAACATAACACAAAGTTGGATGGAATTCAAAAAATACACCATTATCTTTAGCAAACTGACTCACACTTATGAGATTTTTTGTAATGGAAGGGACATGTAATAAATTGTTTAAATGAAAAATGCAATCAGGAGATATAGGAGAGGAAAATGATGAGAAACCAAAGTTTAAGATGGGCAAACCTGCGCCATTTCCTACATGAACCTGACCACCACCACCATACTCAGAGCCCATAGATAAATTGTTGAAACTATGTGTCAGATGGTTTGTAGCACCCGAGTCCGAATACCAATTGGTATCGTGATTGAGATCAAGAGTGGTTATCATGGCAGCCATCTGAGGAAACGAAGGAGGGCGGTTAAATTGATTAACATGAGGAGAAAACGAACCTGGAGGAACCGAAGGTGTCGGAGGAGCATAGCGAAAGAAACATTTGGCTGCAGTATGGCCAAATTTTCCACACACTTGACATTGAACTTTTCCACGGTTGTTCCAGGAGCGCCCCCCACCACGGCCACCAAAACCAGAACTAGAGCGACCACCACGGCCACCCCGAGTACCACTACTAGTGTTCTGAGAAAACTGAGGAGTATTAGTTTTAGTAGAGTCAGCCTCGACAGGTTTAACCATGAGATTAACAGACGGAACAAAGCTCTCAGCATGAGCAAGCTTGCTCTCAATCCGGTTTTCTTGGGTGAGGAGAAGAGCCATCACCTCATGAACCATTTGAGGTCCAACTTTGGCCGAAATGACAGAGACCATAGACTCATACTCTGACCCAAGACCATTTAAGATAAACAATATATGATCATCAACTTCTACAGGCTTACCAACAGAGGCTAAAGCATCAATGTATTGCTGAATTTTAGAGAAGTAATCTTTTAAAGACATGCCACCTTTTTGTAGTGTTTGGAATTTGGTTTTGATTTTCATCACCTGAACCAAATTGCGAGTTGTGAAAATTTGCCCTAAACAGGTCCAGATCTCCTTAGCAGTCGTACAATGCAGCATTTGATTGAGGATGTCGTCAGACATAGAACCCACAAGCCAGGAGGATATGATTTTATCTTGCCGCTTCCACGACAGAAAAGCCGGATTGGGTGACGTTGAAGTAGTCGAACCTTCAGAAGACGACGCATCAGTGCTTTGTATTGTGAGAAATGGAGCAGGCGGATCATCTTTAAGGTGCGATTCGAGGTCATAACCCTCGAGAGCCATCTGAATCTGAAATTTCCATACGAGAAAGTTATCGTCAATTAACTTAACGATAGAAATTTTGTTACCAGGGCTGAAGGTCTGAGAAGAAATAGCCAATGATTCATCCGCCGCGCCTGTTAAAGAACTCTCTGGTGTCGTCATGGGGGCTGAAAAGCCGAAAAAAAATTCAAAGAGTTACGTCGTTAGACAAGGCTCTGATACCATCTAAACTAACAGCAGAAAAGAAGAAGAAAGAGCCATAGAGGATGCAAGAGAAAACCCTGTGCTTATATATATATATGATCAATGCAATCAGCCATATATATAGGCCTGGGGAGAAAAACTCCTACAAAATCAGAAAAAATACCTCTATATCTGGAATGCTCATCTTGCCCTAATTTGAAGAAGAAGATACGAAAGAGAGAAGGCAGAATACAACTCTTAAACACATTGGGCTATTATAAAGAGAGCAAAATACAATACTGAGAATGATGGGCTGCTATCAATGGGCCAAATAATCAAATGATATAATGGAAATGAGCTGGGCTTAATGGGCTGCCTTTACGGTCACAACTTCAATTTGGAATAGCTTATTTGGTGGTTTTTTTTAGGGATAATTGATTACAATTAAATTTTAAAAGGTTTGATGTTTAATTTAGCCATGAAAATTGACAAAAGGAGGAATTGGAAGAGTTTTTCTTGGTTGAAAAGGTAAGGAATTGATAATAAAGAAAAGTTTGGTCGTCACACATAGGATTCGAACCTCTGACCTCTTGGTCGAGAGTACATGCTGAAAATTTCTGATCAAAGAATGAGATAATTTCTGAAAATGAGTCTTCAATTCACAAGGTATTCAGCTGAATTTCTCAATAATTACAGAAGATACAAGACCAAAGTTATATAGTATGGCTCGCAAAGAACGTGGAATACTAAAAGAGGGAGAAAGTGTATATGAAAAGAAAGACTTAAAGCAGCAAATAATTGCATGCTGTGAATGATAATCTCCTTCCATAAAGGAATTGACAACGGTCATAAGGAGGCCTCTTAAGGTAAAAAAATCAACTTGCTGTCAATAATAATTGATTCACACAAGGAAAGAATTTTGTCATCCCAACGTTGATTGATTCACATAATGAGGGTAATATTCAGTCTTGTTGGGTCTGCTAGCATGTAACTTTTGCTGATTGGATGCTGACTTGGGAGTGTTGTGCTGACTTGGAGGTGTCTTGGTCTTGTTGTTTTACACGTGCCAATTACCGCTGAGTTGTGTTCATTTTTGTGACACCCGAAGATAGGAGGGGTACATAAATGAATCGAGATCACATCCGAATGAGAGGGATCTTGAGGACATGAAAGTATGGTCAAGATAAGCTTAAAAGAATTGATAGATACTACCTATACCAACAAGGTGCACCTTCCTTTTCGGTGGCTCAATCATAGGAACTTTGAAGTTAAGCGTGCTTGGCTTGGAGAAGTTCTATGTTGGGTGACCTCCTAGGAATTTTTCTAGAAAGCATGTGAGTGAGGACAAAACATGCTAAAAGGACCCCGTAAGCAGTTTAAAACGAGTATGGTAACGTGGTCAGGTCGTAGGGGAATATCGGGGTCTTAGGTGTCGAATTCGGATTCTGAATCCTAGGCCTGGGGCTTTACAATTCTGGCTTCAAATAATACATGTTTAAATCAAATAAGTCAATTTAAGCATACATCGATTGGTTAAGGTATTAAATCCTCGATTATTTAATGTTCCAATGTTTGAATACCCATTACATACACATATTGTTCAACTCAACAAAATAAAATGTTGCATTAAAGATATAAATAAACAACTTGTTATCTTATATCCATATTCAAATTATCAAACTTTAGAGTATTAATCGATCATATGTTCGCCCACTTAGAATAAAAGCTAGTTTGATACACATGTGATAAGGCATGAATATACTCTATATATATCTAATAGGTCTTCCTCATGAATATCGGGTCGTTCTAGACTTTTTGATGATCAAATATTTAATACAAATAAATCTTGATAATGCATCGACATAATGTTTTATAGAAGTCATCTTGGCGATGACTATGTCTCTTTTTTAGACCATTATTTCTCTTAGGGAAATGATATTTTCTCTCCGAATGTTTCTTCTCTCATTGCGTCTTAGATCCTAAATTCCATTTATATATATTGGAATGACGAACAATAATATTTAATGTAAGCAAAAGAATAAAATTAAAAAGAAAGGAAGTCACACACCAATGATTTATAATAGCTTACCTTTAATTAGATCTTTGTTTCTTCTGATCTTTGTTATCCTGTGGTAATATAAGAAGGAAATTCTTTACCATGGAGAAAGGTGATTTTTGTACGGATGACCCTCTAAAATGGACGAAAATGATAAATGTCCCACCTTTTCAATTCAAGAATATATGTTTTTTTGCTTGTATCAGCAATTATCATTTTACTCTCTACTCTAACCTCGCTCTCTCTCCAACCTCTCGCTCTAGCTTCTTGCTCACCTCTCGCTTCTCGCTCTCTCCAATTTCTTCCTTAAATCTCTTATTCTCTCTAATTTTTCTCTCAAATCTCGCTCTCGCTCTAAAATGCCCTAAATGCACGTTTTCATATAGAGAGTAAAATGGTAATTTTTCTAAGAATGACGTAAGCAAAATGACATATATATCATTGAATTGAAAATTAAAGGTAGGACATTTTTTATTTTGACCTCTCCAAATGGGTCATTCACACAATTGTTTGAGGGAGAAACAATAGAGCTCTTGCCCATTAATTATGCCTCTCAGGTTTGTAGGAATCAATCATACTTTTTTTTAAAAAAAAAAAAAATCTCTCAACTAAATTCTAAAAACTTTACCTTCCTTGTAACATTATTAGTTGTCTCCTCACATAACATACCTAAAAAAACATCTAAATGCCTTTATTTTATAGGTTGAGATTTGGGCTTCACAATGTGACAAACAAGAAGAATGATGAATAAAAAGACTCTTAGTGATACTTTTCTTTACGCGACGCATCGGTAGAAGTATACTCTTCATTTTCCTTTGACATTCATGGCAAGTTATTGCCATGGTCTTCTATTGTCATATAATCTTTTCCAATGTCACTCCAACCACCTTCCTAATATCTATTAAATAGGCATCTTTTACATTTCTATCTTCAACTTGATCCCAAATGAAACTTATTTGATGATTAGCTTCCATAATATTACTTTTTTTCCCAACTAGCCACTTCAAATTTTTGTTAGCCTTAAATTCAAAACTAGTATACTTATTTACAATCTTGACAAAGATGTAAATGTATTAGATCCATTAAAAAAAAAATGAAAGAATATAAAAGGAAAAAAAAAAAATTATCGTTAAAAACTAAGAATAAAATGGGACAGATAGATTATGTCGGCCAAAAGCATTTGATGAATTTTGGAGGTGTTAGTTCTATTGGAAGAAAGAAATAATGTGATGCGAAGGTATATGTAAATAGAGGCCCCCTCCTAATTATACGATGAATCGCACAACTTTTTAAAGGCACTCCACACACAAAGTGATATCTACGAAACAATCTCCAATCATGAACAATTTGACAACACCATCCACTCTTTAATTTCTTTTTCTTTTTCTTTTTTTTTCTTCAAGGGTTTCCCGACATTTTCTTAAGAAAAAGAAGTCCAATGATATAACTCCTAGGTTGTCTCAACTCTTCTTTACACATCTTGACTTTCCCAAATTTTATGAACAGCAGTATTCAAGATTGTTTATTACAGATTCTCTGTATTTTTCCCATCTCAAAGTTTTCATCTTTTTAACAAAAATATATGGTAGAGCACTCTTAGAAAATAATAACACTAATATTTTCTCCTTTCACTTCTTGTTGAATTAATGTTCTTTTGGAGGGGAGAGAATTTGGAGATTGAGACACGTGAAATCTCCAAATTCTAAAATGAAAAGAGGGAAGGGAAATAATAATAATGATAATAATGAAAAGCAAAGAAAAGAGGCCCCCATTGAAACATTTCTACAATGTTGAATGAGACATGGACATGATTAATCGGTGTATGTGGGGGTCGAGCATCTTTTTTCTTTTCTTTTCTTTTCTCTCTTTTACCACGTCATATTACAAATGAGATTGAAGATCATCAGATTCAAACTAAATAACTCATAATGAGATTATATCAAAATTGTCCCTATGTAAACAAAAATTAATTAAATAATTTTTATTTGAATGAGATCATTGCTATGTATGATAAAAATAATATTAACTTATATAATAAAGTTGAGCATCTAAACTAGTGAAAATTTTACATGATAATATGACATCATGGTTTTCAAAAAAGCATGCTTCTTCTAAAGTGGAACTTTTTCATTCACATAGGGCCTATTAATTTGAGACTTATGGGCACCAAGGTGCCAACTAGCTGTAATCTTTTTGTATGCCACTTTCATTTTGATTGTTGTTGCAACAGAAGGCATATCCCTTGTAAATTTCTTCTATTTTTCTTGATTGAATCAATTCTCTTTTGCAACCCACATGTCTCTTACTATGACATTACTTCTGGTGGCAGATCTATCATAGCAAAAAATGGTAATTAAAAAAAAATACAAATATAGTAAAAAGGAAGGCAAACACATGCCAACATGAACATAACTCAACTGGCATATAACTCTTGTACTAACGACCAAGAGGTCTGTGGTTCGAGTCCCCCACCCCACATGTTGTCAAAAAAAAAAAAAAACAACAAGACAAACACATCAATTCATTTTGTTCTCAAAAAAAAAAATCATCATTATAGTCCATCACTAATTAGTAATTATAAGTCCATCTATAAGTATTATATACAATAAAAATGTATTGATTACCATTATCGAAGTTTACTAAAACTTGTTGTAAAAAAAATTTACTAAAACTTGTACAAAAAAAAACTATATTTATAATTTTTTTAAAAATTACATATTTATAAATATTCTAAAAGATACATTATTGACCCACTTAAAATTTCCTTTTTCTTTCTTTTGGTATAAATGGACATGTTAGAGTCTTGGTTCAATTATTCTCACTGGTTGGTAAGGGTTTTGTTTTAATTCAAATCTTTTAGGTACTTCAATAAAAGGATTAACCAATAGGCACTAATTAGATTTTCTTATATATGGAAATCAAATAATAAGACACATGAATGGAATTTTATTTGAAATGATGGAATTAGATGTGAGGCACGATTAATTAAACTACAGGACTTCAAGATGCCTTTTGAAGAAAGTGTACGTTTCAAACTTATTAGGTACTTTTTGGAAAAAAAAAAATTGAGATACAATTTTGGTCCCTTTACTTACGATTCCATTTCATTTTAGCTCATATACTTTGAAATGTCCAATTTTAGTCTCTATACTTTGAATATAGCTTAAAAATACTAGTCTCGACCGTTTGAAGTTACTTTTTAAAAAAAAAATTGTTAAATAATCATATAACAATTTTCATACAATAAAAGACACAACGTGAACACATTTTCAAAATTTATAGAAGGAAAATTAATAGAAAATATTTTTTCTTATAGAAAAGTTAACCATATAACCAACAATAGGAACCGATTTTAAACCTTATTCAAAGTATAAGAACTAAAATTCAACATTTGACCCCGACTAAAAAGGAATGAAAACAAAAAAAAAAAGTCTTTTAAAAAAAGGAACAGTTGCATAGATGGCAAATTGGACCAAATTAATAGCAAATATAGCACTGTTGCAAACTAATTGCAAATATAGCAAATTTAATTGTACAAGACCAAAAAGCTGTTGTCGGATTCTATCCGTGTCTATCACTGATAGACTCTGATTATTCAAAGTATATCAGTGTCTATCGCTGATAGACTTCGATTAATCAAAATCTATCAGTGACTATCACTGGTAGACTTTGATTAATCAGAGCCTATCAGTGATAGTCCCTGATAGATTTTGATTAACCAAAGTTTATCAGCGATAAACACTGATAGACTCTGAATAATCGGAGTCTATCAGTAGACTGATAGATTCTGATTAATCAGAGTCTATTGCTGATAAACTCTGATAATCGAAGTCTATCAGATAGACTCGGATAGATTTTGCTATATTTGCAATTTTTTTTACATGGTGCTATATTTGCTATTAATTTGGTCCAATTTGCCACCCACTGCAATTTTCCCTTAAAAAAAATAATTAAATACTCCATCTAAAAGTACTTTTATGTTTTATATATTTTTAGAACTTCTCAAACTCCTTTTGATTGTTGAAAGTAAAAATTACTTTTAATTGGTTAAAAAAGAATACTTTTTACTGCTATTAAAAATTTTAGTCAAACATTATCGAATGAAATAGAAAAAATTAGGCCCCCCATTTCGTTTTTGGTTTTTGGTTTTTGAAAATTTAGCTTATAAACACTCTTTACACTCATACATTTCTTTGGGTTGTTATCTACATCCTTCTCATGTTTTCAAAAACTAAGTCAATTTTTTAAAACAAAAAAAAGTAGTTTTCAAAAACTTGTTTTTGTTTTTAGAATTTGACAAAGAACTCTAATGTCTCCTTAACAAAAATGAAAACCATGGTGAGGAAAATGAGAGAAAATAAGCATAATTTTGAAAAACAAAAAACAAAAAACCAAATGATTATTAAACGGGGCCTCAGTCTTCCATGATGACACCTTAAAATTCATGCCAAACACACTCTAATTAAATCACCGCCAATAGATTAAATTCAGGATCTCCGATGTGATAGCATGATAAAACACCACTCAAAGCAAAGCTTTCGAAATTTGGTAATTTATTCCAAACTTCCACCTATAGGAGATCACTTATCCAACATCTAGGGGTTAAAAAAAAAGTTCTATATATATAAATGGAAACTCCCTCATAATGCAATGTGGCATAATTACTTTTATGGCAATGGATTCAAGTGCCCCATTGTTGCTCTTCTCCTCTCACTTAGAGCCCCAACCCCAAGACCAACCTTCCAATAATCAACTTCCTTTTCTCCACACTTCCCAATCAAACAAACCCTGCCTCTTCCTACCTTCCAAATTCATTTGGCCAAAAGGGGACTTAGTAGGAGCTTATCAAAGCCTCACCGAACCACATGTCGACCTTCACGGCTTCCTCAAGGGCGATAAAAAGGCAACCATCGAAGCAGCCAACCTCGTAAGGAAAGCTTGTTTGAAACATGGCTTCTTCCAAGTCATCAACCATGGCGTCGATCAAAGCCTCTTGGCCACTGCCCTTGATAAAATGGCCTCTCTTTTTAACCTCCCTTCCAACCTTAAGACTAGGGCTTCCCATTCCCAAGGCCGCCCTGCCAAAATGTGGGGCTTTTCCACTGCCCATTCTAATCGCTTTTCCTCAAAGCTGCCATGGAAGGAAACTTTCTCCTTTGGATTTGACCATTGCTATAATAGCTCCAATCAACCTAGTGTGGTTGATTTTTTCAACTCGACTCTAGGCGAGGAATTTGAAGAAATAGGGTAAGATCACACCCTTCGCTCTTGAAAAATTATTCAATGTGATCATTATACTCCATGTTGACCATTCGGTGTAAGTTCAAAATATACACGAGGATGCAAGTTCCAAAGCTGTTTTTAATTAGCTAAATCACTTTTAAAATTACCATCGGTTTGGGTACTTTATAACACTCTAGTAGTCATTAGCTACGACAAATATAGTCTTTTAATTTTTTTTCTCACACCAGATTATAAAATTGTCAGTCACATTGTTCGGTACTTTTGAAATAATTTTTCTTTTATGTATGTGACGATTTAATGACTAGGGTTCTATATCAAAAGTACTGCGAAGCAATGAGGGACCTATCCCTTGCATTAACAGAGCTTCTGGCCATAAGCTTAGGCGTGGAAAGGTGGCACTTCCGCAAGTTTTTCGAAGATGGAAGCTCCATAATGCGATTGAACAGCTACCCAATTTGCGAACAAGGCGGCGTGGCTCTCGGCACTGGGCCTCACTGCGATCCAACAGGCTTGACCATCCTCCACCAAGACCAGGTCGGTGGCCTCGAAGTCTTTGCCAACAACAAATGGCTCGCCGTTCCGCCCTCCCAAAATGCACTTGTCGTTAACATTGGTGACGTCTTCATGGTTAGTTCCCAAAAACAAAAAACAAAGTCAAACACTGTCTCATTTTTCTCTCTCTTACCTCATCCAAGCTTTCTTTTTTGTGAAGGCACTGTGTAATGGGGAATACAAAAGCTGTGTACATAGGGCGGTGGTGAACAAGCACAATGAGAGGAGGTCGTTGGCTTTTTTCCTTTGTCCGAGGAAAGACAAGGTGGTGCGGCCGCCGGAGAATCTCGTCGGCGGCGATGGGTCGAGGAAGTACCCGGATTTTGCCTGGTCGGAGCTGCTTGATTTCACTCAAAAATACTACAGGGCGGATGCTGTTACTCTCCAAAACTTCACCAAATGGGTTGTGTCGTCGAGGCCCTGTGATCTTTAGAAACTGTGTCTATGGATTCTCCATTCGTCGGACTAATTTAATCTTTTATCAGTTGTTTTTTTTTTTTTTTGGTTAAGTGTGAAGGTTAGTAGTTGGTTACTGTATTTTGAAGTAAGATTAAGAGTGGCTGTATTTAATTATGAGATTCGAATAATTGTGAGTGAAATGGGTGGAGTGGAGGATATTGTACTTGGAAGTCTTGTTAAATACATATGTTGCTGCTCGAGTTGGTAACGGTCTCTTCTACTACTGTGTTATAGTAATAGTGGCAATATTTTTCCATGTATAATGATGGTTTAGGGTTTGGTTGAATAATTGATTTAATAAAATAATCTTCTTTTCATTTGCGATGGTATGGAAAATGGACAACTCTCCAAAATCAACGTGGAACCCTATTGCCGTCTTATAGATTTTATTTTGTAAACTTGTCCTTTTTTTCCTTATTTTTTTTCTCCTGCAATAATAAAAAATTTGGCTTACATATATATTAGTAAATTTGCTGCAAGAGAAAATATTTTACAAAAATAACTCAAATAAATATAAGTACACCTACATCGTCATTGATACATGTTTTGCAGTGATATAACTTTACACTAGGTATATTAATGATATACTTATCAATGATACAAAAATAGTACATTAATAATTTTTTTTTACCAATGATATAAAAATGGTATCTTAGTAATATATTTTACATTAGGTATGTTGGTGTTATATAATACTTTATCACCTAAATGATATATCGCTAATATGATTTTTTTTAATGCAATGATGGTAAAATTAAAACTTTCAAAACATTAAAAATATGAAACATAAAAACGATCAATACTTTAGAAAACCCAATTAATAAATCAATAACCTACTTTTTTTATTGGGGCATTTGCATAGATAGCAAAAAACACTAAATATATTGCAAAAATAGCAAACAGTAAAACTATTTGCAGAAATAACACAAAGTGACGTTAAGTTACAAAAATACCCTTTTATCAGCAGTTATCTGATAGAAAAGATTATCAGTGTCTATCACTGATAGTTATTGATTGACTTCAATTAATGGGAGTCTATCAATGATAGACACTGATATAAAGGATTATACGGAGTCCATCAACATGATAGTCTATCAATGTTTATCACTAATGGTTCCTAATCAAATTCTATTAGTGATAGACACTGATAGAAAGGATTATATGGAGTCTATTGATAGTTTATCAATGTGTATCGCTGATAGTTACTGATAGTCACTGATAGATTTCGATTAATAGGAGTAAGTCTATCAATGATAGACGCTGACAGACTCCGATTATCAAAGTCTATCAGTGTCTAGAATGTACAGAAATGAGTATAATTCACACACAATTTAAAATTAAATAGGGGTAAAACGGAAATTATGAAATTTTATTCTAATAAATTGTCATATTTACTATTATTTTTACATTGTGCTATATTAGCAATTAGAAAACCCCTAATTGCCCCCTCATGTAATTTTCCTTTTTTATTTAAAGCATGCAAATATAATCAAGACATGAAGAGACCGAATAATATATTTTGTTAATCATCAATTTGCATAGGGGGCTACTAAGTATAGACTTCATTGAATATTTTTTAATACTACATTGAAGGTAAAATTAGAAACTTCAAAATGTTCAAAATAATAATATAAAAAAGATAGTTGCTTTTATAAACCAGTGTGATACATTTATACGCAATTCTTATCTAAAAGCATGTCGATGTATAATTTTTTTTTTCTTTTTTTTTTTTTTTTTGAGTTCAACCTAACCTCTGAGGGTGGAAGATTAGAAACCTCTGACCTATCGGTTGAGTGTATATACCAATTACCGTTAAACTATGTTCATTTTTTCATGTCAATACAAGGGAGGGATATGTTCCGTTAGTTATCAAATCATGTGATGGAGCACCAATAATTACTCTTGAATTGCAGATTATTATATTTTCAATCTTCATACAACTAAAAGAGTGTACGTTATGGCCAAAGCGAGCTTAGCTTAGCGGTAATTGGCATGTACCTTCGACCATGAGGTCAGAGGTTAGAAAACCCTTAACGCAATTTATTTTCAAATGAATTAGTGAATTGAATCTTACTATCGTACGTGTACGTAGAATAAGAAACCTTGTTTCAAAAAGATAATTTTTCAATACTTATGGTACAATTTCTGGATGATGAGATGGCCCCTTAGAATTATTTGAAGAGACAACAAAACCTTGTTGGTTTATGATTGCATGCTTTTCCCGAAAACATGGAAAAAAGCAATTTTCATATTTAATATTATTCCTTTTGGCTCTTTTGGATCGATTCTGATTTGTTCTTATACAACCCACCCATTAATGCTGTTCTCCATGTCCCCCTTCGCCTTGGGGGGCCTTCCCCCTACTTGTGTGCCACTACTAAAATTATGGGCTTACCACAAAATACAACATTACAAGAATTTAGTATTCTTAAAGTTAACATATTTTCACAAAAATCATTTGCATGTATATGACCCAGAAAAACATAATAGAAGATGTGTTTAGTCCATGATTGTTATAATTTATTTTAATCAATGCTGTTGAGGATTCCACATTGAAAAGATAAGTAGAGACTTCACAATTTATAAGGTACATGAGCTACTCCACTAATTACCAATTGGGTTTGAGATGAAACCTCATGTTATCTAATATGATATCAGAGTTCATTAAACCCAAATGGGTATTTGATCTAATAATGGTGAACCCAAAGAGACACCATCTTGAAGGAGCATGTTACCCAAAGAGACACCATCTTGAGGGAACATGTTGAGGATCCCACGTTGAAAAGATAAATGGAAACCTCACAATTTATAAGATACATGAGTCACTCCACTTCACTCATTGTCAATTGGTTTTGAGATGGAATCCCATGTAATCTAATAAATGCTTCCCTTAATCATCAAATCATCAATGAGGTAAATTAAATGCATATCAATAAAGTAGTAGACAAAAATTTAAATCACTTATAAAGTCAAAATTTTGACTAATAGAGTTTCTTCTAAAATAATTTTCAAAAGCATATTAGAAGATGAGAGGTGACACGATAAAAAATTTTATAGTTAAAGTTGCATAAGAAAGAAAAACAACAAATAGGTTAGCTCTCGATTAAAAACTCAACAATGTTATTAATTAGGGTAGGGTACAATCATGGACAAGCCATGAAACTCCATTGTCTTATTGGCCGACCTTGACTTGTAGGTAAATAGTTTAGGAAGAAAAAGAATATTAGAAATAAAAACATAGGACAAACATCAATTCAACTCTAGATCATTGAAAATGTGAGAAGGAAGATACCTAGAACCCAACAGCTTTTCAAAAAGGGTGTGACACCGGTTACATGTTGTGTCTTCAATAATTAAATTATGGACCCCTACCCTACCTCAAAGGGTATCATATACAACCTTGATCTTGTGCCCCTTCCATTATGAGAGATTATTCTAGAACATAAACTAATTATGGTACAAAATATCTAAACATTTTATTACTTCTTAGGGGCATGGCTTAAATGAGTACAAGAGAAAATGAAAAAATAAAAATAAAAATAGAAATATTTACAGATATATATATATAAAGTATTTTTTTTTTTTTTGAAACACATATATATAAAGTATTTAAAAGTATATATTGTTCAATTATTTTATTTTATTATTATTTTTTTTTTTTGAGTTCAACAATATTTTAAGGTATACGATTCGAACTTCTAACCTTTTGGTGAAAGGTATATGTAAATTACTGTTGAGTATGCTCGTTTTGGCTCAATTATTTTAATTTGTTTTTTGTGATTGTTCTCCTAGCTTGGACGTCATTTTAAAATTTTCATTATTATTCACTTCTTATCTTTTCCTTATTTAAATGTAAAGTCAAATATTTTTAATATATTTTTAAAATATTATGTTCATTAAAATATTTCAAAACTAATAAATATCCATCATTTTTTTTCTTTCGAATTTATGAACTTTATCGTATCTCCCAATATTTTCCTGTCACTGTTTGCCATCGTATCTTCTAATATTTTTCCGTCATTGTTTGTCGTTGCTTCTTATTATTGTTTTGCATTTCTTTTAGTAGCTTCTTCCTATCGTTGTTTTAGATTTTTTGAAAGTATATTTGAAATATTATATTATAAACTAACACAATTAATAAAGAGAAACTTAAATTTATTTTATATTTAATTATTCTAGATTTAAAATGTAAATGTAGATTTTGTCGGCTCTCATTTTTTAGTTTTTGTACAAAGCCTATTTCAATTTTCTTTCAATCTGATTCTCATGAGTTAGAAGTAACGCCATAACTTCTTGTACTTCCTGTTGATCAGTAGAGGTTGTAAGTGAAGAGATCATTGATTCATATTCAGAACGTAAACCATTGAGAATATACATGATGTGGTCTTCAGTATCAACTCGTTTACCAACTGTCGCAAGAGCATCGATGCATTTCTTGATCTGTGCAAAGTAGTCGTTCAGAGACATAGATCTTTCTGTATGGTTTGTAGCTTGATTTTCAAACGCATTATCTGTGCCCTATTTCTCGAATTAAAGATTTGGAATAAGCAATTCCAAATTTCTTGAGCAGTTTTACAGTGTATAACTTGTTCGATAATATTATCGGACATGGAACCAAGCAACCAAGAAGAGATAAAGTTGTCCTGCCTCTTCCATTTCATATACTCTGGGTCTAATTTCATAATAGTTGAATCCTTACTCACAGGAATTCTTTCAGGTGGTGGATCATGATCTTTATTAACAAAATTACCTAGATTATATCCTTCTAGGGAAAATTCTATCTGAACTTTCCACATGAGAAAGTTATCATTGTTAAGCTTTGCAGTAGAGATCTTGTTACTAGGATTAAAGATTTGAGTGGATTGACTATCAAGATCGACGGTGAGATCAACTTCTGTGTTGGTGGAAGAGTCCATCACTGACGAGCGCGATTTCAGTCGAGAAAATCTGAATCACAGAGAATCTTGAATCAAGTACAGGATCCAAGAACACGCACCGAAGAAATCGTTCCAAAACAAAATCGAAGCTAAGGATCGAGTTCTGTCGCTTGACTAGGTCTCTGATACCATGCTAAACTAACGAAGAAGAACAGAAAAATACAAGAGAAAACCCTTCCATTCATTCACAACTCAATCAATCTTTACATGAATAAAGAGGGAATGATATATACTAGGAAGGGAGAAAAAACTCCTGCAAAACAATATTCCAAAGATAATAGAATAAACACTGAACAGAGAATAAAAACTCTTTAACGAACATAAACAGAAAAATGGAACCACGTGATCAGTACATGTCAGTGGGCTATCTTTACAACAACAATTTTACAAGTCTAAGATAAAAATAATAACATTTATCAAAATCTAAGGTCTAATTTATTGAAATAGAAAAAGTTTTGGATAAAAGTCTTAGAAAATTGAGGGTGAAAGCAAAAATTTTTATTATTATATATTCTTTTCCCTTAAATGTAATCTCTTTTAGTATTATGCTTCAAACAGACTACAAATTTGCATCTACGATCCATTAGTAAGGAATATGGTTAATAAGTAGTAAATGTAATTTATTAATCAAATTCATCTTACTCTCTAATGAATTTCAGCATCATGTTTATAAATTCTAAACAAACATGTTTAAGAGGTGATGACACTCATAATTAAAATCAAATGCTTAATTCAGAAATGAGGCTTTCATAATGATCATATAAACACTGGCAGATTAGAATATATATTTATAATTAAATTTCAGCAGCTAGAATGAGCACCCGTTGACTTGATTTTTAGCGTAACTAAACAAATCCACAATTCCGAACTAACTTTAAAGACCAAGACAAAGTCCCTTGTTTTTTAGGGGTCAACATTATTTATGTTATTAAGAATAGCCTAAATTTTAAAAATATATTCTTAATTAGATGTTTTTATAAAGGAAAGATATTGATAAAAGGTTTGATTTGTTCTGATCTCCAATAAGGAATCCGTCAAATTCATAAGTATTTTCATAAAAATGGAAATTTGGTGGCTCGTCGTTTTGCGAGGGAAGCAGTTAATGAGGGAGTTTCAGCTTCTTGGTTCTTGGAAGACTTTTTCCCTAGTGATATATTATTCGACCTTTTTTTATTAATAACAACATAGTTCAATTGACATAAATTATATACATACGTCTTAAGGGATTTTAATTAGCTTAAAGATCTTCAATTTACGTATACTCTTGATAATTTATATATCTTTTCTAAAATTAATTACTTGAAATAATTTTAGCTACAACTGCAAAGCTCTCAACTAATTAAGATATTATAATCTCGACTAAAAGGCTCGAGATATTCAAATTCTCATTCTACATGTGGTAGAACTCAATTGCTTGAGATTTAAAATTTATTATATCAATTCTAAGGAATTTGCTAATAAGTTGATAATTAATGAAGTTGATGGCAAAATTCGGCCAAGCAACTCACCTGACCGTCACGTGACACCAACAGTGAATTTGTTGAAGACGGGGAAGGCGTGCCTACAAATATGGAGCAAACACTGCACACTGGTGTGGTGCTTGCCACACACATTCCGATGCTTAAGTCAGTAATCAAAGGAAATATGAGCAAAACTAGAGAGCTAGAGGAAGAGAGAGAGAGAGTTTAGAGACTAGTTTTTCGGATCCCCCTCAAAGGTTGAAGAAGGGCTTAGATACCTTTGCCCTTTTTAGGGTTTCTAGGCGTTGAATAAGGTATCCATTTAAACTTTCCTCAGGCTTCAGCTTGATTGCCAACAGGTTGAATTGTGGTTTTCGCCGATCTCTTACCCCAAGAAACTGCGTGACAAAAACTCGTGACAATTCTTTGAAAGATACTATGGACCTCCGTGGAAGTCCATCCACGATTGGTATGTGTCCAGATGTTGAACCAAATCTTTCTTCCCATCATACTACTGGAAAGTCGGTACCTTGAATCTATGTGGAACCTCTGCCTGCATGATTTCGTCGGTAAACGGTGGGTCGGCTTGCCTGATTAGGTCTTCGAAATCTTTCTTGTCTGTATCTTTAGGCTGCTTGTTTTCCTGGAACTTCAGCCCCCAATTGGGACCACCTCTACGTATCTCTGCTTGAACTTTGGCCCTGATCTTGGCCTTGGCCTCGGCCTGTGCCCTAGCCCTAGCCTCGACCTCATATTTCATTTTAGCTTCGATTTCGGCTTGGATTCTCGCTTCAAGCTCGACCTCCGCTCGGATCCTAGCCTCGGCCTCGGCCATCCTGCGCGAACCCACTGTACTTGTTTCATCTGGAACGTCGACTGTATCCTTACGGTCCCCTTTGTTACTCGACGTTGGATCCTTCAAGTTCAGTTCCTTTGCAGACTTCGACCCCGACATCTTACTAGTAACACTGTTCGTCTCACTAGTCTCTTCATCCAAGATCTCTTTTCCTTTTACTCGATCGTGTGGTGGACTCTTTTGATATCTCACGCTGGGATTCAGTTGTTTCAGAATGCTCAAAATTTCTACCAGGCTCTGTCCCATCTCATTGACTCGTCCCTTCAAGGCTGCTATTTCCATCTCTTGGGTATGGGCCCGAGGACGAGGGTCAATCCCAACCTCTGGATTCTCTCTTTCCATTCTTTTACTCGGTGTTCTCCCCAACCCAATGTGCAGTGCTCACAAGCCAACTTTCTTCTCCACAGACGGCGCTAACTGTTGATGGCAAAATCTGGCCAAGCAACTCACCTGAACTTCACGTAACACCAACAGTGTATTTGTTGAAGACGGGAAAGACGTGACTGCAAATATGAAGCAAACACTACACACCGATGTGGTGTTTGCCACACACACTCCAATGCTTAAGTCAGTAATTAGAGGGAATATGAGCAAAACCAGAGAGCTAGAGGAAGAGAGAGAGTTTAGAGAGTAGTTTTTTGGATCTCCCTCCAAGGTTGAAGAAGCTAAGGGCTTATATACCTTTGTCCTTTTTAGGGTTTCTAGGCGTTGGAAGACGATTCAGGCTGAACCAGATTGAACCAAGGCAACCAAAGGACTCCAGGGACCGAGCGAAGGGGAGGAGACTCGACCTGCACAAGCAAGCCGAGGCCGAGCGCGTGGGGTTGGGCCAAGCCCCAACCCTATGGCCTATTTCCCCTCCGGAGTCCATTTCCTGGTCATGTGTTGTCCTCATCTACTCCTTGAATTTCGAAATAGTCCAGAATTACCTACAACAAATTATACAAATCCTAGTTTAACATAATTCAAATAATTTATTATCAACAATAAATAATTATTAATGACACATTTGTAAATTTCAAAATTTAAAAATGAAAATAATGATCTCATAACTTTGTTCTTTTATTCTGGGACGACTAAGTAATTTTTCTTGAAGATTGACTTTTTTTCAATATAAATTAGGATATAGGTTACATCATGTGAAAGTGACAAATGAGAAAAATTAAAGCCAACTTTGCTTGAAAGTTGAAATTTCATAGTTGAAACCTTCCTTCATCCCAGCATCTTAAATATAATTTCAATTCTCTTCTTCCTTCATTACAAATAATCAAAACGCATCAATCACCGATTGAAATTGTTCTCTCAAATGAAACATGAGACGTTCAACAAAGACGACGCTCGTACCACTCATGGTGATGAAGATAGCCATGTTGTCAACGGCCTTGGCCGTATTAGCTTCTCAAGCCTTACCCGGCTGCGACGAATGGTGTGGCGACCTGCAAATTCCATATCCATTCGGCACGAGAAATGGGTGTTATCTCAATGAAACATTCTCAATTACTTGCAACAAAACCGATGGCAATAAACCTCCAAAGGCGTTTCTAATGAACACCAACATCAGCGTTACCAATATATCTATGGATGGTGAGCTCCACATCTTGCAGCCCATAGTGCGAGATTGTTACAAGCCAGTCGCTGGTCCTTTTGTTCCCAACCTAACCAATCTTTCGGTGCCGGCCATGTTCCCAATTGCTGATGGCAAAAACAAGTTCACGACCATCGGCTGCGATGCTTTGGGATTAGTCCTCGGGGTGCTCAACGGGAGTGATTATGCAAGTGGGTGTATTTCGATGTGTTTCAACGATAGTATTATAAATAATGGGACGTGCTCTGGAAATGGGTGCTGTCAGTTGGAGATTCCAAATGGGTTGAGGGATTTGACTTTGCAGGTGAGTACAGTCTTGAATTACACATTAGCACCAAATTTCAGTTCGTGTGGGTATGCTTTTGTAACCGGAGATGAGGGGTTCGAGTTTTCGTCAACTTATATTGAGAATTTTGAAGATGAGGAAGTTGAGGTTGTGGTTGGTTGGGCCATTGGAAAAGAAACAAAAAATGTATGTGGATCAAACAGCAAAAGGAATAGTAGCTTCTCTGGTGATGGATCTGAATATCGTTGCCAATGCTTGGATGGTTTTGAGGGGAATCCATATCTCCCTCAAGGTTGTCAAGGTAAAAGCTTATTCATCTCTACTTGGGGATCATCTATTCTTTTACACATCACTAATAAAAATGAAATGATTAGAACATTTATGGAATTTAAAATAAATATATTTGAAAGCCAATTCTATATCCTTCATTTGACCAAAAATTACTGTCCATATGATTTATTAGGTATTATTTTTAACTGATTTTAGTTTCTTCCAAAATTAATTAATGAATAAAGTATTGCAAAACCTTGCTATTTCAAAATGGATGATTTCAGCAAATGTGCAAAAGTTTCAAACAAAACCTTTAACTAGACAAGATTTTTTTTTCTTAAATATTTTACCTTATGTTCAATTTCGGCTAAATTTACCTACTTATTTTAATAATAAAAAAGACAATACTTGGGTGAGTAGATATCTTCCTACACCACTATTAAAATGTTGACACAATTAGGAGAGATAAAAAAAAATCTTATTTCTACCTTTCTCTCTTAATAATAATAAAAGACAATACTTTGTTACATGCAAACAAGTATTGTTCTAATAAAAAAGAACTAAATCTCCCAAAACTCTAAGGTACGTTGTTAAATAAATCTCTTAAAATCCACATGTCAATGAAAATCTCACCCTATCAAAGCGAGCGTAGCTCAACTGTAATTGATGAATCCCCCACCCCAAATTTTGTTAAACTCAAAAAGAAAAAAAAAACAAAAACAAAAATCTCACCCTAACATCATCTTTCTCTTATGTTTCATAAATTTCCTACTAGACAAATTTCATAATTTATTAAATGCACATGAAAACATTTTTTTAAACCATTCTTCACATGAAAGTCTATTAGAAAGTAAAATTTTCAATATATATCCAAATTCAAGGTTGAACTTGGTGAAAATGAAAGTTTAATTAAATAGAAATATATATGCTTTGCCAATTTCAAAAAACGTAAATTCTGATTTTTTTAGCCCTAAAAAAAAGGAATTTACATAAGGAGAAGTAAATTAAATGGGCAAATGTAGGTTTGTAACTTTATTGTTCAGTTTTGAACTTTTTTTTTTTCAGATATAGATGAATGCAAGGATGAAACGCTAAATGATTGTATGTACAAGAACAAGTGTGTTAACACAATAGGAAACTATACCTGCAATTGTCCCAAGAACTTTAAAGGAGATGGAAGACATGGGGGAGAAGGTTGCATCCGAAATTCCAAGACAATTCCGATCATCATCGGTGAGTTTTTATATTCTAATTGAATTTCGTAATAATTTCATAGAGTTTTCTATGCCAACTTTATATATGTGTTTTAATTCTTCATGAATGCATACTTTTTGCAATAATATACTAAATGGAATGGAAAAATGATATGTAAAGGTTGAAATAAAATGCAGGAACTGCGGTAGGGTTCACAGTTTTACTAATTGGCAGCATCTGGATATACTTGGGCTACAAAAAATGGAAGTTCATCAAACAGAAAGAGGAATTTTTCCAGAAAAATGGAGGGTTCATACTTCAACGGCAACTTTCTCAATGGCAATCGCAGAATGAGATGGTCAGAATTTTCACCCAAGAAGAGTTGGAGAAAGCCACCAACAACTACGACCACAACACTATTGTCGGCAAAGGTGGCTATGGCACCGTTTACAAAGGAATCTTGGACGATGGTCTAACCGTTGCTATCAAGAAATCTAAATTCGTGGACCAATCTCAAACCGCCCAATTCATCAATGAAGTCATTGTTCTTTCCCAAATCAACCATCGAAACGTGGTGAAGCTCTTGGGGTGTTGTTTGGAGACACAAGTTCCATTGCTGGTCTATGAATTCATCAACAACGGTACACTTTTTGACCACATCCATGACAAAACCAAGCAGGTTTCCCTTTCTTGGGAAGCTCGCTTGAAAATAGCTTTGGAAACTGCTGGCGTCCTTTCGTATTTGCATTCTTCGGCTTCTACTCCCATCATCCACAGAGATATCAAGACCACTAACATACTTTTAGACCATAATTACACTGCAAAGGTCTCTGATTTCGGTGCTTCGAAGTTGGTTCCTTTGGATCAAACTCAGCTATCTACATTGGTGCAAGGGACTCTTGGATATTTAGACCCTGAATACTTACTGACAAGTGAGTTGACGGAGAAAAGCGATGTGTACAGCTTTGGAATTGTGCTTCTGGAGCTTATAACTGGAAAGAAGGCGGTGAGTTTTGGTGGGCCAGAAGAAGAGAGAAATCTAGCCACGTATGCCCTGTGTGCAATGAAAGAAGAGCGCTTGGAAGAAGTTATAGAGATGGGACTTGTGAGAGAGGCGAACTTTGAGCAAATAAAAGAAGTAGCTAAGCTAGCGGGAAATTGTTTAAGAATCAAAGGGGAGGAGCGACCCAGCATGAAGGAAGTAGCTATGGAGTTGGAGGGACTGCGAGTGATGAAAGTTGAGCATTCATGGGTGAATAAGAATTCATCCAACGCAGAAGAGACGATATATTTGCTGGATGGAGCTTCGGTCTCGAGCCAATTTGTTGTGAGTGGTAGTATGAATACTGCGGCCGACAGCATGAAAGCTCGAATTTTGTCTCATATCGACTATGGAAGATGATTTTATGATTCGTTAAATATAAATGGCCAATCAACATCTCTTCCATAGCAATTTCAGTATTTATATATGTAGGTAATTAATGTGTTCTACTATCCATGTTAATAGCATAAACATGTTTTAAAGTCTAAAGTTTTAAAGACAAGGAACGTGGGGTAGAATTTGGATTACTTTTTTGTTATAGTTCTAAATTTTTTGTTCAGAATTTGCACTGGTTGTCAAATAAGATTTCTATAATTGCAAATATAGCACAATATAAAAAGAAGAGCAAATATATAGACTTCGATTCAGAGTCTATCAGTATCTATCGCTAATAGACTCCAATTAATCGAAATCTATCAGTGACTATCACGGATAAGTTTTGATTAATCAAAATCTATCAGTGATAGACACTGATAGAATCCAATTAATTGAAATCTAACATTGATAAACATTGATTAATTGGAGTCTACCAGTGATAGACACTGATAGAATCTAATTAACCAAAATCTATAAGTGATAGATTGACACTAATCTTCGAGTTTTTGAAATTGCACATGTATACAAAATTTGAAAATTAAACAAAAAGTATAAAAGTAACTTACATCATTCGTCAAGAATATCTGAAAATTAAACAAAAAGTATAAAAGTAACTTACATTATTTGCGAAGAATATCTTCGCGTTCATATTTTGCCAATTCTCGGGATTTTATGATTCCCAACGAACTAGTCTTGGGCTCTTTAACTTCAATCTGTTTTGCAAATTATGGAGTCTATCAATGATTGATTAATTGAAGTCTAAATGACAATCAACAATATTTTCTAAAAAGGGATTACAACATTTTGAATTAACTAGAGCAAAGTTTTTTGAAGTTAACAAATCTATTCGTAGCTATCATTGATAGATTCCCATAATTGGAGTCTATCTCTGATAGTTTAAAAAAAAACAAAACCTTCAATTATCGAAGTCTATCCGAGGTTGAAAAAACATAAGTCAACATAAATCAATAGAGAATGGAGATGAACTTATTAGAACCGATTTTTTTAAAGGAAAAAAAACACTTACTGATTTTCTCAATTGTAATGCGAAAATGAGGGATTAGGGTTTGCAGGCTAAAAACTGTCAATTGATGGGCAAAAATATTTGGGCTAAATAGACTTTGATGGACTTTTTGGTCTTTTACAACTAATTGTCACTACAAGAAAACAACATTTTAGCGATGAAACTTCAGGGACGAAAAGCAATTCGTTGCACACTTAGCGACGAAATACAATTTCCGTTGCAAGCTTACGACGAAAAACACGTTCCGTCACTAAGGTTGCGACGAAATGTTGACTTCGTCGCAATCTTGCGACGGAAATTGCATTTCGTCGCAAGCACGCCTGCGACATAACAAGCGTTTCGCCACAAGCCTCATGACGGGACGTTCGTCAGCCGCTTGGAGAGTCGTACGTATGCACGTGATGCAACGAAAAATTTATTTGGTCGCACGTGCTTGCGACGAAACGAAATTTTCGTCGCAGGCCCCGAAAAAAAAAAACCTGCCCCTTTGTCTTTTGCTTCTTTTCATTTCTTCTTCTTCATTTCTCCTCTTATTTCCTATACTGTGTAGACTAACTGAGAGGGACAACGAAGAAGAGTTTGGAGGCCAAACTTGGAAAAACGCCGGAGAAGTCGCCGGAAAAGCCTTCTACGGTGTGTACACTGACCAAGAGGGACAAGGGAGAAGTCAAAAAGTCTGAAAATCGCATGGGTTTCACCTCATAAGTCCGAAAAATGCAAGAAAACATGTGGGTTTTCTTTCTCTATCTCTTTACTTCGCTTTGGAGTTCATTTTTTGTTTGTTAGAATGACTTTTCACCTCATTTCTTCCTACTGTATACAGATCAAGAGACAAGCAAATTTTTTGTTGAATTTCTTGGAAAATAGATGATTTTCTTGGTTGAGGAGGCTTTTAGAGATTAGTAAAATAATTGCATTTGTAATTTTTGTTCAATTGCTTGGAATTATTTTTGTTTTTGTTTTCTAAGATGTAAATTTTGTTATTCAAATTTTTGGAATGTTGTGTGTGGATTGTGTGTTGAAAATTGATTATGATGAATATTTATGTTTGATTAATATTCATTAAATATTGGTACAAGTTGTGTAAATGTTTATATTTGTGGTTTGAGGGGAGAGGGTTGCTTCTATTTGTGATTTGAGAGTTGTTTAATTTTGTTATTGGAATACTTTGAATGCTCTAGAGTACATATTGTGTTGTTTGTTTATATTTGGATGATGGAGTATTGTATTTGTTGAATGAAGGGAGAGGAAGGGTACTTATATTTGTTGAGTGAATGTAGTTTTCCTGGGGGGGGGGGGGCGGGGGAGGTGTTTATATTTGTTGAATAATTAAATGTAATTTGAGAGTGGGTGTCTATATATTTGTTGTTACTGTAAATGAGATTGAAATAATATTTATGTGATTGAGTTTTTTGGTAGAACTATAGTTTGGGTATAAGCTTATTTTAAGCTTAGATTGTGATTATAATGTTGAAAGTTGTAATGTGTCTTTTATACACTTAGTGTTAAATTAAGTTAACGATAAGTTGTCCTTTATATTTTCTAGGATAAGTCATGGATAAAAGTTTGGATAAAACTTCAAAATAGATTATGCAAAGAGTATACTGGTGGAATAAGATCGTTTATTAGTGTGGCAAAGAATTACGTTGATACGAGAGGGTTTACACGTCCATGCAGAAAGTGTCAAAATGTCATAATGAAACGACCTTATGATGTCGAAGGTGATTTATATCAATATGGAATGTCGATTACCTATGATAGATGGGTATATCATGGAGAAACTTCAGATTTGCCTTCTTATTTGAAACCTAAAGAACCTACAGAGTCTTCTGAAAATAAAGATAAGGAAGATGAAATGGTTGAATTATTGAATGATTTGACAGAAGTCAATGAACATATTGGTGAAGATAACTCAAGTATGTTAAAATTAGTGCAAACTTGGTAGGCAAGTAGTTTGATTTAGTTAATTTACTTGTGTAGAAAGTAATGGTTAGTGGCATCTAATTTGGAGGGATGTGACTTAGTAAGGTTAATTGAAGAGATTTTCAAGGTTAGTGGGTTAGTGGGTGTCCATTTTACTTTCCTATAAATTTGTGTAAGTTTTTCATTTCAATGCATCACAACTCAATTTGATTCACTTCCTTCTTGCAATTTCTATCTTGTTTCCACTATTTGTTCTTTTTGTTTACATGGTATCAGAACATCCAGGTTCTTTATTTCGTGTTTGAGTCTTATACTCAGTGAAAATGAATGGTGGAAACAATATTTGTGTGGACAAGCTTACCAGTGATAATTATAGCTATTGGAAGCTATGTATGGAAGCTTTTCTACAAGGACAAGATTTGTGGGATCTTGTTTCCGGTGATGATACTGAAATTCCAAGAGATACTTTGGAGAATGTTGAGGCACAGAGGAAGTGGAAGGTCAAATGTGGCAAAGCTTTATTTGCTTTGCGAACTTCTATTGGCAAGGAGTATATTGAACATGTTCGTGATGTAAATTCTCCAAAGCAAGTGTGGGAAACGCTTGAAAGATTGTTCGCTCAAAAGAACACGACAAGGTTGCAGTATTTGGAGAATGAACTTGCCGGAACTATTCAAGGTAGCTTGTCAGTTTCATAATATTTTCTAAAAGTGAAGACTTTGTGTTCTGAAATTACAGAATTGGACAAGACGGAGCCTATTAGTAATGCTCGGTTGCGTCGGTATCTTATTCGTGGACTGCGAAAGGAGTTTATGCCATTTATTTCTTCGATACAAGGTTGGGTAAATCAACCTTCTATCATTGAGCTGGAAAACTTGCTCTCAAATCAGGAAGCGTTGATGAAACAAATGCTTAGCAAATTCACTACGAGGTGGAAGCTGCTGTTTATGCAAAAGATAAAGGAAAAGTTAATTCTTCTGCCAAGCGTTCTTCAAATGATAGCAAGGATTCTAAGGTTGAAGGGCAGTCCAAGGGCAATTTAAAAGTATGTTTTAGGTGCGGCAAGCCAGGACACATCAAACGTGATTGTCGGGCGAAGGTGGTGTGTCATCGTTGTGGGAAGTCGGGTCATATTAGACCAAATTGCCGGGTGAATCTCAAAGAAGCAGAAGCAAATGTTGTACAGGAAAGTAACAAACCTGAACAACTTACTTGGGAACAATGCTTGTCAATTGAAACTTTTGATCAACCCATTAATCTGCATGTTAATGCTTCTATAGATTATGATGAGGATTGGATTATTGATTCTGATTGTTCTCATCATGCTACTGGAAATGTTTCTCTTCTCTCTGATGTTCATACCCATCAGGGAAAAAGAGTTATTGCAACGGCCGATAATTCCTTACATCCTGTTGTTGAAGAAGGGCGTGTTAATGTTAAGGATGATGCACCAAATGTTGCTGGTGTTTCTCTTGAAGATGTTTATCATGTTCCAGGTCTAAAGAAGAATTTGGTTTCAGTCTCTCAGATTGCTGATTCTGGGAGGTATGTTCTCTTTGGTCCAAATGATGTGAAAATTGTTTCTAATATTAAGCAATTTGAAGCTGATGTTTTATTAACTGGAAAGAGGAAAGATTCTCTCTACGTTTTGTCTGCAAGTGATGCTTATGTTGAAAAGACAGGTCAGAATGATAGTGCAGCACTTTGGCATGCTCGATTAGGCCATGTTGGTTATCAGTTACTACAAAGAATTTCTATGAAAAAGCTTATTGACGGTGTTCCTCTCTTTAAGGAAATTCATCACGATGTGGTTTGTCCTGGTTGTCAATTTGGGAAATCACATCGTCTTCCTTTCCCAAATTCAAGTAACAGGGCTGCTGTTACATTGCATTTGGTTCATTCAGATTTGATGGGGCCAACTAGAACACCCAGTTATTCTGGTTGTCGTTATGTGATGGTTTTTGTGGACGATTTTTCTCGGTTCACGTGGGTGTAGTTCTTGAAAGCTAAAAGTGAGACTTTCTCCAAGTTTGTCCAGTTCAAGGAGCAAGTGGAAAATGAATTTATGTTGCCAATAAAGTGTCTTCGCACAGATAATGGGGGAGAATACATGTCTGATCAATTTCAGAATTATTGCAAAGAGCATGGAATTCAACGCCAAATGACATGTCCTGACACTCCACAACAGAATGGAGTTGCTGAACGTAAATTAGCACATCTTACATCTATGTGCTTGTGTTGGTTGCATGCAAAGAACCTTCCAAGGGAGCTTTGGGTCGCAGCTATTCAATCAGCTTGTCACGTCATAAACCGTCTACCTCCATGGACGGGATCGAATATGTCTCCTTTTGAGGTATTATATCGTCGTAAACCTAATGTGAGTTATCTTCGAGTTTTTGGGTCAATTTGTTATGTTCATGTTTCAAAAAATAAGCGTACTAAACTTGACTCAAAGGCAAGACGTTGTATTTTTGTTGGATATGATACTCACAGGAAAGGATGGAAATGTATGGATCCAAGTACAAGAGAAGTTGTTGTTTCTCGAGATGTGGTATTTGATGAAGTTTCGTCACATCAAATGGATACAAGTTCAAAGAAAGGTGTTGTTGATTTATCGCCTTTCTTTACTGATGATGCCTCAGATGAAAAGGAGATCAATACCAGTATTGGAGAATATGATCAAACAGATGAAGATGCAGAGACTGTTGTTCGAAGATCTTCTAGGCAAAGAACACGACCCAGTTATTTATCTGATTATGAGGTACAGTTAAATAACTGTTCAATTGTATCTTCTTTTTTTATGGGTGATATTTGTGAAGGTGAACCCAAGTCTTATAATGAAGCTAGAGATGTTCTTGAATGGGAAGAAGCAATGAAGGAGGAAATCTCGGCTCTAAACAAGAATGACACTTGGGAACTTGTTCCAAAGCCGAAGAATGTTGAGTTAGTTACTTGTAAATGAGTTTACAAGTTAAAGAAAAAGTCGGATGGTACTATTGACAGGTATAAAGCTCGTCTTGTTGCTCGTGGTTTTTCACAACAATATGGTCTAGATTATGAAGAGACATTCAGTCCTGTTGCTAAAATGGTAACTATTCGAACAATTATTTCATTAGCTGCTTACAAAGATTGGAAATTATGGCAGTTAGATGTGAAGAATGTTTTCCTTTATGGAGAGTTAGATCGAGACATTTTTATGGAACAACCTCAAGGTTTTGTTTCCAAGGAGTCTCCAAATTATGTGTGTCGACTCAAGAAGGCTTTATATGGTGTTAAGCAAGCTCCCCGTGCTTGGTATGGTAAAATTGCTCAATATCTTGAGTTTTGTGGGTTCAGGTCTTCAAGTGCAGATTCAAGTCTATTTGTTAAAAAGACAACTTCAGTATGTACAATGCTTCTACTATATGTTGATGACATGATCATAACAGGTGATGATGAAGTTGAAATTAATAGTCTTCGAGATGCCCTGTCAATTCGTTTTGAAATGAAGAGTTTGGGTGAAGCAAGATGTTTTCTTGGCTTGGAGGTTGAAAGGTCAGATGGATACTTTGTCTCACAGAAAGGATATGCAGCAAGTTTATTAGATCGTTTTGACATGAATGAGTCAAAACCAATGACTACTCCTATGGAGCCATCCTTGAAGTTGACTAAAGAAGAAGGAAAACGATTGGCAAATGCAACACTTTTCCGACAACTTGTTTGTAGTCTAATTTATTTAACTATCACAAGACCTGACATTTCTTATTCCGTAGGTGTTGTTGCTCAATTTATGGATAAGCCATGTGAACTCATTTAGTTGCTGCAAAGAGAATTCTTCGATATGTTAAGAGTACCTTATGTTTTGGCTTGTTGTATAAACAAGCTAAATCTTTCGTGTTAAGCGGTTTTGTTGATGCAGACTGGGCTGGTGATGTAAATGACAGACGTTCCACAACTGGATACTGTTTTAATACAGGCTCAGGGGCTATTTCATGGTGCAGTAAGAAACAAGCTTCTGTTGCTCTTTCAAGTTGTGGAGCAGAATATGTAGCAGCTACTATGGCTACTCAAGAATGCATTTGGCTAAAAAGACTCATGGCAGAAATTTTTTCCAATTTGGACTATCCAGTTTGTATTTTTTGTGACAACGAAAGTGCAATCAAGCTTGCAGGGAATCCAGTGTTTCATGCTCGTACAAAGCACATTGAAACTCATTTTCATTTTGGTCGAGAGAAAGTTTTGACGCAAGACATCAAATTACAGAAGATACATTCCAAGGAGCAAGTTGCTGATATATTTACCAAGGCTCTTGGTAAATCCAAGTTTGAAGAACTCAGGAGTGCACTCGGTGTTGTTGATCGTATGTTTGCACTAAGGGGGAGTGTTAAAATTAGTGCAAACTTGGTAGGCAAGTAGTTTGATTTAGTTAATTTACTTGTGTAGAAAGTAATGGTTAGTGGCATCTAATTTGGAGGGATGTGACTTAGTAAGGTTAATTGAAGAGATTTTCAAGGTTAGTGGGTTAGTGGGTGTCCATTTTACTTTCCTATAAATTCGTGTAAGTTTTTCATTTCAATGCATCACAACTCAATTTGATTCACTTCCGTCTTGCAATTTCTATCTTGTTTCCACTATTTGTTCTTTTTGTTTACAAAATAGGGTTGAAACAAATGCTAGCGTGGGAGGTAGGAATAAGTTTCAGTTAATGTATGACGAAGTTAATGTATGACGAAGTTAATGTATGACGAAGTTAATGCAGAATTATATCCTGGATATACTAAGATTTCAAGTTTAACTTTTTTGGTAAAACTAATGCATATCAAAGTACTTAATCATTGGAGTAATAAGTCATTTGATATGTTATTAAAATTACTCAAAGAAGTTTTACTTGATGGTACCAACATTCCTGAATCTTATTATGGTGCAAAAAAGATGTTGCGTGACTTAGATTTTCGTCGTTGAAGTTTTGTCGCTAAAACGTTGTTTTCTTGTAGTGACTGTCACACCCCACCCCAGATTACCCTACCGGACCTAGGACGTGGTGTGCTGACAATAGATCCCCAACTAAACCATGAAATCCATTGTCAATTTAGTAAAACAAAACTCATTTTTCTTTAAAACCATCGGTGGCTAGCAAAGCTTTAGTAAATAAAAATTAAAAATTTCAGTAGAGTTTCTCCTGAATATTTGATAAAACATACCTGAAATTGAAAAGAAACTCACAAATGATTTCTTTAAAAGCAAACACTATTACAAGTATGTCATGATCAACAATCAGTTCAGAAAGCAACCACAATCCAAAATCACTAATGGAAAACATAAACCCGCAATTTACAACTTAACATAAACTCAATTGGTACAACAATTTCCAGAATGATGCTAGCCACTTTCGTTATAAAATCAAAACATCCATAGTACATTACATTTACATGCAAAATGATGTATAATCTCAATAACACTAGTGGCAGATCACGATCTCGATAGGCTCGTCAAAAACTCAAATGCTACCTGGTAAAAAAATATTAGGAAAAGAGTGAGCTAAAAAGCCCAATGAGGGGTAGAAGTTTATAAAAAAAAATAAATTTAAAGAGACTAATATCATAGACAATCATAAAAAGGTAGTTAACAAGAATTAAAAATAAGCTTCTGAAAGAAATCTTGAAACACTTGCAACTTCTATTGCAAGTATGCAAAGCTAAAGTATTTTATACCATGAGAATCTTTTAAACGTAAACTTTAACACATATTTGCGTGGCTAGGAAATCCATCACTAAACATGTACCAAAAAACTGGTCATACTAGCGCATAGTAGTCTCAATACGCATAACAGAGCAAAACTAGTCATACTATGCATAGGCCGAATCCCCATGCATAGCAGAGCAACTGGTCATACTATGGATCGAGTAATCTCAAGATACATAGCAGACCAAATCATGGTCATACTATGTACCGAGTAATCTCAAGGTACGTAGCAGAGCAAATCCTGGTCATTATATGCATCGAGTAATCTCAAGGTACATAGTAGAGTAAATCCTGGTCATACTATGTACCGAGTAATCTCAAGGTACGTAGCAAAGCAAATCCTGGTCATACTATGCATCGAGTAATCTCAAGGTACATAGTAGAGCAAATCTTGGTCATACTATGAACCGAGTAATCTCAAGGTACATAGTAGAGCAACTAGTCATACGCGCGCAGAGCAGCCCCCAAAGGCAAAACACCTTGACACACGCCCCAAAGCCTATGTGTGTGCCGAAGTGGGTCCCAAAGACTTCAGATATCATAACTACACTACGGAAACACATTCACATAAGTGTACCGGGAAATCACTGTGAGTACATCATCCAGTGGTTTGAAAAACAATCTTTATCTCGTAAGCCAAGTTCACAAACCGCACAAAAGCCATATAATTTCAAATAAAGTTCTCATAGCTGAAAAATCATAACCTAATGATCATTTTTCATAGTGAAATTACCATACGCAAGATTTTTCTTTCATAACTCCAAAATCCATTTATCCAATTAAAATCGTGATTCGAACACTGTCAAGTCACTTTTAAAACTCATAATAATTGAACTTACCTCAAACCATTTAAATTCTTTCTTCCATTTGTTTAAAATCAAGTGATTTCTAGAATTTGTCCTTCATAACTCAAATAATAATGAAGTAAATTGATATAGCTAAAATCGTATTTAAGTACAAATCTTTTGCAATTTCATAGTACTAAATTTATAATTTCAATTGAACAACATAAACCATTTCTCACCATTTCAAATTCATTTAGCAAATAATAACCCAATTCATGGAATAAACATAAAGTGCCTTAAAATCTCCATAATTGTCAAATATCCAAATTTTCACACGAACACAAATCATCACTCCTTTAACTTTTATCAATTAGTAAAGTAGTAGAAAATTTAGTAAAAGTAACCACTCACAAACTTTATTGGTGAGGGCTTCCATCCATAATTAGTCAACTCAATCTCCATTTGCCCTGGAATTAATCTGAACATAATATGAGTAGTTCTTTAATTAATTACCCTTTTAAAACATCATACTCATTAATTCCAAGGATCCAAGCTAAAATTCAACACCCAAAAGGATTTTCTCTCCTCTCCTTAACTCTTATGTACTCTCCTTGTACTTTTCAACAATAAAATATTCCAACTTTTCTAGCTCTTTACTATTCATCTTCTTCTTCATTTTTTTATTCATCCAAGCATTCCTCTTTTTCCCTCATCTTCCTTAGTTTCTCTTTCATTCCAACAACCCAATTTCTCGTAAATAGCTTCACATTAACTTCAAGAAAGACATAGTAACATAGACAACCTAATACAAGACATTTAAAGGAGGATACAAGAATTCATGAGACTAAATCTCTCAATTTCCATAATACTCATATTTGCCGCAATGTTGATACGAGTCTAAAAGAATGGTATACTAGCCCATTTGCATCAACAACTTCCATTCCAAGTTTCTCTTTATCTTTTTCCATTTTCTTATTTTTCATTCTCACAAAAAAAAAAAAAAAAAATTGGGTTTTCTTATTTCTTTTCTTTCTTTTACTTGAATCAACCCCAAACAAGGAATACCCATGAAAATCTATGAAATTTCTTGAAAATTAGAAAGAACCCATAAGATTTTTAATTACAAAAAGAGAAGAACTCATGAAACTACCATCTAGCTTTTCCATTTTTTCCAAGCTATTCCCAAGAGGAAAATGACTTACCAAGTTGAATCCTTACTTAGAGCTTCTTTTAAACCATTTCCGGCGAGATTCCGACAGCAGTGCGACGACTTTCCCTTCTTTCTCTTTCTTCTTTGTTTTCTCCCTCCTTTTCTTTCTTTTTTTTTTTTTTTTTTTTTTCTGTTTTTCCAATGAGGTTTCTTTTCCCCTTTTTCTCTTTTTGTTTTTGTTTTTTTTTTCTTTTCATGTGGCTTCCACAAAGCCCCTTTTTCTTTTTCTTTTTTTAACTAAATTTTTTTCATAACAATTGGGCTTGGACCTCCCTCTTTCTTTTCTTTTTTTTTTTTTTTTTCTTTTTCTAACTTTCCAAAAATAAAGAGTCCAATTCTCGTATCTCTTTTAATATCTCAAAACAGGTAATTGATTCGCCATATATATCCAAATGCTAAAGGATTAAAATTGGGTCTTACAGATACCCTTACCTCAGATAATTTATATATTAGTTTAATATAATTTGAATTTATATAATATGTATCTCTAATAAATTGTGAGGTTTTCACTTATCTTTTTAATGTGAGATCCTCAGCATGTCCTCGTTTGGATTTTATGGGTTCTCATACCATATTAGATTACATGGGGTTCCATCTCAAAACCAATTGACAACGAGAGGAGTAACTCATACATCTGATAAATTGTGAGATCTCCACTTATCTTTTCAATGTGAAATCCTCAACACTAAGAACTACGATTTGACCGTCCATCAGATGGACCTGGCAACATCAAATTATTTTTCCCACTACCTTCCTATCCATCTCAATGCCCTCCATTACCCATCACCCATGAAGGGATAACGTTTATCCATTTCCAAAACCAGTGGCCAATGAAGAAAGAAAATAACCAATCGATGGTCATTATTATTCATAAATCAGCAAGCCATATCTCTTCTTCTTTTGGTTCCTCAATCTCTTACTTTTCGTTTTGTGTTTTCATCAAGATATATATGGCAATGCTGATGGTTGTAGTTTGTTCGTTGGCCACCCAGTGGATCAGGAACAAACAAGCCCATGACAAACTCTAATTATAGGAGAAAGGAGAAATTATTCAAATGTCGTCAAAATATGCTGCATTCGACAGCTAGATGCACATGAAGAAAAATTACAAAAGTATTTTGAATTTGTATTAGTGGATGTTAAGAAACTTGAAGATTTTCAAATCTACCTCTCTAATAGTTATTAGGTAGTCGCTTTGTGACAACCTCATTGAATAATTTTTTAAGATGATTGCGGAAATTTTTTTATCCAAACAATTCAACAAATCATATACATGTGTTTATTTATAGATTTTTTTTAATGTGTGAAGTTAAGTTTTTTCCAAGGTTAATGGTAATGGATAACAATTTAGGCCCCGTTTGATAACCATTTGGTTTTTTGGTTTTTGGTTTTTGAAAATTTGGCTTGTTTTCTTCCAATTTTCCTACCATGGTTTTCATATTTGCCAATGACACATTTGAGTTCCTAGCCAAATTCTAAAAACAAAAACAAGTTTTTGAAAACTACTTTTTTTAGTTTTCAAAATTTGCTTAGTTTTTAAAAACAAGGAAAGAAAAGTATTAGCAAAACATAGAAACTTGTAGGTGGAAGTAGGATTTATAAGCTTAATTTTCAAAAACCAAAAACCAAAAACCAAATGGTTATCAAACAGGGCCTTAAAGTTTGCTATTTTCAAATATAGCAAGTTTTACAAAAATTTGCAAATATGGCAAATCTAACAATGATAGACACATCTATCACTGATAGACTTTAATCACAATGCATGTAGTCTATAAGTGATAGACATCTATCAATAATAGAATAGTTTATCAACAATATATATAATTGCAATTGTGATTAAAGTTTATTGTTGATAGAATTTTATCACTAATAAATTATAATTTTGTTATATTTTCAAATAGTTTTTTCAATCACAATACATGTGGTCTATCAACAATGATAGACATTTTTTTTTTTAAAAAAAATCAATGATAGACATTATCACTGATAGAATAGTCTGTCAGTATTAATTGCAATTGCGATTAAAGTTTATCAATAATAGACTTAAATTTTTTTTATATTTGCAAATAGTTTTGGCAAATCTACCACAACTATCACTGATAGACTTCAATCACAATGCATATAATCTATCAATGATAGACCTATCATTGATAGAATAGTCTATCAATAATAATTACACTAGTGATTGTAATCTATTGTTGACAAACTTCAATTATTGTTAGACTTCAAATTTTGTTATATTTGCAAATAGTTTTACCTTTTACTATATTTGCAATTATTTTAGTCTGATTTTCTATTTATGCAAACAGCGCCCAAAACTTTGCAAATATGACAAATCTATCAATCATAGACATTTATCACTAATAAACTTTAATCACAATGTATGTAGTCCATTAGTGATAGACTACTATCACTGATAGAATAGTTTATCAACAATAGTTGCAATTGTGATTAAAGTCTATTGTTGATAGACTTTAATTTTGTTATATTTACAAACAAATCTATCAATAATCAATCACTTATAAACTTCAATTACTATGCATGTAATTTATCAATGATAGACTACTAACACTGACAAAATAGTTTATCAGCACTAGTTACTCTTGTGATTGAAGTCTATCATTTACAAACTTCTACAGATAGACTTCAATTTTGCTATATTTGCAAATTGTTTTAGATTTTGATATATAGTTATTTATTTACCATTCTATTTTCAATGATGCTAGTCCACTTAATAATAGTAAAGTTTTTTTTTAAAAAAAAAAATCTAGGATGCGTATTTAATAATATCGACAAATTATTGACACCGATTAATTACAAAATATGAAAGGAATACTGAAATATCAACCGCAATCAAATAAATTTCAATTTCACGAATATTCTTAATTATATATAATTTGTTAAATTTATGTAGTTTTAAATAAGGATATTTGTAATGGGTGGCAATATCACCCTAAATAATAGCAAATATAGCATTTTTCAAAAATATTTGCAAATATGGCAAAATTTTTGAATTAGTTTTTTATATTTCCGATTCTGCCCTTCAATTACGCGCGCAACTTCTTCTTCTTTTGAATCGTGATCAGCTTCTTCTTCTTTCTTCTTTCTTCGAGCTTCTTCTTCTTTCTTCTTTCTTCTTTCTTCGTGATCGATTGTTTTTGGTTTTACGGTTTTCACTTGGTATCGACGGATTGCACGGATTTCACTTCTCCCCCGTCGACGCCTCTTCCGTTCCGAAATCGGTCGCCTCTTCCGATCGTCGACGCTTCTTCCGGTCGCCGGATTTCAGGGATCTCTTCCGGTCGCCTCTTTCGGTTTGGTTTTTGAAAAATAACGCATCTCAGGTTTTCGAAATCGGTCGCCTCTTCCGGTCGCATCTCAGGTTTCGGTAGAAAGTAAATTTGCAAGTCTGGTTCTCATATTTAACCTCTCGAAAATCCGTGATAGAAAGCTTCTATCACTGATAGAAATCTTCTATCAGTGATAGGATTTCTATAACTGATAGAAGCTTCTATCAGTGATAGAAACTGATAGAAGCGATTTCTATCACTGATAGAAAGCTTCTATCAGTGATAGAAGCTTTTCTATCACTGATAGAAATCGCTTCTATCACTGATAGAAAAGCTTCTATCACTGATAGAAACTTTTATATCACTGATAGAAAAGCTTCTATCACTGATGTGATAGAAGCGATTTCTATCACTGATAGAAACTTTTCTATCACTGATAGAAACTTTTCTATCACTGATAGAAGCTTTTCTATCACTGATAGGAAGCTTCTATCAGTGATAGAAAAGCTTCTATCACATCAGTGATAGAAGCTTTCTATCAGTGATAGAAAAGCTTCTATCACTGATAGAAATCGCTTCTATCAGTGAAGCTTTTCTATCACTAATAGAAGCGATTTCTATCAGTGATAGAAAAGTTTCTATCAGTGATAGAAGCTTTTCTATCACTGATAGAAGAAGCTTTCTATCACTGATAGAAAAGTTTCTATCACTGATAGAAGCGATTTCTATCACTGATAGAAAGCTTCTATCACTGATAGAAATCATAGAAACTTTTCTATCACTGATAGAAAGCTTCTATCATAGAAGCTTTTCTATCACTGATAGAAGCTTTTCTCTTTGTGATAGAATCTATCTAGTATGTATTGTCAATGTTCTAATGTAGTGATAGATTCATTTGTTTTCTTTTGTCTTTTTGTTTTGCAGTAATTCAAAATTATGGGAAAGCTTCCAATAGTTGTTTTTCATAGTGGACAATGGAATGATAAACGTTCTTATGAGAATTATAAGATTACAGGAGTTTTAGTTGATGAAGTGATGGTGTTTGAGACCTTTGTGAATTTAATTTTGAAAGAAATCAAATTGGATGCATCTATTTCTTCTGTAAAATTTTCAATATTACTTAATTTTGGTATGAATGAGAGTCAAAATGTAATTCAGATTCATGAAGATAAAGATGTAGCTTGGTTTTTTACTTTAGTGAAGGATCAAAGTACAAAACACCCTTTGGTTGCTCATGTTGATATGTTTTTGGGAGGGTCATCTAGTGCTATTGTTGGATATGAGAATTTGTCGTCTGTTGATTCTTCCTCCAGTAATGTTGATTTTCAAGTTATTGCTGATGTGCATTTTGATGGGGATTTAAAGGAGAATGATGTTTTTGGGAGTAAGGAAGTTGTGTCAAAGTGTTTTTACTTTATGGCTGTCAAGAAAAATTTTGAATTTAAGACTTTAAGATCAAATTCAAAATCACTTGAGTTTCAGTGTGTTCAAGATGGTTGCCAATGGTTTGTTAGGGCATCTCGATATAAAGAGAGTGAATTGTGGATGCTTAGGAAGTATGTATCTAATCACGATTGCTCTATGAATAGTATCCAAACTTGTCATAGGCAAGCCTCTTCATCTCTTATTAGTGATTGTTTGAAAGAAGAATTTAGATTTAGTTCTTTGGACCATTCAACTCCAAAAGATATTGTGCATAAGATGCGTTCAAAACTTGGAGTCAATGTTAGTTATTACAAAGCTTGGAGAGCAAAAGAACAGATTATAAAGTCGTTGAAAGGTGATGCAGCTGAATCGTACAACTTGATTCCAAACTTTTTTGCAAAGTTAAAAGAGACAAATCCAGGTTTGCTTTCTATCAATTTTTGGTGTTATTATTGATAGATTCTATCAATGATATAAACTATTCTATCACTGTCTTATATATGTCAATTTTTCAGGTACATACACATCATTTGAAACTGATGGAGATGGACATTTTAAGTACTGTTTTATGGCTGTTGGTTCATCTATTGAGGGTTGGAAGTATTGTAGGCCTAACATATCTGTGGATGGTACATTCTTGAAGGGTAAATTTGTTGGAACTCTTTTGACAGCCTCAACTCTTGATGGTAACAATCAAATTTTCCCTCTTGCTTTCGGTATTGTAGATTCTGAAAATGATGCATCATGGAAATGGTTTTTTGAGAATATAAAGAATAGTTTAGGAGATCGAGAAGGTTTAGTTATTGTCTCTGATAGACATTTGAGTATTCCCAAGGGTGCTTTGGCTGTTTGTCCAACTGTTGAGTATTGTGTTTGCATTCAACATTTATTGAGAAATATGAAGTCATCATATAAAGATCCTTTGTTAGATAAGATTTTTTTCCTCTGTGCAAAAGCTTATACAGTGGATGATTTTGAGTTAAATATGAGGTGGATGGAGTCGATACATCCTACTATTCGAGAATATCTCAATAATGTCGGGTTTGAAAAGTGGGCTCGTGCATATTCTAGGAAAAGAAGATATCGGATGATGACAACCAATGTTTCAGAATCTTTAAATTCAATTTTATTAGAGTCTAGAGATTTTCCTGTTGCAACACTACTTGATGCTATTAGAGGTTTATTGCAAAGATGGTTTTACGAGCGAGGTAATGTAGCATTTTGTATGAAGTCTACTTTGACCACTTGGGCAGAGAGTGAGTTACGAAAAGAACATGATAAGTCCAGAAGTTTTGTGGTAAGACTTCACTCTCTATCATAAAAGATGATAGAATCTATCACATTTCTATCACTGATAGAAAGAGTTTATATTACTGATAGATTCTATCAGTGATATAAAAACTTTCTATCACTGATAGATTTTTATCAGTGATAGAATCTATCAGCCAGCATAATGTTTGAAATTCTATATATTAAACCTTACTCTGATATTTTTCAAATAACTTTTTTTTAAATGTTTTTCAGGTTGATCCTATTAGTAATGAACAATCCAAAGTAATTGATGGAGATAACTATTTCATTGTGAACTTGGAATTGGGATCATGTAGTTGTCGTGTTTGGGATCTTGATGAAATTCCATGCGCTCATGCACTTGCTGTTCTTCGTGGGCGGAATTTGAGAACTTATTCTTTTGTATCAAATTATTACTTTTCAAGAACGTTGTCATCAACTTATAAAGGTTTTGTTCATCCCGCCGGTAATCATTCTAAATGGAGCTCTATAGGTGGAAACATGAATGCGTTGCCTCCAGTTGTTAAACGTCAGGCAGGAAGACCAAGAAAACAGAGGATGCTATCAATTGGTGAAGTAAGAAATCATACAAAATGTAGTCGTTGTCATCGTGTTGGTCACAATTGTAGGACATGTAAATTTCCACCATTCATACAATGATGTACTTGACTTTTACATTTGATTTGAGTTGCTCAATGTTAATTCTTTCTTTATCTATTTCCTTTACTGTTTTCTTTTTTTTTTTCTTGTTTTTTGCTTGGGAATCCTTGTACCGATATATTTATATAAGTGATAGATATCTTGTATCACTATCAGTGGTAGAAAACCGATAGATTCTATCAGTGGTAGAAAAAAATTCTATCACTAATAGAAAGTATTTCTATCAGTGATTGAAAACTTTCTATCATATTATTAAGTTCCCAAACTCGGAGACTAAGAACCAAATTGATAGAAAATAAATAAAAAAAATTAAAAAGTAGGAGAGCCAAACTCGGAGACTAAGGCTATCAGTGAAGATAAAAATCTATGAGTGATAGATTATATCACTGATTCTATCAGTGATACATTGATAGAATTTATCATGAATTTCATCACTGATAGAATCTATCAGTGGTAGAATTCTATCACTGATAGAATCTATCACTGATAGAAGTGATAAAATTCTATCACTAATAGATTTTTATCAGTGGTAGAAAGTGGTAGAATTCTATCTGATAGAATCTATCAGTGGTACAATTTTATCACTGATAGAATCTATCAGTGTAGGAAAAATTTTCTATTAGTGATAGAAAGTTTCTATCGCTGATAGAAAGTTTTTCTATCACTGATAGAATCTATCAGTGGTAGAAGAACATTCTATCAGCAATAGAACTTTCTATCACTTAGATTGTCTATCATAGATTGTTTTTTTAAGACTTTCTATCCGCAAAGAAAGAACCAAATTCGAGTGATAGAATCTATCAATGGTAGAATTCTATCACTGATAGAATCTATCACTGATAGAAGACTTTCTATCATATTATTAAGTCCACAAAGAAAGAACCAAATTCATAGATAGAAAGTTTTTTCTATCACCAAAAAAGTTTTTCTATCACCAAAGGATCCCAAGATGAACACTGCACAATTTTTATGGCAAGGAAAAGGTATTGATAAAATCTATCCTGATAGAATTCTATCAGTGATAGGATTCTATCACTGATAGATTTCTATTAGTGGTAGATAGAATTTATCACGAATTCTATCACTGATAGAATCTATCAGTGCTAGAATTTTATCACTGATAGAATCTATCAGTGGTAGAAAAATAGAACTTTCTATACTTTAGATTATCTCTAAAATTCTATCACTGATACATTTTTACCAGTGGTAGAAAGTGGTAGAATTCTATCACTGATAGAATCTATCAGTGGTAGGATTTTATCACTGATAGAATCTATCAGTGTAGAAAAAATTTTCTATTGATAGAAAGTTTTTCTATCACTGATAGAAAGTTTTTCTATCACTGATAGAATCTATCAGTGGTAGAAGAACATTCTATCAGCAATAGATATCAGTGGTAGAAGAACATTCTATCAGCAATAGAACTTTCTATCACTTAGTTTGTCTATCGTAGATTGTTTTGTTAAGACTTTCTGTCCGCAAAGAAAGAACCAAATTGAAGTGATAGATTTCTATCACTGATAGAATCTATCAGTGATAGAAGACTTTCTATCATATTATTAAGTCCGCAAAGAAAGAACGAAATTCATAGATAGAAAGTTTTTTCTATCACCAAAAAAGTTTATCTATCAAGGAAAGGATCCCAAGACAATTCAGATTAACACTGCATAATTTTTATAACAAGGAAAAGGAATTGATAAAATCTATCCTGATAATAGAATTCTATTAGTGGTAATTTTTATAACAAGGAAAAGGAATTGATAAAATCTATCCTGATAATAGAATTCTATTAGTGGTAGATAGAATTTATTACGAATTCTATCACTGATAGAATCTATCAGTGCTAGAATTTTATCACTGATAGAATCTATCAGTGTAGGATATTTTCTATCAGATAGAAAGTTTCTATTGCTGATATAAATTTTTCTATCCTGATAGAATCTATCAGTGGTAGAAAAATAGAACTTTCTATCACTGTAACAATTTCAGCAACAACAACAAACAGCTTCGATCAATTAAATGTAACAATTTCATTATATGTAACAGGAATGATGTCAATACACAACTCAATACACAAGAATAACTTGCCATTAAATGGTAGTACAGACATTAGACATTCAACTGTATCATAAAGCACTATAATTAACTTGTCAACAAAAAACCAACCAAATATCAGAAAACACTATAATTAAATCAAAATGGACTACTATTAAATTGTATCTTTGTACATTCATAATAGACTACAATTAAATTGTATTTACATTCATTGAGAAATTTTTAAATCAAAACTAGGTGCATCAATCTTTGAGCAGTTTCTCTTCGCTTTGCCTGGAGATCCCTTTTTCTTGCCTTTCCTTTTTTGTTCTTCTTCGGGAGTGAATTTTTTTGTGGGCTTTGACTTTCGTTTTGGTCGGCCTTCTTCTGGTTCTTGTGGTTGCTTTCCAAAATCAACTTTAGGCCTAGATAACAAATAAAATAAAATAACAAATAAAATAAAATATATTAATATCAGACTCCAAAAAAAAACCAAATATATTAATATCAGACTCCCAAAAAAAAAACCAAATTCACTGATAGAAAGTCTTTCTATCAGTTGCTGCCTTCTAGGAAGCCTTTCTATCAACTGATAGAAAACCTTTCTATCACTGATAGAAAAGGCTTTCTATCACTGATAGAAAAGGCTTTCTATCACAATAGAAAGGATTTCTATCAGTGATAGAAAGGATTTCTATCAGTGATAGAAAACCTTTCTATCACTGATAGAAAAGGCTTTCTATCACAATAGAAAGGATTTCTATCAGTGATAGAAAGAATTTCTATCACAATAGAAAGGATTTCTATCAGTGATAGAAAACCTTTCTATCACTGATAGAAAAGGCTTTCTATCACAATAGAAAGGATTTCTATCAGTGATAGGAAGGCTTTCTATCAGTGAAAGAAATGATCACTGATAGAAAGCCTTTCTATCAGAAAAAAGGAACCGATAGAAAGGAAAAAAGAATGAAATTCACCTTCGTATCATGAATTTTCTTGGATCTTTTTTCTGCTCCGTCCTCGTTATTCTTTCCCTGCTCCAATATTGATGATAAACACAAAGAATAAACACAAAATAAAATAAAATAAAAAGTGAAGATAAGTATCTATGAGTGATAGAATCTATCACTAGTGATAGATTCTATCACTGATAGAAACTTTTTCTATCAGTCATAGAATTTACTTTTTTTCTTATTATTATTTTACCTGTTCCTCTTCTTCTTCTTTTTCTTCTTCATCCATATCTTCTTCATTTTCATTTTCCTTCTCTTCTTCCTTTTCTCTTTCTTCTTCTTCTTGTTCATCATCCTCCTCATCTTCTATCACATCTTCTATCTGAAATGAGAACAAAAATTAATGAGAATTTGATAGGAAAAAAACTGGTTTTTAAAACATGGTAATTTACCTCAGGAGCAGCATATGAGGTTGCATAATGAACAATCCTGTCAATGTTGTCAATTGGGTCTTTATTGGCAACTTGTTCAGCAGCTTCAGCAACTTGTATAAATTGATCAGTAGCATGTATAAATTCTAGTTTTTCAAGACTAGAAGTTGGAGGACAATTTTTGTGAAGAGATTCTTGAGATTGTTTTTCAGAAAAATCTTTTGGTGGAAATTTGTCTGTGACAATTTCCACCAAATTATTTAGCAATCTTAAAATCTCTTTTTGTCCATTTTTTAATTCTTTTTGTCCTTCCTTCAAATTTTTGATATCATGTTCCAACAATGATATCCTTTCTTTTTCTTTTTCATTCTTTCCTTGTTCTCTTTTTTCTTCTTCTTCCTTTTCTTCTCTTTTTCTTTTTTCTTTTTCTTCATTTTCTTCTCTTTTTCTTTTTTCTTCTTCTTCCTCGTGTCTTTTCTTTTCCATTTCATTCTTTTCTCTTTCCATCCTTTCCTCCTTCTCCTTCTCCATTTCTTTGATGAAGTGTTCCATATTTTTTGATGCCATTTCTTCATCAGTTGGCACTAATGGAACAACAGAGAACTGAAATGAAAAAAAAATATAAAAAAAAATTAGAATGTTACTAAGCAGTGATAGAATCTATCACTCTTAAAATCTATCACTGATAGATTCTATCAATGACAGTGATAGATTTTATGAGTGACAGAATACTATCTGATAGGTTCTATCAAGTGATAGAATTCTATCACACTGATAGATTCTATCAGTCAGTGATACAATTCTATCACTTCATACATTCTATCAGTGGTAGAATTTTATTACTGATAGAATCTATCACTGATAGAATTCTATCTGTGATAGATTCTATCAGTGATAGAAAACTTTTCTATCAAAGATAAAAAGTTTTCTATCAGTGATAACAACTTTTCTATCACTGATAGAAAGCCTTCTATCAGTGATAGATAACTTTTCTACCACTGATAGAAAGCTAGCCCTGATAAGATAGAAAGCTAGCACTGATAAGATAGAACAAAGAATAAGAGTTATAGAGTTACACTTACATCTTCAGCGGAGAAGACCTTTTCATCGAATTGGCTCCAATCTGGCGTGTCCAATATCTCCCAATGAGCCATCCTTGGGGTAGAGGTGGGGCTTTGGATTTTCCTAGCAAATCCTAAGGTTTCCTCAGATAATTTCGGAATGATTTCCAATGCCCAATATATTAGGACTATTGGAAATCCTTGGAGATATATGGCTCCTGAGGTATTTGTGGAGGCCTTTTTTATATATTCTATGGTTAAATCATATGACAACCTCCCCCATGGATAATTTAGGATTGACTCTTCATTGTCAAATATTTTTACATGCCTCCAGCTAACCCTATTGTGATGCTGTTTGGGTACTATAAGACATTCCAATAGATATAAGGATGAAAATTTAACAATTAAAGGATCATCATCCTCATCTAACAAAGGGCTTTGACAAATACTGAATGCAGTACCTAAATCCTTCCTATCAATTGTGTCTTTATGTTTGAAGAAAGATTGTTTAATTTCTGAGTCCAACTCATCCCCATCATCAATATTTTCAACTGGAAATGGGTTGCAATTTAATCCAGTAATGATTGAAAATTCTTTTAATCCAAATTGTATTACATTGCCCTCAAGATTGAAGGCAATGGTATTATCATTAGGGGAAACACACAACCTCCTAATGAGGTGTGTGATGAGTTGTAAAGGAATTTTTTTCATTTTTAAATCTAAAAATTGTCCAAACGGGCCACTTTTGAACATCTGAACACATGACTCCCTTAAACATTTTATATGGTCAATAACAGGAAGTTGTATATAGAGACTAATCTTATGGATTGGGACCCAATCCTTTTTTGGTATAATTAAACTATTAACCTGTTAAATAAAAACAAAAAACAAAGGCAAAAAAAAGTTAAAAGCTAATAATTGTATAGAATCTATGAATGATAGAATAGAATCTATAGTGATGAATGTATAAAATCTAATAGCTAACCTTCTGTCTCTTCTTGGAGCCCTCTCCTTTATTTTTTAATTTCCTTTTTGTTTTTTTCTCTTCTTCATAATCTACTTTTTCTGCTTTTTCGTTCTTCATCTAAAAAACAGGATAAAAAAAAATCAAACACTTATACAACCGAAAGTGACAAATTCAAAACAAAAATCAAACCAAAGTTTTCTATCACCGATAGAAAGCTTTTCTATCAGTGATAGAAAACTTTCTATCATTGATAGAAAGCTTTTCTATCACTTTCTATCAGTGATAGAAAGTTTTCTATCATTGATAGAAAACTTTTTATCACTGATAGAAAAGCCTTTCTATCACTGATAGAAAGCCTTCTGATAGAAAGGCTTTCTATCACTGATAGAAAGGCTTTCTATCAGTGATAGAAAGCTGATAGAAAACTTTGTATCATTGATAGAAAAGCCTTTCTATCACTGATAGAAAGCCTTCTGATAGAAAGACTTTCTATCATTGATAGAAAAGTTTTCTATCACTGATAGAATCTATCAGTGATAGAAAGCTTTCTATCATTGATAGAAAAGTTTTCTATCACTGATAGAATCTATCAGTGATAGAAAGCTTTCTATCAGTGATAGAAAAGCCTTTCTATCACTGATAGAAAAGCCTTTCTATCACTGATAGAAAAGCCTTTCTATCACTGATAGAAAGCCTTCTGATAGAAAGCCGCTTTCTATCAGTGATAGAAAGCTTTTCTATCGCCTTCTGATAGAAAGGCTTTCTATCATTGATAGAAAAGTTTTCTATCACTGAATCTATCAGTGATAGAAAGCTTTTCTATCATTGATAGAAAGCTTTTCTATCAGAAAGGCTTTCTATCACTTTCTATCACTGATAGAAAGGCTTTTCTACTGATAGGAAGCTAAATGCTGATAGAAACACCATTAGCACTATAGAAACAGACCAAAAAGACCCCAAAACTTATAGAGAATCGAAAGTGACATATACAAAACAAAAATGAAATAAACAACCATAGAAAATCCAGTAAATAAAAAACAAGAACATTTATAAAAACTGATAGAACTTCTATCATCGAATGTATATTAGTACTATCATACATTATTATCTAACATTGACTATGTGATGTAAAATGTCTTGAATTTGATATGATATTTTTTATGGTTTGAAGTAATGGCAATGCAACTTACATATTAATTTTTTTTTTGAGGAAAAAAGGTGAAATTAAGGAGCCAAACCATCAATCTCAATCAAAAATCACCATCTTGATTCTTATCACAAAGTTAATGGTCAAACATCAAAAGAAATAGACTGAAAATTTCTATCAATATATGTCCCCTTTAATTCATGTACTTCATTTCCTTACCCTCTCTTCAATTCACACTTCTAATAATGTCAATTCCTTTGACTAATTAGAAATAAAAGAATTCTAGGTAATTAAATTCAACCAGAATATATATCCCTAAGCTAGCTCTAATGATCTTCATGTAGAAAATCAAAGTTTATTTTTTAAGTCTCTCACCCTCTTTTAACTTTTTTTTTTTTTTTGGGACCTCAAACTTAGAGCTTTAAGATAACATGTTAGATGATTCTAAGGTACTGTCAATCATCATAAAAAGCTGTTTGGATATATGATAGAAAGGCTTTCTATCACTGATAGAAAGCTTTCTATCAATGATAGAAAAGCTTTCTATCAGTGATAAAAAGCTCCCTATCAGTGATAGAAAGGCTTGCTATCAGTGATAGAAAGCTTTCTATCACTTTCTATCAGTGATAGAAAGCTTTCTATCACTTTCTATCAGTGATAGAAAGCTTTTCTATCAGAAAGGCTTTCTATCACTTTCTATCAGTGATAGAAAGCCTTTCTATCACTGATAGGAAGCTTTCTATCACTGATAGGAAGATAACATGTTAGATGATTCTAAGGTACTGTCAATCATCATAAAAAGCTGTTTGGATATATGATAGAAAGCTTTTCTATCAGAAAGGTTTTTTATCACTGATAGATTCTATCAGTGATAGAAAGCCTTCCTATCACTGATAGAAAGGCTTTCTATCACTGATAGAAAGTGATAGAAAGGCTTTCTATGCCTTTCTATCACAAAGGCTTTTCTACTGATAGGAAGCTAAATGCTGATAGAAACACCAATAGCACTGATAGAAACAGACCAAAAAGACCCCAAAACTTATAGAGAACCGAAAGTAACATATACAAAACAAAAATCAAATAAACAACCATAGAAAATCCAGTAAATAAAAAACAAGAACATTTATAAAAACTTATAGAACTTGTATCACTGATATTTCAGCTTTCTATCAGTGATAGAAAGCTTTCTATCACTGATAGAAAGCTTTAGAAAGCTAGAAACTGATAGAAAACCTAACAGATAGAAATCGAAGAAAAAAAAAAAAGAAAAAGACGGATAGAAACGATAGAAAACAAACCTGAAGAAGAATGTGGAGAAGAGGAATGTGCGAACAAATCGAAGAAGATGAATGTCGGAGAAGACGAAGGCGAGAAGAATGATAGAAATCGGAGAAGAGAAGACTGATAGAAATCGGAGAAGAGAAGACTGATAGAAATCGGAGAAGACGAAGGCTGATAGAAACGATAGGCGAGTGATAGAAAAAACGGGAAGAGATTTTCAGCGCGCAGAAGGGCATTTTGGTAAATTCACATTCCAAAAGTTAAAATTTTGCCATTTTCGCAAATAGTTTCAACCGTTGCTAAGTTTGCAATTATTTTGGGCCGGTTTGCTACTTTTGCAACCGGCCCATAAATTATACTTTATTTCTATATTATATTTGAATAATCTTATAAATTGAACTTTTCTAATTTCTCCTTCATTATATATTGAATACGTTCCTTTCGACTTACTATTATTCAAAACTTTATGGCCAAGAATTTTCTCAATTCATTTGAGTTGTTGTGACGTCCTTATCTATTTGACTTGGTCTCCTACCTTTTTTGTTTTACATTTTGAAATTTCGATACGAAAATGAAATATTTAAAATTGTTAAGAATATTTTAATTAGATGTCTCATAATTTCCATAGGTTACACATCTTTATATATTCTCTCATCCCTATTAACTTTCATTATTCTCTTACGAGTTACAAATTTTTTTATGTTGATTCTTTGTAACCTACTATTGACAACCCTATATTAGATCACATGAGGTTCCATCTCAAAATCAATTGACAATGAGTAGAGTAACTCATCTATCTTATAACTTGTGAGGTCTCCACTAATCTTTTCGATCAATGTGGGATCCTCAACATCCTAAACAGAAGTCATAGAGAACATTTATAGAACACATACCAAATTAAAAGTTGAATAAGAAGCAATTTAATTCTCTCTATCTTCTCTGTAGTGTTTTTGTTGTTCTTCTTTTGCACTCTTTTTATATGTTTTTCTTTGTTCTTCTTTTGTGCTCATTTATAATAAAAATGAATTTTTCATATGCATATTCTTTATTCATTAACTACCATTTTTGTGTAATTTTGGTCAAATATAAGATGTACTCAACTCCGAATACACTATTAGAATTTCTTTTCTTTTTTTCTTTTTTTTTTTTGGACTTTTGCAAGAAGTCAATATTGGCAGAGAGGAAAAATATAGAATTTGATCACTGTTTAGACGATTTTGATTATATATAAAAATTAATACTTTTAGATTTTCTCGTTTTTGTTCCGTGATTATTTCTTGTTTGTTGAGTTAATCTAGTTCCTAAACTTTACAAAATGTCTCATACGTCTCTGAATTTTCAATTTTATGTCTAACAAGCCTTGAATTTTAAGAATATCTAATAGGTCAACTTTCAATTTTGTGTCTAATAGTCCATGATATATTCAATATTTTAAAAAAGTAACTAATCTACTAGATATAATATTGAATTTTATACTTGGGAAGATATTATTGCTAACGCATCTTATTGGGCTTCCTCTTCTAAGCTTTTTGCTAACTATGATGCATCTTCAATAGCTTTGAACTGGAAAGCTTACTTGTAGCCCTTTTCGTATGTTCCTTACATACGGTTCGAATAAAAGTATCTTGTTTCAAAAAAAAAAAATATTGAATTTTATACCTATTGGGTAATCTAAACTTCTAATATTGTATTTAGTGGGCTGATGAATTTTAAGAAAGTTTCAAATAAGGTCAAGGATTTATTATACACAAAATTAAAAGTTGAGGGACCTATTGAACACAAAAGTGAAAGTTTAAAAATTTATTGGATATATTTTAAAATTCAAAGACCTATTCGATGCAAAATTGAAAGTTCGAAGACTTATATTTAAAACTTTTTATAGTTCATAAACCAAATTGACATAACCCTGAAAGTTCAAGGATTAAACTTGTAATTAAACCTAATTCTTAATAACCTTATGTCATTTTCTATTCACGCTGTTGAGAATTTTCAGATGCTATTAGATATTTTTGGGAAACTCTTCCATAGATTTCTCTACCGACCTATAATTTGTATGGTTTCTTTTATCATGACTTGACTAGTGGAAGCTGCCAAGTAATTTTGAAGTTGGATTTTTCTTCAGAAGATTATATCACATCTAAGGATGGAAATTTTTTAACAAAAGAAACAACGATGCAACATCATTATTTTTCTCATCGTTATGACATAACCGTATAAATTATTGGATTAAGCTGCTAGGATCAACTTGACAGTTTTGCACCATTAGATGTATGATAAAGAAATTGTAAAAATATCTCAATTTTTCATGTAGTGATTATTAGGGACAAAGAAATTGTAAGATGACGGTTTTAAAGAGACAATCATATTGTAGCAGTCTCATTGAATAATTTGTCCTGTACATGAGATTTTCACCCTCACATGACTCCTTGAGAGGCATTAATAAATCTAAAGAGTGTGTCAGAATTATTTATCTCGATATGTCTTTTTTGTGAAATAGCATAGGATAAAAATCTAATCACCTATCTCCAAATTAATTCAGCTGAATTATGTATATTTTAATAGTAAATAAAAAGATTACTTTGAATTAATCTCATCTCCTTTAATTAAAAAATATATATATATTTTTTAGTAATAACTTAATTCTTCACTAAAATAATATTTATTATAAATATCAATAGTCATCGTTATCAACTACGAAAAAAAAAATTGATTATTTCATTAGTTCATGCAAACATGAATTCTATGGAAATGGGAAAGAAATGAATAATAGGAACATAGAGTGATGAGAAACAATAAAAAGTGATTTTTTTAGGTGAATTGCAATGGGTAGCAAAAAATATTAAGATTTTTGCAAATTTACCATTGGTTTTTTAGATTTGCAAGTATAGCAAAAAATTTAAAATCTGAATTCCATTTTTTTCATTATTCCAGTTTTACCCTTGTTGATGTATCAACTAGTATATCAGTAGTATGTCTGATATACTTTATATTTACTGATATATGAAATATAAAGTAATCAGTTAATTGATATACCAAATTTGGAGTACCGATATATTGTTGATATACTTTACATTAGAAATACCATTTTACTTATATACCTAAATATAGTATGTTAGCAGTATATTAATGATATATTTCATTTTAGGTGTGTTTATTACCTTGAATATGAAGTACTTATATCTTTTCTATGTACTTCATATTAGAAATATTATTCTAGTAGTATATTAGTGATATACTTCATTTTAAGTATATTTTTTATATTAAATATGAAGTACTAATATACTGTTATTGGGATTTTTGTACGAATGACCCTCTAAAATAGGCAGAAATGATAAATGTCCCACATTTTCAAAACAAGGATATATATGTCATTTTGCTTGCGTCAACATCCTAGTAAAATTACAATTTTACTCTCTACTCTAACCTCGCTCTCTCTCTCTACTCTCGCTCTCTCCCCAATTTCTCTCTCCAATCTCTCACTCTCTCCAATTTCCCTTTCCAATCTCTTGCTCTCTCTCCAATCTCGCTCTCGCTTCTCGCTCTTGCTCTCTCTCTCCAATTTATCCCTCCAATCTCTTACTCTATCTAATTTCTCTCTCCAATCTCTTGCTCTCTCTCGCATTTCGCTCTCGCTCCAACCTCTCGCTCTTAAATGTTGCCTTAAATGCGCGTTTTCATATAGATAGTTAAATGGTAATTTTGCTATGATGATGAAGTAAGCCAAATGACATATCTCCTTATTCTGAAAAGGTAGGGCATTTTTCATTTTGGCCTCTCAGAATGGGTCATTCACGCAATTGTTTCTACTCCATATTAGGTATATATGATATATTGAATATAAAATAATGATGTACGGTTGATATATTTCATATTAAGAATATCATTCCACTGATATACTAGAGTAAAGTATATAGCAGTATATCAAATATATTTGATTTTAGGTATATCAGTATATCAGCAGTATATCTGATATATTTCATTTTAGGTATATCACTAGCTAATATATCAACAGTTTGATATACTACTGATATACTTCATAATGGTAAATATACGCGAAAACACTAAGAAGACTATTTTTTACTTTTCCTATTTGCGTTTTGGGTTGGGCTGATTTTTTTTTGCCATAATTACAATCCTAAAAAATGAAAGACACTCTTGCAATTATGAAAAACAAATTTACTAGCCTTGCAATTGCCCCATTTTTTTAAGCTCTTTTTGGCATTTTGAAGTTACACTTAATTTTATTAGTCTTGGAAAATTCATAGTAGCGAGTATATTGGTTTATGTACATATTCTTTCATATTATTGATGTAATTTACCATTAAAACATCAGTTTTAATAGAAATATGAATAAAGGATCTAAAATAATATTTAAAAAATATAATTAAAACATAGGGAAAAAAATCATTTTTATCCCCATATTTAATTCATCAAATTAAACTTTTTTTGAGTTCATCAAATTAAACCTTGAGCAAATAAATGTTGAAATGCATAACTCTTAAAATTAAATTAAAAAAAAAAAAAAAATTGTTCACACGAACCGCCCACCAAAATCATAAACGGAATACAACGTCAAAAAATGCCAAAACTCAATCATAAAATTAGCTAAAGGTAACTACAAAATCAAGCCAATAAAAAAAAAGATCAAACTTAGCAACAAAACACTCAAATCCAAACAAAATTGCACCAAGTCGATTTTCAAAATTGAACTTTCCCCTAAAATCAGATTTTTGGAGTATAAAGTACTGTTTTAATATGATAGTTAAGCAATAAGAAATTTATAAATTGCATTTTGTTCATATAATTTGCAACAACAATATTTGATTTGTTAATGCAACTTTAGTCATCTCTTTTTGTCTCTTTGGAAGATCAAGACGTTGAATTTAGGGGTCAACATCTCTCCATCTCTTTCTCTATAATTTAAACACGGCATAGAAAAGTCAGATATCTCTTTGATCCCACCCTTCTGATAGAAAAAATATCTTGTATTGTTTGATTTTTTTTCTTCTTTTTATTAAAATAAAATATTTCTAATGAATTGTAATTTTTTAAATAGGCTTCTTCAACAATTATTAATTGATTATAACATCATTCATAATCATCAATGTTATATTTGTAGAATTTTAAAGTTGCCACTGTTTTTGTAACTATAGGATTAAATATTCTATTTGTTCTAATCCCTAATTTGAGATTTTTAACTTTATTATATCAATTCTAACGAATTATTAATAAGTTGATAATTAAAATTTAAATAGTTTAATAATATTATTAAAAATTTCGAAATTTAAAAATGAAAACAATGTTTCACCTAACTTTTATATTGTTACATATAGTGTTAAAGTTGAAAGTTGAAACCTTTTTCCATCATCCCAACTTCTTCTTAAATATAATTCTAATACTCTTCTTTCTTCATTGTCAAATTCAACATGAGACGTTCAACAAAGACGACGCTCGTACCTCTCATGGTGATGAAGATAGCCATGTTGTCAACAGCCTTGGCCGTAGTAGCTTCTCAAGCCTTACCCGGCTGCGACGAATGGTGTGGCGACGTGCAAATTCCATATCCATTCGGCACGAGAAAAGGGTGTTATCTCAATGAAACGTTCTCGATTACTTGCAACAAAAACGATAGCAATAAACCTCCAAAGGCGTTTCTAATGAACACCAACATCAGCGTTACCAATATATCCATCGATGGTGAGCTCCACATCTTGCAGCCCATAGTGCGAGAATGTCGCAGGGCAGTAGCTGGTCCTTTTGTTCCCAACACAACCGATCTTTCGGTGCCGGCCATGTTCCCGATTGCTGATGCCAAAAACAAGTTCATTGCCATCGGCTGCGATACAATCGGTGTAGTTGTCGGGATGCTAAACGGGAGTGATTATGGAAGTGGGTGTGTTTCGATGTGTTTCAGCAATAGTACTATAAATGATGGGACGTGCTCTGGCATTGGGTGCTGTCAGTTGGAGATTCCGAATGGGTTGAGGAATTTGAGTTTGGCGGTGAGTGCCGTCTTGAATTACACTCTTGCACCAAATTCCAGTTCCTGTGGGTATGCTTTTGTAACCGGAGATGAGGGGTTCGAGTTTTCGTCAACTTATATTGAGAATTTTGAAGATGAGGAAGTTGAGGTTGTGGTTGGTTGGGCCATTGGAAAAGAAACAAAAGATGTATGTGGACCAAACAGCAAAAGGAATAGTAGCTTCTCTGATGATGGATCTGAATATCGTTGCCAATGTTTGGATGGTTTCGAGGGGAATCCATATCTCCCTCAAGGTTGTCAAGGTAAAGGCTTATTCATCTCTCTATTTTACACACCACTTCATTTATTTATATTATCAATGTTTTTGTTTTCTTAACTGATTCTAAAATAATTAATTTGCTAAAAACAGTCACTATATTTGAGAGAAAATGAAAGTTAAATGAGCGAAAGACAAAAATTATAGGAAGAGGAAAAAAATGTTAGAAAAAGATTTAGAGAGAAAGAAGAAAGTCATAGAGAAAATAACATTAGAGAAAGGAGAAAAACGTTAACATTTCTCAACCTTTTTAGAGTAAAATGAAATGAAATGGGACATTGGCCCGTTTGGTAACATTCTCGTTTCTTGTTTCCGTTTCTTAATTTTTAATAAAGAAAAATAGAATTTCATGACCTTAACACCTATACATTCAATAATAATAAACCTATATTCTTATTTATGTTTGAAAAAAATTGGAAACAAGAACAAAAAAGGAGAAACTAGTTTTAGTTGTTCCCAAAAGTTCTATACAAATTTTGGGAGTGTTTCTAAAAAATGAGAAACAAGAAACATACATAGTTATTAAATACTTAGATTTCTTAATAAAATTAGAAACAAGAAACAAGAAACGAGAACGTTACCAAATGGGCCCTTCAAGAATTTAAAATTTTAGTCCTTTCAACAACTAGTTCCATAGTTAAAATGAGTATAGTTGAATGACAGTTAGTATATACTCTTTTGAATTCAAAAAAAAAATAAATAAATAAAAATTAATGTCAGTTTATTGGACCAAAAATTATGATCCAAATGATTGATTTGGAATTATTTTTAAGTAATTTTAGATTTTTTCAAAAATACTTATAAAGTATCGTATTTGAAAAGGAAGGTGCACCTTGTTGGTATAGATAGTATTTATCCATTCTTTTAAGCTCATCTTGTTGGACCTGCGGCGTTACAAAAATACACTTTTTTTTTTTCAATACAAATTCTTCGAATGAAAGTCTATGAGAGAGTAAAGTTGAAAGTTTAGGATAGAAATTGAAATTAATACACAGATAATTTCAAAAGTAAAGTTCGATTATTTTTCCCTAAAAAAAAAAAGAAAAAGAAACAGAATCTAGATTGGGGACTTGGGAGAAGTAAATAGGGAAACGTAAACAATTTGGGTTTGTTAGTTTAATTGTTGAATGTTTTGGACTTGTTTTAGATAAGGATGAATGCAAGGATGAAGGGCGAAATGATTGTATATACAAGAACAAGTGTGTTAACACAATAGGAAACTATACCTGCAATTGTCCTAACAACTTTAAAGGAGATGGAAGACTTGGGGGAGAAGGTTGCGTCCGAGATTCCAAGACAATTCCGATCATCATCGGTGAGTTTTTATATTCTAATATTGAATTTCGTAATAATTTCATAGAGTTTTCTTTGCCAATTTTATATATGTTTTAATTCTTCATGCATGAATGCTTTTTGCAACAATATACTAAAAGGGAATAGAAAAATGATATATGTAAAGGTTGAAATAAAATGCAGGAATTGGGGTAGGCTTCACAGTTTTACTCATTGGCAGCACATGGATATACTTATGTTACAAAAAGCGGAAGTTCATCAAACAGAAAGAGCAATTTTTCCAGAAAAATGGAGGGTTCATACTTCAACGACAGCTTTCTCAATGGCAATCGCCGAATGAGATGGTCAGAATTTTCACCCAAGAAGAGTTGGAGAAGGCCACCAACAACTACGACCACACCACTATTGTCGGCAAAGGTGGCTATGGCACTGTTTACAAAGGAGTCTTGGACGATGGTCTAACCGTTGCTATCAAGAAATCTAAATTCGTGGACCAATCTCAAACCGCCCAATTCATCAATGAAGTCATTGTTCTTTCCCAAATCAACCATCGAAACGTGGTTAGGCTCTTGGGGTGTTGTTTGGAGACACAGGTTCCACTGTTGGTCTACGAGTTCATCACCAATGGCACACTCTTTGATCACATCCATGACAAAACCAAAAAGGTTTCCCTTTCTTGGGAAGCTCGCTTGAAAATAGCTTTGGAAACTGCAGGCGTCCTTTCGTATTTGCATTCTTCGGCTTCTACTCCCATCATCCACAGAGATATCAAGACCACTAACATACTTTTAGACGACAACTACACTGCAAAGGTCTCTGATTTCGGTGCTTCGAAGTTGGTTCCTTTGGATCAAACTCAGATATCTACATTGGTGCAAGGGACTCTTGGATATTTAGACCCTGAATACTTACTGACAAGTGAGTTGACGGAGAAAAGCGATGTGTACAGCTTTGGAATTGTGCTTCTAGAGCTTATAACTGGGAAGAAGGCGGTGAGTTTCAATGGGCCAGAAGAAGAGAGAAATTTGGCGGTGTATGTCCTGTGTGCAATGAAAGAAGATCGGTTGGAAGAAGTTGTGGAGATGGGAATGGGGAGAGAGGCAAATTTTGAGCAAATAAAAGAAGTGGCTGAGCTAGCAAAAAAGTGTTTAAGAATCAAAGGGGAGGAGCGACCCAGCATGAAGGAAGTAGCTATGGAGTTGGAAGGACTGCGAGTAATGAAGGTGGAGCATTCATGGACGAATACTAATTTATCCAGCACAGAAGAGATGGCATGTTTGCTGGATGGAACTTCAGATTCGAGCCAATTTGTTGTGAGTGGCAGTATGAATATTGTGGGCGATAGCATAAAAGCTCGAATTATGTCACCTATCGACCATGGAAGATGATCGTATGCTTCGTAAAATATAAATGGCTAATCGAGCATTTGTTTCGTACCAGTACCAATTTCAGTCGTATTTATTAAAAGTCCTTCGATTGATTTTATGTATCGAATGGTTATTAGGGGTAGAAAAATTTGAAGTCTAACGGTTTAAAAAATAGAGGCACCGAGAACACCTAATAATTTTCCTTATTTATGTCTGTAACATGTTCTATTATCCATGTTAATAGCATAAACAATTTTTATTTATTTATATTGATAATAGCATAAATAAGTTTTAAAGTGTATCAAGACAATCAAAAATTTTGTCTCACTCCAGGCTAGGTATCAATTTCATGGAAATGTCGATATAAATATCAAAATAATTTCGTCAATGAATATTTATGGAAAGTATTTAAAACGAAAAAAAATAATAATAAATAAATGTTTTTTGTTTTTAAAATTTTACATATTATAAATATTATCTCTATATTAGTTACATTTTGTCATTATTTTGTTTATATTTTATTGGTTTCTTTACAGTATAATGAAAATGTCGATTTATTCCACATGTCGATGTCAAACCTATGAATATGTTGAAATGTCGAGACTAAAATTTAATACACTTAGAAATCCAACCACTCACCTGTTGTGAAGAACTCCAAGAAACCATGCTTTAAATCACAGCAAAACAGAAAATCACATCTAACAAGGTTCACAATTTTACCAACTAAATCAAGCATAGAAAAATAGAGAGGACGACACAAATATTTATAGTGGTTCGACCAACGAGGTCTACATCCACTGTGCAAGGCGAGATCAATCTTTTATTTGCTTCAATTCAAGAACAAGATACAATCGAAAAAGAGAAACACTTCAAGCAACAAATCTCTCGCAGCCCAACAAAATATACAGAAGAATCACTCTCACAAAGAGAAAATTTCTCTCTTAAAATACCCAAAAGCCACTTGCTTTAAAGAAAGAAAAATACTCTTCTTCTGCACACTGCAAAACTGCCACTGCTGTACTTTTTTTCGTTTCTGTCCCACGAAACAGAAGACGCCACCAACCCGTTCCAACTTCTCTCGGCAAACCTGAACAATAATGGTGGGCCAATAAACTGAAACTCATGCTGAATAATTTTTGGCTAACTTTGGGCTTTGAACAATACAAAAACACAAAGCCCAATATTAAACTTTAATGGATATAACTTGAGTCACATAACATTAGTCAACAAATCACCCTCTTGAATCAAGTATATCCTCGGATAAAGAAGCAAAAAACACAATCTTGAACTCACCCTGCACTTTAAGCATCAACAAGCAACATTAGCCAATACCTACTTTAAGTAGGTCACAGAAGAATTTGAACTTCACTCCTGACAAAGACTTTGTAAACATATCAGCAAGATTATTTTCAGATGCAATCTTCTCTAGCTTCACTGTTTTCTTGTTCACTTCATCTCTCAAGAAATGAAACTTCACATCTACATGTTTGGTTCGATCATGGTATAAAGGATTTTTCGAAAGTGCAAGAGCACTTTGACTATCACAGTGTATGATAGGTTCTGCTATATCTCCCAACATGTCTGAAATCAGTCCTTTCAACCAAATTGCTTCCTTAACTGACTCAGATAATGCTATATACTCTGACTCGGTTGTAGATAAAGCCACTACAGATTGAAGTGAAGACCTCCAATTAACTGTATTACCAAACAATTTAAACACAAAACCAGATGTAGATCTTCTTTTATCTAAATCAGAGGCAAAATCAGCATCAACAAAACCTTCTAAACACTGAACATCAGAATCACCAACTGTGTAAATTAAACCATAGTTCTTAGTACCTTTCACATATCTGATAACCCATTTTACAGCTTCCCAATGACGCTTTCCTGGACAACTCATAAAACGGCTAATAACACTCATTGGATAGGCTAAATCTGGACGAGTACATGTCATTCCATACATTAAACAACCCACTGCATTTGAGTAAGGTACCTTTGCCATACCTGCAATTTCTGTGTCTGTCTTTGGAGACTGAAGCTTTGATAATTTGAAATGAGAGGCCAAAGGGACAGCAACTGCCTTTGCAACATCAAGGTGAAATCTCTTAACCACACTGTCAAGGTAACCCTGTTGTGTAATTATGAGTTTTCCAGCAGCTCTGTCTCTGATAATTTCCATGCCTAGAATCTTTCTAGCTGGACCTAAATCTTTCATATCAAATTCTCTGCATAACTGTGTTTTTAAGTCAACAATTTCAGAATATACATGAGAAGATATAAGCATATCATCCACATACAGTAACAAAAACACAGACACATCTTTCGAAGCATGTTTAACATAAACACAGCTGTCATAGTCACTTCTATTAAAACCACATTTAATAATAAAAGTATCAAACCTTTTATACCATTGCCTTGGAGATTGTTTAAGTCCATAAAGTGACTTTTTCAATCTACAAACCAAATGTTCTTTTCCTTTTTCAACAAAGCCAAGGGGTTGAGACATGTAAATTTCTTCCTCTAGCTCTCCATGCAAAAACGCTGTTGTCACATCCATTTGCTCTAATTCAAGATTAAAATGAGCAACTAAAGACAACAAAACACGAATGGAAGAATGTCTTACAACAGGAGAATAAACCTCATCATAGTCAATCCCATATTCTTGAGTAAAACCTCTTGCTACCAACCTAGCTTTAAATCTAGGTTTGTTTTCACCACTGATACTAGGTTTTACTTTAAACAACCATTTGCAATCAACAAGCTTATGATCTGGCGGTTTTTCTGAAAGCACCCAAGTCTCATTTTTCATCAATGAGGCCATTTCTTCATTCATAGCAATTAACCACATATCACTTTCTCTCGACTGCATTGCTTCATCAAAATTTGCAGGTTCATGACTTAACAAGATTTCATCACAGTTTAAGGCATAAGCTGTTTCTTTCCCCTGTTCTACTGCACAACTTGCTTCATCATATCTTGCTGGCGGTCTAACAACTCTTCTCTGTCTATCTCTAGCTAACTGATAATCTGACAAGCGAGATTCTGATTGTTCATTTTCAGTACCTATAGATTCAGGTTGTTCCTCTGATGACTCACCAGTTAACTGATCATCAACCCTTGCAGCTTCATTATTGGAAATAGATTGCTCACCTGAAGATCCGGCAGTGTGTGTGTTTTCTAACTCAATCTCAAAAGAGTTTGAAGACACATTATCAATAAACTTCTTAAAACTCACACTACCTAACAGCTCCCAAGGCATGTCAAATTCATCAAATTTTACATCTCTACTGATAATACATCGTCCCTCACCTGGTTGAATAAGCCATAACTTATAACCCTTCACCTCAGATGGATAACCAAGGAAGATGCACTTCCTTGCACGTGGCTCTAGCTTGTCCTGTTTAATATGTGCATATGCAGCACATCCGAATACCTCCAAATGACTAAGATTGGGAGGCTTTCCTGACCAAACTTCTTGAGGAGTTTTCATATTCAAGGCAACTGAAGGACTTCTATTTATGAGATACGCTGCTGTCGAAACTGCTTCACCCCAAAACATCTTAGGAAGCTTTGCATTTGCTAGCATACATCTCACCCTCTCAAGCAAAGTCCTATTGAACCGTTCTGCAAGACCGTTCTGTTGTGGCGTGTAAGGAACTGTGTGATGCCTCTTAATTCCAGCTTTTTTACACAAAGTTACAAAGCTGTCATTCAAATACTCCAGACCATTATCTGTTCTCAAAACCTTAATTTTCCTCCTAGTTTGATTTTCAACCAGGACTTTCCAATCTCTAAAGGTTGCAAATGCATCACTCTTGTTCTTCAAAGTAAACACCCACAATTTCCTTGAGAAATCATCAACAATACTCATAAAGTATTTTGCTCCTCCAAGTGTTGAAACCCTTGCTGGTCCCCACAAATCTGAATGAACATAATCTAAAATCCCTTTGGATAACTCGGTGCTCTTAGAAAATTTCACCCTAGTTGACTTTCCAAGAGTACAATGTTCACAGAAAGGTATTTCTGAAGGCTTGAACTTACCAAACAAACCTTGTTTGTGCAATTCATTTAAGCCTCTTTGAGAGACATGGGCTAATCTATTGTGCCAAAGGACTGTTTCTTTATCACCTTGTCCTAAAACAACATTTGCACAATTAGCTACAGCTGAGGTTCCATTCAAAACATACAAGCCATTTCTAAGGTTACCTTTCATTTCAAGAAGTGAACCTTTATAAATTCGAAGAACGCCTCCCTCTAACTTGCAACTGAAACCTCTTTTATCAAGTTGTCCAAGAGAAACTAAATTTCTCTTTAAATCTGGAACAAACCGAACATCAGACAGGACCTTCTCCATTCCACCATAAAGTTTCAACCTGACAGATCCTATACCCTTCACAAGACAATGTTGGTCATTGCCCATCAAAACCTTGTTACCTTCAAGTTCCTCAAAATCTTGAAAGTAATGTCTATGAGGTGTCATATGATAGGAACATCCAGAATCAAGTATCCACTCATTATCAACTGCAATCTCAGACACAGTTAACACTCCTGCTGACTCATATCCTTCATGCACATTTGCAACAGTTTGTTCATCATTTTTCTCCTCTTTCTTGTTCTTGTTTTTTAACTGAAAACAGTTTTTAATCAAATGCCCTTCTTTATGGCAATAATAACATCTTCTCTTCTCTTTACCTCTAGATTTGGATCTATGCTTAGTGTTCTTCACTTGTGATTTTCCCTTAGATTCTGATCTCCCTCTAACCACTAAGGCTTCAACATCCCTTTTCTCAGACATGATTTCAAAATCTTTGGATCTCAAGGCATTTAAAACAATGGCTAAAGTTAATGAGTCTCTGCCATATTTTATTGCAGCCTTGACTTCCTTATAGCTTTCAGGTAATGAATTTAGGAGAATAACAGCTTGATTTTCATCATCTAACTTCTCCCCTGTATTTGCCAGATCTACACATATCTTGTTGAAATCATCTAAATTATCTTCTAAGGATTTTGATGGTTGCATCTTAAATCCAAAAAATCTTTCCTTCAAGTAAATCTTATTTGGCAGAGATTTACTTAAATAAAGTGACTCCAACTTAGTCCACAATTCCTCTGGTTTTTCAATATCATTAACCTGTCGAAGCACATTATTATCAGATAAGTGAAGAATCATTGTGCTATATGCTATTTCCTCCATTTCAGCTTGTTTTTCTTTGGTCATATCTGCAGGCCAAGTTTCTGGTTTATCTAAAATTTTACCCACTTTCTGTTGAACTAAAAGAGCTTTCAGCTTTTTTCTCCAAAGGCTAAAATCCCCTTTTCCATCAAACTTATCTAGTTCGAATTTTGCAGACATATTAGGAATTTTAACAGCCAATTAATCTCACTGAAATTTTTTCCAGTCCAAACACAATTTCAGATACACCCAACAAATAACACAACCCAACCAAACAGAAAATTCCAGATTAAATATCAAACCAACGAAAAACAGAGATACACTCACAAATTCACGGAATCAAGAAATCCACTGCTGCTACTGCCTTAATCAACCTGGCTCTGATACCATTTGTTGTGAAGAACTCCAAGAAACCATGCTTTAAATCACAGCAAAACAGAAAATCACATCTAACTAGGTTCACAATTTTACCAACTAAATCAAGCATAGAAAAATAGAGAGGACGACACAAATATTTATAGTGGTTCGACCAACGAGGTCTACATCCACTGTGCAAGGCGAGATCAATCTTTTATTTGCTTCAATTCAAGAACAAGATACAATCGAAAAAGAGAAACACTTCAAGCAACAAATCTCTCGCAGCCCAACAAAATATACAGAAGAATCACTCTCACAAAGAGAAAATTTCTCTCTTAAAATACCCAAAAGCCACTTGCTTTAAAGAAAGAAAAATACTCTTCTTCTGCACACTGCAAAACTGCCACTGCTGTACTTTTTTTCGTTTCTGTCCCACGAAACAGAAGACGCCACCAACCCGTTCCAACTTCTCTCGGCAAACCTGAACAATAATGGTGGGCCAATAAACTGAAACTCATGCTGAATAATTTTGGGCTAACTTTGGGCTTTGAACAATACAAAAACACAAAGCCCAATATTAAACTTTAATGGATATAACTTGAGTCACATAACATTAGTCAACATCACCAATCAACCAAAATTTTCACTCTTAAAAAAAATAATAATAAATAAAAAAAATATAAAAAAAAAATCCCGATATTTGATCGATATTTCTGATATTTCGACGATAAAGGGGTAAAAAAGACTTTATCTTGTCATATCTATTTTGGTATCTCCAAAAATCCAAGATATTGGCGATATTTGAGAGATGACGCCAACAAGAGCATGACTCAATTGACATAAAGTTTGTATCCTGGAGAGGTCAATCCCCCACTCCCTACATGTTGTAAAAAAAAAAAAAAAAAGTATTAAAGGGATGACATGTTGTCATATGACGTAATCTGTTTTTAAGAAAATTTTGGCTCTTTTTTTTCCCTCCGTATGCTTATCATTCTTTTAACATATATTAATCAAAAGTTTAGGCTAGGCTTGATAACCCATTTGATTTTTTGTTTTTGATTTTTAAAAATCAAGTTTATAAACATTACTTCTATATATATATATTTTTTTTTTATCTACTTTATACTAATTTTTTCAAAAACCAAGCTAAATTTTGGAAAAAAAAAAAGTTTTAGTTTTTAAAAACTTGCATTTTTTTAATTTTGAAATTTGGCTAAGAATTCAAATGTTTTTTATCAAACAAAAAAATCTTATAGTTAGTTATTAATTTGGTCTTTAATCTTTTAAGTTCTCAATTAAGTCCATTCGTTATTTAGAAAAAAAAAAAAAAAAAACTATTAAAATTTGTTAACGAAAGTTGGTGCATTGTTAAATTATGAATAATTATATTAGGATTTTTTTTTAATTATTGTAGATAAGATAAGGAAGGGTAAGATATTTTTAAAGTCACTTTTAAGTTTTAACGGCTTTTGCAGATCCACGCGATTCAAAAAGTTATTTTCTTTAAATATTATTAAACTCGGCTTTACCAACAAATTAAGGGTGCGTTTGGAATACCTTTTAATTTAAGTGTTTTTAAAGAATGCATTATATTATAAACATTTTGCATAAAAATGGTTTAAAATTTAAACACTCATATGTTTGGTTACACTTGTTCATAAGTGTTTTTATACCCAAGTTACTATATCCTTAACAACTCTTTTTAAAAAAGTTGATTTCAAATGTTTCTCTCAAAATGTATTATTTCTCAATCTCATTTTTTAATAAGTCATTTTTAGTGGTTGCCAAACACTATAATTTCTTTCAAAATGATTTATTTTCAAAATTAAACACTTGAAAAGTTAAACCAAACACACCCTAAAATGGTTAATATTCTTCCACAATCATTTCTTTTTAAGTCTTAAAAATGCATCCCAAACAGACTTAGGGTATGTTTGGTTTAACTTTTCAAGTGTTTAATTTTGAAAAAAAAAAAATCACTTTGAAACAAAATTGTAGTGTTTGACAACCACTAAAAATAACTTATTAAAAAATGAGATTGAGAAATAAATCATTTTGAGAGAAACACTTGAAATCAAATTTCTTAAAAAGAGTTTTTAGGATATAATAACTTGGCTATAAAAACACAAGGAAATGTAACCAAACATATGAGTGTTTAAATTCTAAACAATTTTTATACAAAATGTTTTTTAAAAAATGCATTCTTGAAAAACATTTAAATTAAAATGTATTCCAAACAGACCCTTAGTTAGTCTGTAATCAGTTATGATCAAGTTCCATTTATTGGAAACCTCTCTGCATAGTCAAAACAATATAGTTGCACTTGAGAATCAGATTATAACATATTGTGTGCTTCTTCTCTCTCCCGTTCTGTTTCTCCTTTAAACTTAACTAGTAATAAACACGTGCATTTTTTATTTTTTTTTTGAAATAAAGGAATACATTAAAAAGAAGCAAAGGTAGTTACACCCACTCATTTAAGAGGTTTTTAATCACAAAAGGGGGCCCAAACCACACAACCAACACCCTCTTCCACCATGGGAGAGGATTCCAAAACGGGAACCAGGGAGGGGGGAGAAATAGCAATGCGAGCCAGAAGATCCACTGCTAAGTTTTGATCTCTCGGGCAGTAATCGAATTTGATTTCTACGAAACGATTCTTCAGGCAGATGATCTCTTCGGTAAGGAAAGAAATCTCCGACAAATCTTCATCTTCCCCGTTTAGAATTTTGATAACATTAACCGCATCAGACTCGACGAAGATGGGGATCGAGGCTTGGGAGCTGTCACCATGGCTGGTTGAAGGTATGTTCTTCAGACCTTCTAAAATCTCCTTCATTTCTAGAATTTTGATCGACCATTTTTCCTTAATTTGCTGAAATTCCATACAGATTGAAGACCCTGAAGAGTCACGAAAAATCCAACCAATTCCTCCTCTTTTCTGTGATTCACTCCAGGGAGCATCTGAATTTAGCTTCCATGCGTCTACCGGCGGCGGTTTCCATCTCACTTGACTCGTAAGGGTCTTCAATTCGGAATTCCTTCCTCGCTACTGAGAATTCAGGTGCGCGTCATTGTTATCCTTTCTGAGATCGAGGCTTCTTTCGATCATTCTGACCATTGAAATCTTGTCTGGGATGCTGGATGATTGTATTGTTTTGTTTCTGTAATTCCATAGACTCCACAAAATCATAATTGTTTTCTCCAAGTCCTCCTACGTTAGGTTCTTCATCATCCACGACCAATAATCCGTAGGGTTCCATGTGCCCCTGTTCAAAGAAAATAGATTCACTATGAGAGGGATGCTTTGGATCCATAATTCTTTAACCATCTTACAGTCCCATAGGATGTGTTTGGTCGACTCCTCAAATTTCCTGCAAAAAGAGCATAGAGTGTTAGTATTGATCCCTTTTTTTGAAATGTTAATCTTGGTGGGAATTGAGTCATGTATAATTCTCCAAATGCATATTTTTGCTTTTGGAATGGCTTTTAGTTTCCAGGATATCTTCCGGTCCTTGTCATGTGTGGATGAGCTTGAAGATGAAGCTTCTGTGGAGTTTGCAAGTTGATGAGCGAGGTGGTAGGCGCTCTTTACAGAGAATAAGCCTTTTTTTTCTCGACTCCATATTATTTCGTTCACCTTATCCTTTCCACCAGTTGGGGTGTTTAGGATAGTTTTCGCATCAATGGCTGTGAAATTCTCTACAATTTGTTCAGCTTTCCAATTCCCTTGTTCGTCTAGAATCTCTTGCACTCTTTTTCCTTTCAGCTCGCTTTTTGTCAATGTGGGAATGTTGCTTCCTTCGCTCGCTAACCAGGGGTCTTGATCTATCTGTATGTGTCTGCCGTTCCCCACCTTCCATCTAAACCCGTGCGTTGCACGTGAATTTTAACAATTTTATTTTAAAGTTTTAAAATAAGATTTAATAAATTTAATTATATATTATAAAGATGATAAAATCTTGATAGTTCGAATATAAATTAATTTTATAAGGATATTAAGAATCAATTCATTCTTCCTTAAAATAAAATTCTATTCAATAGATTGGAATTTAAATCAACACATAATCATCAAACATATCTTCAATCATTTTATATATTTTTTAGATTTTTAGATTTGAATCATCGTTCTCTTTGCTATTTCCTTTTAGAATTTAGAATTTGAATAACCCAAGTAGATTATTTTTATTAGAAATTGAACTAATTTAATATTTTTTTTATTGGGAATGAAGATTTTTTTTAAACCAATTTTTAATTTTATCAAATATGAGATTTTTTTTAAAAACAATAACCTAAATGTAGGAATCAAGATTTTTTTTTTTTTTTTAAAAAACACAAACGTGGGAATGAAGATTGTTTTTTAAACCAATTCTTAATTTTATCAAGTATGAGATTTTTTTTAAAACAACAACCTAAAGGTGGGAGTCAAGATTTTTTTTTTTAAAAAAAAATACAACACAAAGGTGGGAATGAAGATTATTTTTTAAACCAATTCTTAATTTTATCAAATTATCAAATATGAGATTTTTTTTAAAAACAACAACCTAAAGGTGGGAATCAAGATTGAGATTTTTTTTTTTTAAAAAAAAAACAACACAAACGTGGGAATGAAGATTTTTTTTTTTAAACCAATTCTTAATCTTAAATGTGGGAATGCGTGGGAATTTGAATAATAAAATATTGTATAATTAAATAAGAATGACAAATAAGGAATTTGAAGATTAAAAAAGGGCTTAAAAGGAAATAAAAAATTTCTCCCCTTGAGCGCCCTTTAATATAGTATAGATATAGATATAGATATAGATTAATTAATAATTTAACTATCCTTAAGCATTTGTTCACAAATTTATCCATGTTTATACATAGTCGAGAATTTTTAACACTTCAAGAGAAAAATCGAGAAGTTTAGAAGTGTTATGATATGCCTTGAAGCTAAATTATGTATAGAGATTAGATATGATTTTCCGTTTTGGGCTTTTATTTTGGGCCTATTATGTTAGGGTTAAGAGTGGTGCCATATATAAACCCTCTTAACCTATTTTTTGCCCTAATCTCTGTATTCTGAATACTCCTCTCATAATAAGATCGTTCTCTCCCTCTGCCCGTGGATGTAGCTAACGCACCGTTAGTGAACCACGTATATCTGTGTGTTGTTTCTCTTCGCCCTTTCATTGTTGTTACGTTGATTACTGTTTTCTATCATAACAACAAGATTAATAAACAAATTGAAAATACCAGAAAAGATTAAAGATTGTGTATATTTAACCTAATGAATGATGTGAAAAAAAAAATTAATAAAAATCATGATTTAACCACATGTTCAAAAATTTTGAGGAACAATAATAATTCGATGACACACTACTACAAATTTGGGAATCCATGACGTCAACGGAAAAATCTTGAGGGGCATGTTGAGGTTCCGACCTTGAAAAGATAAGTGGAGACCTCACAAGATAGATGGACAACTTCACTCATGCCAATTGGTTTTGAGATGGAACCCCATGTTATTTGATATGGTATCATAGCCCATAAAAACCCAAACGGGTATTCGGTCTAAGAAAAAAAATTGAGATCCGATCCAAGAATGGTGAATCCAAAGAGGCACCATCTTGAGGGGCATTGTTGAGGATCCCACATTGAAAAGATTAGTGGAGACGTACCTCACAATTTATAAGCTACAAGGGTCACCCCACTCATTGTCAATTGATTTTGAGATGGAACCCCATATTATCTAATAAAAAGGAAATAAAATTAAGGGAGAAGGGGAATGTCATAAAATGTAAAAGGTGCATTTTTTGCGGGAAAAAACAGAGATTTTTCGTATTTTTGAAAATTTATGATATTTTTTCAACGTCATGAATGACTTTAATTAACTGTCATTAATTAAAAATAATTGAATAAAGAGGGGCATCATAGTAATTTGCTCATTTATCTTCAAGTTAGGGTTGGTTCCACGATTTGAACAACACATTGAGAGGGAAAAACGTAGAAAAATTAATAGAGAGGGAAAGAAATGCAGTCGCGAGTCACGTTTTGGCTTGAATCTTGCTATCATAGGCCAACTTCTAGTCATGTGAGTCTCGATTTCAAAGGCTCTTTAGACTCCGACGTGGGTCTTTGTTCAGTGTTCTGTGAGTCTCGTCGTCGTGGGTATCGATTCAGGAGGCTAGTAGCATCATTTTCGGTCTCGGTTTAGAGCAAACGCGGGTCTCGGATTGAGTGACTGAATCAAGTTTGGAATTTACCATTTGGACAACATCGGACAGTGTTTGTGGTTGCCTTTCACGATAAATAATTTGTCCAAAAATTGATTCTTCTCATTCTTGTTGAATTGATCTTTTCTAATTTCTCCTTTATTATACCTTGAATACATTTCTTTGGACTTACTATTATTCAAAATCATTATCGTTAAAGAAATTTATTGGTTTATTTGGTTGTCGTGACGTCTTATCTAATCTGACTTGGTCTTTTATCTTTTTAGTTTTGCATTTTGAAATTAATTTGGTACAATAATAAAAATATTTAAAATGTATTTTTCATATGTGTATTCTTTATTTATTCATAACCATTTTTTGTGTAATTTTGGTTAAATATAATGAGTAATACAGTCAATTCCGTATAGAATATTGGATTAATTAAGACGAAAGAGGAAAGAATCTAGAATTTGACTGCTTTTTTTTTCTTCTTTTTGAAACCTAGAATTTGATAACTATTATATTTTGATTATATTTAAAAATTAATACTTTTAGATATTTCTCGTTCTTTTTCCTTGATTTCTGATTGTTGATAATTGTTAAAAAAATAACCTTATTTTCTATCATCAATTAATAACCTTCTTTTCTATTCACGTGTTGAGAATTTTCAGATGCTATTAGATATTTTTTCGAAACTTTTCCCTAGATTTCTCTACATGCTATTCATGGTTTCATTTCTTTTTGATAATTGTAATGGGTTTCAATTTATATTTTCCTATTTGTAAATATAGCAAAATTGAAAAAACAAATCGCAAATATGGAAAATCTATTAAATGTACTTTAATTATTCTCGTTTTGCCCTTTATTCTATCAATGATAGCCACTGATAGAAGTCTATCAGTGACTATCAATAATAGAATTCTATCAGTGACTATCCGAGATAGGATTCTACCTGTGATGATCATTGATAGACTAATATCATTTATTATAATTTTATCTATTTTTTGTCCTGATCATCTTTGAAAAACGCAAATGGAGAAATCCAACTAAAAAGAAATTGAACTAATTTTCTGTATTAAAATTCATCAATGACTATCACATATAAAATTCAGCTTCTTGTATTGAAGTCTGTCAGTGATTATCCCTGACAGTATTGAAAGTCTATCAGTTGAGTTATTACTTATCAGTGATAGTATTTAATCACTGATAATTGCAATTGTGATTAAAGGCTATCGGGGATAGGTTTCTATCACTACTAGATTTCACTCACAATGATAGTCTATCAATTAAACATTAGTAATACTCAAACTAAACTAAATTTTATTTATTGAAGTCTTTCAATGACTATCACAAATAAAATTCTATTTGCATTGAGTCTATCGTTGTCAATCACTAAAAAACTTCAATACAAATATAATTATACAAGTGATTATCATTGATGGACTTCAATACATATAGAATTCTATCAATGATAGAAGTCTATCAATGACAGTTAATGGTAGACTTATTCTATTATTTAATAGATCAATTAATTTCATTGGTGATAGTCACTAATAGATTTCAATACCTCAATATAGATGCGATTCTATCAAATAATAGAAGGAATCTATCAGTGACTATAGACTTCAATACAAATAGAATTCTATTTGTGATAGTTATTGATATCTCACTAATTTATAAGTGATTATCAGTGATGGAAAGAGTCTATTTTGCTATTTGTATTAGGCATCATAAAAAATTATATTTGTTGCATAAAAGTTTGTATAATGGATGAATTTGAATATAATATAATATGGATAAAGTTGATACATGCTACTATACGAGAACATCTTAAGTAATGTTGGTTTTGAGAAGTGAGCTCGTGCACATTTCAGGAAAAGATCAAGATATATAAAATGTGATAGTCATTGATAGACTTCAATACAGATAGAATTCTATCATATGATATTGTCCACTTTGAGTATAAGCCCTCATGGCTTTGCTTTTGGATCACTCCAAAATGTCTCATACCAATGGAGATACTAGTCCTTCCTTATATACCCATGATCATCCTCTTATCTAGCCAATGTGTGACTTTGGTCGCACTCCCAACATTACCCTTAAAACATTAGTTTTAATATAAATATGAATAAAGGACATGAAAGAATATTTTAAAAATATACAATTAAACTTCTCAAAATATATATATATATATATATATATATACAATTAAAATATAGGAAAAATCTTTTTTATCCATATATTTATTTATTTAATTCATCAAATTAAACATGAGCTTTAACAAATGTTGAAATGCATACCTCCTAAATTTAAATTAAAAAAATTGTTAATTAACCAACCAAAATCACGTCAAAAAAAGTCCAAACCCAATCATAAAAATAGTTAAAGATAATTACCACACACAATGAAGCCAATAAAAAATTTATCAAACTTTTTTTTTTTTTTTTTAGTACATCAACATTTGGAGGTGGGGGGATTCGAACCTCTGACTTCATGGTCGAGGGCACATGCCAATTTTTTTTTTTTTTTGACAATATGTGGAGTGGAGGGATTCGAACCACAGATCTCGTGGTCATCAGTACAACTTTATGCCAGTTGAGCTATGCTCTTGTTGGTCGAGGGCACATGCCAATTACCGTTGAGTTAAACTCGCTTTGGCAAAAATTTATCAAACTTACCAACAAACAGTCTCGTCTAAATATAAAAATGCTCCTAAAACACAACAATAGTCGAAGATATTGATTACACAGTTTATTCAAATGTAGATTTGATATTTATTCAAGTGCATTGTTTAAACGATCGACATGAGCATAGCTCAACTGGCATAAGTCCTGTACCAACGACCAAGAGGTTAGTGGTTCGAATCTCTCTACTCCACATGTTGTCAAAAAAAAAAGTGCATCAATAATTTCCATCTTTATTAAGTAAATGTTTGAGTTTTTTTTTTTAAACTTAAAAAAAGTTTTTAAAACTATTTTTTTTAGATTTCAAAAACTTGATTTGAATTTTGAAAACATTTATAAAATAGTAGATAATAAAAAAAAAATCTCTGAAAGAAAGTAATGTTTATAACGTTAATTTTAAAAAATAAAATAATTATCTAATAGAAGTGTTTTAATATGAGAGCCAAGCAATAAGCAATTTGTAAATTGCATTTTATTTACATTATTTGCAAATAGCATTAGTTGACTTGTTCATGCAAGTTTAGTCATGTCTCTGTCTCTTTAGAAGATCAGAACCTCGGGTTTAGACTTTGACAGGGTCAACATCTGTCCCATCTTTTTCTTTAGAATTTAAATTCGCTGTGGACAAGTTGGATCTCTCTTTGCTTGGGAACTTTTCCAACCCCAATAATTCCTCCGAAAAGAGACTGACTTTTCTACACCTTGTTTAAATTCTAATGAAACAAATAGACAGATGTCGACTGCAAATGGACGACGAATTATTTGATGAGACTAGTAGAATCGGATTAGTAGTTTTGTATCGTTAAATGTAAAAGAGAAAAATGGTAAAAGTATCTTGATTTTGTATTCAAAATTATTAGGGACAAACAAATTTAAAGATTTTAACTTTTACGAATTTTAAAAATTTCTGTCTTTTTTTTTTTTTTAATTTGACTAAGAACTCAAATGTTTTCTTAATTAAAGAATATAAGTATCACTGTAAATAAAATGGTGAGAAAATAAACACAATTTTGAAAAATCAAATAGTCTCCAAACAAGCCTTAATAATAACTTTTCAGATTTAAGGGAAAGGTGGGCAATTTTGAACTTCAATGGTCAATTTCATCCATTTAAACCATACACTTGAATAAGCATTACCTCTCTTTGATCCTGCCATTCTAAAGAGAGAATGTCTTGTTTTGGATTTTTTAAAAAAAACATATATATACTATTTCTAATAACTGTTTTAAAAAAAGGTTCAATAATTATTAATTTATTATAACATCATTCATTATTCAATGTTATATTTGTAGCCAAAGCGAGCATAGTTCAATGATAATTGGTATGTACTCTCGGCTAAGAGATCGGAGGTGGAAGAAGTGCTTTTAAATTTAATTTTCAAAAACCAAAAACCAAAAACTAAATGGTAATAAGACGGGAGCTTAATATTTAGAATTTGGATACGTTTGTCTATATATACATAGACTATATAATATGAAAGTGGCATGGGAAGAATTTTTCAACTTTGGTTGATATGTGGGAACCTTCCTTGGTCCTGAAAGACTTTTAAATCTGTCCAAAAAGAAGAAAAAATATAAAAGGACTTCAAACTGTACAAGGTGTAGTGCAAGGTGGATTGCCTTCCATCTCTCCACTGATATTGGACTCAAAGATGGGGCGTACAACGGAGACGCTTGTGCGACTCATGGTTGTGAACATAGCCATTTTGTCAGTGGCCGTGGCAGCGTCCGTTGCTTCTCATTCTCTAACCAAACCCGGTTGCAATGATAAGTGTGGAGACTTGACGATTCCTTATCCATTCGGGATGAGCCCAGAATGTTATCTCAATATAAATTTCTCCATTACCTGCAACACAACTCATTATCATCCTCCGCAGGCATTTCTGATGGAGAGCAACATTTATGTTACCAATATATCCATCCTCGACGGCGAGATTCACATCTTGCAGTACGTAGCCCAAGATTGCTATTCACAAGAGGGTCGCGTGTACTCCAACAAACCCACTCTCACCGTGCCCATGTTCAACATTTCCAACACGAAGAACAAGTTCACCGTCATCGGCTGCGATACTTACGCCTATATTTACGGCCAACTCGAGGGGGAAAACTACACAAGTGGGTGCATTGGGTGGTGTACAGACAATACTAAAACAATAAGAGAAGGGTCCTGCTCTGGCAATGGGTGCTGTCAGTTGGAGATTCCCAAAGGCCTAAAAAATTTGGAGTTGGAGGTGGGAAGCTTCAAAAATCACACTAAGGTACTCGACTTCAATCCCTGTGGATATGCCTTTGTAATCCAACAAGACAACTTCACTTTCTCCTACAAATATTTGAGTGAATTTAAGGAAGAGAAAGTTCCACTGGTGCTTGATTGGAGCATCAAAAATGATACTTGCTCAACAGATAACATCACAGACAATTGCCTATGTGGACTAAACAGCAAAAGGAATAATAGCTTCTCCGTTGATGGATCTGAATATCATTGCCACTGCTTCGAAGGTTTCCAGGGGAATCCATATCTCCCTCAAGGTTGTCAAGGTAAAATTTTTATTAATTATCCTTCCAAATACTTTCACATAATGTTTTTTTTTTCCTCTTTTAAATGAAATACTTTTTGAGATATAGGTAAACTACAAACATGATTTCGCAATTTACATGAAAAACAAACAAACAAAATAAGCTAATAGATGAAGAGAAGTCAAAATGTAATAAGATTAATTTTTTTTTTATGTTCAATTTGGGGCATTTTCAGATATTGATGAATGCGAAATTGGAACTCATGAATGTGAAACCAAAGAGCAGTGTATTAACACGCCAGGAAACTATACCTGCTATTGTCCTGAGAACTATCAAGGAGATGGAAGGCGTGACGGAAAAGGTTGCACCAAAATCTCCAAGTCTTGGATTCAAATCATCATCGGTGAGTTTAGTTTTTTTTTTTTTTAAATTACTGAATTTTGATTATAGTATATAATCTGAAACGATCTTTTTTCCTTTTTCTTTTGTGTGTAAAATATATATGTTTATTACATGTTTCACATAACCGCATAACAAAAAAGATACATAAACGATGCATGCGACTGAAATACAATGCAGGAATTGGGGTGGGGTTCGTAGTTTTATTGATTGGCAGCACATGGTTATACTTTGGTTACAAAAAATGGAAGTTCATCCAACAGAAAGACAAGTTTTTCAAGAAAAATGGAGGCCTCATGCTTCGACAACACCTTTCTCAGTGGCAATCATCCGTTGACACGGTCAGAATTTTCACCCAAGAAGAGTTGGAGAAAGCTACAAACAAGTTCGACGAAAGAACGGTGGTAGGAACAGGTGGCTACGGCACTGTTTACAAAGGAGTCTTAGATGGTGGTTTGGTTGTCGCAATTAAGAAATCAAAATTAGTGGACCAATCTCAAATCTCCCAATTCATCAACGAAGTCATTGTTTTATCCCAAATCAACCATCGACACGTGGTGAAGCTGTTAGGGTGTTGTTTGGAGACGCAAGTTCCATTGTTGGTGTACGAGTTCATCACCAACGGCACACTCTTCGACCACATCCATGACAGAACCAAGTATGCTTACCTTTCATGGGAAGCTCGCTTGAAAATAGCTTCTGAAACTGCAGGCGTTGTTTCATATTTGCATTCTTCCGCTTCCATTCCAATTATCCACAGAGATATCAAGTCCACTAACATACTCTTAGACGATAATTATACTGCAAAGGTCTCTGATTTCGGTGCTTCGAAGTTGGTTCCGATGGATCAAACTCAACTTTCTACGATGGTGCAAGGAACTCTTGGATATTTGGATCCCGAATACTTGTTAACGAGTGAGTTGACGGAGAAGAGTGATGTGTACAGCTTTGGAATTGTGCTTCTAGAGCTTATAACAGGGAAGAAGGCGGTGTGTTTTGATGGGCCAGAAGCAGAGAGGAATCTGGCCATGTACGTGCTTTGTGCAATGAAAGAAGATCGTTTAGGAGAAGTTGTGGAGAAGGAAATGGCGACAGAAGGCAACTTTGATCAGATAAAAGAAGTTGCAAAACTAGCAAAAGACTGTGTGAGAGTGAAAGGAGAGGAGCGACCCAGCATGAAGGATGTAGCAATGGAGTTGGAGGGACTGAGAGTGATGCAGGTCCAACATTCAGGGGCTAAGAACGATTCATCCAATGCAGAAGAGTTGGTAAATTTGTTGGATGAAGCATCAGACTCGAGCCAGTTTATTGTCAGCGGCAGTATCAATGCTATGGACAATAGCATAAAGGCTCAGGTTTTGACACATATCCCTGATGCAAGATGATCATTGCATTCTTAAATGAAGATTGTTGATTAATAATCGTTTGATGTCAAAAGTGAAAATCATCATCTCGAACGAATTATTTTTGATGTATATTGTTGGAATATTTTTATTTTGAACTACACATTGTACCTTCGTTGTTTACTAAATTTTGTCATTGTGTAGCCTTTTCCTTCAATATCTGCAGAAAGTGGTTTAAACCCCTAGGGCATGTTATTGTAAGAATGGAATTCCCAATATATTCCAGAGTGGAAGCATATTATAGAATCGTTTTACATTTTAATAATTGGGTTTCGTAAAATACTAATTTTTACATCTATTGTTTTGCCTGCCTGTGTTTACTATAGCTTTTCTAATTAATGACTCGTAATTCTAATTTTTTTTTAGAAAGAGGATACTTTTATTAAGGAAACGTATGTGAGTAACATACGAAGGGAGATTACATAAAAGCCAACCAGTTTAAGGCAATAGTAGAGGCATCATAATAATTGCTTAAAAGCTGAGAAGAGGATGCCCAAAAAGCCGCGAAAGTCAAGATGTCATCCCAAATATTAATGCTTGAACGAAGATGATTCTGAAAAATTCTACTATTGCGCTCTTTAATTCTAAATTTATGAATTTAACTTTAATTTTCTTATGAAAATTCTCTAGAATCTATTAAGGATGTGTTTGGTTTAACTTTTCAAGTGTTTAATTTTGGAAAAAAAAAATCATTTTGAAAAAATTTATAGTGTTTGACAACCACTAAAAATGACTTATTAGAAAATGAGATTGATAAATAAATTATTTTGAGAGAAACACATGAAACCAACTTTTTTAAAAAAGAGTTTTAAGCATACAATAACTTGTGTATAAAAACACTTGTGAGGAAATGCAACCAAACATATGAATGTTTAAATTCAAAACAATTTTTATACAAAATGTTTTTTAAAAAATGCATTCTTGAAAAACATTTAAATTAACAGAAATTATAGCGGATGGGTCATATTGATCATCAAATTTAAAAAATGTTCTTAATGATCAAAATTATTATTGGTATGTTTTTACACATAAATTGAAATAATTTTGTTACCAAAATGCCCTTTCATTTAATGATTAAAATAATTTTAATTTGATAATATATTAGATTATATAAATTATTAAATATAATAATTTTGTTATTAACTTCCCATAAGTATATCTTCCAGCCGAATGTTTCCCAAAAAATAAGGGAATTTGCTCAGACATGGATTTCCCTAAGTAAATTTTATATTTTATTATTCATAATTTCTTTTTTCGTGCTTATTTTGCCGTCTGCTACATTTTCTTCCCATTCCCTTTGCAATTTCCGTCAACCAAATTTTCGAATAACGTCTGCACCATTTTGCCACATTTCTTTTGCATTCTTCATTTTCTTCTTATGGCCGCATCATCCAATATGGGTATGTTCTTCTTCATTTTTTTACTTTTTCAAATGTTTTAATTCTTGTAATGTTCCGTTTTCTTTTCAAAATCGGCTTCCATTTCTCATTAATTCCATTAACCCAATATTATTAACATTATTATATTTTTCATTCGATAATATATAAGTTGTTCCAACCAATATTTGTATCTTTTTTTTTTTTTCTTTTGGATATAAACGAATTTCATATACCTGTTTGTAGGTGGTATATATAAACGACTTATGAAAAAACTAATTTCATACATGTGTTGTAAGTGGTATATATTGGTACAGAATTATCATGTATATGTATTAAAATAATGAATAAACGAATTTCATACGTGCTTGTAAGTGGTATATATCGGTATAGAATTATCATGTGTGTGTTAGAATTATGAATAAACGAAATTCATACCCCATATGAAATGACTATGCCAGTTAGCTAAATAAAAATACCCCATATGGAATAACTATGCCAGTGAGAATGTATCTAAGAAACTAAAATTTGAGGCAGACAAAACTAAATTACGGAGAAGTTTCAAAATACATACCGGGTATTTAAAAATTCATACCCGGTATTTAGAAATCCATATCGGGTATTTAATAGGTATTTACCTAAGAATCGCAGAAGATGCAGAAGCAAAGATTTATCAAGAAATGTAAAAGGTAGTAGAATTTATTCCACTGGACAAACTATCATTATCCACACTTGAAAAGAGAATTGAAAATCAGAAGCTAAAATATGAAAATAACCATTGTTGTTCACTTAAAATCAGTTCAATAGTCATGATCGGCATACGCCCAACACTAATTACGAACGTATTAGTTAATGATCCAATCCTAAAATGGATGATCACGACCATACGCAAAATTAAAAAAAACAAAAAACAAAAAAACAAAACCAAAAACCCAAACCCACACGCAAAAAAAACCGAGATGAACAGGGAAGATCCAGAAACAAAAAATGGATGGAAAACACAGAAGATGCAGAAGCAAAGATGAAGAAACAAAGAAATCGTGGATGAAAGCAGGAAAATAGAGAGAAAAAGAGCACCGAAACCCACTTGAAACCGTTGACGTCGAAGACTCGGGTTTGCCGGAAAATGCTCGTCACTGCTTTGATTGTTGCTGGAGGCCCGGAGAAGACATCGGAGATGGAGGAGATAAGTGTTGGCCGACCAAACAAAAGAACAAGGAAAAGATGGATGGTGATGAAGGTGCTACACGACTATGGAGGAAGGAAGCTTGTTTTTGGGGATTTTTTCAAATGCAATATACCAACGGTTTTTTCCTTTTATGTCTTTTCTTTCTTTTCTTTTCTTTTTTTTTTTTTTATTTTGAATATCAGAGGGTCAAAATGGTAAATGGGCTACAATTAATTAAATCGGGCTGGACTGAAATGAAATTTTCAAGGTTTTGGACAAAAATGAAATATATGGGCTGATTTCAGCTCATTCTTGTAGATACCCCTTAAATTAAAATGTATTTCTAACAGACCATAAGAATACAAGATCAACGAACCATAGAGAGGAGAAGCCGAAGGTCATGGGCCAGCCCATACACCAAGAAGACAAGCCATCCAAAATCCAGAAGGATCGAATAACGAATTTTGCAATCAAATAGAATTTGTTTGTTATTCATTGCTCTCTTTTTCATATTTTTTTCATTCATTATTCATTATTATTTTGGGCCTCTCTGTGTATAAATGTAAGGGGTTTCTACAAGAATGGGCTGAAATCTACCCATATATTTCACTTTTGTCCAAAGATCTTAAAATTTTCATTTCAGTCCAGTCCATTTTAAATAATTGAAGCCCATTTACCATTTTGACCCTCTGATATTCAGAATAAAAAAAAAAAAAGAGGAAAGAAAATACAAAAAAGGAAACAAACCGTTCGTATCACATTTGAAAAAAATCCACAAAAACATGCTGGCATCCGTAAACACTGCCCATCGTCTTCTTCCTTCCGAAAACACTGCAGACTATTCTTCCTTCCGAAAATCGTCTTCTCCATTTGATCGTTTACGGCTTTGTCTTCTTCACGGCGACAATCACGTGGGGAAGTAAGGTTCTGATTTTGGGTTTTTTGGTTTATGATTTTGCAATATTGGGGGTTTTCTGTTTATGATTTTGCATGTCTTCTCCATGGCTCTATTTTCTCACTGAAAAAACATGTCGATTCCAGTGGTTTTTTTCACAAAAATCTCATACCTTCTATACTTTTCCTACGGTCTTCTAGTCTTGCACTGTATAATTGCGATAATTTTTTATCATACTGGATGTTTCTTCTGCCTCGCGATACAACTTCTGTAGACATTTTTGGAGGAACCCAATTGGAGACGACCCAAATCTCTGTTTTTTGTTTTTATTCTCATATGCAGTGCGGACTTGGATTATAAGAAGTGAAGATTCTAGTTACCTTTTTTTCCCTTTTCGTGATTGATTACCCACTTGGGATTTCACATTAAATTTTCATTTTGTATTGTTTAGTTAGATGGGAAGTGATGCATTCTGATGGTGTATCGAGTTATTAGTTTTGCGAGTCAATTATTCATAACAACTTCTGTGAATTTTTAAATACCCGATATGGATTCTAAATACCGGGTATGGATTTTTAAAAACCCGATATGAATTTTGAAACTTCTCCGTAATTAGGTTAGTTTTTTAGATAAATTCTCACTGGCATTCCATATTGGGTATTTTTATTTAGCTAACTAGCATAGTTATTTCATATGGAGTATGAAAAATCGTTTATTCATAATTCTAACACATACATGATAATTCTGTACTGATATATTCCACTTACAAGCACGTATGAAATTTGTTTATTCATAATTCTAATTCATACATGATGATTTTGTACCAATATATACCACTTACAAACAAGTATGAAATTCGTTTTTTCATAAGTCGTTTATATATACCACTTACAAACAGGTATATAAAATTCATTTATATCCAAAAGAAAAAAAAAACATATACAAATATTGGTTGGAACAATTTATATATTATCGAATGAAAAATTTAATATTGCTAAGAATATTGGGTTAATGGAATTAATGAGGTTGAAAATTGTAGCAGACAACAAAATAAGCAACATAAACAATTTCCAGTGTTTAGAAGGAAATTGATAAAAATCGTATTCTTAAGAATATAGAAACAGACGGCAAAAATTGGTTTAAAATTTGAAATCTCAAAATACACCAAATTTTGGTTGAAAACTCAAAATGGTAGCAGACAGCAGACGGCAAAAATGGGGTTACAATTTGAAATCTCAAAAAACACCAAATTTTGGTTGAAATCTCAAAATAATGAAATTTGAAAATAAATTCCATGTTGGGATTGCCCTTATTTTACAGAATTTTAAAAAATAAAAAATATTATAAGAATAAACATGAAAATTGATTTTTTGATTCACCAAATCGAGAAGTAGGCGACAATCTACATAAAAAAGAATTTCAGAATTCCAAAATGGATGTGGGAATAAATTTGAAATTAATTATATATATTTGTTACATAAAAGGAATTAATTGAGATAGTTATTTAAAAGAATATATATAATTATATTTATAAAAAAAAACATTCCATCTTGGATAGCCGGCTGCAATGTGAAAAAAAAAATATTATAATTATATAATTAAATAAGGGCAATTAGGAAAGAAAGAAATTGAAATAAATGCATGAAATCCTACAAATGAGGAAATCAAAAGATTATGACAAAGATGTAATTAATAGGTTAATTGAACTCATCCGATATAATTTCTGTAAATGTAAACTGAGCACTGTCTTGTCTGAATTTTCTCTCAATTATTCGACTGGTTCTCAATTGAATCAACCTATACAATGTCCGAGTTCAAATCTTATAAAATTATTCTCTAATTGGCATTAACATATTAGGTATAGGAGTTTGTGAATCAAATAAATATCTAAGTCAATCTAGAAAGAATAGGGGAAAAAATATTTAAAAAGACCAAATTCACTTAAGACACCATTTGATAATGATTTTTTTCTTATAATTTTCTATTTTTAAATACTATACTTGTTTCCTCACAAGTTTTAACTTGTGTGTATATATATATATATATATATATATATATTCAAAATAAACGTATTTAAATTCTTAACCAATTTTTTTTGTTTAAAAAAAATTGAATACTTCTTTTTTCGGTTTTTAAAATTTTACTTAGATTTTGATAACATTTTTTTTTATAAAAAAAATAGATAGCAAAATAAGAAACACATTGGTGAAATGAGTGCTTATAAGCTTAATTTCTGAAAAGATGAAAAAGAAATGGCTATCAAACCACTTAAATATTTTAATTTCAGTTTGCAAAGTCTAATGAGTAATAATAATGTAATAAGATTTTTTTTTTTTTTTTGGAGAAATAATGTGATAAGATTATGCATCAACATGCTTAATAAATAATAGGTAAAGCTTTCACGCTTACATTCTTTATATGAAGTGTAGCAATCTGAATGAGTAGGTTTGCAACGTGTACTAGCTCACACTTTTAATTAATGCAAATATATGTATTCGCATTAACTAAATATCTAGTCAACTACTGCAAATTTTTACTAATCAAAATATTCTAATTTAGCCAGCATTGACTAAATATTTTCTGAAATCTACTACCGGAGATATGTACTAAAAAAATTATTTAAAAAATACTAATAGACATTTTTATTATTTTTATTATATCATTATTATTTTCCAAATATAGTGAAAATATATAAAAGAAAACAAAAACGGATACCTTACAACCGGAGGTCAGGACAAAAAATTTAACAATGAAATTTTAAATTTATGGCCAACAATTCAACTTTAATTTCCTAATAATTTTTTCTCTCAAATTCCAATTCAATGGTTAAAGCATTAGTAATAAGTTTGTTGGTCGAAATGTTCGAATTTTTAGTCACTGTTATATTAAAAAGGAATATATGTTTAATGCTTTATTCTTATAGTATATATATATAGTATGATCTATGATGTTAAATTTTGACAATAAAACATTTGTTGTTAAAGTGAGTATAACTCAACACTAATTGACATGTATCATCAATCAAGAGATCAGAGATTTGAATACTCTAATACTAGAGATGTGGTGTTGAAGAAAAAAAGACATTAAAATCTTTGTTCGAAACCAAAGTGTGAGACTTAATATTCTTTCTCTCTTCTTTTATTTATTTATTTATTTTTTTTTGATAAAAGCTTAATAGTCTATTTCAACCTTAATCCATGTAATGTTTTAGTTCATAATTTCGATTATATTATACATAGGTATTCTTTCAAAATTTTCATTGAACTTAAAGAAAAATAATTTTAGAAATATTAGAAATTTTGTTTTTAATTTTTTTTAGTTTAATAACATTTGTAGGGTGGGAGATTAAAACTTTTAAACTCTTGATTAAGGGTAGATTCTAATTACGGTTAAGCTAGGTTTATTTGACCATCTATTTTTAGTTAATACTTACCAAAAAGCAGGTAGCTATACACTTCTAACATAATTTAAATAAAACATTACAAAAATAGCAATTAGAGCAAAAATCAGAACCTGTCAATCAATAATTACATTTAATTAATTTGTAAGTTAGTTTGTGACTGGCTATTATAATTACATTTAATATTTGAGATTAGGGAAGAATCAGCCTGATACAAAGCAAACATGATTTAATAGTGAGATGGGGTAAAATTTTCCTTCATCCTAACTTCTTAAGTAGACTTTTGAATAGACTTTTATCGAAGACACGTAAAAGATAAATAAATAAATCTTCAAGTTGCTTGTTGGTCTTAAAAATTGGCAAATTGGTTTCTAAATGAAAACGACTTAACTTGAAAAGAACAGAGGAAGCTATATCTGGATTGGGTTCCAGTAATATCCATTTCGAGAGCCTATATAAATGTTCATACCTTTATCCTTGAAATTCAGAAAGTAAAAAATGTTGATGGTCGATTTTGGCCAGAGGATCTCACCTGACCTTCACGTGCCGCCAACGGTAAATTTGTAGTTGAGGGGGGAAGACGTGGCCTGCAAGACAGTAAACCTGCACACCGGTGTGGTGCTCGCCACACCGGCTCCGATGCTTAAGTCAGCAAGCAGAACGGTAGGGCGTGGAAAAGTAAGAGCAAGAAGAGAAAGCGGAGAATAGAGAGTGGAGCTTAGGGATAGAATTCGGGATTCCCTCTTCAGTGGCGAAGAGGGATATAAATACCTGTTCATCCTCCTAGCCATTTTAGGGTTTCGGAGGCGTTTTAGGTCAAACCAGGCGAAACCGGGGCATCCAGAGGCAGTGGGGACCAGACGGGACCAAACGGGCTCGGCCCGCGCGAGCGGGCCGAGGGTCGGCCTCGGCACATGGCCGAGGCCGACCATGTGCTCGGCCTCGACCATGGGCCGAGGCCGAGCAGGGGGTCGGGCCTAAAACCCGACCCCTTCGGTCTTGGCCCGTCTCACTTGCCGGTTTTGCCCCCTTGGTCCATCTTTCAGCCCGATTACTCCCCGGTTGTCCTCGTCAGCTCCTTGTATATCGGGGTGGTCCAAAATTGCCTATAACATTAAGCCCCCACTCTTGAATTGGGATTCGGGGTGACTTATTGCTATAAGTTGAGCTCCTTAAGCCCGATTTAAGAGTAATGACCCTTGCCCTGGGCTGGCTTACGCGTAGCTTTGTTGTCATCAAAAGTGGTGCTGGTCGACCTCAGCCTCGGGAAGAGGCCGAGCACAGCTATCTCCCTTTCTGCTTGCCTGGTCGGCCTCGGCCTCGGGAAGACCCCCGTACCGGGTCATTCGGAGTGCTTCATATCCAGGGCTTGTCCATGAAAATATGCAAGCACAAAAGGTTTCGAGCTCCTGCATAGAAAAGTTGTTTTCTACAAAAGAAAAGTGAGGGAAGTGGCTAGGGTCGGCCTCGGCCTCAAGCCCCCGCTAGCCTAAAATTTGGCTCCCTGCATCCATATGTTAGTCCTTGTAAGGAAATAACAAGAGAATAGGTTCGAACATGTAAATTTTTGTAGAACATGCTAAACTTGGGTGCTTTTTGTTTAATAGGGAGTGCATATCCCCTGTTACTTGCTTTTTGTTTAATAGGGAGTGCATATCCCCTTTACAGCCCCCAATCTCAAGAAAAACTTTATTAAAACACAAAGTATAGTTGAGTAAATAGGAGAATACCTTTAGAGTTTGTGCTCGGCCTCGGCAAGAGGTGCTTGGTCCTGGCTTCTGCAGGGTGAGCTTGACTTTGATGAAGTGTATTGACTCATGTCAGGTGAGGTGAGGTAGACTCGTTGGTCCAGGCTCACATGGTCTCACTTTGGATGAGGCGAGGTAGACTTCGACAGTCCAGGCTCGCATGGTCTCACTCTGGATGAGGCGAGGTAGACTTCGGCAGTCCAGGCTCGCCCGGTGTAAGGATGCTCAGGCCAGAGGAGGTGAGGTAGACTCGTTGGTCCAGGCTCACGTGGTCTCACTCTGGATGAGGCGAGGTAGACTTCGGCAGTCCAGGCTCGCCCGGTGTAAAGATGCTCAAGCCAGAGGATGTGAGGTAGACTCGTCGGTCCAGGCTCACATGGTCTCACTCTGGATGAGGCGAGGTAGACTTCGACAGTCCAGGCTCGCCCGGTGTAAAGATGCTCAAGCCAGAGGATGTGAGGTAGACTCGTCGGTCCAGGCTCACATGGTCTCACTCTGGATGAGGCGAGGTAGACTTCGGCAGTCCAGGCTCGCCCGGTGTAAAGATGCTCAAGCCAGAGGATGTGAGGTAGACTCGTCGGTCCAGGCTCACATGGTCTCACTCTGGATGAGGCGAGGTAGACTCGATAGTCCAGGCTCGCATGTCTTGATGCTTGAGTCGGTTGCCTTGTGCACACTCCTGAATACTGAACTTTAATGGCGAAACTGTAAGGCTATTAATTAAACTTTCACACTTTGAATGAAGAAAAAACATTGAACCTATACTAGAAGCAGCAACAAAGTAAACAATGTCTAATTACATGATAGAATGCAATAAACGAAAAACCCTAAAACTCCATAAGTTCAGATTCAGTATTGGTGGAAGTGTGTGCTGCTCGGCCTCGGCTCATTCTCTGGTCGGCCTCGGCCTGGTCGGCCTCGGCCCTCTGTGGCTTGACAGCTTTTAGTGCAGTCCAGTAACACTCCCTTGATTCCTTCTGTTCTCCCTTGACGACTCCCACACCGTTCGGAGTTGGAAACTTCAGTAACTGATGGTAAGTTGAAGCTATGGCCTTCATCTCATGCAAGGTTGGTCTTCCTAGGATTGCATTGTAGGCTGACATACAATCCACAACTAGGAAGTTTATCATCTTTGTCACTGCCTTCTGTCCATCCCCAAAGGTCACAGGAAGTTCTATGCTACCTTCTGGGGTCACTCTCTCTCCTCCAAATCCTACAAGTGGGGTAAGGCTTGGCTTTAAGAGTTCCCTCCCTAACCGCATTGCTTTAAAGGCTGTTAGAGAAAGGACATCAGCCGAGCTTCCCCCATCAATTAGGATCCGATGGATTTTCACATTGGCTACAATTAGAGTGACCACCAGAGCATCATTATGTGGCTGATGAATGCTCGCTGCCTCAGCCTCAGTGAACTCCAAAGGGGGGTGTGCCTTTGATAGATGGACAGAGTACATACCTCGATATTCTGGTTCGGACCTTGCTTCCCTGACCATAGCTTTCCTCTTCCTGCTCGAACTTCCTCCAGCTGGTCCTCCAAAAATGGTTCTGATCTCCCGTAGGGGTTCTTCTTTGTCTCGGCCATCTTTGGTAAGGCTCGGCCTCGGCCATCCGTGGTCGGCCTCGGCCTTGGGCTCACCGACGAACTCTTTCAAATACCCATTCTGGATCAGTGCTTCGATTTCATCCTTCAACTGAATACAATTCCTGGTTGAATGCCCGTGGTCCCGGTGAAAAAGACAATACTGGCTCTTGTCTCTTCTATCGGCACTCGACTTCATCCTCCCTGGGAATTTCAGGAGGCCCGTATTTCGGATCTCCATCAGTACTTGCTCCTGCGGAACAGCAGTTGGGGTGTATTTCTCAAACTTACCGAAAGGAGGTGCTCCTTGGTCTGGTCGGCCTCGGCCATGGTCTGCTCGGCCTCGGCCTCCTTCGTCGGTCCGCTGCCTTTTGTCCTTTTTACTGTCATAGCTAGATGAAGAAAACCTCTTGTATTCTCGTTCTGACCTTTTTGACTTCAGTAACTCCTCTGCGCTCATATACTTCTGTGCCCGGGAGACGAACTCCGCATAGGTTCGAGGCTGGCTCTTACCTATTGAATTGAGCAGTCTTTCGTCTTCCAGACCGGCTGTTATGGCTACCAGGGCTGCTCCCTCGCTGTACCCCTCAACCTGTAGTGCCTCATCATTGAAACGAGTTATGTAATCACGCAAGCTCTCACCTGGCTGTTGTTTGACCGTCAAGAGGTTGATGTGGGGCTTGCGCTGCTCTCTGGCTCCCATGAACTGTGCAAGGAATGCTTGGGCCAACTCTTTGAAGCAGCTGATGGATCTCCTCTTGAGCCTCTCAAACCAGTGCCTGGCTGATCCTGTCAAAGTGAAAAAGAATGCGCGGCACCTGATTGCATCTGAGACGCCGTGGAAGTCCATCCAGCTTCTGTATGCGTTTAGATGTTGCACTGGGTCTTTCTTGCCATCGTACTGCTTGAACGTGGGTACCTTAAACTTTTGAGGCACCTCGGCTTTCATGACTTCTTCTGTGAAGGGCGGATCGACTTGGTCGGCTAGTTCCTCCAAGTTTTGATCTCCAAAGTTCTTTGACCTCTGCTGGTCTCCCTGAGGATTTCCGAGCTCCTTTAGTGCATTAAGAAGCTCGGTCTTCCACGGGAGGTCATCTTTCTTGGCCTCGGCCTCGGCCAACCTAGCCTCGGCCTCGGCAGCCCGGGCTTCAGCTTCGGCTGCTTTGGCCTCGGACTCAGCAGTTTTGGCACTTCTGCGCTTCTCAACGATCAGATTCCTCAGGTCTGTCTTAGTATGACCGTAGCTTGGGGTAGAAACTGTGTAGTGACGCCCCTTAAGTGTGCATGACTCTGGGCTCCTCAAAATCGTGCGATCAGTGGGTTTGAGCCCCCTGACCTTGCTGGTCATGCTGTCAGTCTTCTTTCCTTTTGACCTCGTCCCTGACTCTGCAGTGTGCTCCATAGGCTCCTTCCCCTTCCTCGGGTCTCTAATCAAGCTCCCCTCATGGACTTTGGTGCTAGGGCCGGGTTTATCCAGGATTTGGAGTATTCTGGATAAACTTCGATTCATTCCCTTCACCTCATCCTCAAGGGCGGCAATTTTGGTGTCGGCATCCTCTGCTCGGCCTCGGCCTGCTTGTCTCGGCGACCCCCGGATGCTGTCATCGTCACGTGACCTCCGCTGGTGGCGGTCACCATCCGAATTCTCTATGTTTACGTCTTGGTCTTTCTTCTCCATACCCTTACTCATGGAATAACCGATGTGCAGATTAACAGGCTTTCTTCCCCACAGATGGCGCCAACTGTTGATGGTCGATTTTGGCCAGAGGATCTCACCTGACCTTCACGTGCCGCCAACGGTAAATTTGTAGTTGAGGGGGGAAGACGTGGCCTGCAAGACAGTAAACCTGCACACCGGTGTGGTGCTCGCCACACCGGCTCCGATGCTTAAGTCAGCAAGCAGAACGGTAGGGCGTGGAAAAGTAAGAGCAAGAAGAGAAAGCGGAGAATAGAGAGTGGAGCTTAGGGATAGAATTCGGGATTCCCTCTTCAGTGGCGAAGAGGGATATAAATACCTGTTCATCCTCCTAGCCATTTTAGGGTTTCGGAGGCGTTTTAGGTCAAACCAGGCGAAACCGGGGCATCCAGAGGCAGTGGGGACCAGACGGGACCAAACGGGCTCGGCCCGCGCGAGCGGGCCGAGGGTCGGCCTCGGCACATGGCCGAGGCCGACCATGTGCTCGGCCTCGACCATGGGCCGAGGCCGAGCAGGGGGTCGGGCCTAAAACCCGACCCCTTCGGTCTTGGCCCGTCTCACTTGCCGGTTTTGCCCCCTTGGTCCATCTTTCAGCCCGATTACTCCCCGGTTGTCCTCGTCAGCTCCTTGTATATCGGGGTGGTCCAAAATTGCCTATAACAAAAAACATATGGGAGGTCCGATGGCGGGGGTTGCGCGACGACTCATGGTGGTGAAGATAGCCATATTAGCACTGGCAGCAGCGGTAGCTTCTCAAGCCAAACCCGGGTGCGAGGATAAGTGCGACAACTTGGAAATTCCATACCCATTCGGGATGAGCAAAGAGTGCTATCTCGATGAAAATTTCTTCATCGAGTGTAACAAAACTTATGATCCGCCAAAGCCATTTCTAATGGGCAGCAACATTGAAGTAACCAATATATCCCTCTACGGCGAGCTCCAAATCCTGCAGTACGTAGCCCGAGATTGCTACTCAAAAGATGGTCCCAGTGTCAACAATAGACCCTATCTAAGGGTGCCCATGTTCACCATTTCCAACACCAAGAACAAGTTTACCGTCATCGGGTGCGATACCTACGCTTATCTTTATGGCGAACTCGACGGGGAATCCTACACAAGTGGTTGCATTGGGTGGTGTGGAAACAATACTAAGTTGACAAGAGATGGGTCCTGCTCTGGCAATGGATGCTGTCAGCTAGAGATTCCCAAAGGCCTAAAGTATTTGGACTACGAGGTGAAAAGCTTCAACAATCACACTGGGGTGCTCAACTTCAATCCTTGTGGGTATGCTTTTGTAATCGAACAAGACAACTTCACTTTCTCCTCCTCATATTTTCGCGAATTTCCCCAAGACAGGGTTCCACTAGTGCTCGATTGGGGCATAAAAAATGATACTTGCTTAACAGCTAACAACACAGACAATTGTCTATGTGGACCAAACAGCAAAAGGAATAGTAGCTTATCCGTTGATGGATCTGAATATTACTGTCAGTGCTTGGATGGTTTCCAGGGGAATCCATATCTTGGTTGTCAAAGTAATGTCCGTGTCCCTATATAATATTCTTCTTCCCATGTGTATTTACATAATTATACTGACATTAGTTATCTTTGAAACTCAACTTTTTTTATCGTTCATTTTGGGGGATTTTTTAGATATAAATGAATGCGAGGGAAAGTTCCATAATTGTCTTAGCAAAGACCACTGTAAAGACACAAATGGAAGCTATACTTGCTATTGTCCTGACGGCTTTGGAGATGGAACTCTTAACGGAACCCGTTGCACCTCAAAGTCTCTGTCTCCGGTCCGTATCATCGTTGGTGAGTACTTTTAATTTATTTTAAATCAGAAACGATTTCTTGGGTCTAAAATCTGCATGTTATCAGATGTTTTTCCATAACAATACTAAAAAAGAAACAGGATTGATGTATATATACTTGTGTTGAAATAAATTAAATTGCAGGAGTCGGTGTGGGTTTCACAGTTTTGCTGATTGGAAGTACATGGATGCACTTGGTTTACAAAAAGTGGAAGTTCATCCAACGAAAAGACAGGTTCTTCAAGAATAATGGAGGTTTTCTGCTTCAGCAACATCTTTCTCAGGGGCAGTCATCCACCGACTCCGTCAGAATTTTCACTCAAGAAGAGTTGGAAAAGGCTACAAACAAATTCGATGAAAGCGCAGTGGTTGGAAAAGGTGGCTATGGCACCGTTTACAAAGGACTCTTAGCCGATGGTTCGGTAGTCGCAATTAAAAAATCAAAACTAGTCGACCAATCCCAAACTTCCCAATTCATTAACGAAGTCATTGTTTTGTCCAAAATCAACCACCGCAACGTGGTGAAGCTACTAGGGTGTTGTTTGGAGACGGAAGTCCCGTTGCTGGTCTATGAGTTCATCACCAACGGCACACTTTTTGACCACATTCATGACAAAACCAAACATGCTTCTCTTTCTTGGGAAGCTCGTTTGAAGATAGCTTCTGAAACTGCAGGCGTCCTTTCGTATTTGCATTCATCAGCTTCTACTCCAATTATCCATAGAGATATCAAGTCCACTAATATACTTTTAGACCACAATTATACTGCAAAAGTCTCTGATTTCGGTGCTTCAAAGTTGGTACCATTGGATCAAACTCAACTATCCACAATGGTACAAGGGACTCTCGGATATTTGGACCCCGAATACTTGTTGACAAGCGAGTTGACGGAGAAAAGTGATGTATACAGCTTTGGAATTGTGCTTCTGGAGCTTATAACTGGAAAGATGGCGGTGCGTTTCGATGGGCCAGAAGCAGAGAGAAATCTAGCCATGTATGCGCTGTGTGCAATGAAAGAAGATCGTGTTGAAGACGTTGTAGAGAAGAGAATGGCGACGGAAGAGAACTTTAAGCAAATTAAAGAAGTGGCAAAGCTGGCAAAAGAGTGTTTGAAAGTAAAAGGAGAGGAGCGACCCACCATGAAGGAGGTGGCAATGGAGTTAGAGGGTCTTAGACAGATGCAGATTGAGCATTCCTGGGCCAATAAGAATTTATCCAACGTAGAAGAGATGACATATTTGCTAGATGGAGCTTCAAACTCAAACTCATTTGTTGTCGGTGACAGTATGAATACTATGGACTATAGCATAAAGGCTCAAATTTTGTCACGTATGCCCGATGGAAGATGATCGATTATGCTTTGCTACTTTAAAATATGGTTAAATCAAGTATCTATTTCATTTCTATTTGGTTCTGTCGCTTTAATAATATTTGAATTCTAATAAATTCATTTTTACCTTTATAATTTTTTTTTTTTCATTCTAATAAATCTCTCTCAATGTAGTAGAGTTGTATTTCTCCTTATCATATTGTGGTCTATTTCTGGTCATTTTTATGCCTTTTCATTATTCTGTTATGTATTGTCCTATCGGTAGCTTGCATATGGTATCTTTATTACATTATATACTCTAGTTGTTAAATGGCGTGAGGTGATGTAAAAGGAACATGCTGCTTTGGTCAAGAATACGACTTACATCCATGTTCCACCATCTCCATATTATAAAGTGATTAGTTGCAAAGTGGGTTTATAATTTGGTTAAGTTTAAATCGAATGGAGATGTTGAACAATATAAAGCACGACTTGTGGCTCGTGGTTTTGACTAGACATTTAACATTATATTGATTATTTTGAAACTTTTTTAGCCCTATCATTAAGCCTGCTATCATTCAAATTATTTTATCTCTTGTTGTGCTATTTAATTAGGTTATAAAGCAGTTAAGGTCTCGTTTGATAACGTTCTCGTTTCCTGTTTCTTGTTCCCGTTTCTCCTTTTTTAAGAAACAGACTTATTTGGGGCCCGTTTGGTAACGTTCTCGTTTCTTGTTTCCGTTTCTTCATTTTTAATAAAGAAAAATAGAATTTCATGACCCTAACACATATACATTCAATAATAATAAACCTATATTCTTATTTATGTTTGGAAAAAATTGGAAACAAGAACAAAAAAGGAGAAACTAGTTTTAGTTGTTCCCAAAAGTTCTATACAAATTTTGGGAGTGTTTCTAAAAAATGAGAAACAAAAACATACATAGTTATTAAATGCTTAGATTTCTTAATAAAATTAGAAACAAGAAACAAGAAACAAGAACGTTACCAAACGGGCCTTTGATAACTCATTCTTGTTTCTTGTTTCTAAATTTCTAGAAAGGTTTCTAAAAAAGAGGCCAAATTTGAGAAACTACAAAAAGTTGTTTCTCAAATTCTGGTTTTTTTTTCTTCTTCTATCTTTCATGCATGTATCCATCCCTTCCTTCCATTCCTACACCAATCTCTTATCTTCCTCTAATTTTTTTAATCAGTTCCTTGTTTTTTTTAATCTTTTCCGTTATTTCGTTCTCTTTCTTATTTTTTTTCGTTATTTCTCTCTTTCATATTTTTTATTATTTATGTCATTTGTTTCTTTTTTTCCTTTTTTACTACCTCCGTCGATCTCTGACTACCGATGTTGACCTCCACCGACCAGCCGCCATCGTTGACCTCTGACTATCAATCGCCACTGACCTCCACTGATCGGCCGCCTCCGTCCACCTTCGACTATAGATCGCCGTCGACCGACCACCAACGTCGACCTCGGACTACCGGTCGTTGCCGACTTTCGTCGACCTCGGAGTACCGACCGTCGCCGACTTCCGTCGACCTCAGACTATCGCTCGTCGCCGACTTCCGTCGACCTCGGACTACTGGTCGTCGCTGACTTCCGTCGACCAACCGCTACTGTCGACCGACCGCTATTATCGACCTTCGAATATCGGCCGCGGCAGATTGCTACCATCGACCTCCGACAACCGGCCGCTGTCAACCTTTATCAACCGACCACTACCGTCCACCTCCGACTACTATTCGTCGCCAACCTCCTTTGATCGGCCACCATCGTCGACCTCCGACTACTGGTCGCAGCCAACCGCTATCATCAACCTCCGACGATGGGCTGCTGTCGGCCACTACTGATCAGCCTCTGTCGACCGACCGCCACCGTCGACCTTTGAGTACCGGTCGTGGCCGACCGCTACCGTCGACCTCCAACGACCGACCCGTCGACCTCTGCCGACAGAATGCTACCATCCACCTCCGACCTCCGTCAACCGGCCGCCATCGTCAACCTCCAAATACCGATCGTGACCGACTGCAACCGTCGACCTCCGACGACCAGCAGCCGTGGACCTCCACCGACCAACCGCCACCGTCCACCTCCGACTATCAGTCGTCGCCGACCTCCGTCGACCTCCCACTACCGACCGCTTCTGTCAACCTCCAACGATCGACCGCTGTTGACCTTCGCTGACCAGCCTCTGTCGACCAACCGCCACCGTCGATCTTGAACTACCGGTCGTCGTCGACCTCCACCGACCGACTGCCACCGTCCACCTCGGACTACCGGTCGTCGCCGACCTCCGTTGATTGGTCGCAATCGTCGACCTCTGATTACCAGTTGTGACCGACTGCTACCATCGACATTCGACTACTGTTTGTCGTCGACATCCAACGACCCGTCGCTGTCGACCTCAGCTGATCGACTACCACCGACCGGTCGCCACCGTTGATCTCAAACTACTGGCCGCCATCAACCTCCACAGACCGATTGCCACCCTCGACCTCTAACTATCAGTCGCCGCCGACCTCCGCTGACCAATCGCCACTGTTGACCTCTGACTACCAGATGCCACCGTCGACCTTTGACTATCGACGTACGACTACCGGTCGTCGTCGACCTCTGTCGACCTCTGATTACCGACCGCGACCAACCGCTACCGTCGACCTTTGACTATCACCCGCCACCGACCTCTGCGGAGCAACCGCCATTGTCGACCTCTGACTATCGGGCGCAACCGTCTACCTCCGACTATCGGGTGCCGTTGACCTTCGCTAACCGGCTGCCACCAACCTCCACTAACCAACCTCCGCCGACCGGCCGCCACCTTTGACCTTCGACTACCAGTTGCTACTGTCGACCTCCGACTACCGACCGCCACTGTCGACCTTCGCCGACCAGCCACAACCGACAACCTCTTACTATAATTTTAATGTATGTTATATATAATTTTTATATTATATGTACCAAATTTTATTTAAACTAAAAATCAAGAAATGAGAAACAGTTATCAAACACATATCTGTTTTTGTTTCTTTTTTTAGAGAAACAAGAAACAAAAATAGTTATCAAACATGTTTCTGTTTTTAGTTCTTAAAAAACAAGAAACAAGAAATAAGAAACCAGAAACGAGAAACGGAAAACGAGAACGTTATCAAACGAGCCCTAAATGTTCATAATACTTTTCTCAATGGAGATCTTAACGAGGATGGATACATGATTCAACTACTTGGTTTTCTTGACAAACATAGACCCCAACATGTTTGTAAGTTGCAAAAGGCATTGTATGGGGTTTAAAACAAAAGTTCCTCGTGCATGGTTTCTGAAGTTAAGCTATTGTCTTTTGCAATGAAGTTTTAAGGCTTATCCAAGTCTGATTCATATATGTTTATTTTTCGTAAGGATTCTGTTTTGATGATATTCTAAATTTATGTTGATGACATTTTGGTACAAGAAATTAAACGGTTTGCCATTTATTCAGAACTTTGTTCATTTTCTTAATGACGATCTATATATTTACACTCAAGGATCTAGGTGATTTGTCCTACTTCTTGGGTATTGAGATTCAACGGGATTCGTCTTCTTTACACATGAGCCAATGTAAATATTTTCTTAATATCCTTCAGCACGCAGCAATGACTATGGCAAGTGGAATTGTTTTATCTACAAATGATGGTGAATTATTGCCCGATCCCAAACAATACCGAAGCATAGTTGATGCATTTCAATATTGTACTCTTACACATCTTGATTTAAGTTTTGCAGTTAATAAGGTATGCAAAATTTTGCATGCTCCTACTTTTGTGCATTTGAATGTTGTTAAATGCATCATTTGATATTTAAAGGCCACCATTGATCTTAGCATCCCATTTACAACTTCTCGCCATCAATCCTTGATGTGTTACACTGATGTTGATTGGGCTAATTGTTCTAATGATCGGTGGATTACTAGTGGATACTATGTGTTTTTTGAAAATAATTTGATCTCTTAGTCGTCGGCCAAACAAAAAGTTATTTCTCATTCCAATATTGAATTTGAGTATAGAGATATGTCTAATGCCACATGGTGGAATGATAATTCGATGAAACTATTGAATGATTTTTCCCACAACCTTCCTATTTTCTCTATGACCTCTTAGACCCATCACCCATGAAGAAGGGTTAACGAACGTCTATCCATTCTCCAAACCAGTGGCTAACGAAGAAAGAAAACAACTATACGCGTACTACGAACAGTCAACGGCCAATTGAGTATTTTTAATAATGTTAGTCCATTCCATTTAATAATACTAGAGGTATTTCAAAAATAATAATAATAATAGTAGTAGTAGAGGTAAAAAAAATTAGGTTGCGTATTTAATATCAATAACTTATTGATTCTAATTCAATAAATTATTGATGCTGTGATTAATTACAAAATATGAAAGAAACAGTACACTCAAATACAGGCAATAAAATAAATTTCAATTTCATGAATATCTTTTTTTTTTTTGGATACTTTATTGAACGTTTTATGAATCAGGACTTAAGATTTAACCCAATTAATAGCGTTAAGGACACTTAGGTTATTAATATGAGTTAATGATAATTAGGGAAAACCGACATGAGATCCTATGTCAATAAGTAGATTCTAGATCTATAATTAGCGGACATAATAATTAGTCAAATATCTAGTAGATTATATATTGGATTTCAAGACCCGAACTCTCATCTTATTTGTGATCCCTCAGTGTTTTGCATCTCGGCTTGATCATTTATTGCTTTAGTATTTCGTTTGTCTTTGATTTGTCTGTCTTTGCACTAGATTTCCTAGATAATGAGCATCCTTGATAATTTTAGTGTTTAGAATCTTTTCTTGCCTAAGTCATGCTACTCTCCGTGGATTCGATATTCGGTTGTACTTACTGTCTTATATTACTTGCGACCCATGCACTTGCGGATCGACCAACAGTATCAGAGCTCTTGGTTTATTAGAATTTGGTTTATTGGAGTGGTCTATTAGTTGAGATTTTTAGATATGACATATGTGAAACCCGAAGTACCATTTTTGGATCGCAATACTAGATTTTTATTATGGCAAGCTAAAATGCGAGCAGTGCTCGTCCAAATGGTCTTAGAAGAAGCATTATTAGGAATGACTAGGATGCTTGCATCTTGGACACAAGAAGAAAGAAAAATAAAGGATCGAAATGCTCATACTTTAATTCATCTTCACTTGTCAAATGAAATTCTGCAAGATGTTTTGAAGGAAAAGAGTGTTGCTGGTTTATGGTTAAGGTTAGAGCAGTTATGCATGACAAAAACTCTAACTACTAAATTGCATTTGAAACAACGATTATTTTCTTATCGTATGGATGAAGGAGCATCTTTAGAAGACCATTTAACTGGTTTTAAGGAAATTTCCTGTGATTTACAATCTATATAGAGATTAGCTATGATGAGGATGATTTGACTTTGATTTTGTTGTGTTCTCTACCTCCCTCATATGCAAATTTTAGAGATATGATATTATATATATAGTCGTGATACTCTCATTTTGAATTAAGTATATGATAATTTATCCTCTAAGGAGACAATAAAACAAATTATTACTAAGAAAACTGAGATTTCAGCAAAGGGATTATTTGCTCGAGGGAGAACAGAAGAAAAGAAAACCAATAGTGATAAGAGAAATTGGTCAAAATTAATCTAGAAATAATGACAAAACATGCAATTATTGCAAGAAGAAGGGTCATGTTAAATCTGAATGCTACAAGTTACAAAATAAGAATAGAAGAGCTGCTATACAAAAGGGAAAACAACCAAAAAGTTTCGGACAGGCTAGTGTTGTTGAAGGCGAAAATAGTGATGGTGATCTCTTAGTTGCTTCCGATGACAACTTAAACTTTTCGGGTGAATGGATTCTTGGGGCCTACGTGATGGAAAACCAATAGTTATAATTTAATTTAATCATAATAACATTATACTGGGGCCCTACGTGATGGAAGCTGGTGTTCCACCAACTGAAGACTTTCACTTTTTTTAATTGTTTTTGTTGTTTCTGTTTTATCTATACTCACGGAAATTTTTTAAAAATAGATTACAAAATTAAAATATTCGCATAACCACTAGTGGTGCAATTATATACCCATATCTCCGTCATAAATGTTAAATCTGAGCATAGCTTGTTAGATAAGACATCAACCATTTTAAAGGTTAATAGTTTGATTTTTACTTTCATAATTGTTGAACTAAAAAAAAAAAAGTCTCCTTCATAGACTGAAGCATAGTCTCATGATTTGTTTGTTGTCGTTTACTGGATTTTTTTCTAAAAATTTTAAATAGGTCTTTAAATTATAAAACACGGACACATTTGGTTATATCTCTAATAATATTTGAGATGTATGTAAGAATAAATTATTTGAGATTTAAGAGAACTCCCAAGTGATTTTTCTTAGCAATGGGTCCCAAGTTCAAATATTTATAGTAAAATTATTCTCTAATTGGTAATAACACCTTACGTATTGGATTTGTGAATCAAATTAATATCTAAGTCAATCTAAAAAGAGGAGGGCAGAAAATATATTAAAAGACTAAGTGTGCTTAAACAACCATTAATTAGATAACAATTTCATTTTTAGTTTTCTATATTTTTTAAAAACTATACATGTCTCCCACAGCTCACAGGTTCTAACTTTTGTATGGTTTCTAATTATTTTTTAAAAAAAAAAACGCATTTAAATTCTTAGCCGAATTTTTTAAAAAAAATTGAAAACTATTTTTTTTTTTTTTAAATTTATTTTGATAACATTTTCCAAAAAAAAAAAAAGGATAATAAAACTAGAGAACACGTGGGTGGGTGAAATTAATGTTTATAAGCTTAATTTCTAGAAAGACAAAAAAAAAAATCATCAAACTGTTAGGCCTTATTTGATAAGCATTTTTTGTTTTTGGTTTTTGAAAATTTAAGCTTAAAAACACTACTTTAACCTATAAGTTTCTTGGTTTATTATCTATCTTCTTCTCATGTTTTCAAAAACTAGTTCAGTTTTGAAAACTAAAAAAAATAATTTTCAAAAACTTGTTTTTTTTTTTTGGAATTTAGCTAGGAATTCAAATGTGTCCTTAACAAAGTTGAAAACCATTGCAAGAAAATTGAGAGAAGACAAGCTTAATTTTCAAAAACCAAAAAACAAAAAATTAAGCCTACAAACACTACTCTCACCTATAAGTTTCTTTGTGTTGTTATCTATTTTCTTCCCATGTTTTTAAAAACCAAGTCAAGTTTTGAAAACTAAAAAAAATAATTTTCAAAAACTTGTTTTTGTTTTTGGAATTTGGCTAGGAATTCAAATGCGTCCTTGACAAAGATGAAAACCATCTTAAGGAAATTTGGGAGAAAACAAGGTTAATTTTCAAAACCCAAAAACCAAAGACGCCCCGTTTGATAATCATTTCAGTTTTTGGTTTTTGGTTTTTCTGTTTTTGGTTTTCTGTTTTTTAAAACAAAAATCATATATGTTTGATAACTGTTTTTTGTTTCCAGTTTTTAAAAAACAGAAAACCAAACTTGTCTGATAATTGTTTTTTGTTTTCAGTTTTTAAAAAATTAGAGAGATGAAAAGATGTTTTAGAGAGAAAACAATATGTAGAGACATTGAAACAAAAATTTAGAGACTTGAATATAAATATTTTCGAGAGAAAAGTTAAACATAGAAAATTTAGAGACATGAAAGAAAATGTCTAGAGAGAGAATATTAGTTAGACTCCATAAAAGATATTAGTCAGAGAAAGAAAGAAAAAAAATTAAAGTAGAAAAGATAAATTTTAGATAGAAAAATAAATAAAAAGAGAAATTTTAGAGAAATAGTAAGGTTAAGAGTAAAAGATATGCTAAAGAAATAACGATAAATTAGAAAAAATAAAGAAAAGTTGTAGCGAGAGAAAATTTCGGTAGATTTTTTTTTCAAAAGAAAAGTTAGAATATGTTTAGTTAGGGAGAGAAAAGCTATGGATAATTTTTTTAGAAATAGATAAGTTATAGAAGAAAAAAAAAGTTGCAGAGAGAATTTTAGAGAGAGAACAGAAGATTTTTAGAGAGAGAAAAATGTTATAGATAAAAAAAATAGAAAAATGAATTTGTTAGAGAGATAGTTAAAAGAGAAAAAAAAAACATTAGAAGAAAAATGAATTTTTAAAAAACAGAAATTTGTTTCTAAAAACTATTATTTTGGTTTTTGAAGTTTGTTTATAATTTCAAAAACGTTTTTATAAAACATAAATGGTTATCGAATAATCCTGCTTTTCAAAAATGAAAAATAAAAACAGAAAACGAAATGTTTATCAAACGGCCCCTAAATGATTACCAAACCGGTAGAAATATTTCAATTTCAGTTTTCAAATTTTAAATGGTTATCAAACGGTCTAAATGGTTATCATGTTTAATAAATAATAGGCGAAGCTTTCACGCTTACATTCTTTATATGAATAAGCTATTTTTCAGGCATATATTTTTTTTTATAGACAAATTTTTCAGGCATATATTACATATGCACCAGTGGAATTAAAATTGTGAGCGAGTACATTTTAATTAATGCAAATATATGTATTTACACATTTGACTAAATACTTAGTCAACCACTGGAGATTTGTACTAATAAAAATATTCTAATTAGCCAGCATTGATTAAATATTTTCTGAAAGGAATTTTTTTTTTTTTTTATAATATGTGGGGAGGAAGATTCGAACGACAAACCTCGTGGTTATCAGTATAAGAGTTATTGTTAACAACTACCAGAAATTTGTACTAACAAATTATTAAAAACAAAATACTTCGATTTTATTTTTTATTATTATTATTTGTTTTTTTTCAAAGAGGGAAAATATTTAACAAGAAAACAGGAAACAGTAGACCTCACAGCCGGTGGTAAGGCAAAAGATAAGAACAAAGAGATTTTTCAGTTGACCTACAATTTAACTTTAATTTCCCAAGAACTTTCCCTCAAATTTAAATGCATGCACCTAACTTATATTTAACGATCTCAAATCAAATATAGCTCAGTGATTTTTTTTTTGTAACAAATGTGAGGTATGGAGATTTGAAAACTCCGAGTTTAAGTATCGTTTGATGATTTAAGCATCAGTAACAAATGTTGGAATTTTCACTCACATCTATACTGCTATATTTAAAAAAAGATCTTTTATGTTTATGATTTATTATGTAGTATATATATGATATGCAATTTGCTAACCGCAAGTGTACGGGCTCAAGTTATAATATAGTGATTAAAAATTGAATGTCGTCCTCTGGATTGGTTTTCTAGTTCACCTAATTACTAAAGGTATATTTGTCCAATTTTATTTAGAGAAAATATTCGAGAAAGGTGCAAATAATTAAAAACTACTCAAAGCAATTCAAAGAGTGGAAATTCAATGGAGAAAAGTATTAGGGAATTGATTTCACCTATTAGACGCATGAATTAATTCAGTGATTAAAATATGAATGGATACGTAACGATTTCATAAACCAAGGATTATTGATTATTAGAAGCCTCTCCCGAGCACAATTAATTATTTATGCCAAAATTAAGAAATTGATATCCCTATCTAATTTCTACAACAAGCATAAGCATTAAAGATCAATCCTTATAATGGTTTCTCAAGCAATCATAAATCTCACAATTATATAGAACCACCTAAGTCTTGCAATTGGTAATCTAATCTAAACTACCCTCTCCCGAGCAATTAGTTCAGATAAAACAACATACAATCCGTGATCAAGAATTAAGCATTCAATTGCATATTTATCAAAAAAAAAAAAAAAAGCATTCAATTGCATAAATAAAAGGCGTTACGAACCGTTCACAAAAATCCCTAAATTAATCCATACCATCTAATGGCTACATCAAGCCCCTAAGAAACGAAAATTTCGCCACTCATAGTCTCGAAATCACAAGCAAAATATGTCCAAAATCTCATAAAAACAGTACAAGAAACAATGGAGAAAGAATAAACTCGCTAGAAGTGGTTGCCGCCTTGAGCTTTTTCCGGCGGCGAGATGGTGGTTGTGGGGCTATTGGGGTCACCGGCGGGGAGAAAAAGAGAGAGGAGGTGGGGGATGAGGGGCGGTGGGGAGAAGAAGGAAGGGAAGTGGGAAGAAGAGAGGGGAGTGGGGAAAGAGGAGAGAGAAAATATTTTTTTTTATCTATTATTATTATTATTATTATTATTATTATTATATTTTAATAATAATAATAATAATTTTATTATTTTATTATTATTATATTATTATTTTAATTAAAAATCAATATTTTATTATTTTAAATTGTCACGTCAGTCCTAGAGGGACTCAATAGATACATTACGGAACAGTAGGGACTTGATTGTCCGATTTTGAAACCTAGGGACCTATTGGAAACGAACCCGAAACATGAGGGACCAAAAAGGTATTTTACCCTATTATTTTTTAGGCCAACCGCAAGGCGCCACCACGTGTGTCAACATAGTTTATTTTTACCTTTTTTTTTTTTTGTCTTTTCCTTTTTTTTTTTCTTTTTATCTTTTTAGAGTACAATTTAATTTTTTCTTTTCCTTCTATCTTTTGACTTTTTAATGTAAGGAATATATATTTGTATATGTCTATATTTCAATATTATTCGATCTAAAACACCATGAATAACATTTTTTCCATGTTTCATTAAAAAATATATGATAATATCAATTCCTTTTTTTTTTATTTTGTAACTTTCTTTTCTCACATGCATCTATACAATATCATTTATTTTCAACTAATTAATTAAAAATTGAGGGTTTACAATAACAATGTGAAAAGACTTTTCTTAACCTAAGGAAATGGCAGCTAGTGTGGCAAATGTGAGTTTAGTTTTTTTGGTATAAAAAAATAAAATAAATCACAACAAAATTATAAATAAACATCAGAAAAAAATCATTCTTCACCCTAAACTTAGGGGTTATATCAATTTTCATCCTCAACTTTCAATTTTAGCAAATTGAATCTCAAACTTAACAAATTGCATCAATTTTTAACCCCTGAAACTTTCATTTTCAACAATTTGAACCCCAAACTTAGCACTTTGTATCAATTTTAACCTCAAACTTGTATAGGTGTTACAATGTTGACCTTCGTGGTTACTTTTTGTTTGAATCATCATTAAAGAACGTATTTAGATATTTTATCATTTTTCTTTTTTAATTCACATTACACCTGAGTTGATTTCTTATAAGAAACGTATGGGGAGAATTGAATGAACTTTTGTTGTTCAAAAGATGTACTTGAGTTTCCTTTCATTCTCTTCTTATTGTGTATGTGGGTGTTGTCGCCTTTTTTTAGTTGGGATGATATGAAAGCAATTTTGGAGTTTTTCATTAGTTTCATTTAGATGATTTTCTTGTTGTTGAGAACTTTGTGTGTGTGTGTGTATATATATATATATATATTTTTTTTTTTTCTTTTTTTTTTTTTTTGCTGTCAAGGATTATGAAAGCAAAACAATTTTGGAACTTTTTTTTCCTTCAAATGTTGCTAATTTTTTCTTGTTGCTAAGAACTTGGCATAGTTTTTTTCTTGCTTTTTTTCTGCTAACTAGAACATGAAGTGTAAGAAATGAAAACAAAGCAATTTCAGGTTTTTTTTTTCTCATATTTGCTAGATTTGTTATGTTGCTAGTAAGAATGACAAGAATAGAGTGTTTGATTTCTTCAAATAAAAAGTTTCTCCAACAAATTTCTTACCAGAAATCGATGTAACTTAGGTGTAATGGGATTTAAAAAAAAATAGGAATTTATCGATCACATGCATGTTTTAATGGTAATTCAAATGGAAAGTTAACTAAAGGTCTACATTGCAACAGTTATGTAAGTTTGGGGTTAAAATTGATACAATCTACTAAGTTTAGGGTTCAATTGCAATTTGATGAAATTGAAAGTTCATGGTCAAAATTGCTACAACCACCTAAGTTTAGGGTCAAAAATGATTTTTTCCCATAAACATCCACTGATGGTCAAAGGTCAAAGGTTCAAATCCCCCACCTCGAATTTTCTTACAATGATTTTCAATTTTGTTAATGACACATTTGAATTCCTCACCAAATTCCAAAAACAAAAACAAGTTTTTTTTTTCCAAAAAAGAGTATGCTTTATTCACATATGTGAGAAACATACAAAGCTAGAAAAATGCCTTCCAATTAAGAGCGATATCAAAAGCCTTATAATTAGAAAAAGCACATGATGCAGAAGACCAGAAACCTACTAGAGATATAATGTCTTCCCAAAGAGCGAGGGGCGATCTAGCTTTATCTTGAAAGATGTGGGCTTTCCTTTCGTTCCAAATGGACCAAATGATGGCTGCAAAAACAAAAACAAGTTTTTGAAAACTGCTTTTTCTTTTTTAGTTTTTGAAACTTTACTTGGTTTTTTAAAACATGAGAAGGAAATAGATAAGAAAACAAAGAAATTTATAGGTGAAAATAGTGTTTATAAGCTTAATTTTTAAAAATAAAAAATAAAATGGTTATCAAATGAGACCTAAATGGTTATTTTTTTAGTTCAACAATATTTGGAATCTGGGGTGTGAAGATTCGAACCTCTACCCTCTTGGTCAAGAGTTCATGCTAATTACCATTGAGCAGTGCTCACTTTGGCGAGACCTAAATGGTTATTAAACAAAACCTAAGCAATTCATAAATCACAATTTTTAAATACAATTTGCAATGAGCATTAGTTATTTGAGTTCAATATGTATAATGGAAGTTCAAATCGGTTGAATTATGGTTATGTTGTGACAATTAGTTTTTTTTTTTTTTAACTAACATGTGGGGTTAGGAGATTCGAACCACAGACGTCTTGGCCATTAGTATATCTTCTTTTTTTTTTTTTTGGGAAAAATCATTTTTAACCCTGAACTTTCAACTTCATCAAATTGAACCCTAAATTTAGCAAGTTATATCAATTTTGATCTCAAACTTTCAATTTCATCCAATTGAACCCCAAACTTATCAAATCATATCGATTTTAACCCCAAACTTGCGTAAGTGTTACAATGTATACCTTTGGTTAACTTTCCGCTTGAACCATCATATGTAATTGACTATTTGTTCTTTTTTTTTTCTTAATTCACATTGCACCTGAATTGGTTTCTTATAAATAAAATATTGGAGAAACTTTATTTTAGATGACATTTTCTTGTTGTTGAAAACTTTGTGAGGCTTTTTTTTCCTGCTATCTATGATTGTGAAAGCAAAGCAACTTTGGAGGTTTTTAATCTTCAAATATTTGTTGGTTTTTTCTCTTTAGAACTTTGTGGACATTTTTTTTTCTTCTTTTACTCATTTTCTTCTTACTAATTAGAAGAATGTACAAATATAGGAAACAAAAACAAATAAATCTTGAGTTTTTTATTTCTCATATTTGCTAGATTTTTCTTGTTGCCAATAACTTTGTGATTTTTTTTTTTTTTTTTTTTTTTGATAACAATGAGAAGAATAGTCTGAGATATTTGATTTCTTCTGATAAATAGTTTCTCCAACAAATTTCTTACAAAACACCAACTCAGGTGCAACGTGATTTTTTTTAAAAAAAAAGAAAAAAAAGAGGAAATTGTCGATTACATGCTTTAATGACAATTAAAATGAAAAGTTGACCAAAGGTCTACATTACAACATTTATAAGTTTGAGGTTCAAATCGATATAATTTGTTAAGTTTGGGATTCAATTTGATGAAATTGAAAGTTTAGGGTTAAAATTGATACAATCTGCTAAGTTCAGGGGTCAAAATTGATTTTTTTTTTTTTTTTTTTTTTTTTGAGAATAGTACCATTAATATTTGTTGATTTGTTAATGCATCTTTGGTCAAAATGATCAACAAGTGAAGGACCGATGATCTCTTTGTCTCTTTGGAAGACCAAGACCTTGAGTTTAGGGGTCAACATCTGTCCTTATTTAACCTCTAAGCACGGTTTAGAAAAGTTGTTCTGAAAGAGATATGTATCTGATTTTTCTTTTGCTTTTTTTTTTTTTTTTTTGAGAAGCTTTTTCTTTTGCTTTTTGTTTTTTGTTTTTAAATACTATTTCTGATATTTTTTTAAATTATGCTTCATAATTTTTTATAGGGTTCAAATCATTAATTTGTAATAACATTCTTTATCCAAAAAAAAAAATGTAATAACGTTCCTCATTATTCAATGTTATATTTGTAAAAATTAAATTTTGTCGCTATCTTTGTAATTATAGATTTAAAAATACTATTTGTTTTAATCCCGCAATTTCTCAATATTAATAGTTTTTTTTTTTTAGTAATTCTCGATATTAATAGTTGTAACCCCACTTATGTAACTTTAAATATTTTTTTCTTTTAATAAAAACCCACTTATGTTATAAGCTCTTTATTTAGTTCGTTTGTATTTTTTTTTTAAGACTTGTAAAAAGTATTTAGTCGGTTTGTAATTAGTTATGGTTAAGTTCTATTTAAAAGCTGTCAAAATGAGCATAAAGCTGTCTGTGGTTCTAATCCTCCCCCCACATGTTTCAAAAAAAGTTATTCAAAAGCCTCCCTGCATAATCAAAACAATATAGTTGAAATTATATCATAAAGAAAATATATAGTTGAAATTATATCATATTATGCTTCTTCTCTCTCTTTCTTAATTAATTAAACAATAATTTAACTATATAAACTTTTGTTAACAAATTTTAACAATATTTCCATTTAAGGACCTCAATTGAGAATTTTTAATTCTTCAAGAGAAAAATTAAGAATTTCTCAAAAGATTGGTATATTTAGCCTATTGAATTAAAAAAAATAATAATAAAAATTTGATTTAACCATACGTTTTAGAGACAATAATATTGTGGTGACAACCTTGAATCTTTTTCCCCACAACCTTCCTGTCTTTTCTATGCCCTCCATTAGACCCATCACCCATGAATGGTTAACGTATATCCATTCTCCAAACCAGTGGCCAACGAAGAAAGAAAACAACTTTATGTGCGGACCTGGACCACCTTTTTAATAAGAACAATACTTAGCTACGTAATGGTGCGTAGAAAATCTTTATATACACTTCACTCAAATCTTGACAATTGAGAGAGAAAGATAGAAAAATAATTTTTTTATCTCTCCTAATTGTAAAATATTTTAATGGCAGTGTGTAGAGAGATATACATCAATATACAGATTTTCTTTCAATTTCTTTACCATGGTTTTCATATTTGCAAAACACATTTCGAATTCTAATCCAACTTTCAAAAATAAAAACAAGTTTTTGAAAACTACTTTTTTTTTTTTTGTTTTCAAAATTTGACTTTTTTCTTAAAACATGGAAAGAAGGTGAATAACTTAGTAAAAGTAGTGTGGGTAAGTTTAATTTTTAAAAACCAAATAGTTTTTTAAAAAAAAAAATTAAAAACCAAATAGTTAAGCAGCCTTATTGATTCTAATTCAATAAATTGATACTGATTAATTACAAAATGTGAAAGGAATACTGAAATACATGCAAATAAAATAAATTTCAATTTCATGAATATTCTTAATTATATAATTTGTTAAATTTATATATGGAGTTTTAGATTATTTTATTTTATTTATATATTCATTTTTAATATTCTTCGAATTGATCTTTCCTAGTTTCTCCTTTATTATACATTGAATATATTCCTTCAGACTTGCTATTATTCAAAGTCATTAGTGCTAACTGCTAAAGAAATTTATTGGTTGTACTAAAAAAAAAAAAAGAAATTTATTGGTTCATTGGGTTGTTGTGTTGTGACGTCTTTATCTTATCTGACTTGGTCTTCTATCTTTTTGGCTTTGCATTTTAAAATTTTAGTACGACAATGAAATATTTAAAATGTATTTTTCATACATGAATTCATTTTCCTTTTTTTTTTTTTTTTTTATTGAGCATATGTATTATTTTTTATTCATTCACAACCATTTTGAGTAATTTTGGTTAATATAATGAGTAATATGTGACTCGATTCCGTACAGAACATTAGATAATGATTTCTTTTCTTTCTTTCTTTTTTTATTATTTTTTAAAGTCACTATTGTTATAGGCAATTTTGGACTACCCCGATGTACAAGGAGCTGACGAGGACAACCGGGGAAAAATCGGGCTAGGAGATAGACCCAAGAGGCGAAACCGGCAAGTGGGAGGAGCCAAGACCGAAGGGGCAGGGTTTTTTGCCCAACCCCCTGCTCGGCCTCAGCCCAAGGCCGAGGCTCATGGTCTGCGCGCGGGCCGAGCCTGTTCGACTCCGTTTGGTCCCTTCCGCCTCTGGCAGCCCTAATTCTGCCTGGTTTGTCCCGAAACGCCTCCGAATTCCTAAAAACCCTAAGAGCATAAGCAGGTATTTATACCCCTCTTCGCCACTGAAGAAAGGGACCCGAACTCTCTATTCTCGACTTTCTTTCTCTTGCTCTCTAGCTCTCCCTTCCGTTTTCTGACTTAAGCATCGGAGGTGGTGTGGCTAGCACCACACCGGTGTGCAGGTTTTCTCTTTTGCAGGCCACGTCTTCCCCCGCTTTCAAATAAATTCACTGTCGATTATCACGTGGAGCGAAGGTAATTTACCTAGCAAAATTTGATCATCAACAGTTGGCGCCGTCTGTGGGGAAGAAAGCTTGCCAAATCTGCATATCGGTCACCCCATGAGTAAAGGGATGGAGAAGAGAATTCTAGACATAAACACAGAGAATTCGGATGGTGACCGCCACCAGCGGAGGTCACGGGAAGAGGGCCGAGATCGGCCTCAGACCGAATCTCCTCGTCCTCAGTCTCCACTGCCCTCATCCCGAGAGAAGCGAGCTGATCTAAAATTTGCTGCTCTCAAAAACAAAGTGCGATGGATCATAATTTGTCCATGATACTTTGTATCTTGGATAAATCGGGTCCTAGCACTAAAACCCTTGATGAGAGGTTGGTTAAGGATCCGAGGAAGGGGAAGGAGCCCATGGAGCACACTGCAGAATCGGAGACGAGATCGAGGGGAAAGAAGACTAGCAGCATGACCAGCAAGATCAGGGGGCTCAAGCCTACTGATCCTACGATTTTGAGAAGCCTAGAGTCAAGCACACTTAAGGGACGTGACTACACAGTTTCTACCCCAAGCTACGGTCATACTAAGACAGACCTGAGAAATCTGATCGAGGAGAAGCGCCGAAGTGCCAAAACTGTCGAATCTGAGGTCAGGGCTGCCGAAGCTGAAGCCAGGGCTACCGAGGCTAGGTTGGCCGAGGCCAAGAAGGACAATCTCCCCTGGAAGACTGAGCTTCTGAACGCACTGAAGGAGCTCGGAAGTCCTCAGGGAGCCCTACAGAAGTCAAGGGACCTCGGAGACCAAGACTTGGAAGAACTAATCGACCAAGTCGACCCGCCCTTCACAGAAGAAGTCATGAAAGCCGAGGGCCCCAAAAGTTCAAGGTACCCACGTTCACACCATACGATGGCAAGAAAGACCCCGTGCAGCATCTAAACGCCTACCAAAACTGGATGGACTTCCACGGTGTCTCAGACGCAATCAGGTGCTGCGCATTCTTTTTCACCCTGACGGGATCGGCCAAGCATTGGTTTGAAAGGCTGAAGAGAAGATCCATCGGCTCTTTCAAGGAATTAGCCCGAGCATTCCTTGCACAGTTCATGGGAGCCAGAGAACAGCGCAAGCCTCACATCAACCTTTTAACAGTCAAACAACAGCCAGGTGAGAGCTTGCGTGATTATATAACACGTTTTAATGACGAAGCACTACAAGTTGAGGGGTACAGCGAGGGAGCAGCCCTAGTAGCCATAACAGCCGGACTGGAAGACGAGAGACTGCTCAATTCAATAGGTAAAAGCCAACCTCGAACCTATGCGGAGTTTGTCTCCCGGGCACAAAAATACATGAGCGCAGAGGAGTTGCTCAAGTCAAAGAAGTCAGAACGTGAACACAAGAGGTCTTCTTCATCTGACCACGACACTAGGAAGGACAAAAAGCAGCGGACCGACGACCATGGCCGAGGCCGACCAAACCAAGGAGACTACTTGAAGAAGTTTGAAAGGTACACCCCTACTTCAATCCCACATGAGCAGATCTTGATGGAGATAAGGAATACAAACCTGCTCAACGCGCCCAGGAAGCTGAAGTCCAATCCTGACAACAGAGACAAGAGCCAGTGAAGAAGGGGACCCGAACTCTCTATTCTCGACTTTCTTTTTCTTGCTCTCTAGCTCTCCCTTCCATTTTCTGACTTAAGCATCGGAGGCGGTGTGGCTAGCACCACACCGGTGTGCAGGTTTTCTCTTTTGCAGGCCACGTCTTCCCCCGCTCTCAAATAAATTCACTGTCAATTATCACGTGAAGCGAAGGTAATTTACCTAGCGAAATTTGATCATCAACAACTATTAGGTTGAGATTAAGGAGGAAAGAATATAGAATTTGATAACTATTAGATTTTGATTATATTTAAAAATTAGTACTTAAGATTTTTTTTATTAAAAAAGAAGGCCTTAACAATTCTTTTTGGTATTTTGAAGTTAGCCTTAATTATTATATCCATTTTTCCACAGGAACAAGCCCCCACCAGGCAGGAAATGGGAGAGGGAGTGGGAGAAAGTGATTCGTGAGCTAAATAGCGATGGTTCCTCATTCCTATTCCCCGTTCCATTTATTTTAATTTATTGTAACATATATATATATATATATATATATATATATATAAATTTAAAGTTTTATTGTTTATGATTTAGATATTTTGATATGTTTGAATTATATAGCTAAACATTCGAATTATATGTATGGAAAATTAGATAATTTGTTATGGAATATTATTTTTTTCTATAATTTTTGAGAATTTTATTTTTAAATAGAAAATTTTTTGGTAGGAAATTAACTTAAAGATTTTGCATGAATAATTAAATATCTAATTGAAAATTAGTGGATATTTTCAAATATTTGAAAATTTATTAAAAGAATTATTTAACCCAATTAAGACTTAAAAAAGAAAAAATAATAAATGGAGAATAATTCCCTCACATGAACGGGTATTCGTGAATTTTCGGCGGGGAATCTCCACCACGATCCCTGTCATATTTAGTGGAAAATTTAGCGGGGATAGGAACTTCTCCGTCCTCGGGGCAAGACCATGAACATCCATAGACTTAATTGTATTAATTTTGGAAATTTTAAAATAGGCTAGTATATGTATGTATGTATGTATGTATGTATATATATATATATATATATTTTTTTTTTTTTTTTTTTTTTTTGAGAAGGCTAGTATATTTCTTACCAAGTTAATTGTATTAATTAGTGGAAAATTCAAATTAATTGTAATAATTTGTATGTTTCCTACGTACCATTAATGAAGTATCTTTTTCCCAAAAAAAAAAAAAACTAGTATATTAGTTTTTATATATTCTTTTATATTATTTGTGTAATTTACCCTTAAAACATTAGTTTTAATAAAAATATGAATAGAGGACATGTAAGAATATTTTAAAATGCATGTATCATTAAAATATAAGAAAAAATCATTTTTATCCCATATTCGATCCATCAAATTAAACCATAAGATTTAATAAATAGAGAATTTGCAGTGGATAGCAAATAAGAATTAATAATTGCAAATATAGCACAATATAAAAAATTACAAATATAGCAAAATCTATCCAAGTATATTACTGATAGACACTGATAGACTCTGGTTAATTAGAATCTATCTGATAGACTTCGATTATCAGAGTTTTTCAGCGATAGACTCTGATTAATCAGAATCTATCAGTCTCCGATTATTCAAAGTCTATCTGTATCTATCGCTGATAGACTTCGATTAATCAAAATCTATGAGTGACTATCACTGATAGATTTTGATTAACCAGAGTCTATCAGTGATAGACATGGATAAAATCTGATAACAGTTTTTTGGTCTTGTACAATTAATTTTGCTATATATGCAATTAGTTTGTAACTGTGTTATATTTGCTATCAATTTAGTCTAATTTGTCATATATGCAATTGTCCCTAATAAATATTTAAATACATATACCTCCAAAATTAAATTAAAAAAAATTGTATAATCAGAGTCTATCAGTGATAGACATGGATAAAATCTGATAACAGTTTTTTGGTCTTGTACAATTAATTTTGCTATATATGCAATTAGTTTGTAACTGTGTTATATTTGCTATCAATTTAGTCTAATTTGTCATATATGCAATTGTCCCTAATAAATATTTAAATACATATACCTCCAAAATTAAATTAAAAAAAATTGTCTATAAACCAACCAAAATCATAAAAACAATACACAACCAATAAAATATCCAAAATCGTGTCAAAAAAATGTCTAAATTCAATTATAAAAATAGTTAAAGGTAACCATACAGTCAAGTCGATAAAAAAATTATCAAACTTACCAACAAATTACTCAAACCCGACTAATTAAAAGCATCAAACAAAACAAAATAAAATACAATAAAAATATACAAACAAACAGTCATAACTACTCGTCACAAATTGTGACGCCTGAGGATAGAAGGGGTACATAAATGAACCGAGATCACATCCAAATGAGATGTTGTGTTATGATACTTATATCATCAAGTCATCTTAAGCCTATGTGAGTTTTACCTCAGCACTGCTTTTCCTTCGGTTAATTGGAGATAAAAGGAAGCACGTGCCCTAAGCATGAGTTTTAGTTATGGGTTTGTTATATCCCTCTGTTATAAATTCGACCCTTGTATAGCTTGAAGGTGACGGAGAAAAACTACTCATCTTGTAATCCTTTCTCTCTGAATAATAAAACTTCTCTCTCTGGTTTGCACAGTGGATGTAGACTTAATTGTCGAACCACTATAAACACTGAGTCTTCTTCTTCTCTCTTCCCTACTAACTCTCTGTTCTCTTATCTTCCGTTCTGTGTGATTCTGGTTTCCAAACCAACAATTGGTATCAGAGCTTCAGATTGGAGGGTTCTTGCCGCAAGATCATCTTGAAATCCCGCGTATCAAGAATTTCGAATTCAACCTGCTTGGTCTTTTGCAACTACTCAAGATTGAAGATCACAAAGAAGCCGTTGCTGAATCCAACAGGATCTTGAAACTTCTCGTTCTGGAATCTTGAAGAGATTCATTCTGTGTCGACTGCTGAAGATGGCCGCGAAAGTCGAATTGGAGAAGTTTGACGGCAAGATTGATTTCAATCTTTGGAAAACCAAAATGAAGGCGCTCCTGGTACAACAAAAGGTAGCTAGGGCACTCCTCGATCCAGGTGAGTTACCGACTACTCTTTCTAAAGAAGATATAGAGGAAATGAATGAAATTGCCTATAGTTCCATAATTTTACATTTAGCTGATAATGTTCTGCGTAGAATTAGTAAAATTGTTAAAGTTAGGGAATTATGGGCTAAACTTGAGGAATTATATATGCCAAAAACTCTCACTAACCAAATCTTCTTAAAGGAAAGACTTTTCACCTATAAAATGGATCCTTCTAAGAAACTTGAAGAAAACCTCAATGATTTTAACTTGATTTGCACTGAATTAGCAAATGTAGGTGAAGAAGTAAATGTTAAAGATCAGGCTGTAATCCTCCTTAATTCCTTACCCGACTTGTATAAAGAAGTAAAAGCTGCCATGAAATACGGAAGAGAGAAAATGACTCTAGATCAAATAATTGAGGCCTTAAGACTTAGAGATCTTGAACTAAAATTTGAAAAGAAAGACACAGAAGTGTTATTTGTTAAAGATAAACAAAAGTCTAGGAGAAACTCTGGGAATAAGCCAAATGGAAATCAAAGCAGTCAAAGTAATGGGCATTTCAATAAAAATCAAAATAACCAAAACAATCAAAATAGAGGCCAAAATAGTTATCAAAGAGATAATAGAAATAAGAATTACCAGTCATCAAACCATTCTAATAACTCTAATGATAAGCCACAAGTAACTTGTAATTACTGTCATAAGAATGGTCATACTAAATGGGACTGTTATCATCTCAAAAGGAAGGCTAATAAACTGTCCAAGCCAGAAAATAAAACTAATGTAAATCTACATGAAGGGTATGAATCGGCTGAAGTTTTAATGGTAACTGATAATGAAGTCTTAAATGAATGGATCCTAGATTCAGGGTGCACATTTCACATGACACCATGTAGACATTTCTTTTGTGAGTTTAATGAACTAGAAGGTGGAAAAGTCATAATGGGAAATAATCACCAGTGTGTTGTTAAGGGGATTGGATCAATAATGCTAAAATTAGCCAATGGATCCTTTAAGTTGCTGTCTTCCGTTAGATATGTTCCAGGTTTAAAAAGAAACCTTATCTCCTTAGGAACTCTAGACAAAGCCGGTTTTAACTATAAATCTGAAAATGGTTTTTTAAAGGTGTTTAAAGACAACACTGTTAAACTTGCTGGTAAACTAATAAATGGCTTATATATACTGCAAGGTAGTACTGTTTTAGGTGAAAATCATACTGCTGTTGATCAAACTTCTAAGACTACTCATCTTTGGCACAAAAGACTTGCACACATTAGTGAAAATGGCTTAAAACACTTACATAAACAGGGGCTTTTAGGAGAAAAAACTATCTCAAACTTAGCTTTTTGTGAACATTGTGCTCTAGGTAAGGCTGCTAGATTAAGTTTTAAAACTGCCACTCATATCACTAAGGACCGATTGGATTATATACATTCAGATTTGTGGGGGCCATCTAGAATAAGAACACATGGAGGAGCTAGATATTTCCTAACTATAATTGATGATTATTCTCGGAAAGTATGGGTGTTTATGTTAAAAACTAAAGATGAAGTTTTTAAAACCTTTGTTGAATGGAAAGTTCAAATTGAAAATCAAACCGGTAACAAGATTAAATACCTTAGGACTGACAATGGCCTTGAATACCTAAATGAAAAGTTTGTAGAGCTATGTAAAACATCTGATATAACTAGACATCTAACTACACCAAGAACACCTCAACAAAATGGCTTAGCCGAGCGTTTTAATAGAACCATACTAGAGAGAGTTAGATGTATGCTGTCTAATGCCAGCTTACCTAGAGTTTTTTGGGGAGAAGCTGTAAATACAGCTGTATATGTCATAAATAGGAGTCCCTCATCAGCCTTAAACTATAAAACTCCCCAAGAACTATGGACCGGTTATCCCCCAAATCTTAAACACCTAAGGACCTTCGGCTGCACAGCATATCCTCACACTAGAAAAGATAAGCTAGAACCTAGGGCCATAAAATGTATATTCCTAGGTTATCCAAAAGGTGTTAAAGCTTATCGTTTGTGGTCCCTTGAATCCGGAGAAAACAGATGTATAATCAGTCGTGATGTAATCTTTAATGAAGAAGAAATGCCATGGAAAGCTGTTGATAATAATCAACAAGAAACTGAAACATTTGAGATTGAATTACAGCCACTAAATAATAATTTTGCTCCAAACGTTACTGATGAATCTGTTTTGGAAGGATTAGAAACTTCTGATTTGCAGCCAGCTCCAGAAACAGAGACTCAATCTGATTCAGCAGCCGAAACTTCAGATTATCAGCTAACAAGGGACAGACCTCGGCGAACAATAAGAAGACCTGCAAGGTTTGAAAGGTCAGACTTCGTTGGATACGCTTTCAATTGCTACACAGAGAATTTTAGCACTGAGCCCTCAACATACAATGAAGCCTTGAAATCCAAAGACAGCAAGCAGTGGTTAGAGGCTATGGAACAGGAAATAAGGTCCTTACACTCAAACCACACTTGGATTCTAGCAGAAAAGCCTGAAAATAAGAAATTAATAGACTGTAAGTGGATTTTTAAGCTAAAACCAGGTCTTGAGTCTGCTGATAAGCCAAGGTATAAAGCAAGATTAGTGGCCAAAGGTTTTAGTCAGATAGAGGGAGTTGATTACACTGAAATATTCTCCCCGGTAGTTAGACACACATCAATTAGAATATTATTATCTATTGTTGTTCAACATAACTTGAATCTAGAATAGATGGACGTAACTACCGCATTTCTCTATGGGAGTCTTGAAGAAGATATCTACATGAAGCAACCTCCTGGCTTTGCAGAAATTGGTAAAGAAAATATGGTGTGTCATCTCCAGAGATCCATCTACGGCCTTAAACAATCACCAAGACAATGGAATAAACGGTTTGACTCTTTCATCCTCTCTCAAGGTTTTAAAAAGGGGTCCTATGACAGTTGTGTTTATCGAAAGGATGTCTCAAAAGGTGTATTTGTCTTGGTTTTACTTTATGTGGATGACATTCTAATTGCATCATTAGATAAAATGCAAATTTCTAAACTAAAAGCTGCTCTTAGTAATGAATTTGATATGAAGGACTTAGGCTCAGCCAAAAAGATTCTTGGCATGGAACTCTTGAGAGATAGGAGTAGAGACAGCTTGCCCATAAGCCAAACTGATTATTGTCAAAAGATCCTTAAGAAATTTCATATGGAGAGTTCTAAAGCTGTAAAAACACCCTTGGCTCAACACTTTAGACTCTCTCTGGATCAGTCTCCTGCCACACAAGAAGAAATTACTGAAATGAGCTCAATTCCATATGCAAATCTAGTAGGCAGCTTGATGTACACTATGGTTTGCAGCCGGCCTGATTTAGCTCACTCATTAAGTGTCATCAGCAGGTTTATGAGCAACCCTGGAAAAGCACACTGGGATGCCTCTAAATGGATTTTAAGATACTTAAAGGGAACTCAATTTAAAGGACTTCTTTACTCCAAAACTAACAGATTTGATGACTGCATTGAAGGTTATGTAGATTCAGACTTTGCAGCAGACTTGGACAGAAGACGCTCTCTAACAGGGTATATTTTTATGCTTTATGGAAATGTTATAAGCTGGAAGTCAAGTCTACAGTCTGTAGTTGCCCTCTCCTCAACTGAAGCCGAGTATATTGCTTTGGCTGAATCAATAAAAGAGGCGATTTGGTTAAAAGGCAGCATTGAGGAAATGTACAGCAAAGAATTTAAAGTGAAAATACACTGCGACAACCAAGGTGCTCTAGCTCTCTCAAAGAATCCCACTTTCCATGACCGTACAAAACACATTGACGTCCGTTTCCACTTCATTCGAGAGGCTATTCAAGATGGAAAGATACAGTTGATGAAGATCAGCACTGAACATAATCCCGCAGACATGTTAACTAAATCACTTCCAGGAAACCGTCTGGAGTACCTTTGTGATTTGGTTAAAATAGACTATGGATGATCATCACCTAAAGCAACCAGTTGAGAGGGTGATATAAGTATCAAGAGGGTGATTGTTGTGTTATGATACTTATATCATCAAGTCATCTTAAGCCTATGTGAGTTTTACCTCAGCACTGCTTTTCCTTCGGTTAATTGGAGATAAAAGGAAGCACGTGCCCTAAGCATGAGTTTTAGTTATGGGTTTGTTATATCCCTCTGTTATAAATTCGACCCTTGTATAGCTTGAAGGTGACGGAGAAAAACTACTCATCTTGTAATCCTTTCTCTCTGAATAATAAAACTTCTCTCTCTGGTTTGCACAGTGGATGTAGACTTAATTGTCGAACCACTATAAACACTGAGTCTTCTTCTTCTCTCTTCCCTACTAACTCTCTGTTCTCTTATCTTCCGTTCTGTGTGATTCTGGTTTCCAAACCAACATGAGAGGGATCCCTGAGAACATGAAATTAAAATATGATCAAGATAAGCTTAAAAGAATTGATAGATACTACCTATACCAATAATTAAGGTGCACTTTCCTTTTCGATAGTTCAATCATAGGAACTTTGAAGTTAAATGTGTTTGGTTTGGAGAAGTCTTCAATCTTAAAATAAGTTTCAAACCGTGATGTGGTCATGTCGAAAGGGATGCAACAGGATGTCGAAGTCGTCAAGTATCGAATCCGGATTCCGAATCATAGTCCGAATCCTGGATCTGGAGCGTTACACAATGTTAAAAGAAGTGAAAACTCAACTATAGTTGAGGATATTAATGGTATGATTTATTCTTTCTTATTCAAGTGCATAGTTTAAATGGATGAAATTAAATTGTCAAATTGAACTAGATGCATAAAAATTGAACTTTTTCCTTAAAAGGACTCTTGATGACTATTTGGTTTTTGGTTTTTGAAAATTGTGCTAGTATTTTCACAATTTCTTCGCAACAATTTTCATATTTCTTATGAATTGTTTGAATTTTTAGTCAAATTTTATTTTTAAAAGAAGTTTTTATAAGTTACTTTCTTTTTCTAGTTTTCAAAAGTTGACTTGAATTTTAAAAAGATTTATAAAAACAAATATATAACAAACAAAAAAATTAATGAGTAGAAGTAGGGTTTTTATAAGCTTAGTTTTAAAAAAATTAAGGGGGTGTTTGGGGCACTGAATAGGTTATAATAACCCCCTTTATTATAACATATTCAGTGTTTGGGACATCGACAAAAATAAATGGTGAGGTGGGTTATTTTTACCCCCGATTATTTTATCCATTCTCTACAGTAACCATCATTCAACTCACCCAACTATTCTATCCATTTTCTACAGTAACTCTCTCATCTCTTCTCCCATGTGACTCCTTGACTTTTCCGACGACCGTCGGTCGCCGTCGGCCGACGAAGTTTCCGACGACTTTTCCGACGGCCGCCGACCACTTTTCCGACGACTTTTAACGACTTTTCCGGCAACCGATTTTTTTTTTCTTTTTTTCATATTTCTTCTCATTTTCATTTTGAAAAATATAAAAAATGAAAATAAATAAAAAAAAAAAAGAAGAAAAGAAAGAAAACAAGGAAAAAAATTTTGGTCGTCGAAAAATTTGTCGGCAACCGCTGGAAAAGTCGTTGAAATCGTTGCCGGCATTAGGGTTAGAGGAAGAAGAAAATGATGAAGATGGAGTTTGAGGTTGAGGAAGAAGATGGAGATGATGATGGAAATGGAGGAAGAACATGATGAAGATGAAGATGGAAATTGAGGAATAAGATGAAGATAATGGAGATGGAGGAAGAAGATAAAGATGGAGGAAGAAAATGAAATAGAAGGAAAAAAGAAAAAGAAAAAAGCGATTTTTGGTCATTCAATGTTAGAAACACTTACCAGAGTCTCAGTTGGTCATTCCATGTTAGAAACACTTACCAGTTTCTCAGTTGTCTTTCTACATATATAAATATGGAGTTTTATTATATAATTTTTTTTGTACATAAGCAGTTACCATTTTTACGTTGAAAATACAGAAATGAAACAAATATGGTTTTGTAATATGAAATCATAAAATGACTTCTTTTGTGAAAAAATCATGACCCTAAAACAAAATCAACTCTTACCTTAGGTTATTTTTGTTTCCATTTAAGTTAAACACATCACTTAACCAGTATACCCAATACTTTATTTTTTTTTACAACTGAATCCAAACAATTTTTTATTGATATTTGCAAAATATAATATTTGACATACAAATTTGTATGAGGAAAATAAAAAAAATATATAAAATAAAAAGTCAGGAAAGAAACAGAACTTCAACATTTGATTCATAATCTCATGTTAAACATATCAGCAAACACAGACTATTTTAACCCAGACTAAAATAATCTGCATCCCAAACACAGATTATTTTATCCCAGACTATAATAATGTGCACTCCAAACACAGATTATTATAACTTCCAGACTATTATAATCCCCAGATTATTATAACTACCAGATATTATAACCAAACGTCCCAACCAGTCCCTAAATGGTTATAAAAACGGGCCTTATCGTTAAATTTTTGGAATATAGGAGTGTGTTTTAATTTTAATATGAAGCTGAGCGCAATGGCATTTTGTTAATATTAATTATTTGCAAATAGAAAAAGTTGACTTGTTAATGCAAGGTTTGGTCATCTCATCTCTCTTTGTCTCTTTGGAAAACCGAAACTTTGAGTGTAGGGGTCAACATCTGTCCATCTCTTTCTTTAGAATTTAAACACGGCATAGAAAAGTCGGTCTTTGTATCGGTTTGGATTTTTATTTTTATAAAATAAAATGAAGGCAATTAAGTTTGTTGACGAAAATGTGATAGCTAGGAAACAACAAATGAAGAAACTGGACTGGGTTTCAATCCATTTCCAGAGTCTATATATATAAAATGTTTATACCATTTTCTCCTTGAAATAGAGAGAGAGTAGAGACATGGGAGGTTCGATGGAGGCCCTTGTGAGACGACTCGTGGTGCTCAAGATATCCATATTAGCAGTGGCCGCGGCGGCGTTGGCGGCTTCTCAAGCCAAACCCGGGTGCGACGATATGTGTGGGAACTTGACAATTCCGTATCCGTTCGGGATGAGTAAAGATTGTTATCTCGATGAAGCATTCTTCATTTTGTGTAACAAAACTCATTACGACCCTCCAATGGCATTTCTAACGGGCGGCAACATTGAAATAACCAATATATCCATCCTCCACGGCGAGCTGCACATCTTGCATTACGTAGCCCGAGATTGCTACGCACAAGATGGTCGTAATATCAAAAACGACAAACCCACTCTTAGCCTGGCAAACTTCACCATTTCCAACACGAAGAACAAGTTCACCGTCATCGGCTGCGATACTTACGCTTATATTTACGGCCAACTCGAGGGGGAAAAATTCAGAACTGCATGCGTGGCGTCGTGTGATGACATTTCACAAGTAAAAGATGGGTCTTGCTCTGGCTTTGGATGCTGTCAGTTGCAGATTCCCAAAGTCCTAAAAGATTTGAAGTACGAGGTGTACAGCTTCAAAAATCACTCTGAGGTGCAGGATTTCAATCCCTGTGGGTATGCCTTCTTAATTGAAGAAGACATGTTCAATTTCAGCAAAACATTTATTCGTGATTTTGTTGTAAGTTAAACATGTTCTAATTAATTAAGTGCATAAGTTATATAAGTTATTAGTAAATTAATAAGTAAGTTTTGTAAGTTTAAATTGTTGGAGGTTAGGTTTAACATTCATATTAGAAGGGAGTTTTATGTTCATGAAGTTAAGATGGGATGGGAGTTTTAGATCTAAACTTTTCCATGTAATCCTATAAATAGGATAGTTTTAGAATGTGTTGAAGCAAGTGTGTGGAGAAGAAAACACAAAAGAGTTAGAGAGAAAAAGTGTGAACCAAGTTTCTAGTTTTCTTGAAGAGTTTTTTGTTCAATACAAGTGAATTGTTTCTTCTCAAATATTTTTATTTGATTCTAATTTGTGAGTGTCCATCACACGCTTCCAACAAAGTGGTATCAGAGCTTGAGTTTGAGAAAAGGAAAATTTGTTTTGCAAATGGCAAACAACAATTTGGTTCCTTTCCAAGTGCCTCGACTTACTAAGGAAAATTTTAGCAGTTGGTGTATTCGTATGAAAGCTCTACTTGGTTCACAAGATGCATGGGAAATTGTTGATAGAGGCTATGAAGAACCGGAAAATGATGTGGCTTTGAATCAAGCCCAACGAGAAGCTTTGCAAAATACAAGAAAGAAAGATCAAAAGGCTCTCACCATTATTCATCAAGCAATTGATGATACAAATTTTGAGAAAATTTCTGGAGCAACTACTGCGAGGCAAGCATGGCAAATTTTGGAGAATACTTATAAAGGAGTAGATCGAGTCAAGAAGGTTCGCCTCCAAAAATTAAGAGGTGACTATGAAGCATTACATATGAAGGAGTCTGAATCAATTTCAGATTATACTTCTAGATTGCTTGCAGTGGTAAATGAAATGAAGAGGTATGGTGAGACATTAAATGATGAGCAAGTAGTTGAAAAGATACTTCGCTCATTGGATGAAAAATTCAATTTCATCGTTGTAGCTATTGAAGAATCGAAGGATTTGAGCACAATGTCCATTGATCAACTTACGGGTACTTTGCAAGCCCATGAAGAGAAGCTTCTCAAGAAAAGTAAACAAACAACTGAGCAACTTTTTCAATCAAAGTTGCAGTTGAGAGATAAAGAAGATAGCCAAGAAAAAAACAATCGAGGTCGAGGACGTGGTAACAATCGTGGACGTGGTCGAGGTCGAGGAAATGACGGACAAAGGAAATTTGATGAGAGTAATTCATACTCTAATTCATCAAGAGGTCGTGGAAGACAAAATAATTCAAGGCCATATGGAGGAAGATCAAATAATGATCGGAGGTATGATAAAAGTCAAATTGAATGTTACAATTGTCATAAATTTGGTCATTATTCCTGGGAATGCAGACATAAAGTTGAAGAAAATGCCAACTATGCTGAACAAGACGTTAAAAGCAGTGAGTCGTCTTTGCTTCTAGCATGCAAAGGTGAAGAGACATGTGAAAACAATTCGTGGTATCTTGACAGCGGTGCCAGCAATCACATGTGTGGAAGTAAATCAATGTTCGTGGAACTTGATGAATCGGTTGGCGGAAATATTACATTTGGTGATAATACAAAAATTCCTGTTAAAGGAAAAGGTAAAATTTTGATAAACTTGAAGAATGGGAAGCATGAGTTTATCTCTAATGTCTACTATGTGCCAGATATGAAGAACAATATTTTGAGTTTGGGACAACTCTTAGAGAAAGGCTATAATATTTTGATGAAGGATTATAGTCTTTCAATAAGAGATCATCGTGATAATATGATTGCTAGAGTGCAAATGACGAAGAACAGAATGTTTTTGTTAAATATTCAAACAGATGTTGCAAAATGTTTGAAGTCGTGTTTGAAAGATCCGTCTTGGATTTGGCACTTGAGATTTGGGCATTTGAACTTCGATGGCTTGAGATTATTAGCTAAGAAGAACATGGTGAAAGGATTGCCATATGTCAAGCATCCGGATCAATTTTGTGAAGGTTGTCTTTATGGCAAGCAATCAAGAAAGAGTTTTCCACAAGAATCTTCTTCAAGAGCAAGGAGACCATTAGAGCTTGTCCACACTGATCTTTGTGGACCGATAAAGCCAAGTTCTTTCGGTAAGAATAATTTTTTCTTATTATTTATTGATGATTTCAGTCGAAAAACTTGGGTTTATTTTGTTAAGAAGAAATCAGAGGTATTCGGCATGTTCAAGAGATTTAAAGCTCTTGTCGAAAAGGAAAGTGGTTATTACATAAATGCATTGAGATCAGACAGAGGAGGAGAATTCACTTCAAATGAATTCAAAAAATTTTGCATAGAAAATGGAATTCGTCGACCTATGACAGTTCCATATACTCCACAACAAAATGGTGTTGTTGAGAGGAAGAATAGAACTATACTCAATATGGCTCGAAGCATGTTGAAGAGTAAGAAGATGCCAGAAGAGTTTTGGGCACAAGCGGTTGAATGTGCAGTGTATTTGTCTAATTGTTCCCCCACTAGAAGCCTGTGGAACAAAACTCCTCAACAAGCATGGACTGGAAGAAGGCCATCTATTTCTCATTTGAGAGTATTTGGGAGCATTGCTTATGCACATGTACCAGATCAAACGCGAAGTAAGCTCGATGATAAAAGTGAGAAACTTATTTTCATTGGCTATGATGCAAGCTCAAAAGGCTACAAGCTTTATAATCCAACCACAGAAAAGACGGTGGTAAGTAGAGATGTTGTGTTTGATGAGGAAGCTTCATGGAATTGGAATGATGAACCCAAAGATTATAAGTTCCTACTTTTTCCTGAAGATGATGATGAAACTGGTGATGTGGTTGTTTCTCCATCAACACCACCTCCATCGCCGGTCAATCCAGAACAGACTACACCTTCATCATCAACAGCAAGTTCAAGTGAAGGGCCTCATCGCATGAGAAGTTTACGAGACATATATGATGAAACAGAAGAGTTAAGTCAAAGTTTTGGTGATCTTACTCTTTTTTGTCTTTTTGGTGACAGTGAACCATTAAATTTTGAAGAAGCTTCACAAGATGAAAATTGGAAGACTGCTATGAATGAAGAGATAAAAGCCATAAAGAAGAATGATACATGGGAGCTTTCTACTCTTCCAAGTGGAAAGAAAGCAGTAGGTGTCAAATGGGTGTTCAAGATAAAAAGAAATGAAAAAGGAGAAGTGGAGAGACACAAAGCGAGATTAGTTGCAAAAGGCTATTCTCAAAGAAGAGGCATTGATTATGATGAAGTATTTGCTCCTGTTGCTCGCTTGGAGACCATAAGGTTGTTAATTGCACTTGCTGCTCAGAATAGATGGAAGATTTTTCAAATGGATGTCAAATCGGCATTCTTGAACGGATATCTTGAAGAAGAAGTCTACTTGGAACAACCACTTGGTTATGCAGTGAAAGGTCATGAAGATAAAGTCTTGAAGTTAAAAAAGGCTTTGTATGGATTGAAGCAGGCGCCAAGAATGTGGAATAGCAGAATTAACAAATATTTCCTTGACAATGGGTATTTGAGATGCCCTCATGAACATTCTCTTTATATGAAGACTAATGGTCATGGAAATATTTTGTTAGTTTGTCTCTATGTGGATGACTTAATTTTTACAGGAAATTGTCCAAGTATGTTTGAAGATCTCAAGAAGGCAATGACTCAAGAATTTGAAATGACAGATATTGGGCTCATGTCATATTATCTTGGCATCGAAGTGAAGCAGTCGAAGGAAGGTATTTTCATTTCTCAAGAACGATATACTAAAGAAATTCTTGAGAAATTTAAGATGTTTAATTCTAAACCTGTCACAACTCCGATGGAAACTGGGACAAAACTGTCCAAATATGAAGATGGAGATGTTGTAGATCCTTCGTATTTCAAAAGCTTGATTGGAAGCTTGAGGTATTTAACTTGCACAAGACCAGATATTTTGTTGAGTGTTGGATTGGTGAGTCGGTTTATGGAATCTCCTACAACTACTCATTTGAAAGTGGCAAAGAGAATTCTTCGTTACCTCAAAGGTACGCTTGACTATGGATTATTTTATTCATCGTCTAAAGAATTCAAGCTTGAAGGTTATTGTGATAGTGATTGGGCTGGAGATCTTAATGATCGGAAGAGTACAAGTGGATATGTTTTCTTTGTTGGCAATACATCTTTTACTTGGAGTTCTAAGAAGCAACCTATCGTAACATTATCTACTTGTGAGGCAGAGTATGTTGCTGCAGCATCATGTGTTTGTCATGCAGTCTGGTTGAGAAATTTGCTTAAGACAGTTGGAATTTTGCAAGAAGATGCAACTGTGATCCATGTGGATAATAAGTCAACAATTGCTCTAGCCAAGAATCCAGTGTTTCATGATCGTAGTAAGCACATTGATACAAGATTTCACTTTATCAGAGATTGCATTTCAAGAAAGGAGATTCAAGTAGAATATGTGAAGACAGAAGATCAAATTGCAGATATTTTCACAAAGCCACTTAAGGTCGATGTGTTTAGCAAGTTAAGAACTTTGCTCGGAGTTTTGAGAAAAACATGTTTAAGGGGGGATGTTGTAAGTTAAACATGTTCTAATTAATTAAGTGCATAAGTTATATAAGTTATTAGTAAATTAATAAGTAAGTTTTGTAAGTTTAAATTGTTGGAGGTTAAGTTTAACATTCATATTAGAAGGGAGTTTTATGTTCATGAAGTTAAGATGGGATGGGAGTTTTAGATCTAAACTTTTCCATGTAATCCTATAAATAGGATAGTTTTAGAATGTGTTGAAGCAAGTGTGTGGAGAAGAAAACACAAAAGAGTTAGAGAGAAAAAGTGTGAACCAAGTTTCTAGTTTTCTTGAAGAGTTTTTTGTTCAATACAAGTGAATTGTTTCTTCTCAAATATTTTTATTTGATTCTAATTTGTGAGTGTCCATCACACGCTTCCAACAGATTTTACAGCAACGGAAGTTTCGATGGTGCTTGATTGGGGCATCAAAAATGAGACTTGTTTAACTGCTGAAAACAAAACGAATTGTATATGTGGACCAAACAGCAAAAGGAACAGTAGCAGCTTCTCTGATGATGGATCTGAATATCGTTGCCAGTGCTTAGATGGTTTTGAGGGGAATCCATATCTCCCTGATCAAGGTTGTCAAGGTAAAATTTCTACTTATCTTTCCAAATACTTTTACACATTTTTAAATTTTGCCAATTTACGGAACGAAAAGAAATTAAAAAGAGGAAAAGTTCAAATGTAACAAGGTTAATTTAGTGTTCAATTTGAGGTATTTCCAGATATAGATGAATGCGAGAATAGAAGCCATGGATGTGCATCCAAAGACTATTGTGTTAACATACCAGGAAACTACACTTGTATTTGTCCTAAAAACCATGAAGGAGATGGCAGACGTGAGGGAAAAGGTTGCACACCAATCTCCAAGTCTTCCATTCAAATCGTCATTATTGGTGAGTTTTCTTTTCAAGGATTTTCTTGTGTAAAATCTACATGTCATTACATGCTTTTCCATATCATCGGGAATGATGTATACTAGTGCTGAAAATAATTAAAATGCAGGAGTTGGTGTGGGTTTCATCGTTTTGCTCATCGGCAGTACATGGATTTACTTAGTTTACAAAAGGTGGAAGTTCATCCAACAAAAAGACAAGTTTTTCAAGAACAACGGAGGCGTTATGCTTCAACAACACCTTTCTCACTTGCAATCACCCACCGACGTGGTCAGAATTTTCACCCAAGAGGAGTTGGACAAGGCTACTAACAAGTTCGATGAAAGCGCAGTCGTCGGAAAAGGTGGCTTCGGTACCGTCTACAAAGGAGTCTTCGACGATGGTTTGGTCGTTGCAATTAAGAAATCAAAATTGGTTGACCAATCCCAAACTTCCCAATTTATTAACGAAGTCATTGTTCTGTCCCAAATCAACCATCGCAATGTGGTGAGGCTGCTGGGGTGCTGTTTGGAAACACAAGTCCCATTGCTGGTCTACGAGTTCATCACCAACGCCACACTCTTCGACCACATCCATGACAAAACCAAACATGCTTCTCTTTCATGGGAAGCTCGTTTGAAAATAGCTTCCGAAACTGCTGGCGTTCTTTCCTATTTGCATTCTTCTGCTTCCACTCCCATTATCCACAGAGATATCAAGTCCACTAATATACTCTTAGACCATAATTACAAGGCAAAGGTTTCGGATTTCGGTGCTTCGAAGTTGGTCCCAGTGGATCAAACACAACTGTCCACAATGGTGCAGGGGACTCTCGGATATTTGGACCCTGAATACTTGTTGACAAGCGAGCTCACCGAGAAAAGTGATGTATACAGCTTTGGAATTGTGCTTCTGGAGCTTATAACTGGAAAGAAGGCAGTGCGTTTCGATGGACCAGAAGCAGAGAGAAATCTAGCCATGTACGTCCTGTGTGCGATGAAAGAAGATCGTGTTAAAGATGTGGTTGAGGAGGGAATAGCGTGGGAAGGAAATATTGAGCAGATAAAAGAAGTGGCAAGGCTCGCAAAAGAGTGTTTGAGAGTAAGAGGGGAGGAGCGACCCACCATGAAGGAGGTAGCAATGGAGTTGGAAGGACTGAGACGGATGCAGGTTGAGCATTCATGGGCGAATAAGAATGCATCCAACGTAGAAGAGATGACATATTTGCTAGGCGATGGAGCTTCAGACTCGAGCCAATTTGTCGCCAGTGGCAGTATGAATGCTATGGACCATAGTATAAAGGTTCAGATTTTGTCACATATTCATATTCACGATGGAAGATGATCAAATGTATGCTTTGCCTACACAAAAATATGGTTAAATTAAGCATTCCACTTTTTTTTTCCTATTTTGTGTTAATTTTCTATTTGGTAAAATTGAACTTCAACTTTATTGGTTGTGTCGCTTTAATATTTGAATTCTAATAAATTCCGTTTTACGTTTGTATTTTTTATTTTCATTCTAATAAATCTCTTCAATATAACCATTATTTAAATAATATTTGCATGGTATTGAGACTAATTGGTGGTGGTTTGGCATGAACACTAATAACACAAATCTAGACCGATAGACTTCAATCTCAAAGCTAAGTCAACGACATGACTCTTCGGTTTATTATTGTCTACTTTGAATATAAGTTCTCATGGTTTTGTTTTAAGAATCATCCAAAAGATTTCATATCAATGAATGTAGTTGTCCTTAATTATATACCCATATTGTCTCTTTATCTAGCCAATGTGGGATTATGATCTCAATCTCAACATAATACGAAGAGATAAGACCAAAAAACTTAATTCAAAATATTCCACATGCTCATCCCCTCATCTAAGGGAAAAGAAAAAAAATTCTCATGCACCTTTAATTATTCTGATTGACATAAATTTGGATTGAAAAAAATCTGGTTGGAACGAACCCAGATTCGAAGGGAAAACCCCTTCGTTTTTTTTTTTTTTTTTTAGAAGGAAAAATATAGAAGAAGAAAAAGTGGAGGAAAGGGACAAAGAAGAAAAGAGGAGGAAAAAGAGAGAAAAAAAAAAGGAATGGATAGGCTGAATCCATTCCTTTTTTTAGATTATGAGAATCTTTAAAACGTAAACGTTAACACATATTTGTGTGGCTAAGAAATAATCCATCATTAAAATGTACTCGAAATTAGTCATACTGGCGTAGAATGGTCTCAATACGCACAATAGAGCAAAACTAGTCATACTATATACGAAGGATCTCGACGTATATATATAGTAGAGCAAACTAGTCATAATATGCATAGGCTGAATCCCCACACATAGCAAAGCAACTAGTCATACTATGGATCGAGTAATCTCAAGATACATAGCAAAACAAATCCTTGTCATACTATGTATCAAATAATCTCAAGGTACATAGTAGAGCAACTAGTCATACACGCGCAGAGCAGCCTTGAAAGGGCAAAAGCACCTCGACACACGGTCCAAAGCCTATGTGTGTGTCAAAGTGGGTCCCAAAGACCTCATATATCATAACTACACTACGGAAACACATTCACGTAAGTGTATCGGGAAATCACTGTGAGTACACGTCATCTAGTGATTTGAAAAATCATTTCTATCTCGTGGGCTAAGTTCACAAACAACCATGCAAAAGCCATAACATTTCAAATCGAGTTCTCATAACTGAAAATCATAATTCAAGGATCCTTTTTTGTAATTGAATTTATCATAGGCAAGATTTGGCTTACATAAATCCAAAAATTGTATCCAGCTAAAATAGTGATTCAAACATCGTCAAGTCACTTTTAAAACTCATAATATTTGAATTTACCTCAAACAATCTGAACTTCTGCCATTTGGCTAAAATTAAGAGATTTCTAGAAATTCGCCTTTCATAACTCAAATAATAACATAGTCAATATAGCTAAAATCGTACATAAGTACAAATCCTTTGCAATTCCATGGTAATTACCATTACAATTGAACGACATAAACCATTTCTCACAATTTCAAATTCATTTAGCAAATAGTAAATCAAGTCATTGAATAAACATAAATTTCTTGCAACTTCCATAAATGTCAAATATCCAAATTTTTCATAGGAACACATATTCACACAGTTCATTTCAAAATTCACCAATTAGCTAGTAAAATAGTAGAAAACTTTGTAAAAATAATAATCACTCACCGACATTATTGGTGAGGCTTCCATCTCGTAATTAGTCAACCTGGTCTGTACTTGCCCTAGAATTAATTTGGACATAATATGAATAGCTCCTTAATTATACTTTTAAAACATTATACTCATTAATTCTAAGGATCCAAGCCAAAATTCAATACCCAATAGGATTTTATCTCCCCTCCTTAACTCTCATGTACCCTCATTGTACTTTTCAACAATAAAATATTCTAACTTTTCCAACTCTTAACTATTCAATCTTCTTCTTCATTTTTTTTTTCCATCCACAAGCATTTCTCTTTTCCTCTTATCTTCCTTAGTTTAATACAGATTCCAATACTAAAAAAGAAACTTAAAAGAATAACAAACTTACTGATTTATATCTTTGCCCTTAAATTCTTAATCTCCTCCTTCTCCTTACTTCGTCATCTCATTCCAAGCCAATTTTATGCCACAATAAACAAAAACTCATAGAACTTTTGAGCATAAAGAAACAAAATACCCACATTTAAGAGTGTGCAACACTTATGTATTTTCCTTAGTCTTTCAAACTTTAAAAAGAAAGAGCTTACTGACTTGAAATCGAGTTTATGAACATCTCCAATCTACTTTGGATCTTACCCACGACCTTTTTGGTGGTTTTCAACATTACCGCCACTTTCCGACGAATTCCGGCGAGATTCCGATGATTGTCGGCGAGCCGACGACTACTTCATCTTCATTGTGTATATCTCATTCCCTCTCTTTCTCTTACTATTTCTCTTGGATTCTTTCCTCTTTCTCTCTCTTCTCCATTTCCTCTCCTTGCCTTTCTCTCTCTCTCTCTTCTTGGCTAATGGACTTTCCATTTTTCTTTTTCTTTTTGTGTGGCTACCATGAAGCCACATTTTTTTCTATTTCTTTTTTTCTTTATTTTACTCCAAGCTTCCATGGTAAGCTTCTTTTTTTTCTTTCTTTATTTTATTTTCCTGTCTCCAAAGTTCCTTTCCAACATGTACAAATCTAATTAATTTTCACTTCTTTTCCAAATTACTTTCTCCTCCAACAAAACATTTCAAAATCAAATAACTCATAATTCAAATGTATATCCCAAGATGACCAAAAGTGAGTCTTACAATCATAATATGAGAACCTAAAATAAAGATAAAATAAATAAATAAAAAGAATAATAAACTCCAACTAAGATTGTCAAATTGAGCATAGTTGATGCGCAATTTGCATACCGCAAGTATACGGGTCAAGTAATAATATAGTGTTTTCGTGATTAAACGAGTGTCGTCCTCTGGATTAGTTTTCTAGCAAATTAAGTACCGTGAATACTTTTGTCCAATTTTATTTAGGGAGCCAAACTGAATGAAAAAGATAAATCTAAAGACAAAAAGCATAAAATAAAGGTGGAGACTCAAATGGAAAGATTCTTAGGGAATTGATTTCATTGTTGAGATTGAGGATTAATTAATGGGATGAATTTAACATGCAATTATTCTACCAAGTCTAGGAAACTTTTATCACAACTATCTCTCCCGAGCATAATTGATTCTCATGCATGCAACCAACTTGATATCCCTATCTAAGTTCATTAACATGCAAGGCTTTGAGTTTAGTTCTTCAAGCAACTTCTAAAGTTATTCCAAATCCCGTCACAAACTTAGAATTTCTACTTTAGTCATGCAATTAAATAAAGTAAGTCTTAGGTCAAATCCCCTCTCCCGAGCAAGATTCAACACTCGAATCATTCAACTAGTGATCAAGTAATTGAAAGCATTTAACCATAATTGCATAGATACAATAAATGCATATTCATACCACAAAATCAATCCAACAAACTAAAACAACTACATCAATCCCTAAGACAAACAACTAGCAATTCATAGTCTTTAAACTACAAACACTAATTGAAAGAAAAGCCATAAAAACTACAAGAGTTAAGGGAAAGAGAAAGGAAAACTCGAATCCGCCGACACCGCACGTCCCCGTCACGATCTCCACGTCTTCTCGCTTGATTCCCGCGGTTGAGTGAGAAATTTCAGCCAATCACAAATTGCCACGTCATTAATTTGAATTAATGATAAAATAAATTTGGGACCAATTACAAATTTACATGTGTCCCTAAATTAAATTAATAGACATTAAAATTCGGCAAATCAAACAATGCCACTTGTCTATTATTGATACATAAGCCGAGTCCAATCAAATTATGTCACGTGGCAATTGGACCCGAGACTAATGTGACCCGAGATCATCGAAGAAATTGGGCTAAATTAAAATAATCCAATTTTATTAAAAATGAATTGGATTAAAGCCCAAAAGAGCCAAAACCCAAAGGTTGGGCCCAGGCCCAAGCCCATATGAGGTCCACCAAACTCTATAAATAGAGGAGGCCACCATTCATTTTGGGCATTCAGACAGAGTCAGAGAAGCCAGAGTCCAGAGCATTCTCCCAAGGTCCAGAGTCTTCAGAAGTCAGAGAGTCCAGAGAATTCAGAAGATCCAAGATTTAGAATTCGACCATCTCAAGACTCAGAAGATCCAACGACTGGAAGACTCCAAAGAATCAACCGTTTCTTCATCAAGATACAAGTTGAAGATTCAACCTTCCTCCTTCTGAGATCAAGCTCGCCAACCCTCAGATCAGACTCTACATTTTGAGAGAAAGCATCAGAGGATAAATATTAGAGACTGTAACACTTCTACATACAAAATCAATAAAATCAAGTTCATTTCCACGAATTAAATTTCCTTTGTCGAAATCTCGTGTGAACACCCGCTCCTTGGCCTTGCCTTTAGCTCCCACAAAAGGCCTCTAGTCGAAATTATGGCTAAAATCTCACCAATTGGACTCCCCCAATCCGTAGCACAAAATGGTGAATTTATAGAAAATCTGCCGACAGTGTCAAGACGCTATAGACAGCGTCGCGACGCTGTCGCGATACTGCAGATTTGGAAAATTCGCCGAGAGCGTCGCGACGCTATGAATTTTTTTTTTTTTTTTAAATCAGCTGAGCTGAATTTGACTTCTTCAAACTTGATCCTTTTTCAATCTTTTAGCCCTTTTTCATGTCCCGAACACGCAATTAGCTCAAATATTTATTTCCTACAAATACAACACAAAAATGCATAATTTTGGCCAATAAATTATAAAAGACTAGCTAAATTAATTAGGGAAAACTAGTTAGCTATGCTCGCTATCAATAGTTCACCCATCATTTCGACCAAAAGATTAGATTAAGATGGAAATTTTTATTGTACTACATACTCATTTCATTCACAATTTTACGGTGATATATTATCTTATTTTATGGATCTCACAAAATTCTTAAATGTTTTTTCTTAGGTCAAATAATGAATTGAGGTGATACGAAAATTGATTTAGAATCTCAACTGACACGTGAAGTAAATTATTATTTCGTAAATTTTAACTTTAAATATGAAAATAAAATGCTAAAGTATTTGGTAAATTAATATTAAATTGTCATGGTTTAACTATAAGAACTAAAACAACATCCTAATAGAATATGTAGGACTTTTTCTTCTATTTTGATCTTCTATAACATTTTTAAGATAATTATTTAAAATTTTATATGCTTTAAAACTCAAATATATATATATATATATGCTTTCAATTTAAATTCATATTTTGTTAATTATATTAGTAGTAACAAATTTTATAACAAATTGGAAAAAAAAATGTGTTTTGGTATAATTATTTTCTTAAAAAAATTGTTACTCAAACTAATAGTTTTGAAGATAGGATTTAATTTAGTGAGAAAGATACTAAATATATGAAATCAATAATTTGTTAAAGGATAAAACTAAAAATTGAAAACTTATACACAAGAGGCACCTGATTCAACAAAGAATCCACTTTTAAAAGTTGTCCATGAATAGATTTTACAAAAACGAAGATATCTAGAAAATTGATTTTGAATGGATTAATTCACAGTTATCCTAACGCAGTTAACGTTCTCCATAATCACTTTAAAAACTTTCAAAATCAATCTTAAAGGAAGCCTTAACACCAAGAACAACAAGTTGCAAAAAGAAAGCTGCTGCTCGTTTGTCTTCCAAAAGAACAAGGGCCCATATGGATGTGACATAACGATAATGTAGCATTTTCTGTTGTTGGGTTCCACATGCTCATTCATACTTTTTTTAAAAAAAAAAAATTAAATATCAAACATATATGAACTTTAAAGGAAAAAAAAAAAACAACAGAGATAATAAAGAGATCAAACCATGATCCAATATATGAAAATGTTCTTCCATTGAACAAAGAATGGGGAGAAAGAAAAAGTACAACCAAACAAGTTTAAAATTTCTACAAACCTAACATTCCCATCAAATATTAGGAAGGTAAACAGATTGTGATCTAGGTGATCATTCAACAAATTAAATGCATGTTAATAGGAAAAAAAAACAAAATTAAAATCAAATATTCAACAAATTAAACATATAAGATATATGAAATTGCATGTGTATATGTATATATATTCCTATATATGCAAACCTCACGTTATAATAATCTCTCTACAGAAAGATAAAGCAATCCAACGAGATTAAAGGATTGTCAATATCCTCCATAGCCACCACCGAATCTAAATCTCCATCATTCAAAACCGCCTCTCTCGCAGCAACTTCGTCAATCTTCGAACTGATCCTATGAATGCAAGTAATTTCCTTCTTCATCCCACAACCCCTCGCCGGCAATGAAGGCCTTCTGGGACTGGCAGGCTTGGTCGGAGCCACCCGGCATTTCTCTCCGCCAAACCGTCTACTCGGCGACGGCGACAGAGGCCGCTCCTCCTTCCTGAAGCTCTTCTGTCGAACGGGCGACGGCGATGCCTGTCGAACTCTCTTCTGGGGTGTCGACCTCAACGTCGACACTCTCTGAGGGGACGGCTGTCGTTGTTGGCGCTGGCGGGCGAGCGGGGAAACCGGCTTGATCGGCGAAAAGGCGTTAGCTTTAAGGGAATTGATTCGAACGACGTGAGGGTTTTGCTTGTAGCAAGACCACAAGAACTCGTCAGAGAAGATGGGCGAGCGAGAAGATGCAGTGGAGAAAGAGGTGTTGGTGGTTGTGGTTGTGGATGAAGAGAGACAAGTGAAAGAAGAGATGGAAGAAGAGGAAGGCGAAGGGGAAGGAGGATAAGGAGAGATTTTGTTGCTGAGAGAGAGAGAAGGAGTTGTTGCTGTCGTCGTCAATGGCGGCGGCTGAGGAATCACAACGAGCTTGTCTTGAACAAGGTTGTTGAAATCGAAACGAGGTGGTTGTTTGAATGTCTTGGGTTTGCATTTGCTAATGCAAGATCCCATTTTGATTTCTGGGTTGGGTTCAATTCGAACAGAGAAATGAGGAAGAAATGGGAATTGTAGAAGATGTAAGTTTGAAAATATAAAGGGAAAGCTGGTGTGAAGTGGAAGCTTTATTTTGGTTAATTTGATTTATTCTCTTTTTCACTTTTTGGGGAGTTTTTTGAATTTGGTTGCCGCGGATGAAAACCGTTGCACAACGGTTATAATATATATATTTCTTTTTATATATTCGTGGGGGCAATAATGGCTCCTACTACTACAACAAGTGCTTTTTTTTTTTTTTTTTGGGTATGTCTGAAAAGGTAGTGTTTGAAATAAAAGGTTTGGTTGATGATTAAAGAGGTGTAATGGAAGTTAAATTTGAAACTGGGGTTTACTTTTTAAATTTCGTTAAAACCATTGTTAACTTTGAATTTTTTTTTTTTTTTTTTTTTCTTTAATGAAACTTGCTGGAAAAGCTTTGTTTTGGATGGATTTGTGGTAAAGTTAAAGCTTTATTTTGTTTTAGTTAGTTTTGATTTATTTGTTAGCAAGCTGAAATATAATCAAGCAGTGGACCTTCAATTTAGCATGGTTGTGTTGCTGTTAAACCAAAATAAATCAGAAAATTAACATTTTTTTGGCTCAAATATTTTGAATTTCTTTTTTTTTTTTCTTTGACTGGAATTATATCAAACTAACCAAAATTATATTTGAATTTTATTATGAATATTCTAATTAGATGTTCATAATTTTCATAAATTATCTTCTCCAGTTATATCTCTCATTATTTTCTCCAAGTTTCTCTTTCAAATCGAGATTTAAATAGAATTTTCCTTTCTTCTTAGGAATTGTGTAGATTTCATAAATTCTATAAATAGGGCCGGTTGCAAAAGTAGCAAAATGGCCCAAACTAATTGCAAAAGTAGCAGCCCGCATAAATATTTGCAAAAATGGCAAAATCTCACCATCTGAAAAGTAAAATTACTAAAATGGCCATCACTCTATCAGTGATAGAAAACTTTCTATCACTGATAGAAAATTTTTCTATCACTGATAGATTCTATCAGTGATAGAAAAACTTTCTATCAGTGATAGAAAGCTTTTCTACATTGATAGAAAAATTTTCTACCACTGATAGAATCTATCAGTGATAGAAGATTTCTATCAATATTAAATAAATTAATTAATTAAAAAAAAAAAAAAAAAAAAAAAAAAAAAAAAAAACGAGGAAGAAGAAGATGTGCGCGCCAATCAGGGGCAGGGGCAATTCAGGAATATAAAAAATTAATTAAAAAATTTTGCCATATTTACAAATATTTTTAAAAATTGCTATATTTGCCATTATTTACCCTCATGTTGCCACCCATTACAATTATCCTAATAAGAACTTGGAAAATGGTAATGGGTGGCTAAATTTTAGGATCATAGTCTCATCAATTAGGGCCATCACCATGTGGCCCAAACCCAAAATAAGCCAGGGGTGCTGTGGAGGTGTTAACCTGAGCCTAGGCCCATTTTCTCAGCCCACTCATACATGAACATCCGCAACCAAAATATTGCGTGGCGTTAACCTGAGTCCAAAGCCCATTTTCTAAGCCCAATCTTTGAATGAGCATCTAGAATCAACTATGGCTAGTCTTCAACTTTCAAGGTTGTGTCAAATTGATTCCTGAATTTAAAAATTCTCAAATCTCCTACTTTCAATTTTGTATCATATAGAATCCTTGAACTTTAAAAAGTATCCAATAGGTACTTAAACTTCTTATTTTGTGTCCAATAAGGGTGTGTTTGGTTTAACTTTTCAAGTGTTTAATTTTGAAAATAAATCATTTTGAAAAAAGTTCTAGTGTTTGGCAACTACTAAAAATGAATTATTAGAAAATGAGATTGATAAATAAATCATTTTGAGAGAAACACTTGAAACCAACTTTTTAAAAAAGTCTTCCTAGGTAAACAATAACTTGGGTATAAAAACATTTGTGAGGAAATGAAACCAAACATATGAGTGTTTAAATTCTAAACATTTTTATACAAAATGTTTTTTAAAAAATACATTTTTGAAAAACATTTAAATTAGAATGTATTCCAAACGGGCCCTAAGTCATTCAACTTTCAATTTTATGTCTAATAAGTTTTTTACTAATTCAATTTTTTAAAAAAAATTCACATATAAATTTGGAAGTTTAAGGTTCCAATAGACATAAAATGCAATTCTATACTTAATAGATTTGTTAATTTTTAAAAACTTGAAATATATTAAAGATATATGAGACATTTTTAAAGTTCAAATATCTATTAAACACAAATTGAAGGTCAAAGGACTTATTAGATAATTTTAAAGTTAAAAGACCAAATTGATACAACTTCAAAAGACTAAATTTGTAATTTAATCAATTAGTAACTAGAAAAAGTATTCTAATACAGATTCTACCAATTCAATACAAATTAATTTTTTGTTAAAAAAAAATAAACATTAATTAATGATTAAATGTCGTCTCTAGCTTCAAAATTTTCTTTTCTTTTTTAGTTCAAATTCATCTTCACATTAAAAATGGATAAAAATATATAATAATAATAATTATTATTATTATTTTAGAATGATAAAATATATAATTAATTGAGGGGTGCCGTATGAGTGGTTAATAAATATCAATTAGATTATCTAATTTAGTTTTTTTTTTTTTTTTTTTTTTTTTTGAGAAAAGATTATCTAATTTAGATATGACTGAACGTGTTCGTGAGTTAATCTGGCTGCAGCGGCTAATTAAATAAAGAATAAATCTAGTGGTGTCATGATAAATGACGCCGGAAACTGACGTAATAGCACGACGTCATCTTCATGACGTCATCAACTGATTCCGTTGGCACAATCAGGGGATGGTTATAATTTTGACCAGCTTTTGTTTTACGGCGATATTCCCCCACTTCATTCATTTATTTATTTAATACTTTTTTTGATAAGGATACTTTATCTATTTTAAAATCACTAATTAATTTAATGCCTTTTATATTTTCTGGACGATGGAATTTTTAAATCACAACAAAATTGAATAAAAACAATGACCTTTACTGAAGTAACTTTTATGTTTTCACTAAGATTTGAACAAGTGCCTAAAATACAAACAAATTTTATTCCTTTTGAACATAAAGAAATGGTTAAAGAACGTAAGGAAAATTGCCAACAACAAACACCTTTTATTTTTAAAGGATACAAATTAATAAATAAAAGTATGACAAATGAATTTCATAATCAATTTTGTGTTTTTTTTTAATTAAAATTATTTATTGTTCTAAATTTTAGTTTTTTTAGAGTCAGGTAAACTTTCCAAAAAAAATAATAAATATTTTTTTTTTGTATTTTAAGTCAAACAAATGTTTCCAAAACTAGATTAAATTAGTGTGTGGAGTCATTTTTTAAAAGAAAGAGGTGACCAATGTGAAGGTGAGGGAGAATAAAAGGATAAAGGTGAAGTAAACATACGTGTGAATGAAGAATTATTAAGAGAAACCAAATAGAATTAGAGTTTAGGGATTAGGGTTTAGACATAGCGAATATATCACAGTTTCTTATTTTAAAAAACTAAATTATTATTAAATTAGAGTGGACAAAGTTATAAGAAAAGAAAACCCTAGTGGATTGCATGAGAGGAAGATTAGTCAACAATGGTGTCTAGCCAGGCCCCACTCAATAGGAAATGGAAAGCCAACCAAAACTTTATCCTTGGTTTTTTTTTTTCTTATTCTTTTTCCACTCTCACCATTAAGTTAATCATTTTGCTTTAATTTCTTCCCTTCTCTATCCCAGATAATTCTAATTTCCATCTAAAACCATCCCCAAACCTTCAAATGCCAAAATCCCAATGGACTTTGATCGGAAAAGCAATGGAAAAGCTTCATAATTGACCGCTCGAACACAACAATGAAAATAAGTACACCCTCCAATCACCCTTCAAAACGATGGTTGTCCTATTTGATACTAATTTTGTTTTAAAATATAAAGTTATCTCAGTAATAATTATTAAAAGAAATTACTACAATACGGAACTTTATCATAAAAAGAAAACAAAACGAAAGTTAATATTATTATAATTGAATGGTTCTACTTTTGATTTGTCGTGTTTTTAGGGCACTGGTCTGCTTGAAATTGTGCAATAGGAATGTTTGTTGTCCTGTACTACCACCCATTACCCAATCCCTATAAAAAGCTCTATTTGTAAAATAATGAGCTTTATTCCATCCCACTTTCCTTTTGCACCATTATTTTATGTCTTAATATATATATATATATATATATATATATATATATATATATATATATATATATATACATACTCCCATAACTACCGTTCCTTTCATTATTTAAAATTTTTAAAAAAATGTTCCTTTTAAAATAATTTTCTTAAATATAACTTTTTATATGTTATACAAAAATAAAATCTAACTAGTATATATATATATATATTTTTTAATGTAAGATAAATTGAGCAAGTGAAAGTGGAGAGCAAACCCAGATAATACATAGGGATAGAAAAGTAAAAGTCCATGGGACAAGTTGCTAAGATGGATTTTCATGAAACAATTGTTTGAAGTCTTGTCTTCTCAACTAAGAAAAGAAAAAGGGCTGCATCTTTCTTTTATTTATTTTCCTTCTGTTTTTTTCCCTTTTTGCTTTTGATTTTGATTTTTTTTTCTTTTTCCGAGTCAGTTGCTTGTCGCATTTTTCATCCCATTTTGCAATTTTGGCACCCTTGACTTTAGGTCCCCCACAAATTTAAGACGTTGATTTGTCTACTCTCCCATGAATTAAAGCACGCAACTTCATTATATACCCACCCTCTAATTAATGATATACTGAGAGTAAAAGTCTCGGTCAAAATTGCGTGTTTGAAATTTTGTAAAGCGATATAAACTAATATCAATCAATATCAATTAATTGGAATTAAAATAAACTGATAAAAAATAAGTTTGAGAGCGTTGATGTGAAAATGATGTCCAATCAAACTTGTCTATTAATACTGATTTGATATGTTTCTCGGATTCTCATTCTCATGACAACAAATTTAAGATCAAATTTCCTTAGAACGTATAAATTAAAAAAAAAAAATCATAAACACAAAATCTTAGTTTCATCCAAATGTGAACCGGCCTCATAAAAGCAGCTAAATTAAAATTTTCCAAATTCGTAATCATTATTATTATATCTAATGGCGTATTTTCCTCCAAAAAGAACAACAAAGAGAGAAAAAAAACAAAATTCTAATGGCGTTGATTCCAAAGTTACAAGTGACCATGTTATAATTGGCAATTTGTTAAAAAGAAAAATAGTTAGAGAGGCTAGCCTAATCATTATCCTTTTAGATGCCAAATGTAAAGAGTGGAAAATTATTTGTCATTAGTCAGGTTGTCCAAAAAGAAAAAGAAAACAGGTGAAATGTCGCTATCCTTATTATTTACAATATTGATTGAAGCTACTCATGGTCCCTTAAAAAAAAAAAAAAAAGGTCTTTCATTCAAGCATTACATCAAACACATTCAACCATTACATCAACACATTGATGGCATTAAATCATTGGTTGAAGCTACTCATAGAGATAATTAAAATTCCCTATATGGAATGACTTTGTGACTATAAATGAAGAATCTATAAAGATCAGTAAAAGATAGTAAAGAAGGTTTCAATCAAGCATTACATCAAACACATTGAGGGCACCAATTCAATCCAATTCAATAGAACCCCGTAACATCTCCTCAAACCATAAACAAAGAACCCTCCATCCTCAACTACTCCACCATTGACAAAAACACACAACAAATTCAGCCAACATTCACATTTTCCCAAAAAGCATGAAGGTTCGGAGAAAGACTTACCGGACGACGACGGGCGAGCGAAGGAGGAGGACGAGAGAGGGTGACGGACGGTGGCGCAGTGCGGCTGACGAACGAACGGCGACAGGCTGCGATCCAACTGGTGGCAACGGGCGGAGAAAAGAGAACTCGAGGAGGGGCTCTGAAGTCGAAGAGAAGAAATGGGGAAGAAATGGTGTTTAATTTAGGGATTTATTCTCCCAGGTTTCTACCGACGCCGTCATTAACGACGTAGGCAGAAACCTGGCCGAAAAATATGGTTTAATTTAAGGATTTTTTTGCCCAGGTTTCTGCCGGCGCCGTCATTAACGACGTCGGCAGAAATGCCTTTCTCTCGACGCAGACAAGACGGCGTCGAGAGAAATGTCATCTCTCTCGACGCCGTCTTGAAGGCATCGAGAGAAAGACATGTCGGACGTCGTTAATGACAGCATCGGTAGAAACCTGGGCGAAAAATTGGGGTTTAATTTAGGGATTTTTTCACCCAGGTTTTTGCCGACGTCTTCATTAATGGCGTCGACAAAAATGCCTTTCTCTCGACATCATCCCACCATGTTTCTCTCGACGTGATTTTTTCAGCGTTGGGAGAAATAGCTTCTCGCGACGTCGAGAGAGAGTTCGTCGGCAGAACCAATTTTTCTTGTAGTGACTATTCTAAAAATTACTTTTCAATGTCTTTTAACCATTGTTAAGTTTGTGATTCAGATAAATTACAAATTTAAAAAATTGCACAAACCACTTTTGAACGGTGAGGTTTTTTTTTAGAATCATGTTCTTTAAATTTTGATTTGATTAATCAGTCCCTGTACTTAATAAACTGTTGCAATCACGTCCATGAGTTTTTAATTTGATCAATTAGCTCTTTATACTTTGTTAAGTGTTGCAATCGACCTCTTTTGTTAGTTGTTAAGTAACTGTTTAATTGAATTTTACATATGTGAATCACATGTTAGTAGAAAATAGCAAACTTATTATTAACAAATCTGGAAAAAAAATTATGTTTTAGAAAGAAAAAAAAAGCATAGGAATTTTCAATTTAATGGTATTAGATAGCAGGAATTCTATCTCATAACCAATTGGCGATAAGAGGAATGACCATGTATATTATAAATATTGAAGTCTTCTCATCTTTTCAATGTGAAATCCTGAACCGTGGGTGTTATTTGGGGATTTTATTTATTTATTATTATTGTTATTTTTTTTTTTAACGAGAAAGAAGAAACCTCATAAGACCAAGGAGATTGCAATCGCTATAGCTAAAAAATCCATCCCCAAAGTAGCTAGTGATGACACTACTTAATCTTTACAACTCAAAAAGAGGGACCGCCTCGTAAGGTTCTTGATGACAAGTTTGTCCTCCTCACTCACAAAGGAATCACAAATGTAAAATCCAATTAAGTGGTAATTTATTGTAACACTTAACAAAGTACATAGAGCTAAATTGATCAAACTAAAAGTGCAAGGGTACGATTGTAACATACCTCATAGCATAGGTCATAAATGTGGTTTATGCAATCTTCTCTTATAAATTTAGTCGGCTTGATTTTAAGAAAGTTATAATTTAGTTACTATGATTTTAAAAGTCAGAATTCATTCCTAAATACCAAATTTGTAATTTTACCTCATAATTTTCATTACAAAAAAAAAAAAAAAGGGCCACACTAACTTGATCATAACAAAATAATTGTCCAAACCCAGTATTCATGTTTTTCAAATTTGAAAAAGATTTAGCAAGAATGGAAAAAGATTTCGACATTATTTTTGAAACAAATAAAAAAAGACACAACAGAAATCATTAAAAAAGAATAACTGTACTTTTTATAATAATATAAAATGAATCGAAAATGTTGAGAACTTTGAATATTCGAAATAACTTTTGACCAAATAAATTATCATATAAGAAAAATATTAGTTAGTTGGACTTTTGTGCACTTAAATGTGGCATAGACTACTTTTGAAAATTTCCGTCTTTTATGGGATGAGAATGAGAATATTCTGTACGGAACTTTCTTCTTTCAGAAATAAAGTAATCATTGCAAAATGATTTATTTGAACCTATCCCTGTCGTCATATCCACTGTCATGTGAGGCCGTCCGTATTTAATCAAAACCGGTTTTTTTTTTATGAATAAATAAATAAAATGGTGGTCTCAGTTCAAAGAGGAAACTTGCTTCTTAAGTTGGCGCCAAGGGGCTGTTTGGGGCGCTGAATTGGTTATTATATCTGGTGGTTATAATAATCTGGGAATTATAATAGTCTGGGGGTTATAATAATCTGTGTTTGGGGTGCAGATTATTATAGTCTGTGATAAAATAATCTGTGTTTGGGGTGCAGATTATTTTAGTCTGGGATAAAATAATCTGTGTTTGGTATGCAGATTATTTTAGTATGGGTTAAAATATCCTGTGCAGATTATTCAAGTTGATTTTTTTTTCTTCGCCATTTTTTTTATTCACTCAAACAACTTCGTATGTCCAATATTTTAGTTTGCAAATATGAATAAAAAATGACCATGGATTCAATTGTTACAAAAAGAAAGTATTGGGTAGACGGGTTGAATGATGTGTTTAACTTCAAATGAAACAAAAAGAACCCAAGGTAGGGTTCACTTTCTTTGGCGTAGGGTCATGATTTTTCCAAAATTGAAGTTATTACATGATTTCATATTGGAAAATCATATTTGTTTCAATATGATTTTTTGAACGTAAAAATGATAAATGCTTAAGTACGAAGAAATTATGTAATAGAAGTCCATATTTATATATATAGAATGACAACCTAATATTTAACTCCCTACAGTTGCACAAAAAAAAAAAATACATGTGGGAGGTAAGGTTGACGTCTAGTGGCCACGCCCGTGGTGGCACAAAAATACCTTTCCATATACATATATGAGCACAAAATATATATAGAAATGTCTTCGAAGAGTAGATAAATGTGAAGCAGCACATCGGTCGAGGAACGGTGGCTCAACTGTGTTTGTCCAAGAGGTATTCACAATACTCCAACTTCAGAGGAGCAGGAATGGAGAAGAAGCTCTCTGTCGCTTTCATATTATTGAAAAGGATATCCATGAGCTTCACCCTTTTTCGATTATCCAGGTCAGGTACCTCCATCAAGTGGGACACAATTTTATCCCGAAACTCTGCCTCTGTGGCACGTTTTTTGTCTGGCCAGTCAGCAATAGACTTAAGTTGTTCTGTGAACGAGGTCATTCCCTCTCTCACAGCTTCTGCGATGTGCATGTTAGGCCCAGATCTCTTTCTCTTACTACCACGTGACGAATTTCCAGTTGCGTAAGTTTGACTGTCCGGCGTCACCCGAGGCTCATCCTCTGACATGTTCGCATTAGGCATGGTGAACGGCGGGATGGGGGTGTCGTTGTTCGGGGATCCACTTAGGTTTACTGCATCATCTGGTACGTTAGACCCCATCTCTGCCATCACCTCTGACACCCCACCCGTGGCTCTATCCTTCCCAAATACATATGCCAGGTCCTCAAAATGGGGGAAAGGCTTATTAAGCATGCCTTTTGCGATTGGATGAGTCTGCATTCACCCGAAAGTTTATGTTAGGAAGCGTTGAATTTTGAGTAGTTAACAGGGTCAAACGTTCTTACCTTCACCCACAGATCGAATGTTTCTTTCTCCGCCTCGATGCACTTAAATTCATCGTTCCAGCCGAAGCCACTGCATCCAGGGCCCATCATCTCTGCAATAGCCTGGTATTGTTTCTTTAGGGTGCGAACCCTAGATTCAATGCAGCTTTGTGCTGGAACGTCCCGTCCCGGCAGTTTCTCCCTCATCAAGTGTTCCAGTTGCGCTTGATACCCAGATCTGAACGTCCCATTATCGGACCTCCAACCGCCCAAATGAACTAAAGACACGAGGGACTCCACAAGCTTCGCGTCCTCGTTATTCGTCCACGTGTGTCTCGGAGCTCTAGACGAACTGGTCATTCTGGTATGTGAATACATACATTGTGGAAATGTTAAACTATAATGTAATGAAAATCATGTACATATATTCATGAATGAAAACTGCATTAACTAAGATAAACAATTACATTAACGATTGGAATAAAAACAGTCAATACAACTTGCGATTCTGAATACTAGAATTTGTTAAAGCAGTTCATAAAATCTATAAAGCAACGTTAATCCATTAGTTATTACGTAACTCCCATTCCGAAAACATTTGTTCTGCCAACTCATCTCTCCATCGGCTCCATTCGTCCGAAGTCTCAATGAAATTAATATTCTCACCATCAGTTGTAGCGGACACAGAATCCACCTCATCTAGTTCATCGGGAATTTCACGATCACCCATCTCCCTGTTGATAAGATTGTGAAGTAAGCAGCACGCTGCGATGGTCCGTCCTTGAATTCGAACTGGATAGTACGATTTCGATCGGAGGATAGCCCACCTTCCTTTTAACAAACCGAACGCTCTCTCAATGACATTCCTTGCAGATGAATGCTTCATGTTGAAGAATTCTTTTGGAGTAGTTGGTGCATTCCCCGCACCACGCCATTCAGAAAGGTGGTAACGTTCCCCTCTATATGGTGCTAGGAAACCCTCTGCATTAGGGTACCCAGCATCGCACAGATAATAATATCCTGTGGAATGTTATATCGACTTAGTACATCTTCCTAAGGGTTGTATGGTGAAAGGAAAAAATGTTTGATTATTTACCCTTCGGAACTTTGAGTCCGTTCGGTCGTGATATTGCATCTCTAAGAACTCGAGAATCAGCGGCAGACCCTTCCCACCCTGGTAGGACGAATGTGAAATCTCCTTTTGTATCACAAACAGCAAGCACATTCGTTGCAATTTCACCTTTCCTTGTTCTATACCTCGGACGATCGAGGACACTAACATTGACCTTGATGTATGTTCCATCTAATGCACCAAGACAATTCTGTGTCGACATAGTATAGGCAATAGTGGTTCACGTTTCTGACACTAAAAGTGAGGCCGAACTTAGATAAAGTTGAATGAATAATGATCTATACCTGAAACCATTTCCACCTCGGATCCGTACAAGAGGTCGTGACTGGCTCCGGTTTTTTTATAAGAACTTCATGCAGTCCTAACACCCCATGAAGGACGGAGTTGAAGTGCCTAGAAACTGTCTCCCCAGACCTAGCGAACTGCGTACGAACTACTCGGTTCTTAACGTCGTGGGCTAGGATGTGTAAGAACATGGCAACCATCTCTTCTACATCTACGACCTCTGTACCGGTTAAGCCGGCAACTGTTTTTAATAACGTGCAAAGTATGGAAAAACATCTTCTGTCCATCCTTGTACTCTCTCGACAACGTAAGTCAGACTCGTGTATAAGTCTGAAGAATGCTAATTGTCTAATGTGGTGTCGGATGTAGGGTGATTGGTGTTCTATTCTTCCATGGTCGTTCATATATAGATCTAATAGTAGGAGAATCTGAGCTTGAGTTGTGGTGAAGGCTGTCAATAAGGCCACTAGTTCATGGGGATCTAGTTCATCGGGATCCATAATTACACTAGGAGACAAAGGGGGAAAAAAGGTCATCATGGACGAATGTATCGTTTAACTCAAATAGGAAAAGGATAAAAAATAAAAAAATAAATCAAGATTCAAGTGGCAACAAAGGGTTATGGATTTGTTAGGAAAAATTGAGAAGAATTTGTTAAAAAAGAAAAACAACATTTCAATAGGAAAAAAGAAAACAATGTAATTGAGAAGTATAACATTTGTTAAAACAAATTGGGAAAAATTACTTTACTTCAAATGTTATATGCTAATCGATATTTGATAAATGCTTTTAGTTTTTCATGCCTAGAAATATTTTGGAATTGCAATAAAAACAATGAGTAATTTCAATGAAGGTGGAGATGAGAATCTGAACCTCGAATCTCAAGTGAATAAATAGGTTGCTTTAATTGCAGAGTTAAGTTCTAGTTAAAGAAAAATGATTATAATCTTTAAAATTTCAAAATTGAAAATGAGAATTTGCTTATATATATGACATATAACATTAGCATATAACATTTGAATTAAAGAATAGATATTTTATTTCTTATTTTTTAAATAAAAGAATAGATGTAATAAACACAAGTAAATAGATTGATAAATGCTTTTTTGAAAAACAGCTCCAAGTTAGTGAAAATGGCAGACAAAGGGACACTTTTTAGGGAAGTAGGAATTGACCGTTTTTTTTTTTCCCAACCTTTTCAAATGAGATTTAATGGGAAGTAGGAATTGACCCTTTTTTTTTTTCCAATTTGTTTTAACATTAGCATAAAAATAAGTATTGTTAAAACGTTTGTTATAACAATTTGTTTTAACCCCAATGAAAAAAGGTTTTTTTTAGTGCAACTTGTTTTCTAAAATCTGTTTTTCTACGAAAATCTATTATTTTAAAACTTTTTTTTTTGCAAAATTAAATTTTAACAAACAACCAAAAAAAAGAAAAAACAATGTAAAAAAATTTAATATTATAACTTTGCATTAAAATTAGTTTGGTTAAGCTCTAATTTCAAATTTGCGAACAGTTTGATGAAAGTGAAATAGGTTTATGATGAAACTTTATTAAAAAAACTTGATTTCTGTGATAAAAAATCAACTAATAAGCCTTTTTCATTATTGGTTAAAAAAAAACCTTTTTCATTTTAATCAACTCAAGTTTCATGATACACTGTTTTTAATTTTGTACTTTTTGTCTAATCTTTCATCTACATTTTCAGAATTAGATAAGATTGTTAAATTATGGTACTCACTAAAAAAAATCTGTGTCAGAAATTATAAATTTGTGTTACAAATTGTGTTAAAAATTCGGAATAAGTAAACATGTCGAATTTGTGTTAGTTGTTTCAAGGTGAAAAAATTTGTGATTAAATTTAGCTACCTTTAAACCGATATAAAGAACAAATGATATTTGAAGCAACCTTTAGAATAAAAAATTTCAACCACCAAACATATAAAAGACAACGAAAATATAATACAAGCATAATAAACAGTTTCACGCATGTTCAACATGTTTAATGTACAATGTCCTACATAAATTATGAAAGAATATTATACACTCAAATACAAGCATAATAAAAAACAGTGTTCAATGAACATACATGAACCAAAAGTATGTGGAACATAGATAAATTACATAAGAAACATTTGATCTTTAAAAAAAACGAACCTCGCAGTAAGGTCGATCAAAGTATGTTTTCAAACCCTGAAAATAATAAACGATGAAGATTAGAAACCTAGTTATCGACTATTTAGTACAAAAAGAACAAGGAGACTAACCTTACTAGGAGGAAATGGGGAGGCAAATTATGAGGAAAGAACAAGTTTCCTTGGCGAAGGAGTCCACCCCTGTTGCAAGATAGTAGTGAATTAGTATTATGTCAAAGTAGTTAAGAACAAGGGAAGTAGAGAGAAGAGACTAACCCGTACTTTTTAGTATGTAGAGGAAGAGAAAAAACGAGATGGGCTGCCTGAAGAACCAACACATGATGATACATGTATATAAAGAATGAAATTGAAGGGTAGGTTTCAATGTGCACTTATTGCACCCAACCAGATATCCAATGGTACATGAAGGTGTATAAGTATATTGTCAAATCCAATTGACATTTTCAAGCATTTATGAAGAGCAATCATCATTTAAAAAAAAAAAGCAAATGTCAACTCAACAGTGCATTAGCAGATGTTATTTTTTTCAAAAAAGCAAATGTCAACTCAACAGTGAAATCATATTTTAATGCATAGAGTGGAAAAATTGGCCGGCCTCTGGTCTGTGAAATTCATTCATGAATATTGAATTTCATGTACAATGTTGGAAAACAGAAACAAAGATCTCAAATATTGTCATGAATCAGGGAACAAGATCATGGTAAACATACACAAACAAGACAGAGATCTCAACTATGGTAAACAACATTTCATGTACAATGTTGGAAAACATAAACAACAATCTCAAATATGACCATAAACTAGAGAACAATTATGCAAAAGAAAAGAAAAGAAAAAACTTCATTACTGACTGCAAAAAAAGGGGAAAAGGAAACTTTGAATCAAAGAACCATTATGCAGAAGACAAAGAAGGAAAATACTGATCATCGATTGGAAAAAAATAGAAAAAATTAACATACGAATCAGAGAACAATTATGCAGAAGAGAAAAAAAACTTCATCACTGACTGCAAAAAAGAAAAAGGGGAAAAGGAAACTTGGAATCAAAGAACCATTATGCAGAAGAGAAATAAAAAAAATACTGATCATCGACTGGAAAAACATAGGAAAAATAAACATACGAATCAGAGAACAATTATTAAAAAAAAAAAACCTCCATCAGTGACTGCAAAAAAAAACAAGGAAAAGGAAACTTGGAATCAAAGAACCATTATACATAAGAGAAAGAAGAAAAATATTGATCTTCGACTGAAAAAAAAAAATAGGAAACAAAACATACGAATCAGAGAACCATTATGCAAAAGGAAAAAAAAATCATCATCGACGGCGAACCGTGAACATTCGAACAAGAGAACGATTATGCAAAGAAAAAAAGGAAACGGAAACATTTATCAAACAACGAACGACAATGGAAGAAAAAAAAAAGAGCAGACAGAGAGCACGGAGGCATTCATCATCGGCCGGCCAAGGATAGAAAACTAACCTTCAAAAACCACCCCCACCAGGCTCGAAAGGACTCCGACCATCCCCTACCACGCAAATCCCAAGTCCCAACCCATGAAATCCAGCATGCAACATCGAAGAGACGAAGGAAAAGGGGCAAGAGGGGGAACCATACTTAGAGCGGCGAGGGAATTGTCAAAAAACAACTCCGACCACCCCCTAGCACGCAGATCCAAAGTCATAACCCATCAAATCCAGCATGCAAAATCGAAGAGACGAAGGAAAACGGGCAAGAGGGGGAACCCTATTCAGAGCGGCGAGGGAATGGTGAAAAAAGGTTTCAGATCTGGTGAAAAACACCGATCTGGAAACCGATAGAGAAGAGAAACGAAGAGATCCGCTTCAGGAAGAAAAGGGAAACGGAGAAGACGACCAACGGCACAAACCCTAGATCCAAAAGGGCGAGAGAAGCGAGGATGAGAGAGAGATTACTGTGGGAATTGAATAAGGAAATCAGGCGAACACTGTGCATAATGAATAAGATAACCGAGATGGATTTTTTAATTTCTCATCGTGTAAATTACTCAGCGGGCCAAACGGAGATTTGGATACAATAACCCAGGTTAAAATAACCTATTCGGTGGGCCAAACGGGCCCTAAGTGTTAACGTTGTTAAAAAAATAATAATAATAAATAAATCACGTAACTTTAACGAACGCGGGGCCCACACGGTCATCCCATCTCTTTCCCTACGGCGAGCGGGTCATATGATGTCGATTACTTTATTTATTTATTACATAATATTATCTTTTTCAATATTCTATGCTCTTAAATGGGTTACGACGACTTTTCTTTTTTGGAAAAAACCACTTTTTAACCGAGCTTTCATTATCACAGTGGTGAAATGAAATTCTAAAAGTAATTTTTTCGATAAGCTTGTCAATTCTAATTATGTTCTACATAAATAGTATTGTTATAGATAATTCTTGACCATCTCGGAATCCAACAAACAGACAAGGACAACACAACCCGAAACAAAAGACACAACCCGGAGATGGACCTCGGAGGGAAATCAGGCCATAGGCTTGGCCCAAGGGCGAAGGGAATGGGCCTTGGCCCAACCCTGCTCGGCCTCGACCCGTGGTCGGCCTCAGCCCACTTGTGCGGGCCGAGTTTCCTCCCTTCCGCTCGGTCCCTGGAGTCTTTTAGCTGCCCCGGTTCAACCTGGTTCAGCCTGAATCGTCTTCCAACGCCTATAAACCCTAAAAAGGGCAGAGGTATATAAACCATTCTTCAACCTTGGAGTGGGGATCCGAAAACTATCTCTTCTCTTCCTCTAGCTCTCTGGTTTTGCTCATATTCCCTTTGATTACTGACTTAAGCATCGGAGGTGGTGTGGCAAGCACCACACCAGTGTGCAGGTTTCCCTTGTTTTGCCGGCCACGTCTTCTCCAGGTCATACAAATTCACTGTTGGTGTCTGAAGGTCAAGTGAATCTTCTGTCCGGATTTTGGCATCAAATTATAAAAATATGTATTTTTAAGAAGTATAAATTTTGTGAAACTAGTATAATCGTAATTAAATCAATTCAAATTGAATTAAAAAAAAAATGAATTCAAATTCAAATACAACCTTTGAAAATTCGATTCAAGAAGAAACACTCCAATTTTCTTCTTCTTTACCCATAGCACCGGCGGCAACGACACCTCACGTGACGGCGACAACGGCGACTCCTCTTTTCTCTTTCTCTCTCTTTCTCTCGGTTTTGAGCAGCAAATAAAAAGGAAAGAAAAAGTCTCTGTTTTGCTGCAGCAGAATGGGGAGGCAAAAAAGGCATATTCTCTCTTTTTTTTTTGCTTTCAAAAACCCCAATCTCTCTCTTGAATTAATTAATGGTATGGTACATCCATGACCCATCCTCTCTCATCCCTCATGACATGTATATATAAGGGAAAAATACATTTTTGGTCCCTGAGGTTTGGGTTAAGTTACACTTTGGTCACTGAGTTTTCAATCTCAACAAAATTACCCTGAGGTTTGAGATAAGGAGCAATTTGGTCCCTGCCTTCTATTTTTCTGTTAAATCCTAACGGCGGCTGACGTGGCAAAATTATTTTAATAAAAAAATTATTTTTTTTTTTAAATACAAAAATATTAAAATAATAAAATATTATTATTATTATTATTTAATTTTTTTATCTCTCTCTCTCTTTCTTCCTCTTCCCCACTTCTTCTCCAACTTCTTCCCAACTTCTTCTTCTTCATCTCCAGCGACCAGCGGCGGCCGCCGGCGAGTTTTTTTTTTAAATCTCTTTCTTTTCTTCTCTCTTCTCTTCATTTTTTTTAATAAAGAAGAGGGAGAGGGACTCCGGCGCCGGCGAGGGAGAGGGACTCTCGTTTCAGTCTAAGGGGCAGAATGGTAAACTTACCATCATCTTCAATTAGGGCCAGCCTTCATGATTGAACACAGAAAAAAAAAAAAAAAAAAATATACGCAGAACATAGGGGGAGAAAAACGTAGCCGCCGGTCATCGTTTCTTGGCTGTTTTCGTGTGGGTATCATTCGGGTTGCTTCACGCTCATCTCAGAGACAATCTATTGACGCTTCTCGGATCTGGGTCTCGGTGTAGAGCAGCGTGGGTCTCGTCTTCAGTCGTCGTTGGTCTGTTTTTCGCGCCGATTTGGGTCTCGGTTTCAGAGACTATCTCTTCTCCGGCGTGGGGGCCTCGGTTCAGAGGTCGCTAGAGTGCGTCGTTGGTTTCATAGACTTCCTCTTGCCGGCGTGGTTCGTGGTTAAGTCGCCGGGGTTGTGGGTATCGATTCAGCCTGCGTTTTGACACTGTTTTTTGGGGTCTCGGTGGGCTGAAACGAATCTGTGTATTTCGCTTAAGATTTCGTTCCACCAGCTCATTCCACCGGAAGGGAGTATTCGGCACCGGAATCGGGGAGTCCTCCTCCTCCTCCCCGAAACTCCCTTCTTTAAAAAAAAAAAACAGAAGAAAGGAAGAGAAAGAAGAAGAAGGGAAGAAGAGAAGAAGAAAGAAGAAAAAAAAATCCGGTGGCCGCCGCCGTTCGCCGGCAGCCGGCGGCTGCCGGCCACCGAAGCTGAAGAAGATGGGATGGAGAAGGAAGAAAATGGAGGGAGAAGAAAGAGAGAGAAAGAATTTAAAAAATAATAATAAAATAATAATATTTTTAATATTTTTATTTTTAAAAATTAAAAATTCATTTTTTTAATTAAAATAATAATGCCACGTCAGCTTACCGTTAGGGTTTAACAGAAAAATGGACGGCAGGGACCAAATTGCTCCTTATCTCAAACCTCAGGGGTATTTTTATTGAGTTTGAAAACTCGGGGACCAAAGTGTAACTTAACCCAAACCTCAAGGACAAAAAGTGTATTTTTCCCTATACATAACCTCATGGGTAAAGGTAATTAGTAAATGGGTAAAAAACTTTTTAACTAAGTAAAAAATCAATTGGGTTTTCTTTTAATTTGGACCCAATTAAAAAATAACACTAAATAAAAGTTATATGCAAGAAAATTAAAATACCTAATTCATCAATACTTTTAATAATTTAATTAAACCCATTAATTGGATTTAATTAACCAAATACTAAAAATTGATAAATTGGAAACAATTCTAACAAAAAAAAAAAAAAAAACCTTACTTTTTAAAATTTGGCTTGAATTTTGAAAAAAAAAAATTATATAAAAAAATGGGATAAACAACAAAGAAAAAAGTGAAGTAGTATTTATAAATTTAATTTTAAAAAAATATGAACTAAATAGTTATCAAACTTGTATAAAAAAAATAATAATAGTTATCAAACTAATCTTGTTCCATGTGTCACTATTACATTTCATTACTCAAGTAAAAATATATATGTATATATTTAAATGTCATAGGGCCAAGGCCAACTTTAGCTTGTATCTTAACAGAAAAATTGGCTTTGATATGTAAGTGGAAGAAAACATATTTTTAACAAAAATATATTTAAAAAGATCTCTATAGTGATCAAGAAGAGCAAATTAAGCTTTAAAACAACTGAAAACTCCAACACTAGTGGCTGATTTTCTATGTCAATTTTAGCACTTTTTTTTTTTAATAATAATAATAGGCATCTCTAAACAAAGTAGCACATTAAAATAAAAAATAAAAAAATAATAATAATAATAATACCGAAGAACGAAAAGGATGGTCCATAACGATCCACGATCTTTCCGGATCGTCAGTCGCCGCCGCGTCGATGGTGACGCCGTTCGTCCTGTCGCCGGAATAGCACCGTGTAAGCCGATCAAATCCCGGCGCGTGTCTGATTCTACGACCGGTCGACGGCAGCTGGCGGCCGTGGGGCTGCCTCTAGGCCTGGCGGGAGAGTGGCGGTTCCCATTCGATCGGCTACCGGTTCGAACTCCTTCAGGCTAGTTCCGCCGCTGCCACGCTGGCGACCTCCGCCATAAGCTAGATCTCCGACGGGAAGTTGGCGATCGACATGACCGGCAGCGGTTCGCCAGCGATTAGCCCTAACGGAAGTTTGGACCTCGGGTCCGGGGATTTCGGGTACTCGTCGCCGTATGAGTAGAAAGGATTTGTGATGTGGACGACGGTGGAAGGGATGAAGAAGAAGAGCAGGCGGGCGGAGGTGGAGGTGGCGGTGCAACACGTGACTTGCACGGAGGACGCGGCGGTGTTTGAAGGAGCTGAGGCAATGAAAGGTTTATTGTCGTTTCGTGTGAATGAGGTTGTCGTTTTGAATTGCAGAGTTTTTGTAATTTTATTATATTATTATTCATTTTGTTTTTCAACGGTTGAGTTGCAATTTTGTAGAGAGGAGAGATGAATAGAAGAAGGAGAAAGACTATCCAAACGCGGTTAGAATTTGACAAAATTAATTAAACGAGACCCAATAGAATACTTCCTAAAAATAGAACAACCCTGCTTTATTTTTTGGCAGCTTATACAAAGTCCTTGGCTTCAAAATTTCTTCGCAATTAAATTAACCTCCTCTTCCAAAAACTTTTGTATACACGTGTTTCTAGGTAGGGGATTTTTATGTGTATATATCAAAAACCCATTTTTTTATATATATTTTTGGGATAAAATATGATTTTTCTTGCCATCAATATATCAGTTCCAGAATTTTGCTTCCAATTCACCGCCTCTTATATTTCTTTGGTTTAAAATATCACTGTTGTTTATCAATATTACTAGGCTAGTATGACCATAACATGTGGTAAAAAAAATAAATGTGCCTTTTGGGTTTCATCTCTCTATGTATCATTTGGGTTCTATAGGTCCCTTTTTAGGTATGGGTTTTTGGTCTAATTATGTTAGATTTGGATATTAATAAACTTAGTTATGTAGCCATTAGAAAAATCAAGTCAAAAGATATTTGATTCGTGAAAACCATATTTAATTAAGACTCCGGCAGCTCCGGCAGTGGAAGGGGGAGGAGGAGGAAGAAGGGAAGGAAGACGGAGAAGAAGGAGGAGAGAGAAATGAAATAATAAAAATATATAATATTTTAATAAATTTATTATTATTTTATTTTAAAAAATAATTATTTAATAAAAAATTGTGTCAGTCAGTTAGATTTTAACATAAAATTCGACATGGAAACCAAAATGAAACCAAATTCAAACTTCACACACCAAAAATGTATTTTTTTTTCATTTTTTTAAGAGAGCATATCAAAACTCAACTAAAAAATATTAAATATCATTTTAAAAAGTAGTAAAAAAGTAATTACATGCAAGACAGGAACAGTATTGCTCGGCAATTTCTTTTTTAAAAAAAAAAATAAAAGAAGAATTAACTAATTGAGACTATGAAATTCCCTACTTATCCAATTTTATGATATAGTTTTTTTTTTTTTTTTTTGAGAATTTTTTGATTTGATTTGATGAAGGATTAAAGCTAAAGTTAGTTAGATAGAAGAAGAGTATATTGTAGCTTTTTGCAATTAGTCCAAAATTGTTGAAAGTTTCTGATCCAATAAAATGATTAGACCTTAAAGAAACCAAATACAAATAGTTTTTTAAAGAACCTCTGCCTCTGCCACGTTTGTAATGCCACTGTCCTTTTCAAGATTAAATCATACCTTTATTCGTGGAACTCTTTAAATTATGTTTGTAATATATTATTAACTTTTAAAAATGTCCAATAAATTTTACAAAATCATTTAGTTTTTTACCTCTAAATTTATCATATTGTATTAATCTCCATTCTAAATTTTCAATTTCATTAAATTCAACTCTAAACTTAATTTTTTTTTTCCATCTCATTCTCTGTAAACTCACTAATTTCATTAACATCACATCCTCCATAAATTTATGTTTGATATAGCAAAAATTAACCATTAAATAACTTTGTCAAAACTCACAAATTTTAATAATTAATTAATTCTAATGTCGTTTTTCATTTAAAATTTATCAATTTTTTTATATATTCTATAATTTATTGAAAGCATATGATAAATTTTTTTAACAAAATTTTAAATGAAAACTTATTAAACAGTAAATTTGCAACATTTTTTCAAGTTTAAGTTTAAGATGAAAACATTTATCTAAGTCTGTAATCGTATGTGGATGAAACTAAAATTTTAGAATTACAAATTGATTTGTTTTTGTATGTCTTTTAACTTCTTATTTTGTGGTTTGTAAGTTAACAAAGACTTCAAATTTATAATATAAAACAAGCTCCTAATTTATTAGATACTATTAAAATATAAAAACGTCTAAAAGTTTGGAGAAGTATTAGTCAACTTTAAATTTCACATTTTTTAAATAAAAAGGAGTGAATATGTTGAGATGCTCAAATTTATATGACTAATAATAATAATTTTAGAGTTTTAGAATTTTGGGCTTAAAATCTAAATTAAAATGACCTAATAATATTTTTTTAAAAAAAATTGCTACAAGAATTTTTAGCCGAATCTGTGTGTTTTAGTATTGTTTTGGATACTCTGTTTACTCCCTCGGCTTTGTTACCACATTTTATTTTCATGGATGGATTTAAGCATTTGAATAAAATAATATTATAATGTTGAGTCAATCATTTGGTGTTCGCCCTTAAAATTTTTTTGTTAAAGTTTTAAGTTTTTAACCGTAAAGTTATAAAATAAGTTTTCTAATGCCAAGATGATTATAGCTCAAGTGATATAAGTCTTGTATTAATAACAAAGTATTTGGTTCGGTTCAAATTCTCTTACGCATTAGAAAAAAAAAATAATAATAATAATCTTAACCTCCACTTCTGTGGTGGTGAAAAAGAGGAAAATTTCTAGTACTACGGTTCCCTCCATTTATTATTTGACACGTCATTTAATGATCATTTAATAATATAATATTTTATTACATAGGTCCCACATCATTCTTAAATGTTCCTTACATGTCAAACAAAGAAATTTTCCCAGTCCCAATTTTAACACGTTGAAAAAAAAAAAAAAAAAATGCTGACTCATGGTGGGCCTTGAATTCAAAGAGGTGTCGTGTAGATTAAGTTGGCGCCAAAACTTACCTTCCAACTCCAACTTCTTGTGTCTGAATGCTGACTCATTTAGTGGGGCCACAAATTTGATCTGGAATATTTTATTAAATATGTAATTTAAACCTCTACATATAATCTGTGCTTATATATAATATATTAATGTCTAAAGTTTTACCTTATTCGATTTTTGTTTTCTTTTCTTTTGTTTTGTTTTGTTTTTTTTTTTTTGTTTTATCAACCATTTATTTTCAAAATGAAAAGAAAATATGACAATCAAAATTTTCAAATGTTCTTGGAAGGATAAAAAAAAATAATTAAATCCAATAGTTCATTGTTTGGATTAATAATGTTTAGTCAGTTCTTTCTATATGTTATCAATCCATTTTGGGACAGGTAGGATGAATATGGTTTTCATTTTGAGAATGAATTCCTCCAAATAACTATTTGGTTTTTTTGAAATTATGCTTATAAACACTACTTCTATATGTAAATTCCTTTATTTTATGGTCTACCTTCTTAGTTTTTCCCGTGTTTTAAAAATAAAGTCAAGTTTTGAAAACTAAAAAAAAATCTTTTTTTTTTTTTTTTTAGATATTGGTTAAGAATTCAAATGTGTCTTTAACAAAGATGAAAACTACTGTAAGGAAATTGAGAGAAAACAATCATAATTTTCAAAAAAAAACCAAAAATCAAATAGCTATCAAACGTGTCGTCAAAAAAAAAAAAAAAAACGCTATCAAACGGACTTGAATTTCTATGTTTTGGGCCCCTTTGATAACCATTTAGTTTTTTGTTTTTGGTTTTTAAGCTTATAAACACCACTTCCAACTCTAAGTTTCTTTATTTTTTCACCTACCTTCTTCCCATGTTTTCAAAAACCAAACCAATTTTTGAAAAATAAAAAAGTAGTTTTCAAAAACTTATGCTTTATTTTTAGAATTTGGTTAGAAATTCAAGTGTGTTTTTAACAAAAATGAAAACCATGGTGAGGAAATTTAAAGAAAACGAGCGTAATTTTCAAAAACAAAAAACCAAATGGTTATCAAATGAGACATAGTTTTTTTGTTTTTAAAAATCAAGCTTATAAACTTTTATGACCATGTAAGATAGGAAGTTTTGAACCACAAATCTCTTGATCATTTGTACAAACTTTATATGAGTTGAAATTTCTTAATTATTAGTACAAATTTTATACTAGTTGAGTTATGTCATATATATTTTCAAACAGTTAAATTACCCGTGCAAATCTTTGCACAAATATGTATATATATATATATTTGCAGGCAATTTTGGGTCACAAGATCTTTAAAGTAAAATAAAATAAAATTTACAAATTAAATAGGATTAGAGAATAGCATTTGAATTATCTAGAAATATTGTTGATGTTGAGAGGAACAACAGATAACAGAGCACTAGTTGCTAAAAAAAAAAAACAGAGCATTAGTTTTTTTTTTTTTTTTTTTTTTATACAAAAACAGAGCACTAGTTGAGCGGTGTTTTTTCAACTTAAATTATAAATAAAAATAGTTTTTTCATATTACATCATAATCTCCTAAATTAATTTTAGAACTTCTCTGGGTGACATGTATTCTTGGTCAAGAGTTCTAAAAGAAATGTATTCTTTGTCAGGGTTTGAATCTCTCATCCCAAATGTTGTATTAAACTCAAAATTAAAAAAAGAAAACAAAAAAAAACAAACAAAACTTGACTACACCCTATTAAAATATTGTTGTCAACTAAGAAAGAAGATGGGAGAAAATGAGAAAACTTTTTTTATCTCTCTCAGTTGTCAACATTTTAACGGTGGTATGTAGGAAGTCGATATGCAGCCAAGTTTTTTTTTTTTTTTTTAACAAAAACCTAAATAATAATGATAATAAGATATTTTGATATAACTTTTATGAAATATAATTATATTCAGATCATTAAGATGTAATTTGCATTTATCTTTTCAACATTGGGGTGAAGAATTTAAAATCTCTCAATATTATATTTTGTTAGGCCAGAAACTTTCAGGGGTCGTTTGTTTTTTGGGATTGCAGATGCCCGACATCTTCAGATGTCTGGAATCTCAGATGACAAGAATTTTAGATATCCGACATCTTCAGATAGCCACGTTTGTTTTGTAGGAAAATTTATAAGGGTATCCCGGAATATTTCGATAGTTTTGAAGGATTTATTCTTGAAAATGTTGTAAATTTATGTAATGTTCCAAAAATGCCCTTATTAATATATTAATATAATTTATATTTATATAATATATTTGTTTTTATTAATTTAATTTTTTTTATATTAATTCCGTGTACATTAATTTTTTTATGTTATTTCGTAGAATTCATATTAATATATGACTTTTTTTTTAATAAAAAAAAACTATATTAAATATAAATTTTATTTTTAATTTTAATATTTTTCTAAAAGACAATTATATAATTAATGTTATATGAGGTGAAATTTATTTATTACATTATAAATGATATATACTTTTAAGAAGAAAAATAACAGATGTATGTTGGTCGTTAAAAAACGTTGCTTTAAAATTATTTATATAAGATAATAAATATTATTGATAATAATTCGTTTCAAATATTAAAAATAAATGGATATATTATATAATTTAATATTTTTTTTTTGATACAATTCAATCAATAAAAGAGAAGGACCAACACACTAAGCAGACAACCAGAAGGACTAAACTGTTACACCGCTAACAAACTCATTACACAACAACCATCATACACCCAGACTAGCAACCAGCTCTGCTCCCTCCTGCACTATTTCACCTCAAGACAGCCCCCATCACCGCTCTCTAGGCCTGAGAGATCACAAACCAAATACAACACATTAGCACAGGAAATAAAGCACACAATAACTCACTCCACACTCTAGAGAATCCTGTCTGGACACCCCAACCTGCACCCTAACAAGACCAATCAAGCATAGAGCAATATTAAATAAAATGGCAAGGATTCAGAAGTTGAAATTCATCACATCAAGTCTGAACACTCTGAATGCCAAATCTTATGCCTAAGAGAAGAGTTAAAGCATGCAAACAAATTCAGGAACAAATCAAGATTACTCCACGAAACCTCACGCGCCTGCAAGTGCAAAGCCTCACCTAAAGCAGCCTCTACAAGCCCAAGACAGGCTTATAACCTCCTCCACCCATCTTCCCCCTACACTGGCACTAAGGCCTCGCAAAGAAACTAAAAGGCGCAAAAAGGTGATCTCAAAACCTAGGGCCTGCAAGAGAAAAAAATCACTTACTACTTTTACCACTCCAAAGTAGTAATTTAATTATATAATTTAATTGAAGTCTATTTTATATGTAAATGTAATATATAAATATACTTAATTATATAAAGTTGTTTATTAGACATTAACCTATTTAAATCATAAAATTAAAAATAAAGATAAAGAAAATTGATGAAAGAAAATATATAAAAATAAAATGAATGAAGGGCAAATAAGTAAAGAGGGGATGCCCGCAACATGGGAATCTTCGAAACCCATGTTTCAAAAGGGCATCCAAAAGTACTTAGATTACCTTCTGTATGGGCATCGTCCTAGGATACCCGGGCATCTCGAGGTACCTGGGTATCTTACATTACTGCAAAACAAACGTGGGAATCTAGATGCCCGACTCATGGGAATCTCAGATTCCCACGAAACAAACGGCCCCTCAAATCATTCTATTTCAAAGATCAATCTTCAAATTGGTTTTGAAAGTCCAATACACAATTAGGGGTGTTTGGGGCAACGAGGTGGAGTTGTGAAGTGGGGAGTTGTGAAATCTGGTGAGTTGTGAAGTCTGTGTTTGGAGTGTAGAGTTGTTAAGTCTGGAGTAAGGAAATCTGTGTTTGGAGTGCAGAGTTGTTAAGTTGGAATTATGAAGTTTGTGTTTGGGGTGCTAATTGTGAAGTTTGAGTTTTTTATAGCTGTTTTTTTTAAAAAAAAAAAAATTATACAATTTTTTCAAATTAAATTAAAATTGGTTACATTATTTAAAAAAAAAAAAAAAAAACTAAGCCAACTTTTAAAAATAGTTTTTAATTATTTTTTACTTAGAAAACTAGATTTCTTCCAAATTGATTGAATTTATTTTATTTCTTTTAATTAATTATAGGTTCTCAAAAGTGATTAAGTCCAATGTTTAAAAATTGACATGTAAAATCACAAGGGTTTGCTTCTCCTCCTTTCTCCATTTACTCCCTTTCTTTATTCTAAAAAAAAAAAAATCTCTTTCTTCCCTTTCTTTTTATTTATGTTTTCTTTTTTTTTTTTAACAAAAAAATCTCTTTCTTTCCTTTCTTTTTATTTATGTTTTTTTTTTAAAAAAAGAAATTCCTTTCTTTCCCTTCTTTTTATTTATGTTTTCTTAGTTTTTTTTTTAAAAAAGAAATCTCTTTCTTTCCCTTCTTTTTATTTATGTTTTCTTAATTTTTTTAAAAAAGAAGATGAGTAAAGTCTGAAACTCATTCTCCCTCTCTCTCTACTTCTTTCTTTCTCTTCCTTCCCCCTCTTTCTCTCTCTTCCCCTCTCTCTGTCTCAATTTCTTTCTTTCTCTTCCCCCTCTCTTTCAATTTCTTTCTCTCTATCAATTTCTTTCTTTCTCTTCCCCCTTTCTTTTGATTTCTTTCTTTCTCTTATCTCTGTATCTCGATTTTTTTCTTTCTCTTCTCCTCTCTTTGATTTCTTTTTTTCTCTTCCTCACTTCCCTCAATTTCTTCTCGCGTGTAACAGTGCCGGTGAACTGAGAGAACGGAGAGAGAAGACCACGGTTTTAGGCGGACTTCAACAGTGCTGCACTATTGAAGATGGGTTTGGAAACTCGGGTTTCAGAAGAAAGAGCTCCAAACGCCGTTTTAGGGGAGTTGGGAAAATGGGTTTCCAAAAATGGTGCCCCAAACACGCCCTTAGTTATTGGCTTCTTAGTCTTATAATCTTGAATTTGATATTACCATATTAATAAAGTTTGTTATTAGAAATTAATTCTTTTTATGTTAAAGGTTGATTTCGACTCCAAAGTTTTGTTTTTTTGGCCGAAATAAGATTTTTTTTTTCTTGAAATTTGGCCGAAATAAGATTTAAAATAAACAAATACAGAACTTTAAATAAAAAAAATTAAAGAAGTATATTATTCTTCTTTTTAAGGACAGGTGGTTTCAGTTCCCTCCACCTGTCCTTCTCTGTACCTTATTGGCCAATCTCGGCCGTCAATTCTGTCATACCCTGGTAAACGACTCTGCTCTAAAAAATAAAAAAAAAATAAAAAAAGATTTTCAAGTCACCTGAACAAAAGTTGATGTATGTGGAATAGTAATGAAGCGATATGTATATATTTTTGTCGTTTGAACGGCTGTGATCCGGTGCCGGTGGATTTTTTTTTTGATAAAATGTAGTCTCTGTTTTTAATTAGCTCGAACAACGCCGAATATAAACACCAATCACCCAGTAATTTTTGGTTTAACAAACGAGAGAATTTGGAATCGACATAGAAACAAGAACAAAATACAACTTGATTGCATCACATGTTTGTAATTTGTTAAGGACAAGGCAAAATCAACATGCTCTGTTTTCTATGTGATGAAACAGAGCAACACACACCCAAAAAGAAAAAAGAAAAAAAGACAACATCGATGAACAAGAAGATCAAAACCATAATACAAACATGTGAGATTGAAGATTATTACAAGTCTTGGGTAATGGGTTTTCGGCGGTTGTGGATCTCCGGCGAGGGACAAAAGAGGGATTTAAGGAATCCCTTTATAGAGTGGTACATCATCGTCTTTACTAACTTCCTCCTCTTCGGAATCACGGATTTCACTTTTCCGGCGCCGGTTCTGCATCGAATCGCCGCCGTCGCCGCCGTGCCTGAGTTCACCGGCTTCTTAAGAGGAAGATCGGAGACCCGATTGCTCTCCGGCAAGATTCTGAAATGCATAGGTGCTTATGAGTTATGTGGGGTTTTTGTGTGTGTTTTCAGTTGGTGATATATTGATGTATATATAAGGAGTTAATACCGTTTGGTTGTGCAGATGAAGAGAAATTCCCAAGTCGGTGTTTTCTAAAAAAAAATAAATAAAAATAACAAATAATTAAATTTCTCGCTACTTGCCTTTTTCCCCCTACCGTCGACGTCGACACCTCGTTTCTTTTGCTTTTTTCACAACGTATTGTACGAGTTTTTAATTTTGAAAAAGAAATATAAAAACGGACAAATTATATTATTTAAACATCCAATAATTTTAAATCATTCTCCAAATCCAATCAACCAAATATCTAAAACAAGGCTTCAAAATTAAAACTAAACAAGTAAAAAAAAAAAAAAAGCTCCCGACATCCACAACGAAAGTTTGAATTAGTTCTAGTCTGCACTTTTATATGTTGTTGAATTAAAAAAAGGATAAAGAAAAAAAACTTTAAGTCTCATTTGCGATTGATTTTGAAGACGTTAAAGATGATTGCAAGAGAATTTTAATCGTTTTTATTCATATAATTATATAAGGAAAAAACTTGCCTGCATACCGGTATGTAGGGATCTCCCTGCATATATGCAGGCAAGTTTTGTTCATTATATAATGAAAACCGTCGGACCCTACCACATTTGGGGAAACTCGTAGGATATTAAATATCCTAGGTAGGTGGCCACCATGGATTGAACCCATTCTCTCTAAGTCCTTTATTTTTTCTATGGCCCTTATTGACCATTAGGGCTATTTTATGATTCACAGTAATTGAAAGTGAAAAATTGAAATGGTCTCATTTGTATTTATTATTTTTTTTGAGATAACAACACTTAGGGGATATCTTGGTCTCCAGACTATATATCAATTAATGTTAAGTTATACTCATTTTGACAAAATAATATTATTTGTTTTTGTAGCCAATAAAGGCGTGAAAAGTAACTTTTTTTTTTTTTCCCAAGATGTACCAAAGTTTCCTAAAATAAACATAGCTAAATTATAAAAAGATACCCTAAACTTTGGGGTTTGTTTAAAAAATGCTCCAACTTTAAAAGTTTAAAAAATACTCTTGAAATTTATAAAATGTTTCAAAAATACCCATACAGTTAATTTGTTTATGGGAACCATTAAAGTTTAAGTTTTATTAATACACTCGAACTTTAAAAAAAAAAAAAAAAAAATACCCTTATTGAAAAATATTTTTTTTTTCCTTATCTCACAGTAAATTCTTCCTCCATGAAAATTAATGAAAGTTCAAAGAGATTAATGAAACAGAAACTTTAACGGTTTCCATCTAAAAATTAACGGTAAGAGTATTTTTTAAGGTTCATGGACATTTTTTAAACAAACCCCATGATTGAGAGGTATTTTTTATAATTTGGCCAATAAACATCGAAGAAAGAGGCGATGAAGCGAGTCCCTAACAAATATTTCCCGTTGAGAGTAGATTTAGATGATTAAAGTCATTTCTAATCTTACATAGTTTAAACATTTAAAATTCATCTGAAATAGAAATATTGTCGACAACGACACAAAAATAACCAATTAAAAAAAAAAAATTCAACCAATCAATTGATCGTTATCTTTCTGCCACCAATTGAATTTTAGTTCAGTTTGAATAAAAAATCAGAACGCCGACGATTGACTAGAAAAACATTGACACAGCCGACTCAACCTGCTCCAGCGTGTCTTTTGTTTTTTTTTTTTTCTTTGAAGGGGCCAAGCCATGGAGATTCATTCATGTGATATTTTATTTTAAAAGTTAAATTATACAAAATAATTCGGATGTTTTTAGATTTCAAAAAGTTTCATTTTTATCCTTGTAATTTGAAATTTGTTAAAGAAAAGTTCGCTTAGAAAATTTTTCTCCGTTAAAATGAATAAATCAGTTGTTGGGTAAAAATTGATTAAATAAATGATTTTAAAATATTTTTGTAGATGAAATAAATGGTAACAACGATCTTTAATCTTCTATATAGTTGTAAATTTAGTATCATATATACCTTCTAATTTTTACGCATCAACTGTTGCGTCAATTTTCATCTTTATTTTAACGAAAAAGATATTCTTTTTGGAACTATTTCAAAGTTTAAGAAACATAATCAAAACTTACTCTAGAGTTGAAGGGAATACTAAATCTAGAATAGAATAGTTTTTTTTTAGTTGGTAGTTATTTTGGTTCTGTTTAAAATACGGTTTTTTTACCCAAACTTCAAATATTTTAGTACTAGTTTGGACGGACTTTTTTTATTAATATTATAATTTTCTAAACTTATTAGAGTAATAAATTTACCTAGAAACTTATTATTTCAATATTGTTGTTTTTTTCCAACTGGAAAGGTCGTCTCTTCAAGAGACGACCTATCCACGTGTCAGCTTTCAATTCATTTCTTAAAAAAAAAAATTTTTGGTAGGTCGTAAAGAGACCTACAAACGGAATTTAAAAAAAAAAACGGAGCAAAGCAGATCGTCTCTTCAAGAGACGACCTGCACACCAACATTTCATGATTATGGGTTTGGCACAATGGTAAGGTGTGATATTTGCAACCTTGAGTGCGCAGGTTCAATTCTTAACCAGCGTGAAACTTATCCTTTTTTTTCCTTTGCCTCTCTCTTTTTTATTTCATTTTTAATTTTCTTTCCCTTCCATTTTCTTTTCAAAAAATGAAATAACCTACTTTTTTTTTCCTCTTTTATTTTTTTTAAATCAAATAAAGTAATTCCCCTTTTTTTCTTTTATTTTTTTTAAATCAAATAAATTAGTTACATTTTTTTTGTTTAATGCTTTAAACACATATTAAATATTATATTGCAATTTATTATGTTTTTTTAAAGAAATTAAAATTTAATTAAGTGTTAATTATTATAATTTTTTTTTTCTTTTTTCACAATTTAATGTTACTTGCAGTTTATTTGTTTGAATTTCAATTGAAGAAATTGAAAAAAAAGAAAAAGAAAAAGAAAATGAAAGCATATGAGTGGAGTTAGGGCCCGTTTGGAATACATTTTAATTTAAATGCGTTTTTCAAGAATGCATTTTTTAAAAAACATTTTGTATAAAAATTGTTTATAATTTAAACACTCATATGTTTGGTTGCATTTCCTCACAAATGTTTTTCTACACAAGTTATTGTTTACCTAAAAAGTCTTTTCCAAAAAGTTGGTTCCAAGTGTTTATCAATCTCATTTTCTAATAAGTCATTTTTAGTGATTGCCAAACACTAGAAATTTTTTCAAAATGATTTATTTTCAAAATTAAACACTTGAAAAGTTAAACCAAACACACCCTTAATCGCCAAATGTCATAAGTATTCTTACGGTAAGTCCACTCATATGCTCCTATTTTCTAATTTTTTCAATTGATTTTTTTTAATTGTGAAAAAAATATAATAATTAACACTTAATTAAAATTGAATTTCTTAAAAAAAATAATAAACTGCAATATAATATTTAATATGTGTTTAAAGCATTAAACAAAAAAAAATGTAACTAATTTATTTGATTTAAAAAAAATAAAAGAAAAAAGGGGAATTACTTTATTTGATTTAAAAAAAATAAAAGATGAAAAAAAAAGTAGGTTATTTCATTTTTTGAAAAGAAAATGAAAAGGAAAGAAAATTAAAAATGAAATAAAAAAGAGAGAGGCAAAGGAAAAAGAAGGATAAGTTTCACACTGGTTAAGAATTGAACCTGCACACTCAAGGTTGCTAACAGCACACTTTACCATTGTGCCAAACTCATAATCATGAAATATTGGTGTGCAGGTCGTCTCTTGAAGAGACGACCTGCTTTGCTCCGTTTTTTTTTTTTAAATTCCGTTTGTAGGTCGTCTCTTCAAGAGACGACCTACCAAAAAAATGTTTTTTTTAAGAAATGAATTGAAAGCTGACACGTGGATAGGTCGTCTCTTCAAGAGACGACCTTTCCAGCTGGAAAAAAAACAACAATATTGAAATAATAAGTTTCTAGGTAAATTTATTACTCTAATAAGTTTAGAAAATTATAATATTAATAAAAAAAGTCCTAGTTTGGACACTCTTTTTTTTACTTTTTAATTTGTTGCAAAGTTCATGATCCATGTTTGTGTAGGTTTAAGTACACTTTAATTTGGGGAAAAGTATCAAACTTTTACCAAAAAGTTTAAGTTAATCCATTTTCATCCAAAACTTTAAATTTCCTCGACGTGAGATTGAGGTAAATGTTGCAAATTTTATCTTTTGTTCAACTTTGTTAAATTTATAATTTATTGAGTTTACAATTTTATGATCTTTTGTTCAACTTTGTTAAATTTACCATTCGAGTTTACAATTATATTCTAAAATTTAATAATTTCAATAAAAATTAAACATGTGGAACAAAATTAAGCTCAATTAATACATAAGGTTTAATTATAGAAAAAATCTCCCCAAAAACTCTCTAATTTAAACAAAATTTTAGCTTTAGTATGGTAATTTCCCTTCATTCATATTAAGCCATGATTTATCATTGAACATGTATGAGAATATTATTTTTAACCATTATTCAACTAAAAGTTTAGTAGAAGGTAAAAATTGTAACATTTTATTTAAGTTAAAGATGGTAGCATCTAACGGAGTCAAAAGTTCACTGGATGAAATTGCAAATTGCAAGTCTAAAACAAATAACGATTCATCCTACCAAATTTATGGATAGAAATGGAATCTTTTCCAAGTATTTTTATGACTTAATTCTAGTTATTTGTCAATTTAATTTTGTATGATTTATTCATTTATTATTATTATTTTACTTCAACAATATTTGGGAATGGAGGATTTCGATCTTTGACCTCTAGGTGACATGGACATTGTTCTATTTTTTTCTTAATTAAAAATACTATTTATTTATTATTATTATTTTTTATTTTTTGAGAAAGTTTAAAAATACTATTTATGAATTACTCAGGTTTAAAATTTTAATATTGAAACTGACTGATTGAATTAAATACATTAAAAAAAAAAAAAGAACTTTTTCGTTCCGTAATCAAGTTTATTTCTTTAAAAAGAAAAAAATAGAAAACAGCTAAAAGATTCTCCAGTGATTAACGTAACGCCCCAACTTTGGCGATACGAGAAGGAACTTTATTCCCAACAAAATTTAATTTAGAATGTCAATAAAAATTAAATATTCCATTACCCCACCAAGTTGGATCCCAGTAAATATATATTAATTATTGCCAAAGTTTTCAGGATGGGCCCCACATGACTCACCTAACATAATCTTGGGCTTCTCAAAAAAAAAAAAAAAAAAACATAATCTTGGGGATCGACCAAATTGCATGGTTTATAATTTTGTTCAGTTTTCAAATATTCATAATTTATTTGTTTCCATCTTTGCCTCTTTTTTTTTAATCTTTAAAAATATGAGCCAAAATCTTTTAAGAAAAACTGTTTTTTTTTTTTTTTTTTTTTTAAATATTCATTTACTGTGGAAGAAAAAGAAATTAAATTTGTATTCAATTTACCTTTCAAGTTTTAATTCAATCAAGTTTCAAGAAATTCATATCTAATATTACTTCATCAGAACTGTGTCAAATAAATAGTGATTGATTCATAAGTTTGAGATATCTGGACGATGTTGGATGAAACAAAGAAACGTTGTTCTTTGGTTAAATTCATTGGTACGTAGTTTGAATTTCTCAATCTTGACTATTTAATTCGGTGTAATCTTTGTTTTCGATCATTATTATTGAACTTGAAACAATTCAAAATGGACATGGTTATCCACCACAATATGAAAAAGTATTTTATAAGGGAAAAAACACGGTGTCCCCAGATGTTTTTTCTTTCTTTTTTTTTTTTTGAGTTGATTCTTCATATTATATATTGTTTTTCAGATTTGGGTGACTTCAGTTTGATGTCAAATTTCAGAGTTGATGAAAAGAAAAAGGCTAAAAAATTCTCTCTCAATCAACGGATCTCTATTCTCCTCCCATCCCATTGCCAATTGCCATAGGAAACTTTCACGAGCTTTCCTCTTTTGAACTCAACACACGGCAATTTTTTTTAAATGACAAAACAAAATCAAAACATTAATTGGAATTATAAATATAATATGCATAAGATTGAAATGAATTGCCATTCCAATTCTCACAAAACCCAACTTTTTAGTTGTAGAAATGGGTAGTGAGCTCATAGAAGTTTCCCCGAAGCTTCCCACTTGAATTGGAGGAAATATAAAAATGGTGTTAATTAAATTGGATTTGAAATAGTCCATTCGATTGGTTAAAAACACATATCAATTATCTTCGATCATTGCAATTGTTGAACTAAAAAAAACCATAATTTGAATAGGAAAGAGTGGGTTTTAGATGTGGCTGAAAATGAAATAGAGAAGTATTTTAGTGCTGGATGATCAATGAATTTGATTGCAATAATGTGGGTTCTGTGGACCCTCATCACTCGCCTAAACATAAATTTGGGGGGTTGGTCAAAGTTGCATACTTAAAGATTCTATTTGAAAATACTCATAATTTATTTTTTTCTATCTTTACAACATTAGCGCTTCTCAAACCAAAGATATATATTCTTTAATACACTCATTTGAAAAAGATATACAACCAAAAGAAATTTGTTTTCAAATTCACTTTAAAAGTTCTATGAAATTCATATCTTATATTACTTCACCTGTTTGCAAAATTTTTGTAGTTGACTGATATTCTTCTAGTTGAATAAGACTATATATATATATATATATATATATATATTTTGTGATTGTTCATTATTTAATTTTGACTATTTTATTGATTTGATAATTTATTAGTTGGATGAAATATATTTTTATCAATTATTATAGTTTAATATTAGATTTTGATAAAATTAAAAATTGAAAATGGAAATCGATTTCCTACCCTAAATAATGCATGTTTGGGAGTAATTTTGAAATGATTAAAATCACTTTTGTTGTGTTTGAAATCACCCTGAAACATGCTTTTAATCATTCAAAATCAATTTAATATTTAATTTTACACTTTTAAATGCGGTTTCCATGTCATAAAAATTGATTTTGATATATTAATGACATATTTCGGAGTGATTTTGAATATGACAAAGTGATTTTGAAATGATTAAAAATTTAAAATCATTTTTGTTTTATTACAAATCAACTCGAAAACATACCTTTAATAATTTAAAATCAACTTTGATGATATAAAATTCTAAAATCAAATATGAAATTGATTTTGAATAAGTAAATTAGTATGTTTTGTGGTGATTTCGAACATAACAAAGTGATTTTGGTCATTTCAAAATCACTCCCAAATATGTACTAAAATGGTAAAAGTTTCTCACTCTTTTTTTTTTTTTTTTGGTTAGGTTGGCACTCAAATTTTGTTTTAAAAGAAAACCTATCATCGATAACTATTGAACTTGAATCAATTCAAAAGGGACATAAATCTTTGGAAAGGTATTTTAATAGGAAAACAAAAAAACCAAAAACACCCTGTTCCCCTCATGTTTTCTTTTTGTTTTTGGTTGAAAAGTGACCTTTATATGTCATTGCATATGTGATATGTGGGTCGGATTTGAGCCTTGAGATGATGACCTTGATTTTTTTAGTTCAACAATATTTAAAATAGGAAGATTTGGACTTTTAACTTTTTCGTCGATAGTACATGTCAATTAACACTAAACTATCCTCACTTTCACCATGACGACCTCATTTCGAGTATCATTGGTTCTTCTTTATCTATTCTCATATGAATCTCCAGCTGTTTGTTAGAAAGTAAGATTGTGGGAAAATAATAAATAAGTTGAAGCCTAAAGTCAAAGAGAGACTGCAGACTAAGGTGGGCGCCATAAAGATTAACTCTTTTTTTTTTTTTTTTTTTCATCTCTTTTCTGATAAGAATTTAGGAACGAATCTTTCCAGAAGACTAATGTGCAAATATGTGATTTTATAATGTGCATATATATTATTATTATATATAATCTCGTTATTAATCTTTCACAATTTAAATTTTATCTTTTATGTACGACGGCTTAATCAAGTTTTTATTCTCAGGACAAATTAAAAGAATGATGCTAAAAGAAAAACTTGAAATTTTTAATTTTTAATTAAATGTTTGGTTCTTAGCTTCATAAAAAAAAAAAAAATTATTTTTAGTTAATTTTATGTGGTAGCGATCCATTTTTGGTCTAGATCCCTTAAAATTTCAAAATTTAGATATTATTATATGAATAATGAACTACATTCCTTTAGGGACAGTAGCATTGAATTGGGTAAGATTTTTTATTTTAAGAATTAAGACTTAAACTTATATAAATGTTATCATTTTTTTTAAACGGAAAATACGCATTAATTGAAACGAGGGAATAATACACCTAACTCCTCCTTCAAGATTGAGGAGAACCACGATGAGATATCTGAATCTCTATAAACCTGGATTTCATCCTCATAGATGGAAGAATCACCCACAATGTTACCATTTAGTTTCTAGTCATTCAAAATATAAATAAGAGCATCGTTTTAGTATTTTTATATAAATAATTTATAAGATTATTGAAAATAAATATATTACAATAATTTTTAGTATTTTATTTTTTAAAAAAATGACCTTTTCATGCATAGTTTTTATTTTTTAATTTAAATTTTAGTTAGATTAAAAAATAAAAATATCAGAGTTACCCAACATAATCCTATTTGTTTTTTAGTTAAAAAATAAATAAAAAAATCAATTAACAAACATGTTTTTCTTTTAAGGAAAGTGTAAATATTGCTAAATGGTCCCAACTATCATATTACTCAGGTTTCATGATTTCATTAACTAAAAAAAAGTTGTATACAGTTGACAATTTGATGTTAATAATGTCTTTCACTCACATTCCATAGTAAAAAAAAATGAATGAAAAAGAAAAAAAATCTAAAAAAGTACTAAATTAAAATAATATAAAAAAAGACATAACCGAATTTATAATTTAATATTTAAATATTAGTTTAGTATTCTGGAACACGAATATAATAAATTGGTTGTCAAAAGGAAAAAAAAAAAAAAAAGGAATATAATAAATTTGGCTGTGCTTTGGAGGTTAAAAATTCTCACTGCTGGTTTCAAAAAAAAAAAATTAAAAAAAAAAAAAATTGTCATTGCTAAATGGGGAAACGACTTTGAAGATCTTTGTCGTGAGTGTCAAATCATTGGAACATTGGCATTCGTGTATAAGTGTCAAATCATTGGAACATTGAAGGAAGGTTATGTTCTTCAAAAAAAAAAATATATATATATATATATATATATATAAATTATATTCCTGTTTAAAGTATAATTTGTCATTTCCTTATTAATGTCTAAATTAAGCCACCTTATTATTAAAATAATACTGATTTGAATAATGAAAATGAAAAATAATGTTTTTACTTCTTTCTAGAAAAAGAAACTGAATTAATTCAGACTTTTTATTTCTTAATTTATTCAAATATATGGTTCAATTAGTAGAAATTAAAGATTTAAGAGTTAAACTCATCTCATTTATTTTAACAAGAGTGTAAAAGGGGTTGCTAAAGTTCCCTGGAATAAAATCTCCAAGGAAAAGTGTCGATGGAGCCAGTCCTTTTAAGAATAGATTTAAATGATTAAATTTTGAATCCGTTTGGTACACCTTTTAGTTTAAATGTTTTTCAATAATGTATTTTCTTTTAAAGGTTTTGTATAAAATTGTTTAGAATTTAAACACTCATGTGTTTAGTTACATTTCATCAGAAGAGTTTTTATACACAAATTATTATATACTTAAAAACTATTTTTAAAAATTTTGCTTTCAAGTGTTTCTCTCAAAAGAGTTTATTTATCAATCTCATTTTCTAATAAATCATTTTTAGTGGTTGTCAAACACTAAACTTTTGGTCAAAATGATTTTTTTTTTTCAAAATTAAACTCTTGAAAAGTTAAACCAAACATACTCTCCATCTCTAATCTTGATTAGTTTCATCATTAAAAAATTATTAAACCCTAAAAAGATGAAATAGAAATATTGTCAACTATGGCACACGAAATAACCAGAGATGAAAATTCAACCAATCAATTGATTGTTACCTCTCTTTCAAAAAAAAAAAAAAAAAACGATGGTTAACTTTCTCCCATTAATTGAATTAATTGACAGTCCAAAGAAAATCAGAGGGCCCACAATTGACCACAAAAATGTTGACTAGCCGTCTCAGTTTGATATGTTTTTACTTTTTTTTTTTCTTTTTTTTCTTAGAAAGGGAAAAGTATAGAGTTTCTGAAATTCATGTCATCATTAATTTAAAACTTATAATAGAAAATGATTTCTTTTTTGTTTTGTTTAATGTTTTCTTTTACTCAAAGTTTAAGTATTTTAGCATTGTTTTTTTCTTGGACACTTTTTTTTTTTCTTTTACTTGCTTAATTTGTTGCAAAGTTCATGATGTTTAATTTTATAGATTGAAGTCTTTGGTAAAAAAAAAACAACTTTAACCCTAAAACCTTAATTAATCAATTTTCATCCAACACTTTTAATTTCATCAAATCCTAAATTTAGGTAAATATTGCAATTTTTACCATTTTTTTTCAACTTTATTTATCCATTAAAAAAATATAAAAGTATCTCAACATTCTCTCTCTCTCAAGGGGGAAAAAAAAAAACCTAAACCTGGCAAAAAAAAAAAATTAAGCTCGATTACTGCATAAGATGATTATGGATAATAAATCCCCCCAAACTCATAAATTTCAACAGCTTTATTGTTGCCTCTTTCTAAAACCTAATCAATTTTATATTAGATCCATGATTTATATTTATTAATTAAACACACCTGAGAATATAATTTTGATCATTATTATTATTTTTTTTTAGTTCAACGACATTTAAGATTGAAAGATTTGAATCTCTGACTTCCTGGTCAAAGGCATGTGTCGATTACTATTGAGCTATACTCATTCAAGTTATTCATCTCAATTTTGGCAAAGATGAAAGAGAACTCTACTATGTTGGAAGGGGAAAAAAATAAACTTTTTTTTTTCCCAATAAAAGTTAATTTAGAATGTGAATAAAAATTAAAAATAATTCCACTATACCCAGGGAGTTGGATTCCAGAAATGTGTGTTCTCTGTGGACTCTCATGACTCACCTAAACATAATTTTGGTCAAAGTTGTTGCATGCATGGTTAAAGATTCTGTTAAATCTCAAACCAAAGATATGTTTTTTTTAATATACGCATTTGAAAAAGACATACAACCAAAAGAAATTTGTTTTCAATTCACTTTAAAGTTCTATGAAATTCATATCTTATATTACTTCACCTGTTTTCAAAATATTTGTAGCTGACTAATATTCTTATAGTTGAATCAAACCCAATTCATTTCGTTAATTGGTTATGTCTTATGGTTTCTTCTTTTTTTGGTTTAAGTATTTTGATATTGTGTTGAAAACTTTTTGGTTAAAAAAACAAATTTGGTCCTTAGACTTTAAAAAAAGTAACAATTTCGTCATTAAACTTTAATTTGTAACAATTTAGTCTCTATACTTTCAATTTGGTAACAATTTAGTCGTTCTCGTGAAAATTATCATTAAGATTTAATAAAATTTCTTATAGAAAATAATGATTGATAACTTGAACTAGACCATGTGTATTTGAAAACTATAAAGATTAAGTCATTACATGATAAAATCGACACCTAATTTGGATGAAAATTTTCACGACACAAATTGAATCATTGCAAATTTTAAAATATAATTAAGGACTAAATCGTTACATATAACAATTCGAGGACTAAATTGTTACTTTCACTACAAGAAAGAAGGGCTTTAGCGACGAAATACCAGCGACGAAACCTCAAAAGTCGCAAACATGCGACGAAAAGACGCATTTTGTCGCTAACATTGCGACGTTTTGTTACATTTTGACGCTCAATGAAAATTTCCAGCCCCAGCGTATGTCTTTGCATCGAAAAATACGTTTCGTCGCACAGTCTTTGCGTCGAAAATGCTATTTTCGTCGCTTGCTCAGCGACGAAACCATTATTTTCGACGCAAATACCAAAATTTCCCCCCAAAATCGAAATATCAGCTTTATGATCACGTGCAATGAGCTTGTCAGCGTCGAAAATCAATCAAATGTCGCAAGTGTCAGCGTCGAAATTATCTTTGCGTCGCATAGTCAGCGTCGAAATCTATATTTTCGTCGCAACCTTTGGAAAAGACAATCATCTCGTGCAGTGTAATTTTCGTGCAGGGAGCCCATCAGTCATTTTAAGGCTTGCGACGAAATTGAGCTTTTTGTCGCAAGCCTTGCGACGAAATTGGGCTTTTCGTCGCAAACCAGCCTTTAAAAAAAAACCAGCACCTTCATTTTCGTTCACCTGCTGTCTTTTTCTTCTCCCTTCGACTCCTTTCTTCTTCTCTCTTCGAACCGAGCGTGCTTGGACCGTCGGAGAGCGCTGGAAACGCCATAGCCGTCGGAGAGCGCCGGAAAACGCCATAGTCGCCGTGGGTAACTTCTCTCCCATTTTTGTTTCTTCCCATTTTCGTTTCTTCCCTTCCCATTTTCGTTTCTTACCATCTTTCCCTAAATTTCGTTCAGGAGAGAGTGTGATATATTTTTGGATTCAATTTCTAGTTTTTTTTTCTCCATTTCTAGTTTATTTAGTGTTAAATTTTGTTTTGAAAGTTTTTTTTGTTACTTTTGTTGTGTAGAAATTTTGTTGATAGATAAAGTTTTTGGGACAAGCTTTAAGAGGTATGTAAAATATACTTCCATTATGTTTTTCCTATACATTTAAATTATGTTGAACTTTTTGGAATGGTCTAGTTGTAACTAATTCCTATGGTGATTGAAATTTATTAATAAGAACTTATATTGTAGATTTGTTATGTAGTTTTTGGATGAGGGACATTGTATTTGTTGAATGAAGATATCTCTTTATGTAGTTTTCTTCTAGTGAATGTGGATTTGAGGGGGAGGAGTTAGTTTATATTTGTGACTTGAAGTGAGTTGATTTATTTGTTGAAGTTTGAGTTTTTTTTAGTGAATGTGGATTTAAAGTTAGAGGAAAGTTGTTTTAGCTATTTTTAGTGAATGTGGATTGGGGAGGGAGGGGGGTGTTGTGTCCATTGTTGATTTAAAGTTTGAGGTTCTATTTGTAATTTTATTGTGGTTTGGTGATTGTTTTTTGAACTACGACTTTTTAACTTAGGTTGTACATGTGGTTTGAGGTTCTATTTATAATTTGTTTTGGTTGGTGAAACATTTAAAGATAATTACAATAGGTGCATTGAAATTGTGTTGTTTCTTGAGGTTTGTTGAATTGTTGTTTTGGTTGGTAAAACATTTAGAAATAATTACAATAGGTGCATTGAAAGTGTGTTGTTTCGTGAGGTCTATTGAATATTTGTTTTGTTGGCGAAACATTATGGAGAAAACAAATATTGTGTCTATTGAATTTTGTTGGAATGTGTTAAAGTACCTATTAAGTCTTTTGAAAGTGAGTTGTTTTATTTGTTGAAGCTTGAAAATTGTTTATATTTGAGATTTGAGGGGAGTGGGGGGTTGTTTTATATTTGATTCAAAGTTCTTTATATTTGTGATTTGAGGGGGAAAGTTGTTTAATTTTAGAATCTTGAGATATTTTTAGTAGAGGGGGGTTTGCTCTTGTGTCAGTTGTTGATTCAAAACTTCTTTGTTATTCTTCGTTTAGATGTAAATTATGATTTGAAAGGTAAATATTGTGCCTATGGAACATATTATATATAATGTTTATTTCTTACACTTTGAGATTATTGAACATTGTTTAAGTTTTAAAGTTATTGTGTAATTTAAGCATAGTATGTGATTTATATCGAATTAGACCCATTGAATTAAGTTAATGATAATTCGTTCTTTATGTTCCATTGAATTTATTTCGAATTAGACCCATTGAATTAAGTTAATGAAAGGTAAATATTGTGCCTATGAAACATATTCGTTCTTTAAGTTAATGATAGTTGTCCACGTGGTTGTTCTTAAGAATTGGCTTTTTAACTTAAGTTGTTCACATGAGATTGGGTGAAAAATTTTCAACGAAAACCTTATATTGCAATTGTGACTTAATTATATGCCATTTATTATATTGTGATGCTCTTTGTGAATAAGGTTAAGAATGATTTGTTGTTCATGTGTACTTATGAATATGTAATATGTTGTTTATTTGCAGGATTGAAGTAAACTTGCTAACGACAACAATGACCAAACGAACATTACTTTTTTGGAGCTAACATAGACTTAGTACATGTCTGTAGTATTTGTATTTGGATACTTGTTTGGTCTTTATTTTTTGGAACTCTTAAACTTAGCAAGGCTTTGGGTAAAATGTTCATATGTGTGAAACATACTTTTGTTGAATGCTTAATTATTTGTATAAAGTGGATGAATGTTTTGGTAAAATATTTATTTCTTATATGTTCAATGCTTATTTGTATAAAATGTGAATCAGGACAATTGAAATGAAATCGAGTCATTAGATGACACAACTTAACATATATATATTTTTTATTGCCTATCATTTGTACGACGAATTTAGGGTTTTCATCGCAAATGAATTAAAATCTGCGACGAAATAAACAATTTCCGACGCAATTCTTGCGACGAAAATAGGTGTTTTGGAAAAATCGAAATGTGCGACGAAAAAATATATTTAATCGCAAGCTTTGGGACGAATTTCTGTTTTTCGTCGCAAGGTCTTTGCGACGAATTCTTCCTTCCAGTCGCAAACATGTTGAAAACGAAGTACGCGACTTTTTTCGTTGTTTCGTCGCAAGTTGCGACGCATTTTAGGGTTTCGTCGCATGCTGCGACGCATTTCAAAATTTCGACGCAAAAGCCAGCTTGCGACACAGCTTTAGCGACGTTTTTTGCGACCAATTTTTTTTCGACGCTGACGATGCTTTGCGTCGAATTTGTACTTTTAGCGACGAAATTTTTTCGACGCTAAAGGTCTGATTTCTTGTAGTGTTTTACGAAAGTATAGAGACCAAAAATGTAATTTAACCTTTTTTTTATCTACTCACATTTTGTGGTTAAATTCATAGCTTTTCTTTTTTTGGGTGATGTTCATTATTTAATTTTGACTATTTTTGTAACGCCCCAAGCCCAGGAGCACACTTAACTCCAAAGTTCCTATGATTGAGCCATTGAAAAGGAAGGTGCACCTTGTTGGTGTAGGTAGTATCTATCAATTCTTTTAAGCTTATATTTACCATGCTTTCATGTCCTCAGGATCCCTCTCATTCGGATGTGATCTCGGTTCATTCATGTACCCCTCCTAACTTCGGGCGTCACAATTTTATTGATTTGATAATTTATTAGTTGGATGAAAAACATTTTTATCAATTATTATATTTTAATATTAGATTTTGATAAAATTAAAAATTGAAAATGGAAATCGATTTCCTACACTAAATAAAATGGTAAAAGTTTTTTTTTGCACTCCTATTTTGTTTTAAAAGAAAACCCAACATCGATATCTATGGAAGTTGAAGCAATTCAAAAGGGACATAAAATCTTTGGAAAGGGTATTTTATTCGGAAAACAAAACACAAAAACACCCTGTCCCCCTCGTGTTTTCTCTTTGTTTTTGGTTGAAAAGTGACCTTATATATATGTCATAACATAGGTTGGGTCTTACTTAACTTAGATCGACAATTAATTTCATTGTGTTTTTTTAGTCGAACAAGATTTAGATAGAAGAATTTGAACTTCTGACCTTTTCGTCGATGATACATATCAATTACTACTATTAAATTATATGTTCATCATGATGACGTTCTTGTTGTTGATCTATTCTCATATGTGCTGATTCCACGAACAAATGTCCATGGTGTGAGCGAATTGTCTGCAAACCTTCAAAGTTAGTTAGAATAATCTCAAGTAATTTAAATTAACCGACTATACTCCCTAAATTCACTTACATCCAGCCCTTTATTTTTTTATATATTTTTTTTTGAGTTCCATCCAGCTGTTTGTTAGAACACGTAGGATTGTGGAAGAATAATAAATAAGTTTGTGCCTAAAGTCAAACAGAGACCCTGCAGATTAAGGTGGGGTCCATAAAGATACCTCCTTTTTTTTCCTTTGCCAATTGATTAATGAATTTTCGGTTTTCTAAAAAGAAAAAGAAAAAGAAGGTGGTTCTCTTTGCCAATCCAATCCAATCCCATTTCTTATCTTTCCGGAAGATTTTCTTTTTCTTTTTTTTTTTTTTTTGGAATATTCCCTTCCAGGAGATTGATGTGCAAGTATGTGACGCGACACCCATATGTCTAATTATTTAAAAAAAAAAAAAAAAAACCTTTTTTTCTAATATTTTTTTAATTTTTTCTTTAGTTTTCTAAAAAAACCCCTACTTTATCCCTTGAAATTTCAAAATTGAGATATTATTATGGGCATAATGTGGTACATTCCTTTAGGAATGGTAGCATTGAATTGGGCAAGGGTTTTTATTTTATTTTATTTTATTTTTTTATTTTAAGAATGAATGTTTAAACTTATATAAATGATACCTTTAGTTTCTAATCATTCAAAATATAAATAAAAGCATTGTTTTAGTTTTTTATTTTTTTTTTGTGTAATTAATATATAAGAGATTCTTGAAAATAAATATATTACAATAATTTTTATTATTTTATTTTTTAAAAAATGACATTTTCATGCATATTTTTTATTTTTTAATTAAAATTTTAGTTAGATTACAAAAATAAAAATAGCAAAGCTACCCAACATAATCCTATTTGTTTTTTAGTTTAAAAATAAATAAAAAAGCAGTTAACAAACATGTTTTTCTTTTAAAGAAATTTTAGATATTGCTAACTAGTCCCAACTATCATACTACTTAAGGTAAAACCTGAAAGCTCAAGACTAAGCGTGTAATGTAATTTGACTGAGAATTGTTTTATGCTTGGAATTTTATAAATTAAACCTAAGATTTTTTATGCTTTGCAAATAAAATGCCTTGGTTATTTTCTAAAGGCTAAATATATTATTTCACTATCAACTTTGAATTTAAATAAATTAAACTTTAGATTTTGATAATTTTGATGCGTATTCAATAGACTTTTTATTATTATTTTATTTCATATGCTAGCTATCCATTTTTTGGTCCAAAAATAATTAAGGGGAGGAGAGGGATCAATGGCGGATTCAGGATTTTATATCAAGGGGGGCACAAGTTCATATAAATGCAACTTTAGAAGCATTGATACAATATTTAAATACCTAATATCGATTAGGTTAAATTACAAGTTTAGTCTCTGAACCTTCGGATTTGTGTCTATGGTCCCTAAACTTAAAAATGTGTTTAAGAGAATCCTAAACTTTCAATTTTGTGTCCAATAAGTTCTTGAATTTTCAATTTTGTGTCTCACAGGTGTTATTGGACATTTTTCAAAATTCACGGGCTTACCAAACACAATTGAAAGTTTATAGTTTCATTAGACATAAAATTCAATTATGAATGTTTAGGATTTAAATTGATACAATTATTAGTATGGAGTTTTAATTGACCCCAAAGTTTTGGGTTAGAATTGATTTTTTTTCCTAATTTTTTAAAAGAAACTTATAAACTCATTTCATATTCTTTTTAGGTTAAAATATCATTTTTGTCATTGTACTTTGGAACTTATTTTATTTTATTGTCAATAATTCCAATGTCCAAATATAATCCTTGTACTTTTAATAATCTTAAAATTAGTCTATGGTTAACTTTTTCAAAACAAATTTAGTCTCTATTAGCTTCCGCTTTATAAATTTTGTAAACATATCAACAATTGGTGTGTTTTCTTGAGTGAAAATTATGATTATTACCATGTTTTAGAGTAACTTCAAATTAATAATGATTAATGTAAAGATTTATTGAAATTACATAGGCTAAATTTGAATATATGAAAATATATGAACTAAATTAGAATGAGTCACAAAGTACAAAGATTAACAATACTATTTTAACATTCGTTCTATTTCATAGGAGGATTTAAATTCATCAAAGAAAATGAAAATTTTATTTATTAGATAGTGATAAAAAAACTTAAACAAAAACATAAAAATATATATTTAAAATGTTTAAATTATTCTGTTTGAAAAACCAATATACGTTATTAACAAAAATCAAAACTGAAAATCACTTAAAAAAAAAGAAAAAGGAAAAATAAAAATATGAATGGTGTACTATTCGAACTCAGAAAAAACTGAAAAACGGAACTATTAAAAATATAATATATATCGCTCATTGGGTTCGAACTCAGGGACTAGGCGGGGGGCACGGACACACAGAGAGAGTCTAAAACCAACACGCCAGAGATATCTTTTAATACCTAATCGCCACAGTTTGTATATATAATATAAAATCTTTTAAATTGGGGGACCCCCCTTGCCCCTTCTTAAATCCGCCCCTGAGAGGGATAATGATCCCTCTCTAATTTATCCCTTATTATTAGAAATTCCCATTTGTTGTACTCCAAAAAGGAATAATAAAAAAAACAATTAACAAACATTTTTTTTTCTTTTCTTTTTCTTTAAATAGAAAATAATGATATGAAACAAAGAAAAAAAATTGCAACTAAATGGTCCAAGTATCACAATACTCAGTTTTCTAGATCTTAACTAGAAAAATTGGTACATAGTAGACTATTTTACATTAAGATTAAGAATGAACAATTTTCACTCAAGTTGAAGTAAAAAATGTTTCTAAAATTAAACTTTCAATTTCATCAAATATTTAAACTAAAAGAAAAAGTTAAGAGCTGTTGCTAAAATTATCCACTAATTTTAATAAATAGAAAGTAATAATCCCCAACTTCTCTATGCCAAATAAATTTGTTTGGCGTACTAAAAAAATAAATAAATAAATAAATAAATAAATTTGTTTGGCTTTGTCTAATAATCTTGACTTTGACTTTAGAGAATTTAATTTTTAGAAATTAATTTTTTATGTCGTACGTTGATTTAGTGGGCTTTAAGAATTGAGTCGAAAGTTAATTTAAAAAAAAAAAAAAAAAAAAAAATTGAGTCGAAAGTTTTATGTTGTGTCGAAAATAAAAATCATACTAAAAACAAAACAACAACAATTATTTAAAATTATTTTTTAAAAAATATATAAAATTGTCCCTTTCTTTTTAGAGACGGGAGATTTTGAAGTCGCCCCTTCAGCGTTTGGATCGGAATAATAATGAATTGAAGCCGTTGATTTTCATCACTACTTTTTATTATTATTATTATTAAAAAAATTCAAAAGAAAAATAGGCAATCCAGTGCCGGTGAGAAGCTTTCTCCGGCGGATTGTGGAGTCACTGTTTCCGATTCAAATCGGCAATCCAGTGCCGGTGAGAAGCTTTCTCCGGCGGAATTTTGGAGTCTCCGTTTCCGATTCAATTGAACAACCCCCATTACCCAGTGTTTGATTTAACAAAAAATTAAGAGAGAATTTCGAATCCACACAAAAATAAGAACAAAATCAAAACTTTATTACATTACATGTTTGTAATTCATGAAGAACAAAGAAGAATTATAATGCTCTGTTTTCCCTGTGATGAAACAGGGGAATACAGAAACCAAAAGAAACGACATGAACAACAACAGGAAGAAGAAGAACATCAAAAGCTGATTACAAACATGTAAGAGTGAAGATTACTAGTCGTCGTGGGTAATGGGTTTGGGGCGGCTGTGGAGATCCGGCGAGGGACGAAACAGGGATTTGAGGAAGTTCTTGATAGAGTGATACATCATCGTCTTCACTAACTTCCTCCTCTTCGGAATCACAGATTTCACTTTTCGGCCGCCGACTCTGTACCCGATCTCCGGAGTCATCGTCACCCCCGCCGTCTCTCGGTTATCGCCGGTCGGATCCGGTTCGGGCAGCACTCAATCGTCGTCCGGCGAGACTCTGAATTGCATAGCTTGTGAGTAAATGGGTTTGTTACGTGTGTGAGTTTAGTTCATTTTCCAGTTGTTTATATAATGAGTCGGGTCGGGTCGGGTCGGTTAAGCGGCGGATCCACCTCAGGGCCATGGAGCCCCCTCTGAACTGACCACGAATTTTATATGCACACGCTTTCATTTTTTGTTTTTGGTTTAATTTATGCAGTCCCTGCATGCGCACTCTTCAATATTTTCTTTTTATTAACACTATTTTTAAAATTTTTTCTATAATTAGAAAATGAAAGGTTTTTATATTTTCCTAAATTTAAATTATATACTATATTTTCTTTTTAAAAATTTATTTACAATTTTAAAATACTAAACAGATTAAACTATAAATTTTGTCTCAAAATCTAGTTAGTGTGAAATACTTTTTTGAATTTTGAATTTTGTATTTAATAAGTCTCTTAATTTTTTTTTAAATATGTCTAAATTTCAATTTTAGGTTTAATAAGTTCATGAACTTCCAATTTTGCGATTAATAAGTCTTTGACCTATTCAACATTTTTTTAAATTCATTAATTTATTTATTATAAAATTGAAAGTTTTGTGTTCAATTAGACACAAAAATCAATTTTATGTCTAATGTATTTGTTAAATTAAAATAATGTGTAAATATGTTAGAGATTTTTTTTTAAACCCACGACAAAGACTTATTAGACACAAATTTGAAAGTAAAAATCAATTTGACAATTTTGAACTTCAAAAAACCTATGGAGACAAAAAAAAAAAAATGAAAATCCAGGAGCCTATTAGGCACAAACATAAAAGTTAAGCATAAACTTGTTTTGTAACCTAACAAATATATAATATTATATATATATATATATTTTTTTTTTTTAATCTTAACTTATTGTTTAAATTTTGTTTCTTTATATCATATATAAATTAATGAAATGGATACAAACATTTTTAAAATTTTGATATGTTGTTTTTTAAAAATTTATCCTATAATGTAAAAAATTGTAGAGGACAATCGCGATTGATGAAATTAGTAGTTCAGTTTCATTTATGATTTTTTTTTTTATTTCTTACTTTTACGAAATTTTAAGTGAATTCCCATATGAACAAAAATTCTGGATCCGTCACTGCGTGCGGTCGAGTCGGAGACTTCTAGAATGAAAGTATTATTCTGTCTAAAAAAAAATCAAAGTATTATTCATATAAATATTGTTGTTTGCGAAAAGAATTGAGAAAAAGGCGACTATTTGCGAAAAGAAAAGGGATGTCCCACGTGTATGGGAAAATTTGGAGAAAATTTCTAGTACTACGGTATAGAAATTTTTTCATACTACTTCCATTCATTGTTTGCCATGAAAGAAATATTTAAGAATGGTGTGGGACCCAATGAATAAAATATTATATTATTAAATGTTCATTAAATGACGTGTCAAATGCTGAATGAAGGGAGTAGGTACTACGGTAGTACTAGAAATTTTCCCGAAAATTTGTCTTTCAATTCCTTATCAAACCCAGTTTAGCAGATGACACGTGGTATATGGGAAAAATTGGATATAATCTAATAAATTGGAAATTTTGGATTTAAATTATTATTGTTATCTTTCAAATTTGGCATCTAAGTTAAAGTGGGTTTTAAAATACTTTAAACACTCTCAAATATTTGTGCTTTAAATAACAATTCTTTTTCGGATTTTTTTTAACCCTAAACTTAATAGATTATATCAGTTTTAACTCTCAACATCCAATTTGATTTTATTTTTTTATTTTATTATTATTTTTTTTTTTGAGAAGCTCTCAACATCCAATTTTATCCAATTGAACTCTTAACTTGCATAAGTATTGCAATGTAAACTTTAATAAACTTTTCGTTTGAACCATCGTTAAATAATTTAATTGACTTTTTTTAAAAGAAAAAATCCACATTGCACCTGAGTTGGTTTCTTTCAAGAAATTTATTGGAGAAAATTTTTTTATTTAAAAAATTTTGCTCCTCAAAAGTTGTACATGAGTTTTCTCCCATTTTTTTGTTCTTATTGTGTTTGTGGGTTTTGTTTTTTTAGTTACTTAGAAGACCATGCAATTATAGGATGACACGAAAACAATTGAATTTTTTTAAAAGATTATTTTTCTTTGTTGAGAACTTTGTGAGTTTTTTTTTTCTTTTCTTTCCTTCATGTTTAGGATTACAAAAGCAAAGCCCAACTTTGGAGTTTTTTCTTCTTCAAATTTTTGCTGGTTTTTTCTTGTTGCTAAGAATTTTGTGGATTTTTTTCTCTCTCTTTTGTTTATGTTTTTTATTTCTTCTAATCAAAAGAACATGCAAGTGCACATATGAAAGCAAAGTAATTTCAAGCTTTCTTTCTCATCTTTGTTGGATTTGTTTGGTTTGTGATTTTTTTTTCGTCTACTATCAATGAGAAGAATTAGTTTGGAGCATTTTATTTCTTAAAATAAAGAGTTTCTCCAATAATTTTTTTACAAAAAAAAAGAGTAACTTAGGTGCAATGTGAATTAAAAAAAAAGCAAGAAATTGCTCATCACATGCTTTAATGGCAATTCAAACGGAAGGTTAATCGAAGGTTTACATTGCAACACTCATGCAGGTTTGTGATTCAATTTGATGAAATTAAAAGTTCATGGTGAAAATTGCTACAACTTCCTAATTTTTTCTTTTAGGTGCAATATATCCAAAAAGTGTTTCTATTAGTTATTAATATTTTTTCCTTCCTTTGGTACATGTTTTTGAAGATTTTCAGCTAATCACTTTAGAGATATTTTGGATAATCCATCTTTTAAGTGTTTTTTAAAAATAAAATTTTAATTAATCTAATTTTTTAAGTGTATTTTTAACACACAAAAAAAGAAAAAAAATTTGATCGGTAATAGAACTATACCAAATACACATTAAATTATTAATTTTTCTAAGTGTGTGCTCATGAAATAAAATCATTTTATTTTAAAAGTATTTTTCTTTTCCAAGTTATTCCAAACACATTATTAATATGTATGGTTTTATTTTGACTTGAGGCTATCACTTATTCATTATTTTCCCTAAATATTTAGGTTTTCTTTTTCAAATCTTACTTCTCAAATAAGGGATTAGAGTTTAAATCTTCCATCTATAATAGAAATGTACACATGTCAAGTTAGTACAAAATTCTTAAGCAAAAAATTTTGAATGATTGAATACAAGATGAGATAGACTATAGGTAAGTTCATTCAAGTATATTTAATGAAATAATATACCTATTTAATACGTGAATATTAATGAAAGAAGCACGAACTATAATAGTACTTTTTATGGTAGTATTATTAGAATTTGAAGAAAAATTAAAAATCTTAACCTCAATTAAACTTGATAAAGTGATTCAATTTTCACCTTAAACTTTCAATTTCATTAAATTGAAAATTAGACTTGGGTATATGCGTAACAACTTTTACATTTTAATATATATTTTTAAGATTTAATTTACTAAAATTTAAAGTGTATGGTAAAAAAAAAGTTTGATTAATGGTGCCAAATTCAAAACCGTAAAAACTAACATACTATTTTGTAATAATTGAATACCCATCACAATCATTGAAATCTAATGTTTAACGCATTAAAATCTAAAGTTAATAGTAAAATTTGATTAATTAATGCTACCAAATTAAAGATTGAAAATTATTAAGAGTATTTTGTTGTTGAGTCGTACTATGTGTGGTGGCTGATGAGTGTGTTAATACATGCATTGAATTCAATAGATGAAGTGAGAAAGCATTCAATGCAGCTTTAGAAACTTTGCTGCTAACAGATTAATTTTCTATTGTTGTCAAACATATTCATATTGTATTTTTTTCTTGAACGGAAATTATTATTAACTTCAAACTAACCATAAAGACTAATTTCGAGATTTATTGAAACTACTAAATTTAGACGTATGGAAATATAGAGATTAAAGTGAAATTAGTTTCACAATTTAGAGACCAAAATTGTATTTGTCGCCACGTGCCTGCGACGCGGAGCGGCCAACATTCTCGAAAAAGGGTAAAATAAAAGGAGTCTCCACCAATCTTTTTTATGGTGTGATTGGACACCAAAATAGAATAAAACTATCGTTTTAAGAAAAAAATTAAAAAAAAAACGGTCTGCGAAAACCAGATTTGGGTTCGGGAGTTGTTCGTGTATGGGGAAGGTGTTAGAACCCCACAACACCCGTAAAAAATGGTGGCCAAAATTTTATCTTGAATTGGAAAATAATTTAGAAGAAAATATTATTTAGGAAACATGATATTTTAAAATAATGTCTTATTTTACCCCTCATTACCATATTTGGAGTAATGATCCCATAAAATAAGTGGAAAAATATCCATTGATGTTGCTATATTAGAATTTAAATTCTCCACCTCAAGAATATTAGAGAATTTTACCATTCCCTAATTCCGTCATAGGATAGCATTTCTCAAGGGAAAGATTTTTTTTAAAACATTTTTTTTTAATTAAATTCATTTTTTCTTGGGATCAAAATCTAAGACTCCCAAAGATTAAGATCCCTCACCTTAAGAATTTTAGAAAATCGGACTTCCAAATATTTCTAAATTCCATCATAGGATTTTTTTTAAGGGAAATGGTCTTAAAAATCAATTTTAAGAAAATATTATAAAACCCTTTGAAAATAATATTTCAAGGATAAAGCTTTTATAAGCTCAAAAAAGAGCAAAAGCATTAGGGAATTAGAAAATAAGATTTTGGAATAAGTTTAAAATAAATCAAAGGAAAGTTTAAACGATTGAGAAATTGGGGCATTGAAAATAATAATAATAATAACAATAATAATAATTCTTCTCAAAAAAAAAAAACAATAATAATAATTAAAAAAAGAATAACATACACAAGCACAATGGACAAAAAATGCAATTTTAATACATGATAAAATAACATAATAATTAAGCAATAAACAAACAAGCAAAATACATATTCAAGTTTGTTAGAATTAAAAAAAAAAAACATATTGGAATCGATCTCGGACTCCCAAAGAATCGACTCCTCACCTCGGGAAAACTAGAAAATCGGACTCCCAAATATTTCTAGATTCCGTCGTCGGATAAATTTTTTTTTTTTAAAAAAATATGGATAAAAGGTTAGAACCATAATACATTTTATAACTTGACATGAATATATCAATTTGATAACAATAAATAAAAAGAATAAAAACATAAATATACAAAAGAAGAAAAATACTCCAATAATAATAATTAATAAGTAATAGCATATAGTAAATAGAAGAGGAAAATAAAGTAGAATAGACATAAAATACAGAAAAAGAAAGGAAATAAATAAACAAAAGTAAAAATTGAAAAGAAAAAAAAATGGAAATGGGCGGCAAAATTGACGCCATTGGAAGACCCGTGAAAAGACACCCAAAAAAAAAAAAAAAATTAAAACAAAACTCAGGCACACACAATATGCATATAATATAATATAATAATAAAAAGGGCAAAATGCACTTTTAGTCCCCGAGGTTTGGAGTTCATGTCTAGTTGGTCCCTGAAGTTTCAAAAGATACATTTTAGTCCTTCAGGTTTGTAAAACTATTCTAAATGGTCCCTGACTTAACTTTAATCTAACGGAATGCTGACTGGACCGTTATGTGCTGACATGGCTATTTTATTTGATGACTAGGCACATAAACTGAAAAATTAATTAGAAAAACTAAAATATTGAATAAATGTTAAAATTGTTTAAAACATATTGAGATATTAAGAAAATCTCTTCACCTCCTGCGTGCCCTAATCTTTCTCCTACCATCAATCGCTTGCTATCCTTCCACGGTTCCACCTGTCCAGAAACCTTCGCAGCCCACCGGCAACACTCCAACTGCCGTCGCAATTTGCCGGCGACGCCTCAGCCGTTTTCGCAGTCCCCCAGCCTGTCATCAACGTCCAACCAACGTGTAACACACCCCATAGCCTTGTGGCTCAAAGGTATGACTAATTTTCTAATCTATCGAACAAATAAAACATGGAAAAATCGCAAACTTATCAAACTTATTTTTGTCTTTTGCTTTTGTCTTTTTGTTTGTCTGTATTAGTTTGATGTGTGAAAATGATCAAACTTAAAAAAATAGTTCCAGTATCCTTTAATTCAATCATCTTGTTACATTTTTCTTAATAGTGTCCCTTAGAATGAAACTTCCAGTTAAAGTGAAAATAGTACAGCATTGAAGAAATTCATGGTATGTTTACGCTAAATAAATAATACCCATTTTAGAAGAACCAGCAGCATATGTTTTTAGTCGATGCAACACAGTAAATTATATAGTTGTATATGGCATAACCATGAGCAGAACAAAAACGCCAAGAACCCTGCAATACACAACTTTAGATGAATTACAAAATGAAGAAATACTTTTTAAGGTATTGTAAAAAAAAAAAGTTTATTTATCTTCAAATTTTTGTTTCAGTCAACTATTCTACCTTCCTCAGGTACTATTTTGCAATCGCTTCTTCGACTTATTCCTGATTTGCAAGCTTAATGCAATCTTCATATTATTCATTTTTATTTTGCAGGATTAATAAGGGTAGACATGAAGTTGTGTTTTGTAATGAGAGATAGACATTTTGGAACATGAAGTTGTGCTTCTTCAATTTGGACGTTTGCATCCGATGCATTATGGATCTTAAATTAATTTTGTAAAAAAAGGGATATTTTGTTAATAGTAAACCTATTTTGTTGGTTTAAGAATTTTGGGACCGCATGCATCATTCCAATACATTAAATTAATACATCTAATAATTCTTAAACCATTGAAATGATGTACATTTTAGTTCTTATTAAACCACTGTGAATTATATAGATGATAGGCCATATTATATGAGTTGAACCATCAAATTAGTCCATGAATCTAAAACATTAAAAGTTGGAGTAAAACCTTATGTAGCCTTGAATAATTGGTTGTTGAACCCTTCGTTTATTTTCAACACTTTAGCCGTTGGATCCAAATTAAAAGTCATAATGAAAGGAATAAGAACTCAATGACCATGAAAAATGACTAAATTTAAGAAACCAAAAGTATAAGTTCAAACCAACTGTGATTTTATACTCATTAACACTCACATATAAATTGATTGTCTCAATATACTAATACAATTAGAAAACAAGAGATTAACACTCAAGTTGTTGCTCCAAGAGCAAAAAGTTGGCTAGAAGCTTTTGATGCAAGTCTCTGGAATTGGTCTTCTCCTCCTGTATCAGTTAGACGTCTTCAATAAATTCATAAAAGTTCTAAAGCTAATATAATTTTTTTTTATCAACTCTAAAGCTAATATTTTTTTTTTGATCAAACTCTAAAGCTAATATATTTTTTTTTATCAACTCTAAAGCTAATATTTGTACCACATCATTGGAGTGATGAATACGTAGTCCTAGATACGTTCCATAATCACACATAATGCATTTCGTCTTTATTAAATTCAAATACATTTTATTTTATTCTTCGAATAATTAGTTGTTGAACCCTTCATTTATTTTTAACTTTATTCATATTAAAAGTCATAAAGAAAGGGAACTCAATGAGCAGTAAAAATGATTAAAGGTAATAAACCAAAACTAAAGTTCTATGATTTTATACCCATTAAGCACTTACATATAAATTGATTGTCATACTAATACAATTAAAAGAACACTAAGCTACACTGCCTCTAATATCAAATTCTTGTCTGGCCTTGCTGAATGACATTGCTTGAACCGGGCCATTATCGAATGACATTGCTTGCACTGGGCCATGTTGATACAACCCCAATCGTGCAAACAAGAGATTTGGAAAGTGATTTCAAGGTAGAATCACTGCAATGACCATAAAAAAAAAAAAAAAAAAAAAAGAATCATAGTTATTATTTTGCAGACAAACCAAGAGAGAATAAAAATGATAACATACAAATTTGTCCAAGATTTTTACTAAATTAGCCTATCCAGTAAGGCCTTTAACCACAAGTACAATCCTTCTTAAGTTACTTAAGGGTCAAAGTAGACAAACCAAGGGAGAAAATAAAAAACAGAGGAACATTAGGAACACAAATTTCTCCAAGATTCTACATATTGTTTTTTTTGTTTGACATCCAAAATTCAAACCACCCCATCTAAGAAAGAATACACAAATTTCTCCAAGATTCTACATATTGTTTTTTTGTTTGACATCCAAGATTCAAACCACCCCATCTAAGAAAGAATATCTGAATTTATCTTTCAAAATTTTGGTTAAGATCTCAAAAAAAAAAAAAAAAAAAAAAAAAAAAATCAAATCTATGAGAAAAGAGAAAACTAAAAAGAAAACAATTATCAAGAAAAAATAAAACTTCTGAAGTTCAATAGACTTTTTTTGATGTTGGGATAATCGAGCAAATTAAACCATAGATAATATAGACAAATGTGAAGATAAAAACAAAAGAAAAAACCAGAAGAAGAAATGAAAACTTTTTGCAATTAAAAGCCACTTTTTATTTTTTGATAGATTAGAAAAATAATCATACCCTTGAACCAAGGCTATGGAGTGTTGAGAGAAGAAAAGGGTTTGTTGGGAGGCTGACGACGGACGACCACGACTGAGCGGTCGTCAGAGGACTGCGACGGCGGCTGGGGCATCGCTGAAGGATTGTAGGGCGTCATCAGCTACTAGACAGGGATGGCAAATCATCGATTGTGGGAGAAGAAGCCATCGATAGATTAGGGCTAAAGGTAAAGTGATTTTTTTAGATCTTATTTGTTTAAAATAATTTTAATTTTTAAGCTTCTTTTCTGTTTAGGAGTTTAGTTTTTTTTATTACTCTTTTTTTAAATTTATGTGCCTAGTCATCAAATAAAATAGTCATGTCATCTCAACCATGTCAGCACATAACGGTCCAGTCAGCATTCCGTTAGATTAAAGTTAAGTCAGGGACCATTTAGAATAGTTTTACAAACCTGGATGACTAAAATGTATCTTTTGAAACTTCAGGAACCAAATAGACCTGAACCCCAAACCTCGGGGACCAAAAGTGCATTTTGCCCTAATAAAAATAATAAAACAAAATGTATGAAAACAAAACTCTCTTTTCTTTTCAACTCAGTTTTTCTCTCTCACACAACCACTGTCTTTCTTTTTCTTCTCATTTTTCTTAATCTCTTTTCTTCTCACAAACATTTTTTTTTGAAGGCAACAACAACAAAACTCTCTCATCCAACTAGGTATGCTCACTGTTTTTTTTTTTTACTTCATTTTTTTCTTTTTCGTTACTCATCTTTCTTTTCTCTTTTTTTTTTTTCGATAAATAGAGCAACAAGAGCAAGAAACTAGGAAAAAAATAAAAAAATAAAAAAATAAAAAAAATAAAAAAAAGATGGGAGAATGATATATACAACAAAGGAGAAAGACAACACAGGTAGATAAAAGCTTACATTATAGCATAAAAGAAAGTAACAATAGAAGTAAGAAAACAACAATAAACGAGTTTCTACTACAATTACTCAACTATAGTTTTTCAGAACGCTCGAGAAAGAAAAAAGAGAGGATTTATGGAGATTTCAGCACAAGACGAACACTAAATCGGCTTGTTGTTTGAGGTGCGGATCCTTGGGAAAAAAAACCCTACCGAAGTGCAACCTCCAACTAAGCTATGCAGTTTTCATTATGTTCTAGACTTCTTTTTTGGATTAAAGCTCACTGCTACTCTCTTTTTTTGTATGGATTGGAAGAGTATGGATGTTGGCTGAGTCTAGTTTTTTTTTTTTGGTGAATGAACCTCTCTTTTTCTTCTCTAGGGTTTTTTTGGTTGAAGAACTGTGGCTATGGAATGTGGGTGTAGGGGTTGATGCTCTCTTTTTTTCTCTCTAGGGTTTTTGGTGGCTGATTCCTTCTAGGGTTTTTTTGTGCTGAAAAGGGGTATAAAAAGCCATATTCATTACTCCATTTGTGCCATTCTTTTTACTGGCTAGTTTTCAATTTGAAATTCATGCCAAAATGGGAGCTAATACCAAAATGGAATAGATATTTTGCCAACAACTCAAAAATTCAAAATTTTACTCTTTTGGGATTTTTTTTCCCTAAATTTACTCTAAAATAATAAAGAAACAAGGATAAAAGAACATATAAACTCATGCATGAAGCAAATAGTCAAATTTAGCAAATAATGAGAAATTAATAACAAAATAGATGTGGAGATAAATAAAAAGCAATTTCAATTATGAGAATTACCAATTATAAAAAAAATAAATGCATAGATAAATATTAATCTAGCAATCAAATCACAAAAATTAGACCGGGCAAAAATAGGTGGCTACAGTATTTTAATCCAAAAAAAAAAAGAAAAAGAAAAGATGATATTTGGTTAAAAGAAATATGTTAAATAGAATGAAATAAAAGATAGAAGTTAGTAAAGAGAATGAGAAGGGTGTGGTTGACATGAATAGAAAAAATAAAATAGAAAGGCACATGTTACTATGTTAGGCATAAAGGCATGTATGAAACATTGTAAAGGAAACATTAAAAGCATCTAATTAATTGGCTAAGAGACAAATATTGCAAGTGGGAAGAAAAGAACATCATCTACACTACCATTTTCCTTTTTTCCTTCCTTTCTCTTTCTTACCTTCACTTACAATAATCTTCAGATTCTCAACATTCATTTAAATTTTCTTTACTAACTTCTCAAAAAAAAAAAAAAAAAAAAAAAAAAAAAAAAAAAAAAAAAAACAACCGTTACAAGACATGTCTCAAATTGAACCTAGTTCAACAATAATTAAACATGTATCTTTGATCAAGTGGTTGAAGATTTGGATACTCATCCTAAAATTGTTAAACTGAAAAGGAAAAAAAAAAACCACACAGTTATTAGATATATTTTTAATTATTTATTATTATATATATATTTTTTTCTTTTGGCCTTAATTTTTGGGTAGCTTGTTTTAATTTTCCTTACATATTACTTTTTGGGTTTTCATTTAATTTACTTGTACTTGTATGAGATATTGTTTTGGGGGTGGGTGAGTCACAGGCCAGTACTCACCTAATTTCCATCCGACGTCGTTTTGACTAACATCTTCATCATCTTCTTCTTCTACGTCTTTTGCGGGCGATCGATTCAAGTTGTAGGGTTTATGAAAAAGGGCTAAATACTAATTCCAATCACCATGCGAAGCTTCCAGGAGCTTTCCTGATCTTTTAAACTCGACACCCTTTATTTTTCAATAATATCAAATATTAGTCCGAAATGTAAATTCATATATATAATGCAAATTTGCATGAATTCAAATGCATTATTCCGATTAACAACACAAAACCCAGAGGCCTTCGCTTCCTTCCTCGAAGCTTCCTAGTAATCCCCAATCTCTGTGGTTTTAATTACATTATTTTTCATATTTTTCCAAATTGTTTTTGATGATTTGGGCTCAAACATGTTTACATTAAAACTAAAATACATCTGCCAACATGAAAATAGCTTAACTCAAGCCTTGACCTAGTTAGTTTCCAAAATCTAGAAACCAAAAAGAAACTAGTTTAAATCTTAATTTTTTAAAAATATGTTTTCATTATATTTAAATTATTTACCACAAATATGATTTATTAAAGATAATTTTAATTATTTTCGAAAAAAAAAAACTTTTTATGTTGAAATATGTATATAAAATAAAGAAATATATCCATATATTTGACAATTTGCATCTTGCGTTATTTTTTTACTTGGCCAAAGCATAAATGAATATGGAGCAAGGAAGGATGAGTAATGAAAAGCAATCCATTAATAGGTAAATATAATTAAATTCCCCATTTAGTACAAAATTGGGAACACAATTAGATACAGATACACAGTAGCTTAATTAAATTATTGGATTAAACAAAAAAAACACCCAGGAATCGAAAGACACATAGGTGTTGTGTGTGAAGATTTAACATTACAGACATTTAATAATAAATTACATAGTGATCCTTATAAAACATACGATATACGGTTAATAACTACACACAAGAACCAGAAACTCACAATCTCGTAAGAGTTGAATATTTAATTTGGAGGACGACCAGCGAAAAATGACGTGATCAACTTAAGAATTGACTCGTACATCATTGTCTTCACCAATTTTCTTCTCGCCGGAATTACACTACCAACCTTCCGGGACGGCGTCGACGGCGACAGGTTGACGAGGTCTGGGAATGGAACAGAGTTGAAGAAATCCGCGGCGGCGCCCACGTTCTCGGACGGCGTCGACGGCGACTTCACCACCAGCACCGCCACCCTGGGCTCCGGCGGCAGGTTGATGGGGTCGGGGGATGGAACAGAGTTGAAGAAATCGGAAGCAGCAATGGAGTGGATGGAGTTCTGATGGGAAATTTTAGGACAAATTTCTGGGCTGAGCCTGGTTGCCATCGGTGTGAATCTGTGATGATAACGAAAAGAAAAAAAAAAAAAAAAAAAAAGAGAAAGAAAAGGTTGAAAGAAATGAAGGGTTTTGGTGATTATATAAACTGCTCGCGGCGTAGCTCAAACACACGAGTGGTCGGTTTCTTTTGGGTTTGGTTTGGTTCGAAGAAACTTCTTGGCTGGAAGGAATAAAATATTATTACTAAGGTTGAAATTTGAAAACCCTCTGCAGAAAAAAGAAAAAAAAGAACCACCACAATACTCGCATAACGTAACAAAGTGAGATGATATATCATTCAGTATGAAGGCATAAAAGCAATATCAATTATACATTTCATCTCCATCCGACGTGGGTTCACTCCATATGAAACTTCCAGGAGCTTTCCTCCTTTAAATACTTCCACGCGGTTTATTTTTCAATAAAATCAAATACTAATTGGAAATGTAATTATATAAAATGCACATTTTTTTGCATAAATTTGAAATGATATATTCAGATCTAGCATTCCCATGGAGTTAATTTGGAGGCCAATTCTTGTAAACAATGCAATATTGAAAAACCAAAACCTTAGCTTGCTCTTGCTGTACAAGTAGAAATTTGTTGATACCTTCCTCGAAGCTTCCCCTTTCGAAATCTCTCCTCTTTCACACACACACACACACTTCCACCTTGCTCTTGCTCTTGCAATATTGAAAAACCAAAACCTGAAGCTTCCCCTTTCGCAATCTCCCCTCTTTCACACACACACATGCACACATACACACTCTGAATCCACCACATCTAATCAAAACTTAGTTTCACACACGCACACGCACACGCACAAAATCCAATAGATACTGAATCCACATGTTAGAATAGCCCATTAATCTGTTGGGCTTGTTATTTCTTTTATTGTATCAGGCCCAGTTTATTAGCCCATCTCTTTCTCTCCTTATTATCTGATTGTATTAGGGTTGTCTCCTTCCCCTGGTGCGGCGCCCCCTTGTTGATTTCCCATTTTCTGACAGGGTAGAAGATTCGAGAGAAAAATTTGTTAGAAGGTTTTTTGTAGGAGTTTTTCTTCCCAGGCCTTTATATATGGCTGATGATTGTTAATCATTCAATATATAAAAGCATAGGGTTTTCTCCTGCATCCCTACTATGTTCTTTCTTCTTCCTTTATTATTTTGTTAAACTTAAGATGATATCAGAGAAATTGTCTCACGACTAATTTTTTTTTTCCGATTATGGTCCTAATGTCCACACCACAGAGCTCGCTGACTGCTGCTTCGGAGGATTCCTCCAGTTCCTCTTCTCAGATATTTAGCCCGGGTAACAAGATTTCCATTGTGAAATTGACTGATGATAATTTTTTTATTGTGGAAATTTCAGATTCTCACAGCCCTTGAAGGGTATAATTTGGAATCTCATCTTGACGATGATCCGTCGGCCCAATTTCTTGATGTTCCTACTGCTGCTTCGACTGGTGAGTCGTCATATACGATTTAAACTCCAAACCCTGCATACATGCAGTGGAAACGACAAGATAAGGTAGTATCTTCTTGGCTAGTCCGTTCTATGTCTGAATCATTCTTCATCATATGATCCATTGTACCACCACTAAAGAGATTTGATCCTGTTTGAAACAAATCTTCACTACTCGAAACTTGGCGCAAATGATGAAGATCAAGACTAAACTCCAAACTATTCAGAAAGGCGACATGACCCTGAAAGAATATTTTTCAAAAATCCAACAGTATGTTGATGTCCTAGCTGCTGTCGGTAAGCCTGTCGAGGTGGAAGATCATATCCTTTTCATTCTTTCTGGTTTGGGCTCTGACTTTGAGTCAATGGTTTCGGTTATTTCGGCCAAGATTGAGGCTCAATCTGTCCAAGAGGTGATGTCTCTTCTCCTGACCCAGGAGAATCGAAATGAGAGCAAGCTTGCTCACACGGAAGGATCTGTCCCTTCGGTTAATCTTATGGTTAAACCGTCTGAACCCGATGTTTCGAAAACTAACTCTCCTCAGTTTTCTCAGAATTCTGGCAGTGGTGGTAGAGGTGGACGCGGTGGTCGTGGAGGTTCCAATTCCAACCGCGGAGGCCGTGGTAGTCGTTGGAACAATTGCAACAAGGTGCAATGTCAAGTATGCAGCAAGTTTGGCCATACAACCACTCGATGTTATTTTCGTTATGCTCCTCCATCTTCACAAGGTCCGTCAGGTTCGTATACTCCAAATTTCAATACATTTAATCGATCCCCCTCTTTTTCTCAAATGACTGCAATGGTAGCTACTCCTGATATTAACCACGATACCAACTGGTATCCTGATTCTGGGGCTACGAATCACTTGACTCATTCATTCAACAACCTCTCTGTTGGGTCTGAATATGGTGGAGGAAATCAGGTCCATGTTGGCAATGGAGCAAGTTTGCCCATTCTCCACTATGGCTTTTCTTCTTTTGCTTTCCCTTCCTGTTTTGAACGTATCTTTCATTTAAATAATCTGCTTCATGTTCCTACCATAATAAAAAATTTAATAAGCGTTAGTCAGTTTGCTAAAGACAATGGTGTTTACTTTGAATTTTATCCTACGCTTTGTTATGTGAAGGATCAAGTTTCTGGTCAGGTTCTGCTCCAAGGGACTCTCCGTGATGGGTTATATAGTTTCAATCTCTCGGCCTTTTCATCTTCCAAGCCTAGAGATAGTACAACAGTTCAAGCTCTCAACTCCACAGTCCCACAAGTTTCTGGTTCTTCTGTTAATGTTTTAAATCTGTGGCATAGGCGTCTAGGCCATCCCTCCTTATCCACTGTTAAATCTGTGCTTCGGATGTATAAGCCTACTATGTCGATAAATAATACTTTTGAGTTTTGTAATGCTTGTGCCATGGGAAAACACCATAGTTTACCCTTTTCTACCTCTATCACTGAATACAATGGTATTTTCAGCTTGTTGTCTCTAATTTATGGGGTCCTACTTACATTCCTTCTAAAGCTGGGTATCGTTACTACATAAGTTTCATTGATGCATATAGCCGTTACACTTGGATCTATTTTTTACAGTCCAAATCAGATGCGTTTTCAGCTTTTCTTAAATTTAAATCCCTTGTGGAAAAATTACTTGGAGTTTCTATTCTTCGGTTTCAATCAGATGGTGGTGTTGAGTTTAAGACATTCTCTCTCTTTCTTGAATCTAATGGGATATCTCATAGAATTTCCTGTCCTTATACTTCCCAACAAAATGGGATAGCCGAACGAAAAACACAGACACATAGTCAATGTTGGCCTTTCTCTGTTAGCTCAGGCACATATGCCCTTAGACTTTTGGGATGAGGCGTTTGCAACTGCTGTATATCTCATTAATAGATTGCCAACTATTACCCTTGACCAGAAAAGTCCCTTGGAGCATCTCTTTAGGATCAAACCTGATTACTCAAGTCTTAAGACCTTTGGTTGTCTCTGTTTCCCATGTCTGCGACCCTATAACAATCATAAACTGTCTCTTCGATCTATACCATGTATTTTTTTTTGGGATATAGTCCTTCACAGAAAGGCTACAAGTGTCTGTCTCTTGAGGGTCGTTTGTATATCTCTCGGAGTGTGTTGTTTAATGAGTTTATTTTTCCCTTGTTGAACAAAGAATCCTCTCATCCTATCCGTACCACGACCAATGTTCTTCTTCCTTCTCCATTATTACCTTCTCCTTCAGTATCTTCTCCTTCAGTCATAGTTGATCCTTCCATATCTGCTCCTTCATCTAGCTCGCTTGCTTCAGTGCCATCTGGTCCTGATTCCTCTACAAATGAATTATCAGAGGAAGATAACACAGTGGCTGTTGTTGACTCTTCTGTTCCACCACCTACTACTGTTACTTCGGTTAATGCTCATCCTATGGTGACTCGTGCTAAGAGTGGAATTTTTAAGCCAAAAGCCTATCTCTCTAAGACAAAAAAGTATCTTCAATCTGAACCTCCTAATGTGAGGGAAGCTCTTAAATGCTCTCATTGGAGGAAAGCGATGAAAGATGAATATGATGCCTTAATAAAAAATGATACTTGGGAACTTGTTCCTCTTCCTAATGATAAAAAGGTTGTGGGCTGTAAATGGGTTTTCAAAATAAAACTGAATTCTGATGGTACTGTTTCTCGATATAAGGCTAGATTGGTAGCCAAAGGCTTTCATGAGACGGCTGACATTGATTATACTGAAACATATAGCCCGATGGTTAAACCCATTACTATTCGTGCTTTACTTACTTTGGCTCTTAAATTTGGTTGGATCATTAGACAAATTGATGTCAATAATGCTTTCTTACATGGGCGACTAACTGACAATGTCTTTATGGAATGGCCTAGTGGTTTCAAATCTGCAGGAACTCAACATCTGGTTTGTAGCCTCAAAAAGGCTATTTATGGTCTGAAACAGGCGCCCCGTGCTTGGTATGAACGTCTTAGTCTATTTCTTCAATCTCTTGGCTTTAAAGTTTCAAAGGTTGATTCCTCTCTTCTTATTCGACAATCTGCTGGTTCTTGTTGTTATGTGCTGATTTATGTCGATGACATAATACTTATGGGCAATTCATCTTCAGTGGTTGATAATATTATTAAGTCCTTAAATGCTCAATTTTCTTTAAAAGACTTGGGCAGGTTGAATTATTTTCTTGGCATTGAGGTTTCTTATCCAACCTCAGAAGGTATATTTCTATCTCAGTCGGCTTACATCTCTGATGTTTTGAATCGAGCAAAAATGGACACTTCCAATTCTATCTCAACGCCAATGGTGAGTAATTCTATACCTTCTGCTCATGGGGGTGAACTGTTTCATTATACCTTTTTATATCGAAGCATTGTGGGGGCCTTACAATATGTTACTTTGACTCGCCCCGAAATCTCCTATAGCGTTAACAAAGCTTGCCAATTTATGCATTCTCCGACGATCATACATTGGCAACTTGTTAAACGAATTTTGCGATATTTGAAGGAAACTATAAATGATGGCTTATTGTTCAAATGTCCAATTGATTTATCTATTGTTGGGTTTGCCAATGTCGATTGTGTTGGGTTTTTATGCCCTAAAACTCGTAGATTGTGAATGGTGACAAATTGTTCACTTGTCTCAATACGTTGTTATTGAGGTTTGTACAATAAAGAGTTATTGTCACTAAAATTGCACAATTTGACCCAAATCCAATAAACTAAGATCCTAGGTTGTTTAGATGAAACTTGGACTAGTATGTGAGGACATATGGGGATCAGTGTTCAAGTAACAACCTAAATGGTCTATAGTATAGGGATAAGGCTGGGTACCTTATCCTGGTAACACTATGTGATACGGCCCACTTTGTATTCGATACAGATGCAATGATCCAAAGCATCCATGTAGGAGACATGCGAGTGGGGGTATCCTGTGCAATGAGTTTGCATAAGACCGGACCGCGAAATAGTAACCACTAGATGTAACACCGTTAACTAGTTTAGGTTTCTATTTCAATAGGATGACCTAGGTAACTCAATCTCAATCCTGAGTATGTTATGAACCCTTTTCAGAAGGGATTGTCCTTAGATCTGTATGGGTGAGAGTGGCCAGTTCGCCGACTCAATAATCCTACCATTTCAGGGGCAAAACCGAATGGGGGCTGGGAACATAACAGTACAAGATGGAATTCACTCCTTCCCCTATTGGGGCAAGTAGATGTGTGTTCCCTTAAGGGCTGATTCCAGGTCTTGAACAAGGGCGCCCATCCTCTCCTGGCCCGAGAGGAACTGCTGTTTATTGATTGGATCATAAATAGATTGTTCATTAGAGGAATCAGTGGTACTTAAGGATCCAGAGGTAACCCAAGGGTAAAACGGTAATTTGACCCAGCTGGCGTTACGAACACTCGTGAAGGATTGACTTACTGTTATTGGTCGATATCCGTGGACACAGAAATATTCTACAGTGAGAAGAGTGCAGCTGTGGGTCTTTAGTGGAGTGACCCACAGTTAACGAATGTTGACTAATTTGGTTAATGAGTTTAGCCAATTAGTCTCGTATCGTTGGAGCTTCTGATCTGTAGGTCCATTAGGTCCACCTGCTAGCTCGTAAAGGATTCTGAGGTTAAATAGTCTTGAATAGAATTTGAAGTGTGTTCAAATTCGTTAAGGGAAGTAAATTGTATTTGTTACAATTAAGATAATGTATGAAGATACATTATATAATATAAGTTTAATTGGTGAATTAAACTTTATAGTACAAAATTAATTTTGGATGTGATTCAAAATTAATTAATGAGAGAATTAAATATTTGAAAGAGATCAAATATTAAATATGAATTAGATTCATATTGAAACTATAGGTTAAATTTAATGTGAATGAGATTCATATTAAAACTATAGTATATGAGAGAATTATTTGAATAATGATTCAAATAGTAAATTAATTAAATATATGATATTTAATTAATGAATTAATTAATTGGAGAATTAATTAATTTAATTTAATTAAATGTGATTTAATTAAATTGATTCTATAGTTAATATTAATGTACATTATGATGCACATTAAAACTATAGGTTAAATGAGAGAGATTAAAATTGAATATGATTCAATTGTAATATTAATTAAATATTGGATATTTAATTAATGTGGATTCAATTAATGAGATTAATTGAATGGCCAATTTAATTCAATTTAATATGATTCAAATTGAATTAAATACCTTATGTTATAATTGATTTAATTAATATTGTTTTAATTAAATTAATTATAATTAATTAATTAATTAAATGATTATTATTATTTAATTAATAGACGGCTAAGATCGTTTGGATTAGATCCAACGATTGAGATCTAGTAGGGTAATAACTCCCTCCCCACTTATCGTACAGGGGAGAGGGAGTTCCCCAATGAACGATCATTCTCTCATTCTCACGCAAAACAGAGAAGTGAAATTCTCTCTCAAGCTCTCCCTCTCTGAGATTCTCTAAAATTTTTTCCAGCAACATTCTGCTGGAAAATTATTCCCAACTCAAGATTGGATCCCACAATCCAAGCCTCATGAATTCAAAGGATAGCGGGTGCTCTTTGATGGTTGTGTTCAAGAGATCGTGACGAAGTGTTCGTTGAGGAGCATAGTGCTGTGAAGAACGGTCTTCAACAAGTAAGTTCCTAAAATTCTAAATTGTTTAGAATTACATGCTTAATCAGAAATAGGATAGAAAATAATTTCTTTGATTTTTTGCCCAACGTATTGGTATTCGAAATAATTGAAATTAAATCACGCTCGATTCAATTCGCTTCCGCTTAAGGATTCAATTCCTTCAGATTAGGCATTAGATCCGGATGATCGAAAATCAACTACGAGTTACTGTGTATACTTTGGTGGTAACATAATCTCCTAGGGCTCAAAAAAACAATCCATCATCTCTAGATAAAGTATTGAGCCTGAGTACCGAGGGCTTGCAACCGTGGCTGCAGAACTGGTTTGGTTGAACTCTTTATTTCTTGATTTGAATATTTGTGTGCCTAACCCTCCTATTATCTGGTGTGACAATTTAGGGGTTGTTCATCTTAGTGCAAATCCCATTTTGCACTCCAAAACGAAACACGTGGAGCTTGATATCTATTTTGTTCGTGACCTAGTTCAAAATAAGAAGGTTATGGTTCGACATCTCCCTGCTACTGAACAGCTGGCCGATATTCTCACCAAGCCTCTATCTGTTACTAATTTTCAAAGGCTGAAGTTCAAGCTCAATGTCTGTAATGCTACTACCATCGGCTTGCGGGGGGGGGGGGGTGTTAGAATAGCCCATTAATCTATTGGGCTTGTTATTTCTTTTATTGTATCAGGCCCAGTTTATTAGCCCATCTCTTTCTCTCCTTATTATCTGATTGTATTAGGGTTGTCTCCTTCCCCTGGTGCGACACCCCCTTGCTGATTTCCCATTTTCTGTTAGGGTAGAAGATTCGAGAGAAAAATTTGTTAGAAGGTTTTTTGTAGGAGTTTTTCTCCCCAGGCCTTTATATATGGCTAGTGATTGTTAATCATTCAATATATAAAAGCATAGGGTTTTCTCCTGCATCCCTCCTATGTTCTTTCTTCTTCCTTTATTATTTTGTTAAACTTAAGACCACACACACACAATCAAACCTTAAACCAATCGGATAGATACTGAATCCACATAATCAAACCTCAATCAAACCTTAAACCAACCGGATAGATACTGAATCCACATAATCAAACCTTAAACCGGATAGATATATTGAATCCACTTAATCAAACCTTAAACCGGATAAATACTTAATCCACCTTAAATCGGACAGATACTGAATCCTAATCAAACCTTAAACCGGATAGATCATCAAACCTTAAGTCTCACATGCACATTCCTAATCAAACCTAAACTGGATATATCAAACCTTAAGTTTCACACTCACACACACTCCTAATCAAACCTTAAACCGGATAGATACTGAATCCTAATCAAATCTTAAATCGGATAGATCAAACCTTAAGTCTCACACACACCGTTAATTATGTTAGATTACTTTGGGTTAAAACACACACAGTTAATTATGTTAGATTCTTAAAAATCAATTAAAATAATTTTGGGATTTTTTTTTAATTAAAAACTATAGTGAATTATTTGGAAGGAAGTATGAAGTTGCATTATTATTGCATAATTAATTCACGGGTGATTATTAATAATTACAAGAAGGAACTTGGAATAGCCGTAATTAATTGGAGGGAAATTATTATTAGTTAATTGAAGAGAGTTTGGATTTGATTGGGAGTTTTAATTGTAATTCATAGGTTATTATGTTGATTACTAAAAGGAGAAAGCTTCTTGGTGTGGCCGACAGCAGTGGATTTGTCGGCTAATGATTTAACAATATTGATCGTGATTGACCAAACAATTCAAAACGGAAATTTATCCAAAAAATATCAAAAGGGAAAAAGAATCTCTGTCACGTACGACTTAACCCCCATTTGGCCATTTTTGCCGATTTGGAAACATTAGAAATGTGTTTTATTTTGTTCAACGAAAAAAGAAAAAAAAAGAAAACTCTCTTCCATTTTTCCAGTTTCCCCACATTTTTTTTTTAATTCGTACAACTTTTTGGATTTTTTTTCCCCCAAAACTATACTTCATTAAATTAGGAGGGAGAAAAACCAACGAAAAAATTCAAAGAAGCACGAGCTTCGCTACAAAGTGGGTTACTGTGTTGGTTTTCCTAGGGTAGTGATTGAAAACCACGACGACCAAATCTATACTCAACGAGTGGATTTCATCAATAACTTTGTGAGATTCACCGATTCTTAATTTTATACTTAATGTGTACTTCAATTTTAAAAAAAAAATATTTAATAAGTTTATAAAATTTTAATTTGATATAAAATAGATTCTTAAATTTGCAATATTTTAATATATATACTTTTTAAAGATGGAAATTTATGAAATACCATACCTATATTTACTCGTATATTTCATTATATATTAGAGTCGAATTTAGACTCTCAAAACCTCATACTGTTGATTCTTCATTATTGCTTAATCTTTATCCAATGTTGTTTTCATTGATTTCTTTCTTTCAAAGAAAAATGAAAAAAAGAATTAATTTTAGTTGTGCATTCTTGGAAGCTTCCAAGAGCTTTCATTTTATTTAACTCGAGACTCATTTATTTTTTTCAAAAAAAAAAAAAAGGACTTATTTATTTTTTTAATGAGAAAAAAAACATCAAAACGTAAAACGGAATTATAATTTTAACACTCATTTATTCATAAAATGAAAATAATGCATTCAAATTCAGAGAGCTAGCCAATTTGAACAAAACCGAGATTTTGGTTGTAGAAATAGTGAGGCCATAGAAACTTCCTAGAAGCTTGGACAGGATGACGTGTCTCCGCCGTCGCCACGACTGACGATGAATAAATCAAAACCTCGTAACCTCTGCGTCATATCATATCTGTCGGTTTCATAATTATTATTATTTTGTCAGATAGAGTTTTTTTTTTTTTTTTTTTTTTTTTTGAAAAAGTCAGATAGAGTTGATTTCATAACATATCATTGGGCTCATTTTCCTAAAGAAAAAAAAATATGGTATTTTGCAGAAAAAGTATTTCTTGAACATGTTCTTTCCCAAATCCCAAACCAGACCTTAATTACTTCTTCCAATGGAGATTTTGATCGTGTAGGGGAGACCTTTCAACAATTCAACATCATTCTTATACTTCTATGAAAAAACATCATTGGTTTTTTACCAAAAAAAAAAATATAATAATAATAATTGGTATACAATTAATTACTCGAAAATGATCAATTTAAATATAACTCGGGATCCTCAACATGCCCCCTCAAGATGGTGCCTCTTAATTTTTTTTTTGGACCGAATACCCGTTTGGGTTTAATGGGCTCTGATACCATATTAAATTACATGGAGTTCCATCTCAAAACCAATTGACAATGAGTGGAGTAGCCCATCTAACTTATAATTTGGGAGGTCTCCACGTATATTTTCAATGTGGGATTCTCAACATGCCCCCCTTCAAGATGGTGCCTCTTTTAGGTTTACCATTCTTGAATCGGATCCCAATTTTTATCTTTGGACCGAATACCCGTTTGGGTTTAATGGACTCTGATACCATCTTAGATTACATGGGGTTCCATCTCAAAACCAATTGGCTATGAGTGGAGACAAATAAAAGAAAGGACAATTATTGCATGGTCAAGATATTTGTATGATTAATTTATGTGCCAACTTGACTTTATGCTTCAATGTAAAACGTAAATGGAAAAAAAAAAAATTGAACTAAACATGATATTGATAACTAAACCTAACTTATTTGTTTTTATTTTATCACCATCAACTTTTTTATCACTTGGATTATTGGGTACGTTTTTTTTTCTTAGTTTTTATAAGTTAAATTACAAGTTTAGTCTTTGAACTTTGAGAATTGTGTCTACTTGCTTCCTAAACTTTAAAAAGTCTCAAATAGGTCTTTATACTTTCAATTTTGTGTCCATTAGGTATTTGAACTTTAAAAAGTATCTCGTAGATCATTAAACTTCCACTTTCGTGTCCGATAAGTCCATCAAAACTTTCAATTTTGTGTTTAATAAGTCATTGAGAATATTAAAAATAAAAAGTTGCAACTTGTATTATCTTGTGTGTTAGGGTTTAGAGTTTAGAGTTTATGAGTGAAAAGAAAAGGAATTGGAAGGAAGAATGAGATGAAGATGGAGGAAGAAATGAACGAGATTTTTTTTTGGTTGGGTTTATAATTTTTATTTTATTTTATAATTTAATGTTTAGGGTTTAGGGAGAGGAGATGATGATGAAGAAGGAGGGGAGATTGCCTCAAACTTGTTAAAACTTGGAATTTGCTATTTAGGAAGACCCAAGTTTATTTATTTATTTATTTTTTGAGTTCTAGGAAGACCCAAAATTTAGCTTAGTCAAATAACATGATCAAAAAGTATATTTTTGCCTTTTTTTTTTTAAAAAAAAAAGAAGTATATTTTTGCCTTTCTAAAAAAACAAAGTATGCTTAATTTTGCCTTTTATTTATCAAATAGAGTTCAAAAGAAAACATTTTTGTTACAAAATTTTATTAAAGTTATAGGATAAAAATAAAAATATTTTTTTGTTGATAATTAGGTTCATACTATTTTGGTCCTTGACCTTTGAATATCAAATTTTAGTTATTGTATTTTTAATAAATCTTAAGATTTGGTCATTAAGAGTAAATTTTTACTAAACTTGATTTGATAATAATAATTTTCATGCAGTAAAGAACACTATGTGAATATGTTTTCAAAATTTATAAAGGAGAAGGTAATAGAGACTAAATAATTTTTAGAAATTTTAACAATAAACCAGTGGTAGGAACTAATTTTAAGCTATATAGACTAAAATTGGACATTGAGATCAAAATTATATTTTAAACTAGTAATTATTCATATTTTAATTATTAATTAGTAATAATAATGAGAAAATTTATATTAAAAAAAAGAATAAAGGAAAATTTGTAAATTAAGAAATTAAAAAAAATATATTACAAAAAAATGTGGCCCCTTAATTAAAATTTAAAGTTGAAATGTTTTGAACAATAATTAGTGACCATGCTAACTTTTAAGTTTTAACTATAATTTTATCTCTGTTAAAAAAAAAAAAAAAAAAAAAAAAAAAAAAAAAAAAAAAAAAAAAAAAAAAAAAAAAAAAAAAAAAAAAAAAAACTATAATTTTATCTCTTCTTCTGGTAGATGGATCTATGAGAAGTTGAAACCTAGTCTGATGAGTGATGATTTTGATATTATAAGAAGAATTCCTATAAATTAAAGTTTAAATGATAGATTCATATGACATTTTGATCGAAGGAGAAAATATTTGGTGAAAAGTGTATAGAAGTTTTTCCGAAGTGAAAAGCCGATGTTCCGTTGCCGGTGGGAAGTTTTTCTCCGGCAGAGTTTGTGGAGTCTCTGTTTTTACTTGGCTCGAACAACGCCCAATCTAAACCCGAATCACACAGTCTTTGATTTAACAAACAACCACAAGAATTTCGCACAGACTCCGAAATTAGAACAAATCACAACTTCATTTAATTACATGTTTGTAATTTGTGTACAAGAATAAACAAGGCAAACACATAATAAAATGCTCTGTTTTCTGTATGATGAAACAGAGCAAGACGTACCCAACAAAAAACAACAAGAAGATCAAAACCTCAATACAAACAAGTGAGGCGAACATCATTACAAGTCATGGGTGTCGGCCTTCCGGCGAGGGACGAAAGAGAGATCTGACGAAATCCTTAATACAGTGGTACATCATCGTCTTCACTAACTTCCTCCTCTTCGGAATCACAGATTTCATTTTCCCGTCGCCGATTCTGCAGGAGTTGAGTAGCAGAGTCCCGTCGACGACGGCGGCTGGGTATGGAATGAGCAGCACTCGGAATTCCGTCGTCTTCTCCAAGTTTCTTCTCGCCGGAGTTACAGTGGCAACCGTCGGCGGACTCAGAATTGCGACGACGGTGCCCTGCAAGTGGATCGGATTGTTATGTGGGGTAATGATTGGATCCATGAGAATCTCACCGAATTTGTTTTCAGTTTGGGTTTCGCGGCGGTGCAAGGAAGGTTTTGTTGGGGGTTTATATTTATAGATGTGTGAAAGCTTTTGATGGGAGCCACCATTGACCCTGACCGGATTCAGGTTTCTGAGAAGCTTCTCGGCTTCCATAAGTCAATACTCACTTCCATTTATTAAAATTGACAGCTTTGGAAAGTCAAAATTAACTTCCTTTAGCTTCGGAAATACCTGTGGACAAATTTCGATAAGAAATTTGATCACCTAAGCCATAAAGTTTTCTAATTTCTCCAAAAATGTTGGGAAAGTTTTTCAAAATTTAACATAGTTATTCATCCAAATTTTTAATAACTCACTGAATATCATTTTAGTTAACAATGAACGGGAAAAATTGTACAGGTAAGGGATTAAATTGAAATTTTTTGAATACAACCAACCAAACATTTGGGGTCAAAACATATATTTAGCCTTTAATATATATTAAATTTGTTGCAAAATTTTAAACTAAATTGAATAGGTTAAATTGACCTATGGAGGGTTGGTTTCAATTATATCCTTGAATTTTCAAAAGTTTTATTTTAGCCAAGTTTGAATTTTGTTTCAAAACAACCCTTGAAGGCATTTTTTTCGTTAAATTTATGAAGGAAAAATGATGTGTTTGTATATGTATGGTTGTTTATGTGAACATGCACATGAAAAAAACAATAAGAACACATGCAAACACATCATTTTTTATCCATAAATTTAATGAAAAATGTCTCTAAGGATTGTTTTGAAACAAACTTCAAACTTTGAGAGCCAAAATGAAAATTTTGAAAGTTTAGAAATATAATTGAAATTAATTCCACAGTTCAGGGACATTTTTTATAATTTAACCCATTGAAAAACACAAATATGAAATGTATTTATGTATGATTGTGTTGAGTTGGATGAAAATACGAAAAAGTCAAAAGGGAAAATATTGGAGAAGATTTGTACAAGGGGAGATATTGTGCATTGATGAATTAATTTTATTGGTAATTGTACGACTTGACATTTAAGGCCACGATGTTGACAGGGTCGTGGCTTGGTGAACCTCTGACGCAATGCTAATTTTTGTAATGAAATACAAATTCAATTATACACTTTATTCTTTCAATTGTGGAATGATTCTAATTTTTAACCTCTTAGTTAAGAATGCATATCAATTACATATCAATTGCATATCAATTACTGTCAATAATTATGCTCACCTTGACTTATTAATGTGTTTGTTGGTTTTGGTGTTTTGGTTTTAATTCAACGACCTATGAGATAATAAAGATAAGGATAAAATACTTTTTTAGTCCCTCATGTTTCGAGTCAGTTTCTAATAGGTCCCTACATTTCAAAATCGAACAATCAAGTCCCTACTGTTTCAGAAATATTTCTATTGAGTCCCTCTAGGGCTGACGTGGCAATTTAAAATAATAAAATATTGAATTTTTTATTAAAATAACAATATAATAATAAAATAATTATTATTATAATAATAATAATAATAATAAAAATAATTATTATTATTAAAAAAAAAACTTTCTCTCTCTCTCTTTCCCACTTTCCCTCTCTTCTTCTCCCCGCCGCCCCCACCTTCTCTTTCTTCTTCTCCCCGCCGCCGGATCTCCTCCCCGTCGCCGCCGGAGCTCCTCACCGCTGCTGAGTGCAATGTGTTGGCCACCATAGTCGAGCCACGGTAGGTAACAAGATTAGCCTTAGCAATGACCTTCACATTCCCAAATTTCTTAAAAATCAGATGATTATTCACATAAATTTGCAGATCCAGGCGCACTGTACAAATGACCCTTCAATCTCCATGATTTCAGAATTTCCCATCCAACTGCCATGGATTCATTCCTTTGAGAACTCTCAAAATGTGGAGCAGCCCAAGTTCCAATCTTCCCCACAAGCCTCCAAATCCCACCGCCACAATCACATTCTTTCCTTTCAAATCGCCAATGTAATTTCCCGAGCCATCCACCTCCACAACACCTCAAACACCTCCAATTCTCCAGTCTCCACAGCCAAATTCTCACCGCCAAGGGAATTACAACCATCATCTCATGCGACTGGTCCTGACCGAGAAAGTCCATGACTTGAACCAGGTGGCCGGCTCTGTCTCCAGACTCGGGAAGAGATGCTCTGTTCCGGCCCTGCAGGGGTTCGAGCATATATACGCCGACGTCGTCAGTGGGAATCTCGAGGGGAAGAAGCTTGGGATTTTGACTAAGGATATGGATAATGGAAAGCTACGTGAAGCGGACGACGAATTTGTACAGTGCGATCGAGGTCTCGAATGGTCATAAATGGTCACCATTGAAAGAAGAAGGAACTCCGGCGGTAGCGGGGAGGAGCTCCGGCGGCGGTGGGAGGATCTCCGGCAGCGACGGGGAGGAGATCCGGCGGCGGGGAGAAGAAGAAAGAGAAGGTGGGGGCGGCGGGGAGAAGAAGAGAGGGAAAGTGGGAAAGAGAGAGAGAGAAAGTTTTATAATTATTTTTTATTTTTATTGTGATTATTATTATATTTTAATAATAAAAATAATAATTTCATAATTTTATTATTATTATATTATTATTTTAATTAAAAATCAATATTTTATTATTTTAAACTGTCACGTCAGCCCTAGAAGGACTCAATAGAAACATTTTCAGAACAGTAGGGACTTGATTGTCCGATTTTGAAACGTAGGGATCTATTAGAAACTGACTCGAAATATGAGGGACCAAAAAGGTACTTTACCCTAAAGATAACCAACATGAATATAGCTCAATTGACATAAAACTTTACTAATGACCAAGAGGTTTGTGGTTCTAATCACCCTACCCCACATGTCATATATAAAAAAAAAGCAATAATAAAGATAGTCAATTAAAAAGTACTCAATTAACTAAGGGGCTGTTTGGGGCGCTGGGTTGATTATAATAGCTGGGGGTTATAATAGCTGGGGGATTATAATAGTCTGGGGGTTATAATAATCTGTGTTTGGGGTGCAGATTATTATAGTCTGGGATAAAATAGTCTGTGTTTGGGGTGCAGATTATTATAGTCTGGGATAAAATAGTCTGTGTTTGGGGTGCAGTGTTTTGGGATGCAAATTATTTTAGTCTGGGTTCAAATAATCTATGTTTCAAGCTGACTGTTTTTTTTTCTTGACTTTTTTTTTGTTTATTTTCCTCATACAACTTTGTACTTCAAATATTAATAATAAAAAAAAGGTTTAGTTGTAAAAAAAATAAAAGTTTTGAGTACAGGGGTTAAATTATGTGTTTAGCTTAGAAGGAAACAAAAATAACCTAAAGTAAAGGTTGCTTTTCTTTGTTTTAGAGTCATGGTTTTTTCACAAAATAAGTCATTTTATGATTTCATATAGAAAAACCATATTTGTTTCATTTATGTATTTCCAACATAAAAATGGTAAATGTTTATTCAAAACTCATTTTACCTTTATTATCAAAAGAATCAAATAAAATAGAAATCACATAAAATAAAAACTTGAGTAGTATTTTTTAAAAAATTATTATTATCACGGTAAACTTAAATATGATAAGTATAATTTGGAATGAAAAATATGGTACGATGAAGATAAACATTCATATACTTCATTATCAAAAGTAATTATGTAATAAAACTCCATATTTATATATATGTACAAAGACAACCTAGTATCTAACTCTCCCTAGAAATTTTATGATTTTTCCGACGACCACCAACAAATTTTTCGGCGATCGAAAATTTTTCCCTTTTTTTCCTTTCATTTTCTTCTACCTCTTTTTTCTTTCTTTATTTTCGTTTTTTATATTTTTCGAAATGAAAATGAGAAGAAGATTTAAAAAAAAAAAAAAATCGCCGGAAAAGTCGTCGGTGATTGCCGGAAAAGTGGCCGGAAAGTCGACGGCGGTCGTCGGAAAAGTTGTCGGTGGTCGCCGGAAAAGTTGTCGGCCGGTCGTCGGTAGAAAAGTCAATGAGTCACATGGAAGAAGAGAGAAAAGAGTTACTGTAGAGAATGGATAGAATAATTGGGGTGAGTTGAATAGTGGTTACTGTAGCAACACGGAGGGGAAAAATAACCAACTCCGCCCCTTATTTTTGTTGGTGCCCCAAACACTGGGTTGGTTATAATAGCAGGGGCTATTATAACCAACACAGTGGGCCAAACGGCCCCTAAGAGTACAAATACTAATCTCATTAATTACACGAGTCACCTCAGTACTTGTTTAATAATGATCGTAATCTAATAAAGTCTATAAAACTTTTAATTTCTTTGAACTTTCAATTCCCTAAACTCTAAAAAATTAGGCATACTTTTTATTGTAATTAGTAAAATAATTTTCTAATATAATATGATATAATTTGTTGATGGTCGATTTTTGTCAGAGGAAACTCACCTGACCTTCACGTGCCACCAACGGTAAATTTGTAGATGAGGGGGAAGACGTGGCCTGCAAAAGAGAAAACCTGCACACCAGTGTGGTGCTAGCCACACCGCCTCCGATGCTTAAGTCAGAAAACGGAAGGGAGAGCTAGAGAGCAAGAGAAGAGAGTCGAGAATTGAGTTCGTGTCCCCTTCTTCAGTGGCGAAGAGGGGTATAAATACCTGCTCGTGCTCCTAGGGTTTTTAGGAATTCGGAGGGGTTTCGGGACAAACCAGGCGAAACCAGGGCGGCTAGAGGCATCAGGGACCGAGAGGAGGTGACCGAGCTCGGCCTCGGCCGACCATATGGGTCGGGCCAGGTTGGCCCGGCCCTTTGGTCGGTTGTTCCTCTGGGTCGGTCCCCCAGCCCTATTTTTGCCCGGACGTCCTCGTTTGCTCCTTGTGCGTCGGGTGGTCCAAAATTGCCTATAACATTAAGCCCCCACTCTTGAATTGGGGTTCAGGTGCGACTTAATGCTATCGATTGAGCTCCTTAAGCCTGACTTAAGAGTAATGATCCTTGCTTTGTGCTGGCTTTCGTGCGGATTCATTGCTATCCTGCATTATGGGATAGAAATAGACAAAACAAAACTCCCTGAATAGGGGTTAGGTGAGATAGAAATGAGAAAAGGTGAGGGATTATAAAAGTGGTGTTGGTCGGCCTCGGGAAGAGGCCGAGCACTGCCATCCCCCTTTTAGCTTGTCGGCTCGGCCTCGGCCTCGGGAAGAGGCCGAGCATTTTTCGAATTTTGCTTAGCGAGACCCCCGTACTTGGTCATTCGGAGTGCATCATTCCGGATCCAGGACTTATCCACAAGTAAAATGTAGGAAAAATGGAAGATCTCATGATCCTGCATCAAAAAGTTAATTTCTGCAAAAGAAAAATGAGGGAAGAGGCTAGGCTCGGCCTCGGCCTCATGCCCCTGTTAGCCTGAAACTTAGCTCCATGCATTCTTAGTCTTTGTAGGAAAATAATAGGAGAGTAAGTCAGAGCATGTAACCATTGGTTAGACATGCTAAGCTAGTGTGCCTTTTGTTTAATAGGGAGTGCATATCCCCTTTGCAGCCCCCAATCTCAAGTAAAACTTCATTAAAACACAAAGTATAGTTGAGTAAGTAGGAGAATACCTTTAAAGTCTGTGTTCGGCCTCGGCAAGAGGTGCTCGATTTTGGCAAGAGGTGCTCGGTCTCGGCCTTCGCCAGGTGAGCTTGACTTACATGAAGTGCTTGAGCAAGTGTTTGAGCTCTGAGGTGAGGTAGACTTGGTAGTCCAGGCTCGTGAGCGGTGGTGTGGGCTCTAAGCGTGGAAGCCTAGGCTCGCATGAGAAGTGTGGGCACTAAGCTGAAAAGCTTAGGCTCGCATGTAGGCATGTGCACTATAGGCTCGCATGAAGCGTGGACTCTATAGGCTCGCATGGAGGCGTGGGCACTATAGGCTCGCATGGAGGCGTGGGCACTATAGGCTCGCATGAAGCGTGGGATCTATAGGCTCGCATGTAGGCGTGGGCACTATAGGCTCGCATATGGGTCGGGCCAGGTTGGGTCAGGTTGGCCCGGCCCTTTGGTCGGTTGTTCCTCTGGGTCGGTCCCCCAGCCCTATTTTTGCCCGGACGTCCTCGTCTGCTCCTTGTGCGTCGGGTGGTCCAAAATTGCCTATAACATAATTTATAGTTTTTTTTAGAAGAAAGAAATATTTTTAAGCCATAAGGGCAGAAGAAAACCGATTAGAATCAACCAAAAAACCAATCCAACTCGGGATAAAAAGAACCCAAGTCTCACTTATTCTCAATGCTTAGGGGTGAGCACAAAAGATCGAAAAATCGAGTCGACCAACCGAACCAACGTCAATTGGTCGGTTTTTTGACAATATTAGTCAGGGTCAGTCGACTAGTCTAAAATGATGAGAATCGATTGACTTATTTTACTAAAATTAAAAAAAAAATAAAAAAATAAAGAAAGGACACGTGTACATGGGGAAGGTGTGAAAAGAAAGTTTTCACACTTTTCATGGATAGGTAAGAGGTAATGATTATATCTATGTAAGTATATTTTGGGAAAAATACACTTTTGGTCCCTGAGGTTTGGGTTAGGTTACACTTTGGTCCCTGAGTTTTAAAACTCAACAATTTTACCCTTGATGTTTGAATTTTGTTACACTTTTGGTCCTTCCGTCCAATTTTCGGTTAAATCCTCACGGAATGTTGAGGTGGCACTATTTTCTTATTAAAAAAAATATTTTCTGATTTTTTAAAATAAAATATTATATTAAATACTTTCTCTATTAATTTTCTTTTTCTTTTTTAATTCTTTTTTTTCTTTTTATTTTCTTTGTCCTTTTCTCCGTCTTCTCTCTCTTCCCCATCTTCACGATTTTTCATCCTCCAGCCCCTTCTCCGGTGAGTTTCTGTTTTTCTTCTCTTCGTCGCCGACCAGCATCTCTTCCGACGCCGGCGTCTCTTCCGGCGAGTCCAGACTGTGGTTGTTCTTCTTAATCAGGCGAGCCCATTCCGTTTTCCGATCTTCTTCCCCTCTGACGAGCAGCTCCGGTCACGGCTACGCAAAACCCACGACCCTTCAACTTAAAAGCCGCTTTCACAGTTTGCTTCTTCCCTTCCTCAGACAATCCACTATCAACAGACATCTTTGCAACTGGGTTTGTGTTAATTATTCTAAAGCTGTCGAATTCACACTCCCCTGCCCTCACCAAAAAGTACCTTCTCACCCCATAAAAATGTACAAACAAATAAACATCAACAACAAATTCAGATGACTACCAGCATCAGAATTGAAAATCCAGCACCGTAATAACTAGGGTTTCACTCAATCGTCCAGAGAAAATTGCAAAAGAGTTCAAACCCTTCAAAACACCAAACCCCTTCATCATCCTCCAAATGCCAAATAAAGCGAAAAACAATTGTGGGTTAGTAAAATCACCGATTGACGAGACGAACGGGGGGCATCTGAAACAGACCACGAGCTTCAGCGACCAGAAGAAGAGCAAAATCCGAAGAACATGGTAGAGTAAGATCAGCAAAAGAAGGGGCACAGATAGAAACCAGAGTGGCAATCAGATAGCGGCGATTGAAAGAAGTTTGAAAGGATGCAGAAGGCTTGGATGGAGGGCGAAACAAGCGTGGACGGGGAATCGAAATCGAGGACGACGGGTACATTTTAGCAGGCGGCGGCGTGCTGGCGAGAAATCGTCAATGGAGGTTCCTTCAATCTGAGAACTACCTGTGAACGCGAACTCGAACCAGCCACCGTGGGTCTGAAAAGAAGGGGAACGAAGGTGCCGAGGGTTTCGTTTCAAGCCACCGTGGGTTTCATTTCAAGCTGTCGTGGATTTCGCTTCAAGTTGTCGTGCCATGGGTTTTGTTTCAGGCTGGGGATCGAAGAAAAGAAGAAAAGGAAGGGAAATGAGAAAAAATACACTTTTAGAAAAAAAAAAAAAAAAAAAAAAGTCGTCGCCGGCGGCGGGCTGCTGGCCGCCGACCGCCGGCGACTTGTTGAAAAAGTCGACCTGAAGAAGCTGAAGAAGAATAAGAAAAAGAAAAAGAAGGAGAAGAATAAGAGAGAGGGAGAAATAATTAAAAAAAATAATAAAATAATAATATATTTTATTATTTTAATATATTTTTATTTAGAAAAATTAAAAAATAATTTTTTTAATAAAAAAATAGTGCCACAACCTTCCGTAAGGATTTAACAGAAAATTGGACGGAGGGACCAAAAGTGTAACGAAATTCAAATCTCAGAGGTAAAATTGTTGAGTTTTAAAACTCAGGGACCAAAGTGTAACCTAACCGAAACCTCAGGGACCAAAAGTGTATTTTTCCTGTATATTTATTACCTCTTTAAAATTAAAAAGATAATTTTTATTATTTTATTTTATTTTTCTCTCCTTACACTTACAATTTTTTCTTCTCTTTCTCAAACTCTCATATTTCACTTTCTCTCTTTCTTAGGACAGATCCACGAAGGGACAAGGGGACACGTGCCCCCGAACTTCATATAATATAAATTATATATATAATATGCCACTTCAAAATCAAAAGTTTACTTTGGCTTGGTGGTTTCTGCATAGATTCGTGTGAATGTGCAAATCCTTAGTTCCAACTCATCAAATCATATTTTACCTGCCTCCATTTTTTCAGTTTTTTTCCCCATTTTTAAATTTTTTTTTGAATAGTTCAGTTTTTGTTTTTATTTTTTTTCCTGTTTTTTTATTTTTTTTAATTGTTCAGTTTTTTTTTTTTTTGTTTTTTTGTTTTTTTTTTTAACATTTCATTTTATTTTTTTTAAAGCTACCCTGATTTTGAGTTTTGATGGTCGTTAATAATATATATCGATTTTCAAACAGAATAATTTAAACTTTTAAAAAATATATTTTTATGTTTTTGTTTAAGCTTTTTATCACTTGATCTTTGTACTTTGTGACTCATTCTATTTTAGTTTATACACTTTCATTTATTCAAATTTAGCCTATGTGATTTCAATAAATCTTTAGATTAGTCATTATTAATTTGAAATTACTTTTTATAGAATTTGATAAGCTAATAATCATAATTTTCACTTAAGAAAAGACACCGTTGTTAATATGTTTTCAAAATTTGTAAAGTGAAAGCTAATAGAGACTAAATTTGTTTTGAAAAAAGTTAACCATTGACTAATGTTAAGATTATTAAAAGTACAAGGATTATATCTAGACATTTGGAATTATTGAGAATAAAATAGAAATAGTTTCAAAGTACAATGACTAAAATGGTAGCCAAAGCGAGCTTAGCTCAGCGGTAATTGGCATGTACCCCGACCAAGAGGTCAGAGGTTCGAATCTCCACCCCCAAATGTTGATGTACTCAAAAAAAAAAAAAAAACAAAAAAGACTAAAATGGTATTTTAACCTAAAAGGAATTTAAAACGAGTTTATAAATTTCTTTTAAAAAATTAGGAAAAAAAATCAATTCTACCCCTAAACGTTGGGGTCAATTAAAACTTCAAACTAATAATTGTATTAATTTAAATTTCAAACATTATTCATAATCAAATTTAATGTCTAATGAAACTATAAACTTTCAATTTTGTATTTAGTAAGTCTGTGAATTTTAAAAAATGTAAAATAAGTCTCACCTATCAAACACAAAATTGGAAGTTTAAGATTCTATTAGAAACATTTTTAAGTTTAGGGATTATAGACACAAACCCAAAATTGTAGGGACTAAACTTGTAATTTAACATAATCGATATTATGTAATTTAAATATTGTATCAATGCTTCTAAAGTTACATTTAAATGAACTTGTGCCCCCCGACATAAAATCCTGGATCTGCCACTTTCTACTTCTCTTTTTTGTTTACTTTTTTCTCTCTCTCTCCCTTTCATCAAACTTTCTATTATATTTTGCTTTGTTGGATTTTGTTTCATCGGATTTTGCTTTGTCGGAGTCCAGCCAACACGAACCAGTAACACAAACTCATAGAAGACCACTTTTTTCTCTTTCCCCCTTCTCCCTCTCTTTTTCTCATATTTTTTCTTCTCTTTCTCTAATCTCTTTTTTCATTAATTTTTTTTTGTCGGAGTTCAATACCACCACCATCGACCAGTCACTCTTCTTTTTTAATAGATCCGGTTATTAAAGGATTAGTTAAGTTGTAGTTTTGATTCTGTTTCTTAGTATAACAAATTCTATTTATGTATCTTTGTTATTTCTGTTGCTTATATATCTGTTATTATAACAAATTCTGATGTATATATATACCTGAGTTTTTTTGAATAAAGTAAACACAATCATTCTCCTCATTTACTTTATTATGGTATCAGAGCAGTAAGTGAGGGCCTTTCTTTTCGCTTCGTTTTTTTTCTCTTGATTCACAATCATGAGTACAGGGAAGCGCGTGGTTGATTCATCCTCCGAGGATCAATCTTCAGATAATCCATATTTTTTGCATCATAGCGATACTTCAAATCTTGTTCTCGTTACAGAGCTATTGACAGATGATAATTACGTCAAATGGAGCCGTTCAATGTTGTTGGCGCTTTCGATCAAGAACAAACTTGGTTTCATCGATGGATCGATACCGAAACCTGCTTCTGGTGAGCTTCTCAAACTTTGGACTCGAAATAATAATATTGTGATTGCCTGGATCCTTAATTCTGTTTCAAAGGCAATCTCGTCCAGTGTTTTTTTCTCTGATTCTGCACAAGCTATATGGTTAGATTTAAAGGATCGATTTTAGAAACGAAATGGCCCAAGAATTTTTCATTTGAAAAAAGAGTTAGGCAACGATTAAGCAAGATCAAGAAAATGTAACCACGTACTTTGCAAAAATAAAGAGTGTTTGGGATGAATACATCACATATAAGCCTGGTTGTTCATGTGGATCTTGCACTTGTGGTGGAGTCCAGAAACTTGAAATTTTTTTTCAAGTAGAATATCTTATGAGTTTTCTCATGGGACTTAGTGATGACTATGGCCATTCTCGCTCACAAATTCTTCTTATGGATCCTCCACCACCCATCAATAAGACTTTCTCTTTGATTGTACAAGAGGAAGAACAGAGATCTAACCAAAAGCCTCCTTCTACTACTGTTACTCTAGCAGTAGGAAATTCTAATAATGCAAATCGAGCGCCGACGAATAATCAAAATCAAAGTCAGAATTACAAACAGCGAGGCCGTCCGATCTGCACACACTGTGGAATTCAGGGGCACACAGTTGACAAGTGTTATAAACTACACGGATATCCACCTGGATATCGTCAAAAGGGGATACAACGTAACTCCAATGGAGGACAACCAAATAATCAGAGTTATTTGCAAAACAATTCAAATGGGGCACAACCAAATAATCAGAATGCAAAAGGAGTTTTGAATGCAAATGCTACTATGACTCAAGCTGAATGTACTTCTCCTGATCCATTCAAACAATGCCATGATATTCTGAATTTGCTTCAATCAAAGCTTGCGGCTGTCAAGAATGAATCAGACAATACCAACACTTATATGGCAGGTACATGCTTTAACATTCATCAATATTCATCTATGCTCTCTGATTGGATAATAGACTCTGGTGCGTCTACACACATTTGCTTTATGAAAGATGCTTTTGATTACTTGGAACCAATTGACACTGCTGTGGTTTTGCCTGACAACACAAGAATTCATGTTCAGTATGCTGGTTCTGTGACATTATCTGGTTCGTTAGTTCTTAAGAGAGTCTTGTTTGTGCCCAAATTCCAATATAATTTGCTGCCAATCAGTGCTTTAACCATCGAAGGTGATATTTCTGTTGAATTTTTGGTTGATTCTTGTATTATTCAGGAAAAGTGCACTTTGAAGACGATTGGCAGGGGTAAACTACACGATAAGTTGTATATTCTGGAAAAACCACTTGATGTTGCTGCCATAACACCAAGTACAGTTTATGCTCATGCTGTCCCTATCCAAAGTGATTTGTTTTCTCTCTGGCATTCAAGATTGGGTCATCCTTCTGTTTCTAGATTACATGCTTTGAAGAACAGTTTATCTCTTGATTATTCTTATTTACATTCTCAGTTGCCTTGTACTGTTTGCTCGCTAGCAAAGCAGAAACGTTTGTCTTTCGATTCTAATAATCATCGTGTGGACTGTGTTTTTGATCTTATTCATGCTGATGTTTGGGGACCTTTTAGTACTGCTTCACTTGCTGGTCATAAGTATTTTCTTATGTTAGTAGATGACTACAGTAGATACACTTGGGTTTTTTTGTTAAAGAAGAAGTCTGATGTTTTGTCCATCATACCTGAGTTTTTCAAATTGGTGGAAACACAGTATAACAAAACCATAAAGGCATTTCGTTCCGATAACGCTCCAGAGTTGTGTTTTGATGATTTCTTTAGATCAAAAGGTGTTTTACATCAATTTTCCTATGTTGGGAGACTTGAACAAAATTCAGTGGTGGAAAGAAAACACCAACATATCTTGAATGTGGCAAGAGCTCTATATTTTCAATCTCGGGTACCGCTTCATTTTTGGAATGAATGTGTCTTAACTTCTGTATACCTTATTAATAGGACACCTTCTCCCAGTTTACAGTGGTCCACCCCTTTTGAATTACTTAATGGTTTTTCTGCTGATTATTCATTGCTGAAAGTGTTCGGTTGCCTATGTTACGTTTCTACATTGCCATCACAGCAGAATAAGTTTTCTCCTCGAGCTTCAGCATCTGTCTTCCTTGGATATCCTCCTGGAATGAAGGCTTACAGGCTTCTTGATATAGAAACCAGACGTATTATAATTTCAAGGGATGTTATATTTCATGAATCCATCTTCCCTTTTCACACCGTGACTGATTCAATTGGGCAACCTGATTTTCCCTCTGACCTTGTTTTACCTAAACCTTTCAATATTGACCTCCCTACTCCTTCAGAATCCATATCAACACCATCAGAGTCTTCACCTTTGCCATATGGTCCAACACAACCAGAACCTCATTCACCAACCTCTTCATCAGTACCTACTTCTACTACTAATCCTTTACCAGACTAGAATAGCCAACCACAAACTTTGTCACCACAAATTTCTGCACCCTCACAACAACCTTTGCCTAACCAACTACAAAAATCATCTCGATCTAGTAAACCACCAACTTACCTACAAGACTATCATTGCAGTCTTATAAACCAGATAGATCCACCTACATTTTCCACCCGATATCCTTTACATAACCATTTATCTTACTCCTGCCTTTCTCCAGCCTTTAAAACCTTTTCTCTACAAATTTCCTCCCAATATGAACCACAATTTTACCATCAAGCTTTGCCTTTTGAACACTGGAGAGAAGCTATGCGGCTTGAACTTGAAGCAATGGAGGTGAATAATACATGGACACTTGTTCCTTTGCCAGCAAATAAACATAGTATTGGGTGTAAGTGGATCTACAAAATCAAACATCGAGCTGATGGGTCAATTGAGAGGTATAAGGCTCGATTAGTTGCTAAGGGCTATACTCAACAAGAGGGTCTTGATTATATTGAAACTTTTTCACCTGTAGCCAAGCTTGTTACAGTTAGAGTTTTCCTCACTATGGCAGTTTCTTATAATTGGCCTCTCGTGCAGCTTGATGTGAATAATGCATTTCTTCATGGAGATTTATTTGAAGAAGTTTATATGGATCTGCCATTAGGATATAAAGCCAACCAACTTGCACCTAAGGGGGAGCGTATTGTTTGTCAGTTAAACAAATCAATCTATGGCTTGAAGCAAGCTTCCCGCCAGTGGTTTGCTAAATTCACTGATACGTTACTTTCTTTGGGCTTTAAACAGTCTAAAGCCGATTATTCTCTATTTGTTCGAGGTGCTGACTCTGACTTTGTTGCATTATTAGTGTATGTTGATGATATTATCATCACTGGAGCCAATCTATCTCACATTGAAACTCTTAAAAGGCTCTTGAATGATCGTTTTAAACTTAAGGATCTTGGAGAACTTAAGTATTTTCTTGGGCTTGAGATAGCTCGATCACAACAGGGGATTTATATGTCCCAAAGACACTATACCTTACAGTTATTAGAAGATACTGGTTTCTTAGGTGCCAAAACAGAATCTGTTCCTTTGGACCCTCTCCTAAAATTGCAACAGTCAGAAGTAGATCTCTTGGATGAACCTTCTGTTTATCGCCGTCTCATTGGGAGACTTCTTTATCTCACCATCTCACGGCCTGATATTACATTTGCGGTAAATAAGCTTAGTCAGTTTGTTGCAAAGCCATGTAAATCACATCTTGCAGCTGCACATCATCTACTGAGGTATCTAAAGTCTGCCCTTGGACAAGGCATTCTTTTGTCTCCAACGAAATCTTTTCAATTGCGTGGCTTTGCCGATTCCGATTGGGCCTCCTGCCTTGATACCCGACGTTCAACGACGGGTTTCTGTATATTTCTTGGTGAATCTTTGGTATCATGGAAGTCCAAGAAACAAAGTGTTATATCACGTTCTTCCGCTGAAGCAGAGTACAGGGCTTTAGCGTTGACAACTTGTGAACTAGTTTGGCTGCCTTATTTGCTTACAGATTTAAAAGTTCCATTTCAAAAGCCGTATTATTTTGTGACAATCAAACAGCTGTTCATATTGCAAATAATCCTATGTTTCATGAGCGCACGAAGCATATAGAACTTGATTGCCATTTTGTTCGCGATAAGCTCACAGATGGTTTTCTTAAATTGTTGCCCATTCGTTCGCGGCTTCAATTGGCAGACATCTTCACAAAAGCACTTCCAGCTTCCATTTTATTTCCTCTAATATCCAAGTTGGGCATTTTGAATATCTATAGCCCACCTTGAGGGGGAGTATTAAAGGATTAGTTAAGTTGTAGTTTTGATTCTGTTTCTTAGTATAACAAATTCTATTTATGTATCTTTGTTATTTCTGTTGCTTATATATCTGTTATTATAACAGATTCTGATGTATATATATACCTGAGTTTTTTTGAATAAAGTAAACACAATCATTCTCCTCATTTATTTTATTACCGGTGAACTTCCAAAACCGATTGAAACCAATCGATTTTTGCATGAGGTCGGTTGGTTGATTTCTTGAGCACTCCCAAAATCGGCTATCACCAATCGATTAAAACCGACGTCGATCGACCGATGATCACCTCTATCAATACTCGAGCTCGCTTAGCTATACTATCAACAACCAAAATTACATTTTCTTGGAATAAAAGAAAAATAAATTTCAATAAAAGAAGGAATGAGTGCCCAGATGGCCTCCACCAACACCTCCACTTCACCCCAATATTTAGTTTTTTCAAAATGAGATTGATAGCCAGCGCAAAATCTGATTCCATCCAGAGCCTTTCACATCCCAACGAAACAAGCAAGTGAACACCATCACAAATTGCCCTAAGCTTAGCAATTGGGGCCACAAAATCCATATCAAAATAGAAGGCAAGACCCCCGAACAAATCCATTTGAATATCTGAAAACAATTCCAATACCCATCAAAGGAGGAGAAGACCCCAGGCGAAGGCAACAAGCTCGATCAAGGCACAAAAACATCACCAGACGAATCCTTGGAATTTTCCATAAAAAACTTCGCCAGGTTATCAAGGATCCATTGACTTCTAACAGTAATAGGAAAAACCCCCACATTATGAACTACTTTGTTTTTGTCATTCCAAATCGACCAATTCGTGACTGCTACCATCTCAAGATCTTAATCCTCAAAGCTGTTGTTGAAATCCTCCTCTAGAAACACTCGATCAAAAGCAAGTTTTCAAATATCCCTAGCTCGATAACAACCAAATATACTATGATCAGTAGATTCAATATGATTAATGAAAACCACACATTTTACTAAAGTATCAATACATTTGTTCTTCAAATTAAGTTTAGTAGGGAGAATTTCATTTATAGCCTTCCGACAAAAATGTTTAATTTTAGCAGGAACTTGAAGTTTCTACAAATTATTCCAAACACTACTCATAGGATAGGATAGACACACTAGAAGATGCCTCACCAATTTCATTTATAACCATTCTTTACAGAGAGTACTTCCTCGTTCTATCATAATGCCAAATAAATTTGTGAGATCAATATTATTAGGGATTCTTTTAATTAATAACATCAAAGTCTTCACCCATAGATTCTCATATAAATCCAATCGCCAAAAGAAGTAATAAAATCAACAATTAACATATACCTTTTTTAATTTATGTAATTTTCATTTCATACTTTTTTTTTTTTTTAATTTTTATATTAACATACCTATTGTTTTGTTATCTATAAATCGTAGGTTTATTTTACCTCTTCTTATTTATTACTAAATACTCACATGCGTGCATGTGTTTATGATTTTTTTTCTTCTAAATTTTATTGTTTTATTTAATGTATCTTTCTTAAAAAGTATATATATATATATATATATATATAATATAATTAAAGAAAAAGTAAGGCCCCGTTTGGTTCGTGATTTGAAAATTGTTTTCGAAAATAAAGAATTCAGCAGAAAACAAAAACAAATTTCTTATTTCCATTATATCTAAAAACATGTTTGGTTCCAATTTAAAAACTTTAAATTTGAATTCAAAATTTGAAAACTGTGTTTGGTTATGAATTTGAAAATGCATGAAAATATTAATATGTGCTTGGTAAAATTATTTTTTTTTAGAAAAACTTAATTTAATATGATTATTTTTCTACTTGACTTTTATTCATTTTTAGAGAGATTATAAACCAATGATGCTGGAATTGATTCTTCAAAAAAAAAAAAAAATTGTTGGAATTGAAATTATAAGGAAAAAAAAGATATACTATATAGTTGTATTATATGAAACTTTTGATTTGTAAAGTGGAGGAGTATATCAAAATAGGTAGAATTATGTAAAAAGTAAAAATAACAACCAAAACATCAGTATCAATCAAACACACTATTTACACAATAATAATTTTTTATTTTTTTCCCTTTAGAGTCAGAGAATTTGGATATCAAAAATAAAAAATTTTGTTTGTAGATAATGCAACATTGTTTGATGGAAAGAAAGATTTATCCTGTGTTTTTAAAGTTGTATCTCGTGTTTCCATTATTTTGAAAACAAAATTGGAAAACAATGAAAACAACATTTTATCGTTTTTGAAAACAGGCCATTTTTTGAGTTGTTTTTAAAAATTGTATTTGAAAATAGGTATACCAAACACGTTTTCATGGTTTTTGTTGTATTTTTTATTTTCGAAAACATAAAAACGAAAATGGATCATGAACCAAACGGGGCCTAAAGTTTGCTACAGATTTAAAATTTAAAATGATAGAATAAATAGGATCCAAAAATTTGTACATGTTTTTTCATGTTTGAAAATAATCAAGTTTTAAAAAACTCTAAAAGCCCATGAACTTTTAACTTCATAAGTTTTATGTCTCCATACATTTAATCTAAAGACTAGTCCACCACGTAATTCTTAAATTATAGTTAAGCTATGTCAAATAAGAGATGAATTGATGGAGTACTTGATCAGTTGATTGTAGAGACCAATTAGACCAAAAAATGAAAAGTTTATTACATATTATCAAAATTCTAAAATATTAGAGACTATATTGACACAAGTTTTAAAGTTCAGAAATTTATTAAATTTCTTTTATAAGTTCAAAGACACAGTCTTTTTTTTCAAAAAAAAAAAAAAAAAGAGACGACACAGTTTCTGAAATTTTTTTTGAAACGGAAGGAAAAATGAAGATATATTTTTTTTTTTAGAAAATGCAAATTGATAATGATAAATAAGAATTAAACTTACAAAAACCAAGAACTTCAATAGAAGATCAAAACATTGATGAAAAATTTAGAAAGAATCCAAAAGTTTGAAAACACAATTAAACTAAAACTAAATCATATCTGAGATTTTGAAAGTTCGTAATTGGAAAACAACATCTACAGATTGTTTAAGGCCTCGTTTGATAACCATTTCGTTTTTTGTTTTTGGTTTTTGAAAATTAAGCTTATACACACCTACTTTCACTTATAGGTTTCTTTATTTTAGTATCAACATTCGTCATTGTTTTCAAAATTGTTGTTTTCAAAAACCAAGTCCAATTTTGAAAACAAAAAATGTAGGCCCCGTTTGATAACCATTTGGTTTTTTGTTTTTGGTTTTTGAAAATTAAGCTTAAAAATACTACTCCCACACCTAAGTTTCTTGATTTTGTCATCTACCTTCTTCTTATGTTTTTAAAAACCAAGCCAAGTTTTGAAAACTAAAAAAAGTAGTTTTCAAAAACTTGTTTTTGTTTTTGGAATTTGGCTAGGAAGTTGAGTGTGTCATTGACAAAGATACAAACCATGATGAGAAAATTAGGGAAAAACAAGCATAATTTTCAAAAACAAAAAACCAAAAACCAAATGGTTATCAAGCAAGGCCGTAGTTTTCAAAAACTTGTTTTTGTTTTTAGAATTTGGCTAGGAATTCAAATGGATCCTTAACAAGGATGAAAGCCATGGTAGGGAATTTAAGAGAAAACAAGCATAATTTTCAAAAACCAAAAACAAAAAACGAAATGATTATCAAACGAGGCCTTACTTTTTTTGTTTTTGTTTTTTTTTTTTTAAGAAGAGATTGTTTACTAATTATACATGGGTATAATGGATAATATATAAAGGACAATTAAGAATTTGGGCAATTGCATAGATGACAAATTGGACCAAATTAATAGCAAATATAACACAGTTGCAAATTAATTGCATATATAGCAAAATTAACTATACAAGACAAAAAAACTGTCGTCAGATTCTATCAAGTGTTTATCACTGATAGATTCTGATTATTCAAAGTCTATCAGTGTTTATCACTGACATACTCCTATTAATCAAAATCTATAAGTGACTATCACTGATAGAATTTGATTAATCAAAGTCTATTAATGATAGTCATTGATAGATTTCGATTAACTAGAGTCTATCAGCGATAGACACTGATAGACTTTGAATAATCGGAGTCTATCAGTAGATTGATAGATTCTGATTAATCAGAGTCTATCGCTGATAAACTCTGATAACAATCAAAGTCTATCAGATAGATTCTAATTAACCAGTGTCTATCAGTAATATACTCTGATAGATTTTGCTATATTTGCAATTTTTTTTACATTGTGCTACATTTGCAATTATATAGTTCTTATTTACCACTCACCCCAAATTCCCTAAGAATTTATTATGGACACCACCATAATTTCCCAAAATTTCCCCGAATAGAATGGGCCGGGTAAGTAAAGCCCAATAATTTAGATCCGGCCCGGTATTAGTCCGGAACGGGCAAGTCTGAAATTGACCGAGGACCTGCCCGTTCATACCGAATACGGGAAAGCTCCGTAAACTTTACCCTGTTCGTCGTCGGACTGGGGGTTCAAGAGGACGATGAAGCTCACATGGAAGAACAAGGGCAATAGTAAGAAGCGATCTCTGACTGCAATTTCCAGCCGTTCAAATCTTCCTTTTGAAGTACCTGGCGAGGTGGAAGAAGACGATAGGGCAATTCGCCAAGACAAAGAAGCAAACGTTGAAGCGGTAGACCGGAGAGAGGATGGAACTTCAGACAGTTCGTCTTCAGACCTCAAGCGACTCGCTGAATCGTTTCAGGCTCAAGGCGATAGGCTGGCTGAGGTACCTGTGTTTTTCTGCTATGTTTGCCTTCAACAATTTGACCTCAACTTGTTACTGATTTCAATTGGAAACTTGTTTACCTACTACTTTTTTTTCAATTGTAATTGAGAAGAGTATCTAACTTTGAAAGTTAAATTTGAAAAGTGTTCATGTGAGAGAATGAACTTCCTGAGGTGAATCGAAGAGAAAATGATTACGCTGCAACAACCTTGCTGGTTTGTGGTTACTGATTATTCAATTGTTAATCAGATTAGTAATATTCGACAAAAACGTCTCCACATCGTATGCGGTGTTTCTTGATTAAGCCCAAAGCTATTGTAAACTGTTGAAAGAGGGAGGCGGCTTAATAGGGACGAGAAATTTGAATATCACTTTGAAAACAATGAATAATTTTGGATCTTGAATTGGCTCGGTTTTTCCTTTTCAATTGAAATTTCTTGCATATTTGACACGGTGGCTGAGTTTTACCAAATCTTCTAAAGATTAGGTAATGGGCGATTCAAAAAATGTACTTTTTTCCACATGCATTTGTATTTATTTTTATAGTTTAACACATGCAATGATCCAATGGTTTTCATTCTCAAGAATTTTGATTTTAAGTTATGGTATTTGTGCACTCAAACTATTATATGAAAGAAGATAGAATAGAAGATATATCTTTTACAAGAAGTAGAGAAGCCATTTCTATATTTGTATTCCATGTCGTATACCAAAGGCTTAGAAGGAAATCTTAAACTACACAAAAATGTTTCCAAATGAACATGTAACTAGATGATTCAGATCATAGTGACTATTTGGTTCATTTCGACTCAAACATGGGCTTGTTCACAAATCTTTGGGTTGATTTCTCCAAGAACAATGTACTTAAAAAATGAAGCTTGTGGAGTGGCCTTCGTATATGTTGCTGTTATAGATATTGTCCTCAAGCTTTGACATTCAGATGTTGAATATTATGATTATTCTCTGAGGCCATGTGCATTTTCTTTTTTTCAGGATGGGAAATTTCGGGAAGCTCTGGGAAAATGGGAGACTGCTCTTACTTTGATGCCTGAAAATGCAGTTTTACATGAACAAAAAGCACAAGTTCTCCTGGAGGTTGGGGAAACTTGGGGTGCTTTGAAGGCAGCAACCAGTATGTTCTTTTCAATTACATTTTAATGTTAGGATTGCCTAAGATTTTCATATTAGTTGGTAAGCTTTATTTTGAAGTGAAATAGGTGATTGGTCTTTAGGGTATACGGATGGGCATACAAATGAGTATATCCGTACAACTGAAGTTTTGTTTATGATCTGGGTGAATAAGCCATACCCCTTTTTTTTTGGATGTAAGGAACTTGCTTTTCCATTGTTCCTTTTTTTTTTTTTTTTTTTTTTTGTTTTTTTTTTTTTTTTTTGTTTTATTTTATATTGCAGCCTATATTTGAATTTTTGGTTTGAACTCCGTTATTAAAAGTAAGATTAATTCTTCATGACCTTGAAGTTGAAACATCTGTTCCTGAATCTACCTGCAGGAGCTACTGACTTAGATCCATCATGGGCTGAGGTACTGCTAACTCCTATAACAGTACAATACCCGTATCTGGCTACACCTTTTACTTCATCTTTGAAAAAATTGTGCCCTTCATTTTTGTCTTCGATGGGTTGTCTCAGGGGATTCTATCCATTTATTTGCCTATTTTGTGTTGCAAACATGAAGATACACGTCTGGATATTCGTTGGCTCCATATTTTAGATGAACATGAGAAAGCCTTATGTAATTAATTCATTCAGATTATTTGCCTTGTGAATAAATCATCATCAATTAAACTCGTTATTGAACCTGCAATAATAGACATTTTCTTTGTACTTCCAAGTGGCTAAGTGAAAGTTTCTCACCTCTCAATTAAAGTATATGCATGTAGGGTCAGGCGGTTGTCCCGTTAGATTAGTTGAGGTGCGCGTAAGTTGGCCCGGATACTCATGGATATCAAAAAAAAAAAAAAAAAGACATGCATGCTTATGCTCTACATCAACGATCAGCTTGAGACTCCAGCTAATTGCGAGTATTATTACCAGGTTGCGAGACATGATAAGGAGAAGAGCAAAATGGGAATTAGATATACTCGTTTTGAAATTCATGTTGGGGTTTGGAGGTAAAGCTTGAAGTTTACGGCAAGGAAAGGGTGGAAAGGCAAGGAGGAGAGACATGGCGGGCAGGAAAAAAATACACTTTACTCCTAGTAGATCCTAATTATCTGATAACATAATACTGACGTGTTTAATTTGCCAACTCCAAGAATCAGCATTTAGAAACCATTAAATCGATAGAATCATTGAGATTCATGTCTCCTCTAGGAGATCAATGGCACACTGCCCTTTTATTGGGAAATTTACGCATTCTAATTGATGCAATGTTTTTAGTACATTTCTAGGATCTCTCCATCCAAGATAAACTTCTTTTGCATTCACGACGTCCCTAGTAACGTAATTGTCTAGCTGATTAACTTTCCTTGTAGAGCTGATTTGTTTATATAACTTTAGATATTTAAAATTTCCTCATTCATCGTGCTGTTGACTTAAATTTAGAGTGTGAAGAAGCTAGACTCATGTTAGTTTTTGAACTGATTTCTCATCTCTTTTGATCTTGGATACGGTTAGGCGTGGATCACTCTTGGTAGAGCACAGTTAAACTTTGGGGAACCTGATAGTGCTATAGAAAGCTTTGACAGAGCACTGGCTATCAAGGTACACCTTTATTACTTTTATTTGGTAATCCTGAATTTGGCAGGTTCATCCGTTTGTATTCATACCATTATTTACACTGCTCAAACCTACTAAAGAATTTATTATTCCATGCCCTGACTCAGTCGATCTGTCTCGTGTACTTGTTTAATCAGTTAAAATCTAACCGTCATAATATTTTCCCAAAGAAACTGTATAAAAGGTGACATTTTGGTTGTTAATGTACCAATCATTTGGGGGCTAGGCACCGGACTCTTACATCATTTAGCATCTATTATCGGCCTGATCGTTCATTACTGAGTTTAAAGTTAAGAAACATGATTTATTCGCAAAAACCCTTACAACCTATGGTCAAAGTCAATTAAAGCTTTGCTCTGTAAGACCTTGATTCGTTTTCTCGATCCCACATATTTTTATGTTGAAAGTAAAATTCTCTATTGTGCAGCCTGATTCTGGAGATGCCCGAGATGATCGACAAACTGCATTGCATCTCGTAAAGCGGCGAAAACAGCTCCATTCAGCAGGGTTGAGCAGTACAAAAAATCGTTATTTGGTGGGAGATAAGTTGAAAGATGTTGACGATTAATAAGTGTAATCTGAAAAAAAAAAAAGTAAGATGTAGTTTGTAATTTTGGTTCTTAATTGCAGGTTTAGAATTTCACCATGGCCAAAAGCAGCATGTACCTAAGTTTACTTGGTTCCCAGATAATTAAATCCTCGTATACTGAAACGAGGAAAAAAAAAATACAGGTAAATAATGTACGAGTATATCTGTTTCTTTTCAAAATTACGAGGGTCGCCGAAAATAATTGACGTGTTGCTTAAGGGCTGTGTGTGTGTTTTTTTTAACCACCCTCACGGCACACTTTCTATATATCTTTCTCCTCACCTCTTTGTTACAACTAGTTGCTGCATGCTATCGGATCTCGAGCCATGGTAGGTTACAATTTCAAATTCACATTCTCGTTTATTTTGGATATTGAAACGATTTTTAACTGCAAATTTCAATTTTTCTTACAAACAGCTAGTAAGCAAGTCGAATAAGACAACTATTGTTAAGTTGAGCGAGATTTTGCTTATACTAATCAAAGATGAAAAGCTAAAGTCAGAATTCACATAGAGATGATAGACGCTTATCTATCATAGAGCTCGGTAGTCTTCCTTAAAACTGCTACCAGTTCTTGAACAGAAAGTGGTATGCTTGCGAAGACCATTTTTGGTCGAGGCGTGTTAATGAAATCCATCCCATTAAACAAAATCTTTTTCATTCTTGGGGTGAATAAATAAAGACTACTGCTACGATCTCGAACGTAACTTCAGGATTAACCTCAATGAATTATGACATAACGGGTTTGGTATAGATCTGTTGCCCGCTCACGGAACGAGTTCAACAATTGTAACATTATCCCAAAACTTCAAGGACTAAAGGGGCATTTTTTTAAATACTATTTCAATTGTCCAGTATTGCACACTAACACAAAATGTATTTTTGCATCCGACGTGCAAAATATCAAAAAGGGGAAATATTTATATATACATACATATACATATATATTAAAAAGAACAAAACTTGGCTGCATACCGAAATGTAGGGATCTCTTTGATCTAGACAGCAAAAGGATTTTTCTAGGTTGTTCTTTGATCTAAAAGTATCTTAGATATTTCTATGTCTATCCTAAGAATTCTCAAATTTTTTGGAGCCTAATGAAAGACTAAGATATTTCTAGAGCTTTTCCTTTTAAGATATTTATTTACAATCTTCAACATAAGTCTAGAGAGTTCTAATATATTAAGTCATGTGTATCCAAGAAGCTTCTAGATATATAGTTAGTGTTGCTTTTATTTTAACACTCGTGTGCTCTTGTGGTTAGCACGGAGATAACCACCATTTGCTTCCATGCCCCAACGGAAAATAGATCATACCTTTGGTGGGACATGCCATATTTTTAGATGGTGCGTCAGCTATGGTAAGTTTTCATGGTTGCGGTAAATTTAATATTTTAATAAAAAATGACATCAGACTTTCCTATTCTCATACCATGTTAAATTACCATTTTGAACTGATGAGTTACGATAATTTTGATTTTTTATCAAGGCTTTAATAGGTAGCAGATGAAAATCTAGATGCATAGATCGAGGGTTGTTTGAAATATATAGTATTCAACCTCACAAGTGCTGCTCCCTAACACGGAAGATGGAGTCAAAGTAATGATCAAAGAAATGGGTCTTTTGTACCAATTGTCACGAAATGTACCAAAATACGTTGGTGAAAACATTGAAAAATGCTCGAGTGATGCAATCCCAAGGGGAATTAGTGACTATAACTTGCTGTTTTATGCAATCCGTCCAGGGGGTCAAGCATAATTCTTAATGCAATAGAGCAAAAGCTTCGGCTTGAAGAGGGCAAATTGAAATTGAGCAGACACGTGCTTCTTCGTGAGTATGGTAACATGATAGGTCCAACTGTAGGATTTGTTTTAGATGAGATGAGGAAGAAGTTGATTAGAGAAGAAGAAGGTACTACAAGTAAAGGATTAGAGTGTGATGTGCTTGTGACTTTTGGACCTGCTTTCACCATCGAGACTCTCATGTTCCAAAATGTCCCTATAGTTCAAGTTTAATTCACATGTAGTGGCATGGCAATCTAGTATTTTGCCTTATAAGTTAAACCTAGCACTTTCAAGAATAATTGTGGTTTAACTAAGGAATAAATAATAAGTTAGGTAGTCATGTGGTTAAATATTATTATGGGAAAAGTAGATAATTAAAGCCACTTTCTATTGAATATATACTATCTTTCCAAAATATAAATTTATGTTCATTACTCTATTATTTATTTGTTTATTTTTTCTCACATAAAAATTATCGTAAAGAAATGATTCAAAAATTGAAGCTTGTCATGTTTGAGTTGAGTAGATTTAAAAGTGTAAAATATATAATTGTTAATTGGAGCATAGTTGGGGGATAAGATATCTATTGCATGCTATATCTCAAAGGTTGATGATTTGATTTATTCAAAAAAATATATTCTAACATTATATATAATCTAACATCTCCCTGAACTCATGATACTATAGTGAGTTTGCTAAATAAACGATGTCATTACTAATTTCGGAATGATATCAATACAATTTTTGACCAAAGCAAGATGCTACATTGATATCAAATTGATGTCGATGTAGATGCCAATGCAAATAATACCGATAACTACAACCAAGTTTAATAACACAATTAGTACTAACACTAATACCAAAGCCAAGTATTACAATACCAATTCTCATGATTTTGTAAAGCTGAGATACTCGATGAACATTGAAGTTAAATCTGAAAAGATATTTTGGTCACATCATTTATGTCAATTGAGCTATGATCTTGTTAGCAGTGACTTTGGTATTAGAATTAGTTCTAATTGTGTTATTAAACTTGGTTGTAGGCATTGGTATGTGCATTGACATTTGCATCAACATCAGTTTGATATTATTGTAGCATTTAGCTTACATAAAAAATTGTCTTGGCATCATTCAAAAATTGTCATGACATCGTTTATTTAGGAAACTCACGGCAACATCATGAGTTGGAAGAGATGCTAGATTCTAATATTTAAATATATTATTTGAATTAATCTAACCATGAATAGATGATGATAAGTGTCTTATTCACTAAATAATATTCGACTTATCGGTTATATTTTTATTAGTATAAATAGTTGGTTATATGTGTTTTAAAAAATCCTATTATTTAATGGAACACTAGCTATTTTCCACTTTCTCTTCCAATTTTCCCTATACTAAATTCACACTGAGTTCTTAATTACTTTACAAAGTAGAAGACTCTCTAGGGAGGAAAATAAATAATAATATTCTCATCTACTCGTGTTGTTACAAATTAGTTCTTTTTAAGTTTGAGACAACTTTTGTTAAAACTACTCTAAAATAAGGGATTTGAGTTCAAGTGTATTTTAGTGTTTGATTCTACATTCGTAAAGCGCTTTTTAAGTGCTTTTCTGAGGAATACTCGAGCCCAAAAGTGTTCTATAAGGACTCCATTTTGTTTTAAAACCCTTTATTATTATTATTTTTTTTCAAACAACAGTGTGTTAAATCATCCTCAACTCAAACGTGACAATCTTCAATTTTTTAACCATTTGTTTACAATTTTCGTATGTACTGGTGTGAGCAAATAAATAAATAATAGGGGAGTAATGAACTAAATTGTATTATATGGAAAGAGAGTATTTAATAGAAAGTAGCTTTAATTATCTCCATGATTGCACATGTTAGAGTTCTAATTTCTTATTTTCTTTCTCTCCTATCTATCTAAGGTTAGGATAGGAAGATACCTACCCACCATATGGAGCTAAGTCTTATTCAACTTATTATTAGGGCCAAAACCAAATACAAGAGAGCTATTACATATCAGTTAATTAAACTTGAGCTATAGGGACACTATGCAATATGAGAGTCTCCATAGTGAGACCAGGTCCAAGAGTCACAAGCACACCACACTTTAATCCTTCACCTGTAGTGCTTTTTCCTTCTCTTATTGACTTCTTCCTCGTCTCATCTAAAACAAATCCCACAGTTGGGCCCATCATGTTACCATACTCACGAAGCACGTGCCTACTCACTTCCAATTTCCCCTTTTCAAGCCCAAGCTTTTGCTCTATTTCATCAAGAACTGCTCGACCCCCTGGATGGATTGCATAGAACAACGAGTTATACTCATTGATCCCACTTGGGATTGCATCACCCAAGCATTTCTTAATGTTTCCACCAACGTATTTTGGTATATTTCGTGATAATTGGTACAAACAACCCATTTCTTTGACGATTACTTTGATTCCATCTTCCGTGTTCGGGAGTAGTGCTTGTGAGGCTGATACTATTTCAAACAACCCTCGTTCTACAATGACATCTGGGTTTGCACCTACTACCTATTAAAGTATCAATAAAAAGATCAAAATTATCGTTACTTAGCACTTCAATGGTAATTTAACGAGGTATGAGAGCAATAAGTGTTGAAATTAATTAAATTAATTCCTTACATTGGTAACAAAAAATTAAATAGATAAATTATATGTATTGCTATTCATGGGTTAAATAAGGAGGAGGTGGAAGAGAAAAGAAATAAAGAAGAAATAAAAATAATTCAAAATAATAATATTCTTATTATTTTAATATATTCTTAATAAAAAAAATTAAAAATTAATTTTTTAAATAAAAAAATAGTGTCACGTCATCCGTTCGTTAGTTTTTAACAAAAAAATGGATGGAGGGACCAAAATGAAACTAAAACCAAACCTCAGGGGCTAAATTGTTGAGTTTGAAAACTCAAGGACCAAAATGAAACCTAACCCAAACCTCAGGGACTAAAAGTGTATTTTTCCAAAAAAAAAAAAAAAAAAGCATGGTGGAGGATTCAAACCTCTAACATTTTAGGTCAAATATGTATGTTTCATGCTAGTTGAACTATTCTCATGTTGACAAATATAACATCGATATACTATATATCATTTTAGATATACTATATGTTATAGGCAATTTTGGACCACCCCGATGTACAAGGAGCTGACGAGGACAACAGGGGAAAAATCGGGCTGGGAGATGGACCCAAGAGGCGAAACCGGCAAGTGGGACGGGCCAAGACAGAAGAGGTCGGGCTTTTGGCTCGACCCCCTGCTGAGCCTCGGCCCAAGGCTGAGGCCGAGGCTCATGGTCGGCCCGCTCGCGCGGGCAGAGCCCGTCCGGCTCCGTTTGGTCCCTTCCGCCTCTGGCCGCCCTCGGTTTTCGCCTGGTTTGTCTCAAAACGCCTCCGAATTCCTAAAAACCCTAGGAGCACGAGCAGATATTTATACCCCTCTTCGCCACTAAAGAAGGGGACCCGAACTCTCGACTCTCTCCTCTTACTCTCTTGCTCTCCTCTTCCGTTTTCTGACTTAAGCATCGGAGGCGGTGTGGCTAGCACCACACCGGTGTGCAGGTTTACTCTTGTGCAGGCCACATCTTCCCCCGCTCTCAAACAAATTCACTGTCGATTATCACGTGGAGCAAAGGTAATTTACCTAGCGAAATTTGATCATCAACACTATATATCATTTTAATGATATACTTGAAATTACATTTTTAGTGAGTACTAATATACTACCGATAAATCGATGTTATACTTGAAATTGCATCTTATTGATATACTTATAACAAATTTTGCATTCAATGATCTTCATAATACACCAACCATGAAAAATATATATCAATGAACTTTTTTTTTAAAAAAAATATAGTATGGTGGAAGATTCAAACCTCTAACATTTTGGGTCAAACATGTATGTCTTATGCTAGCTGAACTATTCAATGTTGGCAAATATAACATCGATATACTATATATCATTTTAATGATATACTTGAATTACAATTTTTAGTGAGTACTAATATATTACCGATAAACTGATGTTATACTTGAAATTGTATCTTATTGATATACTTATAACAAATTTTGCATTCAACGACCTTCATAATACACCAACCATGACAACTATATATCAATGAACTTTTTTTAAAAAAATAGCAAGTTATCATTGATGTACCTACCGACTCATAATCAGGTATGTCATGTATTAGATCCTTAAGTAATATAACAAATGTGGTATATCATGGTATATATATCAACATTCATAACAAATAAAGAAGACAAACATTTAGGCTATTAAAAAGATACATTTCGTTTAAAATATGTAAATAGTATAGCATAATTCAATAAGAGAAAATAAAACATAACAAATATTAGCAAAGAGAAGTAACAATATCAAGTACATCATTGGTATATCAACATTCATATCAGGTTTATCATTCATATATTAATACTCATAATCAGATATATCAAATTAGGTATATCAAATCAAGTATATACATATTTCAGATATATCATTAGTATATTAGAAATATCATTGTATTCATTTGAGATAAAACACACGTATATCATTTTAATAATATTTTGAGTATGTTAGCAGTATACCATACATAATCAATATTAATTTGAAGTAAAACATGAGTGTATCATTTTAGTAGTATTTTGAGTATAACATACTTGCATCCGGACTTTTTGGACTTTTCTTATGGGTTGAGGTAATTTCAAGTATATCAAATTTGATATATATATATATATATAAGTATTTTTTTTTGAGAAAAAATTTGGTATATAAATTAACTGTTATACTTTATATTTCATATATTAATAAACATAAAGTATATATTAGATATACTACTAATATACTAGTTGATACACGGACAAGGGTAAAATTAGAATAATAAAAAAACGGAATTCAGATTTAAATTTTTTTGCTATATTTGCGAATCTCAAAATCCAATGCTAGATTTGCAAATATGTTAATATTTTTTTGCTACCCATTGCAATTTCCCTTAAATAAGTGATCTAATTACCACCCATAAACTTCCAATCAGTGTGTGACCGAGCAGATACCAACCTGTTATCCTGTTCCTCATCTGATAAAGAGAATTGTCCTATCAAGGTTTAAGTTGCATAGTTGAGAGGGAAGACCTAAACTACGCAAGTTTTACAAAAACAAGTTATCTCATATTTGATGGATCCATATAATTCATACATCTCTAATTGATTTTGGCTTACTTTCCTGCTTAAATCCTAAATCAAATATAGTTGATGAAGTTTTAGTTTTTCAAGGAGTGAACTTTTATAATGTCATTTAAAAAAAAAAAAAAAAAAAAAAAAACAAGTTAGATTAAATTCATCATAATCTATTGACACTTACCATGGCTGATGCACCATCTGAAAATATGGCATGTGCCACCAAAATATCCAATCGATTTTCTGTGGGGGCATGGAAAAAAATGGTGGACATATCTACGCAGACCACAAGAACACGAGCACCAACGTTGTTCTCTGCAACATCCTTGGCGAGGCGAAGGGCAGTACCAGCTACAAAACAACCTTGTTGATATAACATGAATTTTTGGATGGAGGGCTTTAGTCCGAGAAGCTTGGAGAGATGGCAGTCGGGTCCAGGAGTGGAATTGCTTGACGATGTGCAGAAAATGAGATGAGTAATGTTTGAGATGGGTTGGCCCCAATCTTCAATGGCTTTCAAAGCTGCTTCTTTTCCTAGTTTTGGCACTTCTTCTTCCATCATTTCTTGGCGAGCATCCAGTGATGGTGCTCCATACTTGCACATATTAGAGTTCTCCTTTAGTATCTCTTCATTCAAATGGAAGTAACGTTTCTTTATATTCGAATTCTCACCTATTATATATATACAAAAACTCACAAATTAAAGCTTTATTACATATAATATTTGAATGGAATTTGAATTTGCTCCTACTTTGTCAGCATCCTAGTTAAAGTTGTATTTGAATTCCTAGCCAAATTTTAAAAACAAAAACAAGTTTTTGAAAACTACTTTTTTTTTTTTGTTTCCAAAATTGAACTCGGTTTTTGGAAACAAGGTAGAAGATTGATACCAAAACCAAGAAACTTATAGGTGGAAGTATGTGTGTGTAAGCTTAATTTTCAAAAACCAAAAACCAAAAACCAAATGGTTATCAAACGGGACCTTAGTTTTTGGTTTTTGAAAATTGTGCTTGTTTTCTTCTAATTTCCTTACCATGGTTTTACTCTTTATTAAGGACACATTTGAATTCTTAGTCAAATTCCAAAAACAAAGACAAGTTTTTGAAAACTATATATATTTTTTTTTAGTTTTTGAAACTTGAGTTGGTTTTTGAAAATATGGAAAGAATGTAGGTAATAAAACAAAGAAACTTATGTGTTGAAGAAGTGTTTATAGGCTTAATTTTCAAAAATAAAAAACAAAAAACAAAATGGTTATCAAACGGGAACTTAGTTTTTAATTTTTGGTTTTTGAAATTTAAGCTTAAAACACTACTTCCACCTATAAATTTCTTGATTTCGTTATGTTCCAAGTCACTTTTTTAAAACTAAAAAAAAAAAAAAATAGTTTTCATAAACTTGTTTTTGTTTTTAGAATTTAGCTAGGAATTCAAATGTGTCCTTCATAAGGATGAAATCCATTGTAAGTAAATTGAGAGAAAACAAGCTTAATTTTAAAAATAAAAAAACCACAAATCAAAAACCAAATAGTTATCACGGGAACGCGCTAGATTTTTTGAATCTAAAAGTAAAAAAAAGTACTTACAAATTTTTTTGAATTTTTGTTTCAACTGTGTCATGTGTTGGCTATCGGTGACTCGAAAATAGAAATCGGGAAATTGGCTTTGGTTGCAACAATTGGAGGGGACAGCAGTGCCAATGCCCAATATGGTGGCTCTACTTTGAGGTTTCTGATTGGCTTCAAGTTTCTCAAACTTCTTACAATCCATTTTTGACTATTCCTTATGGGTAAGAAATTGTAATCAAACTCTGAAATTTGCAGAGATTTTATCTTCCAATGGATCGTCTATATAGAGTATTTTTCTTGCTAATAGTGAATTTACCATTCTCTCCTTTTATCCTACCCACCAAAAAAATAAATAAAGTTCAAAATGTCAATTTTTTTTCTAACAACATGTGGAGATGGGAGAATTCAAATCACAGACCTCTTGGTCAATACAAGTTTTATGCCAATTGAACTATATATTCTCATGTTGATGTTTAAAATGTCAATGAGTAGTTAAATTGAGGGAATTTAATGGACATCAATTTAATGGATATGATTAAGTTAGGTAGCAATTTGCACTCTATTTGCTAATCTTACGCAAAATATTTTTTTAGAAATGCTATGTTTACAAATACATAATGTTATTGCTTGTTATAGGTAATTTTGGACCACACTGACGCACAAGGAGCTAACAAGGACAATCGGGCAGAGGTATGACCAGAAAACCGACCTAGAGGAAGACCGGACCAAAGGGTCGGGCTGGCCTCGGCAAGAGGCCGAGGAAGCGGGCCTAGCTTGGTCACCTCCTTTCGGTCCCTGATGCCCCGGATCGCCCCGGTTCCGCCTGGTTCGTCCCGAAACACCTCCGAATTCCAAAAAATCCTAGGAGTAAAAACAGGTATTTAAACCCCTCTTCATGACTGAAGAAGGGTTCCGAAACTTTATTCTCGACTTCTCCCCTTACTTTCTAGCTTCTCCTCGGTTTTCTAACTTAAGCATCGGAGGCGGTGTGGCCTACACCACACCGGTGTGCAACGGTTTTTGCTAGTTTTGCAGGTCATGTCTTCCCCAACTTCTACAAATTCACTGTTTTTTTTTTTTTTTGAGTACATCAACATTTGGGGTGGGGGGATTCGAACCTCTGACCTCATGGTCGAGGGTATATGCCAATTACCGCTGAGCTAAGCTCGCTTTGGCTTCTACAAATTCACTGTTGGTGTCACGTGAAAGTCAGGTGAGTCCTCTGTCCGGATTTTGGCATCAACATTGCTATATTTGCATTTTATTTTGTCGTGTATGTAAGTGTTCCAAAATTGAAAGTGAAAAACTAAGCCTCGTTTAATAATTTCTTTTTCTTTTTTTAATTTTTTTTAATGTTTTTAAGTTAAGCCAGAAAACACCATGTTTTCTTGTTTTGTTGTCTATTCTTTTAAATCGTTTTCAAAATCTAAATTAAAATTTGGAAGTTAAGGAAAGTAGTTTTTAAAATTTTAATTTGTTTTTGTGTTTTTAAAATTTTGCGATGAATTCAAATGCGTTTTAAAAAGGATAAAAAAAAAAAACAAGCCTAAATTTTATAAACATAAAACTAAAAACTAAAACCCTATCAAACAGGACCTCAATTTTTATGGGACAAGTTTAATAGTTTTTATCCTAAATTTTCAATTTCATCTAATTAAACCTAGACTTAGATAAATATTAAGAAAAATATACACTATTGATCCCTAAGGTTTGGATTAGGTTTCATTTTGGTTTAATAGTTTTTATCCTAAATTTTCAATTTCATCCAACTAAACCTAGACTTAGATAAATATTAAGAAAAAATATACACTTTTGATCCCTGAGGTTTGGGTTAGGTTTCATTTTGGGGTTTGGGTTAGGTTTTATTTTGGTCCCTAAATTTGAAAACTCAACATTTTTAGTCCTTGAAGTTTGAATTTCGTTTCATTTTGGTCCCTCCGTCCAATTTTCTGTTAATTACCCACGAATTGCTGACGTGACACTATTTTTTTAATTAAAAAAATTATGTTTTTAATTTTTTAAAATAAGAAATAATATTTAAATATTTTTATTATTTTTATTTTTTTCAATTCTCTCTCCTCACTTCTTCTACTAGCCATTTGCAGACTAGCCGATGGCTGTCGCTGACCTTTTTTTTTTCTTCCTTTTTTCTTTTTCTTTTCTTTCCTTCTCCTTATTTTTTTTTCTCAATACACTCTCTCACTAGAGCCTTATGAGCTTGTGTGAAAGTTTTTGAGGTCCATTTGATCTAGTACACCTCGTTCGTCATCGCTTCTGTAAATCAACTCACTTGAAGGAGAAATTTTTACCGAAATTATAGTGGATGAGTTCAATTAACCTATTAATTACATCTTTGTCATAATCTTTTGATTTTCTCATTGGTAGGATTTCATGCATTTATTTCAATTTCTTTCTTCCCTAATTGCCCGTATTTAATTATATAATTATAATAAATATTATTTTTTTTTCACATTGCAGCCGGCTGCCCATATATGGAATGTTTTTTTTTTTAAAATATAATTATATATATTCTTTTAAATAACTACCTCAATTAATTCCTTTTATGTAACAAATATATTTAATTTATTTCAAAAATCAAATCAAGTTTTGAAAACTAAAAAAAAGTAGTTTTCAAAACTTGTTTTTGTTTCTGAAATTTGGCTAGAAATTCAAATGTGTCTTTAACCAAGATGAAAATCATTATAAGGAAATTGGGAGAAAACAAGCTTAATTTTTAAAAACCAAAAACCAAAAACCAAATGGTTATCAAATGGGACCTACTTTTTTTTTAGTTTTCAAAACTTGAATTGATTTTTAAAAACATGAAAAGAAGATAGATAACAACACAAAGAAACTTATCTCTTTCATTTTTTTTCAATGAAAATATGGTTTTTTATCGGAAAAAAAAAAACACAAATAAACTTATATGTGGAAGTGTAGTGTTTGTAGGCTTAATTTTCAAAAACCAAATGGTTATCAAATGGGGTCGTAGGGACTATACTTTTAATTTAACCCTATAAGTTTTAGTTCCTAATTAACTTTTGTGTATTTTTTTGTTTAAAAAAAAAAAAAAACTTTTGTGTATTTTTTTCATTCAGTCCGTATTCTTTAAAAAATTTTAATTTAATACCTTATGTATTAATAATTTTTCATTTAGCCCCATGTCATCAATGAATGTTAAAATTGTTTGATGATTTTTTTCTCTCCCACTATAACCTTTTCAATTCACTAAGTATTATGTCAGGTAAGTTTAATATCATCCAATTTTAATATATTTACCGACACCAAAAAACAAAATGTTAACACATCAGGAATTAAATTGAAACTTTAAATAAAAACCTATTTGTAAATACTAACTACTAAAACATATATTTAGACTATACTTTTTCCTTTTTGTGACAAATCTAAATTTTACTATTATTTTATGCTATAAATAATAAGCTATAAACTTTGATGTGCTTAGAATTTGATCCAGCATTATCCACACACCAAACACGTTTTTGTAAATGCCAACAAGAGTATAGCTCAATTGGCATAAAGATGTATTGATAACCACGAGGTCTGTGGTTCGAATCCCCCACCCCCATATTGTCAAAAAAAAAAAAAAAAAAAACACTTTTTTGTAAATTTCACAAAAATGCATTCTTTCGGCATTACGGGTTCAAAATGAATTTCTTATACTATTAAATATTAAATACTTCCTAAAGAAAAATAGAGGGCCATAATTGGTAAGAAAAACCTTATAAATAAAAAGGACAAATTGCCAAGAAAAAAGAACAATACTTGGCTGCATACCGGAATGTAGGGATCTCTCTACACTCTTAGTTGTCAACATTTTAATGATCCCAACATACTGATATGTAGCTAAGTATTTTCCAAGAAAAAATGTTAATCTTTCAGCTAGAAAAGAGTTCCTCCATTCCCAACCTCTAAAAAATGTCTGGCTCATTTTCATCTCTTTGATTTTCTATTTTTTGAATTCTTTCCATTTTTTCCTCTCACATTGTGAAGAAAATAATATTAGAATAATAACACGACAATCAATGCTTAGAATCCTAAACGACCAATTCCAACATATTGTCAAATTATTAGGTGCTCCCGATGCAATGAGACTCCTTTAATACTGTTGGACGTAGATCTTCAAATTTTCCTATTTTTAATAACTGTTAGATACAAAATTGAGATACTTTTATAATTACTCTCTTACATCCAACCGTGCAAAACTACCCACCTCATTGCATCGAAAAGAAAGGAATAGTTTCTCTAGCATATCACCCTCCAGGCCTTGGAGGGAAAAGTTCAACAGTAAAAAATCAGGCCCAATAAATGCAAGTAATTTTTTTTTTACAACAATAAATGCAAGTAATTGTGCATGGGAGAGAGAGAAAAAAATAAAAACCTAAGTTTAATAGGGAAAATTAAAATGAATATTGAATACCTCTTTTAAACGGAAAAAAAAAAAAAAACAGAAATTATAGCGGATGGGTCAAATTGATCATCAAATTTCATAAATGTCCTTAATTATCAAAATTATCATGGGTAGGTTTTTACACATTAATTGGGATAAATTTGTTACCAAAATGCCCTTTCATTTAATGATTGACCTAATTTTAATTTAATAATATATTAGATTATATAAATTATTAAATATATTATTTTTGTTATTAACCATATCTTGCCGCCTCTTTACCAAAAAATCAGGGGATTTGGTCTTCAGTCATGGTAAGTATATTATTCCAAATAATGTTTCCATTTTATAATTCATAAATTCCTTTTATTTGTTTTCATTTTGACAGCTGAAGGTTAAAATCCTCTTTTTTGCACGATTTCAAGATGCAGTAGTAGGTTTTCACGATTCTTCCTTGTCGAGCTTGTTGCTAGCGTCTTCTTCCCTTGCTATCGCCTTCTTCCTTTCGAAAATAGGTGGGTTTCACGGTGAAGAAACGGGTGGGTAGAGAAGGTCGTCGGAGAATCCATTTAATGTCGGAGAATCTCGCCGGTGTGGCCATGGACAATGGTGATGATTCTGATTGGCTTGATCGGAGCGAGGGATCCACCACTGAGTGATCTATAGATCTGGGTTTTTTTTGTCCTATAGATCTGGGTTTTTTTTTGCCGTATAGATCTGGGTTTTTTTTGCATATTCTACGATTCCTTGTTAAATACCCGGTATGATTTCTAAATACCGGGTATGAATTTTTAAATACCCGGTATGAATTTTGAAATTTGCAATAATTTTTTTTTTTGCGTATAGATCTGGGTTTTTTTTTTTTGCATATTCTACAATTCCTTGTTAAATATCCAGTATGGATTTCTAAAATACCAGGTATGATTTTTAAATACCCGGTATGAATTTTTAAATACCCAATATGGGAATAAAGATTCGGCGGTATGGAATTCTAAAATACCGGGTTTGTGATGGACGAAAATGGAAGAATCACAACAAACCACGAAAACTGACGAAAATGAAAGGGTGAAAAATGGTCTGTGATGTAAAAAATGGTATGTGATGGAAAAATACCTGTTCTTGGTGTTTGGTTTGTGATGGACGATTGTGGACGAAAATTGGGGGATTATTTTCAAATGCCATATAATCACGTCTTTTCCTTTTCTGTATTTTCTTTTTTTCTTTTTTAATTTTGATTATCAAAGGGTCAAATTGGTAAATGAGCTACAATTAATAAAAATGGGCTGGACTGAAATGAAAATTATAAAGTTTTTGGACAAAAGTGAAATATATGGGCTGATTTCAGCCCATTCTTGTAAAAACCCCAAAAAAAAAAAGAAGTCAAGTTTTTTTTTTTTTTTTTTTTTTTTTTTTTTTTTTTTTTTTTTTTTTTTTTTTACAATATGTGGGGATGGGGGATTCAAACCACATACATTTCGGTCAATAGTACAAGCTTTATGCCAGGTGAACTCTACTCATGTTGGCAAAGAGTCAAAGAGTTTGTTCAATCTTAAATTTGGCAACAAATTTTCCTCCCTTGTTTGTTCTCATTTTCTACCTTTCTCTTTCTTAGTTATCAAGATTTTAGCGGAGTATGACCCTACATACCACCATTGAAATGTAGACAACTATGAGAGATAACCTTTTGTTTTTTCTTTCTCATTTTCTGCTTTTCTCTTTCTTAGTTGTCAAGATTTTAATGGGGTATGTAGGATTCATACACACCATATACAAGTTTTGACCCTTATGTTCAATCTGTAAGCCCATTTTGCCATTTTGCTTGTATTCAAACGCCTTACTAATTCCCTTGTCATCCTTACACTTAATTAAAAAAAAAAAAATTACTTCATAGATTTTTTTTTTTAATTTCAAATCTTAAACACAAAAAAAAAGAAAAAAGAAAAAAAGAAAAAAAATCAACTAACCACTCTTGAGCATCAAGACCTGTGATTTCATTCGTAATTTTTAGATCACAATTTTTCCCTTCTGTTATTTTGCACATTAGATGCAAAGATACATATTTGTATTTGTGAGCAATACTGAATGGATTTTACACCTTGGTTGACAGTGTAAATACCACTGGTTACAAAGATAAAGATGTCAACGTAAATATGAATTTTATCCTAACTTTTTTTTTCCCCATTCACTACACTTTTACCGATATAAAAATACTAATTGTCTACCTCATATGTGTGTGTATATATGAAATATGATAATATAGATGAGTTGATGAATTATAAAACCTTGGAAAAGCCAACAAGTGCATAGTTCAACTGACATAAAGATGTATTGATAACCACGAGGTCTGTGGTTCGAATCTCCCACACTCCATATTGTCAAAAAAAAAAAAAAAAAACCTTGAAAAAAGTCGTAAAACGATAGTGGTAAGTTTGAACACAAACTTTGAGCGCAAATTGCTCATGAATGCAAAATTAAAGGTTGAAAAGTCATACCCTAGCGTTTTTATACTGTCACCACTCTAATATGTCAATGGCAGGATTTCAATATAATTTGAAAAACATTTTAAGATAACATGTTGCAATCTCAATATCTCATTATAGTTTCATGGTCCATGCATTAATTATAATCTATGGGTAAAGTTTTTTTTTTGGGAGGCTTTCGATGATAGCAATGGTGGGGGATGGAAGTATTTTTCTCTTACGTGTCGTGCAGACTTACCTTTTAAAAACTAAATTTAATAAAATTATGAATCAGGAAGTTTTTTTTTTTTTTTTTTTTTTTTTTTTTTTTTTTTGACAATATTAACCTTAACTTTTAAATAATACATTTTCCTTATATTTCTTTTATTAAGAAGTATTAATTAAATTGAAGTTATTAACACTTTCCCACTACTCACACATCCATGTTGACATCAACTTTAAACTTTTTTTTTTAATTTATTTATTTTTAAATGAAAATTAATATTAATGTCGTTAAAAGTCTTTCACTTACCCCACACGTTGCATCAACCATGATTTAATAACTTTTTTTTTTTTGTTATTTTTTCTTTTTTTAGGGTGGTTAGAAAATTGAATTCCATAAATGAAATTTTAAATATACTCATAACTAATCAACCATAAAATTTTAAATTTTAAAATTTAAATATATATATATATATATATATATATATATATATATATATATATATATATATATATATATATATATATATATATATATATGAACCATGCTCTTGTTGGCCTCATAACTATTGATATATGTAAAAGTACATAGTTCTAGTTGATTCTTTGGAACATTCGACTTGAATGCAATAAAATAAGATCTGAATCCAAGTCCTCTCCTCTATTTTGGGTGTTAAGATAGCCCATTAAAAATGGGCTCAAGTCTTATTTCTGTTGTATTTGTTTAGGCCCATTGTTTGGCCCATTTGGCTCTCGTTTTATTCCTTCTCAGGCTAGGGTTTGTTATTTCCTTCATGCAATTTCAGTTAAAGAAGAAGATTTGAGGATGAGAGAAATTTTCATAACTTTTTTGTAGGAATTTTTCTCCCCAGGCCTATATATATGCCTTGATTGATTGGATACTCCATATATAAGCATAGGGTTTTCTCCTGCATATTTCCTCTTTCTTTTCTATTTTTATTTCTCTTGCAATTGAAATATTGGGAAGACATATTATCAATTCTCGCTTCTTGGAGTTCCAAATCCAAATTATTTTATAATTTTAATACTTCAGCTACCACTTTTTAAATAGGAGGCTTACTCTAGTTTCTCCCTTGGTATGTTTCTTATACGACCATCAATGAAGTATCTTTTTCCATATATATATATATATATATATATATATATTGTTCACACATGTATAAAACTTCTATAAATGTAGGGAATAACATGATATTAGAGCGAAATATTTGGAATCAAATAGATAGTATGACTTTTCATTAATATAGGTAGTTTTACCTCCTCTCATATTCCTCCATTTTCCTCTACTTATTTAGGAAGAATTATATATATGATGATTTTGCACTACTTTGATAGAAGTTTGAGAGAAGAATAAAATTATTTAGGTGATTTTGAGTTGATTTTAAATCAAGTGAAAATAGTTATAAATCAATAATAAAGGGTCTAGCTAAATTAATTCACTTATGAGATTTGAGAGTTTAAATTGATACAATTATTTTTTTTTATAATTGTATCAATTTTTTTTTAAAAAAATTGTATCAATTTAAATTGATACAATTATGAGATTGGGAATGAACGAAATAGTCGTATCTTCCGGAACCAACATCACACTTTTAATCAAATTTTGGAAGATATCATCACTTTATCGGCATCTTGGGCTACTTCTTCAAAATTGTTTTCCAATTATGATGCCCAATCCATTGCTCTAAACTGGAAGGCTTTCTTATAAGCCTCTCTTTGTATGTTACTTACATGCATCAATAAAGTATCTCTTTTAAAAAAAAAATTGATACAATTATTTGTTTGAGGTTTTAATTGATATAACTCAAAATTTTGGGGTATAAATTGGTTTTTTCCTAAAATGTTAATGGATATTTATAAAAAAAATTATTTTTAAAAATAAAAAAGAAATTAATTAATTAAAAAGAAAAAAAAGGAATGCATCTCTTTTCTAAATAGTTTTAATTATTTAACGGTAAAAAAAAAATCAAGCCCATAAAATCTGCACTATTTTCCTAAATAGTTTCAAATCACCATCTCTCCAAATACAAATACAATGGGCAGTTTGATAACCATTTCGTTTTCAATTTTCTGTTTTTATTTTTCATTTTTTAAAAAACAGGGGTGTTTGATAACCATTTCTGTTTTTTTTTTTTTTCTGTTTTTTAAAAACGTTTTTGAAATTACAAGCAAATTTCAAAGACCAAAAAAAGTAGTTTTTAAAAACATATTTCTGTTTTTCAAAAAGTTATTTTTCTTCTAATACTTATTTTTCTCCTCTTTTACCTATATTTATTCAACAAATTCCTTTTTCTATTTTTTTTCTCTCTAAAACGATTTTCTCTCTATAAAATTTCTTTCTCTCTCTAAAATTCTCTCTTAAAACTTTTTTTTCTCTATAACTTATCTATTTCTAAAAACTTATAAATAACTTTGGGAAAAATACACTTTTGGTCCTTGAGGTTTGGGTTAAGTTACACTTTGGTCCCTGAGTTTTCAAACTCAACAAAAATACCCCTGAGGTTTGAGATAAGGAGCAATTTGGTCCCTGCCGTCCAATTTGCCGTTAAACCCTAACGGACTGCTGACGTGGCACCATTATTTTAATAAAAAATATATTTTTAAATTTTTTTAAATAAAAATATAATAAAATAATATAAATATTATTATTTTATATTTTATATTTTTTAATTATTTATCATTCTCTCTCTTATTCTTCTTCTCCATCTACTTCCTTCTTCTTCTTCTCCATCTATTTTATTATTATTGTTTTTGTTGTTTTTGTTTTTGTTTTTTTTTCTGTCCTTCCCTTCTTTTCTTTTTCTTCTTCCTCCCTTTTTTCACTATTTAAAAAAAATAGAAAACGAAGGGGGTTTCCCCCTTCAATTCCTGCACGGGAAATGCTCCAGCGCCGGAATTGGAGGGGGGAAACCCCTTCGATTTCTATTTTTTTTTAACAGTGAAAAAAGGGAGGAAGAAGAAAAAGAAAAGAAGGGAAGGAGAGAGAAAAAAAACCAGTTGTCGGCGGCCGGCGGCGGCGAGCAGTGGTCGCCGGCCGTCGGAGATATGAAGAAGAAGAAGAAAAAGGAAGAAGATGGAGAAGAAGAATAAGAGGGAGAAGGAGAAAGAATTTACAAAAATAATAAAATAATAATATTTTTATTTAAAAAAATTGAAAATTCATTTTTTAATTAAAATAATAGTGCCACGTTAGCTGTCGTTAGGATTTAACGGTAAAATGGATGGCAGGGACTAAATTACTCCTTTTCTCAAACCTCAGGGGTATTTTTGTTGAGTTTGAAAACTTAGGGACCAAAGTGTAACTTAACCCAAACCTCAGGGACCAAAAGTGTATTTTTCCCAATAATTTTTCTCTCCTAAACATATTCTAATTTTTCTTTTGAAAAAGTAAATCTCCAAAATTTTCTATCGCTACAACTTTTCTTTATTTTTCTAATTTCTAATTTATTTTTCTAAGTGTACAATCCAGGTCCTCCTATTCTAATATCATGATTAAACTTCTTCTAAATCTAAAAGCTTAAGTTGATAAGTGACGATAATTTTTAACAGGTAGTGGGTGCCAACCCAGATGCCGCTATAGAACGAGGGTTGTTTGAAATAGTATCAGCCTCACAAGTACTGCTCCTTGACATCAAAGATGGAGTCAACGCGATCATCAAAGAAATGGAACTCTTGTACCATTTGTCATCAAACATACCAAAATACGTATGTGAAAACATTGAGAATTGTTGTGTTGATTCATGACCAAGTGGGATTGATGACTATAAATCGTTGTTCTACATAATACATCCGAGAAGTCGTGCAATTCTTGATGTAATAGAGTGAAAGCTTGAGCTTGAAGATGACAAATTGGAAGTGAACAGGTACGTGCTTCGTGAGTATGGGAACATGGTAGGGTCAATTGTGATATTTGTTTTAGATGAGATGAGAAAGAAATCGATTAGAGAAGGAAAGAGCGTACGAGTGAAAGATTAGAGTGTGGTTTTGCTTGTAGCTATAGGGCATGACCTCACTTGGGAGATTCTCATGTTGTAAAATGTTCCCATACTTAAAACTTAGTTGACATGTGTGATAGCTCTAATATTTGGCCACTACCTGACACTTTATATGGGATGCCCAACCACTAAATAAAATAATAAGTTAGGCAGTAATGTGGATAAATATTACTAAAATTAGATGGTCATAGAAGATGAAATAAAATCACTTTTTATTCAAAACTCTACTATAGATTTAGTTTGGTATTGTTTCTCGTACAACCTAAACATAATTTAATTTGTCAAAGCATCATATTATTATCTAAAAGGTCAGACATTTGAATCTCTACTTGCAATAACCAATTCACGTAACTGTTTTTTTCTTGAATACAAAAGATATTGTAACTTGACTTTTTGTTTGGACTACAATTTCATTTGTTATGTTGACTTCTTGTAATTCATTTATATAGCATATCAATTATTATTTGAAAACATGATTTTTTTTTAAAATTACAAATTTATAATTTAGACATAGTTTCAATTTAATTCCTATAACATGAGAAAAGTTAGTGGCCATAATTTGTGATGTGCGATTGATGAAAAAGAAAAAAGAAGTAAAATTGCAAAACAGAGAATAATACTTACCTAAGTGATATTTTCTTAACCCTTAAAAAAAAAAGAAGGTGATATTTTCCTACTTACCTCCATTTAAAATGATTTAAAAATCCCAAGATAAAAAGATGAGGATACCTCACTATCTTTATAAAATACATGTGTATTACTCCTCTTATTGTTAATTGATTTTGAGATGGAATTTCATGTTTATCTAATAAAATGTAATAGCTATTTATCTTTTTGAAATGAAGAAAAAATATCTCATTCTCTGTTCCTTCACGTATTCATTTCTACCGTCCAACTATAAAAAAACATTATGATGTCCGAAAAAAAAAACTATTAACCGATGAGTATGTAATTGGGAAATTGCATTGGGTGGCAATTAGAATTTTTCTAATTGCAAATATAGCACAATGTAAAAATAATAGCGCAAATATGTCAATTTATTAGAATAAAATTTCATAATTCCTGTTTTACCTCTATTTAATTTTGAATTGTGTGCAAATTCTACCAATTTCAGTACATTTCTTTCTATCAGTGTCTATTACTGATAGACTTTGACAATCAGAGTCTATCAATGTCCATCATTGCTAGACTCCGATTAATCGAAGTCTATCAGTGACTATTGGTAATAGACACTGATAGACTATCATGCTGATAGACAGTGGCAGATTCAGAACTTTATCTTGGGGGGCTTGATATATTTTGATATTAGTTTGTTCAATAAAAAATATTATCGACATTTTTTAGGTTAAAATATCATTTTGGTCAATGTACTTTAGGTCTCATTTCATTTTAGTCTGTATACTTTTAAATGTCCAAATTTAGTCCACATACTTTCAATAAATCTTAAAATTAGTATTTATTTTGGTAGTTTGAAGTAAATTTGTATTAAATTTCGTAAAAATAATGATAATAATTTTCATTTAAGAAAAGACAAGACACAATGTCCATATGTTTCCAAAATTTATACAAGGAGGGTTAGAGACCAAATATATATATATATATATATATATATATATAAATGAAAATCACAATAATTATAGTTTTTCAAATAGAATTAATTATTAAAAAACAATATAGTAGCATTTAAAAATATTGTAGGTCTAATATTATTTCCATGAAAAGTATAGTTTTACGTATTGATTTAATAGAGAGTAGTAACTTTTTTTTTTTTTATCATATATACTCATAAAAGTTTTATAAAAAAACAAAAACAAAAAGTTATTAAAAAAGAAAAAGAAAACATTTTTTTAAAATATATTTTTAATAAAAAACGAACTTAAAGTGAAAAAAATGGACTTAAGTGAAAAATACGTTCTAGAGGCCTCGAACTCAGTCACTGGGTGCTAAAAAAATGGACTTAAGCGAAAAAAAACCAAAAAGCACATTTCAGGGGCCTCGAATTCGATTACTAGGCACGCGGCGAGGGGGCTTGCGGTGATAATGCCAATGAAGCAAGTAAGAATTTCTGTAATACATGTGAACTTTTTAATATTAATCTAATATACAGTAAAGTCCAGGAGGGGCTCGAGCCCCCCTGGGCCTACGGTAGCTCCGCCGCTGTTGATAGACTCTGTATAATCATTTTTATCAGTGTCTATCACAGATAGATTCTGATAATCAGAGTCTATCAATGTCTATCACTGATGGACTCTAATTAATCAAAGTCTATCAGTGACTACCAATGATAGACACTAATAAACTATTAATAGACTTCGTATAATCCTTTCTATCAGTGTCTATTATTGATAGACTCTAATTAATTCGGTGTATTAGTGACTATCAGTGATAAGCACTGATAGACTCCGTATGATCCTTTCTATTAGTGTCTATCACTGACAGACTCTGATTAATCGACGTTTATCAATGACCATCAGTGATAGACACTGATAATCATTTCTATCAGATAGCTACTGATAGATTATCATACTAATAGACTCCGTATAATCCTTTCTATTAGTGTCTATCACTGATAAACTCCAATTAATCAAAGTCTATAAATGACTATCGATGATAGACACTGATAATCCTTTCTTTGCAAATAGCTACTGATAGACTGCCATGTTGATAGACTCCGTATAATCCTTTCTATCAGTGTCTATCGTTGATAGACTCCGAATTGAAGTCTATCAATAACTACCAGATAGTTGTTGATAAAAAGGGTGTTTTTGTAACTTAAGTTCACTTTGTACTATTTCTGCAAATAGTTTTACTTTTTGCTATTTTTACAATATGTTTGGTGTTTTTTTCCGTCTGTGCAAATGCCCCTATGTAATTATTATATTAAAATGCTCAAGAAAAAGAGAGAGGTAGAGAAGAAAAAAGTTTTGTTTTTGTGAGCTGAGTTTTAGTTGAAGTTGGGAAGAAACGACAATGAAGCCTTTAAATCAAAGATAGAAGATTTGGTAATTAGTGTTTTCAAGATTTCAAAAGGAATGAAATGTAGATCAAGTGACCTTGCATTTTCTTCATTTATACAGCTCTTTCAGAGATGGCTTCAGGACAAAAAGAGAGGAGAGAAATAGATGGAGGAAAAAGATAGGATTAGTGGGTGAAGGAAGCAATAATAAGAAGATAAGGAAAGTTTATGGTAGAAAAATGGTTAATGAGGAGAGAGAAGTAGGAAAAAAAATTACGTGGGGAAGTAGGGAAAAAAAAAAAGATCACGCATTTAATTGTGAGGAGAAGACCAAGAGTGTTCGTCTTAAATTTATATCAATTTTGATAATAGATCCTAATAGTATAGTTGGAGTCTATTGTTGGCACAACTCGTTTTAAATTTAGTAAGACAATTTGGGACAATGGGGTGGCTATTGAGGTCCGACGAGCATTGACAAGAGAGGTGCGAAGGAGATTGACAACTGACGAGATGAGAAAGATAATAAAGGAAGTACAATCAACCATTTAAATTGCCACATCATTTTTCTATCAATCAACTAATGATTCAAATAGCTCATTGATCATTTAGAACTATTTTTTAGATCTTTAGAATCTAAAAATGTTTTTTATAAAATCTCGGAGACCAAATAAATCTCAAGGACCAAAATTGTATTTTTTTTCTTAATCTATGTAGTTTTCGATCATTCCTCTTGTACCTACGCATTAATGATATGTCTACAAATTACTTTCAATTTTTTATTAAAAAAAACATCGTACGTAGAAAACGGATGACAAATTGAAAAAAAAAAAAAAATGAAATGGTAGAGGAAGAAGAAAACAATGGGCAAGACTTGAGAAAAAATATGGAAATGCAGACTCGGTTTGTTTAGAGGAAGAAATACAAGAGGTGATCTAACAGAGTAAACAAAATTTATGGATCATTTGATAACATTCACGTATTAGGGCCCGTTTGGTAACGTTCTCTTTTCTGGTTTCCGTTTCTTCATTTTTAATAAAGAAAAATAGAATTTCATGACCCTAACACCTATACATTCAATAATAATAAACCTATATTTTTATTTATGTTTGGAAAAAATTGGAAACAAGAACAAAAAATGAGAAACTAGTTTTAGTTGTTCCCAAAAGTTCTATACAAATTTTGGGAGTGTTTCTAAAACATGAGAAATAAGAAACATACATAGTTATTAATTGTCCAAAATTGTGAGTCGTCAACTTTTCTGTTAAATTTTAACGGTTGCTGACTTGGCACTGTTATTTTAATAAAAAAAAAATTTATTATTTTTTTTAAATAAAAAATATTAAAATAATAAAATAATATTATTTTTATTTTTATTTATTATTTCTCCCTCTCTCTTCTTCTTCTTCTTTTTCTCCATCTTCTTCCTCTTCATCCTCTTCCTCCTTCTTCTTCTTCCTATCTCCGGCGGCCGACGGCCACCGCTCGCCGTCGCAGCCGCCGGCGACGACTATTTTTTTTTCTTTCTTTCTTTCTTCTTCTCTTCTTTTTCTTCTTCCTCCCCTCTTTCCACTGTTTTTTAAAAAGAAAAAAGAAAAAAGAAGAAAAAAAAGAACGGGGAGGGCGGTCCCTCCAGCGCGGGAGACGGAGGAGGGAGGTCCCTCATTCCTCCCCGTTCTCTGTTTTCTTCTTTCTTCTTTTTTTCTTTTTTTTAAAAAAAAAAAACAGTGGAAAGAGGGGAGGAAGAAGAAGAAAGAAAGAAAAAAAAATAGTCGCCAGTGGTGGCCGCTGGTCGCCGGAGATAGGAAGAAGAAGAAGGAGGAAGAGGATGAAGAGGAAGAAGATGGAGAAGAAGAGGAAGAAGAAGAGAAAAAGGGAGAAATAATAAATCATAGGGAAAAATACATTTTTAGTCCTTGAGGTTTGAGTTAGGTTTCATTTTGGTCCCTGAGGTTTTAAATTCAATAATTTAGTCCTTGAGGTTTGAGATAAGTAGCAATTTGGTCCCTGCCATCCATTTTGCCGTTAAATCTAACTGGCTGCTGACGTGGCACAATTATTTTAATTAAAAAAAATTAATTTTTTATTTTTAAATTAAAAATATATTAAAATAATAAAAAAATGATTTTTTTATAATTATTTTTTTAATTCTTTCTCTCCCTCCATCTTCTCCTTCTTCTTCCTCATCCCCATCACCTTCTCCCTTCTTCTTCTTCAACTCCGGCGGCCGGCCGCCGTCGGCTGCCGGCGAACGGCGGCGGCCGATTGTCGAAATTTTTTTTTCTTCTTCTTCCCTCATTCTTCTCTTTCTTCTCTTTCTTCTGTGTTTTTTTTTATTTAAACGGAACAGATTTGGGGTTTGGTTGTTCTCGAAGGGGCTTGATTGTTCAACTACGGCGTCGGGATTCACTTGATGCAATCTGAGGATGAAGATAATGTAGTTCGTTCAGGGGATAAGGATCATCTCGATCCCTACGACAATAATTCAAATATATATATTTTTTTATTTTCCTCTCTCTTATTCTTTTTCTTTCTATCTTTTTTATTCTTGTTCTTGGGCAGCCACTGGAGTCCACCCACCAACCTGCCGGCCACCTCTGCCGCCGCTGGCCGACATGTCGCCACCGCTAGAATCGAAAACCCTCTTCCTCGAACCAGCGCTGTCGACAAGAGAGACTCGAAACCCTCTTCCTCTCATTCGTTCTCCTTCCTCGTCGACCCAAACAACAAAATACCCACTTGAAACCCTCTTCTTCCCCCTTTGTTCTCATTCGTTGCAGCAAAAGAACCAAATTTGGTTTGGGTTTCTTCTTCTCCGTCGAGATCTGGAATAACCGCAACCAGATTTGGGCGTGGATTTGAACTCGATGAACGTGGACTGATTCGCGGGCGTGCGTGGGGAGTTGCAGGTTGAAGCTTTCCGACGAGATTTGGACTGAATATAGGTCTTCAATTTTGAAATCGTGAACTCGAGACGAGCCCAGATCTGGGATTTGAACTCGACGGATGTGGACTGAATCGTCTTCGATTTTGAAGCTTTCCGACGAGATCTGGACGAGAGGAACTCGAGACGAGCCCAGATCCCACGCTCAGTCGACATGTCGGGCTATCCGTGAACTCGTCGGAGGCCTGTTGTTGTTGCTCTGCCCGCGTCGTCAAGCTACTACACGCTGAACGGTGACCGGAAATCGAGCGGGCGACGGTAAGCCAGCCACACTTGCCGGAGAAGATGATCGGCGGAGGAAATGCTGGCGGTGGTTGGGCTGCTGGCCGGCGAAGGTGAAAGAGTAGGTGGGGAAGAGGAAGAAGATGGGGGAATTGGGAAAAGAAAAGAAAAATAAAATTAAAAAATAAAATAATAAAATAATATATTCTTTAAATAAAATAATAATAATATATTTTTTTAATAAAAAATAAAAGCCACATCATTTTTCCGTTAAAAGTTAACAGAAAAATGGATGGAGGGACTAAAATGAAACGAAATTCAAACTTCAGGGACTAAATTGTTGAATTTGAAACCTCAGGGACCAAAATGAAACCTAACTCAAACCTTAGGGACCAAAAGTGTATTTTTCCCTAAATCATAATAAAAATAATATTATTTTATTATTTTAATATTTTTTATTTAAAAAATTAAAAAAAAATAATTTTTTTTATTAAAATAATAGTGCCACGTCAGCAACCGTTAAAATTTAACAGAAAGTTGACGGCAGGGACCAAAGTGCTCCTTATCTCAAACCTCAGGGGTATTTTTGTTGAGTTTGAAAATTCAGGGACCAAAATGTCACTTAACCCAAACTTCAGGGACCAAAAGTGTATTTTTCCCTTATTATTATTATTGTCTTTTGTTTGTTTTTTTTTTTTCTTCTTCAAAACAACACTTTTCAATCATTCTACACTCAAATTGATAATCTTCGATTTCTGAACCATTTCTTTACAATTTTCATATGTACTGGTGTAAGCAAATAAATAAATAAATAATAGAGGAGTAATGAACTAATTTGTATTATGGAAAGAGAGTATATAATAGAAAGTGGCTCTAATTATCTCCATGCTCGTACATGTTAGAGTTCTAATTTCTTATTTTCTTTCTCTTTTAGCTGTTTAAGGTCGGAATAGGAAGATACCTACCCACCGTGTGCAGCTAAGTATTATTCAACTTATTATTTATTCTCCCGCTATGTAATCACATTTATTCTTCAAAGTGGTAGGTAGTAGGTAGGCCCAAAGCCAAATACAAGAGAGCTATTACATATCAGTTAATTAAACTTGAACTATTGGGACACTCTGCAATATGAGAGTCTCTATGGTGAGGCCAGGTCCGAGAGTTACAAGCACACCACACTCTAATCCTTCACCAGTAGTACTTTTTCCTTCTCTTATTGACTTCTTCCTCATCTCATCTAAAACAAATCCCACAGTTGCACCTATCATGTTACCATGCTCACGAAGCACATACCTGCTCACTTCCAATTTGTCCTCTTCAAGCCCAAGCTTTTTCTCTATTTCATCAAGAATTGCTCGACCCCCTGGATGGATTGCATAGAACAACGAGTTATAGTCACTAATCCCACTTGGGATTGCATCACCCAAGCATTTTTCAATGTTTTCACCCACATATTTTGGTACATTTCGTGACAATCGGTACAGAAGACCCATTTCTTTGATGGTCAGTCTGATTCCATCTTCTGTGTTGGGGAGCAGTGTTTGTGAGGCCGATACTATTTCAAACAACCCTCGTTCTATTGCGATATTTGGATCGGCACCTACTACCTATGAAAGTATTGACAAAAAGATAATAATAATTTAACATGGTATAAGAGCAAGAAGTCCAGTCTTTGAACTTCTATAATGTATTAAAATCACCGTAACCCATGAACACTTACCATGGCTGCCGCACCATCTGAAAATATGGCATGTCCCACCAAAAGGTCCAATTGACTTTCCGTTGGGGCATGGAAACAAATGGTGGTTATATCCGCGCAAACCACAAGAACACGAGCACCAACGTTGTTCTCTGCAACATCCTTGGCGAGGCGAAGGGCAGTACCAGCTACAAAACAACCTTGTTGATATAACATGAATTTTTGGATGGAGGGCTTTAGTCCGAGAAGCTTGGAGAGATGGCAGTCGGGTCCAGGAGTGGAATTGCTTGACGATGTGCAGAAAATGAGATGAGTAATGTTTGAGATGGGTTGGCCCCAATCTTCAATGGCTTTCAAAGCTGCTTCTTTTCCTAGTTTTGGCACTTCTTCTTCCATCATTTCTTGGCGAGCATCCAGTGATGGTGCTCCATACTTGCACATGTTAGAGTTTGCCTTTAGTATCTCTTCATTCAAATGGAGGTAACGTTTCCTTATATGCGACTTCTCACCTATTATATATACAAAAGTTCACAAATTAAAGCTTTACTACATATATTATTTGAATGGAATTTGAATTTGCTTCTACTCGGGTTAGTTAGTAACATTATACTAGACCTTATTTGATAACCATTTGATTTTTGGTTTTTTGTTTTTGAAACTTATGCTTGTTTTCTTCTAATTTCGACACATTTGAATTTTTAGCCAAATTCTTGAAAACTGTTTTTTTAAGTTTTCAAAACTTGAGTTGATTTTTAAAAATATGGAAAGAAGGAAGATAGGAAAAAAAAAAAAACTTAAACTTGTGGGTAGAAGTAGTGTTTATAGGCTTAAATTTCAGAAACCAAAAATAAAAAACAAAATGTGTTTATCAAACGTGACCTAGTTTTTAGTTTTTGGTTTTTGAAATTATGCTTAAAACACTCCTTCCACTTATAAATTTCTTGATTTTGGTAGGTACCTTCTTCCATGTTTTAAAAAACCAAAGTCAATTTTTTAAACTAAAAAAAGTAGTTTTCAAAAAACTTGTTTTTGTTTTCAGAATTTGGCTAGTGATTGAAATGTGTCATTCACAAAAATGAAAATCATTGTAAGGAAATTGAGAGAAAATAAGCTTAATTTTCAAAAATAAGAAATAAATAACCAAAAACTAATTGCTTAGGCCCCGTTTGATAACCATTTGGTTTTTGAAAATTAAGTCTTGTTTTCTCCCAATTTCTTTACAATGGTTTGCATCTTTGTCAATGACACATTTTAATTACTAGTCAAATTCTAAAAACAAAAACAAGTTTTTGAAAACTAGTTTTTTTAGTTTTCAAAATTTGACTTGTTTTTAAAAACATAGAAGAAGGTAGATAACAAAACCAAGAAACTTAAAAGGTGGAAGTAGTGTTTTTAGGCTTAATTTTCAAAAACAAAAAACAAAAAGCCAAATGGTTATCAAACGGGGTCTTAGACATTATTTGATAACCATTTGGTTTTTGAAAATTAAGCTTACATACACATACTTTCATCTAGGGGTGTTCAAAGTAACTCCGAAAATCAACCCAATCGTTCAAAACTGACCGAACCGACATCGATCGGTCGGGGTCGGTTTTGCAAATTGCAAAACCGACTAGTCGATCAATCGGAGTAAAAAATAATTGAAAATCGATCGACCGACCGAAATTCTAATGCTTTAAAACGTGTGAACAAGATTGGTTTTGAGAAAGGCAATTTTGAGAAAACCAAGGTAGTCCATGATTTTTTTCAAAACCATTGATGATTTCTAAAAATATTATATCTTATCATTCTTTCTCTCCTCCCTCTTTTTCCTTCTCACGTCAGTCCATCTTTTCATTTCTACTTTTTACATAATCTCTTCCATCTTTTCCCTCTCTCCTCTCTTCTCTCTCAACTCCTCCTTCCCACTTCTCTCTCCTTTGATCACCACCGTGGCAACCATCATTTTCTTCTTTCCCTTTTATTCTCTCCTCTCCCCACTCCTTATCCCCCTACTCTCTCTCTTCTCTCCTCCCACCGGCCACCATTATCTCATCGTCGTGTCTTCTCCTTTTTTTTTTTTTAGTTTTTCGTATAGATTTTCTTCTCCATTTCTTGTCTCGTTTCTCCATTTTCCCCTTTTTTCTTCCTTCCTCTACTGGAGTTCACAAAACCGATCAAAACTGACTGACCGACCGTGTGATCGGTCGGTCGGCTTCACCAACCTATCTAAAACCGATATAAACCGACTGACAAAAACCGATATGTTGGCGGTCGGCGTCGATTTCAGTCCAAAACCGACACCGACTGACCGATGAACACCCCTACTTCCATCTATAAGTTTCTTTATTTTAGTATCTACTTTCTTTCTTGTTTCCAAAACCAAGTCAAAATTTGAAAACTAGAAAAAGTAGTTTTCAAAAACTTGTTTTTGTTTTTGGATTTTGGTTTGGAATTCAAATGGATCCTTGACAAAGATGAAAACCATCGTAGAAAATTTGGGAGAAAATAAGCATAATTTTCAAAAACCAAAATCTAAAAATCAAATGATTTTCAAACGGACCCAAAGTTTTTGGAATCTAGAGGTAAAAAAGTACTTACAAATATTTTTGAATTTTTGTTTCAACTGCATCATGTGTTGGCTATTGGTGGCTCCGAAATAGAAGTCGGGAAATTGGCTTTGATAGTAACAATAGGAGGGGACAGCAGTGCCAATGCCCAATATGGTGGCTCTACTTCGAGGTTTCTGATTGGCTTCAAGTTTCTCAAACATCTTACACTCCATTTTTTACTGCTCCTTAGACCTTATAAAATTTGTAGAGAAAAGAGGTTTCTTCACCCATGGATTTTATTTTCCAATGGATCGTCTATATATAGTATTTTCTTGCTAAAGGCAATTTACCTTTCTCTCCTTTTATCCTCCTCCATCTAAGAAAAGAAAGTTCGAAATCTCAACTAATAGTTTAAGGGACATTTGTACAGATAGCAAAAAACATCAAACATATTGTAAAAATAGCAAAAAGTAAAACTATTTACAGAAATAGCACAAAGTGACCTTAAGTTACAAAAAAATACATTTTTTTTATCAACAGCTATCTGATAGAAAGGATTATTAGTGTCTATCTCTAATAGTTATTGATAGACTTCGATTAATCGAAGTCTATCAGGGATAGACACTGATAGAAAGGATTATACGGGGTCTATCAGTATGATAGTCTATTAGTGTTTATCACTGATAGCCACTAATACATCGAATTAATCGGAGTCTATCAGCATGATAGTCTATCAATGTCTATCATTGATAGTTACTCATACACCGAATTAATCGAAGTCTATAAATGATAGACACTGGTAGAAAGGATTATACAAAGTCTATTCATAATTTATCAGTTTCTACTGATAGTCACTAATAGACTTTGATTAATTAGAGTCTATTAGTGACTATTAATGATAGACTCCGATTATCAAAATATAGTCTATCAGTGCCTATCAACGATAGTCATCGATAGACTTCGATTAATCGGAGTATATCAGTGACAGACACTGATAGACTCTGATTGTCAAAGTCTATCAGTGATAGACACTGATAGAAAGAAATGTACGAAAATTGGTAGAATTTGCACACAATTCAAAATTAAATAGTGGTAAAACGGAAATTATGAAATTTTATTCTAATATATTGCCATATTTGCTATTATTTTTACATCGTGCTATATTTGCAATTAGAAAAACCCTAATTGCCACCTCATGCAATTTCATTGAAGGGATTTTAATGGGCATCAATTTAGTGGATATAATTTTAATGCAAATCTTACGCAATATATTTTCAAAGAAAATGCTACGTTTACAAATACATAATGTTGTTGCTATATTTGCATTTTATTTTGTCATGTATATTGTTCAAAAATTGAAAGTGAAAAAATAAGCCTCCTTTAATAAACTTTTTCTTTTCTAAGTTAAGCTGTAAACACCATGCTTTCTTCTTTTGTTGTCTATTCATTTAATTTCTCCCTATGACTTTTGAACATCTACCCAAAGAACGTGATGTCTACAATGTATTTAGTTACTTTGATAAGTCAGTGTCACCACTCACCACTTTAATATGTCAATGACAAGATTTAATATAATTTAAAAACATTTTAGGATCACGTGTTGCAATCTCGATATCTCACTATAGTTTAATGGATCAACATTAATTATAATCTAAGAAGAAAATTAATGAAAATTAATTGATATCTAACTTTAAACTCTCTTTTTTAAATGAAAATTAATGTCATGAAAATGAAAATTAATATCATTAAAAGTCTTTCACGTTATTATTATTTTTTTTTGGGTTTAAAAATCATTTTGGTCCCTGAACTTTCATGAAAGTAACAATTTAATCCCTGAACTTTGATTTGTAACGATTTAGTCCATGTACTTTCAATTTTGTAACAATTTAGTCCCTGAACTTTAATAAATAACAATTTAATCTCTGTACTTTCAATTTTGTAACGATTTAGTCCCTATCGAGAAAAATTAACGTAAAGATTTAATGAAATTTCTTACCTAGATAGATTAATAAACTAATTTGGGATCCTATATATTTATAAGCTACAAAGTCTAATCATTAAATAATAAAAATCGACATTTAATTTTGATGATTTTTTTTGCAACAAGGATTAAATTGTTACAAAATTGAAAGTATAGAGACTAAATTGTCATTAATTCAAGTTTCATGGACTAAATTGTTACAAAATTGAAAGTACAAGAGACTAAATCGTTACAAATCAAAGTTCAAGGATCAAATTGTTACTTTCATGAAAGTTTAGGGACCAAAAGTAATTTTTAACTTTTTTTTTTTTTTAATAATTAAAAGTGTCTTTCACTTAGCCCACACACGTTGGATCAATCATGATTTAATAACTTTTCTTTTTGTTTTTTTTTTTTTCTTTTTTAGAGTTATTAGAAAAATGAATTGCATAAATTAAATTTTAACTCCTAACTATTGATATATACGTAAAAGTAAATATCACTTTGACATTCTGTTCAATAGTTTTGGTTTGATTCTCTGGAACATTTGGCTTGAACACAATATAATAGGATCTTCAACGATAAATCCAAGCCCTAAGTTATTTTGTAATTGGCTTACTCTAATGGTATGCTTCGTGTGTGTATATATATATTTTGAAGAGTACAATATGTATCAGGTATGTTTCTTAAATATCCATCAATGAAGTATCTTTTTTCAAAAGACAAAATATTGTTCACACGTGTATAAAACTTCTCTATATAGATGCAAGAAATAACATGACATTAGAGAGAAATATTTGGAATCAAATAGATAGTATGGCTTTTTCATTAATATAAGTAGTTTTATCTCCTCTCATATTCTTCTATTTTTCTCTACTTATTTAGGAAGAATTAAGGGATGATTTTGCTTACTACTTTTGTAACGACCCGACTTCTTAATAAGCCTTTAAGGGACCGTTACGACAATGCATGCTTTGGAGGCCTTTTTAAATAATAATAATAATTTGAAAACATAAACACCAATTCAAACAAAACCTTAAAACAAAAACTTTTAATTCGGGATCCCTAAATTTAAAGATTTTAAATACTCTTAACCAATTGGTAAAACATAAATATTCATGGCCTCTAGAAAATTTCTCGAACAGATTTATAAATCAATAAAGTAAAGCAGAGTTCTTAAGCGGAAGAAAAATATGAAACTCAGGTCCCCTCATGGCTGTCTATCGGATTCTCATCATTCGCCTTTCATCTGCCCTTGCCTTTACCTGAAAAAAATATTTTGAAAAGAATGAGTATTTTAAATACTCAGTAAGTGACCCTACTATTGAGGTTGGGTCACGTTTTAGAAACCTTTTAAAATCAACAACAAATATAATTTTGGTGGCTCTAAACTTTATTTTAAACTTTAATTGGAGAGAAGATATACATCAATTTCATGCATATCCTAGACACATCAATTTCATATGTCTCTTACGGAGGCCGTCAATTTCACGAAACCTCGAGGTCGTCAATTTCACAAACCTTGACTTAGGTACATCAATTTCATGTCCCTAAGCCCTGTGTAGGCATCTCCGAATGTACATCAATTTCATGCACACTAATTTAAACTCATTCCTTTAATGGAATTTAAACTCATAAATAAATTTAAACTCAATCCCTTTAATGGGATTTTGAGAGACCACCAACTCAACTACTTTAAACATTAGCAAAAGCAAGTAATGATAATGAATTTCATGCTTTCAATAACTTTTCATAAACCCATACATAATTAAAGTAATAAATTGTCATGCTCAATTTTCATGCTTTTAATAATCGTAATAAACTTCAAGAACAACTCATAAACACGAATATTTTAGAAAATCGAATATTCACGCCCAATTAAAAAGGATTCAATAATAAGTTCACTTACTTTGACTTAACCACTTATGCAAAACTGACTTAATTCCTTAGCTTCCAAGCCTTCAATCACGCCAACTCTAGAAATCGCCGCCGCCACTTACCACCGTCGGGAACCACAAAGTTACGCCGGAAAAATGCTAGAGCCGCCCCAAATCTGCAACGGAACTGCTGCTGGTCGAAAGCTTCTCCTTTTTCTTCACCGAACAGCCACCACGAACGACCCCAACCACCGCCACTCGCTAAAGAGAAAGTTTGTCGCCGACTGTCCTGCTCATGTCGACCACGAATCGCGCCAAACCAAGACGCCGCTGAAGCTGAGACGCTGCACTGTCGCAACGCCACTGGAGAAGAACGTCGCGCGGAGACACGAGACCCACGCCACTACTTGCACGCTTCTGATCGTGGTCGCCGGTCTTGAAGGGGACGCCGCCGAAGCAGTCACGGTCGCCGGAGACGGGTCTGCAATGGAGTTGCGGCTGAAAGAAAAAAAAAAAAAAAGAAGAAGAAATCGAAAGGGAAAGCTGCTGGTCGGCTGAAGAGAGAGAAGAAGAATGGGATGAAGACAAACATGTTGACCTAGGGCTGCGTGAGGTTCTTTTAACAAAAGACCTAATGGGCTTGGGCTTGGCTCCCACTTCTCAGAATTTACGAAAATGCCACTCCAGCTAAATTTTAAAATTCCACCAAAAATTTTCATCCTTATAATTTCCCTCCAATTCCAAGATAAGTCCCAACCTAAATAAATTTGAATTTTTCTTAAGATACGGGCGTTACAATCTTCCCCCCTTAAGAACTTTCGTCCTCGAAAGTTATTTGTTCGGAAAGAGCTCTAGATATATGATCCTCATCTCCTTTAAATACCACTAAGCCCACTTCTAAGAAAAGTAAGCATGCATACTCCGAAGGTATGTGCTAAACTGGGTAAATGTAATGCCCCAAGTTCCATACCCAACTTAGCGACATTACTTAAACTTTTATCTTAATATTAACTGGATGCTCCGAAATTTTGGAAGCATAATGACATAAATCACAAGCTACTGCTAGAAGAAGAAAAGAAACATCAATTCAAACATACTTTAATCATCTCATTACTAATAAATCAAATGCAGGGAAGTAGGGAAATGATCCGCTACCTCAGGGTCCAAACGTAATGCTTATAACAACGAAATCCAACAACTAAAAAACGAAACAAATAACTAGAGTCTCATCTTGACAAATAAAGCAAATAGAACAAAAGTAACAACTAAGGTCTCTCTTTCAAGGTCTTTCTTCACGAGCCTCCTGCTTTGGTGACATTTGAAACACACACCTTTCCTCGCCATACACTGACCCCAATGATATCTTCCACAAGAGTTGCACTTTGGTTTCTCACCTCCATTGCCCTCTTGTTTGTCATGCTGAGTTTTCTGTCTAGAACTTTCGGATGAGGGTTGAGATCGCTGGAGGTTGGTAGTTGTCTGCTCATGTTTCCTCTTCTGTCCTGCGTTGGGCTCTGACTCCTTGGCTACTGGAGTTGCATCGACAATTGGCATGCCCATAAAGGTGGCCGCCCGAAGGGCCGATGCGTAGTCCGCTGGGCCAAGGGCTCCAACAACCCTCTGGACGTCATCTCTGAGGCCCGCGATGAACCTCTTTGTCTTCTTCGCCTCCGTATCCACCGCTTCAGGGGCAAACCGGGACAGTCGGGTGAATTCCAGCTCGTACTCTTCTACTGACTTTTCCCCTTGCGACAAGGTTAGGAATTCCCTCTCCTTTCTGTAACTGATGATGGCCGAGTAATATTTCTGAGAGAACACCTCCTTGAACTGCAACCAAGTGACCGGACCAGAACTCACATCGATGGATCTCTCAGCCGATCTCCACCACAACAGGGCATCATCCCTTAGCACAAAAACCGTGCACGGCACCTGTTGCGCCTCAGGGCATCCCATATAGCGAAAAATCTCTTCAATTTTGGCAGTCCAAGCTTCGGCCTCTGTGGGGTCCACAGTCTTGCCGCTAAACATCGGTGGGTCATACTTCTTAAAATCCTTAAGACACCGAGCTCCCGCAGTTGAGCCTACCTGACCCTGATTCTCATTTTGGTTCACTTGGGGCGCCTGATTGGCAGCAACATTATTTAGAAGCGCCTGAAGAGCCTCTAGAGTCAAAGTGACAGTCTGCGCCGGTGCTGGAGGTGCAGGGGCTTGCTCATCAGGGAGATCTTCCTCGTACTGATCCATAGGGGGATCCACCTGCTCCGGGAGTGCCAGACCTCTGCCACCCCTACCACGACCACGTCCACGTCCACGTCCTCGACCTTGACCACGAGGAGGCATACTTCAAGTTTCTACACCCGCACTAAGCCTAATCAATCTCTTAACCGAAAACTAAATGGCAAGAAAAATTCATGCATGGAATAACAATCACATAAACTTAAAAATTTTAAAACTTAGTCTATTACAAGGGCATACCTGGCGATGATGAGAATCTTGTTATTTAGCCATGGGGACTCATAAGCTTACGATGTAAGCAGTCTACAGAACCATTAACTGGTCTCTGATACCAACTGTAACGACCCGACTTCTTAATAAGCCTTTAAGGGACCGTTACGACAATGCATGCTTTGGAGGTCTTTTTAAATAACAATAATAATTTGAAAACATAAACACCAATTCAAACAAAACCTTAAAACAAAAACTTTTAATTCGGGATCCCTAAATTTAAAGATTTTAAATACTCTTAACCAATTGGTAAAACATAAATATTCATGGCCTCTAGAAAATTTCTCGAACAGATTTATAAATCAATAAAGTAAAGCAGAGTTCTTAAGAGGAAGAAAAATATGAAACTCAGGTCCCCTCATGGCTGTCTATCGGATTCTCATCATTCGCCTTTCATCTGCCCTTGCCTTTACCTGAAAAAAATATTTTGAAAAGAATGAGTATTTTAAATACTCAGTAAGTGACCCTACTATTGAGGTTGGGTCACGTTTTAGAAACCTTTTAAAATCAACAACAAATATAATTTTGGTGACTCTAAACTTTATTTTAAACTTTAATTGGAGAGAAGATATACATCAATTTCATGCATATCCTAGACACATCAATTTCATATGTCTCCTACGGAGGCCGTCAATTTCACGAAACCTCGAGGTCGTCAATTTCACAAACCTTGACTTAGGTACATCAATTTCATGTCCCTAAGCCCTGTGTAGGCATCTCCGAATGTACATCAATTTCATGCACACTAATTTAAACTCATTCCTTTAATGGAATTTAAACTCATAAATAAATTTAAACTCAATCCCTTTAATGGGATTTTGAGAGACCACCAACTCAACTACTTTAAACATTAGCAAAAGCAAGTAATGATAATGAATTTCATGCTTTCGATAACTTTTCATAAACCCATACATAATTAAAGTAATAAATTGTCATGCTCAATTTTCATGCTTTTAATAATCGTAATAAACTTCAAGAACAACTCATAAACACGAATATTTTAGAAAATCGAATATTCACGCCCAATTAAAAAGGATTCAATAATAAGTTCACTTACTTTGACTTAACCACTTATGCAAAACTGACTTAATTCCTTAGCTTCCAAGCCTTCAATCATGCCAAAACAGAACGGTGCTTGCTGTTCGGGGTCTACAAATCCGCTCCAATTCGATAATTAATCTTCCAAATGTCAAGGGAACCTTGAAATCGAAAGCCACGACTAATGGGTATACTTGAATAATCGATAAATAAGCCAAATACACTCTAAATCTCACTTACCCACTCTAGAAATCGCCGCCGCCACTTACCACCGTCGGGAACCACAAAGTTACGCCGGAAAAATGCTAGAGCCGCCCCAAATCTGCAACGGAACTGCTGCTGGTCGAAAGCTTCTCCTTTTTCTTCACCGAACAGCCACCACGAACGACCCCAACACTGCCACTCGCTAAAGAGAAAGTTTGTCGCCGACTGTCCTGCTCACGTCGACCACGAATCGCGCCAAACCAAGACGCCGTTGAAGCTGAGACGCTGCACTGTCGCAACGCCACTGGAGAAGAACGCCGCGCGGAGACACGAGACCCACGCCACTACTTGCACGCTTCTGATCGTGGTCGCCGGTCTTGAAGGGGACGCCGCCGGAGCAGTCACGGTCGCCGGAGACGGGTCTGCAATGGAGTTGCGGCTGAAAGAAAAAAAAAAAGAAGAAGAAATCGAAAGGGAAAGCTGCTGGTCGGCTGAAGAGAGAGAAGAAGAATGGGATGAAGACAAACATGTTGACCTAGGGCTGCGTGAGGTTCTTTTAACAAAAGACCTGATGGGCTTGGGCTTGGCTCCCACTTCTCAGAATTTACGAAAATGCCACTCCAGCTAAATTTTAAAATTCCACCAAAAATTTTCATCCTTATAATTTCCCTCCAATTCCAAGATAAGTCCCAACCTAAATAAATTTGAATTTTTCTTAAGATACGGGCGTTACAACTTTGATGGAATTTTGAGAGAAAAATAAATTTATTTAGGTGATTTTGAGTTGATTTTAAATGGAATCAAGTGAAAACCGTTATAAATCACTGCCAAAGGGTCTAAATTGATTCAGCTATGAGATTTTAGGGTTTAAATTGATACAATCATTAGTTTGAGATTTTAATTGATATAATCCGAAATTTAGGAGTATAAATTGATCATTTCCTAAAATGTTAATGGATATTTATAAAAAGAAATTAATAAAACAAGAAATTAATTAATTAAAAATAAAAAAGAGGAATGCATCTCTAGAGACACATTCCACAAACAAACAATAAAAAAAGAAAGGAAAAAATACACTTTTAGTCCCTGAGGTTTGGGTTAGGTTTCATTTTGGTCCCTGAGTTTTCAAACTCAACAATTTAGCCCCTAAGGTTTGGTTTTAGTTTCATTTTAGTCCCTCCATCCATTTTTCCGTTAAAAACTAACGGTTTGCTGACGTGGCACTATTTTTTTTATTTAAAAAATTATTTAAAATTTTTTTAAAATAAAAATATATTAAAATAATAAAATATTATTAAAATATTATTATTTCATCTTTCACCTTCCTCATTCTTCTTCTCTACCAAAACCCTAAGCCTCCTACCACCGGCTGTCGTCAGCCACCATCGACCGTCGATCGTCAACAACGTTTTTTTTTTCTTTCCTCTTTCTTTCTTCTTCTTTCTTTCTCTCTCTCTCACCATCTCCTTCTCTCTCAACATCCCTCTCTTTCCTTCCCTCACCGTGCTCAGCCCAACTGTCCGTCCTCGCGCCACCGCTGCACGCCTTCATCTATTTCTCCGTTTCAAGTTGAAATAGAAGGAGATCTCCTTTAATTCGGTCTGAAACGAAAGGGATTTCCCCTTCATTTCAGACTTCCCCTTCGATTCCAACGATGGTACGAGTACGGACGAGAGGACGGACGGGCTAGAGGACGAACGGGTGAGAGGACGGCGACGAGGACGAACGGGTGAGAGGACGACACGATGAGGGACAGGCGAGAGGACGACGGATCTGGAACGAGAGAGAAAGAAATGGAGAGGAAATGCGTCTGGGTTTCGCCGGATCTAGAACGAGAGAGGACAACGGATCTGGGACGGGCGTGAGGACGACGGATCTAGGTTTCTCCAGATCTACTTGCTGGGGACGTTGCTGGAGAAGATGACCGGAGACGGGGCTGATCGGCGATGAAGAGAATGCAAAAGATCAAGAGAAAAATGCGGCCTCCGGTTTTTTAAGGAAAAAAAAAAAGAAAACAAGGATAAGGAAGAAAAGAGAAGAAGAAGAAAAGAAAAGAAAAGGAAAAAAAATAAACAGTGGCCGCCATCAGTGACGGCTGGCCGGCGACGGCGGATGGCTGCTGACGGCAAAGCTTAGGGTTATGTGGTGGTGAAGGTGAAGAAGAAGAATGGTTGTGGGAAAGGTGAAAAAGAAAAATATATTTTTATTACTTTAATGATATTTTATATTATTTTAATATATTTATTTTTAAAAATAAAAAAAATTAATAAAAAATGGTGCCACGTCAGCAAACTGTTAGGATTTAACAAAAAAAAATTAGACGAATGACCAAAAGTGTAAAGAAATCCAAACATGGGGAGTAAGAATGTTAGTTTGTAAACTCATTGACCAAAATGAAACCTAACTCAATTCTCAGGAACCAAAAGTGTATTTTTTCCAAAAAGAAAAAAAAGTATATATATATAACTACATTTTAATTATGTAACGGTAAAAAAGAAGGAAAAAAAAAAGATGCAAGCCCCAAAAAATCTGCGCTATCACCATCATTTTGATAATCTTTTTTAACTACCATTTTCAACTAACCCTCCCTATATTTCCATAATAGTACTAGTTCATTTACTTTGTTTTTGGTTTTACCTAAGAATCCTTGTATTAATGGAGATATGTCTCTCACTTATATATCTATAATCTTCCTCTTTTCTGGATCAATGTGGGATTTTGATCGTATTTTAACAAGGTTCTTTCTCATACAACTGAAGCCAATAATATTGTCTAAAAAAAACTAATGCCAATAATACTCATATACACAACTTTATATATTATATATCATAGCATGAACCAAAATGTCCAAGGTTCCTCAAATCTCCACTGCTAAATTATAAAAATAAATAAAATAAATGCCAAAGCGAGTTTAGCACAACGGTAATTGACATATACTCTCGACCAAAAGGTCAAAAGTTCGAATCCCCCAAATGTTGATGTACTCAAAAAAATAAATAAATAAATAAATAAATAAAAGACAATGTAACCACTACTTCATAATTGCTAATTAGATGTGAATTATTATTACCTTCTTTTTCCATTTTCTTTTTTGATATTTAAAAATTAAATGATAAGTTTGACCACCACATAATTGTACTCGTTGAGAAATTTCTCATAAATACTGTATTTCTGGTCTACCTCAATACTATAATCATCGTCCACAACTATAAAATTAATTGAATAGAAGAAAAATACAAACGTTGTAAGATGCATATTATTAATTGTTTTTTTACCCATAAATCTTCCATTTATTGTAATATGTTTAGTAATAGTGTCATTTAATTTTAAATCTCAGTTCAAGTTTTGGTAATAATAAATAGGAAAAAATGCATTTTTAATCCTTGAAGTTTAGGTTAGGTTTTATTTTGGTCCCTAGTTTTCAAACTCAACAATTTAGTCTTTGAGGTTTGGTTTCAGTTTTAATTTGGTCCCTCCATCCAATTTTCCGTTTATAATTAACGGAATGCTGACGTGGCAAAAATTTTTAATTAAAAAATTATTTTAAAAGTTTTTTAAAATATAAATATAATAATAAATTAATAAAAATATTATTATTTTATAATTTTTTATTTCTTTCCCCCTCTCTTCCCTCTTTTTCTTCTTTTCTTCCTCATCATCTTCTTCTTCTTCACCATCACCACCACTTGCCGGTGCCGGGGATTTTTTTTTTTGCTCTTCTCTTTCTTTCTTCTTTTCTTCCTCTTTCTCTTCACTTTCTTTTTTTTTTTTAAAAAAAAAAGAAAAGAGAGGAGAGGATGAGGGACCTCCCTCCTCCTCCGTTTCCAGCGCCGGTGACGGAGGAGGAGGGAGGTCCCTCTTCCCTCCCCTCTTTTCTGTTTTTTTTTTTTAAAAAAAAAAAGTGAAGAGAAAGAGATAGAAAAGAAGAAAGAAAGAGAAAAAAATTCGCCAACCGCTGGCTTCAAGGTGTGGTGGTGATCGTGAAGAAGAAGAAGAAGAAGAGAGAGAGAGGGAGGAAAGAAATAATAAGAGAATTATAGATTAATAATATTTTTATTATTTTAATATATTTATATTTTAAAAAATTCAAAATTAATTTTTTTAATAAAAAAATAGGCTCCGTTTGGTTCGTGATTTGAAAATTGTTTTCGAAAATAAAGAATTCAGCAGAAAACGAAAACAAATTTCTTATTTCCATTATATCTAAAAACATGTTTGGTTCAAATTTAAAAACTTTAAATTTGAATTCAAAATTTGAAAACTGTGTTTGGTTATGAATTTGAAAATGCATGAAAATATTAATATGTGCTTGGTAAAATTAATTTTTTTTAGAAAAAGTTAATTTAATATGATTATTTTTCTACTTGACTTTTATTCATTTTTAGTGAGATTATAAATCAATGATGCTGGAAGTGATTCTTAAAAAAAATAATAATAATAATTGTTGGAATTGAAATTATAAGGGAAAAAAAAAGATATACCATATAATTGTATTATATGAAACTTTTGATTTGTGAAGTGGAGGAGTATATCAAAATAGGTAGAATTATGTAAAAAGTAAAAATAACAACCAAAACATCAGTATCAATCAAACACACTATTTACACAACAGTAATTTTGTATTTCTTTTTTTTCCTTTAGAGTCGAAGAGAATTTGGATATAAAAAATAAAAAATTTTGTTTGTAGATAATGCAACATTGTTTGATGGAAAGATGGATGTATCCTGTGTGTTTTAAAGTTGTATCTTGTGTTTCCATTATTTTGAAAACAAAATTGGAAAACAATGAAAACAACATTTCATCGTTTTTTAAAACAGGCCATTTTTTGAGTTGTTTTCAAATTTTTTTTTTGAAAATAGGTATACCAAACACGTTTTCATGGTTTCCCTTGTATTTTTTATTTTCAAAAACATAAAAACGAAAACCGATCATGAACCAAACGGGGCCTTAGTGTCATGTAAGCATTCTGTTAATTATTAATAGAAAATTGGATTGAGGGACAAAAAGAAACTAAAACCAAACCTCAAGGGCTAAATTGTTGAGTTTAAAAACTCAAGGACCAAAATGAAACCTAACCCAAACCTCAGAGACTAAAAGTGTATTTTTCCCTAATAAATCTATATCTATATCTATATTATATATAAAAATATGAATAGGGAAGAAACTTTTTTTGGACACTATTATCCTTCATTTTTTACAAAATACCTAATTTATCCTTCACTAATTAATTTTTAATTTTAATTGTTTTTTTTAGTTAAGTTATCATTTACTTTCTACTCTCCCCCTCCACACTTCTTACATTTTATTCTCTCCCTCCCAACTATCCAAATTCTCCTTCTCACTCTCCCGCCTACAAATTCTCACACAATTGCCATAAATAGGTATTTAGTTAAGAACAAAACAAACTCTTCTATTCCCTTACAAATGAAACCTAAAATTTAAACTCTTTCACACTTTCCCCAAAAAATAATATAAATAATATATTTAATTTTTTTTAAAAGAAAAACTCATCCACACCCACATAGAAATAAAATGATTTCACATTTTTTTTTCTTTTTTCTTTCTAACAAATAAAATTATTCACACGTCCACACAAAATACCATAAATAGTCTTTAAATCAAAATTGAAGTAAATCTTTCATTATCTCCTTTATTTGTTTGAAAATGGAATAACATGTTTCATCTTCTTCCTAACTTTGTAAATAGACAAACTTTTTTGTTCATTCTTGACATCTTTATAATACACATAGATCTATGTGTATTATATCATAAATACATTTTTTTTTTCAAAATGGGTAGCATAAATGGTATTTATTCATAAAATGAATTACATTTCATTTGTCACACATTTCTTCAAACTCTTGCATTTCTTTTTACAATAACTCTTGCATTCTCATCCATAGAAAAACTAGACCAAACTCTATATTGACCATAGCGATACAACTAAGAGAGGTGTTAAAATGATGGGAGATCTCTATTTCAACGCCAAACATAATTAAAAATATGAATTGTTACATTTTTCCTAAATAATTTATTTTCTTGTAAATTTAAACAATCATAACATTTAATATGTATTCAAAATTTTTCTAAAAAAATCTAAATTTAATATATGATAAAATAAAATCAAAATACCACGTGCAAGACACGTGCTAAAGATCTATTATACTTAAATCAACTACCAACAGAAACAATACACTCCTCTTTAATGATAGAGGATATAGCCATGTAATCTCTTCCAACGGAGAGGAATAATCCGAATCACAAAAAACGACTACTAATGAACTACCCTGATTCGCAAAAAATACAAGTTTTCTAAATCCAAATCCAAACTTCCTAAATTCCCCATTAAACCATTATGATGTTGAACCCACCGTCAACCTGAACATAACTAACAAGTTTGTTATAACCATTTTGTAAGCACTTCGGTCTTCTTTTTCTATTGCATTTTTTATAAAATAGAGTTGTTTGATATCAAATTATGTTTTTTATTTATTTATTTTTTAAATTAGAAGCAATTCTTTTAAAGTAATTTTTAAAAATAGATTTATGTTTTTCAAAACCACATACGAACCATTTTGTAAGCACTTCGGTCTTCTTTTTCTATTGCATTTTTTAAAAAATAGAGTTGTTTGATAACGAATTATGTTTTTATTTAATTTTTTTAAAATTAGAAGCAATTCTTTTAAAGTAATTTTTAAAAAATAGATTTATGTTTTTCAAAACCACATTTTTCTTGTAATGCTCTTTTTTTTTTTCTCTTTTAACATATCACTCTTCAACAAATTCATTTTTCTAATTTGTTCTCTCTAAAAATTCTCCGTCTAAATTTCTCTTTCTCTCTCTAAAATTGTCATCTCAATATAATTTTTTTATTTCTCTTTCTTAAAAATTTCTCTCTCTAACACATTATCTCTACATAACTTTTTTTTCTCTCTCTAAAATGTTACTTTTTATTGAACTTTTTTTTTTCTCTCTCTTCTAACACCTCTTCAATTTCTCTATGTAAAAATGAAATATTTTCCTTTTCTCAATTTTTTTTTTCTCTCCCAGCTTTTCTTTCTCTTTAATAAATAAATCTCTAACTTTTCTTTTGAAAAAAAAAATCACTAAATTATTTTCTTGCTACAATGATTCTTTAGTTTTTTTTTTATTTATCTTTATTTCTCTAACATAGCTTGTGTTGTTAACCTTACTATCTCTATAAAATCGTCTCTTTTTATTTAACGTTTTCTCTCTACAATTTGTTCCTTCCCTCAACTTTATTTTTCTTTTTCTCTAGTTTTCGTGAATCTAACTAACATTCTCTCTCTAACATATTTCTCTCTAAATATTTTATTTTATGTCTCTAGATTTATTATATTTAACATTTCCCTTGTAAACATCTATAGCTATGGCTCTAATTTTTTATTTTAATGTCTCCACATATTTTTTCTCTCTAAGACATCTCTTCATCTCTCTAATTATTTTAAAATTTGAAAACAAAAAATAGTTATCAAACAAGTTATGTTTTCTGTTTTTTAGAAACAAAAACTTTTTTGTTTTTAAAAAGCAGAAACCCAAAAATTGAAAACAAAATACAGGAAAACCAAAAATTGAAAACTGAAATTGTTATCAAACGAGTATATATTCAAAAATCAAATTTTCCATTTGTGTTTTCAATCTATCTCCCATTACTTTTCACTACAAAATCACAACCATGCAGCTAGAATGAGAAATATATAATGGAGTAAAATAGTTAAAAAAAAAAAACTATATATATATATCAAAGTCAACATGAGCATAAATCAATTGACATAAAACTTGTACTATAATTATGATCATAATATCTATGGTTCGAATTTCCTCACCCCGTGCATTGTCAAAAAATATTTATCATTCTCACAATTAATTACTACAATATTGACACATGGAGCAATTTCTCATAAATGTCGTATTTATAATGTCTATCTCAATAGTAAAATTATTGTTCACGATATTAAAATTGAATGAATTGACTAAAGGTAAAAAACAACACATATTAATGACACATTTAAACGTCCTAAGATATCCATCACCATCACGTCTTCTATTTTTTTTTTCTGTTGTTAATTCTTTTTTAAAAAATATCTTTTTCGTTTTTAAAATAATTTTTTTAATTGTAAGTAAATTTCAAGAACAAAAAATAAAAGTTTTAAAAGGATTTCTTTTTCTCAAAATTTCCTCTTTTGTTTTTCCTTCTAACCCTCTTTTTTTTCGTCCTTTACACCTATTTCTTTCTAGGAAATCTCTTCACTTTTCTCTCTCAATTTTTTTTCTCTTTCTAAAATTTTCATTTCCAAAAAAACTATCCTTTTTTTAATCTCCCTTGTTCATACTACTTTTAATTTCTCGCTCTTTTTATCTTCTAACGCACATCTCTCACATTTTTCTCTCCCAAATTTTAATATTTTTCCCAAACTGTTTTCTCCCCCTTAAGTTTCTCTCTGTTCCCAAATTTTAATATTTTTCCCAAATTTTTAATTTTTGTGCGATTTCTTTTTTTTTTTTTTTTTTTACGCATTTTCTTCTTATTTTTTGATTTGCTTTGTTTTTTATGATGTTTTTTTTAACAATATTGCTTTTTATGATGTTTAGGTATTGTTATGATTGTTTCTTCTTCTTTATTTATATATATATATATATATAAAACCACATATTATCAATATATATATATATATATATTGATAATATGTGGGGAGGGGGATTCGAACCACAAACCTTGTCGTTATCAGTACAACTTTATGCCAATTGAGCTTAGCTCTTGTTGGCCTTCTTTTTAATTCAAGAATGTCAAGAATACAAAAATAGCAATTTTGGTGAGTGTTTGTATAGGTATATCAAAGTATATCACTGATATACTCCGGTTAATCGTAGTCTATCACTGACTATCACTGGTCAAAGTCTATCACGGGCTATAATTGATAGATAATGAAATACAAAGAATACAAGAATAGCAATTTTATGGCGGTGGTCACGGAGCTTGTGTGCTAGGCTTTAAAAATTATATTGTTGATTGAGAGTCGCTTGTTCGTAATGGTTATTATTAGATTTTATGTTCTAATTATCACAAGAGACTTAAATTTTTTGTTCAATTTATGATTGTAGTATAATAATTTTGGATGAGTTTCTAATTACCGAGATGATTGCAATGCAAAGTACTTTGCTGATAGATTTCAATTAAATTGATTTCTATCAATAACAATCATTGGTAGACTTCAATTAATTGATAATTAACTGATTTCTATCCGGGATAGAAACGGATAGACTTCAATTAACTGATTTCTATACTCGATAGAAAATGATAGATTTGAATTAAACTAATTTCTATCAGTGATACAAGTCAATAGACTTTAATTAAATTGATTTCTGATAGAAACTGATAAACTTCAATTAAATTGGTTTCTATCCGTGATAGAAACTAATAGTCTTGAATTAAATTGATTTCTATCAGTGATAGAAACTGATAACCTTGAATTAAACGGTTTTCTATTAGTGATTATCACTGATAGACTTAAATTAAATTGATGGATAGAAACTGATAGCCTTGAATTAAATTGTTTTCTATCAATGGCTATCACTGATAGGCTTGAATTAAACACGATAAAAACTTATAGATTATGATTGTCATAGTCTATCAGTGATACACACTGATAGACTTCGATTAATTAAAGTCTATCAGTGTCTATCACTAATAGACTCCGATTAATTGAAGCTTATCATCAAAGTCTATCAGTATTTATCACTGATAGACTCCGATTAATCGAAGTCTATCAGTGACTATCAATAATAGGGACTGATAGACTATTGGAGATACTAAGGGTATTTTCGTAATTTAACGTATTTTTTGCTATTTCCGCAAATAATTTTATTTTTTTGCTATTTTTGCAATACTTTTGCTGGTTTTTGCTATTTGTGCAAATCCCCCAAATATGTTCCTCTAACCTTTATTTTCCTCTCTTACTTTTTAACTTCTCCCTTTCCTACATTTAATTTCTCTTTCTATAATTAATATAGTTTCTCTCTCACTCCCTCAAAAAAAAAAAAAAAAAAACTCTCCTAAATATCTCTCACTCACTCACTAACAAGAAATAAGGTATAGCGACGAAAAAAAAAATTCGCAACCTAGCATCGAAAACATGATATAGTCACAATTTTGCGTTGAAAATATGTCGGTTGTCAAACGGGTTGCATCGAAACCAGCAATTCGACGCAAACTTGCGTCGAAAACAAGAATTTCGACGCAAGCGTACCAGGCAAGGCGCCAACGAAAATTTCAGTGTGCGCCCGACGGATTCGTGCCAATAACGAAATTGAATTTTTATTCACTCGATTGCGTCAAAATTGGCTTTTTCGTCGCAGATTGTTGTGTCGAAAAGTGTTGAAAAGAGGAAATTCGACGCAAGTTGCGTCGAAAAGAAAAAAAATTTTACGCAAGCTTTGGGTCGAAATTTTGGGTTTCGACGCAAAACCCATTTAAACACCCCCATTTTCTTTTCTTTTCCCACTTTCTCTCTTCCCATTTTCAATTTCTTCCACTTTCTTCCCCTTTTGCGTTCGAGCAGAGACAACGTGAGAGAGTTCCAGGCAAAAGCATTGCTGCCTCTGGCGACAACAAACATCCTTTGTCGGAACGGTGAGAGGTTCGCCGACAAGTTTTCTTCCCATCTCAGTTTTCTCCTTTCTAATCTTCATATTTTGTCTTTCATTTTCAGCTTCTCAAAAAGAAAGAAGAAAACAGAAAGTTTCAAGAGAGAAAAAGAGAAGGCAAACCATGAGTGTGAGAGTTGAAGAGTTGGGTTTGAGGAGGGGAGCTCAAGCACAGTGGTTCTCAACAAAATTGGTAAGTTAATCTTTGAAATTTTCAAAGGATTTGTGTAGTTTGTTACCAGTATGTTTGATTTGGGCGTTCAAATTTAGATTTGAGATTAGTTGTGTTGAATGGTTGTGTAATTGTAAGAAATGTGTTAGGGTTGAGATGTTAATATTGGTCTTTTGAAGGAGAAGAAGGATGGAAATGGTGTGCATATAACTATCTGAATCTTGATTTGCCTTAAAAAAACGAGCTTAATTAATTGTTATTTTGAAGATTTTCGTGTTTCTTATGTTTCTTCAATGGCAAACATAAAATTAAAAGCTGATTCTCACGTGACATATTTTGAAGATTTTTATATTTCTTATGTTATCCTTGTGTGGCATACATAAAATTGATAGCGGTCTAAAAATGTCTTAAAGATCCATATCCATCTGACCGGTTTTTATCATTTTAAAAGATTCAATTTGATCCTTATGATTTAATCAAATGTCACAAATTATCTTTGTTGTTACTTTATTGGTATATTTTTTTATGTGGTGAGGATCTTATGTTTTAGATGACAATATTGGAGAGAAATATGAAATAAAGTGTATTATTCTCTCTTACAATCGGTTACACGGCTTAACTATTTATAGATAAGTTAAGGGTGTGTTTGGTTTAACTTTTCAAGTGTTTAATTTTGAAAAAAAAATATATTTTGAAAAAAATTCTAGTGTTTGGCAACCACTAAAAATGACTTATTAGAAAATGGCCAATTGATAAATAAACCATTATGAGTGAAACACTTAAAACCAACTTTTTAAAAAAAATCTTTTTAGTATACAATAACTTGTGTATACAAACACTTATAGGAAATGCAACCAAACATATGAGTGTTTAAATTCTAAACAATTTTTATACAAAATGTTTTTTAAAAAATGCATTCTTGAAAAACATTTAAATTAAAATGTATTCCAAACGGACCCTAAGGCTAACGACCCCATAACAAACCGAAGATAATAATAAAATACATAAAGAGAATAACGAAAATAACAAAAACTCATTCATTAGTTAATATTGGAAACCAAATTAGTTTAGTTGAGATTATATTAGAGTAATTGCAGTGGGTGGCAAATTAATTATATATAATAGCAAATTTAGCACAAGGCATAAAGAATTGCAAATATGGCAAAAAAATTTGATAATTCCCGTTTTACCCTTCCTTATTGTTTTTTGAAATATTCTAGAGTAACTACAGTGGGTTCTTTCTCTTGCTTTTGGTTTTCCCTTTCTTCCCATGCTTTTTCTGCCACACAATTTCTCTTTTTCGTTTTACCCTCCCTTATTGTTTTTTGAAATATTCTAGAGTAATTTTTTTTCCCTTATTGTTTTGTTCATTTTCTTCTTCTTTTTTTATTTGCTTTGCTTTTTATGATGTTGAGAGGTATTGTTATGATTGTTTCTTCTTCTTTTTATTTATTTGTTTTTTTTTTTTTTTGATAATATGTGGGGAGGGAGATTCGAACCACATACCTTGTGGTTATCAGTACAACTTTATGTCAATTGAGCTAAGCTCTTGTTGCAACTTTATGCCAATTGAGCTAAGCTCTTGTGGGCTTTATTTTTAATTCAAGAATGCTAAGAATACAAAAATAGCAATTTTGGTGAGTGTTTGTATTAAGTATATCAAAGTATATCATTGATATACTCCTGTTAATCGTAGTCTATCACTGATTGAAGTCTATCACGGACTATAATGGATAGATAATGAAATACAAAGAATACAAGAATAGAAATTTTATGGTGGTGGTCACGAAGTTTGTGTGCTAGGCTTTAAAAATTATATTGTTGATTGAGAGTCGCTTGTTCGTAATGGTTATTTTTGGATTTTATGTTCTAATTACCACAAGAGACTTAAATTTTTTGTTCAATTTATGATTGTAGTATAATAATTTTGGATGAGTTTCTAATTACCGAGATGATTGCAATGGGAAGTACTTTACTGATAGATTTCAATTAAATTGATTTCTATCAGTAACAATCATTGGTAGACTTCAATTAATTGATAATTAACTGATTTCTATCAGGGATAGAAACTGATAGACTTCAATCAACTGATTTTTATCCTCGATAGAAAATGATAGATTTGAATTAAACTAATTTCTATCCGTGATACAAGTCAATATACTTCAATTAAATTGATTTCTGATAGAAACTGATAAACTTCAATTAAATTGGTTTCTATCAGTGATAGAAACTAATAGTCTTGAATTGAATTGATTTCTATCAGTGATAGAAACTAATAACCTTGAATTAAAATTGAATTGATTTCTATCCGTGATAGAAACTGATAACCTTGAATTAAACGGTTTTCTATTAGTGATTATCACTGATAGACTTAAATTAAACGGATGGATAGAAACTGATAGAGCCTTGAATTAAACTGAACTAATAGCTTTGAATTAAATTGTTTTCTATCAGTGGCTATCACTGATAGGCTTGAATTAAACACGATAAAAACTTATAGATTATGATTATCAGAGTCTATCAGTGATACACACTGATAGAATTCGATTAATCAAAGTCTATCAGTGTCTATCAATAATAAACTCCGATTAATTGAAATTTATCATCAAAGTCTATCAGTATTTATCATTGATAGACTCCGATTAATCGAAGTCTATCAGTGACTATCAATAATAGGGACTGATAGACTATTGAAGATACTAAGGGTATTTTCGTAATTTAAAGTATTTTTTGCTATTTCCACAAATAATTTTATTTTTTTGCTATTTTTGCAATACTTTTGCCGGTTTTTGCTATTTGTGCAAAGCCCCCATTATATTAAGGTTTCGGGTTGAGTTGATGAAAATATTATCAAAACTATTTTTTTCTTACTCTTTCTATTGTATTCTCTTGAGAATCCATGTTGAAAATATGAGGAGACCTCGTAATTTCAATTCCTCATGTTGAAAATGTGAGACCTCACAATTTCAATTGGTTTTGTGATGTAATAACCCTATGTTTATAGGGTATTAGAGACCATATGAAATCTAAATGAGTATGGATAAGTTTCGAAAATGGTGAATCCAAAGAGACATCATCTTGAGAGTAATTGAACTCCATGTTTATCTAATATATTTATGTACCTAACAGATGAGAAGTCGCATATAAAGAAGCGTTACTTTCCTATGAATGAAGAGATATTAAAGGCTAACCCTAACATATGCAAGTTTGGGGCTCCATCGTGGGATGCTCGTCTAGAAATGATGAGGGAAGAAGTGCCCAATTAATTGGGAAAAGAAGCAGCTTTGAAAGCCATTGAAGATTGGGGTCAACCCATCTCAAACATTACACACATCTTCAAGCAATTCAATGCCTGGACATGATTGCCAAGTAGCCAAGCTCCTCGGTCTCAGGCCTTCAATTGGAAAATACATGTTTCAACATGGTTGCTATGCAGCCGGCACTGCCCTTCGCCTCGCCAAGGATGTTGCAGAGAATAACGCCGGTGCTCGTGTTCTTGTGGTTTGTGCGGATATAACCACCATTCGTTTCCATGGCCCACCAGAAAACCATTTCGACATATTGGTGGGCCAAGCCATATTTTCAGATGGTGCTGCACCCATGGTACGATACAAGCCCTCCTATTTTAATATCATGTTAAACTTCTTTTGAGAATCCAAAAGCATAAGCTGAAGATGAGTGACGATAATTTGAATCTTTTTATCAATACTTTTAATAAGTAGTGGGTGCCAACCCAGATGCCGCTATAGAACGAGGGTTGTTTGAAATAGTATCGGCCTCACAAGTACTGGTCCCTAACACCGAAGATGGAGCTATTTCGATCATCAAAGAAATGGGCCTCTTGTACCATTTGTCACGGAACATACCAAAATACGTTGGTGAAAATATTGAAAATTGCTGGGTTAATGCATGGCCAAGTGGGATTGGTGACTATAACTCGTTGTTCTACATAATACATCCAGGAGGCCGTGCAATTCTTGATGCAATAGAGCAAAAACTCCAACTTGAAGAGAGCAAATTGAAAGTGAGTAGGCACGTGCTTCGTGAGTATGGTAATATGATAGGTCCAATAACCGTGGTATTTGTTTTAGATGAGATGAGGAAGAAGTCGATTAGAGAAGGAAAAAGCACTACAGGTGACAGATTAGAGCGTGGTGTGCTTGTGACTTTTGGACCTGGTTTCACTCTAGAGACTCTCATGTTGCAAAGTGTTCCTATACTTAAAACTTAGTTTACATGTGTAATATAATAGCTCTAATATTTGGCCGCTACAAACTTTACAAGGGATGCTCAACCACTAGATAAAATAATAAGTTAGGCAGTGATAATGTGGTTAAATATTACTAGAAGTAGATGGTCATAGAAGAAGAAAGAAGAAGGAAAAACAAAAACTCTAAAAGATGATCGAAGAAATAGATAACATGAGGAAGCCAATCAAAGTTGTCAGAATAGAGCCACTATATTGGGTATTGACTCACTTGATACAAAAGTTGAACCATATATTTCTATAAGTATCTTTCTACCTCTTATCAAAATTTTCAAAACTGATATATATATATATATATAAAAGTACAACCTATTATCGCTAAAGTGAGCATAGCTCAATAGTAATTGACATGTACCTACAACCAAGAGGTCAGAGGTTTAAATCTCTCATCTTCAAATGTTGTTGTTGAACTAAAAAAAACACCTATTACCAACTATTCTTGGATAAAAAGAACAGTTGAACTCTATTCAACCAGAGGCGGAATGAAGAAAGATGGACTTCTCCGATTAGATTGTCATAATTCAAAAAAGTATATACAATATGATTACATCTTTTACAACAGTCGGATGTGGATTAAAAAAATCTGCAAGTCTTCTAATAACCAATTATGCAAAATTGTCAGCCACATTTTTTGTGGCATTCTCTTCAAATAATTTCTCATAAGCTAAATATATATATATATATATATATATATCCATAAAGACCTAAAACCATCCTTCTTACTCTTTCAACCATATGATACACTTTGGTGAACATAGTAGGCGATAAGTTAAAGATACACAAGAATAGATTGATGACTACTACATTTTTAAAGTCTTCCTTTTCGAAGACGTTCGCCGCTACATATTACATGCAATTTGGTGACATTAAGAAATTTTTAAAATTGATACTAACTAAATTCTAGGAAGTTTGGGCAGCTTGTAACTAACAAAAAGAATTACCAATGAGACTTGCTCATGTTTAATTTAAAGACTTGATCTACCAATGGAGAAATTGTGCCATTAGCCCTGGGTTTAGGAAAATTTTAGAGGGTAGCATTTAAAAAATATTTGCAAATATATTAGATTACATGGGCTTCCATCTCAAAACCAATTGGCAATGAGAGCTCAAGATGGTGCCTCTTTGGACCGAATACTCGTTTGGGTTTAATGGCTCTGATACCATATTAAATTACATGGGCTCCCATCTCAAAACAATTGGCTATAAGAGGAGTGACCCTCCTAACATATAAATTGTGAGGTCTCCACTTTTCTTTTCAATGTGGGATCCTCAACAAAATATATGTGCTTTTCTAGAATCAACTTAAATGTATCATTTTCTTAAAAGGTAATTGTAAACAAACATAATAATTTTATAAAACTGCCGAATCATTGATTATATTAAACATTAGTAATTAGATAAATTTAGTTCTAATTAAACATAACCTTCAAGCTTCTAGGATTCAAAATTTTCCATAGCTCAAGCAAAGTCCAATACCCTGGTTTTTGAAGCTGCAATGCCCTGTTATCTTTAATCACTACGGAAGGGATGCAACCATTTTTTTTTACCATTAAATGATTAATATATATATATATATATATATAATAGGGTCAAATTTATATATATATTCTTTTTTCTTTTTTCTTTTTTGAATACGTCTCTGTGCATGAGATGCATTCAGCCTTTTTTTTTTTTTAATTATTTTATTTTTTTTTTTTAATGTTTTTTTATAAATACTACCCATTAACATTTGAAAACGTTTGTCTACTCCTAAGTTTTTTGCTCCTTTTAAAAAAGGCATACCTTTTTCTCTTTTTTTTTTCTTTTTTTTTTTGGCCAAATTTGATAAAAGACATTTCTATAATTTTACAAATGATATACCTATTTCTTTTTCACTATTTTCCTATGTTGATGGTCAATTTTGGTCAGAGGAAACTCATTTGACCTTCACGTACCACCAACAGTAAATTTGTAGATGAGGGGGAAGACGTGGCCTGCAAAAGAGGAAACCTGCACACCCGTGTGGTGCTAGCCACACCGCCTCCGATGCTTAAGTCAGAAAACGGAAAGAATAGCTAGAGAGCAGGATGAAAGAGTCGAGAGCGGGGTATAAATACCTGCTCATGCTCCTAGGGTTTTTAGGAATTCGGAGGCGTTTTGGGACAAACCAGGCGGAACCGGGGCGGCCAGAGGCGGAAAGGACCAAACGGAGCCAGACGGCCTTGGGCTAGGCAGAGGCCGAGCTGGGGGTCGGGCCAAAAGCCCGACCCCTTCGGTCTTGGTCCGTCCCACTTGCCGGTTTCGCCTCTTGGGTCCATCTCCCAGCCCGATTTTTCCCCGATTGTCCTTGTCAGCTCCTTGTACATCGGGGTGGTCCAAAATTGCCTATAACATTAAGCCCCCACTCTTGAATTGGGATTCAGGTGCGACTTAGTGCTATCGGTTGAGCTCCTTAAGCCCGATTTAAGAGTAATGATCTTTGCCTTATGCTGACCTATGTGCAACTTTATTGTCATCTTGGTTATTCGGAGTGCTTCTTTCCAGGTTCAAGTCTGCAAGAGAAAAGTTAGGGAAGAGGCTAGGGTCGGCCTCGGCCTCAAGCCCCTGCTAACCTAAAATTTGGCTCCCTACATCCATATATTAGTCATTGTAGGAAAATAGTAAAAGAATAGGCTAGGACATGTAACATGCTAAGCCAGTGTGCTTTTTGTTTAATAAGGAGTGCATATCCCCTGCTACTTGCTTTTTGTTTAATAGGGAGTGCATATCCACTTTGTAGCCCCCAATCTCAAGTAAAACTTCATTTAAAAACACAAAGTTCAGTTGAGTAAATAGGAGAATACCTTTAAAATTTGTGCTCGGCCTCGGCAAGAGGTGCTCGGCCTTGGCAAGAGGTGCTCGGTTTCGGCCTCTACTAGGTGAGCTTGACCTACATGAAGTGTTTAGGCTTTGAGGTGAGGTAGACTCAGTAGTCCAGGCTCGTGTGCATTAGCGTGGGCTCTAAGCGTGGAAGCCTTGGCTCGCATGAGAAACGTGGGCACTAAGCTGAAAAACTTAGACTCGCAAGTAAGCGTGGGCTCTAAGCTGAGAAGCCTAGGCTCGCACGAGAAACTGGGCACTAAGCTGAAAAACTTAGGCTCGCAAGTAAGCGTGGGCTCTAAGCTGAGAAGCCTAGGCTCGCATGTGGGCATGGGCATTAAGCTGAAAAGCTTAGGCTCGCAAGTGAGCGTGGGCTCTAAGCTGAGAAGCCTAGGCTCACATGTAGGCGTGGGCATTAAGCTCAAAGACTTAGGCTCGCATGTGAAGCGTGGGCACTAAGCCTAAAGACTTAGGCTCGCATGTTGGCGTGGGCTCTATAGGCTCGCATGTGGGCGTGGGCTCTATAGGCTCGCATGTTGAGCATGGGCACTAAGCAGTAAGCTTAGGCTTGCATGTTGTCTTCATACATTCCTTGAAACACACTCTAAGTCTTGAAAGGGAAAATCTAGGTCCTAACATAAATGATAATGTTTACATTCATGGGTAAAGTAAAAGGGAAAAGTCTACTCCTACCTACTAAAAGTAAATTGAGCGACAGTGCTCTGATTACATGATAAATGTGCAACCATCAAAAGAAAACTAGATTTCCTTAAACTGAGGCTTAGTGTGTTCTCCAGAATGTTGTCCTTGACCCTGGCATGAAGTGTGGTTGGGCTCGGCCTCGGCCTCGGCCATAGGAGAGAATGTTCTGGTCCTCAACGGATTTCTAGAGGAGGTCCACCATCATCTATGCCTGGGCCATCTCTGGTCGGCCTCTGCCTTTGTGGTGAATTCTTTCAGGTATCCGTTCCGAATCAGCGCTTAAATTTCGTCTTTTAGCTTAATGCAGTTCCTGGTTGAATGTTCGTGGTCTCGATGGAAGAGACAATACTGGCTTTTGTCTCTGTTGTCAGGATTTGACTTCAACTTCCTGGGCGCGTTGAGTAGGTTTGTATTCCGTATCTCCATCAAGATCTGCTCCTGTGGGATTGAAGTAGGGGTGTACCTTTCAAACTTCTTCAAGTAGTCTCCTTGGTCTGGTCGGCCTCGGCCATGGTCTGGTCGGCCTCGGCCTCTTTCATCTATTCGCTGCCTCTTGTCCTTTTTACTGTCGTGGTCAGATGAGGAATGTCTTTTGTGCTCTCGTTCTGACCTCTTTGATTTCAGTAACTCCTCTGCGCTCATGTACTTCTGTGCCCGGGAGACAAACTCTGCATAGGTTCGAGGTTGGCTCTTACCTATTGAATTGAGCAGTCTTTCGTCTTCTAGTTCGGCTGTTATGGCTACTAGGGTTGCTCCCTCGTTGTACCCCTCAACCTGTAGTGCTTCGTCATTAAAACGTGTTATATAATCACGCAAGCTCTCACCTGGCTGTTGTTTGACTGTTAAGAGGTTGATGTGAGGCTTGGGCTGTTCTCTAGCTCCCATGAACTGTGCAAGGAATGCTCGGGCTAATTCCTTGAAAGAGCTGATGGATCTTCTCTTCAACCTTTAAAACCAATGCTTGGTTGATCCTGTCAAAGTGAAAAAGAAGGCACGACACCTGATTGCGTCCGAGACGCCGTGGAAGTCCATCCAGCTTTTGTAGGCATTTAGATGCTGCACAAGGTCTTTCTTGCCATCATACGGTGCGAATGTAGGTACCTTGAACTTCTGAGACACCTCGGCTTTCATGACTTCTTCCGTGAAGGGCGGGTCAACTTGGTCGATCAGCTCTTCCAAGTTTTGTGCTCCAGGGTCCTTCGACTCCTGCAGGTCTCCCTGAGAATTTCCGAGTTCTTTTTGCGTGTCCAGAAGCTCGGTCTTCCTAGGGATATTGTCCTTTTTGGCCTAGGCCAATCTAGCCTCGACCTCGGCTGCTCTGGCCTCGGCCTCGGCAGTTATGGCACTTCTGTGCTTATCCTCGATCAGATTCCTCAGGTCTGTCTTGGTATGACCGTTGCCTTTAGTTGAAACTGTGTAGGTCTGAGCCCCCTGACCTTGCTGGTCATGCTGTCAGTTTTCTTTCCCTTCGATCTTGTCCCTGATTCTGCGTTGTGCTCCATGGGCTCCTTCCCCTTCCTCGGATCCCTAATCAATCCCTCGTCATGGGTTTTGGTGCTAGGACCGGGTTTATCCAAGATACGAAGTATTCTGGACAAATTATGATTCATCGCACTTACTTTGTTTTCGAGAGCAGCAATTTTGAGATCGACTTGCTTCTCTCGGGACGAGGGCAATGGAGAGACCAAGGACGAGGAGATTCGGTCCGAGGTCGATCTCAGCCTTCTTCTCGTGACCTCTGCTGGTGGTGGTCACCATCTGAATTTTCTGTGTTCATGTCTTGGTTTCTCTTCTCCACCCCCTTACTCATGGAATCCGATATGCAGATTTGGCAAGCTTTCTTCCCCACAGACGGCGCCAACTGTTGATGGTCAATTTTGGTCAGAGGAAATTCACCTGACCTTCACGTACCACCAACGGTAAATTTGTAGATGAGGGGGAAGACGTGGCCTGCAAAAGAGGAAACCTGCACACCGGTGTGGTGCTAGTCACACCGCCTTCGATGCTTAAGTCAGAAAAAGGAGAGAATAGCTAGAGAGTAAGAGGAGAGAGTCGAGAGTTCGGGTCCCCTTCTTCAATAGCGAAGAGGGTTATAAATACCTGTTCATGCTCCTAGGGTTTTTAGGAATTCGGAGGCGTTTCGAGACAAACCAGGCGGAACCGGGGCGACCAGAGGCGGAAGGGACCAAACGGAGCCGGACGTGCTCGGCCTCGGCCATGAGCCTCGGCCTTGCCAAGGCCGAGGCTGAGCAGGGGGTCGGGCCAAAAGCCCGACCCCTTCGGTCTTGGCCCGTCCCACTTACCGGTTTCGCCTCTTAGGTCCATCTCCCAGCCCGATTTTTCCCCGATTGTCTTCGTCAGCTCCTTGTACATCGGGGTGGTCCAAAATTGCCTATAACATCCTAAATAGTTTCAAATCATTCTCTTTTTGCTATTTTTTTTAACTACAATTTTCAAACCCTCCATATATTTACATAATGATGGTAAGATATAGTACATTTACTTTGTTTTTTGTTTTACCTAAGAATCCTTGTATTAATAGAGATATGTCTCTCACTTATGTCTATAATCTTCCTCTTTTCTAAAAAATGTGGGATTTTGGTCGTTTTTTCAACCAGGCTCTCTTTCTCGTACAAGCAAAGCCAATAATACTCATATACATATAACTTATATATATTATAGCCTAGACCAAAATGCCAAATGTTCAAATATCCCCCTACACACAGCTATAAACTAATTTTAAAAAAAAAAAAAAAAAAAAAAAAAGTTGACAATGTAACCGACTACTTTTATAATTGTTAATTAGATGTGAATCATTGTTACCTTCTTTTTCCATTTTCTTTTTTGGTATTAAAAATTATAAATTTGACCACCACATAGTGTACACATTGAAAATTTTCTCATAAATACTGTATTTATAGTCTACTCAATAGGATAAAATCATTGTCAACAACTATAAAATTAATTGAACTGAATACAAGAAAAATACAAACGTTTATAAGATGCACACTAGTAATTGTTTTTTTACCCATAAATCTTCCATTTATTGCAATAGGTTTAGTAATAGTGACATTTTAAATCCCAATTTCAATAAGCTAAGAAGAAGTTAAGACTCATAACTTCGATCAAAACGTCATAGGTTCAAATTTAACCTACATATCATTCAAATTACTGAAAGACATACTTTTTTCACTTTTAAAAGTATTTGCACCTTATTTCAAAAAAAAAAAAAAAGTGTTTGCTCTTGAATTGAATTGAAAAAAAAGAATATATATTGAGCACAATTCTTTTCCAATCACCCATATCAAAGCTTCTTTTAATAACTACTAGTAATCATAGTGTGCTATGCACGTGAAATTTGTAGTTTATTTTAAAATATAAATAAATGAAACATTGATAAAATAGTAAAAGGATGAAAAAAACAACTATATTATTTAATTTAATAAATACAAGCAGTTGATTTTAACATTTTTGTACTGTTTAAATAGATAAATTAGAAATTAATTTTATGTTATACATAAATTTTATTTGAAATTTAGATTAATACATAATATTTTGTGGATGATAACTTATGCATTATCGTTGTTTTAACAAACCCCTATTGTTTAGGTCCCGTTTTATAACCATTTGATTTTTTAAAATTATACTTGCTTTCTCCTAATTTTCTTACAATGGATTTCATCTTTGTTAAGTACACATTTGCATTCTTAGCCAAATTCCCAAAAAAAACAAGTTTTTGGAAACTATTTTTTTAGTTTCCAAATCTTGACTTGGTTTTTGAAAACATGGAAGGAAGGTTGTTAACAAAACATAGAAACTTATAAGTGGAAGTAGAGTTTGTTGGCTTAATTTTCAAAAATCAAAAACCAAAAACCAAAAACCAAAATGGTTATCAAACGCGCGGCCTTAATTACAAGGCTTTATAATTCAATTTACTAAAATAAAAAGTGAATCAAACAAAATCCTAATATATACTTAAATTAAAAAGGACAAAAAAGAAAACCTTTAAATTAGGAAGAAGCAAAATAAGAAATCAAAATTTTATTTAACTTTCATTTGGTTCCCTTTTTACATACCTCCCCAATTTCTCTAGGTAGAAGTCAACTATTTTAATAAATATATTTCGGCTAAATTATAAAAAATACCCCTGAACTGTGGGGTTTGTTTCAAAAATGCCCTTGAACTTTGAAAAGTTTCAAAAATGCCCTTGAACTTTGAAAAATGTTTCAAAAATCCCCTTGTCGTTAATTTTTTTATGGAAACCGTTAGAATTTACAGTGAGAGGAGGAAAAAAGAAGAATAAGGTTATTTTAAAATTTTTTTTTTAAAGTTCAAGAGTATTTTTATAAATTTTTTTGAAAGTTCAAGGAGGAAAACCGTTAGTATTTTTGAAACTTTTGTTAAATTTTTTTAAAGTTTTTAAAGTTTTTAATTTTTTTATTGTAAATTCTAACGGTTTCCATCCAACGGCAGGGGTATTTTTTTAAACATTTTTCAAAATTCAGGGGTATTTTTGAAACTTTTCAAAGTTCAAGAGCATTTTTGAAACAAACCCCATAGTTCAGGAGTATTTTTTATAATTTAGCCATATATTTCTCACTTTTCTTTTGAAAAAGATCACCTTAAATTTTCTCTTGCCACAAATTTTCTTTATTTTTTTTTTATTTATCTTTATTTCTCTAACATATTTTGTACTCTTAATTTTACCGTCTCTCTAATTTTCTCTTTTTGTTTAACTTTTTTCTCTCTAAAATTTGTTCCTTCCCTCTAACTTTATATTTTCTTTTTTCTCTAGTTTTTATGAAGTCTAACTATTATTCTCTCTCTAACATATTTCTCTCTAAATTTTCTCTCTCTGAATATTTTCTTTTATGTCTCTAAATTTATCATATTTAACATTTTTCTCAAAAACATTTATAGCTATGACTCTAAATTTTTATTCTAATGTCTCCACACATTACTTTCTCTAAAACATCTCTGCATCTCTCTAATGTTTTAAAAATTCAAAACCAAAAACAATTATCAAGTAAGTTTGGTTTTCAATTTTTTAGAAATAAAAAAACAAAAATAGTTATCAAACAATACACGGTTTTTGTTTTTAGAAAACATAAAACCAAAAACTGAAAACTGAAAACAAGAAAACCAAAAACCAAAAAACTGAAATGGTTATCAAATACAACTCCACAAATCAAAATTTCCTATTGTGTTTCCAATCTAACTCCCACTACCCTTCACTACAAAATCACAACCATGCAGCTAGAATGAGAAATGGAGTAAAAAATAGAAAAAAAGATAACCATATATTTATCATTCTCAAAATTACTACAATATTGACCGGGAGTAATTTCTCATAAATGTCGTATTTATAATTTCTACCTCAATAGTAAAATTATTGTTACAATATAATAGCCCATGGCTATTCTCAAAAAAAAAAACAAAAAAAAAACAAAGAATAGCCCATGGCTTGGCCAAAGCGGGTCATTATTGTCAACCACACGAGTGGGTAGGAAATTATCCGGATTGGATAATTAATTTAGCGTTCAAAGAGCGTTCTTTGTTTGTATCCCACGGAGATCTTCTTCATAGTGAATGGACTTTTCTCAGTTTTTCAAAAAAAAAAAAAAAATTGTTCGCAATATTAAAATTAAATGAATCGACTAATTAAAAGTAAAAAGAACACATATTAGCCAACATGAACATAGTGCAACTGACATAAAGCTTGTAGATCAAGAACTTCATACCAGGGGACTATATAGAAATAAGAAAAAATATAATATCAATTTCAACCCTAAAATTGGAGAGGTGTTTTAATTTTTACCCTAAACTTTCAATTTTATCTAGTTGCACATTGAACTTCGATTAGTGTTGCAATATTCACTTTAACTGTAAAAAAATGTTATAATTTTACCAAGAATTTTCTATATAAATATATAAAAGAAAAGGAATGATATTGAATAACAAGTTAGAAGTTTGTGGTTTGTGGAAAGAAAAAAAGAACACATATTAAGTAACATATTTAAGTGTTTGTGATATCCCTCATGTCTTCTATTTTTTGTTTATGTTGTTAATTTTTGTTTTTTAAAAAAAATCTTTTTTAAATATTTTTTAAAATTGTAAGTAAGTTTCAAGAACAAAAAATAGAAGTTTTTAAAAAGGATTTACTTTTCTCAAATTTTCCTCTTTTCTTTTTCCTTCTAACCGTCTTTTTATTTCTCCTTTTCACTTATCTCTCTAGGAAATCTCTTTTCTCTGATTTTTCTATATCTAAAATTTTTCTCGAAAATTTTAACTTTCTTTCTAAAATTTTCATCTCCAGAAAATTAAGGCTCCGTTTGATAACCATTTCGTTTTTTGTTTTTTGTTTTTGAAAATTAAGCCTATAATTAAACACTATTTTTACCCACAAGCTTCATTGTTTTTTATCTACATCTTTTCCCATGTTTTCAAAAACCAAACTAAATTTTGAAAACGAAAAAAAAAAAAAGTTTTCAAAAACTTGTTTTTGTTTTTGGAATTTGATTAGGAACTCAAATGTCTCCTTAACAAAAATGAAAACCATTGTAAGAAAATTGAGAGAAAACAAGCACAATTTTCAAAAACCAAAAACAAAAAACGAAATGGTTATCAAACGGGGCATAAATTATCCTCTTTATGATTTTTTTTAATCTCCCCTTGTTCATACTACTTTTAATTTCTCTCTCTTTTTCTTCTTTTTTTTTTTTTTTTTCTCTCCAAAGATCTTCTAACACATCTCTCACATTTTTCTCCTCCAAATTTTAATATTTTTCCCAAACTTTTCTCTCCCCTAAAATATGTTTCTCTACAACCTTTATTTTCCTCTTTATGACTCTTTAACTTTTCTCTTTCCTACATTTCTTTCTCTCTCTATGATTAATAGTTTTTCTCCTTGATATTCCATATTTTTTAAAAAAAATTAACAAACCTATTATATATATGTAATTGAATTTTGTGTCTAATATGACATTAATCTTTCAATTTTGTATCCAATAGGTTCATAAATTTTAAATAATGTTGAATAAATCAAGGATAGACACAAAATTTGGAAGTCAAGGAACTTATCAAACACAAAATTGAAAGTCCGGAGACTTATAGGACCATTTTTAAAGTTCAAGAATTTATTAGACACAAAATTGAAAGTTCATAGATCTATTAGACATTTTTTAAGTTTAAAAACCTTTCTTACACTAACATGCAATTTCAAGAAGTGACCTTGTAATATAAAAAAAAAAAAAATAAAACATCAAGCACTTTTTATTTTTTTTTTTGAATTATTAAGTATTATAAATCACATAATAAGACAAACTTCCACTTTTGGAACGCCATGAATTAAGATAGGTTAAATTACAAGTTATACCTTGAATTTTTATGTTTGTGTGTTAATATGTCCTTGAACTCTTTAAAAAGTTTCTAATAAGGTCCAATCCCTAAGGACCATAACCATTTGGTTTTTAGTTTTTTGTTTTTGAAAATTATGATTGTTTTCTCTCCATTTTCTTACCATGGTTTTCATCTTTGTCAAGGAAACATTTGAATTTCTAGTCAAATTCCAAAAACAAAAACAAGTCTTTCAAAACTACTATTTTTTATCTTTCAAAAATCGGCTTGGTTTTTGAAAACATGGGAAGAAGGTATTAAAAAAACATAGAAACTTATAGGTGGAAGTAGTGTTTATAAGCTTAATTTTCAAAAACAAAAACCAAAAGCCAAAGCCCAGTTTGATAACCATTTCAGTTTTTGGTTTTTGGTTTTTCTGTTTTTGGTTTTCTATTTTTTAAAAACAAAAACCATATATGTTTGATAACTGTTTTTTGTTTTTAAACTCATTTGATAACTGTTTTTGGTTTTCAATTTTTAAAAAATTATAGAGATAAAAAGATGTTTTAGAGAGAGAAAAGTGTGTAGAGATATTGAAACAAAAATTTAGAGACACGAATATAAATGTTTTTTAGAGAAAAGTTAAACATAGAAAATTTAGAGACGTGAAAAAGAAAATGTTTAAAGAGAGAATATTAGTTAGATTCCATAAAAAATATTAGTTAGAGTGGAAGAGTTAGATAAAAAAAAAATTAAATAAAAAGAGAAATTTTAGAGAGATAGTAAGGTTAAGAGTAAACGATATGCTAATGAAATAACGATAAATAAGAAAAATAAGGAAAAGTTGTAGCGAGAGAAAATTTTGAGAGGTTTTTTTTTTTTTTCAAAGTTATGGATAAATTTTTAGAAATAGATAAGTTATAGAGGAAAAAAAGTTTTGAGATAGAAAATTTAGAGAGAAAAAAGAAATTTTGGAGAGAGAAAAACAAAGAAAAAGAAATTTGTTAGAGAAAGATAGGTAAAAGAGGGGAAAAAAAAGCCTGAGAAGAAAAATGAGTTTTTGAAAAACATAAATCAGTTTTTAAAAACTTTTTTTTAAAAAAAAATTGCTTATAATTTCAAAAACGTTTTAAAAAAAACAGAAAACAAAAAACATATGTGGTTATCAAACAACCCTGTTTTTAAAAATAAAAAACAAAAAACAAAAAACAAAATGGTTATCAAACGGCTCCAAATACTTATCAAACAGGGTCTTAATTTTTCAAGTTTGTGTGTAATTACGTTTATGAGTGTCTATTACGATTACGTTTATCTTTTTGTTTTTGATAAAAAATGAAATCACCTTTCCTAATTCTTTTAAATTGTGAGATACATTAAAATGCAAAATAAGTCCTAAAAGTTCAAAATTCAAATAAAGAACAAAAAAGTTAGAGGAGAGGTCTTTAACTTGTTTGGTCAAAATTTACTCTCTCACGTAATTTACATAAAAATAATATAATAATAATTATATATAACTATAATGAAATATATTATCAACAAAACATTTATCAAATTTGAAAAATGGTCAGAAAATTGATCCTCTTGTAATTTTGATTTATCAAACTACAAATGGTCCTATGGAAGCAAGAATTTTCAAGAACATTCAATTTTTAGCAGAAGAATCATTTTCATTTTCCAGCCGCGTCTGATCGATTACGTATGAAGTATTGTCTAATTAATATATTAATTTTACAAAATTGTTAAATATGTCATGGATCTTTTTTTATATAAAAATTTTGTAAATCTATGAATCTATTAGTCACTTTTAAAGTTTAAGAACCTATTAGACATAACATTGGAAGTTTAGATACATATTCAATACAGACCTAAAAGTTTAAGGACCAAACTTGATTTAATTACCATTAAATTAGGATGAGACATTGAGATTGCAACAAGCATCGTGATCCTAATTCCTGCAATTGGTAAAAAAGAATTGTTCAATAGTGCCCCTTTGATTCAGGGCGAATCCAAAAAATATATTTTGGGAGCCAAATTTTGATAAAGTTTTAGGAGTCAACAACATCATTCTGTTACCAATAGTCAATTCTATTTGTGGACTTTTTAAAAACTATTTTTAGACCATAGAGACCAATTAAAAATCAAATTCAAACTTTGGTGACCAAACATTTCACTTTTGAACCAAATAGAAGCTCACTTAAATCCCAAAGACCAAATTTAGGTTTAGTTTGGCGTTGCTCTAGCTCCTAAAATAATTGTTGTTAACTGTGCTATTAAAAAAATCAGCTGTATTACGAAGTAAATTAGTGTTTGGTAAATTTTAGCTTTATAGACAAAAAAACAAGTTGAGCTGTTTGGTAAATTAATATTCTAAATTATCGCAGCTTAACTATATTTTTTCAATAAATAAATTTAATATTGATATTTAATTTCAAAATTTTAAAAGATAATTTCAAAATTATTATAAGATAATTATTTTTTTGAAACATATAAGATAATTGTTTTAAATTTCGTATGATTTAAAATATAATCTTATGTTTAACCTATGATGTTTTTATATTTTGCTAAGAAATATAATTTGCTACTTGTATTGGAAAAAAATATTATTTTAATTTAAATAAAAATAAAAACAAATAATTTCAAATGAGTATAAAATAATAGAATAAAAATATGTTAAATTAAAAAAAAAAATGATTCACATGAATCAAGTCTAAAAAAGCGTATAAAGAAGATAAATAGTTAGTTACAGATTAGATTTTTAGAAAAACTAAACTGAAAAACTACAATTATTAGATTTTGTAAATGAACGTGGTTGAAAAAGTATTTTTATAAAAATTAATTTATAATCTGTTTTACCAAACACTAAAAACGGTTAAGATTCTTTTTTAATCACTCCAACTGCCTCCAAAATCAACGCCAAACGCACCCTTAGTTTGAAAACATTGATATTAATTTGATTAAAATATTATTTTAGTTCCTGAAAAAAAGATTATATATATATTCTAATAATTTGTATCAAGATGGATTTGAACTTGGGCCTCTAGCAACCCAATCTAAAGGCAAAGATCAAATCACTAAACCAAAGACCATTTATTTTGAAAAGAAGGAATATTTTTAAGTATAATTGCTTTTTACATACATACATACATTAGGAAAAAAAATTGTGGGCTCCCTTAAAGATGCTGCATACTCGAACAATACTTAACTGCATATTTTAGGAATCTTTCTATATACTCCATTAAAATCTCTTGACAGTTAAGAAAGAGAAATGTAGAAAATAAGAAAACTTTGTTTCATCTCTCCTAGTTGTCAATATTTTAATGGTGGTATATAGGGAGATCCTAGTATGTAATCAAGTATTTTTCTTGGAAAATTTCTAGTAGTAGTATGGAAAATTTTTCATACTACCTCCATTCATTGTTTGCCATGAAAGAATCATTTAAGAATGGTGTGAAACCCATGGAATAAAATATTATATCAATAAATGATGTGTCAAATGCTGAATGGAAGGAATGTATACGAATGAGTTATTTTTTAAAAAGAATTTCTTCCTTCCTTAGGATGCGTCTAATAAGCACCCGTCAAGAATAGAGCCTAAGCTCTTTTGAGTTAGCTTCTCCCATGGCCATTGCACCAGGAAGGAATATTTAATGTTAATTTAACCGTCTACTCCCATAAATTTGAATGATTGCATTTTTTTTTCAACGGTAATTGGCATGTATCTTCGACCAAGAGGTCAGAGATTTGAATCCCCTACCCCAAATGTTAATGTACTAAAAAAAACTGGAATTCATCTCTTAAAGACACTTCCATAAATTTCAACCATTGCATCTCTTAACATTCCAGAATGCCTCTTCAAGAGACACGCCCTAACAAAGACACCCGAAGAAGAAGAGGAGAAGAAGAAAAAAAAGAACTATTTTTCTAATTTTTTTTTTAACCGATTGTCAAATATTTTCTTTTTTAGAAAAATCCCTTCAGTTTACCGATTAATCCTTATCACTTCGATTTAAGGTTTTAAATTTGACTTTTTTGATCTCTCCCTTCCACAAGTTGCTTGCATTAATTGGACCCGATATTTTACAATCCAATTTATGGTCATTACTCATTGATAGAATTGGTCGGGTTTTTTTTTTTTCTTCTTCTTTTCTTTTTTTTGACATCTGGTTGGTTAGGTTTTGAGCCTTTATGGTTGTGTTATTATTATTATTATTTTGAGGTAAATCATGTTACTTTAAATTTTAGATTATTATTGTCAAAGCGAGCTTAGCTCAACGGTAATTGGCATGTATCCTAGACCATGAGGTTAGAGGTTCGAATCCCTCACCCCTAAATGTTGATGTACTCAAAAAAAAATTAGATTATTATTTATTGAATTAAATTAATTTTTTATCATTAATTGTTAGCTTCTCAAAAGAAAAAGAAAAAAAAAAATATTGATAGCTTTGATGGCTACTTGCTTCTGGAAAAAAAAAGGCAAAATGTTTCCTATTTTATTGTTTTTTTAGTACCTATTATTGTTTGAAAATTATTAATTGTTAGCTTCTCAATTTTATCTGGTTGCACATTGAACTTCGATTAGTGTTGCAATATTCACTTTAACTTTAAAAAATGTTATAATTTTACCTTGTGGTAAATTTTCTTTCAAAGAATTTTCTATATAAATATATAAAAGAAAAGGAATGATATTGAAATAACAAGTTAGAGGTTTGTGGTTTGTGGAAAGAAAAAAAAAGAACACATATTAAGTAACATATTTAAGTGTTTGTGTTATCCCTCATGTCTTCTATTTTTTGTTTATGTTGTTAATTTTTGTTTTTAAAAAAAATCTTTTTTAAATATTTTTTAAAATTGTAAGTAAGTTTCAAGAACAAAAAATAGAAGTTTTTAAAAAGGATTTATTTTTCTCAAATTTTCCTCTTTTCTTTTTCCTTCTAACCGTCTTTTTATTTCTCCTTTTCACTTATCTCTCTAGTAAATCTCTTTTCTCTGATTTTTCTCTATCTAAAATTTTTCTCGAAAATTTTAACTTTCTTTCTAAAATTTTCATCTCCAGAAAATTAAAGCGCCGTTTGATAACCATTTCGTTTTTCGTTTTTGGTTTTTGAAAATTAAGCCTATAAACACTATTTTTACCCGCAAGCTTCTTTGTTTTTTATCTACATCTTTTCCCATGTTTTCAAAAACCAAGCTAAATTTTGAAAACAAAAAAAAAATAGTTTTCAAAAACTTGTTTTTGTTTTTGGAATTTGACTAGGAACTCAAATGTCTCCTTAACAAAAATGAAAACCATTGTAAGAAGATTGAGAGAAAACAAGCACAATTTTCAAAAATCAAAAACAAAAAACGAAATGGTTATCAAACGGGGCCTAAATTATCCTCTTTATGATTTTTTTTAATCTCCCCTTGTTCATACTACTTTTAATTTCTCTCTCTTCTTCTTCTTTTTTTTTTTTCTCCAAAGAATCTTGATCTTCTAACACATCTCTCACATTTTTCTCCTCCAAATTTTAATATTTTTCCCAAACTTTTCTCTCCCCTAAAATATGTTTCTCTACAACCTTTATTTTCCTCTCTATGACTCTTTAACTTTTCTCTTTCCTAGCCAACAAGAGCATAGCTCAACTGGCATAAAGTCGTATTGACAACCACGAGGTCTGTGGTTCAAACCCCCCTCCCCACATATTATCAAAAAAAAAAAAAAAAAACTTTTCTCTTTCCTACATTTCTTTCTCTCTCTACGATTAATAATTTTTCTCCTTGATATTCCATATTTTTTAAAAAAAAAAATTAACAAACCTATTATATATATATAATTGAATTTTGTGTCTAATATGACATTAATCTTTCAATTTTGTATCCAATAGGTTCATAAATTTTAAATAATGTTGAATAAATCAAGGATAGACACAAAATTTGGAAGTCAAGGAACTTATCAAACACAAAATTGAAAGTCCGGAGACTTATAGGACAATTTTTAAAGTTCAAGAATTTATTAGACACAAAATTGAAAGTTCATAGATCTATTAGACATTTTTTAAGTTTAAAAACCTTTCTTACACTAACATGCAATTTCAAGAAGTGACCTTGTAATATAAAAAAAAAAAATAATAAAACATCAAGCACTTTTTTTTTTTTTTTTGAATTATTAAGTATTATAAATCACATAATAAGACAAACTTCCACTTTTGGAACGCCATGAATTAAAATAGGTTAAATTACAAGTTATACCTTGAATTTTTATGTTTGTGTTTAATATGTCCTTGAACTCTTTAAAAAGTTTCTAATAAGGTCCAATCCCTAAGGACCATAACCATTTGGTTTTTAGTTTTTGGTTTTTGAAAATTATGATTGTTTTCTCTCCATTTTCTTACCATGGTTTTCATCTTTGTCAAGGAAACAAATTCCAAAAACAAAAACAAGTTTTTCAAAACTACTATTTTTTATCTTTCAAAAATCGGCTTGGTTTTTGAAAACATGGGAAGAAGGTATTAAAAAAACATAGAAACTTATAGGTGGAAGTAGTGTTTATAAGCTTAATTTTCAAAAACAAAAACCAAAAGCCAAGGCCCCGTTTGATAACCATTTCAGTTTTTGGTTTTTGGTTTTTCTGTTTTTGGTTTTCTATTTTTTAAAAACAAAAACCATATATATTGGATAACTGTTTTTTGTTTTTAAACTCATTTGATAACTGTTTTTGGTTTTCAATTTTTAAAAAATTATAGAGATAAAAAGATGTTTTAGAGAGAGAAAAGTGTGTAGAGATATTGAAACAAAAATTTAGAGACACGAATATAAATTTTTTTTAGAGAAAAGTTAAACATAGAAAATTTAGAGATGTGAAAAAAAATTGTTTAAAGAGAGAATATTAGTTAGACTCCATAAAAAATATTAGTTTTTTTTTTTTTTTGAAAAGAATAAAAAATATTAGTTAGAGAAAAAAAAAAGTTAGAGTAGAAGAGATCAATTTTAGATAAAAAAAAATTAAATAAAAAGAGAAATTCTAGAGAGATAGTAAGGTTAAGAGTAAATATGCTAATGAAATAACGATAAATAAGAAAAATAAGGAAAAGTTGTAGCGAGAGAAAATTTTGAGAGGTTTTTGTTCTTTTTTTTCAAAGTTATGGATAAATTTTTAGAAATAGATAAGTTATAGAGGAAAAAAAGTTTTGAAAGAGAAAATTTAGAGAGAAAAAGAAATTTTTGAGAGAGAAAAACAAAGAAAAAGAAATTTGTTAGAGAAAGATAGGAAAAAGAGGGAAAAAAAGCCTGAGAAGAAAAATGAGTTTTTGAAAAACATAAAGCAGTTTTTAAAAACTTTTTTTTAAAAAAAAATGCTTATAATTTCAAAAACGTTTTAAAAAAACAGAAAACAAAAAACATATATGGTTATCAAACAACCCTGTTTTTTAAAAATAAAAAACAAAAAACAAAAAACAAAATGATTATCAAACGGCTCCAAATACTTATCAAACGGGGTCTTAAGTTTTCTAAGTTTTTGTGGAATTACATTTATGAGTGTCTATTACGTTTATGTTTATCTTTTTGTTTTTGATAAAAAATGAAATCACCTTTCCTAATTCTTTTGAATTGTGAGATACATTAAAATGCAAAATAAGTCGTAAAATGTATCTTCGACCAAGAGGTCAGAGATTTGAATCCCCTACCCCAAATGTTAATGTACTAAAAAAAAATTGGAATTCATCTCTTAAAGACACTTCCATAAATTTCAACGATTGCATCTCTTAACATTCTAGAATGCCTCTTCAACAGACACACCCTAACAAAGACACCCGAAGAAGAAGAGAAGAAGAAAGAAAAAAAACTATTTTTCTAATTTTTTTTTTTAAACCGATTGTCAAATATTTTCGTTTTTAGAAAAATCCCTTCAGTTTACCGATTAATCCTTATCACTTCGATTTAAGGTTTTAAATTTGACTTTTTTGATCTCTCCCTTCCACAAGTTGCTTGCATTAATTGGACCCGATATTTTACAATCCAATTTATGGTCATTACTCATTGATAGAATTCGTCGGTTTTTTTTTTCTTTTTTTTCTTCTTCTTCTTCTGACATCTTGTTGGTTAGGTTTTGAACATTTATGGTTGTGTTATTATTATTAAGGAAAAATATATTTTTGGTCCCTGAGTTTTGAGGAATATGTGCGTTTGGTCCCTAAATTTTCAAAATAGACTTTTTTAGTCCCTGAGTTTTGAGAAATATGTTTAAAAGGTCCTTAAGTTTTCAAAATAGACTTTTTTTAGTCCCTAGGTTTTCAGAAATATGTTCAAAAGGTCCTTAATATTATTTTTTCAATTTTTTAAATTAATACTTTTTAATTTTTTAATTTAAAAAATCATTCAATATTAAAAAATAATACAAAAATATTAATTTAAAAAAGATGAAAAAATAATATTAGGGACCTTTTAAACCTATTTCGGACTAAAAAGATCCATTTTGAAAACTTAGGGACCTTTTAAACTTATTTCTCAAAACTTAGGGACTAAAAATGACTATTTTGAAAATTCAGGACCAAACGCACATATTCCTCAAAACTCAGGGACCAAAAAGGTAATTTTCCCTTATTATTATTATTATTATTATTATTATGAGGTAAGTCGTGTTATTTTAAATTTTAGATTATTATTTATTGAATTAAATTAATTTTTATCATTAATTGTTAGATTCTCAAAAGAAAAAGAAAAAAAAATTATTGATAGCTTTGATGGCTACTTTCTTGTGGAAAAAAAAAAAGGCAAAATTTTTCCTATTTTATTGTTTTTTAAGTACCTATTATTGTTTGAAAATTATTAAAGATGATAAATTTTAATTTCAACATTTAATAGAACTACCAGCCAGTGTTAGGTGAACCCATAAAACGATAAAATGGGATAACTTTTGTGAGTGTCAGAGGTACCTACATTAGCTCATTATCATAAGCAATAATTATATTTGTTATAATGTTTGGCTAGATTATTTAAAAAATAATACATAGTAACATATGGATATGATGGTATCTTTCTTCACATTACCATTAAAATGTTAATGTATTCGTATGTGGAATTCTTCTATTTCTACTTATTGTGTCCTGTGTAGAGAGGCAATTGAATCTCGTGACTATTTGTTCTTTGAGTGTCTGTTTAGTAATTCAGTAGATCTTTCCATCGTAGAGTGTAGAGGGTGGCCTGGTATGCGGTCATTTACCATCTTTGGATGGAGCGTAACATTTGTGTACATGGTCGTTCCTCTTCTCGATCTTCTTAGGTTTTGATTCATGTGGTGAGATTCAGATATCTTCTCTCAATGTTCATCTTGCCCAAGTGAGCTAAATGCTAGTGCGGCAATGGTGTTCCCTCATCCTTGGAACCTTTTCTATTGAGTCATTTTGTTATTTCGACTTATGTTTGTTGTCTATTTTAATCCTAGTTTGTGGCTTGATCTGGGGTTGTGAGATCCTACTTGTTGTTTTATAATAACCTTTAAAAAAGTTAATTTATTAAAAAATCTATTAGACTATTTTTTTTTTTTTTTTTATCAAAATATGGATCGTGGTCAGTCAATATGAAACTGTTCGCTTTAATTTCTAGTGTATTTATTAAGAAAATTAAATGATGAAACTAAATTGAATTACATGATCTTCCATAGAAAGATAAGAGAGAATTGAATACTATTTATTAGATCATTTTTTTTTTTTTTGATAAGACTATTTATTAGATCATGAAACCTAGTTTTTTCAATTATTAATATTATTTTTATTGAGAACATTTATAATTTGTTCTGACTGATTTTGATTCTAAAGTGACATTATTTTGAGGATTTTTATATTGTCTTTGTGGCATATACATAAAATAAAAAACTGATGCCAACAAGAGCTTAGGTCAACTGTCATAAAGTTGTACTGATAACCACAATTACCTCTGAGCTAAGCTCGCTTTGGCAATGAAAGGTGATATCTGACCAGAGGAGTGAAGCCTTTCCTTTGTCATTATCCATATATATCTAATTAGTTGTTATTATTTTAAAAGTTTCAATTTGGTCCTTATGATTTAATCAAATATCACAAATTATCTTTATCGTTACTCGATTGGTATATTTTGTATGAGGCTTATGTTTTGGAAACCAAATGAGTTTAGTTGAGATTATATTAAGATTTTGGGTTGAGTAAAAAATAAAAAGAAATTCTGTGGATTTTTTAAATGGGTAAAAGACAATTTAAGAAAAGAAATTCTGTGGATTTTTTAGATGGGTAAAAAAAATTTAAGAAAGGTTTAATTAAATGATATGAATAAATTAAAAATATACCAAAACTATAGATACTAAATTCAAACTTCCCTGAACAAAAAAACAAACAAATAAATAAATAATTAAACTCCCCTTGGGATTATGTCCAATCCATATATATGGAATTACTCATATTTACTGAGACTAAATTTGGTAATTTAATAAAAAAGAAATGAAGAAAAAAGTTAATTTATTGAGTTACTCTTTTTTTTTTTATATATATATAAAATCGAGTTACTCATATTTACAGTTATCTATATTGATTGTTTTAATTAACTTAATTATAATTGATATGCATTTTATTGAGATTTTTCAAAAAAAAAAAAAAAAAAAGGTAAGGTTAGACATGGTTTGAATCATATGCTCAACATCAAATAATAATAATAATAATAATAATTTAATTTAGAAAAAAATAAAATTAAGAAAAATAAAACTTAATGGCTATGATAAATAATCTTTACAATAATGGAATTCGTTTTGATTTGTTAAAACTTAGTTTTACATAGTCTTTATTTTAAAACTTTTCTTTTCGAGAAAATTAAATATTAACTTCTTAAGCCAAATTGCCAAAGTGAGTTTAGCTCAGCGGTAATTGGCATGTACCCTCAACCATGAGGTCAGAGGTTCGAATCCCCCCACCCCTAAATGTTGATGTACTCACAAAAAAAAAAAAAAAAAAAAAAAAAAAACTTCTTAAGCCAAATTGTATCAAATTTTTACTTTACACTTAGTTGAATGTTGCAATTTCTACCCTCTATTTATTCCAGCTAATTCACCCACTAATTTTAACAAAAAGCAAATGTAAAAACATTCATAAACTCATTAATTTCACTAATATCAAGTTTTGCATAAATTTAAGTTTAATTAATGCACAAATTAACCATTGAATAACTTTTTCAAAACTCACAAATTATAATAAAAATTTAGTTCAAAAGTCGTCATTTTTTCTTTGAAATCTTATCAAATTTGTACCCTACATATATTTTATAATCCATTAAAAACATCTGAAAATACTTTTTTCTTTAACGAATTTTTAAGAGAACTTATCAGAGGATAAATATTAAAATACTTTTTCAAGTTTAAGATTAAGATTAAAATTACATCACTTTTTGGAGTGTGATTTGATGAATTTGAAAATTTAGAGTCCGTTTGATAACCAATTCTTTTTCTGTTTTTTGTTTTTAAAAGTTGGGGGTGTTTGATAACTAATTCGTTTTTTAGTTTTTAAATTTTTGAAAACGTTTTTGGAATTGGAAAGAAAAACTGGAAACGACAAAAAAATGATTTTCAAAATCAGAATTTCATTTTTCAAAAACAGACCACCGACTCATTATGGTCTCGTGGGCTTGAATTCCATTCCAGTATTTTCTTTAATTGTTTTGTAATATAATAATAATAATTCTTATTATTTTACTACTTTTATTATTATTTTAAAAAAATCCTATCTTTTCCGTACAAAATCATTTATTAAAAAGTTGTTTGAAGTTAAAATTAGATGATATAGTTAAAATTTATTATTTTGAATATTATAATTTAAGTTTGTTCAAATAAATACTATATTTAGTTTATATACTATGTGATATATATATATACACACACAAATAATCTCTGGTCTTTTATGTAATTATCGGGTTCGTTTTTAATAATTTAAAATTAAATCAATGTATTAAAAATTTTCAATTACATTCTTTCAAAAATTGTTAATAAAGATTGGTGTGCACTTAAATTATTATTTTATTAATATATTTAGGATTAAATTACAAATTTGATCCTTATCGTTTGAAGAAAGTTAGAACTTAGTCTATATGGTTTTAAAAGTGAAAATTTCATCCTTATGGTTTGAAAAAAATTTATAAATAGTCTCTACCGTTGAAGCTCTATCAGATTGAGTACATGGCCATTAAAAGCCACTGACGGATTAAATATGTGACAAAAACTACCAATTTGGTCATTTCATTTTCATTGTTTCTATTTTTTAGATCATAACTTTGCAAAAGGGGACTAAATTGGTCATTTTCTTAAAAGTATAAGGACCAAATAAACCAAAGTCAAAAGTATAAGGATCAAAATAGACATTTTGAACAAGAACCAAAATGAACTGAAGTCAAAAGTAGAGGACCAAAATAGTATTTAAACCTAATTATTAATATGTCAATCAGAGCATAGCTTAGTGAATAAGGCGCACCAATTATTATCTCAAAGATTGATAGTTTGATCTCACATCCCACTATTGTTGAACTAAAAAAAATAATTATTAATATAAAATATAAATCTACCAAAAATTATAAATTATAAAAAATGGTATATTTTCTTTTTATAAAATATAAAATAAAAAACAAAAAACAATTATCAAAAGGTTTTTTGGTTTTTTATTTTTATTTTTAAAAATATGAAAAAAATAAAAAACAGTAATCAAATGTTCTTTTTTATTTAAAAAAAAAAAAAACAATACACGTTTGATAAATGTTTTTTGTTTTCAGTTTTTAAAAAACGGAAAACCAAAAAACAGTTACCATGCATGTATAGTTTTTGTTTTTTAAAAACTAAAAACTAAAAACCAAAAACCAAAAACCAAAAACTAAAATGGTTATCAAACGGAGCTTAGGATTAAAATAAATTACCCAACAAGAAGTTAGGGATAAAAATTGAAGTTTTTTCCCAATTTTTTTTTATCAGAAATGAACAACATTTTCGACAGGTTCTAATTTAAATGTTGTTTATTGATTGATTTTTTGTGGTGGAGAACAAAAGGATCAAATTGTAAGTTTACTCTTAGCAAGAAAATGACTATATATACATGATCAATTGGAAAGACCAATCCATCAGCTGGTAAAGAAACTTGTCTGTTTTCTTTTACGACTTGCAGAGTTTCGAGAAAGGTTTCTTTACCTTTTCTTTTTAGAGAAACTAAAATGGTGTCTAAGATGTTTGAGAAACGAGAAGCCAATCAACGAAGAGCTACCATTCTAGGCATCGGCACCGCCCTCCCACCCAACTGTTTATACCAAAGTCGATATCCAGATTTCTACTTTGGTGTCACCAACAACCAACACATGACAGAGTTGAAACAAAAGCTCCAAAATATTTGTAAGCATTTTTTTACCTTCGAGTGAAATTTCATGAGGCTCACTAACTTAATCACGATCAAATTAATTATCAAATCTATTTTTTTACAATTTCTATTGTATCTGTTGAGGATCCCATGTTTTTATATGTACATCAGAGTTCATGAAACTCAAACGGATATTTGAACTAAAAAAAGAAAAAGAGAACAATTTCAAGAATGGTGAACCCAAAGTGGCACCATCTTAGAAGTAATGGAACTCCATGTTTATCTAATACATTTGTGTCCTAACAGGTGAGAAGTCGCATATAAAGAAACGTTACTTTCATACAAATGAAGAGATATTGAAGGCTAACCCTAGCATGTGCAAGTTCGGGGCTCCATCATGGGACGCTCGTCTAGAAATGATGAGGGAAGAAGTGCCCAAATTGGGAAAAGAAGCAGATTTGAAAGCCATTGAAGATTGGGGTCAACCCATCTCAAACATTACACATCTCATCTTTTGCACATCTTCGAGCAATTCCATGCCTGGACCTGATTGCCAACTCGCCAAGCTCCTCGGACTCAGACCTTCAATTGGAAAATATATGTTGTTTCAACACGGTTGCTATGCAGCTGGCACTGCCCTTCGCCTCGCCAAGGATGTTACAGAGAATAACGTCGGTGCTCGTGTTCTCGTAGTTTGTGTGGATATAACCACCATTTGTTTCCATGGTCCTCCAGAAAACCGCTTGGACATTCTAGTAGGCCAAGCCATATTTTCAGATGGTGCTGCAGCCCTGGTAAGATTGAGGACCTCTTATTCTAATATCATGTTTAAATCTTTTTTGGATCTAAAATCTTAAGCTGATAAGTGATGATAATTTTTAACAGGTAGTGGGTGCCAATCCAGATGCCGCTATAGAACGAGGGTTGTTTGAAATAGTATCGGCCTCACAAGCACTGCTCCCTGACACTGAAGATGGAGTCAACGCGATCATCAAAGAAATGGGCCTCCTGTACCATTTGTCACGAAACATACCAAAATACGTAGGTGAAAACATTGAGAATTGTTTGGCTGATGCATGGCCAAGTGGGATTGATGACTATAACTCGTTGTTCTACATAATACATCCGGGAGGTCGTGCGATTCTTGATGCAATAGAGCAAAAGCTTGAGCTTGAAGAGGGCAAATTGGAAGTGAGCAGGTACGTGCTTCGTGAATATGGGAACATGGCAGGACCAACTGTGATATTTGTTTTAGATGAGATGAGGAAGAAGTCGATTAGAGAAGGAAAGAGCACTACAGGTGAAGGATTAGAGTGTGGTGTGCTTGTGGCTATTGGACCTGGCCTCACTTTGGAGACTCTCATGTTGCAAAGTGTTCCCATACTTAAAATTACTTAGTTGACATGTGTGATAGCTCTAATATTTGGCCACTACCTGACACTTTACCAGGGATATGCTCAACCACTAAATAAAATAATAAGTTAGGCACTGATGTGGTTAAATATTACCAAAAGTAGATGGTCATAGAAGATGAAATAAAATCACTTTTTATTCAAAACTTTACTATAAATTTAGTTTGTATTACTTCTCGTACAATCTAACATAATTCAATCTGTCAAACCGTTATATTATTATCTAAAAGGTCAGACATTTAAATCTCCATCTACAATATAATAACCAATTCACACAACGTTTTTTTCTCGAGTTCAAAAGATATTGTAACATGACTTTTTGTTTGGACTAAAATTTCATTTGTTATGTTGATTTCTACTAATTCATTTATAGCATTTCAATCATCTTTTCTTTATTAGTTATTTGAAAGCATGAAAAATTATGATTTTTTTAAATTACAAATTTATAATTTAGGCATAGTTTCAAATTAATTCCTATAATATACACTAATTTTCAATTTAATCCCTATTGATAAGGATTTAGTAGCATTTTAAAAAACAAACAAAAAGAAAAGTTAGCCATAATTTGTGATGTGCGATGATGAAAAAGAAAAAAGAAAAAAAAATCGCAAAACAGAATAATACTTATCTAAGTGATATTTTCTTACTTACCACTGTTTAAAATATATTAAAGATTTCAGGATGAAAAGATGAGGAATACCTCACCATTTTTATAAAATACATGGACTACTCTTTTTATTGTTAAATAGTTTTGAGATAAAAATTTCATGTTTATCTAATAAAATGTAATAGTTATCGGAAGAAAAAATATCTCATTCTCTCTTCCTTCACGTACTCATTTCTACCGACCAACTTAAAAAAAAAAAGAAAAAAAAACACCAATTAACCGATGAGTATGTAATTATTATATTAAAATGCTCATTGACTAGCGGCTCAAAGGAACTTTAAAAGTTATGAAAATTGAGGGAAGAAAAGAAAAGGAGAGAGGCAGAGAAGAAAAAAGTATTGTTTTTGTGAGCTGAGTTTTAGTTGAAGTTGTGAAGAAACAATGAAGCCTTTAGATCAAAGATAGAAGATTTGGTAATTAGTGTTTTCAAGATTTCAAAAGAAATGAAATGTAGATCAAGTGAGCTTTGCATTTTCTTCCTTTATACATGTTATGGGTGAATTTGGACTTAACTCTAAGAAAGTCAGAATGATAGAAGCCCAGAGGAGAAACAAGTCCACGGAGGTCCAATGGGCCTGAATCAATCTCTAGGGCTACTCCCTCTCCTAAAAGGAAGGGGAAAACTCTAATTTCAGCTATAAATAAAGGAGGTTCACCCCAAGGTAAAGGGACTCAACTAGGTATTGAATCTTCTCCCTAACTCTTAATTTACTTGTCTCACTGATGAACTCCAAACTGACTTAAGCATCGGAGTCGGTGTGGCAAACACCACACCGGTGCTTAGTTTTCTCTTATTTTGCAGGTCACGTCTTCCCCTTCAAACAAATTTACCGTCTTGGCCAAATTTTGGCATCAACAATACAGCTCTCTCATAGATGGCTTGAGGACAAAAAGAGAGGAGAGAAAAAATAGATGGAGGAAAAAGATAGGATTAATGGGTGATGGAAGCAATAATAATTAGAAAATAAGAAAATTAAGTTCATGGTAGAAAAATGGTTAATGAGGAGAGAGAAGCTTTTGTTTTTATTTATTTATTTGTTTATTTTAGTACAAAGAAGTTTTTTTTTTTTTTTTTTTTTTTTTTTTTTTTTTTTTTTTTTTTGAAAGAAGCTTTTTAGTACAAAGAAGCTTTTAATTGGTAACCAATTACGTGGGGAAGAAGTAGGGAAGAAAAAGGATCACATTCAACTGGGAAGAGAAGACGAAGAGTGTTGGCTTCAAATTTATATCAATTTTGATGATAGATCCTAATAGTATAGTTGGAGTCTATTGTTGACACGACTCGTTTTAAGTTCAATGAGATAATTTGGGACAATGAAATGGTGATTGAGGCTCGATGAGAATTAACAAGAGAGCTGCGAAGGAGATCCACAAGTGACGATATGAGAAATGTAATAAAGGAGAGACAACGGTCGCATACAGATGAAAAAGGTGCTTGTGTAGTGGTATTTTAACCTGTCAAATTAGCATAGTACAATCAATAATTTAAATTGTCACATCATTTTTCTATCAATCAACTATATTGATCATTCAAATAGCTCATTGATCATTTGGAACTGTTTGTTACATCTGTAGAAGCTAAAAATATTTCTTTTAAAATCTCAGAGATCAAATAAACACCAAACTCAAATCTCAAGGATCAAAATTGTATTATTTTTTTTATTTTTTTTTTTAATCTATGTAGTTTTCGATCATTCCTCTTGTACCTACCATTAATGATATTCTACCAATTACTTTCAATTTTTTATTGAAAAAACAACGGAGAAAACGGAGGACAAATTGAAAAAAAAAAAAATGAAATGACAGAGGAAGAAGAAAACCATGTGCAAGACTTAAAGAAAAAATATGGAAATGCAGACTCAGTTTGTTTAGAGGAAGAAATACAAGAGGTGATCTAAAAGAGTAAAAAAAAAAAATTATGGGTCGTGTATCTAATTTTTATTATTATTATTATTTTTTTTTTTGAAACATAAACGTTTGGTAAATTTTTGTTAAAAAAAAACAGAGGGAAGAGAGAAGAGACAATGAACACCAGTGTGATACTTGCACTAAAAGAGATCAATGAGCTAATAAGATGTATACACAGAGGACTTACCTCTTACAGTGAATTCAACAAACAACTCACTCAGTACATCACTCAATTAAACTGCATCTTGGCATCACAGAGCACAATTGGAGCTTTTCTCATGCCTCTCTCCCTGGAAGGCGAACACTCTCACAGCAGCTATTCACTCGAGGATGAAGATGACACTCTTACTCTGATAAATCGAGAAAGGGTTCAATAAAACCCTTAAGGATGCTTTTGGTTGGTGATCTGAAAACAGAAATTTGAAAACAAGGAATTCAATGAAAACAGAGTTGTATTTCATGTTTCCAAATGTGTTTGGTAACAGATTCAGAAATTGAATCTCAATTTAAACAATTGTTCAAAATGTGTTTGATAATATAATTATAAACTATAAACTATTTGTAGTTATCAACTAAGTAAATTAGGTTGAATATAAACTATTATTAATTAATTTATAAACATGTTATATGTTATAAATTCTGTATAATTATTATTTTATAATATCATATAATTTATAATACATTATATTATACAAATTTTAATTTCATAAAAATGAATTGAGTTTATAACGTGAAATATTGTATTTATTCAGGGTTTTATCTTTTTTTAATTTAATTCTGCGTTTAAAAATTTCAAATTCAAAATCTGGATACATTGAAAACAAAAAAAAAAGTTGTTTTCAGAATTTCCACTATTTGGATCACAGAATCCGAAAACAGTTTTCGAAAATGCATCTGCCAAACGCATATTCTCTGAATTCAGTGAATCCGAAAACCTAAAACAAAATCCGGATTGTCTACCAAACAGACCCTTATTTTCTTCCTCCCTATATTGCCCAAAAAAAATCACCTGAGCATAGAATTTTCCAGCTCCCCAAATATCCGAATTCGTTATCGGTCAAAATTGAGCTCACAAATACAACTGTACACATATGTAATGAGGTGGCAAACATGTCAGCATTTCATAAAAATAACCAGCTGACTAAGAATAAAGGGACCAAATCTGAGAGTGACAGGTGGACTAAAACGAACATACACATGCTGGCAAATAATCCCAACACTTTTCTTGTTTCTGTTGCCTTTAATTTTTTATAACTGTTTCCAAAATTGTGCAAAAAATTTTGGAAACAACAAAATCCAATATTTTCTAAAACATAAATGAAAACACTATTTTATCATTTTTTAAAAACTTTTAAAATTAATATGACTAATACATATCCAAAAATAAATATATAACATAAAAAATTTGTATATTTAATTTGAAAAACTAATTTTCCTATAAAATCTTTACACTTTTAATTTAAATTTTCCAAAGAACCAAAAACAAGAAATGATCAAACATATCTTTATTTATTTTTCAATAAAAAAAATAATAAGAAACAATTATCAAACACAAATTTTTGTTTTCTTTATAAAAAAGAGAAAACGGTAAACGAGAACATTGCCAAACAAGTCATTAGGTAGGTTGATTTAATGAAAATAATAAATGAAATACTTCTTCTTGTTAGTGGAAGTAACAAATGGAACACTTCTACCAAAGCCAAACAATCACAAGAATCTTTCAACAAAAAAACAACCATCCAACAACAAGTCTTGAGCGTTTCAAATATTCACATTAATATCAAGAAGGTGATTGGTTATATATGAAGCCAACTATGTCAATTATAGAAGTCAACAAGAACATGGATCAACTTGACATAAAGTTGTACTGATGACCAACAGGTCTGTGGTTCAAATCTCCTTACCTCACATATTGTCATAAAAAAAAATGCCAATTAGAAAGAAAACGAGGTAAGCCTTTCCTTAAAAAAAAAATAAAAAAAACTTATTAGGTTATCAATGTACTTTTATATTAGTTACACAACTAAAATCCAAAATAAGGAGGGCAAAATCAAAATAACAAAAGAAATGAAATTTTGATTTCAAAATTTTTTCCATGTTTGCAAAACCAAAATGTTGTTGCTATATTTACAAATATGATCACAAATATAATGCTTTTACTTCTTACAAATATCAAGATTTGATTCTCCACCTCTACATTTGTTAAACTTCCTTCGGACCGTGAACGGATTCGTCTCTAACCTTTGGGTACGGAACATCGTAAGCCTATCTCTTTCTCCATATGGAAGTGTTGCGAGCACATAGAGATCGATGTGGGTAGAGGAAGCCTTAAAAAAGTGGAGTCAGACGCATCGGGCGGGCCCCCACCCAAAAATAAATATATAACATAAAAAATTTGTATATTTAATTTTAAAAACTAATTTTCCTATAAAATCCTTACACTTTTAATTTAAATTTTCAAAAGAACCAAAAACAAGAAATGGTGATCAAACATATCTTTATTTATTTTTTCAATAAAAAAACAAAAGAATAAGAAACAATTATCAAACACAGATTTGTTTTCTTTATTGAAAAGAGAAAACGATAAACGAGAACATTGCCAAAAAAGTCATTAGGTAGGTTGATTTAATGAAAATAATAAATGAAATACTTCTTTTGTTAATGGAAGTAACAAATGGAACACTTCTACCAAAGCCAAACAATCACATGATGTTTCAAAAAAAAACAATCATAACAACAAGTCTTGAACGTCTCGATATTCATATTAATATCAAGAAGGTGATTGGTTATATATGCAGTCAACTATGTTAATTAGAAGTCAACAAAAGCATGGCTCAACTGACATAAAGTTTTATACTGATGACCAACAGATCTGTGGTTCAAATCTCCTTACCCCATATATAGTCAAAAAAAAAAAAAAAAAAAAAAAAAAAAACTATGTCAATTAGAAAGAAAACGAGCTAAGACTTTCCTTAAAATAAAAAATAAATAAATAAAACCTTGAGGGAAAAATCAAAATAACAAAAGAAATGAAATTTTGATTTCAAAATTTTTTCCATGTTTGCAAAACCAAAATGTTGTTGCTATATTTACAAATATGATCACAAATATCTCCTTACTCCACATATTGTCAAAAAAAAAAAAAAGGGAAAAATACACTTTTGGTCCCTGAGGTTTGAGTTAGGTTTCATTTTGGTCCTGAGTTTTCAAACTCGACATTTTAATCCCTGAGGTTTCGATTTCGTTTCATTTTAGTCTCTCCATCCAATTTTCGGTTAACTTCTAACGGCAAACTAACGTAGCTTTTGTTTTTTTTATTAAAAAAATATATATTTTTTAATTTTTAAAAATAAAATAATATATTAAATAGTTTTTTGTATTAATTTTCTTTTTCTTTTTTAATTCTTTTTTCCTTTTCCCCATCTTCTCCCCCTTCCCCATCTTCTTCCTCCCCAAACCCTAATTCTAGTCTACTGTACAGTCGACACCCAGCCGCCGACAACCACCATCGTCGCCGGCAAAAAAATTCATCTATTTTTTTCTCCATTCTTCTTCCTCTTTTTCTCTCTCTTTTATTCTTCTTCTTTTTTACTTTCTTTTCATGAAAATCGACCCCAAAGCAAACCCACGATTTTCAGATCTACAAAATCAACCCCCAAAGTTGTTGGACCATCGTGCTTGCGTGAAGATATGTCGTCTAGAACGTTGTCTGGAAAACCCACGCCTGAAAACCCATTTGTCGAACCTTCAAACCCGCACGGCCGCACCTGACACCCACTCGCCGAAACTTGAAACCTGCACCTAAAAACCCACTCGCCGGAACCTGAAAACCTGCTCGTTGGAACCTTAAACTACTGCAAAACGCACCTGAAACTCGTTGTTGTGCGCCGGTTGTCTGCTACGCACAGATCTCGAAAAATCCCTTCACTATAGAGTCTCTTGCTCGCGTAAAAACAGACACGAGAGGAAGAGAGAGACCGAAAGTTAGAAAGAGGGATTGACTTGAGGAAGAACAACAAGAAAGTGAGAAACGGACCCAGAGACGGTGGTGAGACACGATCTTCGCGAAGATCGTTCCACGTTCGAGAGATATGGTCTTCGTGGTTGCTACTAGATCTGGGCTTTAAAAAAAACAGATAGTAAAAAGGAATGAAGGAAGAAGGAAAGAGCGAGAAAAAAAAAAAAAAAGGAGTGCCAGCAGCCGGAGTTGAAGAAGAAGACCGGCTGCCGAAGTTGAAGAAGAAGAAAAATAAGGAGAGTGAGAGAGAAAGAAATAATAAAAATTAAAAAATAATAATATTTTATTATTTAAATATATTTATATTTAAAAATTTCAAAAATAATTTTTTTTAATAAAAAAACAGTGTCACGTCAGCAAACCGTTAGTTCTTAACGAAAAAATGGATGGAGGGACTAAAATGAAACTAAAATCAAACCTCAGAGGCTAAATTGTTGAGTTTGAAAACTCAAAGACCAAATTGAAACCTAACCCAAACCTCAGGGACTAAAAGTGTACTTTTCTAAAAAAAAATAATATGTCAATTAGAAAGAAAACGAGGTAAGCCTTTCCTTAAAAAAAATTATTAGGTTATCAATGTACTTTTATATTAGTTACACAACTAAAATCCAAAATAACGAGGGCAAAATCAAAATAACAAAAGAAATGAAATTTTTGATTTCAAAACCAAAATGTTGTTGCTATATTTATAAATATGATCACAAATATAATGCTTTTACTACTTACCAATATCAAGATTTGATTCTCCACCTCTACATTTGTTGATAACTTCCTCCGGACTGTGAACGGATTCGTCTCTAGCCTTTGGGTAGGGAACATGATCACTCTATCTTTCTCCATATGGAGGTGTTGCGAGCACATAGAGATGTGGGTAGAAGAAGCCTCAAAAAAGTGAAGGTCGAGCTGTAGGTCACGTGACCTACACCAAGTGGGTGGTTGATTGAGCATATTCTTAGATCAAAGCAGATCAGCTCGCCTTCTTTTTATCCAAAAGTCAATCGCATCGGGCGGGCCCCCACCTAATCGAAACGTTGAATAATGAAATAGGTGGCCAAAAAAAATCAAATCATTAAATAGTCGATATCAAAATAATTGGCAAGATAGATATGTAGATTTGCTTATAAAAATGAAATAAACCTAGATTCTAGGGGTGATCATCGGTCGGTCGGCGTCGGTTTTAGACTCAAACCGACGCCGATCACCGACATATCGGTTTTTAGCGGTTGGTTCTTGTCGGTTTGGAATGGATTTATTACGTCGACCGACCGACTACACCGGCAGTCGGTCAGTTTTAAGAATATAATATGAAGAAGACAAAAACAAAGGAAAGAAAAAATAAAAAGAAGAAAGAAAGAAAGAAAAAGCATACATACCTCGGTTTGAAAAATTCGAAAGAAGAAGATTTAAAAAAAAAAAAAAAAAAAAGAGGAAGAAGATTGAAAAAAAAGGAAAGGAGCAGAGAAAAACAAAAAGAGGAATAAGATTAAAAAAAAAAAGGAAAGGAGAAGAGAAAGGAAGAAAACAAAAATGAAAAGAAGAAGAAATAAAAAAAAAAAAAAAAGGAAAATGGGTGAAAGGAAAAAGAAGAAGAAGATGAGAAATTGAGATGGGAGAGAAAGAGTTATGATATTAAAAAAACTAAAATAATTGAAAAAAAAATTATTGGGAAAAGGAAGACCATCGGCGCTGGCTGATGGTCTTCCCAAGGCTGCTGCAGGCGGCCCATTAATGCAATGGGCCGCCTGCAGCAGCAGATGCCAGACGTGACGCGCTTACACTATTTTTTTTTTTTCGATCGGTTCAGTTGGTTCTCGCTCTTTTGGGCGAGCTGACCGACCTCCGACCGAGATAATCCAAAAACCAACCGACCGACGTCGGTTCGGTCGGTTTCGGTCGGTCGGCTTTATACATATATATTTTTTTTGAGTTCATCAACATTTGAGGGTGAGGAGATTCGAACCTTTGACCTCTTAGTCCACAGTACATGTCAATTACCTTTAACCTTCTTGGTCGAGAGTACATGTCAATTACCGCTAAGCTATCTTCGTTTTGGCAATACCATTTTATATATGGTTGATTTGGATACACGTCATATAAACGCTCTTCAAATTTATCCCCCATCTAGCCACAACGTCATTTTTTTAAAAAAAAAAAAAAAGTCATTTCTATTTTCTATGTTGTCAACTGGCACAATAATAAATTTTTGCCCATACTCGAATTTCCAAGAAGTTTCCAGCAATTTATTATTATTATTATTATTGCATTTGGAGAGTTTTGTACGCAAAAAGAAATAATTGACATCTTAAAACCTATATTATTCATTTATCATCTAGACATCAGCATTTTAATTTCATTCAAAATAGGGTTGTTTTCACGATTAATAGTAGACTAAAATAATTGTAAATATATCAAAATATAAAATTATTTGCAAATATAGAAAAATTGACGTCTATTAGTGATAGAAGTTTGTCAGTGATAGACTTCAATCACAAGTGTAATTATTGCTTATAGACTATTCTATCAGTGATAATAGTCTATCATTTGATAGACTACATGCATTGTGATTGAAGTATATCAGTGCACAATAGACGTTTAATCATCGGTAGATTATTTTTCAAAACTATTTGCAAATAAAACAAAATTAAAATTTATCAATGATAAAAGTTTATCAACGATAGACTTTAATCACAATTGCAATTATTGTTGATAGACTATTTTACCAGTGACAGTATTCTATCACTAATAGACTACATGTATTGTGATTGAAGTCTATCAGTAATAGATGTCGATCATTGATAAATTTGTTTTTAGACGTTATATTTGCAAATAACAAACCTTAAATTGTTTTTTTTTTAAGAACCTTAAATTGGTTCTTAATTGCATTAAAGAGATGATTTTTTTTTTAAGTAAACAACACTTTAAGTTCATATACTCGATATCATCCTTAAACTTTATAATATAATGATTTAGTCTCTATACTTTTAAATTTATAGCACTTTTTAGAAAAAAGAATACAACCTTAGTGGCGTCCGTGAGAAACATACAATTTATAGCAATTTAGTCTTTGAACTTATTATGTAACAATTTAATCCTTGTGGTTTACCATTTGTAATGATTTAGTCCCTATCATGTAAAATCTTTTTAAAATTTAATGGGTTTCTTACATTTGCAAATCAATAAGTCACTTAAGGACCAAATGTGTTTATAAACTATAGGGATTACATTACAAAATAAAAATCTATAACTTTACCTTGATTGTTTTTTTCAATGATAGACACTAAATCATAACAATTAACTAAGGAACTAAATCATTACATGCTAAAGCGTTTAAATACTAAATCATTACAAATTTATGAGTACAGAGACTAAATTATTGCATACTAAAATTTAGCTAGATACTAAATAATTACAAATTTAAAAGTATATAGACTTATTTTGTTACCTACTAAGATTTAGGAACTAAATTATAAATTTTTCTCAAAAAAAAAAAGGAACTAAATTATAAATTCAATATATGAAAGTAATGGGACCAAAAGTGTTTTTAACTTTTTGTTTTTAGAAAAAAATTTAAAATTTACTCCTAAAGCCCCGGTTGATAACCATTTGGTTTTGGTTTTTGGTTTTTGAAACTTAAGCCTACAAACACTACTTCTACCTATAAGTTTCTTTGTATTATTATTTATCTTCTTCCCATGTTTTCAAAAACCAACTCAAGTTTTGAAAAAAAAAAAAAAAAAAAAAAAAAAAAAAAAAAAAAAAAAAAAAAAAGAAGTAGTTTTCAAAAACTTGTTTTTGATTTTGGAATTTGGTTAGGAATGCAAATGTGTCCTTAACAAAAATTAAAATTGAGAGAAAACAAGCTTAATTTTAAAAAGTCAAAAACCAAAAACCAAATGGTTATCAAATGGGACCTAAACTTGTTGAGTTGTTTCAATTTTTACCCTAAACTTTTACTTTCATCAAATTGCACCTCAAACTTAGATAAATGTTGCAATCTTAATCTTGAACTTGAACATGTTTTCTCATTTTTACCCTCTTATAAGTTTTTGTTTTAGAAATTGTTGAAAAAAAGTATTCTCATATGCTTTCAATATTGAATTAATATAGCATATGCATGGTACAAAATTGATAAATTTTCAAAATTTATGAGTTTTGACAATGTTATTCAATCATTAATTTATGCATTAATCGAACTCAAATTTGTATATGAGATTTTCACGTTGATTTTTGTTAAAATTAATGTAAATTGTGAAAAGAAGACAAAAACTGCAACATTTATCAAATCTTGAGTCTAATCCGATGAAATTAAAAATTTAGGATAAAAATTGATACAACTTAACCCGTTCACATGTAAAATTAAATTATTTTATTTTATTATTATTTCTTTACTTTTTAGCATTATGGTTGCAAAACTAAAAGTACAAGAATAAGCTTCGTTTGATAACCATTTGCTTTTTTGTTTTTTGTTTTTCAAAATTATGCTCGTTTTCTCTCAATTTCCTTACCTTGGTATTCATCTTGGTTAAGGAGACATTAGAGTTCTTAGCAAAATTCCAAAAAAACAAAAACAAGTTTTTGAAAACTACTTTTTTTTTTCAAAATTTGGCTTGGTTTTTGTAAACATAGAAAGGATCGGACGTAGATTCAAACCAAAGAAATGGATAGGTGGAATGAGTGTTTATAAGCATAATTTTCAAAAACCAAAAACCAAAAACGAAATGGTTATCAAACAAGTTTAGAACCTAACAGTATTTTTTACTCTTTTTTTCGGTGGACGAGACTAAAAGGCGTAAATTGTAAGTTGAGTATCAGAAAGAAAAAACTATATATACACAACTCGCATATTTGGAAAGGCAGACGAGAGAGCTATCAGAGAAGAAAAAAAAAAAAACTTTTCTTCCTAGTTCCTTGTACAAGAAAGTTATAAAAATTTTCATTAGATTAATGGCGTTTGAAATGGGTGAGAAACAAGAGATGAGAGCCACCATACTTAGCATTGGCACCGTCGTCCCAACGAATTGCATCTACCAAACCCAATATCCAGACTTGTATTTTCGAGTCACCCACAGCCTCCATATGACACACTTGAAGCAAAAGTTCCACAACATTTGTAAGCTTTTTCTTCTACACCTCTCGTAAAAATTACAACAACTGATACAAAGATGCTTCTTTAATGATGTTTTCGCTAAGGATTACTCACAAAATTGAATTTCATTTTCTTTAATTTTCCTTTTTTTCAAAAGGCAAAAACTATCATGTTTTGTAATAGTTTTTGGTTTGTTATTACCTAAAACCTAAACACAAAGATTCATAACATTAATTCTGATTTCTTTCATTTTTTTAGGTTAGAGAGAAAGAGTAAAAAGTTGGATAAAGAAATAAAAAGAAGTTTTAGGGAAATTGTTTTAGAGAGAGAACATAGAATGGAAAGTAGGTTGGAAGAGAGAACGAAAAGTTTATATGTTATGGAGAGAAAAATATGAGAGAGAAATTTTGAAATAAATTAAAAATAATAGAGATATTGTTGGGAGTGTGACCAAAGTTCCCCATTGATTAGATAAAAGAAAGATCACAGATATATAAGGGAGGATAATTGTCTCCATTGGTTTGAAACCTTTTAGATGACCAAAAGCATCTCGCGAACTACTTCCCCATATTTTCTTTTTTTTATTTTTTTTTTCTTCTCATTTCGAAAAATATAACTACATCAGATAATTATTTATTGTTTCTTCTTTTTTCTATTCAAAAAGAACCATAAACATTTTTTTATAATCATTTCTTTTTTCTTGTTCTTCCCAAATTTAGATTAAAAATGTAAAATTTTTATATGAAAATTATTTTTTTTGTTATTTATTTTTAAATATTTATTGTAGATTTTTTTTTTTAATTCAAGAATTTTTTATGTTTTGAAAAAAGAAAAAGGAAGCTGGAACAACAATTAAGAAATTTAATTTTGTTGTTTTCAAATTTTCTACATAATTTTTAAAATTTTATGAGAAACATGCACCGCTACCTAAATGCTTCTATGTATTTCTTAAAATCGGAAACAAGAAACAGGAAATCAGAAACATAAACATTATTAAACCAAAAATCCAGTCTTAAACTCAAATCCAAAATCAAAATAAAATCCAGTCTTAAACTCAAATCTAAAATCAAAATGAATTTTAGAAAGCCTAGTCATTGTTTAATAATCATTTGGTTTTTTGTTTTTTATTTTTGAAAATTAAGCTTCTAACACTATTTTCACCTATTAAGTTTATTAGTTTCGGTATCTAACTTTACCAAAAACCAAACGGTTATCAAATGATGTCTTAGACTTGAAATCTATATATAGACGGTGTATGTTTGTGTACCTAACAGGCAAGAAGTCGGGCATACATAAACGCTACTTCCATTTAAATGAAGAGATACTAAGGGCCAACCCTAACATATGCAAGTATGGAGCTCCATCACTGGATGCTCGCCAAGAAATGATGGAAGAAGAAGTGCCAAAACTAGGAAAGGAAGCAGCTTTGAAAGCCATTGAAGAATGGGGCCAACCCATCTCAAACATTACACATCTCATTGTTTCTACATCTTCAAGCAACTGCATGCCTGGAGTCGACACCCAACTTTCCAACCTTCTTGGACTGAAGCCCTCAGTGAAAAAATTCATGTTGTTTCAAATAGGCTGTCACTCGGCTGGCTCCGCCCTCCGCCTCGCCAAGGATGTCGTCGAGAACATTAACAACGTCGGTGCTCGTGTTCTTGTGGTTTCTATAGATATAACCACCCTGTATTTTCATGCCCCATCGGAAACCCACTTGGACATTTTGGTGGGACAAGCCATATTTTCAGATGGTGCGGCCGCCATGATAATCGGTACTGTTAAATCACCAATCAATCTAAAAATTTAAGTTGATGGATTATGGTAAATTTAATCTTACATTAATACTTCAACAGGTGCTAACCCAAATGCCACGATAGAGCGAGGATTGTTTCAAATAGTGTTGGCGTCACAAACACTAATCCCCAACTCAAAAGATGGAGTCATTGGAAACTTGAGAGAAATGGGACTCTCGTATCATTTGTCACGAAATGTACCAAAATACATTGGCCAAAACATCAAGAAATGCTTGGTCGATGCAACGACCGGAATAATTGGTGACTTTAACTCCTTGTTCTATGCAATCCATCCCGGAGGTCGAGCAATTTTAGATGAAATTGAGGCAAATCTTGCGCTTGGAGAGGGCAAATTAGAAGCTAGCAGACATGTGCTTCATGAGTATGGTAACATGGGAGGCCCAACTGTGGTGTTTGTTTTAGATGAGATGAGGAAGAAGTCGATGAGACAAGGAAAGAGCAACACAGGTGAAGGATTAAAATGGGGCGTGCTTATTACTTTCGGACCTGGTATCACCATGGAGATTTTGATGTTGCAAAGTCTCCCTTTAAATCAAGCTTAATAGGACCTCAAATAGCTCACGAGAAATTATTAGAGGAAGCTACCACAAATAAAGTGTCTGTGAATTTTACATTGTTAAATGCATGAGATATCAGAAATTAGTAAAGTATTTTAAATCTATATCCAACGTTTATTACCTTTCACAATGGAGACTTTAGTGTTGCAAAGTCTCCCTTTAGTTCAAGCTTAATAAAACCTCAGATAGTTCACAAGAAATTAGCGGAGGAAGTCGCCACAATGTGTCTGTCAATTTTTACATTGTTGAATGCATGAGAAAAAAATTATAAAAGTATTTTAAATCTATATCCAGTTGTTATTACATGATAGCAAATTTTTGAATATGTATATAACCGTCATTAAGGTACAACCACATAGGGTGACCTTCTTCAATAATTTTTTAACTATTTGAAAAAATTATTTATTAATAAGATTGTCACAATGTGATTGTCTCTTAATAACTATTAGATGTGAATTAAAAAACCTATAGGTCTCTAATAACCACTCAATACAAATTCAAAGAATTTTTGCCAACAATAGCAGAACTCAACTGACATAAAACTTGTACCATCGACGGTCAAGAGGTCAGAGGTTCAAATCACCCACCCCAAATGTTATCGAAAGAATTCGAAAAAATTTTTCCAGTTTCTCTCTCATACATTTGATTAATACAAAACTAACAACTATGATGTTGCGGACTCATACTTTAGTGTGATACGTTGAACCACCGAATAAGATAATAATTAGTTTAGTGACCTTTTTTTTTTTTACAACATGTGGAGGTGGGGGATTAAACCTCTAATCTCTTGGTCGGAGTATAAGTTTTATTTCAGTTGAGTCATGCTCGTGTTGGTATAATTAGTTTAGGGATGGGGTTAAAATGTTATGGAAAGTTAATAATCACAGAATATAAGACCAACAAGAGATGAATATTTGAGTTGAAATATAATTACTTTTATTATAATTTATCTTCACAGAAGTACAAGCTTTGTTCAGCATCTCTCTCAAATATTTTTATATTTCTTTTGTGCATTCTTGATTAGAAGTGGGAAAATAACATTAACCATGTAGTTAGCAGAAAATATAAAATGATGTCTATAACCACTCAAGAAATTAAACTAGTCCATTCCATCACTCAAGAAACTAGTCGATTCAACATCTCCATCATTTTCTAGAAGTCTATAACCACCCACACTTTCTCTACAATCCCTTCCCCACAATCTCACTCCCTTCCCATAACCTAACTTTTGAATTATGTCTTTCACTTCTATCAAATACCACAAATCTTGATCATAGTAAAAAAAAAAATCTATCCATCTTTTCTTCAATGTATCTCATGTTAGGCTCATACACAAAGTAGCCACACCCTGATGAACCTCAACAACAAAAGTAGACATCTACAAAGAAAATAAATAAATAATTAAGGAGTTAATTTACATGATAACATAATGTCTAAAGTCCTAAAGTTCAAAAAAAAAAAAAATGAAAGCAAAGAAAATAGGAGCGATTAAACCTTTAAGATAAAAGTTGAATAGAGATTACTAATAATCATATACACAAACACATTATTGAGGATCCCACGTTGAAAAGATAAGTGGAGACCTCACAATTTATAAGATGTATGGGCTACTCAACTCATTGCCACCAATTGGTTTTGAGATGGAACCTCGTGTTATCTAATATGATATAAGAACCCCATGAACGATCCAAGAATGCTGAACCCACAGAGGCACCATTGAGGATGGATTACTCCTTGCCAATTGATTTTGAGATGAAACCTCGTGGAATGTTGGTGATTATACTAGCCTACATATACTTTGAATCAGAGATTTTCTTATTCATCTTTATGCATGCACACCGATTTATAGAGCAAACGGGCAATCGGAAGAAAAGGGATTCGAGAGGTAAGGGAAACCAAAAGAGCCGATCACACCCTAACCTGATGAATAGCCAAAAGCCCATTACAAAATGAAGCTCATCTCAATGGCAAAAAAATAAACCAAGAATGATAATGACCCAAGTGAGAAAAATAAGCCCACAATTCATATCACCAATCACCCTCTTGATGCATATCTGAGCCATCATCACAAAGAGAAGAAGAAAATCCCTAATTCAGTATTAGTTAATAAATTTGCAGGATTATGGATAAAATCAATCTTGGCTAAACAAACTTTCTTGTTTTGTACAACATCTCTAACATGGTGAAAATGCACGTCAATGTGCTTAGAGCGATCATGAAAAGCTGGATTTTTAGCCAATGCAAGAGCACTATGACTATCACAATGAATTTTAACAGAACAAGGACAACACATTTCAGAAACCAAGCCTTTTAACCATACCGACTCTTTCACAACTTCAGCCAAGGCAATATATTCAGTCTCGGTAGAACAAAGCGCAACAACACTCTGCAAGGTACGCTTCCAACTTACAATATTATCAAACAGTAAGAAAACATATCCTACATTTCAGAAACCAAGCTTTTTAACCATACCAACTCTTTCACAGCTTCAGTTAAGGCAATATATTCAGTCTCGGTAGAACAAAGCGCAACAACACTCTGCAAGGTACGCTTCCAACTTACAATATTACCAAACAGTAAGAAAACATATCCTGTAAGAGATCTTTTATCAAGATCAACAACATAATCGGAATCCACAAACCCACAAATAATATCATCATCAAATTCAGAATCTTTAGAATACAATAGACCCTTAGTTAAAGAGCCTTTAACATATCTCAAGATCCATTTAGATGTTTCCCAATGGACTGTGCCCGGATTACTCATATAACAACTTACCATGCTCATCGAATATGCTAAATCAGGACGGCAAGTAACCATGTTATACATACTTCATTTCATTAATGTCATTCAATTCAACAGGACATTGAGCTACAGAAAGCTTAAAATTTTGGGCCAATGGAGTTTTGACCAATTTAGCATTGTCCATATTAAATTTCTTCACAGTTTTACTCGAGTAACCAAACTGAGAGATAAACAAAGTATGCTGAGTTCGGTCTCTAACCAACTCCATACCCAATATTTTTTTAGCAACTTCTAACTCCTTCATTTCAAACTGATTGCCCAATTGAAGCTTAATTTTCTTAACTTCCAAAACAAAATTAGATGCAATAAGTATGTCATCCACATACAACATACAACAGAAGCAACACAAACACATCTTTATCAACCATTCTTTTATAAACACATGGATCATAGGAATTCCTCACAAAATCAATAGAAGTGATAAAAGAATCAAAGCATTTGTTCCACTACCTTGAAGACTATTTCAAACCATATATACAGTTTTGCAAATGACAAACCATATTCCTTTTTTCAAATTCTTCATAACCGGGAGGTTGTTTCAGATCGATGTTTTCATCCAAGGTTTCATACAAGAAAGCACTGGTAACCTCCATTTGTTCAAGTTCCAAGTTATATTTAACAACCATAGACAAAAGTATTCTAATAGAAGCATGTCTAACAACCGGAGAGAAATATACTTCATTATAATCAATCCCCTCCTCTTGTGTGAAAACTTTAGCCACAAGCCTAACTTTATATCTAGGTTGATCAAAACCTTTAATATTCGGTTTAATTTTAAACAACCATTTACAGTCAATCACTTTCTTATTAGAGGGCCTATCAAACAAGATTCCATGTGCAATTTCTATGAAGAGAATCCATTTCCCTATCCATAGCTTCTTTCCATTTTTCAGCATCAACACAATTAATGGCTTGTTTATATGTGTTTGGTTCAGAATGATTCATATCATCAAAGAAATTCAAAGAAAATCCAACATAATCAACTTCATTAAATCTAACAGGTGGTTTTATCACCCTTTTAGCCCTATCTCTTGCAAGTTGATAATTTTCAAGTTGAGATGGAGCTTGATTCAAAACAGGTGAAGAGCTTTCACCCTCTAAAATTGGTTCAGCAGTTTCAATTTGAATTTCTTCAAAATTTTGAGGCATTTCTTCAATAGATTCAGATGAAGTGATTGGATTTTGTCTTAATGTTTTAGAATTCGGGTTAACAAGCTCAATTTCAAATTTATGTGTTTCATTTTCAGTAGCTTCTTCTAAGTTTTTTCATGGCATTAAATCTTCATTAAAGGTAACATCTCGACTCACAAAACATTTTTTTATCTCCTTTCTCTAAGGACCACAATTTGTAACCTTTGACCCCTTAAGGATAACCAATGAAGACACATTTCTTGGCTCTAGGACTAAGCTTCCCTTGTTTTAAATGTGCATAGGTTGCACAACCAAAGGTTCTTAAATGGTCTAATTTAGGTGGTTTGCCTACCCATATTTCTTGAGGGGTTTTAAAATTCAAAGCTGTAGATGGGATACGGTTGATAAGGTATATGGTTGTAGTAACTGCTTCCCCCCAAAATGATTTAGGTAGGTTTGAATTGGAAAGCATACATCTAACCTTATCTAGTATGGTTCTATTATACTGTTCTGCTAGCCCATTTTGTTGAGGGGTTCCTGGCACAGTCAAATGTCTAAGGATTCCAGACTTTTTACACAAATCATTGAAGCTTTCATTTAAAAACTTCAAACCAATATCAGTTCTTAAGGTCTTAATCTTGTTCCTAGACTGATTTTCAAACATAAGTTTTTCATTCAACAAATTTAGCAAAAGTTTCATCCTTAGTTTTGAACAAGTATATTCACAATTTTCTTGAATAATCATCAACAAGCAAGAGATAATATTGAGCACCTCCATGAGTTTTAACTCTAGATGGACCCCATAAATCAGAATGCACCAACTCTAACTTGGTTGGAGTTTTATGAGTTCCTTTCTTAAAGCTCAATCTAGTGGAATTTACTTAATATGCAATGCTTATAGAATATAATTTCATAAGGTTTACTTTTGTATATGAGACCTTGTCTAAACAAGCAATCAAGACCTTTATTACTGATATGTGTCATTCTTTTATGCCAAAGCTTTGAGAATTTGTTATTATCATTCATCACCAAATTTGCACTCCTAACAACACCATATCCCTCAAGAACATACAAACCATGTTTTAAAACTCCTTTCAATTTAACAAAAGAATCTCTAGTTACCAACATAATGCCATTTTCATATTTATAAGTGAGACCAGCCTTATCTAAAGTATCCAAGGATATCAAGTTTATTTTCAATTCAGGCACAAAACGAACAGAAGATAAAACAACAGCAGTACCATCAAGCATTTCAAATTTAACAGAACCAATTCCTTTAATTTCACACCTCTGATCATTCCCCAAAATAACTTTACCACCATTCAAAGCATCAAAGTCAGAGAAATAATGTCTATTTGGTGTCATATGAAAAGTACATCCAGAGTCCATAATCTAATCATCATTCAAATAGGATTCACTAACCATTAAAACTTTCTCTGACTCATACTCTTCTAATACGCTTGTAGACACTTTATTCTCTTTTCTAACGGGTAATTTTCCTCCCTTCTTTCTAAGTATAGGACATTCATACTTAGTATGACCCTCTTTACGGCAGTAGTTACAAGTCATTTTATCTTTAGAATTATTCTTGGTATTAGACTTAGAGATATTTTTAGATTGCTTAGAACTTTGACCCTTGGATTGTTTTCCTTTAGTAAAAAGTGTCTCTTAATCTTTTCTTTCGGTTCTAATCTCAAGTTCCCTTGACCTTAATGAACTAAGAACAATATCAATGGTTAAGGTATCCCCTACCATATTTAATAGCACTTTTAACCTCCTTATATTTTCATGCAACAAATTAAGGAGTATAATAGCTTGGTTCTCACTATCCAATTTTTTACCCAAATTCATTAAATCCATACATATTTTATTGAATTCATCAAGATTTTCCTCTAAACTCTTAGACGGATCCATTTTATATCCAAACAACCTTTCTTTAAGATAGATTTTATTACTAAGAGTCTTAGACATGTACAGATTATCGAGTGCAGTCCATAAATCAGACACATTATCAACACATTATCAATGCTACTGACTCTTCTCAACACATTGTCAGCAATACAAAATGATAGTACTATAAGCAATGTCAAACATCTCACGTTTCTCATCCTCAGTCATAGTAGGGGCAACTTACTTGGATCCTCAAGGGCTCTCACCACTTTTTGCTGAACCAACAAAACGCCTTCATCTTTTTCTTCCAAAGGCCGAAATCCCCCCTCCCATCAAATCTGTCGAGCTCAAATATGGACGCCATAACACAGACCAAAACACAACCCGAAAGCAAATTGAGGAAGAAAAATGCACAAAAAAACGTGAGGCACAAATTGAGAAACGAATCTCACTCAAACCAAAGCTTTGATACCAACTTGTAAAATTCGAAACCACAGAACGTACAAACTCGAACAAAATGTCCAAAACGAACAAGTAAATCGAAACAAAAGCAATATAAAGATAAGAGAGTAAAAGGAAGTGTTGATATGCCTTGAATCTGATATGAAGCGCTCCGAACGACCAAGTACGGGGGTCTCTTGGGCTTTACTATTTTGGGCCTATTATGTTAGGGTTAAGAGTGGTGCCATATATAAACCCTCTGAACCTGTTTTCGCCCTAATCTCTGTAATCTGAATACTCCTCTCATAATAAGACGTTCTCTCCCTCTACCCGTGGATGTAGCTAACACACCGTTAGTGAACCACGTATATCTGTGTGTTGTTTTTCCTTCGCCCTCTCTTCATTCTTGTTACGTTGATTACGATTTCTGTCATAACAGGAAGAGCAACACCGTGATTATTGTGGTTCAGACTAGCCTACATCCACTTTGAATCAGAGATTTCCTTATTCATCTTTATGCATGCACACCGATTTACAAAGCAAGCGGGCAATCAGAAGAAAGGGGATTCGAGAGGTAAAGGAAACCAAAAGAGCCGAATGAAGGTATGAGAAAACCCTAGGAATAAAGCTGCTATTTATACAAGCAGCATGCCAAAGACTCACGCCCCAACCTGATGAATAGCCAAAAGCCCATTACAAAATGAAGTCCATCTGAATGGTAAAAAAATAAAGGGATATCCTCAGAAATGACCAAAAATTACAGTGTAGTTTTGAAAAATGACCGAACCAGATTTTTTAATGAAAAATGGCCAACCGTTATTTTTGACCTATTTTCGTGCAATTCAATCTTCCATTTTTACCCTTGAGTAATTTTCCATGTTTCCCCTATATTTGTGCTGCCTGTATCTAATGAAATTTTTTAAAAAAAAAAATCGTTAACTTCCAATCCCATGAATCAAGGAAAGGATGGTTACAGAATCAATCATCTCTCTCTTCCCATTTGCAATTTGGGAAACTACCCAAAATATACGCCTTTTGCTTTGGTTTTCGAGTAGATTTTTACAGCGATCCTCTCTCTCTTGATCATCTTTTGGAAGAAGGTTGATCGATTTGTTGGTTCACAGTTTCTTCCAACACCGTAGGCGGATCATAGGTATGGTTTGCATGATTGTATTCATTTTTTTAAAATCACATTCATTTTTTTTGTTCATTAATGTAATCCTTGATCTTTCTTTTCAAAACTAGATGTCTTCTATTCTCCTTTTTATATGGTACGATGGGTTGTGGGATAATTGCAATCAATACACTGGATTCAAGGTGTTAACAGTGTGTGTGGATTCAAATTGTTCATTCGAACAACTCATCGACTGCATAAAATAGTGAGTAATGATTTCTTCTCGTTTTTTTAGATGATTTGATGTTTACCCTACTGAAATTATTTGCATGTTGTCTAGTAGGTTAGTTAACTTATATACACTGTATTTGCATAATTTGTTTACTGAATATATTGTATTTGCATAATTTTTCTTTTTATAAACTTAATCTTTTTTATTGTTCTAGTAACATTTGTGAATAATGATTTTTCCCCTTTTCAAGATGATTGAAATTATCTGCAAGTTTACTAAATACACTTTGAAGTTAGGTTATTGAATACCCAACGAGACAATATCTAGTAAAAGTTTGGAAAAGAAAATAGCGTTTTGTGTGTAAATGAATTTAGTAATGTAAATACACACCAAGTTAACAGATTTTTTTTTTTAACTCTACAACTCTCTCCCTTGATTCATGCTATTTTGGTTGATTTTTGTTATCAATCAACCATCTCCCTTTATTCAGGTTATTTTTAAGGTAAAAGTTCAACAATTTTATTTTTTTAATTCTACAACTATCTCCCTATGATTAATTTATACATTTAAGCTATTTATTTGTTATGTTTGTTAAATTTGAATTTGACTGATTTTCAATGTTCGCTTAAATTAAGTGTAAACCTTAGATTTTCTCCTACATTTACATTGTATTTGAATTTAAGTTAACAGATTTTTTTTAACCCTACAACTCTCCCCCTTGATTCATGCTATTTTGGTGGATTTTTGTTATCAATCAACCCTCTCCCTTAATTCATGTTATTTTTAAGGTAAAAGTTCAACAATTTTTTTTTTAATTCTACAACTATCTCCCTATTATTAATTTATACAGCTATTTATTTGTTATATTTGTTAAATTTGAATTTGATTGATTTTCAATGTGCTGTTAAAATAAGTGTAAACCCTAGATTTTCTCCTACATTTACGCTGTATTTGAATTTATAGTTCACTGGATTTACGTTGTATTTGAATTTATCGGTTCTTTGGATTTAGATTTCGTTCAGGGGTATTTTCGTCTGATTCGTTGTAAAAAAAACCTACTAAAAATAGTAATTGGCCATTTTTCAAATGAAAAAACATATGGTCATTTTTCAAAATGCTCGATTAAAAATGATCATTTATCTAGTTGCCCCAAAAATAAATCGATAAGGACAATGACCCAATTGGGAAAAATAAGCCCACAATTCATTTACAAAGAAAATGGGTAGATATAAATTACCTTTATTTCAACATTTATCAATCTCCTTCAAGTAAGGCAGATCAAAGACTTCCCCCGATTGCCCTCTTCCACAAAATCGTCTATAAGAACAATGGTTTTTTAGAGGGTCATCTCAAATTAAGAAAACAAAAAATTCGTATTTGATTATAATGGTTTGATAGGTCGAAAAGTTTGATTTGAACACTTACAGTCCATTTGGATCACAAATATTCAATTTACAAATGTTTGATTTGTAATATTTAAGGATCTAATTGCAAACATTTTCTATATAAGTTTAATGAGTAACCGATCAAATTGAAAATTTAAATGTGTAATTGTAATAACTTGAAATCGAGTGGTTTTTGCAATAGTTATTCATAAACTAAATAAAATTAAATTCAAAATTTTGAAAGAAGGGAAAAACATGGGAAAATTTGAACTTTTGGGTCTTTTAAGTTTTTAGTTTGAAAGAAGACCTTTTTTTTTCCTACCATGGATATGAAATAACCATTATGTCCCTGTTAATGAAAGGTGGAGGTATAAAAACGAGCAAACTTTTGGTCTTCTTCTTTCTTTTCCTTTTTCATTCTCGATTCGCAAGCTCTCAAGTTCTGAATCCGCATAAAATCGATCAAAGTTTACAAGGGTTTAGGTTTGAAATGAGGTTTTTCTATTTTTTTAACTCACTTAAATCTCGCCTGTCCATCGATTATTTTGGCTATTTGATGTATTAGTGTACATTTTTTGTGTTTTCGGCCATGTTTGTGTTGGTTTCTACGAAAAAAAAATAATTTTCGACAATTTATGGGTTTGTGATGGTCTGCTATCGATAAATCTTGGTCGGGATTTAGCACCAGGAATGAGCAATTCGACCAGAAAAATTAGCATAATACACGTTAATTGGGACTAAGAAAAAATAGGTTACTGTCAAATTTTCCGATCTCGATCCTGGCCGGGATGGGGACCAAGAAATTTGGTAGAAAGCAAGGGAAGATGAGGCTAGCTAGGATTATAGTTTTTAGTTATATTTATATTCTACTTTATATGAAGGGGTGTTATTGTGCGTGGAGGAGCTAGGTTCGAGACATGCTAAACGCATTTCATTTAAAAAAAATTATCTCCCTTCCCTTCTCGATTTATTTTTCTGATTTCATCATATGAATCCAGTTAGGATTCTTCTACCGGGATTCATGTGATTTTCATCGAGAATTCATGCATTTCATTTAAAACACAATGAGGACATAACAGTACTTTCACATCCAAAATTTTGGTGGTTGACATCACAATCATCATTGAGGAGAAAAAAAACAACAAATTTGAAAATTGACTTCCTTTCCAAATTAAAAACTTAAAAGGCCCAAAACTTCAAATTTTTCGAAAAGAAATGGAACAACTTCTTCAAATACCAAGTTGGATTAAAATTTCTGCAAATCATTATGGTTGATGATTGTTCGTTTGTTTGATGTGGATATATAAGGCTCCAGATTTATCTACTATCTAGAATAATCATAGTTGTCAACTTGTACAATAATAAATTTTTGCCCATATTCGAATTTCCCAGAAGTTTCCAGCAATTTATTATTATTAATATTGCAGTTGGGAGAGTTTGGTACGCAAGAACGAAAAATAGACATCATAAGCCTATGTTATCATCTTGACATCAGCATTACATATTTACTAAAAAAAAAATCTTTTTTTAATTAGTTCGATAATATTTGAGAGGAAGATTCGAATTTCTGACCTCTTGATCGAAAATACATGTCAATGACTCACTTTGACAACATTAATTAAAATTAGTAATTGTTCATTTATAATTTTATTTTCTTTATTTTTACTAATTTCACTTGATAAATTAAATTTTTCTTTATATAATTAAGTTGGATCAAAGTTTTATAGACCAACTACTAGAATTGCCAACATGAGCATAGCTCAATTGGCATAAAGCTTGTACTAATGACTATGTGGTTAAAATTTCTTCACTTCCACATGTTAAAAAAATAGATAAATAATAATAATAATTTAAGATAACGAAGAATATAATATATATATATAACAAAAATTCTAAATTTCACATTTCTTGTATAAGATATCTTATTGAAGCAATCTAATATATTCACGTGTGAACTTCATGACCAAAGTTTTTATTCTTTCCTCTTATTCTTAAGCCACCCACATAGGTTTTAGGTTAGATTTCTTACTAACAGAGAACAAACTCATATTTAACAACTATACACGTAGTTTTAACTCTAAAACTTTTTAGGGTTAGCTTATCCAAGACATATATCAAAAACTCGTATGAAACCTCACCAGGAAACACAACACATAGCTTCAAACCGAATCAAGAACTTGTAAGCAACATCATGTTCTTAAACTCCTCGAAATCGAGCTTTCCATCCAAATTGGTGTCGTAAGCTCGAATCATGCTTTTGCAATCGATGTCGCTTCCGTTTGCGTCCCAAAGCTCTAGCCTTGACAACACATTTTGAAGCTCCTCACAAGAAATGAAGCCATCATCGTTGATGTCAAACACTTTGAACGCCATATATACAATGTCAATATCCTCCTCTCCTCCATGCTCGTGCATCGTCTCATTCTCGTCCTCGCCTACACCTCCCTTGCACTCGCCTTTGTTTTGTTTTGATATCGAATGATAAAAGAACAAGAACTCGTTGAAGTTGAGGGTCGGCTTCTCTAGAGAAGACTCCAACTCCTCCATGGTCAGTTCAATGCCGATCCTGTCGAGGAGCCAGTTGAGTTCGCGTAGGCAAATGAGGCCATCGCCATTCTTGTCGAGCTTGTTGAAGATCCTGTGCAAGTCGTTGGAGCTAATTGGAGACATGTTTTTGGTTCTTGGCTTAGATATGTAGCACAAAAGAAGATAACGAGAAACTGTGCAGTGTTATTATTATTAAGCCGCGCATTGCAGATTTTATAGGCAAAGCAGAGTGGAGAATTTTGAAATCAATGGGGGCTGGGGCAAGGGAATGGAAATTTGCTAGAAGTTTCTAGTTTCGTTCTCAAGCAGGAGTACCGTACGAAGCTTAATTCTGTTGGAAGTCAAAGGTCAGCTCTAATATTGTCCATTCGATTTAAAATGGAATTATTTCTATAGGAAATTTTATATTAGTTGAGAAGATTTTTTTGATAAACAATTGGTGGAAAAATTGGAGATATTTTGATCGACTTTGTCAATGACAATTTCTAAAACCGACTTTGTCTTGGATTCCATTCATCTCGGAAGGCATCAGATTTGGTCGGACAATGGGACAATTTTATTTGGTTTTGTCCATTTCATGGACGAGCAACGTACACAAAGGACTGGAAAGTTTGGTTTGGCTCAAACCTGTACCGGTGGCTACGAAGAAGTTGCCCTTTTCATTCTCATATCAATTAATTGAAGTACTTTTTAAATAAAAAGCAATTATTTCTATAACTAGTTTTGTCAAAAGAGGAGAACACAGATCTCCACAATGGTATGATATTGTCCATTTTGGACATAAACCCTCGTGACTTTGCTTTTGGTTCCACCCAAAAAGTCTCACGATTTTCCTCTTATCTAGCTAATGTGAGACTAGTCTCACTCCCAACAACTAAATGAATGCTTCTCTTAAAAGTACTTCGACTAAATTACAAATTTGGTCCTTGCGATTGGAAGAAAGTTATAATAAAAGCATTCTCCATCTCGAAATATGAAATAAGGACTATTCAATAGAGTTTTATCAAACCATAAAGACGAAATTCAAATATTACAACCATAGGGACTATATTCTAACTTCCTCCAAACCATAAGGAACGAATTTGTAATTTAACCAAATATATTTATTTAAATGTTTAAAAGTTACTTTTGATATCTAAATAAGTTTGAACTAACACAACCACATGCCGTCTTTTCTTTTCCTCAGTGACCACAAAGAGTTAGATACAATGACACAACAAGAAACTACGTCCGTACTAGGTTAACTAATACAAAAATTCAGCTAACCAAAAGGAGGAAAGGCGAAACTTTAGCTATAGGCACATCTTCCTGGAAATTTCCTAAGTCAATGGAATATTTTTTTCTATTCTACCATTTATGGCAAGAAGATTATAGTCGTGTGGTGGAGATTCACAAGGCGGTTTTGAGAATGAATACAGGCCAAAAATTGGAAAAAGTGAGCCCATTCTTTATGCAAACACAAGAGAAATGCCCCTTTCTAGAAATGAAGGGTCATGGGTCAGATTCAATCATGTCACAGTATTGGAGTATAATATAATTAGGTAAGGAGAAGCATCATAGGAATTTCATTCTCCATCTCAGGATTATTATTACTCAACAAAATTATTCGAGGCCAACTTAAAATACATATTTATTATGGAACAAAACTTGTTACAAATTTTCTTTTCCTAGGGCAAGGAAAAAATTATTTCACAGTGAAAACTGGTCCAACAAACCTCATGAATAAGAACTTCACCTTCAAGACATTTCAGGCTGAAGTCGAGGCTTAATTTCTTTCTTCCTGCTCGATTTTGTTGATTCTGAAGCCCCTTGTCCTTATTTCCTCTGGCACCGAAGTATCTTTATGATCAACGGGTTCGAGAGTCCAACCCTTGTTTTGCACTAAACCACCCACTTTTACCTGCCAAAACGAATATAGAATTGCTCCGTTTAACTAGTTTTTGTTGAGAGAATAACTGTTAGATGATGCAAGGGAAAGGTCAACGTAAATCAAGTTAGGAAGACTCAGGAAAAAAAAAGAAAAAGAAACATTAACGTCACATGTGCAAGGAAACTAATATTTGTATTTGACAGGAGAATGCATAGAGCTAAATAGGATGTGGAAATTCTAAGCACGCGTAGTTTGAAATTATGCACCAAAAGGGCTAAATACGCTTTCACGTCTGATAGTGATGCTGAATAGAAAAGTCTTTAAAATTGTAGGCGCTAGAGAAAACTTCTATAGTTGTGGGCGATCTTACTATGAAGGGGAAATTGAAAATCACTCAAGTACATCAGTGATCACTTAAAACTTTTAATTTAATAAAAATTGCACTCAGCATACCTCAGCATCTTCAACTGCATTCACAATAAGAGTTCCATCCAGGGAGAGGTCTTTAAGATAAACATTGCGACCCTTGATGACCATGGTAGAACGCTGAGAAATGGAGCAAGTTCCACTAATTCTGCTCTTTATCTCTGAAAAGGTCAAACCCCATTTCGGTTTCCATGTGATGCGAGGCCAGACTTCAACCTCTTGGCCATTGAATACCTGTTTGACTGGATCGGCTACTTGAACTCCTGCCTGGCAAGATGGAAAAGAAGGCTTAAATTAAGATACCAAGGAGCAAGTTACGTGCTTTATCTTTCTTAGTAGCTACCAACAACTAAGTGCTTTATATTCTGATATCACTGCAGACACTTTCATGCACAAATATGATTTCTTCTTACAGAGTGATAAGAGCTCATAAAACACGGCAGACACATATACCAATTTTGAGTTCCCACTACTACGATATGGTGAAATAAAATTAATTAAGGACTCGAGCTGAGAACAGATATTTCTGTAGAAAGACAATTGTAGGAATTAACACACTTGACCAATGGAGAGCAGTTCCAGGACATATTAAGAGGCATTGAAAGTCTCCTTATCCAAGCCAGAAGATCCACCCCGTCCAAAACAAAACATTAATGTAAATTAAAAGGATAAGAGACGAGAGAGAAGAGAACAAAAGAAGAACGATGTATAAAATTGCATTCAGTGAGCTTTGAATTAGCAGAGAAGCCCAGATGAAAAATAGATAAGTGGTTAAGGATATTCCTCAACGTCCGTTTTTCCCATTTCTCAACAGAGGACGGACATCACCTTTGAACTAAGGGAAGCTTGAAAATGACCAGATGGTATAAAAATGACTGTATTTCCCATTCCAAAACAGGCCAGTAGATAAAACATTTTTTGTTCATTTTGTGGAAGCTCAGTGTAATAAAGGAACCTACTAGAACTATGTTAAAAAAAATAATAATAAAACATAAATTTCTGAGAAGAAAAGTAGCAGGGCATCTTAAAACATTTTACAATCATTTCTCTCTCCCCCACCACCCCCGACCTGCAATTAGAATGAGGGTGACAAGGAGTAGAAAATCAATAGACCCAATTCAAGAAGTGAAGAGAGTGAATTTTCTGATTTTACAAAATGGACTTCTTTTTATAGACTGTAATTATGGCCCATCTTATATAGGACTCCAAAATCTTATTACTTCCGCAAAAAAAAAAAAATCTTACTCTTCATCAAGTTCCTCATTTTCTTTGAAGAGAGAGAGAGAGAGAGCTTCCATAAGATACCTTTCTGAGAATAAGACTATTTGCACGATATATGGCCATTTCCCCAGAAGTGGCACTGTGATATGGGTTTCCCTTTGGTACCTACGCAAAATAAAGTCCATAATTCTGAGTGATAAGAAAGCCAAAAACAAAAAGATATATAGATATTCAAAGTTCAAAATAATGGGGAACAATTATAATCTGGGTTTGAAGAGGAGATATAGATAATTAATGATAGATATTCAGGCTAGAATATCTTGAGATTGCAAAACCAAGAAGAAAAATGAAAGGGGGAAACATAATTAGATGTGTTATAGATGTATTCCCGACATCTATAATTTTCGAACAGTTTGTTAAATGATGTAAATTGGACTATGGTATGGGTTTCAACTTTACCTTAGCAGCATCTTCAGGGTTATTCTTCACTGGTGCATAAGCAAGCCAGGTATCCATCACCTGAAGAGGAGGAACACAAAGCATAAATACAAAAATAAGTAAGAATTTAGTAAGGAGAATTATTTCATCAATTAAAGAATTAAGACAAGTTCTACTAGACTTGAGAAAAAATAACTAAAAGCATCAGATAGCCAAGTTGCTTTTTAGCTTCCTAGCCTAGGAAAAGAAAAGATACCGTGAATCCAACCCTAGCTGATGGAGGTAATGTTTTCGGATAATCTTGCATCATACATTCCAATCGGGTTGAAGACTTGAAAGAAGTCTTGCTAGCATCTTTATATCTGCAAAAATTGTTTAAGATGAAGCAATTTCTCGGCAGCTACCATAGTTTAGTTTTCAATACATTTAAAGGATTCAAAAGCTAAGTAAGTTTCTAGTAAGTTTTGATAAAGAAAAACGTCTCTAAAAACTGAAGAAATCTTTTATTTTTACCCCCCCACCCCACAAATTGAGACTGTTTCTAATAAATAGGATTGAACCAAGTTAAGGGGAATTCCTGTCAAACTTTGTACCGGGAGAAGGGTTCATTGTGAAAAGAAAATTCCTTGCGCGATATGGATTTTATTTTATAATTTGGAGATTCTCAATAAGTTGATATTAACTAAACTATGCACTGAGTTACTTCATTCAAGGATGGAGCTCATATTTTTATGTGGCCAATGAAGAAATACCAAAAGAAGAAGAAGAAGAGAGGAAGAAATTAACATGGATAGTTAACTTATCCAGAGGGAAACAGCTGGATAAGAATACAGATACCATTTCAATAGCAACAAATATGAACTTTCCAATGGGGAACCTCATAAACAATGGATAAGAATACAAGCAAGAGTTACACACCAAAAGAAACACAAACTCTATATCAAAACTCCAAAAATAGGGGCAAGAAAAATACTTGGGATTGACAAACTCCTTTATAGCACCTCCTGTTTTGCTCAGCTCGTCAATGTAGGGACCAAGTTCTAAAATTAACTGCAAAAAATATGTTGGAGTGAAAATCACACATAAGACCAGAGAATAAAACAATCCACTATATTACAAGAGCACATAAAATCCACAGAACAATGATTTCCTCACATTTCTAACCATGTGACACATACATGTTGAAAGCATTTTGATGAGAAGTACAAACGTAGGAAAAATCAACGAGTTACCTGTCTCTCCCTTCCATCTCACCACCCAACAAGTAAGTACTTTCACCCTCACACTTTTTTTTTTTTTTTTTTGATAAGAGACGATAAAAGGAACTATATTGTACTTTCACCCTCACACTTAACCTACATACTTGCTAGATTCTTGCAGCCGCAACTAACTTATTTGCAATAATGGCTCATACTTACAGCACACTACTTCCACCATGATAGTTTCACCCCCCCCCCCCAATTCTCTTTCTGCTGAACACGATAATAACGAAGGCGTACATTTCACTATTCTTAATGAAAATTCTTCTCACATATACTTTGGGATGAATTAGAGCAATGGTAATTAGATAATTAACTCTAAAATCCAATTGTCTATAATGATGATGTAGCATCTTTCTCTGCTTCCATTTTCACAAGTACCAGCACTTACAAAGTGGACACATGAGAAACAAAAAATGTAACAGTGAGATATTGTACAAGGGAAGAAGAAATGCAGCATATTTGAGAGAATATTACTTGGTTTATATTTCCTGGAAATGGAGAGAAGCCGGTCTCATTATTGACATCACCATCAGGACATCCAGTTGCTCTAAGCAGTGGATCAAGCTGATTATATTCCACATTGATAACCATAGACCTCCCTGACAAAGGATAAAAATACAGCATCATATATGATTTTTTGAAAGTCAAGATCAAGTACTAATACATACCAACATGTAAGGTTTCACCAAGTAAAACTTTCAAGGACCTTAAGGGGTAAAAAAAATGCATAACAGCTACAGTTATCATATATGTGGAAGTCTGAACATACGTTTTTCGTAATGTTTCCATTTTGACAACACCAATTATCGCAAGTTATGAAATGCGCATGTTGTTGATTTGATAAGGAGCATGATACAAAATGCAGCTAATTATCGGCATTTGACCCTCGCCCCTTGGTGACAGAAATTTACACAACAACTCGAGGAAAAGAGACATGAAGGCCGTAAAAGTTGAGACCCCCATGTTTTATTGGCTATCTCACAGTTACACTATCAGCAATTTAAAACTGTGAATAACCACATTAGACAGAGATTTACAGATGATAGTACCATCAGCATGGGTTCCTATTTGTACATGTAGTTTGACCCTTGGTTAAATCATCAGTCAACCCAAAAGCTTAAGTCGATGGGTTATGGTAAATTTAATCTTATATTAATACTTCAACACTCCTCTCACTTGTGGACTTGGACATTGCCCAACAAGTGAAAATCAATATTTAATGGGGAGGAAATGGCTATACGGAGATTCAAACACAGGACCTCCTACTTTGATACCATGTTAAATCACTAATCAATCCAAAAGCTTAAGCTGATGGACTATGATCAATTTAATCTTATATCAATACTTCAACACCATTACACATTTAAATTCTCAAAATATGTAGAGTAATGGTAGTTTCCTATTTCTAAGCATGAAAAATGTTGGAATTTCTAGTCTTTACAATTGTGTAAATATTATTTGTTAATATTTAGTCATTATTGTCTTTATTCTTTCCTTATGTAGTGCTAAGAAGCACTGACACGCGACACGGACACGACACGACACAGACACGGACACAGCGACACGTCAATTTCCAAAAAAGTAGGACACGACACGTAGGGGACATGTTAATTTTTAAAAAAAAACATATATATGTGTGCATATTTTGACATATTATGAATATTTAATACTTTTATGTAAATTTCCTCTATATTTAAACAATAAAACAAGTAAAAAACAGAACTATGGATAAAAACAGAAGAAGAAGAAGAAGAAGAAAAAAAACTACAAGGATAAAAACACAACTATGGATAAAAATAGAAAAAAAAAACACAAAGGCTGCAGAGAAGGATAAAAACAGGAAAAAAAAAAAAAAAAAAACTACAAGGATAAAAACATAACTATAACTATGGATATAAATAGGAAAAAAAAAAAAAAAAAAATCTTGTTGGAGCTATGTCGGAGCCGTGTCGGAAAATTAAAAAAAAAAATCACACGCCACGTGGCGTGTCGGAGGCGTGTCGGTGTCGGACACGTGTCCGACACTGACACTGTCATTTTAGAAGTGTCCGTGATTCTTAGTTGTAGTGGGTCTTTCTCCTGTATAAGAAGACCTAGGTTGCACATATTTGAATAAGAGACTATTATTCTCCTAAATTTAAGATGGTATCAGAGCAAGGTTAAACCCTAGCCGTCTCTAGAACCCTAGACACCATACTTTTTGAAACCCTAGCCGCCGCCGCTGTCGAAACCCTAGCCGCCATTCTTGATTGGTGCATCCTACTTCTGACGTCGGTGGTCACGTGTTTTGCCTCGACCCATACATTTTTGTTGCCACATCATCTTGCTTGAAGCCTCACGTTCGTATTCAAAGCTGCAGTTCGTCTTCGAAGTTGGTGTTCTCTGTTCACCGATCGCTGTCGCAACTCGAAGCATAGCTCAACACCGCCGCAGCCTGGAGCAAAGCCCACCGCGGCGGCTGTTTTTATGCCAGCCACAACTCGACGCAAAGCTAGCCTGTCGTTGTCATTGTCAATCGCGGGCCAACCGCGACCCAAAATGGCGCCAACTTTCCTTCCGTCGTCACCACCATCCAGTTTTATAGACTCGTCTGACTTCCATTGTCTACCAGCTTACCTCTGTGTTCGTGGGTTTTTCGGGTATTCTTCACCGTGTTTTTCGTGGATTTGAAGAAGATCTGGTTCTTTACAGATTTGGTCTAGTTCAGTTCACTGATTGGTTTGGTTCAATCCACTACTTGGTTTGGTTTGGTTCGGTTCACTACTGGTTCAGTGTTTATTTGATCTGGTTTATATTTTATTATTTCCCGTTAACTCATTACTTGATATCATGTTCAAGGAGCAGGTTCATCAAATCCTAAAATTGCTACCAACCAATTTATCATCTAATAATTCTTGTGTTTCATTGGCACAAACAGGTAATTATCCTCAAGCCTTCTCTTGTGGCACTTCCTCTCCGTGGATTATTGATTCCGGAGCTTCTGACCATATGACTAGTACCTCTCACTTTTTTAACTCATACTCTCCTTTCTATTCTAATGAAAAAATTCGAATTGCAGATGGCCATTTTCTTCCGTTGCAGGAAAGGTAAATTAACTGAAAATATTTCTTTACAATTTGTCTTACATGTTCCAAAATTAGCATGTAATCTTTTATCTGTCAGCAAACTTTCTAGAGATTCTAATTGTCATGTTATATTCTTTGAATCTCAATGTATTCTTTAGGATCAGGAATTGGAGAAGATGATTGGGAGTGCTAGGATGCTTGATGACCTGTACTACTTTGATGAAGGTTCTTTTAGTAATAAAATAACTCAGGGTTTCAGTAGTATTAGTTCTCTTTCTAGTAAAGAACAAATTATGCATTGGCATCTTAGGTTAGGGCATCCTAGTTTTCCTTATCTCAAGCCTTTATTTCCAAATTTATTTAAGGGAATTGATTGCTCCTTATTTGATTGTGAAAGTTGCATTTTAGCAAAAATTCATCGTTCCACGTATTTACCTAAACCTTACAAAGCTTCCAAACCTTTTTATTTAATACACAGTGAAGTTTGGGGTGCTTCTAAAATTAGGACTCATAGTGAAAAAAGATGGTTTGTTACTTTTATTGATGGCCATACTCGTCTATCTTGGGTGTACTTAATGGAAAAGAAATCTGAGGTAAAAGACATTTCTAGAATTTTTTACAATATGATCGAAACCCAATTTCAAACAAAAATTTGCATTTTACACCCTGATAATGGAGCTGAATATTTTAATGAATCTTTTGGTGAGTTTTTAAAAGATAAAAGTATTGTTCACCAGTCTACTTGTCGAGATACTCCTCAATAGAATGGTGTTGCTGAAAAAAAAATAGGCATTTACTTGAAGTAGCTCGTGCTATAATGTTTTCCATGCATGTTCCGAAACATTTATGGGGTGAAGCAATTCTCATAGCTACTTATCTAATAAATAGAATGTCTAGTAGAGTCTTGAATTTTAAAACTCTCATTGAATGTATAGAAATGTTTTCCCAAAATCTCGCCTATATTCTGATTTAACTCTCAAAGTTTTTGGGTGTCACATCCCTAGTCACTTTCAGTCAAAACTTGATCATAGAGCTGTTAAATGCATTTTTTTGGGTTACTCTTCAAATCAAAAAGGCTATAAATGTTTTGATCCTCAGACAAAAAAATGTTTTGTGAGCATGGATGTGTCGTTTTTAGAAAATCAACCATATTTTACCCAAAGTTCTCTTAAGGGGGAGAAACCAAATTTGGAAGATAACTTTTGGGATGTTTCTACTCCTCTTCCTAACCTTATTTGTCCTAATGATACTAGTCCTTTGGTGCCAAGTATAGAAACTTATCATTTAGGGGGAGAAATACTACATAATGATCCTACTGATCAAGTTCCTGAGTTTAAGTTTTATACTAGAAGAAAATTCAATCAAAGGAACCAAGGCCAAATAGTTGATCCTTCACCGAACCAATCTGAGACTCTGATGATTGAAACTGGAAAACCTAGTAATCTTCTTTTCATTCCTACTTCAACTATTCAAAATACTTTTTCAGTTGTGTCTGATCTTGATTCCCATAGCCATTAGAAAAGGTACTCGAAGTTGTACCAAATATCCTATTGCAAACTACATGTCATATCAAAATTTGTCAAATAGTCATAAAGTCTTCACATCTAGGATAAATGACTTGTTTGTTGCAAAGAATATACATGAGGCCTTGGAAGATCCAAATTGGAAAGTAGCAGTTATGGAAGAGACCAATGCTCTATGCTCTAAAACAAAATGGGACTTGAGAAATATTAGAGTTGCCAAAAGATAAGAAACCAATGGGTTGTAAATGGGTGTTCACCATAAAATGCAATGCATATGGTAGTATTGAGAGATATAAGGTCAAACTAGTAGCTAAAGGCTTCACCCAAACATATGGGATTGATTATCAGGAAACGTTTGCCCCAGTTGCTAAAATTAACTATATTCGAGTACTGTTGTCTCTTGCAGCTAATTTAGAGTGGTCTCTCTACCAACTTGATGTTAAAAATGCTTTTCTCAATGGCGACCTTGAGAAAGAAGTTTTTATGCATTTACCATCAGGTTTTGAAAAGGAACTTGGAAGTAATAGAATTTGCAGGTTAAAGAAATCTCTATATGGCCTTAAACAGTCTCCAAGAGCTTGGTTCGAACAGTTTGGAAAAGTCGTGTATGGTCTGGTTATGGGTTTTTCAAAGTCAGACTGACCATACTATATTTTTTTTTTTTTTTTTTTTTTTGATAAGAAGCCAAGCTTTCATTGAGAAAAAATGAAAGAATACAAGGGCATACAAAAAAAAACTAGCCCAAGAGAGATGGAGAACCCATTAGATAAAGGGGCTCCAATCCAAATTGATGATACCTAGGGAATAATTACAAAATAAGCGCGTCACCGACGCCCAAAGAGAAACGTTATATTTAACAAGGGACCAAACCTCATGAGAATCCCTCTCCAACCCTCTAAATGTCCTATTGTTTCTCTCACCCCAAAGCCCCCAAATAATGGCACAAATCCCAGCTTGCCACAAAAACTTTCCCTGCTCCCTAAAGGGAGGATGGGAGAGGAACTCCTCGATCGTCTCTCTAAGGCCTCTGTGTCTGGCAAACTGCAACCCAAACGATTCACAGAACTCATCCCACACCGCCCTAGCAAAAGCACAACTCCACAAAATATGGTCGAGGTCTTCCTCTGCCATCCGACAGAGAATGCAACAAAAAGGCCCAATCAAAGAGGGAATCTTTCTCGATAACCGATCAAGAGTATTAACTCTTCCATGGATCACCTGCCAAATAAAAAACTGCACCTTCTTTGGAACTTTCACCTTCCATAATAAGGAAAAAATGGATGACTCAGAAGAAGCGGGGTCCAACAAACAATGAAAGAAGGATCGACAAGAGAAGCCAAGGGAGGGGTTGGGACTCCAGAACCGAATGTCTTTCCTAGTGACACTAAAGGTGATTTCCCCAATCAAAGAAAGGAGAGTCACGAGGTCCGTTGTTTCACGATCTGACAACAGACGCACAAAGCCAAAACAATAAGATAACGAGCTCCCTGAAGGATTTAGAACCATACTATATTTTATAAACACTCTGAGAATAATAAAATCTCTATTTTGATTGTCTATGTAGATGATATTATTCTCACAGGTGATGATGAAGTAGGTCTAATTGATCTCAAGAAAAACCTTGCAACTGAGTTTCAAATCAAGGACTTGGGAATGTTAAAATATTTCCTTGGGATGGAATTTGCAAGATCAAGGAAAGGTATCTTTGTAAATCAAAGAAAATATGTCCTTGACTTACTTGAAGAAACAGGATTACTTGGATGCAGAGTTGTTGAAACTCCTATTGAGCTTAATTTGAAATTAGAAGCAACAAAAGAATAAAAAATAAAGGATAAGGAGAGATACCAAAGACTTATGGAGAGACTAATTTATTTGTCTCAACTCGTCCGGACATTGCTTTTGCTATAAGCATGGTAAGTCAGTTTATGTATGCACCTGGACCAACTCATTTTAAAGTTGCCTATAGGATTTTAAGATATTTAAAAGGAGCTCCTGGAAAAGACATTTTATTCAAAAAGAATAATCACTTCCAAGTAGAAGTCTATACAGATGCAGACTGGACTGGAAGTACTACTGATAGAAGATCTACCTTTGGCTATTGTTCCTTTGTGGGAGGAAATCTAGTTACATGGCGAAGAAAAAAGCAAAATGTAGTGGCCAAGAGTAGTGCTGAAGCAGAGTTTAGAGCCTTAGCCCATTGAATTTGTGAAGGCATATGGATCAAAAGAATACTTGAAGAATTCAAGTTTCCTTAAACTAAGCCTATTCGAATTTATTGTGGCAATAAGTTTGTCATATCTATAGCTCACAATCCAGTTCTACATGATAGAACAAAACATATTGAGGTTGACAAACACTTTATTAAAGAAAAGATTGATACTGGTGCAATATATATCCCTTATCTTCCGACAACAGAACAAATTGTTGATGTACTAACTAAGAGACTTCCAAAAAAGCAATTCGATAAACTAATTGACAAGTTGGCTATGGAAGACATCTTTAAACCAGCCTAACGGGGAGTGTTGGAATTTCTAGTCTTAACAATTGTGTAAATATTAATTGTTAATATTTAGTCATTATTGTCTTTATTCTTTCCTTATATTGTAGTGGGTCTTTCTCCTATATAAGAAGACCTAGGTCGCACATATTTGAATAAGAGACTATTATTCTCCTAAATTTAAGAAATCAATATTTGAATAAGAGACTATTATTCTCCTAAATTTAAGAAATCAATATTAACTAGGCTGGTTGATAGTACCATCAGCATGAGTAAGACGAGTAATTCCACCAATGGCTTCTTTTGCTTTGCGTGGAACAGCAAGAGAATTAACATGGTACTCTCTCGTAGCACTAACACCCAAAGAAGCTGGAATCGCCTGCATAATGCAAGTAAAAGGGAATGAATTATAATAGCTACAAGTTCAAAGATATCCAAAAGACTTGGATGGTCAAGGAAAAACCTTGAATAGCAGCCCATTTGTATCTTGGAAAAAGAGAACCCATCTTAAACCAGCATTGTGCCTAAGGAAATAAACCAAGCAATAAAACAATGCAATGCACAAAAAAGGTTAATAAGAGAAAATGTCATCCAACATGAATCAAGTCCTAGCAGAAAACATCCATCAACTGCTAACATAAATAAAACATAATTCCAGTTACAGACCTTGACGGCTATTAGGCTCAAATTCAGAAACCAAAGTCCTTACAATAAAAAGCATACCCATCAGTCCAGAGTTCAGATTACCCATTCTCTAGTCCCTTCGTGACTAAAAGCCTCTATTTAGGGATATTTTTATTTTAATAAGAGATGGATGATGGATTTTTTTTTTTTTTTGGCACAATTTTTTTAAATTTAAAACTCATGACACTACCAGACAGACATTTTATTGATAAGCCGACTGTCAAACTAAGAAGTATTATCCAAGACAAACATCTCAAAGTAATCTTATTTATGAGTTCATAACTTCACGAAAAAATTTTGTTAACAAGACCTATAAATATTGTCTACTATCATTCTATCCTGTGTCCTCCAATAGTACTGTGTGCTAAAGATCAGCAAGCATTAGCCACCAATCTGACCAAGCAACTTTATCACCAGAAAAATTCTAGCTTAACAACACATGAAATGACTATCTAATAATACTAAGAACAAAGCTCCAAAGTACAGTTGAGCGCAAGGTCATGAGAAGTATAAGTTAAGACCATGTGACTTACCAATTTTTGAGAAGGCCACTAGAGTAGAGAAGCGCATGGACGTCCCCATGGCCATGAGGCTTGGTCTACAAAATGAAAAAGGTTTGAGGGTGAACATATATTATACTACATATAATAAAAAGGCTTGATATATCATTTGGCTTTTGAAGTAGGTGCTAGTTTTCTAAAACATCCCTTGTGTTTCAGAACTATTTCAATTAAAACACAACAACATGACATTGTTGAAATTAAATAACAAAATGGTAAATAGTGTAGGATGAGATATGAGATAATTATCTCATAGGTAAGTAACATAGCAAGCAATAAAGCATCATTGTTCTGTACGAGTTTACCTTTTTTATGTTGAATATTTACCTCGCTCCCACATGATATAATTAAAACCTAAATGGTCCTACCCAAATTAAAAAGTCGTCCAATAAAATATTATCATGAGGCACTTGACATCTCATCTCAATTAAAGAGAGAGAGAGAGAGAGAGAGAGAGAGAGAGAGAGAGAGAGAGAGAGAGAACTTGCTTGATAAAGTATTATCATAAGATACTCTAAATATCATGTTACCATTTCATTCTTTAATTTCTATGACAATATTGAGAAGGGAGTTGGTTGGAAATATTAAAACATTGGGGATAAAATTAGAAAAATGGCATATACTTCAAGGATGAAATGATATATTAGCATAAGCCCCCCAGACGGAAAAGAGAGGGGAGGAAGAGAGAGAAAGAGTGTAAAGTAAAACCTGAATCCTATATTTGTTATGTGGATCAACGGCAAGCCTGGCATCATTATCATCCAAACAAGCAACTTTTTCCTATGATCAAAAGATAGTTAAGATTTTTAGAATTGTTATTTTAGAACTGAAATAAACTACTCTACTAAACCATACAAATTACTTACCTGTTTTAAAAGTTTAACTTGTGTGGGTTTCATTCCAAAATAAGAATTTGATTCCAACAGCTGTAATGTACGTGTATGAGTATCATCTGATGTCATTATGACAAAAGGAATCTCTGTTTGACATTCCCCTACAAAGTAAAAACAAAAACAAAAAAACAAAAACAAAAAAAAAAAAGACATTGTCACTTACCATGCACGGAAAAGTGGCACTGACCACTTCAGTGATACAAGAAACTTATGGTAATTCTAACCACAGCTCCAATATTCTGAGTTCTGACAAGCTTCCTAAAATCCAATGAACTAAAGAGACTAAACTTGATAAGGCATATGAATATCCCTAGTCCAAGTCCAGTGTTCAAACAGAAAATATACTCAAGCTTTCTAAAATATTCAGTTTTTTTTTTTTTCTAAAATGTTCAGTTCCAAGTAGCAAGAACCACCATCCCAGTCAAAATGACAATATAGTCCTCAAAATTATATTGTTTTATCACAGAGTGTTTTTTTGTTCACATGATCCAATATATTTACACCTTGCAAGCATGTTTGAAATATGCTTGTTCATAGACTTCCAATCTTGTTTGTATTGTGCTTACCATCCAGAATTTCTTGTTCTTCTATCAATTAATATAATTGCTGTATTTTAAGGGCCACTTTCCAGTTATACTTTGAGCCACAGCATCGAGCTCAATATGGTCAGCCACTGTTCAGAAATGAGGTTGGGGATTGAGAACAAGACTCGCTATGATCTCATTCATAATGCCTTTCAAACATGTTAACATGTTGTGTGGTGCTAAGTTCCCAGGGACTGAAGAGTTCAGAATTACGGTTCATAAACAATAAATTCCAAGATAAAACTTTACCAATACCCACATGGCCATAGATTAGTAATGACGAACCTGCAAGTTTATTGCTAGCTTCTTGAAGAGCCAAAACGTATTCAATGTAACTCTGTAAGAAACATGTTCCTGTAGTAGTTTCTGCTGGAAGAGCCACCTGAAGGATGTGTATAATTGTTAAAACTTAGAACAATGGAAATCTATAAAATACATGCTATAAAACTTCCACATGAGGTTAGACGAATAACCTTAATTCCATTATATCCTAGCCGCTCCCCAAGTCCACCAGCAACAAGAACAAATGCAGCCTTCCGGACTTCCTTTACACCTCTTTCCTCAAAGCTGACAAAGCTATCATCACCGAAAGTCAAAACTTCACCAGTAGGAACCTACAGAGTCACCATCCAGGGATCAACCAAAACTATATTTCATTGACTACAGTATATTCCAAACACATCACTTGAAGGATGATGAAAGTTAAGGATATCTCGACAAACATAACAAGAGAAAAAATTACTATCACAGTAACTTCAGATGATACACTTCACTTTGATGAAAAATATTATGTATAATGTGTTTCACAATACTCAATAAATCAGTTAAATGCACACCTCAAAATTATCTATATTCTGTATGACATTGTTTGAATGCTAGCAAGTATCAAACACAGTGATTTATCCAAACTGGAGAAATTTTTTATAATTCTTTGACTTTTGTAGGCTTTGATCTTGTTAATTTCATTTTGTCAGTGAAATTAGTTTCTGAACCTAGAAAAAACCTAAAATAGATGGAGGTTTTATTGCTACAGTGCAATTTAAATCTTAATATACATATCTATCATCACTTCCTAGTAAAATATAAGAAAAATTTCTGGCTAAACCATAAACTTCACAATGTGCTAATTTGTTGACATCCATTGCTAATTTGCAGCAGTATAGAGAGTGCATTTTTCACAAAGGGTTAAGTTTTTACTTACAGAGGGAGTGAAGCCATCGAATGGGTTCTTTCCTGCTTTAGAATCTGCTAAGAGTCCTCTGGCAGTCTTGATATAGGAGGCCAAACCCCCAGGATAGCTAGAATTAAGCCGAGCAACCTGCAATGGATTTTCCAATTAAAGGGCATACTAGGCACGAGAAAAATCACTTTAGTATCTTTTCTGATGCCACCGGAGAAGCAGTAGCACAAGAAAAGAGAAGACAGAAGCAAAATCTGAAACACGGACGTAATTTTTAAACAACTTGAAGAAATTGAAGACATTTTTCAGTTCAATAGACTCGAGAATCTCCTTATTACAGTTCAATTACTTCCTTTAGCATATCAACAATTATTTGTTTCCTTCACCTAAAAGCAAAAGGAAATTTTTGTTCAATTACTATTCTCTCTTTCTCGCTTTTTTTCCCCCGAAGAATGTATGATTGGATCAATATACCATCTAATCCCAACCAAAATAGAATGAAGCTTTTCAGTTCTTAATCAATAAATCATTTTGATTAAGTAGAGGCATTTCCACTAATCCAAATAATCAAAAGTGAAGAAAGCCACTCATTCCACAACCGTACCACCAGGTTTCATAACTAAAGCAATTAATAATAATACATGCAGAGAAAGAAAGAAAGAACCAATTGCCCCCCAAAACACGACAAGTTGAAAAGGAAAAAAAAAAAAATCAAAAGTCAAAAACAAAAAGAAAAAAAAAATACCTGGTCGAAGAAAGCCTCCTTTTCCTTATCATCAACGCCAGGCTCGGCCCAGTGCTCAAAAAGATGACTCTGTCCCATCTCCAACAATATCTTCACCAATTCAACCTGTTCCATCACCACCGAACAAAATTACACCATACCGCAACCACAAGAACCAAAATACAAAATAAAAAATAAAAAATCCACATCAACGCACAAGACAGCATACCTGTTCAGGCGAGAGAAGGTGGAGATTCTTGCGGAGATTAGGAACAGAGGAGGCGAAATCGCCATTGATGCCAAGCTGAGAAAGCTTGAGCGCAGTGGAATCGACAGAGGATGCCATTTTCACTCCGATCAAAACGAGGAAGAGCTCAACGAGAATCGAAGGATGATAATGAGATTGAAGAGGATTGAATCGAGCAGAAAGGGAGAGAGAATTGAAGAGGCGGTAGGTAGTTGCATAAATAGAAGCGAAACAGAAGGTGAGGTTTTGTGGATCTGGAAATTCTGCTCCGGTCGCGGTGAACGGACGCTACGCTACTTTGCAGTTGCTCATCGGTCAGTTGTTTAATGGGTCCCCGCCTTGGATCCGCGCTGGCAACGTGTAAAAAATAAATAATAAATAATAAATAAAAATACTTTTGTTTGTTTGTTTTTTTATTTTATTTTAGTAATATTTTCATTTTTCAGTGATAAAAGTTAAATCTGACAAGAGCGGATCTCCTTGGAGATGCCGGCATATCCTTTTTACTGTTTTACCATTTTTATTTTTATTATATTTTTACTTTCATATTCCGTCTTTATTAATGGTTTATCCTATTTTCATCTTTCTATTGATTTTTAGGTCTTTTTAGACTCTATTATATACGTCTAGGCTTGTTTGAGGTCTAACAGGTTTTAGGTTGGGGTGTTTTTTATGGATCCTAAAATTGTTTTTTGGTGCTGATTTCTATGTGCTAATCGTCGTAATTTGACTGTAATCTTGCAGGCCTAATTTTCGAGTTTTCGAGTTGGGGGCGGACTTGAAAATGAGTCAAGTCGAAGCAAAACTATTAGCTAGTTTGGGTTTAGGACGTTTGAGGAATTGGAAAGCTAGTTGTATATGGATTAAATCATATGGCTGTCTGCTTAGTTCTGGACCACTTCTTTTTCGATTGGATTATGTCAATCTCTTTTGTCTTAAAAAAAAAGATTAGAAATAAGCTGGAATCGGAAATTGAAATGAAGTTTCTTTTTCTTTTTTTTTTTTTTAAAAAAAAAGGTTGTCTAGAATCGAAATCAAAATATATTGTTTTTTAGAAACGGACCAAATTGAAATAGGAATCAAATCAAATATATTAAAAAGACAGGATAATTGATCTCATTTTTAACCTATTTATTATTTTGATAATTTTAAAATATCAAACTTATCCCTAACAATAATAGTTTATATTGTGAACTAAAAAAAAAGAGTTTATATTGTATTCCTTCCAATATTTTTTATAATATTTGAATTTGAAAATCAAAATAAATCTCATTAAGTTAAAAAGGTTGAAATTGTAATCAAATTTAAGAAACGAAAATTTTGTTGTAATAATATTTAAATTGTCCCATATTTCAAAAACAAAACATAAAATTTTATCAGATTGAAATCTGAGAATTTAAGATATTATAGTTAAAAAAAACATCACATGTATAATATATACATGGAAAAGAAAATTCCTAATAGAGTGATTTTTTTTTTTTTTTTTTTTTGAGTACCAATATGATGAAATTGATATATTGATGCTGGTAATCAAACTGAAATTAATTTTTGAAAAATAGAGAAAATAAAATCAAATTTTTAACTCTTGCTTACCTTTAAGAGAGAGAGAGGAAAAAAAAAACTTTAACCTCAAACTTTCTATTTAACATAGATTTGAATAAGTGCTGAATCTTTTTTTTTTTTTTTCTTTAGAACAATAAATGTTGAAGTTAACATATGTTTGTTTCACAAGTATTTATAGATCTAGCGCTGATAAACTAAATATATGCATTAAACTCAAATTTACTGCCTTAAATATATAACTTCGAGCTTATTAAAAACAGAGACAAACTTAAGATAATTGCACATATGGGGAATTTTCTGATATTTACTTAGACATCCAAACAATCTTCATTAAATTGGGCTCAAATCCAAATAGTGTAAAATCAATTATTTTTTCAGTTGCAGTTCACGTTTAGTTCCATATTAAAATAGGTTTATAATAATTATAATATATATATATATATATAAAATGGAAAAAAAAAATACATTTTTGGTAGGTTTGGATTAGGTTTCATTTTGGTGTTTGAGTTTTCAAACTCGACAATTTACTTAAATACTAACGGATTGTTGACATGGCACCATCTTTTATTAAAAAAATATATATTTTTTTTAATTTTTAAAAATAATATAATAATAAACTAATTTTAGAATATAGTTTTTTTTTTATTATTATTTCTTCTCTTCTTCTTCTCCATAATCCTTCTCTTCTTCTTCCATAACCCCACCGTTGACAGCCACTGTTTTTTCTTTTTTCTTTTTTCTTCTTCTTCTCTTTTCTTCCTTCTCCAAAGTTTATGTTTTTTTTTTTCAAAAAAAAAAAAACAAAGAAAAAAAATTGAAACTTTGGAGAAGGAAGAAAAGAGAAGAAGAAAAGAAGAGGAAAAAAAAAGTGATCTTCGACAGCGGCATAGGGTTATGGAGAAGAAGAGAAATAATAATATATATATATATATATATACACACACATACGTACATATATGTATATATTATTATTTTATTATTATTTTATTTTAAAATTAAAAAAAATGGTGTCACGTCTGTCTATTAGGATTTAATTGAAAATTGGAAGGAGGGACAACAATGTAACGAAATGCAAACCTAGAGACCAAAATGAAACCTAACTCAAACCTCATGGATCAAAAGTGTATTTTTTCAAAAAAAAAAAAAAGTATAATATGAATTAAATTTGATAATTCAACCATAATGGCTAAATGTTTACAGAAATATTAGATTTGAAATGGTCATTCGCAAACACGAGATAATTAAGGGAAGGCATCGAGTTGGAGATCGAAGCTTCAGGATCCTAATCGTTTTGATGGATAAGTCTCAATATAGGTACAAATGTACAAACATAGAGGCGAGAGTCTGAACCTTTAGGTTAAGTTTTGATGAACAATAATGATCTATTTCTCTTATTCAGCAAAGGAGGATCAAACTTCTATTTACAAAAAATAATAATAATAATAATAATAATAATAATAATAATAATAAATAAAGAAAGATTACACCACTTAATCTAACCGATTTAGAGAGAATTAAGGAAGATTAGGTAAGACAGATCACATCTTAATAAATGAAATACACACAAAAAAAATAATACAGCTAAATATATAAATACAAGCCAGACATTAGTAACAATAGTACTCAGAAGTCAATTTTGGACACTTTTAACTTCTCGATCTATGGTATTATGTCGGTTGAGTTATAACCCTAGTGGACGATCAATCCAAAATGAAATATAACCATACACCAAGTCAATTTTGGGCTCATAAATTAAAGTCCAAACCATTAAAGCCCAACATCCTCATGGTAGGAAGATCCAACTATTACTCTAGAGTTTGGTTGTGAAATTGACATTTCAACTTAATAAAGTAGACTTTATTAGGTCGGTTGAAGTCGTCCTTTTGTTGTCTGTCCAGTCCTACCACCTTAGGGCCTCAACTTCTTGCAAAAAGAATAACCCCACTGATAATACCAATAATAATCCTCCACAAATATATACATATATAATAAATACCTTAAAATAATATACTTTTAAGACTCCTTCGATTTTAGTCCCTATAATTTCAAATGTCTAAATTTAGGTTTAGTTTGGAATTATCATAGCTTTTAAAATAATTGCGGGTAACTTTAGTTTGAGAAAAGTAAACTGCGAGATGAAGTAAAATAGTGTTTGGTAAATTGCAATCTTAAATTTGAAAAAACAAGTTTTCATAAACACTAAAATATGTTGTGATTTAGTTATCATGACCAGTTGTTTAAATTATTTTTATGTTAAAGTTTCATTTATAATTTCTTATAAAATAATTATTTAAAAATTTATTTGATTTAAATTGCATGTAATTTTGCTTAATCTAAATTATTTGATAAATTGTTTTTAAAAAATAGTTATAAAAATTGAATGGATCAAAATTTCATTAATATAAGAGAATAGATGTGAAAAAACATATGGTTTCAAAAAAAATGTGAAAAAACATATATATTTGGAAGGATAAATTTAGGATTTACAAATTTTTCAAAAAAAAAATTAGGATTTACAAATAGTTAGTGAAGGTAGGAAATTTTCAGGAAAACTAAATTCAAAAGTTGGTATCTATTAAATTTTGTGCAAGAGTAAATTAAAAAATGATTCTCGATAAAGCTAATAACAAATCAATAGTATGAGAGTACAAGGACTAAATTTGGATCTTTAAAATTACAAAAATTAAAAAAAAAAAGATCGGTCCCAAAGTAGGATAGTCAAAATTGTATTTTAACCTAATAAACACATACATTTAGATAATCTCATTAAAAAATTATTCAAAAGTGCCTCAAATATATCTACAAATTTGATGTTCAACTCAAGATATATATATATATAGACATTCTTTTTTTAGTACATCAACGTTTGGGAGTGGGGAATTTGAACTTCTGATGTTTTGGTCGAAGGTACATGCCAATTACCGTTCAACTATGTTGGCTTTGGCTAGTTTTATAGACATTGATTACAAGTTTGAAAGAAAAAAGAATTTATTTGCGTCGGTGGGGAAGCAAGAAGGAAAGAGATTGACGGAAGTGTATAGGCCACTGGCGCCCCACGCCCACTGGGCCACTGGCGCATAACGAAACATGCCGCACGAATCTCAGGCCCCTCGTGCTGTGTCTCACGCTCAATAATGCTGCATCACACACACTCATATGTCAACACACTATTTTGCAATAGGGACTTCACCCTAATGACTGTCACAATCCTACTTTACTAGCTCCGATGCCGTTCCGACCATGGATCTCTCTATATATTTATACGGTAATAGATATTGTCTACTTTAGACTTAAACGTGTATGATTTTATTTTTTCTTTCTGAGTGTTGATGGAGGTACTATTCTTACTTTTGTATATGTGAGATTGTGTTTACATTACGATTGCTTGGTTTTGCTTTCAAATCAACCAACGTGGACATGATTCATCGTTGTATCACAATTCCTTTTGTATTTAATTGTATTTAATTAAAAATAGTTTTATAAAATATGACGAAAGAAAAATATATTTTTTAGTACAGGGAGATAATGTAACGAGTTAGACATAGAGAGTTGGTATGTGATCTGGACTCTGTTTTATATTTTTAGATGGAATGAGTTAAATAAATTCAAAGAATATTTGTTTGACAAATTTATTTTTTTAAAATGTTTTTGGATTATGTGATCCAAATGGTGAAAATTCTAAAAACAACCTATATTTCAGTATATCTAGATTTTGAATTTGAAATTTTAAAATGTAAAATTACATTAAGTTTCGTATTTCATATTATAAACTCATTTTATTTTTGTTAAAATTGAAATATGTATAGCATAATATATTATAAATTATATGATATTGTAAAATAATAATTATATGAAATATAGAGCATAAAACATGTTCATAAGCATTTAACTAACGAAATTGGACAAAGTTATCGGTAGGGACCAATTTGACACAAAATTGAAAGTTCAATGACCTATTTGACACTTTTAAAAGTTCAGGGACCTATTTGATACAACCATGAAAGTTCAGGGACTAAAGGTGTATTTTAACCGATATATTATCATACACATTTTAAACTGCTTTTTAAATTAGAATCCACTTTCTACCTCAAATACTTTTTCATTGAATCTCTTAGGCATCCTAATGTTTTGACAGCTGAAGTTAACCTAAAAGAGAATATTTTTAGAAATCTTTGAATGTTTAATGATGACCCTATTGTATGCAATAATGTTGAGAATCTATACTCACATCCATAAATACATATGAATAAAACAAACTCCTATATTACCTCTATATTATTTACATGACATTGATATATGATGAAAAGAGGATGTCTTGATCATGCAACAGTCAGCTATATTCAAAAGCTAACATAATTTCAGAATGTAAACTTATTCATCTTTTGTCCATATTTCTAATTTAAAGGTGAAGATAATGCAAATTTTTGTACAAAGATGCATAAGAAACAAAACTGCTCTGCTCTTATTAGCAATGCTTTAGCTATGCAGAGCAATGAACTTTTGTTCACAATCTGTATTAATAATCAATCAGCATTACAACAAAATCCATTTTTCACCCTAATGAACCCTTTTGTAGGGATAAAAATGTTGGAAAAAATAACAAAAAAAAGAAGCCTAAAATGGAGGGAGGAGGGTACACCACAAACACATCCTCTCATCCTTCACCCATTCATAGGTATGTCAGAGATAATACAAAGAGGGGATGTAAGTAAAACCGAAGAATATACGAAAAAGACACACGAACCAAAGGCACTCGTCAAGCTAGCGCAGTTGCGGTTGAGGTTGTTAGTCGAAGCTCGATGAACGACTCCACCTGCCTTGCAGATAGTCCTCCAGTGAGATAGTCTGTTCAATGCTGCTTAGGGAGAGTGAGTCGTCATCGACATCGAGCAATGCAAGGTTGAGATGTGATTGGATATCGGATCGAGGACATACTTCATCGTCTAGAGTGTTGCAATCCTCTAGAGCATTGATCTGTTGCCTTGCCCACTTGGTTACATCTGCATCACCTTGGAGAAGTTTTAGAACCTGAAATTGATCAAACAGGCGTAAATTTATCGAGTTTCGAGACATGAGAACGAATCGATGACCTATTATAGTTATCCAGAACCAATTTTTTCATTCATCAACCGGCCTTACTAAAAAGGTTGAAGCTCTAGGGGCTACTATGAACAATGAGAGATGACTTACAAGGCTCATTGGAGGCCTAGCTCGTGGGGCGCGTCTGATACAAAGGCTGGCCGCAAGAACCACACGCTCCATCTCGTCCTGGTTGTAGTTACTTCCCAAGTTAGGATCGAGTAACCGAGACACCTTCCCGTCAATTAAAATCGGCCTTGCCTGGATTATATAATTTCATTTGAGAACGAAAGTTGTACATAAACAATTCAGCAACAATCAAATCCTACAAGTTCGGACTACATACCCACATGACTAGGCTTTCTTGCCCTTTCGGACACTCGGTGCTTATCGGTTTTCTCCCAGAAAGAAGTTCGAGGAGTACCACGCCATAAGCATAGACATCAATCTTGTCATTTACCTTGCCGTACATGAAATACTCAGGAGCCAGGTAACTGCAGCAAAGACAATACCATTTTTACCGAAAATTATATTGAAAACCAAGACATTTTGAAGATTTTAGATATACAAACCCGAAGGTTCCTGCAACGTCTGTACACGTTACGTGCGACGAGTTTGATGCCTGTTTAGCCAGCCCAAAATCTGATAACTGAAGAAGGAAAAAGGGTATTATGAGGATCTGGAAACTCAGTACATACAGAACCATGTCTACTAGAAAATAGATTTATCTCTGTGCATCACCTGTGGTTCGAAATCATCAGATAACAAGACGTTTGACGATTTAACATCCCTATGGATCACACGCTGAGCATCACTATGGAGATAATCCAACGCCTCAGCTACACCGATAGCAACCTTATATCTTTCACTCCAACCAAATGCATTTGGATTCTTTCTATTCCCTGGTATATGATGATCAATTAAACGTTAAATTCAAGGAAAGTAACACCATACAAGTGAAGTTTGTGATTTGTTGAAACAAAAAGCCACAGTCAGGACTTGCTAGTACCATGAAGGATTTCTTCAAGACTTCCCCTTGACAGGAAATCATAAACCAACAGGAACTTGCTATTTTCAAAGCAAAATCCCAAAAGGGAAATGATATTCTTGTGGCTTAAGGAGGTAATGATCTCAATTTCCATAGAAAATTCTTTCACAACATCTTCTGATGGCTTCAAGATCTTCACAGCAACCTCCTTGCCATCAGGAAGGCAACCTCTAAAAACCTGGCTGCTTCCTCCTTTCCCAATCAAATTTTCTGGAAAAAGAGGCAGCAATTCGAAACAGGATCCGATTGTTAGAAAACAAGACTGAATTTACAAAACTTGAAGCACAAGTCATGAAAGAAACAAGTCATACCGGGTAAGAAATTTGACGTTGCTGTTAGGAGTTCATGATAATTAAACAATCTACAAGTTGATGAGTATTTCTCGTGAAAACCTTCCAATTCCTTCGGTAAGGTTTCGGAGCTGGGCTCGGGGGAGAGCGGAGAAGTCACTGGGTCAGAACCCACCAGAACCAAAGCCCCATTTTCCCCATCAAGGCCCAAAGATTCACCAGAGGTACTAGATTTGTAATCCAAAGCAGCAGGTAAAGAAGGAGACCGGCTAGGTAACCTCATTGCCCACTGAACTACAGAGATTTGCTTGGCCAATGATCTGTTGGACGAAGCTTGTTGACCCGATTGATCAACATGTCGAAGCAGAGGCCAACCTGGCTTCACTTCAGGCAATTGCTTGATCAACTTAGTAATCGAACTCGAAGCTACCTCGACTTTTTGTACAGGAACAATAGCCAAAGATTCATCTTGTTTATCTCCATCACCAGAAGATATCTCAGCAGATTGTACCACAGAACTCGACTCCGATCCACAAATTGAGCAGTTCTGTTTATCAGTACTATCCAAAATGGCTTTTGCTACTCCCTGATCGGAATTCTTACCAATTCCCAGATCACCTCTGTCCCTCGCCAACAGAGAAGCAAAACTCTCACCACTTTGAACTTTGGGAGGGCTACCCGAGGATCCGTAAACTGCACTGAGCAAATTGCTTCGACGTTGTTCCTCAATTCCTGAAAGAATTGCATAAATCAAAATTCAGCTGAACCACAAAAGATCATCAAATCAATCTCACCCATATTTTTATGAACATAACACAAACCTTGGCAGTCCCCTGTTGCCGATGGACAGCCCGCTCGTTCGAAAATCACTTTCCCATTATGAACAGCGAGTACCCAACAATCTTTGGGCAATTTTTTGGCGCAGTACTTAGCAACGGAAGTCGATGAACGGATTTTGTGGTGCTTACGAGCCGTCCCAACAATCACGTTAGCAGCGCAATACGATTTTGCTTCACGAACTAATATTTTTCTAGCCGATGCTCCTCTGCAGATTTTGAGCTTCAGATCCACCTGCAGCATTTGCGCCAAAATAGTTAATTACTTTACAAGAATCGTCGATAATCAGCAAACAAACTAATGTTATCCCCACTTAAGCAAAGGTTTAAATAAAACGATCCCAAATTGTTTTGAAACAGAACCCTCAAATTAAATAACGGGTTCAAAGAGATTCCAATCTTCACTCAGAAACATCAAAAACAGCAAAACAAAGAAATGTGAAGAAAATAAAACCTGCTTCAAGTTGCAGAAACCTTCATAAACAGCAAGCACAGAGTCGAACGCTTTTACAAGAGAAAGAAGCGAAGATTTCCCATCTTGATTCACAATTTCTACAGAACCCATTTCACCAAATCAGTCAATCTCACTAAAACATTCAACAAAACTCCAAAATCCCACCTACCCACATCAAGAATTCAAACCCCGAACACAAAAAATTGAACTCACCATCGTTGCCAAGAACATGGAGAGCGATCACAAGGTCACCAGGCTGAGCGACCTTAACCAAAGCCCAAGTTAGCAGCTCTCTACTATGGGAGTCCAATTTCATGCCCACCAGCACAGAACGGCCGGAATCAACTTGCAGTGGGTCGCCGGCGACCCCATTTTGGAGCAATTTCATCTTGTGGGTCGAAATTGAGCCACGATTCTGTGAACTTGTCGGTCAAGTTCCGTCGAGGTTGTCGTGTTGGTGTGCTCGCCGGTAAGAAAGGACCATTTCGGGTTATTTTAATTTATATGATCAAAAGCATCGGGAAAGAAAGAGGGAGAGAGACGGGTTTTGGGTAAAGCGTGCCTTCGTTTGTTCGCTTTTCAAGTTCGCAAACCAGCCGAGAAAATGACTTAAAAAGAAATTAAATAATAAATTAAAAATTTTGAATGCAAGTGAGAATTGTTCGAGTGCATCCGCTCTCACTTTAGTAAAAGTTAAGCTAACAATATAAAATGTGATTCAACATTATTATTATTATTATTTTGACAATATGTGAGTGGGGAGATTTGAACCACAGAGCTCGTGGTTATCAGTACAATTTTATGTCAGTTGAGCTATGCTCATTTTGGCATGTGATTCAACATTCAACCTTAGGTTACTTTTAATTATTTTTACTTATGTTCTTATCCTTTTCAAATTTGAATTGCTAACTTTTCGATTGAGGATATAATGTTTAAACAGTTAAACTATAATAAGGTGACTAGTTCAGTTATAACTTAAAGTTATTGAAAGTTAAACTATAATAAGGTGATTAGTTCAGTTATAACTTAAAGTTATTGAAACAGAAAGAAAAAAGAATTAATACTAGACTACTATGATCTCTCTTTCTTAACATTTTATTCCTTTGACAATCAATGAACAAAATTTAAGATAAGTGTTTGGAAAATGTACAAAAACAATAACAACTAGCCTTACATATCATTAAGAAAAGAACAATAATACTATTGTTTTGAACAAATATTGACGATTAAATAGTTTTTTTTATAACCTAACAATTGATCGGTTGAAACAAAACTCTTAGAGTAACATAAGCATACTATTTTTTTTTAGTACATCAACCTTTGGGGGTGGGGGGATTCGAACCTCTGACCTCATGGTCGAGGGTATATGTCAATTACCGTCGAGCTATGCTCGCTTTGGCTAACATAAGCATACTATTATGTATTAAATTTTCATCGACATTTCCACATGTCCATGGATTTGACATCGACACGAGGGGTGAATCGACATTTTCATGGTACCGTAAAAAAATCAATAAAAATAACAACAAAATGTAACCAATGGGAGTAATAATTACATAAGTATTTTAACTTATTTTTAAAATATAAAAACATTTATTTATTACTATAAATATTTTTAAAATTTGTTTTGTTTAAAATAAGTTTCTAAAAACATCCATCGAAATCGACATTTTATTGATATTTTCATCAACATTTATATAAAATTGAGACCTCGTTGTTTCTGTCAACATCGACATTTATATAATTTATTTGTCGAGCTAAAAGTGTATATAATAGTTGATTGGTTCCAAGATGATGAATCATGATGCCCATCTCACTCACTTAATATACCAACTCATTTTTCCCAATAAATACATCTTATTTATTTCAAACCATAAAACTTTATATTTTGTAAATAATATTATTTTGAATTGATAAGATGTTTTTTATTTTGAAAATAAAAAGACATTGGAAGCGACTGAAGGGCCATCCGGTAACAGTGGGGCCATCGCTTCCAATAAATGCCACCGACCGCCGTCATATTTTCGCTTCGGAAAGCTGAAAATATTATCCCAACCCAAGCAATCAAACCAACTATTATTTCTCCTTTTAATCAGTAAAGGTGAAAATGTTTTAATATTAACAAATCATTAAACAACAATTACAAAAACATTTTTCTTACTTTTCAAAACAACCTTAAAAAGTTTTAATATATATATATATATATATATTACATATTCTCTAATTTATCAACTCCATATTTAGGGATGTCCACAAGGTGGGCGCGGGAATGGGGAAGCCACCCCCATTTAAATTCTCATATCCGTGAAATTTCCCACTAAATTTCCTGCGAGAAATTATTTCTCGTTTTAGTTTTTTTCCTTTTATTAATCTCAATTGAATAACATAATTCTACTTTCAATTAGATAATAAACATTTCATGAAAAATATTTGTTAGTTTTAAATTAGATAATTAATCATTTGTGAGAAATTTTCATTTAAATAGTTAATTTCCTATCTCATATTAAGTTAACTAACTATCCATACATGTAACAAATGTTTAACTATGAATTCAAACATATCCAATTACCTAAACTATAAAAACTAAAACTTTATGTGTGTATATATATTTATTATTTAAAACTATTAAATATCAAATAAAATAATAATAAAAAAAACTAGAAAACGAGGAACAAGGATGGGGAATGCTTTACTCATCCACATCCCCATTTAACTCACAAGGAATTTTTTCTCTCCACCCCCTCCCTCATTCTCCATCTAAACGGGAATTCCCCACCCTTTTAGGGGTAGGTCCCCGCAGGACCCGTTCCACAGGAAAAAAAATGGACATCTCTATCCATACCTACAATTATAATTTATAACGTGGTTTTTTTTTTTTTTTTGAAAATTATAATTTATAACGTGGTTTTGTATATTAAATATTTTGTTTGTGAATTGTATTTGTTAATGATTTGTTTGGCGAATATTATTCAAAGCTTCCCAATATAATTGGTTCCGTGTCAGGTTTGATTTAATACTAATTCGGTGTTACCAAAAAATTAGCAGAAAAAAAAAATGTTGTCATAAATTGAAATGAAGGTTCCGTTTGGAAGAAGTATTTGTACCAGAATTTGAATTAGGTATTATATTAATTTTATGGAACTAGTTTGAGACCAAACTATGACAAGATACGTGTACATATCAAAATTCGCCTTAATTAATTTAATTTGCAACTTCCTTTGATTTTATTCTTTTTTTTTTTTTTTTTTTTTTTAATATTGAAAGCTACCAGCCATTTGTTTTGAATCTAAATCTAAACAAGCATTAATCACTCCATTAAATAATAATACAAGGTATAAGTCCCCCCTTGCCAACCATTTGGATTAACAAACATCTTGTCATTAAAATGGCGTGTTTGCTCTTAATTTTGTTAACTATTTATACCAATAATTAATATATATATATATATATATATATATATATATATATATATATATATATATATATATATATATATAAGCTAAATTATAAAAAATACCCATGAACTATGGAGTTTGTTTAAAAAATACTCTTGAACTTTAAAATGTTTCAAAAATACCTTTGAACTTTAAAAAACGTTTCAAAAATATCATTGCAGTTAATTTTTGGATGAAAACCGTTAAAGTTTCAGTTTCATTAATACCCGTGAGCTTTAAAAAAAAAATAAAAAATAACCTTATTGGAAAATGTTTTTTTTTTTCTTATCTCACTGTAAATTCTCTCTCCTTGAAAATTAATGAAAAGTTTTACCTATTTGTCATGTATTCATTTCATACACTAGGACATTTTCTTCTCTTTCAACACATCATCCCAAGAGCTTGACTAGATTTTCGACCAGGACATTTTTGAAACATCTTTAGCGGTTTTAACAATTTCCTTCCAAAAATTAAAGACAAGGGTATTCATTTGAGGGTATTTTTTTTTATAAGCACATGGAATTAAATTAATTGTGTCAATTTATATGGCTTGGTTCGAATATATGTCCATGTCAGTACACTCATACATAAGTAATTAAATTAATTGTGTCAATTTATATGGCTTGGCTCGAATATATGTCCATGTCAGTACACTCATACATAGGTTCAAAGTTACATTGTCCATTATTAAAAAATAAAATAAAATAGATATTTTAAAATTTAGAGATTAAAATGAAATAAAAGTTCATTTTATAGCATTTAACTGGACGAGTTGAGACTCTGGCCACCTGTTTTAAATATGAAGAATAAAATTTACCTTATGACACATGAGCAAGAATTTTCCAACTTGCAATCACAAAAAAAATGGATAGTTATTTATTTGGTTGAAAAAGAAAAAAAAAAAAAAATACTATCTATTCTCTCCCCAACGTCGTTACGACGACGTCGGCAAATGTGTCTTCTTTCGACGCATTTCAAAACCGCGTCGAGCTAGAGATATGTCATTTTTCAATGCCTGAACTTGATTAACTAAACATCTCCCGTCGTGGTTCTTAACCACGTCGAGAGAATACAAATATGTCGACGTCATTGTAATGGTGTTGACATATACACTTTCTCTCAACACATTTTTTTGCGTCGAGAGAAACACTGTCAGAAGAAGTAAAGTTTCTTGAAGTTACTTTGTTCTATATGGCAATTTGGCATAATGTTTCCTTTTCTCCTTCTTTTTCTTTTTTCATGAAACAAGGTGTTACATATATACGTTTTTCATTATTTTCAACCCACATTTATTTATTTACAAACCAAATGTTTCATGATTCCATTAGTAAGTTTTAAATTTCATATCTATTATTTTAGGAAACAAGTTATATCAACAATTTATTTTGTTTTTATTTTTATGTTTTAGTCTATTAATTAATTCAATATTTTATTTTATATAAAAATTAAATTTCCTAATCTTTTTTCGATTTGAATATAATTTTTATAATTGAAATCATATAAAAGATACATATAACTGTCTTCTAACAATTTTAAATATTAAAAATTAATATAAAAATAATTGAAATAATATATCCATTTTATTAATTATGACTAAATCACAACAATTTAGTACTAATTTACCAAACATTCTAACTTGTTTTTTGGGTTTAAAGTTGAAATTTATCAAAGGTTAATTTACTTCTGATGATAGCTTATTTTTTTAAAAATACAGTTGACAACAATTATTTTAACTGTCCCAACAATTTCAAACTAAGCCTTAGTCCGAATGAAAGTTAAAAAAAAATGAAAAATATATTTTTTTTTTTGGAGGTTGACTAAAATTAAATAATAACTCTAAAAGGGGTGTATTAAAAATGAAAATGAAAGATTTTAAAAATATTAAATTGAATTTTTGGTGGCGCCAAAGCCATAGCTCAACGACAGCGGCGATATGGGAGGTTGACTTGTGGGCTACGGAGTTTGGCGCGAAGTCCAATTAATTAAATCCGTGACGTCGGCGAAACCAACCCTCCTCCGTAACGGTGCCACGCTGGCGTCCTCGAAAACGATCATCACGTGATCTCCGTACACGTGGCGTGTTCCACGCAGGACTCTGTACTGTGGGCCCTTTTTTCTTTATGCCTCTGGCTCCGCTGTATCACGTGTACCACAAGCTGCCGCCCACGTGCATCACTCCCTTCATCCACACTACAAATATAGTAATTTAAAACACTTCCTCCTTGGAAAAATATACAAATATAATTTGAATGGATCTTAAATTTGTAAGAAGAGTGTTTAATTCAAAATTTTAATTGAAACCAATTTCAGTGATTTTAAAGTATTAGTAACTTACGGTTAAAAATCACTTTTAGTCTCTAAACTTTCATGAAGGTAACAATTTGGTCCCCAAACTTTAATTTGTAACGATTTAGTCCATATACTTTCAATTTTGAAACAATAATTTAGTCCCTGAATTTTAATAAGTAACAATTTAGTTCCTATACTTTCAAATTTGTAACAATTTAATCCTTGTCGCAAAAAAAATCATCAAAATTAAATGTCGATTTTTATTATTTAATGATTAAACTTTGTAGCTTATTAACATATTGGGTCTCAAATTAGTTTCTTAATCTATTTTGGTAAGAAATTTCATTAAATCTTTACATTAATTTTTCACGATAGGGACTAAATCATTACAGATTTGAAAGTACAGGGACTAAATTGTTACTTATTAAAGTTTAGGGACTAAATTGTTACAAAATTGAAAGTACATGGACTAAATCGTTACAAATCAAAGTTCAGGGACTAAATTATTACCTTCATGAAAGTTCAGGGACCAAAAGTGATTTTTAACCTTTATTTATTTATTAATCAAAAGTTCAAAGTTTTTAGATGGGATATGTTATAACATTTTTAATTGGATAATATTTGGTATTTAGCACTATGAATTATGAGAATATTTAAAATGATTATGACAAGAATACCCATTGCTTAAGTGCACATGGTGTTAAAGAAAGAACTCATCTATATTATCAGAAAAATTTAAATGATCAAAAGATTTGAAATTGAAATTTATTAGAAATTATAAATTAGTGTCTATTTTGTCCTTAAATTTTACTTTTAATTTTGATTCTAATGAATTTTGTCATTATCATCCTTAAATCTTGATAAGATACTTTGATTAGACTACCTTATTGGAACATTCTCTCGTGTAACAATGATAACAACAAATTAGAATTAAAACAAAAAAAGGTAAAGAAGATGAAATTGAAACTAATTAGAATTTAAAAAAAAAAAAAAAAAAAAAAACCATATAGACATTAGAAAATAGAAGTGAATTCTAGAAACTAAAATGGTAGTTGGCTAAATATAACAAACAATTGTACTAAATAACTGAAATTGGCTACATATACCCCATCATTTGGATTTTATTTATTTATTTTTTTTTTATTTTACGAATTGTCCTTTAAAATAGACGGAAATGAAAAATGTATGTCTTTCTCAATTCAATGATATATGCTCTTTTCCTTGCGTCAGCGTCATAGTAAAATTATCATTTTACTCTCTACTATAAGATAACTTTGTTCTCTCTCGCTACTCTCGCTCTTACTCCAACCTCTTGCTCTAGCTTCTCACTCTCTCTCCAATTTCTCACTTCAATCTCTCACTCTCTCTCTCGCTACTCTCACTCTCTCTCTCTCCTACCTCTCCCTCTAGCTTCTCTCTATCCAATTTATCTCTCCAATCTCACACTCTCTCTCCAACTTGTTAATCTAGTTTCTCGCTCTCCCACGCTATTCTAGCTCACGCTCTCCTTTCACTCTCGTTGTGTGCTCTCTGGAGAGAGAAAATAAAGAGAGAGAGAAAGGGAGAATGAATAAATTGAGCGAAAAATAAGAGAGAGAAACAAGATTAGAGAAAAATGCATGTTTTCATGTATAGAGTAAAATAGTAATTTTGCTAGGAGGATGATGTAAGCAAAAGGGCATATAACCTTAAATTGAAAAGATAGGATATTTTTCATTTTGACCTCTTCAAATGGGTCACCTACACAAATCTATACTATATATAAAAGGGGCTAAGAGGGGAGAATTTTTACATACCTATTTTACCCTTACAATTTTATTTAATTCCTATTTTGCTCTTCACTATTTGTTGGTGGGACACAACTCTTTGGTTTAGGTGTCCGTTGAGAGAAATTTGTATAAGAGAGGTGATTCTTCCATCTTTGGGATGTGACTCTTCGAGTATAGGTGTCCGTTGAGAGATGTTAGGACAATGAAGTTGGTTCTTAAAAATTTGACTTTACAAAATATATTTAAAAATTAAACTTTTAAGTCGAATAGGTGTAATTTATGCAGATAGAATAGAACTATTTGGACAGAGGTAACACATTGAATTAGTGTATTCATTCATATATAAGTGCAATCCATGTATAAAAATAAATAAACATAGTTATCAATATATATTGTCTATTTTTTCATATCAAATTGTCAAGCGATGGGAATGAGAACTTTAAAGTGTTTGTTGTTTTTTTTTTTTTTTTTTTTTGAAATGAAGTGTTTGTTCTTTGTAAAGAAAATACTAAATTGTATCACAATGAAGCTTTGAGACGAATTAAGAAACTTTTGTTTTAGGAATTGAAACAAGGGGGATTTCAACTATTCTCAAGACCAAGCTTTTGATTTTTACTCATGAGCACTCAGGTAAAACTCAAACTTCCTTTTTTTTTGCCCCCATTTTTAGCATAAAAATTCTCCAACAATTAAATTTAAATTGGAAAGCACAATTATTGGTTGAAAACAAAGAAGTTTCACATATACTTTCATTTGCACATTTATAAATGAAATATCTATATTACAATTTTAAATTATAACACAATATATATTTCTTTTTTATAAAAAATGAGATGAGTTGCGTAGAAAAATATATAATAATAACCAATATTTTTTTTTTCAAAAAAGTAAAATTTCACATAATTTTAAAATATAGATTCTATGAAATCTTTGGAACAAAATCTTTGAATCCTAATTTGTGAGTAATTGTCATAAGTTGAATCGAAAATTTTGATCATACATATTTGGATGATGAACAAACTTGATTATATAATATCAATATAACTTTTTAGTTATTTTAGTACACATAATTTTTAAATTTTCTACGTATTATTCATCCGTAATTTCATGTATACTTTTTTTAAGTTCTAAAGATTTTTAACCACATGCATTGCAGGTGTCTTAAGAGGGGATTCTAGCAATCATTGTTTTAATTTTAAGAGGGGAGACTTTTTTGAATTCCTATTTTGCCCTTACTTTTTTTAATAAATTCCCATTTACCCTTCAATCTTTGTTGACGGGACACAACTCTTCGAGTTGAGGTGTCCGTTGAGAGAAATGTCGAATAGTTGCAATGTATACTGATGAAACATAAGTACTATTCAAATTAAGGTAATTATATATTGAATTGGTGCATCTATTATGTGTATGGCAAATCCAATCGTAGATGTAAAACATCACCATCTAATAGTAAAAATGTGTTTAAAAATGTTGTTTATAAAGAGATTCTCTTAATAATGACCAATTTATTAAATACATCTTTCTTTCTTTTCTCCACAAATCAATCTCCCTTGGAGAATACTAAAAAAATAATTATGAGGTAATAAACTATCTTTATGTCACTTTTTTTTTAAATCAATTTCAATTTATAATTTTTTTATTTTAATTCCATGGTATGTATTTTACTTTTAAGTTTTAACATCCATGTGTTCTTTATAATATCGATCTCTTTCATTACTTTTTAATTTCACGGGGTTATAGTGGAGAATCTTTACTTCTTTGTTTTGTCCGTACAAATTTTACAAATTCTTATTTTATTCATTCAATATTTGCTGGCAGTATGCGACACTTCGAGATGATGTATCCATTAAGAGAAGGGTTGAATGGTTGCAATTTATGCTCGAGGGACACAACTATTTAGTGGTGGTAGTTACACATTGAAACCACACGTCCATTCGCCAATGAGTGTGATTCAAACCGTAAAATTGTTCATAAAATGTTGTTAATCAAGGTTCAATTTGTTAAAAATTTATTTGTTTCTTTCTTTTTTTTTTTTTTTTCTAGAAACCAATCTATTTGAAGAACATCAAACAAATATTCGTGAGATGAATAAACTATCTTATTATATCAGTTTTTTTTATTATCAATTTCAATTTATATTTTGTCGTTCAATCTTTGTTGGCAGTACGCTACTCTTCAAATTGAGGCGTCCATTGAGAGAATGATTTCAATTAAAACAGTAAGCTTTCACGTGCCTTGCACGTGTTTTTTAACTAGTATTCCTAAATTTGTAATTGCCTAAATATACCAAACTAAAATTTTAATTTGCTAAGTATACAAAACTATTTAAATCACTCTAATATACCAAAACAATAATTTAATGTGTTTAATCACTAATCAACTCAAAAAATTAAACCGATAGATTTCAATAAATTTAATCATATCAAAACTTTAACAAAATGAAACACTAATTTTATGTCACTAGAATTCAACATCTTTTTTAACGAAATGACCTAATTGATAATTTTTTAATACATCAAGGATAAAAGGAAAAAAAGAGAAAAATGCCTTTTTGGTCCTTGAGTTTTGAGGAATGAGTGCATTTGGTTCTTGAGTTTTTAAGATAGGTCTTTTTAGTCCCTGAGTTTTGAGAAATAAGTTTAAGAGGTCTCTAAGTTTTCAAAATGGACCTTTTTAGTTCTTGAGTTTTGAGAAATGAATTCAAAAGGTCCCTCATATTATTTTTTCAACTTTTTTAAATTAATATTTTTTATTATCTTTTAATATTTAATGGTTTTTTAAATTAAAAATATTAAAAAGTATTAATTTAAAAAATAATATGAGGGACATTTTAAACTAATTTCTCAAAACTTAAGGACTAAAACGGTCTATATTGAAAACTTAGGGATCTTTTAAACTTATTTTTCAAAACTCATGGACTAAAAATGTATATTTTGAAAACTCATGACCAAATGCACCTATTCTCCAAAACTCAGGGACTAAAAAGGTATTTTTTCCCAGAAAAAATTAAGGTCGGTTTGTAATCTAAACCAAAATTGAAGCAACTAAAATTCTTTTTTCTAGAAAAGAAAATCTTGAAATGAGTATGACATTAGAGAGGAAACTGGAGTTCATAGCTAGATTAAAATTAAAATGGAAGTTAAAAGAGTAATAAGGTAAAAGTAAAATAAAAGGTTGTGGACACGTGTCACCAAATTAAAGTGGGACACCACCTGACAAATAGAAAAATTAAGGTTAAAAATCACCTTTGGTCCCTGTACTTTCATGTAAAAAGCAATATGATTCATGAACTTTAAAGTGTAACAATTTAGTCTCTGTACTTTCAATTTCGTAATAATCTAATCTCTACACTTTAATAAGTAACCATTTAGTCTCTGTACTTTCAAATTTGTAACAATCTAGTTTATGTACTTTCAAATTTGTAACAATTTAATCTTTTTTTTTTTTAAAAAAAAACATCAAAATTAAATGTCGATTTTTATTATTCAATGATTAAAATTTGTCACTTATAAACATATTGAGTCCCAAATTAGTTTATTAATTTATCTAAGTAAAAAATTTCATTAAATCTTTACATTAATTTTTCCGATAGTAACTAAATCGTTACAAATTTGAAAGTATAAGAACTAAATTGTTACTTATTAAAGTTGGGAGACTAAATTGTTACAAAATTGAAAGTACAGGAACTAAATCGTTACGAATCAAAATTCAAGAGACTAAATTGTTATTTTCGTAAAAGTTCAAAGACCAAAAGTGATTTTTAACCAAAAATGAAGTTTCTATATATATATATATTTAGAATAAAGGGCATATTAAATATGAAATGAAATAGATGGGCGTCGGTGGATCAAAGTACGTGGGTTTCACGTGCAGAAAGGGATCAAATATCCTGCCCACCCATTTAATTTTATTTTATCAAACATTATGGGAGGGGGTCACCTGCTGCATTTAATTCGATTTTTCAGTGGTCCTAATTTTACTTACTATATTTTTAAATAATATTTGTTATAAAAAATATCCACTTTTCCATAAAAGCTTCATGTTTCATTTAAATATATTTTGGGGTTTATTTTATTTCATTAATTAGCTTATTTTAATTCTCTGAGTGTTATTAGTAAGTTTATTTATGTTTCTTTCGGTTCGACAACATGTGAAGGGTGAAATTTCAAATCTCGTTTATTTTAGTAAATGATATAATGTTTTAACCAATTGAATTAAGCTTTGAACAATATAGTTTAATTGATGGTTAAATGTTATTCTAAAAAAAAATACCAAATATATAAAACAATTTAGCCCTTAATCTCTTAAAATTCTCAAGTTAAATTATGTGAAAGAAATTTGATTAATGAAAAGTTGAGGTGTCATTAAATTATAGTTAAAATATGATTTTGGTCTATGATGTACTTTGGGTCTTGTTCTATTATAGTTTTACTTTCAAATATCCAATTTTAGTCTATGTATTTTTTTAATAAAACTTAAAATGGGTACCTACAAAGTTTATTGTTAATTTTTCTTTAAAACAAAAGAATATTCATTAGCCTCTCTATAAATTTTAGAAACATGCTCACATTGGTATATGAAAATTGTTATCATTATTTAACTAATTTCGATAACAATGAACTTTAAACTTAGAGTAGGGATCAATTTTAAGTTTTATTAAAAGTACAAGGACTAAAATTAGCTATTTAAAAGTACAGAGGCTAAAATTAAATAAAATACAAAGTACGAGAATCAAAATGGTATTTTAACTTTAAAATTTTATTTTGTTTTTGATGTGGTAGGTAATGACAATTGGATATCCACTTTCAAGAAATTATTTTTTTGAATGGAAGAATCGGATTTTGATGAGTGTATTGAGTTAGATGAAAATGTTACACGTTCATAAAACAATACTTAGGGGTAAAATTAATAATTTTGTTGACAAAATTTAACAACTTTTATAAAAGAGCCTAGTTGAAAATTCGTAATATATTACAACCAATATTAGGGGTAAAATTAATAATTTAAAAAGATTAACAATCAAATAGGAAAATTACCTCCCAAAGTGAGCATAACTCAGTGATAATTGATATGTATCTTCGACCAATAAATTAGAGGTTCGAATCTCTCACCTCCAAATATTGTTTAACAGAAAAATAGAAAATTATCTAAAAAGTTAAGACATTTGGTCTAATTAGAAAAAGAATCCAAAATATTAATAATTTTCTATAAAAGTAGTGAGTACAATTATTATTCACGTTCGAAACTTTGATTTTTTTTTTTATTTATTTTTTTTTAAATGAAAAGAGTAAACTCTTTCACATCAACTCTAAAGTCTAAAGCCAAAAGAATCGTTTTCTGTCGGTTGCCATTAATATTACAAATTAAAATCACAAATAAAAGAAATTACTATTACAAATAAAATAACAAGAGCAATTATATAATTAAAAAAAAAAACCTAGCTGTAGTGTACGGCGTGTTGGATTATGATGTAACAAATCTAAGCTCAATATTCTCAAAGATCTCACGATCCTCTACGTGGCCCTCGCTTTCAGCGCTCAGATTCATTTCATGATCAACGGCTCAGATCTCACCATCCCTTCTCCCAAGTCCTAACCTTGTCCCACACAATTATTAGCCTAATAATTATTGAGATCATTTACCACATTATGGGACTGCAAAGATTTTATGGTTGGATATTTATCCCAAATTGCATGTCTAATAAATTTTTCTTTTTCTTTTTTCGTGAAACATGTTGAGTTGGAAGTTCGATAGATATTTATAGCCTAAATATATATTTTCGATTCTCATTTGAGTTTTTGATCTTATATATAGCATTTAATTTTCGAATATAAATTTAGATTGTTCAATGAGGTGTCAATACTGACATTAGCATGATAACGATTGTTCTTATTAAATCATTGCAATAATTCATCTTGAGTGAGGTAAGTTTTTACAAGTTGAATAATGCAAATGACTTGAATTTTTTATCATAATGAATGGATATATTATATTTATGGTATAAAAATGAGGTATTTCTAGGAGGTAAGCACAAAATATTATCAATAAATGAATTGAAGTATCACTTCACAATCATTTTGTTTCTCATTTTTTTGCCTTTCTTAAAAAATTACTTGAAATTTAAGATTGTAGCCAAAACTCAACAAAATTGGAAACATGTCTTTTTTAAAAAAGAAACAAAAAATCAAGAGATATGCTAAACTCATTTCCATATAAAAGGAAAGATGCAACATCAAAATCCACTGAACAATGGCAAAAAAAGAGGCAAGCAAGAAGTTGTTAAGCCAAAAAGACACTTGAGCTACACACAAATGATTCTTGCTTCCTTCATTAACCTCCTAATAACTTAAACATTAACACTTCCAAACAACTTCTCACCCTTCTTCCCCAATCTTTCCCTCATCTTTCAATGGGAATACCAACTAACCTTTTTTTTAAAGATATTTTAACCAACTGAAAACGAAACTTCATCCCGCGCATACTGATTATTTGTTTGAGGGAAAGGATTGTTAAAGATACATGCTACAATTTATAAGAGAGGATCTTAAAATTTCTAAATGGGTAGTGTTGATGATAATATATTAGAACGATAGACATATATATCTAGATTAGTCCCCAAGTCTAATATAGAGAGAGAAAGAGAGAGAAATTGATTAATTCTACTTTTGAAATCTTTTTAACTACTAATCATGATGTTGGAGCTAACTTGAACATCACAAAATCTTGTATTTTAACTACTAATCATGGTGTTGGAGCTAACTTGTACCAACACAGTCGTTTGACAAATACTGAAAGTCAAATAGAATTTTTTAACCCATAGCTTAGGAGTCAAGTCTGTGCAATTGACATGAGGAGCTTAATCTGAAATATTTAGACATAAGTTCATGTAACACTTCAACCAACAGGAATTGAATTCTTGCAATTATCCCAACTCAAGCAATATAGAAGGATGTTACACAGATATCCTCCAGACCCAGGAACGTTTGGAGGGGAGGTTCCATTGCAATTAAAAACCCTATGCAATGCTTATACATCAAAAGGTTTTCTTTCTCAAAAATAAAAAATAAAAAATCTAACTGCTCATTATGAGCCCATAGAGTTCTTCATTCCGCTGTTCTAATTCCATTCAATTCAAACATTCATAATACTGTCTTCAATAGCAATCCTCTAACCATCCTGCATTGCCAAATATTCCAGGATACAAGACGATGAAGACCATTAATTTATAATTATACTCTTTGCCACCAATACAATCCCAAGAACTATATCTATTCTAAGAACAAAGTGAATTCCTGCTCATACTATTTCTAAGAACAATGTGAATTCTTGCTATCTTGTTGTAATTTGCCACAGATTAAATATGGACTATAAATTTTTAACACTACATCCCTTGGGGAAGACAAGCCTAACCCCTATAGAGCTTCTCTTCTGAGCTGATCTCTACTCACACAGATCTGTACTCTTAGAACCACTTGACTTCTCTTTCCCCACTAACACTTCTGATTCGGTAGTAGCCATATAAAATGCAGACACATATTTTCTCTCATTAGTCTTCCTGATGGTCCATGTTAAGTAAGCAATATGGTAATTACCAAAGCGATTAAACAAAGGTAATAGTTATGAGTATATATCAATTCCATAGTCATAAAACGATGAGTCGGATGAATAAAGTTCCGTAAATAATCAGATAATTGAAAGAACGTGTGACCAAAAGATATTATAGTTACTATGCACAATATTTTCCCAGCTTTGCGCATCAAATTTAGAACGCTTCTCTATGATCACAAGTACATGGATACCTTATATGTAAGGTCAACGACCTGGAGAGAACAAATAATAAATCAATCACACACAGACCATTCAATATATAAAACAAGAACAAAAAACTTCAAGACTGACGATCCACAGGAAAGAGGAACAAAAGGAAAGCAGAAAGAACAGAATGGAAAAAGAAAGTTACCAGAATTCTGACTAAAAACTGGAATCTTATAGAACAAGAATTTGCAAAGACCCATTTATTAGGATATCAAAACAAAATGAAGGGCTACCTACTGCCAAGAGCCTCCTACCTCCATTTATTGATACAGCTTCACAATCAGCTTAGAAAATATGACCCTACATTATTTGGTAGTAGACGTAACAAGAGTACCTGTGATTAATTCATGCTGCAGACCATTTTTCATCAGTAATGCAAAATTGCCGTCATGAATAGTGATGAGAGAACTCCATTTAGCAACTTGTTCCAATCACACCCAGATAAGAATAGCTTTATAAATACAGAAAGATAAGCAACTATAGACAAAGAACTTTTAATAAATCATTTCTGATGTTACAAATAGAGGGTAAAAACAAAAGCTGCGTTCCTTCATACAAATGCTTAAGTATTCTTATCTGGCATGGGTCCATGTACTTTGCAGGATAAGTGAGACAGCTTGAAGGGTAAATGAAAAGACAAGGTTTTGAATCTCCAATAATCATAGGCAATGACATCAAGAATCAATGAAAAATTTTATTTTCCCGAGATCTTTAAACATTGCGTGTCACAATTTAATTTTTGTGAGAAAATGATATACAAATAAGAATGCCTACCTCTTTGAGGTGCTGATTGATGGATAAAGATCCAAAACCTCATATGCTGATGGAAGCAAAGATCAACCTCATGCATAGTACTACTAACGCTGGAGTAAGAGCACTAACCATACTGAAGTTGAAGAAACTTTCCATTGAGTATCAAACCTAAGTAAGAAAAAGAACTGAGAATACATTGGATTCTATTGAAATTTCAGTAGATCATGAGTTTCCTAAAGAATCAACGCTGATTTTGGTTCTGCAAATTCTGATAAAAATCATCATTAGCTGTATCCACTCTAACGCTTGCTTCATCTGAGCAATATGGACTTATCTCTTCGTTTGGTATATTGTCATCACCTATAGAGCTCGCCCCACCCCTGAAATTCCCCTGATGTCCCCACTGATTCCTTCTCTGTAACCAAGGAGGGCCAAACTTTGTATTACGCCACTTTTGCTGCCTAAAGTACCTTCTCCCCAAATCATACGATGATTCCTTTGCCCGTTTCAACATCTGTTGGTTGTTTGATAGAATGCACAAATCCTGTTGGTAATTAGTACTTGTACTAGGAGTGCTTTCTTCTGAGAAAGAAGTTCGAGAATCATGGCTGTTGACCTGCCCTTCTTGAGCAGATTGTTTAACTGTAGTACAACAGGCAGATGTTGGCGGGCCTCTCTGACCTCGGGGATATGGTGGCAAGGGTGGAAAAGGATGAAAAGGCACTCCAGGAGCAACATCCCAACACTCCAGATTCTCTGCACGGGATGTTCCACATTGCTGAACAATAGAAAACGGAATTCCATAGGACACAGGCAAGCGAGAAATGAATCTTTCCTGTGGATGCCCAACTGTGGAAAAAGCACAACTCAAATTGCCAATACTCTGCCGAGGAGGATCTAAAACTGTTGAAAAAGCACTCGAGGAAGCCAGGGGGAGATTGAAGGGAGACGAAAATCCAGGAGGAGTATCTTCAAGGGTGTTTTGCACTGCACTGTCTGCCCTAATATCTTCGTCTTGGCGACAACATGCTCCAATAGAATCAGAGAGGGAGGAGTCCTTATCATCATTGTTTACCTTGTCTATCAACATTGGTGCCACTCCAACACTATCTAATTGGCTGGAATCAAATTGCTGCATCGATGTTGATTCAAACTTCTGCTCCTTGGATCTCAGATCTAAGCTTGTGTCTGCAGGCTGATCCCATCGACTCTTGCGCTTACGAATTTTTTGTCCATTCAATGAGTGCTCAACTGTAGAAGCCACAGAACAGATCTCTGCAGGATGAGCATCTGGCAGAGATGTAGGCATTGACTGCTTAACACAATCAATTGCATCTGTGGGTCTGAAATCCTGATCATGCCGATAGCTGTGTGATGCTGTAAACCTACTGCAGTTTGAACCCCTGTACACTTCCAATCTCCCATCCTCCCTCTCAGAGTAACCAAATTTTCTCATATGTCTGGGGAACCATCTGTCTCGAAAACTTCGGGCAATTTGATGTACCTGTAGGTCCATGCTTAACTCATTAAAACTAAACTTCAAAAGGTTTTGGCCAAGATAATACCCACACTAAAAACTTTCCATTTTAAAGGAAAAGGATCGTGAATTATATTTGAATGTTTTTGACGTTTGCATAAAAAGAATTAGTGTTCTTTAGAAAATTGTTCAGATGTTCCATACACAAAATAGAAATCATTTTTACCGATTTATCTTTGAGCACACAGGAGGTTTTAACGTGATTACTCTTTTTTTGATACATTGCACCTAGCAAATTCAAACTGTGAGTGAATGTGAATTTAGATCTTTCATTTGAAGATAAAGTTCTTATTATCCTATTTGGGACTTCACTCTTTAACATAGTAAAGTTATGAGGACCGTTTTTACAGCACCAGATATATATTTTTATATAGAACTTCCATTTATAGTTAAGGTAATTATAATTACTCTTTGCAATATTGCTCTTTAAGAAAGTTCAAAAAAATATATATCTCGACACCAATGATTAAAATAGGTCAATCAACACTGTAATAATTTGCAACTGATACCTGTTTGTCATCATGCTCTGTCAGTGACAGTAAAGACTCCCTCAAACTGCATAAAAGTAATCATGTAAGGATCACTAAAATACACGTGCACACAAAAAGGATCTACAAATTATCACAAATTGCAGGAGAGAATGATCAGCTAAAGTTACACACGCATGTCAAATCCTTTGATGAAAGTTGGATACACATACGCATATCAAATCATTAGATGAAAGTTGGTTCATTTCTGTTGAAAGTAGGCATTCAAAAGAAAATAACAAACACATCTGTGCTGTGCATATGCATTAACTAGCAAAACTTATTCTTCCGGGTTTGGAGATAGGGAATTTAAAGGAGAAAAACATAACTCTTTTGTCAAAATGGCTGTAGAGGTATCTTCTAGAAAAAGATAGGATTTGGCACAAAATCATAGACGATAAATATGGCGAACTATTCATGAAAAAGCATTAGAGCAACTAAACTAATTTGCTTCACTCCAGGAATTTAATTCCAGAATAAAAATACTGGTTCACGTAGTGTTATGAAATCAAGTTGAGTACAGCCGTACAGGAGAGAGAAAGACCATAAACACCTGGGGAGATTATTAGGCTGCAGATTTTCTTTTTGAGAAGAGAATTATTAGGCTGCAGATGCCTTCAAAATATGTTTCCAAGACCAAACTAGTTACCAGAAACCAAAAATATAAAAGTCGAGGATATGTGATAATATTGTCAAGAAAGAAATAATTCTCTTTGAGTTCAAAAGAAACATTAATGATGCAAAGACGTTGGGAATGTTACAATTCCCTTAACAGTTCCATATGAACCCTGGCCATTAAAAGAGAAGGGAATCTGGATTTTGGAAGCTTCAGAGACTTTTCCAAGCAACTAAGCAAGTCTACGACCAATTATTTCAAATCCCAGCTTACCCACCAAGATAAGTAATAAATCTGAAAATCAGAAGTCCCTTTCCTAATAACATCAACTTTTTCATTTGTCTCTATGCTAGGGAGGAATTCACTCAAATGAATAGCTGAAAAAAACACCCAAATATCCAAATAGTTTTCATTTTGTTTTTTGGTGTTTTTGGTTCTTGTTCTTTTTTGGTTATTTCAAAACCCAGCTTACCCACCAAGATAAATTTGGTTTCATTCTCAATGGTGCTTTCCTAGAATGATCAAAGAAAACTGTAGAAGTTTGACGAGGGATATCTTT